>JAGVSN010000033.1:0-1345811 GCA_022651745.1 Parapsyche elsis
GGCATGCTGGCTTACTGCACAAAATGATAAAATATAACTTCCCGCCCTCGTTAACTAAAATCACGCGCTCTTTTCTGTACGGCAGAACATTCATGGTCAAAATAGGCAACACCTTATCACTTCCACGCAAAGTACGCGCTGGTGTCCCACAAGGGTCACTTCTCGGTCCCTCTTTATTTAATATATACTCATCAGACTTACCCCGCCCAGACGGTGATAACCTACTTCTAGCCCTGTACGCAGACGACACCGCCATCCTTGCAAGCGCTGAAAGACGCGGTGAAGTTAACCGACTCCTCCAAAACTATCTAGACCGCCTAGAACAGTGGTTTCACAGGTGGAGGTTCTCAGCAAATCCCGCCAAGACACAGGCTATCATGTTCCTACCCACAGGGCGGAACTGTCAAATCAGTAAACTTCATACGGTTACCCTAAATAACGTAAGCTTACCCTGGGCGAAACAAGCGAAATACCTTGGACTCACCCTGCAGTACAAACTTAGCTGGCTTCCACACTACCGGAATATACATAGAGCAGCTTCTGTAGCCCTCGCACGGCTCTACCCTCTCCTCAAGAGGAAGAGCAGACTATCACAAAAAATAAAGTATTGCTTTACAGGTCCATGGTGAGGCCGGTTATGACCTACGCAGCCCCGGTATGGGCCCACGCTCTAAACCACACCTGGCTCAATAACCTCCAAATCCCTCAAAACAAAGCCCTTAGAATGGCAGTAAATGCCCCGTGGTACGTCCGAAACCGCCAAATTCACAGAGACTTGAAATTCCCGACAGTCGGCAATCACCTAATAGACTTGTCAAAAAAAAATATTTTCTGCGGCTTGAAACAGATAAGCACGCGCTCATCAAGGCACTGGCAATTCGATTAGATTGCAGTGAAAGCCAACCCCAGGACGTCCTGTCCCCACAACACTTGTGCAAAAGATTTAACTTCTAAAAAGAAGACGGCGAATCCGACCGCCAACCCAGGTGGGACTCCGCCTGCCGCGATGTATCCTTTCGCAACCCCAAACATAATGTGGTTGACGGACTGATTAATTAAAAAAAAAAAATCAGTACGTTAGCCTATTTATTTTGCTTTCAGATCGAAGTCAGTTCCTAAATACAAACGTTTGATAGCGCAGTAAAAAACGTAAACTTTGCATAGACCAGATCGCAAGCAAAAAAGCTTCAGGAGGCCAAAATTGGCAAAATTTATAAAAAAATTAGTTCGGTGCGGTTTGCGGTATTTTATATGTACATTTCAGTTTAAATATTTACTAATGTAAGTACATGAAATAGTTCATTTAGGCCCGTAACGCACTTGCCAGCCTGGCCGCGGCATAGCCGCGGCGGCCACAACGATGTTAGGAAATGTATGTGGCTGCCTGTTTGACAACGCACTGAGGCAGCCAGGAAACTCTGGCTGCGCGGCCACAGGTACCGGCTCCAATACGCAGCAGCCAGACAGGCAGCCACTGGCCGCCGCGGCCAACACGAGATGTATTTAACAAAGCAAATGTATGTGGCTGCCTGTGCGATGCACGCACTAGCAGCCTGGCTGCACAGTCAATTCACGTTTGCCATTTCTGATTTTCAGCCGCTTCGGCTGAAAATCTGAATAAACAATTCCAATTCCATTATAAATTTTACACTAAATTCAACGAATAAGATAAAAATATTAAAAAAAAATCTCGCTAATATTGCGCGCTGGAAATAATGTATATAAAACTATTTTCAACGAATTATTTGCATCTACATATGTACATACAGTACAAAAGGATCCGAGATCCGAGATTACGAACCAAATATTGCATTGAAAATAATATGTTGTATCGCTGTCCATTTGTGAGCATCTTTTGTTTGAGAACTTGCCGCTAAATTTCTGAGAACTGAGCTCTGGCTGCCGCTTTGGCTGCTTGAACTGGGTGCACGTTTTTCTGGCCGCGCAGCCAGGCTGCCAAGTGCGTTACGGGCCTTACTGATAAATCCAAATATGTATTTGTATCATTGTCGTTATCTCTACTATAATTCAAAGAAATATTCTATTATACTATTTAAGGGGGGGGGGGGGGGGTATTTAAATTATTTTTAATACTATATTTATACTTAAAAATATCCAGAGCTATAATTAACGAAAACAAGCAGCTGGGATAAACCTTGTACATCCGTGGACTCGTCCAGCTGCAATGAGAAAAATGTTACTCACTCACTAACTCTAAAAATGTCTCACTAACTCTTTGGATCAGCTTATCTTCTGCCCACTGGGTCATTTCATCCATTCTGCGTGCAATCGTATATAATAAGCGAAATCGTTTCGACTTATATACTTCTTTCTTGCTCTTATCATCAAACATAATTCCAAACGTGTCTTTTATTGGTGGTAGCACTAAAGTCTTGCAAATGGTGTCCGGCTTATTAGCTTGCGCGATTTGCGAACTAATCAGGTACGAAGCGTGGATTTTTCATTAATGCTGGTGTAATGCGAAAGCTTCGATTTCGACGACTTAAGCTGTTCCAGTTCTTTCAAAAAATTTAGTAGCTTGTTTTTAAAACGGTAGCCGGTTTCGTCACAAAATGCCAACGTAATTTGCTTGGACGCATCTTATTCTCTGTAGTGGCGTCTTGTTTTTTTTTTTTAATTTTGTTGCATATCATTTTTACTTTCCCATTTTTTCATATTTTATTTTTAAATAATTTAAAAAAAATCGCATTCTTTGGAATGTGAATTTTGAACTATGAATTTTTCGCGACCCACAGTTTGGGAAACGCTGACCTACTACATTTCTGCTATATTTTGAACTACTAAATACACTATAGTTATATACACAAATGTTAACCACCCGATGAAACTGCCAATGGGCATTGACAACGGGCAATCATATAATTATGTATGGACTCTCATTTATAATACATTTTATTTTTATATATAGATAAATTTAACTTTTTTATACACAAGAAAAATGTACAAAATCTAGTGATTTTCCTATGAAATTCAAAATTTTCTTATGCTTTCCTCAAAAATGAAGTAATTTTAAAAAAATTGTACGAAATAAATATATTTTTCCGTAAGTAAAATCTAAAAGCGTCCTAGTTTAAGAGAAAAATAGTATGTTAAACCTAAAAATAGTATGGTTATTATTTATAATAAACACAAATTTCCGAAATATCGCAGCAGCTTGAAAGCAGCCCAAGTCTGAAATCTCTACATTATATAAAATGCCTATTAATTTCATATACATATATAACTCCTAAGCCAAAGCGTTTTAGGCAAAGTATATAATAAATGAATTTTATTTTTTTGTCATAAGTATTTTAACTGGTACTAAAAAATTTGTTGTTACTTATTTCTTTACTGTATTTCAGTCAAAAGCACAAGGGCACAATGCTACAGTTCATTATATTTTATTGAAATATATATTATAATCTTACATTTGTCATAAATAAAAAAAAATTTTAGTTAGTATCCACATTATCAGTTATTGAATACAATTTATTTATTCTAGCTAACGTTTTAGCAGTAATAAAGTTGAACATCAGTGCACTGTATAGATCGGTGCTGATACATCAAAATTATTGTTGGATAGACCTGATGTAGATGCAGTGTTGCAATATTGTCAACGAATTCTCATTACAGTTTATTTTATTTTTCAATGTCTTTCAGATTTCTATATTTTCCCAGCAACCCCATCAAGTCGATTCGAAAATCGATTTTGTCATCATCTGATAATTTATGAATATATGGAAGTAGAGAATGAAAAAAACATTCGTCTTCGTTATTAAAAATGCCTTCTTCTTTTTTAAGCAGTAGTTTATATACTTCCGAATCTTCGTGTGAGAGAGCATTCAGTTTATTTTTGGGTATTCGTTGATCAGATGCATTAATATCGTCATCGCTGTTAATATATTCAAGTTTAGGTTCACCATTACACATCGTATCGTCTGGGTCTGCTATTATTTGAAATATTTCTGCATCTTCATCTAATAATATATCATTAATTCGATTGTTACCAGTAACTTTGTAACAATTTTCTTCGGTAAGTTCAGTACTACACATTGTATCGTCACCGTCGGCAGATTTCAACAAAAATAGTAAAGATTTATAGTATACATAGGGTCGCTTTTGCACTGGTCGTCCATTTTTAACTTTAATTGATCTATTCAGACAGACTCTGAGGTTACCCCATTTTCCAATTATGCAGTCACCTAAAATGGAAAATAAGTTATTGAATTATTATTTATAAATTTTTAAAGTTATGTAATAAGCTAATTATGGGTAATTAATTCCACATCACATGCGTAACATTTGAAGAATACATACAATATTGAAACTTTTATTATGAATAAAAATTTAACTGCATAGCTTAATGCAGTCATGCTCAGTCTATCCCTAGTTTAGCCTTGCCTTTTTGTTGGCCAATCCCGTCCACGTATTCCACGTTGGCCAATCCCGTCCACAAGTGGTGATGACATATTTGTTGTCACTTATCTCGGGTAGAAATAACACCAAACATATGTAGACTAATCCATATTGACCATGAAAAAGGCAAGGCGCCACCCATCTCTAGTACATACAAAAACTGGAGATAGACTGATCATGGCTGGCTTAATGGATAACTTTTATTATAATAATAGCTCTATATTAATTGTAGAAAAACTGTAACGAAAGGCTATTATGAAAGCAGAAAATTTAAGAAAAGAAAATTGTCACTAATGCAACTGAAGCAGTCGTGCATTTCAGTACCAATTTCAATCATATATGTACATATACTAGTGTAAGCCCGTTGAATATCAACGGAGCGGTTTCTCATCACCCGTACTGAAAAATAATATTAAATTTAATAGTTTTTATAGTTGTTGTATAGATGGCGCTTTATAATACACAATATCAATTTAGCAAAGTCGTGAACACTTTAAGATTTAATATTGGCCACTTTATAGCACGTACGTTTCGTTTGGAAGATAGTGTAAGCACGATTCCTCCCAACCTGGTGATATCGGGTTCCAACAGGTTGCCCCAATTCGCCATAGTGACGAATTGGAGCAACCTGTTATGTCACTATGGTATAATTTGTAAATAAATAAATAAATAAAAATATACCTAAAAAAAATCCCACTCGCGCGACGTTCTGGTTTTTTAATTATTTACGTCGACGACCGTTATCAGCAGACAGACAGACGGATTACGGCTATTATATATATATAATCTTTCAAATTATAAGAATTTGGACATTGTAATAAAAACGGTTAAATACAGAATCCTCTTGGGATAGTTCAAATAAATCAAAAGATAAAATTAATTTTTGTTTTTAAAGTAAATGAAAAATACCACACTTTCATAAAAATTCAATCAAAAACATCAAAAAGAAGTTCTCAGCGTTACTAATTAAAAAAAAATTAGTAACCATATGAAAATAGAACACTAGCAATACACTATATAAAATCAGAAGAATGTAACTATCAAATATGTGATCATCTGTTCGTCAAAGTTTTCCTCAGTTTAAACAACTTTCTTCCTTATGCACTAGGTAGGTAGGTTGCGAAATTGATTGACAAAAACGGTGTCGATATTATATAATATCGGTGTCGATATTATATTATATGTATAATCAAAGTAAAACTCAAACGTTTTTTGTTTATATTTAATTAATTAATAGGCGGATAGATTTATGTATATTAAATTTATTCAACTGTTGATTTTTCAACAGGCATACACTCGTATTTTAATAAAATAATACGTACATAAAAACTGCAATTTTAATAAAAAAACATGTCTGATCCCATAACTAAATATAATCTAATCATAATCATAAAAATATAATCTACTGATAATAAACATACTTATTAGTTGCTGCTGCTTTGCGTCCAATACGTTAAAATTTGGCTCAAAGTGAGTAAAAATTTCCACCCAGGCTTTTCTTCTAATTTTTCTTTTTTTATATTGCCTAGTTGTTTTATCCCAGAGAATCGGTTTGCTTTTCACCAGTTTGATTAACTCATCTACATTATACATGAATCGACGCATTATTTAACGAAATCGGACCAACTATGTATTTCCGATTTACAGTAGGAAACTGCACGCTGATTTTTTGCGACATACGCCCTGCGTATTTATGTCTGATGAATAACTGTCAGATTATCGGAATTGTACCAAAGGTTTGATAATTTTATCAGATCCGATGTCAGATACTTGTGATTCAATTCTGACTATGTAAACTTATGTAGATACGTTTTGAGATTGTTAAAACTCCGATTTCCGACGATTGCCGGACATACAAACAGGCGACACTCACAGACGACAAACACAAACAGGGTCGCCAACTCAAACTGTCATATGCGTTTGCCAGTCAGTGCGGTTAAATCATAGATATAGAATTATTAGACATAGATATTATTCTATATCTATGGGTTAAACCGAAACCGTAGTCTAAACTAAGGGTCGGTACATACGCAGCCAGTCTTTTAATCGAGTAGCACTAAATCATAGAACTCGACTTACCTAAGCACAATTTAGTCATATACAGCAAATCAAGTCGATAGTAAAATGTTTTCAGAAATTCTGTAGATCCCTGTTCATAGATTTGTAGGAATTCCCTTCCGCATTCTACAAAATGGCAGCACTGCACTGTATCCCCAAACGCAGAATAGGGATGCAAAACTCAGTGAAATATCGGCGCGCATTATAGTTCCACAGCTTCCATTCCATCTTCGCTCGTATAGACCTCTTCAATATTTATATTATTTGTACTTCGTAAACTCATCATCATTTTCAGCCGTTCACCATGCACTGCTGGATGAAGGCCTCTCCAATCCTCTTCCATTCCTGTCTGTCTTGAGCAATCGGCATCCACTTGACTCCACACGTTCTTCTCAATTCATCAGCCCATCGTCTACTCGGTCTACCTTGCCGTATTTCTCACGTCCATCAAGCCATCCATTCTTCTCGCCATATGTCAAGCCCATTGCCACTTCAACTTTTTGACACATACCGCTATATCTGCCACTTTGGTCATGCTTCTTACCCATGTATGCCTCTTACGATCTCTTCTTGTTATACCAAGCATACATCTTTCCATGCTCTCTATGTGCACTTTATCTTACGTAACATTCTTGAATTTAGCACCCACGCTTCACATCCGACAATGTTAAAGTCGTCAAGATAAATTTCTCAACAAACTTAGTTTAATTGATAGACCAGAGTTTCCCAAACTCTGGGTCGCGAGCCGATTTTTAGTGGGTCGCGAAAAATTCACATTCCAAAGAATGTGATTTTTTTTTAATTATTTAAAAAGTAAAATATGAAAAAATGGGAAAGTAAAAATAATATGCAACAAAATTTAAAAAAACAAGACGGCACAGCAGAGAATAGGATGCGTTCGAGCAAATTGCGTTGGAATTTTGTGACGAAGCATCCGGATTTTAAAAACAAGCCACTAGAATTTTGTGAAAGACAACTGGAACAGCTAAGTCGTCGAAATCGAAGCTTTCGCATTACACCAGCATTAAGACTTTAGTGCTACCACCAATAAAAGACACGGTTGGAATTACTTATGTTTGATGATAAGAGCAAGAAAGAAGTATAGAAGTCGAAACGATTTCGCTTATTATAATACGATTGCACGTAGAATCGATGAATTGACCCAGCGGGCAGAAGATGAGCTGATCCAAAGAGTTAGATTTTTAGAGTTAGTAACATTTTTCTCATTGCAACTGGACGAGTCCAAGGATGTAAAAGGTTTATCCCAGGTGCTTGTTTTCGTTAATTATAAGTTATTCACTCTGAATATCTTTAAGTATACCTACAGTATTAAAAATAATTTAAATACCCCCCATTATGTCCATTAAAATTAGGTCGCGAAAGTTTGCCCTTCTAAAACGTGGGTCGCGGTACTAAAAAGTTTGAGAAGCACTGTGATAGATAGATAAAGTACTGTGAGTAGATCTCACACCACGACACCATCTACATAAGTCTACATATTCTTAAGGTACCCATGCGCATAATGCAAAAGACCGCTTTTTTTTAATGTAGAGCCGATTTATCTATAACTCGAGCCGAGCCAATCTATAACTCGAGTACGGATACTTGTCTGCTGTTTCTAAAGATTGGCTAAATTTTTCACATCCCCACTGGTTCTGTTGAGCTGTAGATCGAATCCAAAACTGAACAGCAGTTAAACTTGTATCGTCAATAATGAAATATATGCAAAAATTATTTATTTTTATATATGTATGTAGGTACAAAAAAATAGTATGGACATTCTTATAAATCACACACTTGGATTTTTTCATATGAACATTTGCGTTTAAAGTTGACTGTTATAAATCGTCTAATTTTCTTAATAGCCCTGTATTCAATCGTATGCAACTTGCTCTGGTGTACCGAAGGGTTCAAATCTGGGACCATTGCTTTTCATCAATGATGTGCATGAAGCAGTCTCTCACTCTAACTTTTTATTATATGCTGATGATTAAAAATTATTCAGGAGCATAAATGACTTATCTGATACCCACTTATTTAAATGTGTAAGCCACGGATAATCGTCTCCCGTTCAGCACCCTTCAGTTCTCATACAGAATTTGTAATTCTATTTTGTGTCAGGAGCTTCGAACAACGGACCTAGGAATCACTTTTGAAAGTAAATAGAGTTTCAATGTTCATCATTGACAATATTTGCTCAGAGGCCTTAAGGATACTGGATTTTGTAATAATAAATTCACGCTCTTTCAAAAACGTTTGGGTGATTCGTTTGCTATACATAACGTTAGTGCGTAGTTTGCTTGAGAGTTTGATATAAAAAAAACATTTCATTCACAATCCATGCGACTTTTCATGTTGTTTCAATCCTCTATAGCTAGCAAAAACTATCGAGCAAATATCGCATCTAAACAGTTTACCATCGGTGTGAGTCTGCATATGCACATTCAAATCATACTTACGAAAGAACGATTTAGCACATAAGTCACACTTGTGTTCTTTGATTCCCAAGTGTCGCTTTATGTGATCTTTCAATTGATCGTTGCAAACGAAAGCCAATGAGCATATTTCGCACTTGTACGACTTTATTCCCATATGATAGAGCATATGCCTCTCGATGCCAGTCTTGAGAAGAAACTCGTGCGAGCAAACATCACACTTGTACTGCTTACGACCGATGTGAATTTCGACATGCTTGTTCAAAAGATAATGGTGAGCGAAAGCTTTCGAACAAATCTCACAGACGTAAGGTTTGCCTCCGACGTGTGATTTCTTATGACGCTGCAAATCACCTTTGCAGAGTAACGTCTCAGAGCAGATTTTGCACTTTTTTCCAATGCCGATCTGCCGATGAGATTCTAAATTGTGCTTTTGGGTGTACGCTTTTGAGCATGTGCGACATTTGTATGGTTTTTCTTCTTCATGTCGTACCGAATGTGTTTTGAGTTGGTGTTTTTGCGCGTACGTTTTCGCACATACGCCGCACTTGTGTCGTTTGCGTTTCGTGTGCCGTTCCATGTGTTGGTTCAGCCTACTCTTCGAATGGAATCGGTGTGTACAAATTTTGCATTTGTGAGGTTTGCCGTCTTTGTGATGCATGTGAAATGTGTGATTGGTTAATGAGCGTTTGCGGATGAACACTTTCGAACATAGTTCACATTTGTGTGAACGCTTTCGCTTTGATGTTAATGTTTTGGAGAATTTTCTTACTATACACAATCCAGTGTGTAAAACCATAATGTGATATTGCAGCATGCATTTCTGTTTAAATTCTTCTTTACAATGATCACATATGAAGATATCATGCTCGTGTTGGTTTTCATAAATCTTTTCTTCTTGGATAACAAGTGTTTCAAGTTTTTCCTAAAAAAATCAGCATGTGAAAGTAAATATCGTAGGTATAACTATCAAAATATGTATTTTGTTAAAAACGAGATTAAATTCCATCCAGCAGAGAAATTTTTAAGTCGTCGAATAGTAAAAGACGTAATTAAAAAAAGGCAACTAATTAATCGGTCGGTTTTTAAATCAATAAACGGCCTGTAACTTTTCAAGAAAATGTTCAATATTATATTTAGAAAACAGCCAGTAAAAAATATATTTTTGGTAAGCAACTTTTTCACAAAAGATGTAGATATGCTTGGTATAACAAGAAGAGATCGTAAGAGGAATACACGGGTAAGAAGTATGACCATAGTAGCAGATATAGCAGAACGTGTGAAAAAACTGAAGTGGACACATAGCGAGAAGAATGAATAGCAGATGGACGCGAGAAATACTGGAATGGTATCCGAGAGGATGTGAAAGAAAGCAAGGTAGACTGAGTAGACAGATTGCAAGGTAGTCAACTGGATGCAGATTGCTCAAGACAGAGAGGAATGGAAGAGGATTGCCCTTCATCCAGCACTGGATGGTGAACGGCTAAAATCATGATGATGAAGTTTTTCACAAACAGCCAGTAAAAATTTAAAAATTAACGGTCAGTAAACATTAAATACTGACCATTTAATATATTTACTGATCACTTAAGTACTGACCATTTATTAAAATTACTAACCGAAAATCTGAAGTTACTGACCCAATACATAAAGGCCTAAAAAAATATTCTTAAATATAATAAGCTAATAAAATAATTAGCGACCAAAAGTATTAGAATTTGAAGAATCCAATCCTCGACAAAGAAGATGTAATTGATAATAATTGGATACGTTACCTTTGCAGTATTGTGTTCCTTTAATATTGCAAATTTCGAGTTCTTTTCTACATCGGGATCTTTTAACTCGGTAACATTTGAGAGTATCTGTAATGGCGATATTAACACTGCAGGATTATTTTCTTCTTTTGATATATTCAATATAAAATCGTACAAGTTCGGTTTAGTTTCCACTGTGTCCAAGTCCATATTGACTTCGTTCGAACCATATCGATCTCTGTGATTCGACTGGTTATCATCGACGATTACAAATGATGCATTTTTGTAATCAAACAACGGTGAGAGTCTATTATCATCATCGTCGTTGATAAAATCTGCATTCAGTGGTACGACTTCTTCAATTTCAATTTTTACACCTAGTCGATTCCTTAAAATTTTATCCGTTAATTCACATGTTTCTCTAAATTGGCTGAATAGTTCTAATTTGATTTCGCAATCCGAGCATATTCTGTTCGGCAGTCCATCATCTTTTTCCACCTGGAATGACAAATTGAAAAATTTAAATTATTTAAAATGAAAATTAGCATTGTCTATTTCATTTTGAGTCTTTCAATTGGGCAAACACAAGTCATAGTTGACTTTTACATGGATGTTTTTACTGGCCTGTAGCTGACAACAGCTCCAAATGCGTAATACCAGAGGTTCCAAATATCCCCAGATTGGAACATGTGGTTCTGGATTCAAACATAATCGACACCATTCTACCATAACAAACAATGAAAGTTGACTGTCAAATTGACAGTTTTGACATAAGACTAGGCATAGGCATTTAAGGTACTTAGTCAAGGCCGCCAATCGCAACAGTCCAGTATTTAATTTGGCTTTATTCAATATTATGTATATTCCAAATGCTCAATAAAAACCATTTTCCTTGCCAAGTATTACCGAAAATTTGTCATTGTTTATATTATTTATAGATATATATCATGAAATTACTGTGTTGAGTGCGCGCGCGTATGTAAAATACGATCTTCGGCATATATTTGACTAATATTCAAATAGTAAAAAATATGATGAAGATGTACTCAATGGGCTATAGCAAAGTTACAGTTTGCTGCGAAGGTTCATTCTTCACTCGGTTGTTCATTGGATTCAAACTAGTAGTCCTAAACTCAAATGATTTTAAGTATAATCGTATCGGCTGTCGGCTGTCATCGTTCGTATATGGGAGCGTTGAGGTTGTCAATGTCAAGGTATACCATAGCAGGGAACACTTGGAAGGTTATAAGACTATTTGCCCTGCTCTAGAAGTAAATCATTGATGTATTAACGTAGTTCAATTATTGCCCAATTTCATTTCATTTCACACTCTTCTCTAATACACTCTCAGGGAGGCGATTGTCAAACGGTAGGAGGTGCAATCACTGGGGGTACTACTTCCGGCGGGGATATAACTGACAAGAACCGGAAAAACTACTACTTCCAGTCGGCGGATTTTTATCAAAGCCTTCTCAACTCTTAAATTTTACATGGAAATTATAAATATAAATTTTTAGCTTGATCGGTTTAGCAGTTTCTGAAATATTTCGTGGTAACAGATTTTTTGACTTTTCTTCAACAAAAAAACCCTATTTCCGGTTTACTGATTTAATTGATTTATTTTTTCGTAACTAGGTATTTTCTCAGCATTAAAATATTACAATATTATGACGATACTGAATATTTAAAAAGCCGAAAAAAAAAAAAAAAAAAAAAACCGTTCAAGAGTAATCGTTCAAATGTTGACCAAAATCATAATATTTCTTACACCCTACGTGAAAATAATAGATATGAAATTTCAGATTGATAGACTTGATAGTTTCGGAGAAAATGTTAAAAGCATCAAAAACCAAGAGTAAAAGTACTACTTTTAAAAATTATATTATTTTGAAGGTTGTTACAAATAATACATATGCAAAATTTTAGCTTAATGTGTATCATAGTTTTGCTGGAAAAACCTTCCAAAGATTACAAAAAAAATAGGTGACTTTCCAAGGGAAGTACCATTTCTGGTTGATGAAAATTTTTGAAAGCCTTATGGATTGTAATGACCGCAAAAAACATATATGTAAATATGAAGTTTCAGTGTAATAGGATAAATGGTTTTTGAGTTATTACCGATTCTACACAGACACACCCGACGTACAGACATTTTCCAGAAATCATGAAAACGTGATCAGGGGATGATACCTAATACAAATCAGTCAATCTCAAGGTCGAATTTTTACACGATCACAATACTATATCCGATTAGGTAGGATAAAGTAAAAATGGTGCTTAGGTTATATATGCAAATTTTAGATAGATATGTTTTTTTTTTTAAACATATTTTCAAGCTTTTCCGAGCTTAGTAATTAATCTCAACAGTCATATTATGTTTTCGTTGGATATAGATAACTTGACTTGGCCACACCCGAATTTGTTTATTATTATTATAGTCCACATTGCTAGGAGACATTAAACAGTGTAACTTTATTTGTAGTTTCACCACAAATTGTTGATTAAAAGTTGTTTTGGAAAAGTTATTTTTAGTGGTATTTCATTGTCCTCTGGAGGGAAAGAAAGGAAAAGTATGTAGGAAAGCAAAACTTTAACCTGCGTAATATACATAGGATTAAAGTAAAGGGTATTTTAAAGAAAATAATTTTTAATATAAACCCTACGTTTTTTATGTATTAAAATATTATAAAATGAAAAAATAGATATATCAGTACAGGAGTATTTCAGTCAAGTTGTCAATTTCATTATTTTCTGTAAATATCACACTGTGTATTTTACAGAACTAAATAACACTGATTCAACTTCATATAAATATTCAAATTACTACTAATAGATACTTAAAACTTTCATAAATTCAATAATAATGTTGAATTTAATCCCTCATAGATATATAGACTATATAAAGTTAACTAGTTAAAATAATTTTAATATTTTCAATTATATTTGTGCCAAGTTTTCCAACCGCTATTATGTATGTATGATTACGTGTTTTAATAAATCTTATACATTTAGAGCTTTTTCTTTGACATGCACTTTCATATGCTTATGTAAATTAGATTTTTGAAAGAAAGCACATTGACAAATCTCACAAACGTGCGTTTTATTCCCAGTGTGAGTATTAATATGTCTAGTTAAAGTGTATTTGGATGAGAACGCTTTCGAACAAATCTCACAATCGTACAATTTCCTTACATCACTGTGAGTTTTCATATGATTTTTCAGTTTGTACTTGTAATCGAAAGTCTTGTCGCAAAGCTCACATTCGTGCGTTCTAGTATCGGTGTGCTTTTTCATATGATTTTGCAAATCACACTTGCGATAGAAATCGCGATGGCAAACCGTACAATTGTACTGTTTTTCACCCGTGTGAATTCTCATGTGATGTTCCAGACAACGTTTCATATGGAAAGTTTTAGAGCACATGTCACATTTGAGCGATTCGTTTCTGGCGTGAATTTTAACGTGCTGATCTAAGCTCGCTTTAGTGACGAACGCTTTTCCGCAAGTTTTGCAAACTTGCGACCTTTCGGTGCCGTGAGTTTTGATGTGTCGTTCTAAATGATATTTCAGAGAGAAAGTTTTCGAACAAATGTCACATTTCAACGATATTTCTTTGCTGTGAAAGAGCATGTGACGCATGAAGGAAAATTTGCGCAAAAATACAGTGGAACAAATATCACACTGAAATTTGCTCGTTAATTCTTCGTTTTCGGAAGATAGAATGATATCGTTGGCTATCTTTCCAGTATGTGAAATCATATGGTATTGTAGGAGATATTTCTGTTGGAATACTTTGCCACAATAATCGCATTTAAAGTCGGAAGAGTGAACTTTTAAATGCTCCGTTAAATGCAGTTCTTGGGCAAACATCTCAGAGCAAATATCACATTTAAACGATGGCTCGTCCTTAAAAGTTAATTCTGTATCAGAATATACTCCAAATTCTTCCTAAAAAAACAAAAAATTACATAACATTAACAGTATCCATACAAAGTTTTGTTTCATATGTACCTATCTAAAATTCATTTTTTTTTATATATACATACATACATATATGAACATGTACACTCATACTTCGCTATAGCGGCCTTTTTAAATTATAAGCTCAGTTTCGATTTACGGCCGAAAGAAATCGGCGAACCGCATATGTATTTTACTATTAGGCGTACCGGAAAGTTCCCTCATTTTCTTAGATGTCAATTCAATATCGAATTACACAAATATTTCTGATGTCTAAAGAATGATATAATTTACATCGTTTTTTAATGACCTCTTGCCATCTACAATTCAAATTTAAAATCTCGATTTTGTAGAAATATTCTTATTTGGACGAAAGGGTGTTTTGTGAGGACTTTGCATATGGTTCACGGTGACTTGTTTGTAAAAAAAAGGGCCATGGACCGGAAAAGTTGGTGATTCGATGGGAAATTATCTGGAGAGTGAGTGAAATTAGCCAAAATTTCCCAACCAAGTTTAGCATTTTTTGAAACCAAAGGTGTAGTGATATCGAAGGATAAATTCAACTGTATTAATTAATTCCTCACCGTATTTCAATCAATTTTTGATTTAAATGCTTTAGTTAAGCACAATTTATTAACATATGCTGTTATTGTTATTGTTATATGTACACCATTTAAGACTTTTTCAAGCAGAAACTTAGTGTTTTTCTAAATTTCCTATGAAATTGGAGCAGATCCTATGGAATTTATATCGAAATAGATGATTATGTGGCATTTCGCTTAACGGCCGAATTAACCAGAACGTGTCTCGGTCATAAAGCGAGGTATTAGTGTATCCATACAAAGTTTTTATTACATATTTATCTAAAACTCATGTTAACTCTGTATTTTTTTTAAATATATTAGGTAATTTCAGTTTAAAAAAGTAAGGAGCTCAAGTAAAACACAATACTTTATCCGATTAGGATAAAGTAAAAACCTTACGAAGTATGCGAAACTATTTCATTTAAAATATATTATTTACCTTTATGGGATTCATTTCCAATTTGACTATCGCAAATTCACTGGGCTTTGATTCCATAACTTCAACTTTAATATCAACAATGTTCAATTCCATTTCTTTTTTGTAGTGATCCCCGCCTGAACTAAACGGAGATTTACTATTGCCGTAATTGGTCCATTCGTCATCGGGGAGAATCGTCTCTTCATCGGGGAGAATCGTCTCTTCTACTTTAATACGCAAAGTATCGACTAATCGTTGTTTCAAAATTTTATCAGACTGCTCACAAGAATGTTTAAACTGACTGAATAATTCCAGTTTAGATTTGCACAACGAGCATATTCTATCAGGCATGCCGTCGTCTCTTTCCACCTGCAAAATAATATATTTATTTTTCTGATATGCCTAGATGTATCTATTCAAGTGAAACAAATTTAGTATGTAGTTTGTGTAAATGGTACTGGCCTGTAGCTGACAGCAGCTCAAAATATGCATCTCTAGTGGTTCAGAAGTATCCCAAATAAATACTGATGGCTCTGGATTCAGACATAAACGACACTCCATCATTATAACAAAATCCTTGACAGCTAACACTTGACGTTACTATTTTATCCATCCAATAATGTTGCCTGATGGATAAAATCCAGCATCGAATGTGTTCTTGTTCTTGTTACTCAAAATGCTATTACTATTTATCGAGAGTCTGCCTGACTGAGTAGCCGCGGAACGTTCGCATACACTCGTGGCACGTACACATACACACTCATATATGGGTAGCGCGAAGCGCTTGCATTTTTCAACTACCTACTACATTTTGAAATACACTATAGGTACCTATGTATATACATACATACATACTATAGGTACCTATGTATGTACATACATAAATGATAACCACCTGATAACATTGTCAACGGGCATTGGCTGGCTGTCTAGCTAGTTGGCGAGTTCTCATTTCATTTGATTTGAAAATAAAAGTTTGATAAACTATTTGACAAAAATTATATTTTGAAACCATCTAAGACTGTCAAGAATTTGCAAGATGCTGTGAAGGCCAAAATACCAAAAAAATTGTGACGTCATGTGCAAAGTCCAACGCCTTGTGCAAAGTCCAACGCCTTGTGCAAACACAACGACAGCACGATTCTCATACTATAATTTAACAAATAAACTGCGTCTCTTCACTAGAGCTATCATATTTAGCACAAACAGTAGCACAGATAGTTTTTAGAATCAAATGTCACTAAAAATAAAAAATATCAGTGTTTCTGTAAAGCGTTGCCAATTTTCTCCATAGCGTCGCTGGAAAATTTCCATTTCTGAAGAATGCCATACAAACATCAAACCGATTTGCACAACTCAATTTGATACAGGTACCATCTCAAATTACTTGCGCAACGGTCTCCGTCAAACCAAATTGTGCAAATCAACTTCAACTTATAAATTTCTTCCCATTTTTCTTTTTAGTATAACCATCATACACGATAGATATAGCCTTTTGAGTGCTTTAACGATCATTATTTGAATAATCTTTATTTTAAAACAAGGATCTTAAACCACTTTTTTTTTAATTAACTTTTTATATGTCGGGTAAGGTACAATTTATTTAACAACAAGTTGTTTTTAATATTCTAAACTGATGAGAGCTAGTACTTAACCAGAAAAGTTCATAATGTTGTCTATTTATCCAAATTTAAGTTGAAAGTGATGCCAGATATTAAATTTCAGGTACTTTTCCCTTCATACTTAATTTTTTCGTGTAACAACACATTTAGGTACATATTACTAGACTAGTGTAGCCCCGTGGAATATTAACGGAGCGTTCTCATCACCCGTACTGAAAAATAATATTAAATTTAATAGTTGTTACAATGTATATATTTAAGAATAAGTCTGTGTGAGCGAAGATGGAAAGAATGCTATCGAATAATAGCTGGTACTTAAGGGTGTCCCATTGTGAATAATGCAGGAGAGGAGAATTCCTACAAGCTAAGAAGCTGTCCAACTTAAGAAGCCCCTTTTTCTCGCCCAACTAAAAAAAGAGGGTTGTGGCTGTCCGTGATTTACGACTGTGGTTGGTTTTATCGTTAATTTTTATTCCAAGAAGCCGAGATGGTGATGAAGCTCATTGGTTGAGACGCTGTCTTTTATACGCAGAAGAACTCTAAATCGGTTAAGACTAGGGTGTTTCTTACGTTGGACAGAGTATAGAAGAACCTAATTGCCCATAACATAATCATGAGATAACGACAAAAAAGAGCAAAAAAAATTTCCATATACGTTAGGGAAAATTTTATACATATAGAAACACTGTACTGTACGGTCTGTATTGATTGAATTTGAGGGGCGTCTCTCAGTCTATTACCTTTGCTGACTAATTTGAGTCCGACTGTCTGTTGAGAAGAGACGCCTTTTAGAAAGCGCTCTGCAGACAAAGCTCATTAGACAGGTACATATGACACAACCATAAGGTATATTAATATTTATTATAATAAAGACCCATTTTCGGCTTTATTCGCTAATTTAAACCGTAATTATATGCTGCAAATATAGGCTTATCACGCGTCCCGGTTTGGTCGGGATTGTCCCAATCGTTTTGTCATTTTAGCAGCTACGCTAAGGCCCGGGCCTCACCGGGCAACTAGTCTGCGGCGAGTTGCATTGAGCAATTTGCTCCGCCGACTCAGTTGCTCACATTGCGATTTTGATTATCTTTAATTATTATGGAAATTCAAAACTGACCCGCAGAATCGGTTTCTTAGACAATTCTATAAATGAAACTCGAAAAAAAAAAGTTATGAAAAATTCGTCTTTTTTTCGTATTTTCCTTTGTCCGAATCCAGCTGTTCATTATGTTGTTGTCCAGCTGTTCATGTATGACGTAGTATCCGTTACTAAAAGTGCAACGTCTCTTTCTCGCGCAAATAGAGTGCGAGCGAGACAACGGCGAGTGCATCACCTCTGTATGATTTATTTACGTAACTTTCAAAATATACAAATCTCAAAAAGTAAAAAATTTCATGTTTCTTATATAATATTGCCTAATAATCAAATTATATTCTCGTCGATTTTGGCCTCTTACCTCCTATACACTTTTATGGAGATGTTTGTATGCTATGATGGGAAGAATTTGAAGATTTGCGAAGATTTGAAAATAAGAAGAAAAATAAGGATCTGGGGTGAAACTTTCTTCGGAAATCACTATCTGTGTGTAGTGTTTATCTCGTAGTATGAAAAATTCGTCTTTTTTTTTTCGTTTTTCGTTTTTTTTTCAAAAAAAATCTTTTTTTTTTTCGTGTTACCTGTACAAAATTGTCTAAGAAACCCATATTTGAAGTCGGTTTTGGATTTCCATGCCTATATAATCGTCCTTTCGGGTCGTGAAAATGGCGAGTCTCCCAGAGTTGCCGTTACGGCTTGTAGTCGTCGGTAGTCGTCCATAGTTGCGGAGACTGAGTTGCCCGGTGAGGTCCGCTCCGTCTAAACGCTAACATTTTGACGACACGACGACTAAGGCCGACTAGTCTGCAGACTAGTCGGCAGATTAGTTGCCCGGTGAGGCTCGGGCCTAAGCGCGTAAAATGTGAATAACGTTCGGATGAGTTCCGTGCTTCAGGGTTGGCGTTCTGACATTAAACATATTTTCGTATACATATATAGTTTTGCGTAAAACTTTGTTATTTCCTTATGAAATTCAAATTATTTAGATTCAAAATGTTTTTATGCAAGAAAATATTTCGCCTGTGGTGCATTTTTTAAAATTTGTACAAAATAAACGTATTTTTCTGAAAAAAAATTTCCCTCAAGTAAAATCTTGAAGTTCCGGTTTGAAAGAAAAATAATACGGTAAGCATATGCAAAGAAAGTTTCTCTATTGATTTATTTTTTTCAGTTGCTGCACTGAAGAGTGACAAATCCTTGCCGAACCTGTGTTCCTGTGATCTGAGCCAATAAAATCAAAACTTCAACTTCAAATTAAAAGATAAGATCAAAGGCATTGAACTAAGAAGACAAAAAGCTAGAAATTCAATCTAGCAATGCTGCTTTTAAAATTTTAGCTTAATTTATACAAGCAGTCCCTACTCGATGGAATATTGCGTACGAACTTGGGAGAAATGAAGCTCCTACAATTTAATTATAAAAATCGCTGGAAACTTTTATTGAATCTGACGATGAAATATTATAATATAAGTCTACAAAGTAGCAGTTAAGTCCAAAGACAGCGGTTTAGTGGGAGCTTCATTTTAAATAATAGTTGTATGTTTATCATGATAAATATAAGAATACCATAAATATACGCAATGTCTTTCATTTGATTCGCCATTTCACCTTTATTTATTTTGACATTGAGAGTATTTGTTTCTTCTAACCTCAGGGACAAAAATTCGATTGGCATCATATGCAGTTTTCAACACACCCAGTCAAATACTCAAATTCAAACTGCACACTAATTATTTATTATTGTTACAATTTATTTAATACTATGTTGTTGGTTGACGTTCAACGGGCATTTATTATTGACATCTGAGTGAGCTAACAATAGCTGCAACTATCGGTTACGTGGAAAAATAATTTTCAATGAAAACTAAAGAAGTGTTGAGTTTTCCTGACCGGTAAACCAACCTGTGCGGTGCGTTGATTACTGTGCAACAAAAAATCACGGTTTTGAGTTACCCAAACGGAGACCCTAATATTATTACTAATTCTGACCCACTGAATCCGAATATGATAATGAAATTTGTTGGTTAGCTCTCGTTTATATGAGCGTTTAAAAAATTGACAATTTTACCATTTTTTTTACTTTTGCGGCCTGTAATTCAAAATTTAGTGCTCCTGTGTTCAAAAATGAGTACTGGGAAGTCAATGTTTTTGCCATTAATTGTGATATTTGAAAGCTTTAAAACACTTATACGTAATTTAGCTACTAAGTATTTTAAATTAGCAAATTTTAAACATCAACAATATTTTTTTCTTTCGGATTTTTCCCGTGTTATTATGCGTTGGGTTGGCCAGTTTTTTTATTTATTTTAACGCATTTATAAGGTTGGTTGGTTCTCTATGTTAATATTTTTTATTTTTGTCTAAACGTACAAATTTGAGCTGTAGATGATTTAAAGTCGCGTTTAGAGGCGATTGTGGCGTCAGGCGTTTGGGAGGTACATATATCATATGATATGTGACTACATTACAATTTAAATATATATTAAATATTACGAAAAACTTCCCATGCGGCCCTGCCAGCAGAGCCCGTCTAGGGGATAGTGCGACCAACTTTCGCGCTCTGTGAGAACGCTTCTAAGGGATTTCTAATCTGTATATGATTTGTCATATGTAATCATTAAAAATATACCGTTAGTATTCCTATATAAAATAAAATGAAATAAAAATAAATGTAAAAGAAACACTTCAATCGAGATAACAATTTTATTTACAAAACATAACAGAAAAACGATCTCAACAAAACTATTTTGTCGCACCCGTGTGAACTTTCCTCATGTGTTTGATCAAATCGTACTTGCGACAGAAGGTACTCGCACAAAATTCACACTTGTGCGGTTTTATACCCGTGTGCGATATCATGTGCGAATTTAAATCCCATTTACGATAAAATGTCTTGACGCACATCCCGCACTTGTGTTTCCTGTCACTTGTGTGCGTCTTCGTGTGCACATTCAAACGGTGTGCAGAAACGAACGCTTTTGCACAAATATCGCAACGGTACGTTTCTTTCCTGTCGTGAACTTTAACGTGCTGTTCCAAATTCCATTTCGATACGAATGCCAGTCCGCAAGCTTTGCACAAATGCGGCTTTTCCACATTGTGAGTTTTCGCGTGTCGTTCCAAGTGGTATTTGAGTGCGAACGTCTTCGTGCATATTTCGCACGTTAATGGTTTTTCCTTGCTGTGGAAGAACATGTGTCGGATGAGGGAAAATTTGCGCACGAACGCTTTGAAACAGATCGCACACTCGTACGGTCTCTTTCCAGAGTCTATTCTTCTGGATGATGTTATGTTGCCTCCGTGGGACGTTTCTCCAATATGTGAAATGATGTGGCGTTGTAGGAAGTATTTCTGACTGAAGACTTCTCCGCAATAGTCACATTCGAAGTTGTCGGAGTGAATTTTTAAGTGAATTATTAAATGGGATTTTTGGACGAATGTTTCCGAACAAGTATCACATTGGAAAGGTGTTTCGTAGGTGTTCAAATTTGATGAGTTTTCCGTAATGTTGGAATAGGTTATGTCTTTCTAAATACAAGAAAAATATAAGTGAAATATATATCGGGTGGGTAAAAAAAACCCAGTCCTGTTTTCAAAAATTTATCTCCGAAATTATTAACGTTAGTGAGATAAGAAATAAACCATTTTAGAGTTCATTCAATCTTCTTTTAAACGATATTGCAGTTATTTTCAAAACGAATTCATTACAAAACGGCTTGTATTTATTGGGCGAGTAACTTTTCCGATTTTCGGCTAGTTATTTTAACCAAATGGTGAGTAATTTTAATAAATGGTCAGTAATTAATTGTTCAGTAATTAACACTAAATGGTAAGTAAATTGATATAAACGGTCGGTATTTAAAGTAAATGGTCAGTAACTGACCGTTTTACTGACCGTTTGTGAAAAAGTTTCTTACCAAAAATATATTTTTACTGACCATTTTCTAAATATAATTCTGACCATTCCCTTGAAAAGTTATATTGATTTAAATATTGACCGATTAATTAGTTGCCAAACATTTTACCTATCCATATATGTAAGGGAAATTTTTTAACAGTACAAGAGTCTAAGATGATAACCAGCGCTAATTTTATCATTGATAATTTATCCATTTGACAAAAACTACCAGAAGGAGGATTAAATGAACTTAAAAATATGTTTGTTTTTCATTACCGTAGCGTCTTTAGTTCCGGACATATAATATTTTTAAAATGGCCAGTTTTATTTTGACCACTCTTATGCTTATTGAATTTTATTTAAAAAAAATGGAATTATCACCTTTAAGGAATTCTCTTCATCACCTACGTGTTCCGGTTTAACACGCGACAAGTCACGTACATTTGGTTTTTTATCCTCCACATTATAATCTAGATTTGATTCGTTTCGTTGCCAATTCTGAATGAAATTCAAAGGTTTTTCATTATCATTATAAAAATTCAACGAGGACGAACTACGATTGCAACTTTCATTCGTCCAATCCCCATCGTCGAGGGTCACTTCGAGTTCTTCCACTTTAATTTGTACACCACCGAATAATCTGTCTTTTAGTATTTTATCCGATCTCTCACACACGTCTTTGAATTGGGTGAATAATTTCAATTTTAACTCGCAGCCTGAACATATACAATCTGGAAGACCGTCATCTTTATTTATCTACAAAAAAAATTGCTTTATACAGATATTGAAGGAAATAAACAAGCACTATACAAATTAGTTAGCATGTGTTTTAGTGGTAATTCTAGCCTGGAGCTGACAGCAGCTCCAAATTCTCAACACCAATGACTCTGATGCTTCCCAAATGGATATTGACGACTCTGAGCAGAGACATAACCGACACTCCATTACAATAATAATCACTTGTCAACTGTCAAACTGTCAACTGACAGTCAGGTTTGCCAACAAACTTCTAGTGTTATTAGTTTGACAAGCAGGGCAGCCGTACAGCTTTATATTAAACAAAGGGGGAAAAATAGGATAGTTGTCCAGTAAATTTCTTTCGCTTAGAACTTACCATAAATTATACGATAGCCCAGCGAAATTGATCCAAATCGAATATGGTCACTCTTTAATGGTTTTTACAAGTTATTTACCTTAACAAACTTCAGGGGCTAATTATTCGATGTAAACAAGTATTTATATCGTTCACTAAAATGAAAATGACCGAAAAGCAACTCGATAAGTTTTTCTTGGATACCAATGAAGTTTTTTAATGTCTATAAATAAATAATCTCAGTGTTCTTTCTTTGCATTATTGATTTTGATACAAAAACTTAAACCAAATTTCATAAGTACTTAAGTTAACTGGTTAACTTATTGTTTTATTACAGATTTAAGTATGTAGGTAACCCCGCAAAAGAATTATTATACATTGCTAAGAAATAAAATTAAAACACAGCAATAGAAAAATGATATTCGATATTTTATTAACAACAACGACAACAATCGATAATTCAACTCGTAAATAAATATATTACAACTTTCTCCCTTTACATGCATTACAGCAAAATCTTATGTACATATCTAATGTGCGATCTGAGGCAAATCAGTAATTGCCCATGGTAAGTAGTTAGATTCACTTAATCTATTCCTATAAGTTTACATTTCAATATATAAACTTTCTATATAAAAAAGCTTGCTTGTACTGCTATTCATACAAATATTGTATTGTTTTTTACAGGCTAAATCAGGTATCGAGTAATCTTACTTGTAAATATAATATAATGATATAACTTGTAAATATAATACTATGAGAGTCAATCAAAAGATAACAACCCCTAAATTGAAATCAATAGTCTGCTATTTTATAACATAAGAGAGTGCAGTTTGAGTTTGAGTACGTTTCTACCAACTGCGTGTGTAAAAAGGGGACAAAAGTTCGTTTGTTCGATAGAGACGAAAGCTACACGCTATTGGTGGCACTCAGATTTTGTCCCTTACAGATACTCAATTGGTACAAGCGATTGTTATCTTCTCACTGATATGTAATTTAGTACAGTTCAATTCAATTTTGTACAGTACAATTAGGCGTATTGTAGGATGTTTGACATCCGTCGACACTAGTGTGAACCTTCACGTGTCTTTTTAGATCACCTTTGCATACAAACGCTTTAGAACAAATCTCACATTGGTGCGGTTTTCCTCCGGTGTGAAACTGCATGTGAATCTTAGCGTAATGTTTCGACATGAATCCTTTAGAACATATCTCACACTTGTACGGTTTCTCACCCGAGTGAATTTTCATATGTCTGTTCAGAACGCTTTTGAGGACGAAAGCCTTGGAGCAAATTTCGCACACGTGCGGCTTCTCCCCCGTGTGCACTTTCATGTGTTCGTTCAGTATGCTTCGGAGGACGAAAGCTTTGGAGCACACTTCGCACACATACGGCTTTTCGCCGATGTGGAGTTTCATGTGATTGTTGAGACCGCTTTTGAGAATGAAAGCTCTAGAGCAGATGTCACACTTGTGCGGTCTTTCGCCCGTGTGAATTTTTATGTGAATGTTTAGGTCGTGTTTGAAACCGAACGCCTTTGAACATACCGCACACTTGTGCGGTTTACCGTTTACCTTGTGAATTTTCACGTGTGAATTCAGATGACTCTTCAAAAGGAACGACTTGGAACATGTGGCACACTTGTGCGGTTTATCTTCGGTGTGAATTTTCATGTGAATATTTAACTCGTGCATGAAAGTGAACTCTTCCGAACATATCTCACAGTCAAAACACTTTTTTTTAGTCGGTGTCGTGCGAAATACTTCATCGAAACTTTGACCATTTTGTTCAATGTGTGATTTAACTTCACCCTAAAAAAAATCACATCAGAATTTATTAATCTTATTTTAAATAACAAAAAATAAAATTACAATTAAAACATAATATGCATTAATACCTTAGAAGAAATATTGTCTTCACTATCGTCTTTATGCTTTTCGCCATACAAAGACAATTCAAATGAACTTGGTTTTCTATCCTTAATATTGAAATTTTGACTAACGACACCTTTCATATTACTAGTTTCTTTATCGTTTACGTCATCCAACTGCATTTCACTCCCTTTACCATTATAGAAATTAAACGCAGACGAACTACTACTACACCCTTCATTCTCCCAATCTTGACCGTCTAGGGTCACTTCTACTTGTTCAATTTTAATATTTACACCAGAAGTTAACCTGTTTCTCAAAATTTTATCGGATTCTTCACAACTACTTTTAAATTGGGTAAAAAGTTCTAATTTTGATTCGCAAAACGAGCATATTCTATCGGGAAGACCGTCGTTTTTTGCCACCTGTGAAAAAAAAACACAATTATAACATTCCATCATACAATATGGATAGTGTATCTATGGGTATTGTAAGCAATAGTTAACAAGCCTGTAGTTGACAGCATCGCCAAATTCGCAATGATAGTGAATCAGGAGTGCCCCAGATAGGAACAGGTGGTTCTGGACTTAAGCATAAACGACACTCCATGGTACAAATTCAATGGTTCAGTCTATCAGCGATAGTGTAGTCAGTGTACACAATGGCACTTTGTGTTTATCAATTCTTTGCGCAAATTTGTCCTTGTAAACGGTACGGACAGTTATTGTACGTCTCTCTTCGTGTTTCTGGTGAGAATAAGATGAATTGTTTTATATGTTTACAATTCTATAAACAATTTTGACAGCTGTGAATGTAATAATACACAACAGGGCCATGACAGTTCGTTCATTGGTTTGACAGTCAGGTTTACCACCTATACTCGAGCAAAACATGTACATATCCTTTTCGCCACCAGCTATTAAATCAATTTACTCATCATTTTCAGCCGTTCACCACCCACTGCTGGATGAAAGCTTCTCCAATCCTCTTCCATTCCTATCTGTCTATCTTACGCAATCTGCATTCACTTGACTCCACACATTTTTTTCAATCGCATCGTCCGTATGTATCCAGCTCACTTCCACTTCAACTTTTTAACACGTTCCGCTATATCTTCCACTTTCTCATGTTTCTTACCCATATCTTCCTTTTAAGATTTCTTGTTATGTCAAGCGTACATCTTTCCATGCTTCTCTGTGTGGACTGGATTTTGCGTAACATTCTTGAATTCACCATGCGTCATAACTAGCAGTACGCATTGGTCGTATGCCTTCTTCTTTAAGCACAGCGGGATGTTGGATTTAAAAACTACGTATGTTCATTTTTCTAAAAGTGCTCTATCCTAATTTAATTTCTCCTTATTTACATCCAGTCATATTTATCAAAATCAATTTACTAAGATTGAATTCAATTAAACAAATTTAATCAAAAGATTAAATTCATTTTAAGGAATACGTGATCTCAAAAAAAAATCGATAATAATTGAAGGGAAAAAATTAACAGATAGTAAATTATTATTTTTCTATTACATGTGTATTTATATACATAATTTGCTTAATGTTTCAGGTATTAAGTAATGTCTACGAACAGATTTAAATTTATCTTTTTTGCTATTTACTATTTTTTCGTATTCCTCCTCTGACGAAGCTCTTTTATCGCTTGTAGCAATAGAAAATAGATAGGTTTTGTATTTTTTATACGTTTATTAGTAAATATCATTAATGCGTATCCTGACAAGTTGATTATTCATAATATCATATGATTTCTTCTTTATAACAATGAATATGGTACTAAACCCTAAAAAAGTTATTAGTATTATCATGTTTAAGGCAGACAAATTATCGTGAATCTATTTCCCGAAGAATGTCTAGCAATTGGACTGTAACTGGATTATAATTTAAGTACCTACCTTTTAAATATTACCGATGCTGAGTATGCAAAGAAATTTTTAATTAGATTAGACTAAATTAGAATAATTTTATGAATGTAACCCTCCACTCTAAAAATTAAGACAATCCATTTACGCAAATTAAATTTTATTGTAAATAAAACTCTTAAAATAATAAGATTTAATTTGATATCAATCATTCTAGAAACATTTCCCAATATATCTACTTTGACTCTCCTGTCTCTAATTATGACAGCATCCAGACAAGTGAATGGAAATAATAAATAAATTGAAATTAGATTATTGTAATAAAATGAAATGGGACATTTGACTTGTAAAGATGTTTTTATTTTTCAAATAATTTTACACGAGTCATAGAAGCGCTTCAAGAGCGAAGATTAAATGCTCAATCTTCTTCTTCGTCAGCGGCAGCTGCGCCACCTTGGCTCTTCTTCATGTTCTTCCTCTTCACACGACCTGGCCTGCCACCACCGAATGGAGACTTGAGTGAGAAGTCAATGTGCTTTTGCGAGTCAAGACGAACCATGAAAGATGGAATGTTCACAACCTGCTTACGAACACTGAAAATAATAATTTTAAAATTACACAAACGAAACATTTTAACTCAACCTTACAATCTACAATCCAAAAGTTAACTGTTATCTTTCAAAGACAATATACCTCGCCACTGAGTGTCATTCAACTTGATTAAATTTCAAGACATTAAATGCCCATAAAGGACATTTAAGTGGTCGTTACGAACTTGTTGATGATTCAAGTGACAAATCAATTCAGGGATAATCAATCGTCAATTGACAAATAGTTCAGGTCTCCCTCTGCACTCTATAAAAATTCACAGTAATAATAAAAATACTAATTCATACAATTTGAGACCTAGAGAATAAAACCATAACAGCTAATAATAGATGTATCCATGTATGAAACAGAAGGAACTATTGGAAAATTCCTCCTGTGATTAATCAAGGACTTTTTGTATAGCCTTAAAGATTAGAGTGCGGTATCAATGAACTGAACCGACCCTTGCCCAGAAAATAAGGCAAAAATGTAAAATCAACATATGCAAAAAAAAACAAGCAAGAACAATCACCGAATGTGTCTCTGTCTGATGAGGACACGAGCGTGATGGATGGATTTGGCAAGTCCCAATTTGAAAACTTGAGTCTGCAGACGCCTTTCCAAGAAATCTTCGATCTTCAAACCGAGAACGTAATCGAGTTTCATGCGGGCTTCATCCAACACACCGATGCGAACCAAACGACGGAGCAAAGCATTACCTGAAATAAGCAAATACAACTATTAGCATTTGCCTACATTTACACGATACAGCAAGAGTGAACTTGAGTTTTATTTCAGATACAAAAATATACAGTTGACAGCATAACTTATCAGACTAGAGGTGCCAGAGTAATTTATTCATCATATACAAAGTTAGTTTAAATGTAAGATTTTAACTATCGTATCGGTGCTAACCTTCGAACAATCTCTTGGATTCTTTCTCGTCGAGGGTTAAAAGTTCTCGAGCGGCTTTACGGATCTTAGCCAGTGTGTACTTGACTCTCCAGACCTCGCGTTTATTACGGAGTCCAAATTCACCGATGATCTTCAACTCATGATCGAGACGAGTCTTCTCGTAGGGGCGTCTAGGGGTGACGTATGTCTTGGAGAAGACAGACGGTACTCTGCCGTTCACCATCTTGAATGTGCCTCAGCTGAAATCAACAAGATAACTTTACAAATACTGTACATTGGACCCAAACACAACCGAGTGTGGGATCGTTTCTTATAATTGGAGCGCGGTCCTCTAGACTGGTTGGCAAGGCCGCATGGAGAATTTTTCGTAATATTTAAATTGTAATGTAGCCATTTGGAAAATGCTATATCCTGTTCTAGATGTTCGAAGTCATACTTTATCGCCGCTCACTAAATATCCATTTCAAATTGAGGTTGCGAGTGAAAGGTTAAAAATATCAGAACTGTCTCAGCGTGTTCATATTTGCATTTACCCAACAGTAAATTACTTGTGATTTTAGTTTTTTATGCGGCCCTGTAAGCTGATTTGAGACTAACTTTCGCGCTCTACTTGTAACTAGAGTGCTGGGGTTGTTCGCACTATCCCCTAGGCCGCATCAGAAATTACGTTCCTTCTGGAAATTTGGCTTTAGTAAGTATTTCTGCGCAACCCAGGAGGTAGAACTTCAGTGCGCTTTATACAAAAATCAACATACGTTACGTTTCATACAACCGCGTGTATCAAAAATGGATGACCCAATCTCGTTGAAAGTGTCGATGGAATTCTAGTATGCAACTGGATGAAAGTACCGTGGTGCGAATTTAACGTACCACGTGTCACTCAACAGTATGTCGAAATGAAATGAGATTTTATTTACAAGCGTGTTTTATAAGTAATGGAGATCAAGTTTAACGTAACGAGGGTACATGGAACTTGTGACGTAAAATTGCAAAGGCATGGTTATGAAAGTTTGTAGGTTATATTCTGAATCCGCGTTAATCTGGGATTTGCGGATGCATCCGTGGAAGATGCGTGTAAATAATAATGGTGGACGTGTTGAAGATTGGGGTGGAAGTGAATTGGTGTAAAAAAGGTGTTATATTGAGGAGTGAACTTACAAGGAGCACTTGCGTCCGCCCTGACCGGCCGGCAATGATAGAAGAAGGAGGATTGGGGAAGTACGCTATCAACTGAAATGGCAGGGCTACCACTACAAACTTTATTGGTCGAAAGCAAACTTTTTTCGTCTCGGTATCTAAAATGATATTAGTCCGGTATGAGATTAACGACCCGGTATTTAATTTGGTTTTATTCCGTGAAAAAATCTCGCTTTTTATTAATAGCCTGTTTTTTTTAATAAGCGAGTGTGCAGTTTGCGTTTGAGCTGTCCCTTCTAAAGTCTGATACTCACAGTCAAGCCCACTCGTACGATTTGTAGGAATCACGATTCTCGTCAATATACGCACAAGTCAAACGATGAAGAGTAAACACATAAAAATGCGTGTCTTAAAATGACAGATTCTGCAAAAAACAAATGCAAACGCGCAATTGAGGGATATAAAAAGCGTCACGTACTCCCAACGCTCTTACCGTGGCAACAACGCCCCGGCCTCACATCAACTTTAGACAGACGGTAGGCACTTGTCAGCTGAACTCACGCTACCCAGAACAAACTATCTCAACATAGTACATCATACACACGGATCCTAACCTGGGCGCTACCTTAACATGACCCACTACTCTATACGCGGACCCTGACCCAGGCACTCGAATCGCGCATCACGCCATCGCCTCATCGAGACGTACTCGCGGAAGCAGTAATCTAGGTTTGGATCACACACAGTAAATTAATCGCACACAACTTAAAGTGCAAGTGAAGCTCAGACGTCAGATGAATAGTAAACAATGCACATATACACGCTTCTCTAATACACTCTCAGGGAGGCGATTGTCAAATGGTAGGAGGTGCATTCACTGGGGGTACTACTTCCGGCGGGGACTTAGCAGACAAGTACCGTAATTTGTTGTACTTCAAAGAATAAAATAAAATACAAAACTCCACTTTGTATGAAAATATGAACTGTACATCCACACTATTACCCATTCCTATAACCAATGATCACAACGTTCCTATAGATTCGATCGACCGATTTGTCAGTATGGGAATATGTATACGATTTTTCTCGTACGACTGCCTACACACGATGCGATTTGTACTGATAAGTGCAAATCGTACAAGTAAGCTGTTAGGTTTGGCTTTGCAATTACAGAGATGGAGGGGGAGGGTTTGTCAAACTATATCCAAAAAAATACGGCGCCCTTCTCCAACCAGACTAGCGCAGTCGCGAAACCATACCTTAAGAAACAGGTACATACCCTCTTTTGTTATTAATGACTCAAAATAAGTACTATTTGACGGAGCGTTTACAAATGTATTTTTACTTTATTACTTTATCCTAATCGGATAAAGTATTGTGATCGTGCGAAAATTCGACCTCGAGATTTTGACTGATTTGGGTACTTGTCTCTTAGCCGCACACCGGAAGTGGTACCCCCAGTGATTGTACCTCCTACCGTTTGACAATCGCCTCCCTGAGAGTGTATTGGAGAAGCGTGTATATGTGCATTGTTGACATATTGAAACGTCAGTCAAGTGTGAAATTGACCAATAATTGAACTACGTTAATACATCAATGATTTACTTCTAGAGCAGAGCAGATAGTCGTATAACCTTCCAAGTATTCCCTGCTATGGTATACCTTGAACTTGACGAGCTCAGCGTTCCCATATACGAACGATGACAGCCGACAGCCGATACGATAATACTTAAAATCATTTGAGTTTAGGACTACTAGTTTGAATCCAATGAACAACCGAGTGAAGAATGAACCTTCGCAGCAAACTGTAACTTTGATATAGCCCATTGAGTACATCTTCGACTGCGACGAAACTTATTTTGATATCAGAGAGACTCGGTTCAAAGTAGTCCGTCGTCGACCAATTAGTGTTTTGTTTTACCTGGCCTACGTGTAAAACAGAGCACTAATGTTTAAAGACAATAACTATTTCTCGCACCGTCTAAGTTTTAGCTGTTTCTTTCCATTTATTTATATCTGAACAAAGCTATCAAAGGGATTCTTTGGTATTTAAAGCACCGGCTACGAAAAAAATTCGCAAAAATTTAATAAACAATCGGCAAGTACTGGTAGATAGCATCCAAAAAATGTTGTCACCTGAACCAGAAAGTGCGCCAGACACATTTGGGAGATATGTCGCAACACATTTGAAAGATCTAAATACATTTCAGCAGAGTATAGCCCTTAAATTTATTTCGAAAATAATTTCTTATGCCACGATGGACAAATTATCGCTTCAATCTGCTTTTACTCTAAACTCACCCCCTCCTTCTATACCGTTTCAATCTCCAGCATAATCCACTTCATCAAATAGTTTCTGTACCTATAAATACTCTCCTTATCACAAGGTGTCCCCGCCAATAAAATTACCTCTGCTGCCCAACCCAACCAGGATATCACGAATAGCAGCGCTACCGTACGTGAAGCTTGCGATGGTTTAAAAGATTTTATTGTATTTAAAAAAAAAAAAATTAATAGATTTATGTATGCATGCATTTACCTATACATACCTATAGATACATGCTTTTTTTTCTTACCTCTACATTTTCTACATATTCCTACAGTGGAGTTTGTTAAAATGTGTTTTTATTGTTTCAGATGACTATTGAATGGTACGGGAAAGAGTTCAGTTTGGTTAGGTAATCATATATGTAGGTATTACATACGATAATATTTATAGTAATTACTATTTTATTAACAAATTATAGAATAATGGATTTGGGGATTTGAGTGGCCTATGTGTGGAAGTAGGTTTTTTTTCTTGTAGAAAATTCTAAAATTCTTTTACCACAGAATATTTCAGAAACAGCTCTGGCGATTTTGTCTAAATTTCATATCTATAGTTTTCACGTTAGCCGTAAGAGATACTGTGATTTTGGTCAACATCTGACGAGCGGAAGTGGCAGTTTACTCTTGAACGATTTTTTGTTTTTTATTTTTTTCGGCCTTTTAAATATGTAGTATCGTCACAATATTGTAATATTGTACTCCTGAGAAAAATTGCTAGTTACGTTCTGTCACAGACATTTTGGTACTGATCGATAGATGATTAGATCCTCTTTCTGGTGATATACGTTTTTTGTATTTCCTATTGGTTTTTTGGTGAGTATGGGCCGACATAGTGAAATTTTCGATTTGTTTTTGATTTTTCACCAACAAATAATTTACACCAATTAAATCAACAGATTTTGAAGAGATATTTCGTTTAGTAGCAAAATCATCCCGCTAGCACGTCAGAGTCGCGAGATATACTGCTTGGAAATGTCCAAAAACGTCCAAAATAGCCGTTGGAAGATACGCCCTCTCCTCCCCGCCTCGCGCATGCAAAGTGCTAACTCAAGATCATAAATGCATCGTAGACGTATACCCAAGCGAATAAAACAACATTCATGTCAATTGTGCTATTAATAACAAAGTTATAGTGTCAGAATGTATGCCCATCCAAAGTGAACAAACGAATGAACTGGTACCCCATACTGGTCCGCGTATAGACGTACTCACGTCAAAAAAATCGACCAAAGCAATTACCCAATTGCGCAGATGTGTTTAGCCACAACAGCTGACGAAACGGTACATGGCCGTGCATTAAAGGCCAAACCGAAAGCGAGTTGACGTCTGGCAGCTGTCGTCATCTAACATTGGCCGTCAGTCGGGTGCGTCTCGCTCTGACACATCGCGCGCACATCTACACCTCTCACTTTGCACTTTCCAATCATTCTATCATACTGTATCATCGTTGAAAAGAAGTAAATGGCGGGCCGAGCGGTCGGGTTGGCTCGATGCCTCTCCGCTGGCGAGTCCCTTCACGTTCGAACTCCACCTACTGCCATATCTGGAGCTTTCGCCGCTCACATTCATGGCGATATCGCCGATGGGAAACGCTACCTTCGGTTCGTCAATGAGACTCGAAAGAGTCGAAAGATACCCAACTTGTTTTCGTTTTCGTTTGAAAATTATGGCGCGGTTGCGCAACCTCGCTTTGGTTCCATTCCTGTTGCACCTACTATTATTTGTTGTCATCGAAATTTTGTTTCAGGCGTGGAGCTCTTAGTTATCTGTGTCGTATTCTATCGTAATCTGACTCGCTGGCTGGGTAGCCTAGCGGTGGAACGCTCGCATACCCGACACGGCACGTACACATACGCTCACACGACGCGCGCTGCGCGAAGCGGTCGCGCTACGTAACCTCACCAACTCGCATACTACAGCACGTACACATACACAATGTAACAATGTCGTGTAATGTAACCGGTGTTGCTCGTAGCGCTCACGCTACATAACCTCACTAACTCGCACAAACACTCATGACACGGTAACCACCCGATATCATTGTCAACAGGCACTAATCAATTTTTTCATCAGGCACTAATCAGTTTTCATTGTCTTCAGGCAGTTATCAATTGATCGATAGTTGGTTTTTTATGGTAGTGTTGATACTTTGGTGTATCGTTTATCTGTGCATTGATTGACTTGAACCTGACCTAATCATTACTGTATATAGTAGCGCAGAGGTCTGCCTGGCTGGCTGGCTGGGTAGCCGCGGAACGCTCGCACACACTCACTTACACACATTCAAACGCGAAGCACTCTCGGCATCACCTACTACATTTTGAACTACTAACTACACTAGGAATATACAATATATACATAAATGGTAACCACCCGATGATTAAAAATAAAGAGAAAATGACTAAATTGTTATGGTATCGTTAATTTGATCAATATATTGTGACATTCAATCGAATCAATATACTGTTACATCAAATTGTAACAAATTCACAGCCCACAGAATTCTATAATATAAAATTTTCATCATATTTGTATATTTTTATAAAATGTAACATTACTCTCACGTACAAATTAAAGATTAGTATATATTATGTCTGTTTCAGATTGAGATCGGCTTCTAATCCGGCAGCCTTAGAAATCAATAGGTCGTCATTCTTAAACAACCGTGACAAGTTGATTAAAACAATGACATCCACGTCCTCGTCGGATGTTTCCGGCGGACACAAATTTACCAACAGATTAGCCGACGAACGATCTCCATATCTCTTGCAGCATGCTCACAATCCAGTCGACTGGTATCCATGGGGCGAGGAAGCTTTCCAAAAGGCTAAACAAGAAAATAAATTAATATTCTTATCGGTCGGGTATTCGACGTGCCATTGGTGTCACGTCATGGAGCACGAGTCGTTCGAAAACGAAACCATTGCCAAAATAATGAACCACTACTACGTCAATATCAAAGTAGACCGAGAAGAGAGGCCGGATATCGATAGAGTTTATATGACGTTCGTTCAGGCGACTTCCGGACGCGGCGGCTGGCCTATGTCTGTCTTTTTAACACCGGAATTGCATCCCGTCACCGGTGGAACGTATTATCCTCCCGAAGACAAATGGGGGAGACCCGGCTTCAAATCAATACTGATCGATCTCGCCAACAAATGGACTGAACAGAGAGATGAATTTTTGTCGACCGGTGCTCATATAATCAAAGTATTGAAAGATGTATCTGAAATTAAAAGGCCGAGTGAAGGTGTGGCACTGCCTGGTGAAGAATGTTGGAAGAAATGCGTTTCGAGATATACGAGGGAGTTTGACGATGATTTCGGCGGGTTCGGAGGTGCACCAAAGTTTCCTCAAGTATCCATATTCAATTTCCTATTCCACGCCTATTCGCGAGATAAAGATTCCTCATCCGGCAAGAAGTGTCTCGAGATGTGTTTGCACACGTTGAAGAAGATGGCTTACGGCGGAATTCACGATCACGTATCCAACGGATTCGCTCGTTATTCGGTCGATGGTAAATGGCACGTGCCTCATTTTGAAAAGATGCTGTACGATCAAGCTCAGCTAGTCATTGCGTATACCGATGCGTATCTAGCGACGAAGGATCAGTTTTATAGCGATGTAATCAAAGATATTCTTACGTACGTCAATAGGGATTTGAGTCATGAATCGGGAGGATTTTACAGTGCCGAAGACGCCGATTCATTTCCTACAGAAGGCGCTAAGCACAAATTAGAAGGAGCATTTTGCGTTTGGGAGTATGACGAAATAGAATCGTTGCTAGACGGCAAATTCACGTTGGATAAAGTGTCGTATTTAGACATTTTCTGTCATCATTTCAATGTTAAAAAGGACGGTAACGTTGAACCGGGCCACGGTGCCGAGTTGGATAACAAAAATATTTTGATCATATACGGAAGCGCCGAAGAGACGGCTCAAAAGTTCAAAATCACCGTCGAGAAGCTCAAAGAAATATTGGAAGAGTGTCGGGAGATTCTGTACGAGACGAGGAATAGAAGGCCGAGACCACACCTCGACTCGAAGATGCTCTGCTCGTGGAGCGGTCTGATGATAGCCGGTTTTTCCAGAGCCGGTCAAACGCTAGGCGACAAGCAATACATCGACAGAGCCGAGAAGGCGGCCAATTTTGTAAAGAAACATTTGTACAATGAGAATGAAAAGATTCTGTACAGATCGTGTTATAGAGACGAGAACGGCGATGTTGCACAAATGTAAGTATTTTCAATTGTGACGATATACTAATTCTTCGGATGAAAATCATAATTAGATATAATGTCTACGCAAAGTTTCATCAGGACAATATTCAAAATGACGAGTAGCATAAATTCCACTGTATGGCTAAAAAGAAAGACTAGTTGCTGATTATTAATATGTATGACATAATTCAACACTGTTTCCAATGAAGGTTAATTATATTCAGTACGAAGAAGCATTCACCTAACGGCTTACGAGTTCATTCCGTAGACTGGTAGACCTTGTCTGTTCAATTGCAATACACAGAGCTAAGGTCAGAATGATAGCGACATCTAATTAAAATCGTTATATCACAATGAGATTATATTACGTGTCATAAAGCATTTTTGAGTTTGTAATTATTGAGTCGTCAACGAACCACCGGTCAATCCTTTTTATTAATATTCAACTATGTACTTTTAAACACTTCGTGAATTTTAATGAACCTCTGTGGTGGTGAATGTTTTAAAATTATGTAAAACGTATTCACTTTCTTGCTGGCATCAAAATTTTAATTTTTTTTTTTTATATACATATATATGTCTTGTCATAGTTGCACTAAAATTTTCCATTTGAATAATTTGTGGTTTTGAACAGGTTTTTGCACACGATATCGCATATTTTATAAAAATTACGTTCTTAGGATATTACACGTTGACATTGTAACCTTGTTATGTTTATCTGGTGAATGTAAGTCAAGGACCTTTTAATGTTTATGGTCGTTCGCTATGTGGACAATAGCATTACATTGGTTATTATAAAAAAATGTTTACAAAATTATGTAAAATTAGAATCGATTTCAACTTTCAAATAGTCATTTCAATCAAAATTCCAAATTGGGAGGTAAAATCATTCTATTTTCTGAAATATTATTTATAAACATACTTATATGTAATAATCTATCTAGATATACGTATGTATAATTGGTTTATCTGTTTCCCAGTGGTAAGAAACGTGTTTAAATTGCAGGGCTTTTGGTTTTTCACTTTAAAAATAGAAAAATGCACCACAGCAAACCATCAAACCAGGACCATCCCGGTCAAACCGAGATATAATTATGATATGATATGCCAAGTAGGTTTAGTTGCAACAATGAAACATGTAGACTAAGAGATTCCAAATCATAATTTTCATCAAAAGAATTGTTAATATCTCATAATGAAATCATGGAATAAAAATTAAAAAGATATGATAGGTTTACACAAATGAGAGCATCCACAAAAGTTTAGATTGTTGAGACACTTATTATTAGAGATTTTTGTGGCACCTACATACGTAGAGATGGCAAAAAAAACTGGCCCAATTAGAGAAAAATTTTAATATTAACTGAATTCGAATAATATGTCGGGCGTATACGGCTCAACTTCCTAACCCTTTTGACCAATTTTTTTAAAATTAATTTCAACTAATAAAATCTAAAAAAATTTCAAGTGATAGCTCTTTTTTTTACACAAGTGCAGCTGAGCCAAATTCCAAGAAGGAAAATTTTGTTTAAATTTTCCAACGACTACATTACAATTTAAGTATTAAATATTACGAAAAATTTCCAATGTGACCCTGCAAACCAGTCTCCTTTAGTCAATCTGTAATTGTTAGTGCCACAAAAATCCGATCTTTACGCCACGCCATATTCATATCTCTTCCAAGCCAAGCCAAGCTTCATATCTCTTATTCGTTCGCACGCCATACAATTTAATACGAGTGAGCGAGAAGGCATGCTAGTTTGGGGCGACCAGACTCGCTCGGGGATTTTACACTTTAGGCCTCGGTTTTGTTATACTAAAATTACATTTGACAGTTGAATTTCTATTGCTTGCGGGGCATTTTTGTGAAAAATTTTCAAACTAATGGACTAAGATGACGTAAGAACCATTGGGACATTCTCGGGACGAAAAACGAAGCGTTTTGGCCAACACGACGCATGTATGTAACCGAAGACGTGAGCGTATACGAAGCTGTTTATACGTCGTCATGTTTTTCATCCACCTGATACACGCCTCAGTGGCGGTTATGCTGGCTTTTTACTGGCTGTGACGTCACATGGTTCCAGACACGTTTTCGTGCTTGTCGTTTACGGCAGCAATAATTGATATGAACATTCTTCATCAATTTACAGCCCACTGCCTTAAGCAATTTCACACTGGTTGAGGGACTTATCGCAACCTCGTTAACTATTTAAAGCTAGCAGAGATCTAATTTTGAATTTCTATTGTAGATCGACGCCTATCAAGGGATTCTTAGACGACTACGCTTTTCTCATCAAAGGCTTGCTTGATTTGTACGAGGCATCCCTGAACAGGGATTGGCTAGAGTGGGCCTGCCAACTCCAGGATAAGCAGGATGAGTTGTTTTGGGATGATAAAGGTCACGGCTACTTCACTAGTCCTTTGCGAGATACTTCCGTTGTTTTAAGACTCAAAGAAGGTATGTATTATATAGGTATTGTGATGTTAGAGTTAGTCGCTCGTAGTGAATTCAATCGCCAAAATGGTCGTTATTCGAAACTCTTCTTCCACATTAAAGAAAACCCACAGCTCTTCTTGGAAGTATGTATGTATGTATGTAGGTGACCCGAAAACGCGTAGGCGTAGTATATTATTTTGAAAAGGGTCTGAAGTGTAATACAAAACATTTTTTTTTCCAAGATTCTCTTTTACGATTTAAGGAACGCCTTTCGCGTTTGGTTCGATTGGTTCTCAATCACAAATTTGACCGATTCTAGAAAGACTCTTTAATTTTCGCAGTGTTCTCTCGTTCGATTTTTCTTCTATGCCGTTACGTTCAAATAACATATTTTCCCTTTTCTTTTTAATCAATTAACCCGTAAGGGTCATGTCGTTTTTTTAACGATATTTTATTCGGAAAATAAAATATATCTGTAATATTGGGATAAAAGTACATCGATCAAATGCCAATTTCCTAAATCGCATTTTTTTTGTTAAATAGTGTTAACTGTTGTTTCAAACCACTTGTTTTATATTAGTACAATTGTATAATTGCTCTAATATTTTTAAATTGCCTATTGCCTACATCTATACTCTGACAGTTATAAATATTAATTGCTATGTGAGAAAATGATAAAAGCGAGGGTTTTTTTCTTTCTCCTGTAAAATTAATTTTTACAGAAGATGCATAGATATGAGAAATTGGCAATTCACGTTCGAAATACTTGAGATAACAGAGATAATTCTTATAACATTTTTGGTTCTGTTACCTACGTACATATTTTAAGGCCAATGGCAAAAAGAAATTGAATCTACATATTTTGGGATTTTTACACAGATAATAGGAAGATTTGAAAGAGGTTATTTTTCTAACCTCCACAGCTCTTTAAATCAAAGACATTGACATGGCGACATCTGATTTTACCGTTTCTACTCTGGTTAGTCCAAATTTAAACGTGTCATAGTATCAAATGTGCAACAATGCAACTTTGTTGACCGATCGGTCAATGTTAACAATGTTAGGATAATAGAAGACAAGTTCTAGTGCAGCGCACGATTTTGACAAGGCAATAAAGACTATGAGATGCGCGCTTTATTGCCAGAGTATCATCCCACTTCGACTTGGAATCTACACGACGAAATAAAATTGCACTTAAAACTTCAGTTCGGCTGCATAATATTCGTTTGAAAAAGAATCCAATTTTACAATGTAATCAATGTCACGTCGACAATACGTCTGAATAGTTTAAGTAGGATTATAATTTAATAAAGGATCTGAACTGGCACAGTCGTTGATTTTAACGATCGTTTGATACGTCTATATAGTGGGAAAGTGGCTATAAATTAGTTAATTAGCGATTTATTACGCAACGGCAGGGACGAAGTCGGCAATTAGACGCTTTAGTGAATTTTGAACAATTATCCGAGTAGATATACTATTTGTCTTGGATAGATTGCCACGTCTACACAGTGTGCTCATTTCAATACTATCCAGTTGTTTTTGGAGTGTTTGTGGTTAAATGTCGTTGCCATCGCTGTCGTTTATTTTTTATTTAACTGTGCGTATGCGATTTTTCGCATCCGAAATATTTTGCAACCATTTGTTTTCGTCACAGGTTTTCTTCCCTTTTCTGTCACCGTATTTTCTTCAAACGTTTGTTTTTTTAGTTATTTATATTATCGTTCCTTACAATCATTTTCAGGTTTGTTTTTCTTCGTAAGCAAAATGTCACATGCTATAAATACGCAACGTACAATATTTTTACGAACACGTGTACAATTACGAATTAAATTTCAACTGTTAGAAATATTTAGGTGCACGTGTAAGACGGGATGAATTCTTTGAGATGAACCGACTGGGAAAGCTTCATTTTAACATTTAGTCTACAGCTGGTGCCGCGTCTAAATATAATGTGTGTAATGGAATAATGAAAAGCTCAAGTCGTAATGCTCGATCGCGTAGAACGGCGAGCTTTTGCCGTTATTCCGCACGGTTAATGTGCGAATACTCAAATGGTGCTCGATGATAATATTTCAAAATGCTTTTAAATTAAATTCGTATTCATTCGATTGCATTTTCCCATTTCCTATTAGATATTAAGTCAAGTTCAGAACTAGACATTTCTACATACATATATTTGATTTTATTGAACCGAACCACATGACATAATGCATGACATTTCTCACTGGAGAAACGTTAGCCGATTTCATATTTGCTAGCACGCTAAGGTATACTCCGGAATTATGTTATTTAAATTGCAGATTGAAGCAATATCTGCGAGAGACGTCTATCTATCGCAAAATTTAATTTCCTAAGCGAGACAACATCGGTTTTCGTTCGTAAAATTTGTTTGCGCAAATGCGTCCTCTTCTGTAAAATTGATGGAATATGTATTTATACATATCTATATGTAGTATGTTAGGGTGTGGGAAACACTTAATAATTATGCTTATACGAGGGTTTCGCACATCTCGCGTTCATCATCTATTTACCTCGTTTCGTCCGCTGAACAGATTAAACAAAATTTTCGTATCAAGTTTTCCCGACAAATCCCCGGGTTCTACCTGCCTGCCTATCCGCCTCCGGCCCGACGATGCGGCTAATGGAAATCTCTTTTAATTTTATTTATTACTACTATCTCTACCCATCTAAAGTGGGATATAGACAAGCGGATTAAAACGTTTTGAAGTTGTTGGTCAATTTTGTCTCTATTTTGTTAGCTTGATTTGCATGTCGTTTTGTACATATTGTGTCAGTAAGGAAGGTCTATGCTACGATGCATTAAGAGAAATTTATGTTTTGTTTCGATTCCCATTGGAAAAACCTATCGAACGGAGCGGAACGCAATGTGTCTCGGTAATGCGACATTTAAGGCTCACACCACACGTGATGTGACGCCGTTACTATGAATTGTGACGTGGGGTGGGGTGTTGCAAGTGTGTATCTACGCCAAACAAAATCATAGAAATTCATGCGTTTAGGATTTTGTCAGAAGACGTGTGTGGCGTGGCGTGTGGAAAGTGTGTGTGTGCGAGACCTTAATAAAAAAAATATTTTAGTTACTACATACGCTTGAAGATCGCGTTGAGTGTAAATCCATGAGCTTTAATTTTAAAATACATAAAATAAATTACAATATATATATATGTACATACATACATACATATATAGCAGTAAATAAGTGACAGTTGCCAATATTGTATGACAATGGCTGACGACGGGTGTCAATCTACGTGCTCTAGGGTCACTAGAAAGTGAAAACCTGGTGATAAAAGTGTTCATTTTGCCATTTCAGTTCATTTTTAAAAATAAATTGGTATTCACAATGAGTTTTGATTTTATTTAGAAAAATGCGTGTAACTCCATAATGTATGTAGAGTTAAAAATTTGATACAGAGTCTATATCAAGTTTTTGGCACTTAGTGCCTATTTTATTTCCAGTAGATGTTCATATATTATCGTAAGCGTCTAACCTGACTGGGTCGTTGCTGTATTGGTAACGCTTGGTTGCTGTACGCTAGTATTGGTAACGTAAAGTGCAAAATGGTTTTAGCGGTGTATTGGAAACGAGCCACAATCTGCCGCTAAGCTGCTGGTTCGAGTCGACAACGCGATCCTACGGCCATACACCCATTCAATCAACGATACACCGTTTTATTTAATATTTAATTATTTTCCCGTTATCAACAGCTGTGTCACAATAATAAACATCCGTTGATCTTTTACTGGCAATACTTTAGCAGTCCCGTATTTGAACATAATGTTTAACGCGTCGCCATCGCCCACTTGACTGATTTCAAAAATTACGAGCGAAAACCACAATTGTTGTGGATCATATTTATCATTGTATATGTACATACATACATACATCGAACCACTTTCACTATTTCAAAAGAGGAAACTGGTTTTTTTTTAAGAAGCACACATCGCCTACGAATACTTGTAAAGGCACGTTTGATGACCACCCGGCCAGCGAGACGGAAATCTGCCAAAACACCCGGAGAGGGGAGGCGCGAAAAAGGGGACGACTCTTCCGGAAAATTCACTCGATTTTGGCGCCATTTTCCCGGGACCTGTGCGACCTTGACAGTTCGGCCTCGTCGGTAGGTGTAACAGGTTGACCCTGTTCCGGACTACGCCTACGCCCCAACCCGTCCTTGTACCCACCCCAACCCCCTCTCTCATCCGGGACTGACTTGTGAGCACGTATTTTACATATGTACTCAATTTAATTTCGTACATTTTTGCACTCCAATCATCCAAAAGGTCTAGTGTAGTATAGTATAGTATGTATATGTATATAGCTGTAATGTAGTTTTTGTTTATTTGTGGTGCACACGTATAGCACCTCTGTTGGATATGTATATTAAGTGACTAAGAGTAAGACTAGTTAGGCCCGGACGCACTTGGCTATCTGGCTGCGGCAGCCATGGCTGCGCAGCCAGGTAGCCAAGTGGGAAAGTAAAAATAATATGCAACAAAATAAAAAAAAAAAAAAAACCGGCACAGCAGAGAATAGGATGCGTCCGAGCAAATTGCGTTGGCATTTTGTGACGAAGCATCCGGATTTTAAAAACAAGCCACTAGATTTTTTTGAAAGACAACTGGAACAGCTTACATAAGTCGTCGAAATCGAAGCTTTCGCATTACACCAGCATTAATGAAAAATCTCTCCACGCCTCTAACCTGATTAGTTTGCAAATCGCGCAAGCTAGTAAGCTGCACACAATTGGCAAGACTTTAGTGCTACCACCGATAAAAGACACTGTTGGAATTATGTTTGATGATAAGAGCAAGAAAGAAGTATAGAAGTTGAAACCATTTCGCTTATAATACGATTGCACGCAGAATCGATGAAATGACCCAGTGGGAAGAAGATGAGCGCTGATCCAAAGAGTTAGATTTTTAGAGAGTGAGTTAGTAACATTTTTCTCATTGCTACTGGACGAGTACACGGATGTACAAGGTTTATCCCAGCTGCTTGTTTTCGTTAATCATAAGTTATTTAAAAATAATTAAAACTCTGGATATTTTTAAGTATAAAAACAGTATTAAAAATAATTTAAATACACCCCCCTCCCGTCCATTAAAACTAGGTGGGTCGCGAAAGTTTGTCCTTCTAAAACGTGGGTCGCGGTACTAAAAAGTTTGGGAAGCACTGTATTATTGTATGGCCCAGGACACACAGTTCCAGTTATATGGGGCATGCCACACCTGGTCTCCGCATGGTCTGCAGACCAATTCAATAATTTCATACATTTGGTCTGGTCGCTCACGAGTCTGCGGACCAGAGTCGCCTAGTGTGTCCTGGGCCTAAGGGTTGACGTCGCTATATGATGCAGCTGGTGGTTGATATTTTGCACTGTGTAACTAGACAGTTCTCATTATTTTTCTCAGTCGAGGGTGTATTTCGTACGCCTGCTCCTTTTTCATTTCTTCGCGGTGCGCGCGCTCACCTGGTTTTTTATTTTTTTTTTTTGGCCAAGAGCGGTTTCCTCTTTGCTCCGTTCTAAAAAAGATATATGGTTGTGCTGAAATTACTACGTGTTTCGTATCATACCTACCGCACCTCGTGCGCAGAAAGTTATGCTCTAATGAAAATTACTCGGTCTTCTTTTGCCGTTGAAAAATCGGTTCGGAAAATCGCGGTTTTTAATTTGATAAGTCCGTTTTCCATTATGAACGTCAATTTGTGCTGGCTAAATCCAACCTAATATAACCTTATCTAACTTTAACTGACTTTCTTCTTCTGTGAATTTGACAGACAGTAAAATAAACTTTATATAGTGAAGTAACTAAAGAACTTTGTATGTAGTAACTTTCCAGTGGTTTTTTTATTGCCTTCTATAGAGGCGGAAGTGAGAGAAGGAACGGACTATCTGGATTTAGTCTAGATTTATCAGATCTTCCCAGTGACGATATTTGTCAATATACTGGGATCGAACTCCAGACGTTTGCTGAAGAGGCTAACGCTCTAACCACTGAGCTGCCTTGCTATCTTGCTAACCTTACCTAGCCTAAAAATTGTTCAATTACATAGGTGTTGAATTAATTGTTTACATCATTAAAGTACTTCATTGGTTACCATAGTATTTTGGTTATTGGTTACCATACCATAGGTTTTGCACAATGGTATGTATATTTAAATTGTACCTATACATATACATATATACATATGTACATATATACATATGTACATATATACATACATACATATTATACATATATCCATTATATAACCGAACATTGGTACTCTACATATCCTTGGAAAGCTTCCCTGAGCCGTTGATTTGCATTTGCATCGTGCAACGACGTATTGTCCATGGAAAACCGGAACTGGAAATATCAGTACTTCTCGCTCTTTGTCATCGTCGAAGGGGAGCATCTGCTTTCAGTAACTTTACCGTAGTTTGGAATGTTTGTCGCCACAGTAACTAGTGCCTTATCCCACTTGGACTATCATAAATGCACTATGGTCTTTACCGATCCCAACGGCTCATATGCTTTTTTATGGACAATTTAACCGTTCGCACTGAAACAATCTTTCATTCCACTTCGCCATCATTTTCGGTAATCCTTTTATAATGGAAGCGCGCAAAACGAGCGGTTTTCGTACGCTTTCGGTAATTCAATAGAAAAGTTTTAATTTATTAGCGAACTCCGCCCCGTACATCATTATTATCCAACTCGGTTCCGCCCCCTCGGCTGTTCGGGGGTTTTTCCTGTGTTTTCTTTACATCTTTTTCGAATGTTATCTGCTGTAAGTGTGTGCGTGTTTTTTTTTCCTCCTCGTTTCACGTGGAGGCCAATGGCCAATCGCCATCGTTGTCGTCGACGACCCCACCATGAAAAAATAATCTCGTTTCGTTGAGAAATCCACGTGGAAAGTTCTACGCAGTCTCAGGTCTTACTATCCTATGCGAAAATATGCTTTTTTTACCCATCCCAATGGCTATCCTCCATGTTTATTATCTTCTTTGCTACACGCGTCTTACATTTGTTGGTTTCAGCAAATTTTCTACGCATCTATTTATCTCTATGTATGTATGTATGTACATATACATACATATGTACATATATCAGTATATGTATATAATTGAATCCTCGAATGCTTGTCTTTTCTTTATACGTTTCCACAACGTTTGACTTTGTTTCCACAAACTTTGCACAGATACTTTTTATTATCTTGCAGGTATTGTGGGGTATTTGAGCTTTATACGACATTTATCGTATGGTTATCTGCCATTAAATCACCTAATCTTATAAAAGCTAAGCAAAAAAATTGAACTCGAGTGATGCCGGGCACTCACAGTTAGTTTATTAGATATACCGTGTTATTTTCGACTGAAAAGTAATGCAGTCTGTAGTAGTTATTGGATCGTAAATTGTACACGTATTTTCAATTTGACTTTGCCTCTATCACGACATAAGTTTTGGCGTAATAGAAAAATAGTGGAAAAGTAATTTATTTCGTTTGGTGAATTTTCCCGCAAAGATTGTATAATACAATTTTTTTGGCATACGACGTTGTATGTACATACATATGTAATTAAGTCAGCTCTTCCAGTCGTCGTACTGATATAAGATTTCGGTTATTCATCGCAAGTTTAGCGTTCGTTATTTAACTCCCTCGTAACGGAAGTCTCGAAAAAAAACTTTTTCGGAAACTTTTTACGTCGTCTTTCGTTACAAAATGTACAACTTTCCCGGAAAAAAAATTCAGCATAAACAAACATACACAACTTTAACGATGTACGAATATGTAATTACTTTCATTGTTGTATAAGTATAACAAAACATTGGATGTATGTTTTTTAGGCAATCGTTTTATGTTTTCAGATTATCTAGGACAGTGAGAAAGTCGTTTCTGTTCGCGTTTATTATTTTTCAGCTCTTTCGCTGAAATTTTTTCTGTCAGCAACACTATTTCAATTGTCTCTCGTTGGCAGAATCGTTTGTAACCATTGTGTAGATATGTGCTTAATCTTATTCACATACAAAATATAATATTATATGTATATATAACATATATGTACATATATGGTTTTGCTCTCTTCAATCCCACGTGAAAAGTTGATGTCGTCAACGTTAATGTTCAATATCAAGAAACATTGAAAGCCACACATTTTTTTTTACTTTATTCTCTCTACGTACATATGTATTTCACATTGAACTTCTATCGATCTTAAAGTGTCTAGACTAAATTGAAAAATCAATCGTGGTAATGTCGAATGAAATAAATTTGGCTATTGGCTGAATTTCGTACGCTTATTTGCGTATAAATAGGCGTTAGGTTTTTTTCTATCAAATCTTCAGTACATTGATTATTTCAATGAAAAATGTAGCTTACGTGTGTTAGGCATTGAGAGAAGAGTTTGAATGTGGACAGCTTGGGTGAGAATCATAATACTTTTCAGTTCCAGTCATACAAAAAATCTTCGAATATATAACATTTGTCGCTTGGGGGGGTTAAAGTGAATAATAATTCAACGTTTAAGTGTAAAGTTGACAGCCCTACTCCTGTCCGACTTCTCTCTACACGACTTGGACAAATTTATTGCGACACTTTGATATATCGTCGAATCGTGTGCGTATCCTTCATACACGTGTAAACCGTTATGTACATACATATGTGTTATAATACATATATATATATATATCATATGTACCTACATACGTACTACGCGTATCCTCAATATTCAATTACAGGGAATATTATCAAAACGATATTTACCCGACGTGACATATATATAATAGATATACTTTTACAGTTGTGATTGATCGCCGTCATCTCTATCGTAGATTGTGGTGAAGTCCAGTCCGTTCACGCACGATTGAAATATCGTCTTTTTTTATATTTTTTAATAATGATGTTCGATAACGTGTGATAGTCTCATACATATGTAGGTGAATCGAGGTCTCCGATCGTACTATTTGATTGATCGATCTTTGTCTCGTTCTTTTCACATTTCAGTAGAAATTCGATTATCCAGTTTCGTATGATCATTAGAAAGTTGGAATTCTATTGGTGTAAACTTGAAAAAAACCGTGGAACAAAGCCGTTAATAAGGTCCAGTGACATAAATGCCATTAATTCATTAAATGAAGATGTTACAAGAAAAACCATTGAATCAATAAAAAGCATTTCAATATGCAATGAAGAAGATATCAGTGAGTGGTTAAATTGCGATGCTAACGATCCCGGATTGCAAATTTTTAACGATGAAGAGTCTATATCGAACATACCATTAGATGGACAGGATCAAGAATATCAGGACGAGATTGATGACAATGAAAATATTAATCCTCACAATTAGAGGTTGCTATGAAGTGGTTTGAAAGACGGGGAGAATGTGACTCAATTCAAGTTTATGTTTAAAGAGTATTTTTGCTACAAAAAGCAAACCAACGTTTAAGCAAAAGTCAATATTTGAGTTTCTCACAAAAAAATTTTTTCGATTTTTATTAAATCTAAAAGAGATTGGCCGTCTCCCCTTAGAATTTTCCCATTCCTTCTCATACTTCCTCCCCTACAGAAGGCAATAGTTTCACAACTGGAGAGTATCTTTCCCCGGTTACTTCACTACGATAAACAGTAAAATAAATAGTGATAAGGTAACGTTTGATTTAAAATATGCCATCTTCTTTTTTCCGAGTTTGTTAAAAAATACTACGGAATCTCTCGATTTAACCTCGCCAGATTTTTGCTGTATCTGATCGATTTTTCACTACATCAGCTAGTACGGAAAAGGATGCGTATACGGGTATATATTTGAAATGTGTTCACGGTACGGTGATAAGGGTTCGATCCCAACGAGAGTAAACGTCCATAAAGTTTCAGTTTTTAGTTAATTTACGTTGCGGCTGAAGCGAAAGGTTGCGAGATTAATCTGTTGCCTTCTGTCGTTAACCGCCTCGGTCTGCTATCTATGTAGTATCTAGTTTCGTGTGATATTTAATATATTTATTAATGTAAAGCTTTCGTCGATTGTTAGAGCGTCAAGAGTGTAGAATTTCCGAATCGTCGCGAGGGAAATTCTATACTTGTGCCTTTGGTGTCTTTTGTGTTGGACGAATGTGTCATTACTTGTCGTTAAACGCGCTCATCCTTAAACGTTGTAATTTGGCAGTCATTTGGAACTAAACTGTGATCGGTATTTTACGACTTGGAGTCATGGCTTTAGATCGCGTTTATCCGACCGTTATACGCTCTAATTGTAATGTCGCTATTTATTATACCTAATTACGTTTAAAATTTTGGTGTGTGAGTTTATATGTCAGGTATTTTATTTATTTATTTATTTTAAGGAAGACCAACAGCTATGTTACAAAAAAAGAAACTTGTATAAATACAGAAAGCCAATAACAGGTCTCCAAAAATAGTAAAAATAGTAAAATAGTAAATAGGTATGATTTAATGAATGGTTCAAAGCATGAACTGTTCCAGTTCAGATTTTTAAAATTAATATATCAATTCATTAAAATACTTAAATACTTAAACTTGGAAAATAAAACTCGTGCTTTGATTCATAAATTTTTTAAATGAGCGTCACTTGTGTGTCGATTTAAATTTCAATCATGTTTGTGCAGATATTTCTTGATTTGCTTCCACACTACAATATGTACATTGTTTAATGCATTTCTAAAACATGTTTTGTATTCATATATTATGCAATTTCTTAAAATAAGGTTTCTGTAATAAAAGGCTAAGAATGTCATTCTCAGGAATCTGTTGAATAGAATGTGTCACATTTTATAATATTATATGTATGAAGAAACGCAGTTTTTTTTTACATTGTGTATGGTATCAATAAAAACGACCTGTAAATACACTTAACGTTATACGAATTTGTCCAGTTGGAATTTTCTTATTTGAAAATTTCACTTTGTCGCGAGAAGATTTCGCATCGTGAGCGAACCCCTATTTGTGTCGGCAATGTTTTCGTTTTTCCGGAAAATCGACGCTAAAATCGGGAAGATCAAAGCAGGGTAGATTTTTCCACGAAAATGCTTGTCTGCTCGTCTGCCAAATAAAAAAAAAGACATCCAAAGAAAGTAGTGGGGGGGGAGGGGAGGAAAAAGAAAATCGGAAGTTTAGAAAGAAAATATTTATTCCGCGGATACTGTTACGGATGCGAACAAACGAACGCGGAATGTTATCCTACGTTTCCGCGCGTTTATAATAAATTTTAACTTCAGAGATTATCAATTATGATTATTATTCGACAAAAAAATTCATAATACATATTCACATTTACACTGTCATGTGTAATACATATGTATATTTTGTCTTGTATCGGCGAATATATCTATAAATATATAATACGCTATGGAAGCATTCCATGAATTTTAATTTCCGTCCACTCGATGAAAATTGATTGGATTTTTAATCCGAGATTTTCATATTTTCGCGTAAATTTATTTTTATCGTTTCGAATTTTCGATCATTGGCATGTCAATGTATGCAAATGAAATCGTTTTTATTATACATATCAAATTTTTAGATAGCTGAAAGTACTCGATGTTTCCCGGTAGTAGATTGACGATGATTATACCTTACGTATTTGAATTAGATCTAAATCTTTCATATAAATTTAAGATATTTCCTTTGAATGAAAAATCTTCAGTCAGCATTTCTGACTGAAAATCTTATTGAAATGGCGTCTTAAGTAAGATGTTTCTTTGATATTGAAATTTTTGCTCTTTGTGTACTTTCACTTGCGTGATCACAGAATAAATTGTTATCGTCAAATATCTCAAAGATTTTGTAGGTACTTGACGTTACACTATTGCGCCGCACGTGCGTAAAATGATCCTCTTGTGTAAATTTTCATTTTCGAAGGTCTAGTTTGAATATCCAACAGTGCATAAAGTTTTATGAAACTCGTCGGAATCTAGTGGTGTTATCGACTCGTCTGTTGCACTTTCAATGTGGTTTATATACACATACACCCGATTCTCTTTTTGCACGTTTTTTTTTTACACGGGTTTGAAATAACACGGTTCAAGATAACGGACCAATTACTTTTTTTACACTGATTTTTTTGCTTTAACACGGTTTTCAAAACAGATTTTTGTGTTGCACTGGTCGCCTATATTGCGTCGCATATACATACATACATACATATATTCTTGGTTTTTATGGTACACTTTAGTTTCGTTTATGAGTATGCAACTTTTAAGCCAAAAATCCACTACAATGGCATCTCATCATCAAACCCACTGATCGTAAACCTTTTCAGTTCATGATATTTTAAAATTAATTATGAAACATTTTAGAAACAAAACATATAGAAATGTATACCGGTAGGAAACTTTAATTTGTGTAAACTTTCACAAGCATCGAATTTAGCAAAATAATAATAAAATAACCTATATTATTAGTAGTCTTCGTTTTTAAATCGATAAAATTTCTTTTTATTTCTCTAAAACTTCTATTTTGGGTTTTGCAAATATGGATCGGCATTAGGTGAGGCATTCATATGTTGCACAATGCACACTAATTAAGGGTTACATACCACTGATTTAACTAGGTGGTCTTAGCTCTACTTATTCATACGCATTTGAATCCTAAAATTGCGAAAAAGAGTTCATTAAAATTTGTCACTTTCATTAGTTTTCTAACTTTTATTACTTTTTCTGCTTTGTATTTCAATATTCTGATATATGTATAATATTATATCTTGTTGCATGTTGCAATATTTTTCGTTTTAGGAATGTGTTTAATTTTATGATAACACCATATTAATCAATGGAATTGATGAAAAATTAACGAAAAGAAAAATGCTTTTTTCATGTATGAAATAATAAATGCTTAACAAACTGAAACTAATAAAATGAATTCAAGTTTTAAACAATTAACAAAAAAATACATTGGTGTAAAATAATAAATTAGCGAGCCTATTACGGGGTTAATTTTTTTGCTCGACTGCATCGGTGCCTTTTTCATCCGAAAATGATTTTTTATTGTTTGTTTTTATGTCGGATTTACGGATTTTTAACATGCCCAATTTTCAATTTGCCTTATCTGTCCCGAAACTCCAAAACTAGTCTACAACATTGAATCGGATACGAAAGACGCGCCACGCGCTTCATCGGCTAAAATAATAATTTTTTTGGATTTCGTGATATAAAAAATAATTAAAAATATTTTTTTGTATAAATAAAAAATAAATTCGATTTTTTTTTAGTTTGAGAATTTTATATTTAGAGTTGATTTTAAGTAATGGAACCTATCTCCCATTTTTATATGTCCACTGTATCTTTTTTTACACGGTAGTCTCTGGAACGTATCCCCCGTGCAAAAAGAGAATCGGGTATATATACATACATACATATGTATGTATATATGTATGTACGTGTTTTCGGTGCACGTTGCTTTTCGGTACTGCACATACATATGTATGTATGTAGATATGTACATATGTACATATGTATTTAGCTTCCGTTGCACATTTCGCGCTTGCATTGTTTGGATTCGGTAGAATTCGGGTCATAATTCACGTTGTCTAATGCAGATTCTGGAGTGTTTGCGACAATGACTGATGTGAATGGCGTCTTCGTCGCTTCGCTTCGCTTAGCAGACAGGTTTGAAGGAAAAGGTTAGGAAATTTCAAAACGGTTGTGCTTGAACTGGTTATGAATATTTTACATTTCCTAGTAATACGCCACATTGGTTTTTATGCTTTTTTGTAATCTAATTGTAATTAAACCCATTTTGTTGTGTGTAAAAATTTATCCACACATTTTATGTACTGGATAACTTTTATTATAATTGTAAACGCTTATAAAAGTTCTATTTTAATAATTGAAAGACTGTCATGAAAGCTTATTTTGAAAGGCAGAAAATTTAAGAAAACGATATTGTCACTGACACATTTCTATAAGTCGTGCATTTCAGTATCAAATTCATTAACATATGTACATACATACATACATACATACATATATGTTTAAAATTAGTAAATTTAAGACATTGTAATAAAAGCAGATAAAATACACAATCCTTTTGGGATAATTAAAATAAATAAAAATATTTCCTTGTGTCTAAATTAAATGCAAAATATCTTCGTCACACACAAAATTTTCACAAAAATTCACTCAAAACGCAATTTTAAAATCTTACAGATCTCTGACAGTACTCTCAGTACTAATAATAAAAAAAAAACTTTAACCATAGTACATACAATATAATACTAACAATATTTTTATAATATACTACTGAATATCAGTTAACCTCTGTATCCCTTTCAGGATATACTAGAAATATATTTGCTGTACATATACTTATAGGCTCACGGCTTATTACTCACGTTTGAAATTAGCTTTATATTCGTTCGAGTTGACAAAACCTTCGCGGAAAACGTGCAATTTGTGCTTGTACATATTCATTGGAAGTGCAACGAGTGAAACTTTTCGCGCAAAACCAAATTACAGATTCGCACAGTATTTTAATGTGCACAGTTGCACCGCCGCACCGTTTCGATTCTCATTTAATTACCCTTTCATGCTCACATACCACTTACAATAAACACATAACTCCAAGTCGTAAAGGTACACACACACACACACACTAGTGCCATGGGTAATATTGAAATGTCTGCGTGTGTATATGGGGTACTTTATTGTGTTTTCAATAGGCTCCCGATCGCGAGTTATATCGGCGCCGGGCACTTCAGCTTTGACCCGCTTTCTCCGCTATATAATACGTACTAACCGTTTCAATATATGGTTTACACATATTACAAATACAGATCAGCAAGCTCTGTATTTGCAATGGAACATTTTCATTTCTGATTCGGCTGAAGGTTGGAATTCCTCGTTATAAGTGGCGTCGACGCCCGTCGGACTGAAAGGCGTCTCGACGCCCTGGTAAATAACTGTTCAATGTATGTATTATATTATGTGTATGATCTTAACCCATTGCTGGTCTTCAAGCTCTCGTTCCTTCTATTTCTTCAAGTTAATATACTTTATGTATATATTTATAATGCATCCGTTCGTTTGCTCACATGCAATGTTCACATGCATTAATATAGGTTTTTCAATTTACATATGTACGTGAATACCCAAAAAAGTATCAAATATCATTTTGACCCCATTAAATATGCTATTTTTTGCCTAAGCTATGTAAAACAGTCTTCATAGCGTTCTTATCAGTGATTGAAAAATGTCACTTACCGCGTTCCTGGAATAGGGTATTTTATATAAGCCGCCTTGAGTAGAACACCTCCAACTAATTTCTCCTCATATTTTACAGCAATTTGCTATTAAATTTAATTCGTATTTTGGTAAGACTCAAATTTATCTAATGTATGGGTATGAGTCTGCTTACCTGTCTGCTTGTCCATATAGGTCGTTGCGGTCACACAACGACAACATAAACAAAAAATCGAGTCGACAATACGATTTTATGGCCATTCACCCATTAAATTAACGACACTTTATACAATATTGTTTCTCGTACTGTCAAACGAGCTAGGGGCTGTATTGTTATCGTAGAAACCGGCGCACACGGATGGGGGTTAGAATCCACTGTCAACGGTAACCAGCTTGTATTTAATTTTTTTTTTTTACTTATTTACGCTATATGAAAAGTAATAATTTCGCAATTCGTTATGAACGTCTGTGCAATCTTCTTTTACTTATTTATATGTTAATATTAGAAAGAATGGAGCTCAGCTATGCTGACGTTAAAATAAACGTACAATATATCACTTATGAAAGCAAAAAAAATAAAGAAAAAAAATTATTTACTAACACAACTCTATGCTATGGTTAGGGACAAACGGTACTACATGCACGTTATCGTAATGGAATTTTTTCCTTTCGCCGAATTCTTATTTTCACTTTCGCATTCCTAGGAAAATACACACACTACACAGGTACACATTTATTGTATAGATATGCGAAAATTTCTACTGGGCCGCACTCAGATTTTCTATTTTATTTCCTCTTACTAGTAGATACATAGTACTTTCCCATAGATATATGTACATGTATGTATCTACACACCTCATATTTCTTTTACTTTGTCGAGAGATAACAAAAAGCTTTTCTTTTCGGTTTATTTAGACGTATTGAAAATTTGTCGAAGCGCGTCGGGAATTCGGAGCTTTTGCACCCACAGAACACTGTCACACATCCGAAAGGTTTCCTCTACTAAAAGCACCCATTGGTGCAAACCTATGTACCAAGTGGACCGTGATTGCCGCAAATTATATACATACATACCTCGGCCATTCCTGGGATTATTTCCAAATCTATTTTTTCGACTTGAAACTGATAGAAACGCGAGTGAACGAAATTTCGTAGTTTGATTCTGCAGAAGAGATTCTGATTCGCGACACTTTTTCATTTCTCGGTATTCGAGATACAATTTTTGATATTTGAAATTCTCCTGGAATCGAAACTTTTGTTGTTGAAACGGTAACCGGACAAAAGAGAATAGGACAAAACAGAAAAGCGATAAAGAGAACAGTGACAAAACAGAACAGTGGAAAAATAAAATATTTATTTTTGTCGAATCTATTTATTAATCACATACATATAAAAGAAAATATTACAAATATTATAAAAATATATAAATATACAATATGTATAACAAAACGATGACAAAACAAAATAGTGGAAAAATATTTTTTTTTTCGTATGTATCTCGATATGTCGTATATATTTATTAATTAAATACATATAAAACAAAATATAAAGAAAAATTATAAAAATATATAAATATATAAAAGTGTACCGTCGAGGGTATCGGACGGTGGTAGATGTGACAAATTTATCGGGGCATTTAAAAATTTTATTTTTCTACTTTTCAGTTTTGTCATGTTTTGTAAATTCCGTGTTTATATACGATATATGCAAATTAGTTCGAATTGGATTCCGTCCGATTTTCCCATATACATACATACATACATATGTATTTCAAAATTCTTAAATATATTAACATTTAATCAAAAACATAATATTTTATTATATACATATGTAGGTATGCATATAAATAAAAGAAAGGTTTCTTTAACCACATAAAAAAATGTTAAATATTAAATGCTTATGCAATGTCAAGCCATAAAAAAATCATCGCAGTTAATTTAAATGCCCTAATAAATTTGTCACATCTACCACCGTCCGATACCCTCGACAGGATGCTTTTATATACATATTTATATATTTTTATAATTTTTTTTTTATATTTTGTTTTATATGTATTTAATTAATAAATAGATACGACAAGATCGAGATACATACGAAAAAAAAAATTATTTTTCCACTGTTTTGTTTTGTCATCGTTTTGTTATACATATTGTATATTTATATATTTTTATAATATTTATAATATTTTCTTTTACATGTACATACATATGTGATTAATAAATAGATTCGACAAAAATAAATATTTTATTTTTCCACTGTTCTGTTTTGTCACTGTTCTCTTTATCGCTTTTCTGTTTTGTCCTGTTCTCTTTTGTCCTGTTCTCTTTATCGCTTTTCTGTTTTGTGCTGTTCTCTTTTGTCGCGTTCTGTTTTGTCTTGTTCTCTTTTGTCATGGAACCGTTGAAACATTTCCTAGGCTAAATTTTTAGAATACTATACATATGTACATATATACATATGTAGACTATAGAGAAACCAAACCCATACAATAACTTGAAACATCTACCGTCTTTACTTGAATTGTGGGACAGAAGGATTGTGTTTATGTTTTTTCTTCTTTATTTTAATCTGCAATCTGTCTTTTATTGGATTTTAAGATATTGGTTTGCCGTTGTTGATATTTTGGTCTTGGATATTTTGTGGGAAGTGGATTTGTCCATTGATTATTTTCCACTTTTTTTTCTAGCTGAAAAATGTCTCGAGAATCTTGAGAAAATTCCCGAGAATCGAAACTTTGAAAATGTCGGGAATTTCCGGGAATACTCGTAGCATAATCCCTACTCTGCAGTAAACGACACGAAAAGTGGACTGCTTTCAACTTTGGTATGGCTTCTTCCTCTTAGTATGGTGGAGTGAATCTTGTGTTCGTGTTATTGGACCATTTTAGGTGACTCGTGCTATCTTTTTCTAGCTAAAGAAAGTCTCGAGAACCTTGGGAAAATTCCCGAGAATGAAGACGTTGAAGAAGACGGGTATTCCCGGGAAGTCTCGGAACATAATCCCTACTCTGCAGTAAACGTCACGAAATCAACTGCACATTTGTATAGTCCGAGCGTTCACCTCGAGCATTCCTTCGATTATTTCGAATACGATTTTTACGACACATTTATTATACATTCTTGTACAATTTCGTTGAACAAGTCGTAAAAACCAGACTTTCAGGTCGAGCCGCAGAGACGCCAGAACGTAGGTTTTATGGCGCGTATCTTGCAGAAATCTCAACGTCTCATCCGTAACGGGAAAACCCCGGCTAAATCCCCCAGCTATAGAACTTATTCAGTCGCTAGATTGTAAATATGTATCAACGTAGATATATGGATACGCGTAAAATTCACTAGGGATCATTATGTCTCATAGTCTGGTGTGGTAAATAAGGGATTAATTTTACACTCGCTCGTTCGGCTATGCGTCGTCTACGAAATTGAATTTTGGGATTTTGATTGTTGAAGGCGCACTTTTGCCCGATGGGTTATTAAGTTATTATTATTCTGTTTGCTTTAATCCCGTTCGTTAGCCGCGAAAGCGATCCGTGCACGTTGGAATTAATTGAACGCGTCATTATAAATATAATCTCTTTTCAATTAGTGTGAAATTTTCCCCACGGATAAGCCGTATTTCATACGCTTTCAAACAAATCAATGTGCTCTGACAATGAAAGTTCGCTTTGTGGTTTGTTTGTATTTTGAGTACAATAGGTAGTAGTGACACCGAGGACGTGATGAGACAATCCGCAATTTGATTAAATGTCTGTGTTTGCACTGAAGAATGATTCAATTTTAGTATTAGTCGCGAATTTATATCAGTACATATGGTGTTGAGGACAGATGGGGCCAATACGCCATGTATGTACATATGTATATAATGTATGTATGGGGAATGTGGCGAATTGGCCTTTTTCGTGTGGGCTCAAAAATCCATTATCGTTTTTTGCGACGTGTGTCCTTCTCTATTATAATAAAAAAAAAATTCGGGTGTGGTCAACCCATGACTTTATCCATATACATATGTACCTACATATGTATTTGAGGAATACCTTAAAGAGTAACGTAAAAAAATTTGAAACTTGAAGAGCCAAAAATCAAATTTTGCTCGTGCCGGAGAATATTGCCTCGAACGTAGCGAGCAACGAACGAACGCATCATAATATGTAACAAACAATTTTTCACGCATACTGAAATACGATAAACCGTCACTTCTACTGTACCGATTTTGATGAATTTTTTTTAACTCGCCATTGCTATATGAATTCTAATTTTATAATACTATGAAGATTCAAAATATATAAAAGGCCAAACAAAAAATAAAAAACAAAAAATCATACAAGAGTAAACTACCACTTCCGGTGGGCGGATTTTGATCAAAATCATAATATCTCTTATTCCTTACGTGAAAACTATAGATATGAAATTTCAGCTTGATCGACTCGATAGTTTCGATAAAAAGTTAAAAACACCGAAAACCAAGAGTAAAAGTACTATGTATGTACTTCCGGTTGGCGGGTGTTGACCAAATTCCTAATATCTCTTACACCTTACGTGAAAACAATAGATATCAAATTTCAGCTTGATTGACTCTATAGTTTCGATAAAAAGTTAAAAACACCGAAAACCAAGAGTAAAAGTACTACTTCCGGTTTGCGGATGTTAACGAAATTCCTATTATCTCTTACACCGTATGTGAAAATAATACATATGAAATTTGAGCTTGATAGACTTAATAGTTTCGGAGAATACATACTCACAGACACACACACATACCAACTATTGTCACTACATACATATATCACTACTGTGAAAACTATACATATGAAATTTCAACGTGATCGGCAAAGTAGTATCGGAAATATTGCGTGGTAACACCAATTTTTTTCTTTTCTACAAGAAAAAAATCAGCTTCTGGTTGACTGATTTTAATGATTAATTTTTTTGTAACTAGGTATTGCTTTAGGGATTATAATATTACAATATTATGAAGATATCAAATATTGAAAAGGCCGAAAAAAATAAAAAAACAAAATCTCGTTCAAGAGTGAAACTGCCACTTCCGGTAGGCGGATGTTTACCAAAATCATAATATTTTTTACACCTTACGTGAAAATAACAAATATGAAATTTCAGCTTGATAGACTTGATAGTTACGGAGAAAAAAGTTAAGTTAAAAAGTACACTGACACACAGACACATCGACACACAGACGCACCGACACACCGATACACAGACATACAGAAATTTTCCAGAAATCATGAAAACGTGATCAGGGGATGATACCCGATACAAATCAGTCAAAATCTCAATGTCGATTCGCAAGATCACAATACTTTATCCGATTAGGATAAAGTAAAAATATGATTTCTATTATACTACGTACATACATATGGATAAATTAAAAACAGACGTTTTAGACTCGTGGCGTATTGGCTCCTATCGTATTGAATCAATTCATTGCAATTCATACTGTGCCAATAAAAATATATTGCCCCATTTATTTTATTATTTTAATTCAAAGCTACGAGAATTTTGCACGCACCTCCTGCACAAGCTAATTTTTAAGTGGTAATTGTAGGTTTATAACTAAGCACTTTGTATTATTTAGTGGCATGCGTTCGCGCTTTGCATTGAACCTTAATTCATGTATGTACTTATCAAAGTATCGTGCGATTTATTCAACATTTTCAAAACGGATGATTTACTTTTTAATTTATAAAAAAAAAAAACAAAACGTTTCTTACGTTTTACGTGCAAGTGTGCAAGTAGTGTCTAAGCTATTTTTGTCCTCGCGAGACGGTTATTACTATTTTCCTCTTTCATTGAATGGGGGGGTAATTTTCCAGCATACGGATAATACTGGGAAGATTGCGATTGTTATCAAAGAGATGTCGAGATTATCTCCTCCCCTAGAATTTCTTTCTCCAGTAACAATAGTATTCTAGTAGGTACGTTGTAAAATTTTTCAATCAACAATTTATCCATTACCAATCCCTCGAGTTATGATAAATGCATGATGTAAATTGCATGTACACCGCTCTATTCTCGCATATGAAATTCGCCAGTTAGCCTATTTATTTATTCAGCGAACTATTTTACGTTTCGAGGTACTGAATCGTTTGTGTATAATTTAAAGCAAACCTCACCTTGCCGCAAATGTAAATACAATATTAAAAATTGAATGTTTTTTATCGTCTATGCACAATTGAGCTAGAACGTTTGCGGTTTATATTGTTTTTACGGGTAACCGCACGCGTGTCTATTTTGATTTATTTTGGGGGTTAATCAATTTTAGACTCCATCAATTTTTGTACATACATACATACATACATATAGTGCAGCCGTTTGCGAATTAATTTCCAATTTTATTCCAAACTCTTCTTCTTTTGAAGGTGGCGTACTTGATATCAAGTGTTGCCTCTTCACTGTTTGAGAAACACTTTACTGCCTGCCATATGAAGTAACTAGGGAAATGTACTCTCCAGTCTCCAGTGATGAAATTATTGCTTTCTGGAGGGGAGGAACTGACTATGATTAAGTAGGTGGGAAATAATTTTTGGGTGTTGCAAATTAGATAATTTTAAGAGGGGATGGCCGTTTTGGGTTTAATAATATGCAGATCTTGCCAATGACGATATTTTAGTTTGAAAACCTGCCGACGCACAGGGATTGAACCACATACCTTCACTCAAAAGATTAACCCTCGTATCTCTGGGTATTCAAAACTTTAGCTTGCTGTTTTTTGTAGTGCTGAATCGTAACCGTGACGGACGACGCCGGATGATCTTATGTAATGGCATGCCCCACAGTTCAAAATAACCAATATAGCTTGACTGCTTTGTCAAGAGCGCGATGGAGAAGAAAAATACCAAGATAGTTTTACGCTGCAAATTTAACCTTTTATTTTCCATTTTCAAATATACTTTTATAGCAATATAGTCCAATACTCGGTGTTTATTTTACGGGTTGGCCGCACATATCCGTCCGTTTATCGCTTCCCGTTTAGCAGTCGTTGTCGGTTAACCGAGTCGCAGCGGCTAACCGGCCGATTTTTTATCCGTCAGACCCCGTTTAACGTCACCGATACGCGGCGTGCAGCGTCTCGCGGGGATTTAACCCCCCCAATTTTTTTTTTTTTTTTTCGTTCTGGATTTCGACCCTTGTTATCCGGATTAACGAGGCGCACCATCCGACCCTGTCTCACCCCTATATACCTACATACCTATTTTCGCGTAGTTCCTTGTTTTTATTTTTATACATATATTATATGTACATGTGTGTGTGTATGTATGTATGTGCACGTGTGATAATGCGCCGCGTCTAGTAACATTGTCATATTGTCTTGTCTTATTTCATTTTTTTTTCATTCACGTACCGGATAATCCGACCGAACATAATGGACTTCCGCTGAAAACGCCCGAAAGAGTATGGCTGAAGAGCTTTCAAAAACATACATTAGTGTAAGTCGCAAATAAGCCAATTTCGAAAGCTTTACGTATGTACCTATGTACATACATATACATATATGTATGTACATACATATGTACGTGTAGCCAGGCGACAGCTCAGTGGTTAGTGTCGGTCCTTGAATGAAGGTTCGGGTCTCGATTCCAGTTTTTCCTGACGGTTTTCGAGCTTAAATATCATTACGAAATCCAGATCAGTCATCTCCTGTTAGAATTTGTCAATTTATCTGACTTATATACATATGTATGTAGTTGTGAGGAGGCTTCGCGAAATTGGCACCACCCAAAAAATTCCTTAATTTTTTTACATCCTTTATATCACTTCCTCCCCTGTGGTGTCCCAATGGTTTCACCACTGAAGCGTATCTTTCCCTAGTTACTTCACTTTGACACATATAGTAAAATGTTTGTTAAACAGTGAAGAGGCCGTGCTTGATATCAAGATAGTCACTTTTAGATAAAGGAAACATCGTTGAAATTATTCTATGTTCTGGCTCTGATAGTATCGATGTTCAACATTTCTAAATTTGACTTTGAGGTGTGTGTGCGGGGGGGGTTAAATATGCGAAATTCTCTTTGCCTTCGTCGCTCGGGATTATATTATAATAATAATATGGCTGCTATGTGTCCTGGGATGATTCTGGGGCGCCTTAGTTAGAGTTAGGGGTCGGCGCTTAATTAGCGTCGCGGTTTTGGAACTCGCTCACTCTCCCCTTTCAACCCTTTCGCGCCGCTAAAAATCGCCGAGTGATGATACGCTGAAAGCGGGGCTCACGCGTCCGCTTTAAATTAGCCCATTCACTAGCTTTAATGTTCGTCTTTGCAATAAAAGCTTGCCTAATATTTGCAATGTAAGTAAAATTACATATGAAATTTTAATTGCGAGCTCAATTTATTAAACGGAATTTGATTTAGTTCAATTTCTCTAAAGTTTTGTATGCGTAATTTTGGTTTACTGTCTCAGACTGTTAAATTAATAAGAATTGATTGAGCCGGTCAGTTTGCGATGTGGTCAACTTTATTTTTTGTCGATTTCTTAATATTAAAATTTAGTGATGAACTTTCAGAAGTAGAACGATTTAACTCCAAAAATCTCTTATTGATTAAGATGGTAGCACTAAACACCATATACATATGTATGTATGTATGTACATACCTAACTGTAACGCGTAATTTTCTTTACTGTTTTGTAGAGTTGACCATTTTGCAAACCAAATAGCTCAGTTATAAAATTTGTTCTTCTAGTTAAATTTTCAGATATTTCAGCCTGTGATTTTGCGTTTCATCTGAATATAAGTAGTTACATACATATCATGTTCAACGCTCAAACTTTAAAGGTTCAAAATTAGTGTCTGATGTAACAAATTTACCATCATTTTGTGCCAGAGTAAACTATACATATAAAGTTCAACATGAAATTTATCATAAGTAGAAATGTTTAGTATATTTAACGCAAACGTTTACTTTTACGTTTTCGCTAACTAAAAAAAAAAAAGCTTAAATATATTGGATCGTACGTTGAACAATGGACCGAGAAACCGACTATTGGTTTTAGTATATCAATATTTAACGGTTCGACTAAAGTCGAAAATTGTTTTTCCGCCGAGCAGACGCGAAATCGAAAGTAAATTATCAAGTACGAGCACGAGGGCATTCTCGTGAAGGTCGGTCTGGCGAAAATGGGCACTGCAAAATTGGAACGAGTCCAAAATATCTTCTAAATCTCTCATAGACAAACCGTGAAACGCTCCCTCCCAAGAGAATTCTCGTTCGTTTCAGTTATTTTAGCCTTAACTGAGAAGTTCTCTTTTATGAACGTCAAAATCTATCGCTCTGAAATTGCTTCGTCGTTGAAAATCGATACCACTTTACCAAATTTATACCATAGCAAACGTAACGCAATATACCTTTACTTTTTCCCGTATGATCATTTAATTGGATTTTAGTTCTAAGGCTATTTTTGCTACATTTCGATATAATATGTTTAAATACAATAATAATTAACGTTCGTTAAACGGTACAAAGCCACGTGTCTAAAAAGCGGGATTTTGTATTGAATTCTCAATTTGTACCGAAGTGGCTTGCCACGTGAATTATTAATTCCCCGAATCGCAAGAGGGTTTCTGTTTGTCGCAAACCTGTAGAAAATATAACCAATCGAGGGGAAACACATGCCATATTTTCAAAACTCTATATTCTATTCTTGCTTATTTATTAATTACGTATACGGCAAGTTTCGTTATCATGTTTGTATCCTCATATATGGATATAGACTATGTACTCTGATACTAATTTTAATTAAATTATCAGATGAAATAAAAACGAGAATGTGCGATCAAATATTTATAGTCGCGTTGATTTATCGCTTTTTGAATATTTATTACTATATTGTCGTCAGCGTCTACTTGCTTGGGTGCTGTCACGCTATCATTGGCAACATAACGAACAATTTTTTTTAGCAGTGTATTGCAAAGAAGCCGCCATGTGTCAAAGCTATTCAATAAGCGATACACTATTGACTATAGAATTGTTTACGTGCTGTCGAACGGGTAAGGGGCTGTACTGTTATTGTACAAACCAGCGCACACGGGTGGGGGTTCGGGTTAGAATTCACCGTCATATGACGAGTAAACCAGATAGTTAAAGTAGATTTTGCACGCGTGTGCAAGTACATACATATGCATTATATTATATGGAGCTAGGGCTAAAAAGTGTCCGTTAATTAAATGGAAAATTATAGTGTTTTCATCATAAAGCTAGGTGAAGGGGTAGATTATAAAATCAAAGATTACTCATCTGTAGCCTTAACAACTTGATCTTTGAATAAACTTTTGCCTTAAAAGCTTCCGAACACTTTACTCTGCAAGTCATAGATTAGTAATGTTGTACATACATACATGTAGTCTGGATTTAAGTTGTCGAGACTTAACATAACACAGTTTATCGTAAGTAATATTTTATAGAACACTAGCTGACCCGGCATGCGTTGCTATGCCCGATCCCGTTCCCGTTCCCGTTCCCGATCCCGTTCCCGTTCCTAGTACGTTATCTGACGTGTGAGCAGGCCCGTTCCCGATCCTGTTCCCGTTCCCGTTCCTAGTACGTTATCTGACGCCTGAGCAGGCCCGTTCCCGTTCCCGTTTTTTCCCGATTTTTTTTCACAGGAACCATCCCCGGCATGATCATAATAAGTCCTGAAAGTTTCATCGCGATCGGTTGAGTGGTTTAGGAGCCTATAAGAGACAAACAAACAGACAGACAGACAAACAGACATTCCTTTTTATATATACATATATATGTAGATACATAAATATGTATATGGTTTTTGTTTTCACCATTCGAGCTTTCCAACTGTTCGTTTTTGACATGAGGGAGCTTACGCTCAGTTAAGTGGGTGCGACTCCCATTTGGTACATACATTTTGACAAGTTTGTTCACAGTTAGATTTGAAGGGGGGGGTAGGGGGTGGTAGATTTTAATCTTTGTCAAGTACGGTTATGCGGAATGTTTCGTCTCCCCTTGTAAATAATCGGCTTTCGGTGTCATTACCTCCGGATTCGTTCCTTTCCCATTCCTCCGTGGCTCTCGTTCGCGATGAAAATTTAATCACATTTTCGCGCGTATTATTCGGGAACCGTCGTCGTCGAGACGAAATTTTGTTAATCTGAAACGGCGCTGCTTCGATCCCCTCGGAGAATTGAAGTTTCGCCGTCGCGAAATGATTTGGCCTTTGAAATAACGACTCGTTTAATTAGTCAATTCGGCGGGTGACGACTTTTGCATAACGTTGAACTTACCCACAGGTTAATATTTTTACTTTATTATTTTTAACGGCGACCCAGATTGCACAGTTATAGCTTTTGTCGCGCGGTATAAAAGTGTGAAAGGTTCAAAGCTTTATCGGCACTTGAGACCACAATCCCATTCTTATACGATCAGTATCTATGGGTTACAATATTATCAATGACCCATTTTGAATTAAGTCAAAAAATCATGGCTAATCAAAAATACGGCGAACATATCTAAATTTTAATTTTCACAATTAACCGGAATGATTATCAAATAATTTTATTATAAATACTTAAGGCATTGTTTTCTGAAAGGCAACTAATTAATCAGTCAGAATTTAAATCAATAAACGGCGATTAACTTTTCATGAAAATTGTCTGTATTATATGTATTTTGAAAACTGTCAGTAAAAAATATGTTTATTTTTGATAAGTAACTTTTTCACAAACGGTCAGATAATTATCGAATCGGTCAAATACCGACCGTTTAGTATTAATTACTGACCATTTAATGTATGTACTGATTACTTACCTAAGTACTGACCAGTGTGTTCTAACCCTTTATAAAATTACCATTTAGTTAAAATGACTAACCCAAAATCGGAAAAGTTACTGACCCAATAAACACAGGCCTTTCTGAAACATATGTACATATGTACATACATATATGTGAATATAAAACGATTAACCTTTTCAAAGTTAATTCAGTGCTTAATTGACAGATAGCATAAGCCGCTTATTCGGAAAATCCGGAAAAATCTACTTTAACAGCACTTTTCAAAGAGTTGTACATCACGATCTTTGAAATTCACCCAATCGTTCAATATACATATTTAACTTTTATAGATTCTGGTATTAATGCAGTAAACTTGTCTAAACTTATGCGTTTGTATTCTAAATAGCAACAACAGAAAACTTCTCTGTAATAAATTGTGACATTTTAACTTATCTATCGCACGTTGGAAAAATGCAACGTTCCGAAACTGCTACGCCCATAAATAAAAAGTATCGCCATTTTAGTTTTTTTAGAATTCAAATTGCTTTCGTAGGTAACGCTATCAAATACGATATAGCGTTCAAAATAAAGACAACCGGGCCATTTGTCTTCGTTGATATATCACTGTACGAACCTTATACAAGCGACTCGCACCAAACAATAAATGCGCCAGTCCCGAAACCGAGATTCATTTCCCGTTTCCCGAGAATGTGTATGTTGTGAGAGAGTGTACAATGAAGTGGCATGTGAATAAATATTTCCTTTTTTTTTTCAAAGCAAAAACGCATTTGAATTATGACATGCGATAATGTTATTCCGGCGAACTCTACCTTTATTATCCACCATATCCAGGACGTCGTTTCGGCCAGCACGCCAAGTGGCCGACATTTTAAATGTGTTGGATTTTTTTTTGTTGGTATTCTCCTCTCGAAATAAGCGTAAGAACCGTTCGTGACCCTTTGGCACGATAAATTGACTAAAAAAACAAAGTAACATTTATCTTGAAATATTTCACATTAATTTGGTGCGCAACAATGGGGACGATTGATAGACTCAGATAAGCAATACGATAGGGGAAAATTTTTAAGTAGATTCATCGTAGCTTATTTTCCAAAAAAATATATGCGCTTTGTAATGATTATAATTTTTCTTTATAAATTCAGTGGTTAGAGGGATAGTCTCACGTGCGAAAGTATCGGGTTCGATCCCCAAATGTCGAAACTGGTACTAGTCGACAATACGATTTTATGGCCATACACCCATTCGTTGAACGTTACACTATACAATTATTTCACTTACTGTCAAACGGGCTATGGGTAGTAATGTTATTGCACAAAAATCAGCGTGCATGGGTGGGGATTAGAATCCACCGTCATATAACGGTCAAACCGGCTACTAAAAAATATGTACGAGCCAAGCGACAGCTCAGTAGTTAGAGCGTTAGAGGTTAGTCTCGGGGCTCGATCCCCGTATGTTGAAAAGATTTCTCGACGTTTTTCGGCCTTTAATATTGTCAGTGGCAAGATTTGGATATTAACTACTACCTAAATCCAGGTAGGCTGTCTCCTGTAGGCCGTCTCCTGTTAGAATTTTTAAATTTTTCTAACTTTTTATTTGTACTTTGTATCTATCAAAAAATTCTTTCTTTCCTTTCTCAATGGGAAAGCACTGGAGAGTATCTTTCTTTCGATACTTCAATATGACACAGTAAAATGTATGTCAAATAGTGGAGAGGCAACGCTTGATGTCAAGTAGGTACGTAATATAAAGTATGATTTTTTTAGAGTTTTTTTTTTCAAATTGGCAGCACTTTTTTCAGCGACAGTCAATTTTACAGCTGACAGCCGATTTGTCCTCATTTTGGTTTGCCATTTCACCATGAATAGATTCACGCCAGAACAAATTGCAAATTTATTTTGAAAATCGTGGTTCAGTTCGCAAAACTTACCGTCCGTTTTACGGTCGACATAATCGTCCATCCGAGCAAGTAATTCGAATAACCATGGATCGTTTTCGCACCACGCATACTCTATTTGATAATACGCATCTGAAGAGACGTCATACGTGCGCACCGAAGAAGCTGTTGCTGCTGTGGAGCGTAGTATCAAGGAGGACCCGAATGAGTCGATTCGCCATCGTGCACTGCAATTAGAGCTGTGTCCATCATTTGTGCTGTGTTCAGTTATGGAAGATTTTGCGAAAAGATATTGGTTTACGAGCTTACAGGATCCAGCTCCCAATTGAATGGCATTAATGTCGAAGAACTGTGGTTTCAAAAGACGGCGCAACATGCCACACGGCGCGCGCCACAATCAATTTATTGAAAGAAACATTCAATAAGCGCATAATTTCGTGTAATGGACTTGTGAATTGGCCTCCAAGATCGTGCTATTTAACACCTTTAGATTATTTTCTGTGGGGATATGTGAAGTCGCTAGTTTACGTCGATAAACCAGAGACGATCGACGACTTGGAAACTAACATTCGCCTTGTCATTGCCGAGATATGGCTCCAGCTTTTCGAAAAAGTGGTCGAAAATTGGACATCCAGATTGGGCTTTATTCGAACCAGCCACGGCGCCCATATGCCCGAAATCATATTTAAACATAAATGGCATAAAATTATCTTTCAATACAGCCAATGGCAATGGCCATCACCACGATTTTTATGTTTTATTTCATCTTAAAGTTCTAATCCTCTAAAAAAACACCCTTTATATGTAGGTAGATAGAGGTAGGTATGAATTGTGATAATAGACTTTGAAAGTGACCATTTGTCAATACTTGCCTTTAAGGCACATGCAAGTAAACAGCTTTTTAGCCTTTTTCGAATACGGGGAGGATCATTGTACATACATATGTACATATGTATGTAAACTTTCATGCTCGTTTTCTTTCAAAATAAATGTACATACCATCAATTGTGTTACTGACTTGATTTGCCACTCAAAAATCAGACTGATGGATTGATTCTATCAATATGAATATTGGGAGTAACATTTATCAAGCTACCGATATATGTAATTCCAATCCCAATTTATTTACTTAGAACTAAACAACGAACGACGAAGATAATGAACGAATTTGTTGGTTTACAAACATACACTCAGATCAAGTGTCCTTTCAACTTTTGACGATAGTACCAGTAGAAAAATTCCCTACAATACGATTTCGCATTCGTCATATTTCTAGTATGTAATAGGACGATTAGTCGAGTTAAGCGAGTGCGATTACACAATCACACGAATACGAGTCGTCTATGTAGTTGCACACCGGAACTGCAATTTCGCGCCGATTGTGAATCGGAAATTGCACTCATACACTGACTGCACTTTTTCCAAATTAAACGACACCTTTTTTTTTAAACATTAATGTTATGCTTGTAAAATTAATTCCGAACGACGACAAAGTGTGTGTACTTTATTTATCTCACATTTCGCGGTTTAAACTGCGGCAAGCGTTAATTTGTTATGCGGTGTGTTTAAAAAATATGGGCATTTGTCGAGACGTTGCGTTGCGTTGAGTTTTAACCCTTTCGGCGCCCACCCTCGAGCAATAAAGTGTCCGCGGTTTAACGACGTCAGCTACACACCTTTTATCTGTTCGTGGGCGACGGGTTGTGGGGGTGCATTAAAGCCTCGCGGTTAATATGTTAATGGAGCGCTCGTGCGGTAATCGGCCGCATGGTTCGCGACCCCTGACACTACCCTCCCACCCCACCCTTTCGTTGTGTTTTCGCATGTGTGCTCCGGTTGCGCTTTTCCAATTTTCCAATTTTCCGCTTTTCTCTTTATGTGTGTATTTTTGTTGGGGAGCCTTTTTTCGCGACACGCGCGCGCGATTTTGATAATTATGCGCTTTTGTTGAATAACAATGAAAGCACTACTTTAGTCGTCTCTTTTTACTTTATCCATGTCGGATAAAGTATTATGATCGTGCAAAAATTCGACCTCGATATTTTGACTGATTTGTATCAGGTATCATCTTGAAAAACACAGGTAAAGATTGGAGTAATTTAAATGTATTTGTCTATGTGCGAATTTTTATGTGCCCTTTTTTCCAATGTTCACATTTGACGTGTGCGCATTTTTCTGTGTGCGCCTTTTTCCGTGTCCGCTATTTTCGTGTGCGCATTTTTCTGTGCGGATTTTTCGTGTGCGGTTTAGGCCGGGCGCACACTGGGTACGTATTCGTACGAATTCGTGTCGTACGTATGTTGTTGTCCCTCACACGTATGGCGTTGTCTCACGCCCAGAGAGAGACAACGCCACACGTGTGAGGGACAACAACATATGTACGTACGACACGAATTCGTACGAATACGTACCCAGTGTGCGCCCGGCCTTAATCCGAGCACCGTTTATAGTATACCTATTTGCAAAACATTGATTCGAAAGGAAACGTACGTTACTTGAGAACGGCAGGTGTTTTCGATGTGTTTCGCTCGTAAGTGGTGCTTCGGAAAGAAAAAGATTTTATCAAACGTGTTGTAGGTATGCGGCTTAATTCACCGCGTTAAAACGAACTCTTATCGAGGAAAACTTCAAAACAAACTTTTTCGACGTTGAAAACTCCATATTTCCACGACAGCACAACGCAAACGGTTACTTACTTCCTTTGTTCTTCCCGAGGATGAAAATAACGCCACAGTTTCAAACAAAAATGACCCGATCTCAGACTAAAATAATAGAATGATTCGTTTATTTTTTACATATCGACAAACGAGCATTCTGGTATTGTTTATTTATGTTTTTTTTAGCTGTGTACATAGATGTGGTACTACGAGAGGAATTCGAATAACGACCCAGTGTGACATGGCCCAATATGGGTCGACAATTCACGTTTTTCCTCACAAATGACCCCCCGGCCCCTTCCCATTCCTCTTCGACAATATGCTATTATGAATATAAATTACGTGTACGGAATAAAATCGATACCCGAATGTATACGAAAATCTAACGATAACCGCAATTTCTCTGGCACATTTAAATTTATTATTTATCATATTATTACAAAGAGCAAAGCTTTTGTTTGTTAACCCAGGTCGTGTAATACATCGATCTTAATTTTAATTTAGCCTTTTTTTAATAATACGAATAAAGCGTACAATACAGTATTTTTACAACGCATTATCCATTAGAACAATACCTACCGTGTTCCTATATAGTGTTTGTTGCTCCTTAGTCAAAAACCCTTTGAAAACTTCGAAACAATGCATGCACACCCTTCGATTGCGAATTTTTTCGGGGAAGCGCTTTAGAACAGTCACGCGAATCTGTCATTTAATCACTGTTGGCCACTGGTCACTCATTATCGCTACTGCACGAAATTGGTCTGAATCCGAGTAATGCTTTGCAAAATATTAATCGTGTTCGATACATTTACGTGTGATACGATTTTCCCGCAAAATTTTCCTGCTACATATATTTCACATCACGTTTTAAAACTTTAATATTAAAAAATTCGAACAAAGTGCAAAACAGCTCTTTCGTATTTTTCCCATGTCGCTATCACGTATAACTATTAGTATAAGGGAAGTCCACCTAAAACACGCAATATTTGAAAAAGCCTGTGACACTTGCTGTGAATAAAAATTTAACCAAACAGCTTAGAACATTCTAATAAAAACAGTTAAATACGGAATCCCATTGGAATAATTAAAATAAATCAAACATAAAAATGTTTCATTATGATCATACTAAATTCAGGATGTCTTCGCCACACACGCAACTTTCACAAAAATTCCCTCTTGTCTGTTTTACATAAAATCGCATCTTTCCCACGGAACTTCCTTATATTATAGATAGGGTTAAACAGCGACCGGTGATTCCCTTGGGTAATTTGTCGTAATTGAGCGACCGGCGTAGTGTCCGTTCAAATTTGATTATTATGAAACGTTTACACTGTTAATACAAACGGATCGGAACTGTTATGGTAAAGTTTTGCAAATGCTGCACTGAGCTGAAAGCTTCGACCAGTCCGATCGTGAATTCGAGCACAGACGCTCAGACCAGGTGAAACGATACACCTGTTGTAGAGAGTGGTGGGGTGTATAAAACCCCCCTGTAGATATTACGTTTCAATGTAAATTAACCGATCTGTGAAACTCGTGTATCGATCCTCTGACGCTTTTGTTCCAGCCGTGGTTCAATTTCCGAAGTGAGAGCTATTATTATTAATTTTGAGTCGTTTTGAGTTTATGAAATTCATATTACTTATTAATGTTAACCCAACGACCAAATGAGCGGTGACATTTTCTCTCATTTGTCGCATTTCATGCAAGTTAAAATGTTTCACAATCGCGATCCGTATACGATTCGTCTGGACAGTGGATTAAAATCGTTGACACGAGAGAATTTAACGTAATAAAGTGTGTTTAATAGTTATGGATTTTTCACCATCATAAACATACATACATATACATACATGAGAAAACTTATTTCTGTTAGTCAATTCGACTGTAAATGATTGATCAAAACCTACATACATATGTATGTATAGTCAAAAGTGTATTTGCTTTGACTCTATATAGACGGGTTAAGAATGTGCACAACAAAAAGGGTTCGTTTGACATTACTCGTGTGCTACCTACCTTATGAAATCGTAACGTATTGAGAATGGTACTTGTTGAAAACTTGTACGTGCCGATAAAATAGATATGTTTCAGTTGAGAAATTTATTTACATTTTATAGTACGTTTGTCGCAATTCTTGGCACACCCAGTATACAGCTTTGCAATGTAATAAAACACAGAACGAAATAGCTGCTTTTTTTTTTGAATAAGAGCAAGGATTAGAGCGTTAGTCTTTTACGTGAAATTTTGGGTTTCAATCTCCGTATGTCAAAAGGTTTTATCGACCTTAAATGTCGTCATTGGCAAGATCTTGATATTACTACATCGTCATCTGTTAAAATTTGCCAATTTATTTAATTTGGTGGCATCCCGTTAAAAAAATTCCTTCCTATCTACCAAATCATTGTTCCATCCCTTTCACCCCTTCAGAAGGCAATTATTTCACCACTGGATCTTTCCGTATTTATGTACATATGTATGTATGTACATACTTCACTATGACAGACAGTTAAATGTTTGTTGAATAGTGAAGAGGCAACGCTTGATATCAAGTACGCCACCTTTACAAGAAGAATAAGATGAAAAGGATCGCCTTAGTTATCGCGAAATTTAGTTTGTCGTGAATTTAACCGAATTGTCGTGTTTTGAAATCGCAACGTTGACTCTGCGTACCTATCCAAGGTACGAGATAAAATAGTTAGTTAGTCGGTGAACCGGGACGACAATGGCTCGTACCGGATTTGAACTCGCGATTGTGCCCCTATTCCACTTTTCAGATACGTCACGACCGCCGCTAATGTAATCACGTCTCATCCACTCGCACCACAAACACAGAGGAGCTCTCGAGGACCGATCCCCGAAAAAAAAAAAAAAACAAGAAAAAATCTCTTTGAATACGCTTAATAGAGACCCCTCGAGTTTTTTCAAGTGGTACTGCTGCAAGCCGTTGAAAATATGCGAATCACTGTCTTTTGTCTGAAACGAAACGTTCTCTTCACCGTTTCTTCTTTTTTTTTTTTTTTTTTCAGTGGTAGGTATTGTCTTTGCAAGTGTCACTTTGATGATTCTATCTTTGTTTCGTTTGGCTCGGTTCGTTCGCATCGGTGAAATTTACGACATTGACTGATCCGAGTTGAGTCTCGTGTGTGTGTTTGTGTCATATTTTCTCTCCTTTTTTCCCATATAGAATTATTTAAAAAATAAAATTGTACATACATATGTATGTGTAAGGTGGTGTTGTACGCAGTTGAAGCTTGTAGGCTTCATTTTGATTACTTGCTCGTTGTCGCAATGGTATTGAATTATGATATTATACATATAATATGTATGTACCGAAGCTTACAGGCGAAAAGGAAAGTCTTATTATATTAGAGTATTCTTAGCTAAGTCTTTTTTTTCTTAATTCCAGACGGAATTTACTTAAGACATCATTTTTTTTTTAAAACGATAGATCTCTCTGGGTTTTCAATTTTTTTTGGTTGATATTATTATGTATTTTACCTTTTAATAAAAATACACAGTATACAAGTAATTCTCTGATTTTAAGATCAATAAACATCGAAGTCGCCCGCAGGGCCTAGCCATTTGATTCACCTTCAACATTGTTTCACTCTATCATAGAAATGGGACAATAAATCATACAACTTATTAGTATTTATTTTATCGTGTACAAGGCATCAATGATATCAAAGTATGTACTTACATATATCGAATATAACAGTACAGTAATGCCCGTGAGTGCTCCGGGTAGTATACCTGAAACATATTGGCTGTTAGGCGCCACACATTCACACACACGTACAATGTATGTATATGCTACTTGTGTGCTACATATGTTCGCTCGTGATCTATGACGTTAGTGACTGGAGTTGTTTATCGGTCACGATAGTAACGTGACAGCGGACACATTTTCCGCTTTTACACATGGTAATAATTCCGTTCTGGAGTGAATGTCTCTTTTGAACCTTGATATTCGCAACGTATTTTGACCCGAATGACTTGCAAAATTCATCTCTGAATTTCGTATACATACAAAGATTGCATTTATCATGGCAAATACGACGCGTCATAAAAACTAGTCTGGTGTTTTTTATCGCAGTTGAATCGAACGCTTCTCAAACGAAACGAATCCTCTCGTATGACGTACATATTAGCAGGGGAGGTTTATTTTATGAAATGAAATGTCTATTTTTAAATTGATACCACACGCTTTGTGAACACACACACACACACACACGTTACCCATTCTGTCGTTTTACTCGAGTCATACATACATACATATGTACGTCTGTCTATCTTTGGAAGGGGATGGAAAAGGTGGCTACTAATGGTCGGCCCTTTTACCTTTAAAGCCTCCGCGTGAATTGCTCTCTCGGGGTACCTGATTTAAATATGCCATTCGTCTTGCGAAGATTTTGCGTGGCCTGGATAAATGCTGCTAGTTTAAACTATTCATTCGTCCGTTCCATCTATCTATGTAGACGTTTTAAATTTTCGCATAAACGCAGAAACGCGAGATGAAAAAAATAAAATAAAAAATAAACTAGCGAATTTGTGATTAATGGTTCACTAAGCTTTGTTTTAATATAAGGTATAGTGATGCGTTTTTTTCGGTATTTTAAATCTTTTAGATTTTAATACTGCGCCGTGCAAAAACTGCGGTTTAATCTCACCGAAGTGCTTTGTACTATTATTTCGCGAGTGGGATGTATGGGTTGGGGTGTGTAAATTATTTTGTCCCTTTTCGGAGTGCTTGAATGTTAATTGTTAAAATTCCGTGCGAATCAATTTCGCCGAGGCTCTTTACGGGTCCGTGTATAGCTGAAAATGAGTTCTACGTACAACTGTCTTTCTAGATTTTACAATTATTTTATGGATAAAAATGTAATCAAGATAAAGTTTAAAGTACCTATCTACACTACAGACGGTTAATAGCACACAGTAGACTTTTTGTTTGAAGGAAAGCTGTCGAAATTATTATGATAGATGCTATCTTGCGCAAAAAATTGCGGCCTTAATGTCACAGGTTTTCGACCGCGTGTATTAGATATCGGACTTTTTATTTTTCTGGTTGTTACTTTATTTTAAATTGCTTTATAACTTTTTAATATTGATAGCGCAACGTTTTTCGATTAAAATATACTGTCGTAAACTTGAAAATGTTTAATTGACGATTGTTCAATGGGTATACATAGAGAGCTTTCAACGCAGCGTTGACGTCAGTCAAGTGGTTCCAACGATGAATAGAAAGCTCACACTGTGCTAACACATTAAAAACCCAACATTGTGATTTTTTTTAAATTATTTTTATAATAATATACGTATGATATTTTTTTGGAAACCCGATTTTCGTCTTGCGTTCAGACTAATTAAAATCATCAATGACCTCGATGACGTTGTTTTCCATCTTTGTACAAACAAAAAAGCAATTAAAACGGTATCATGTCCGTGTCCTATTTAGCACGTAGTCACACTTCTGAAGAGTATTCTGGAATGTGTCGACTTTGCACCATTGTTTGATTTAATTTTTTATGAAAAACAACAACATGCCGAACCACCGGAAAGGACAACATACTACATATATATTTGTCGGGAGTGGTGGCCTCATGTGAGGAGTTTTAGCTTGGAAGTGTCTCTTGAAGGCAGGTTTACATTGTATGAAAAACAGACAGTTAATGTCGTACGGACAATGTGTTATAATAACCATACTGTGGATAAGCGATGTCTCGTTGTGCCGTAAGCTCTTTAGCTTCAATTCCACTTTGAGCAATAAGTCATATCGGGGATTTTCTCGCCGGTAAGCGATTGTCAAAATGCGCAATTTCGCACAGATTAAAGTCAGTATCGTTTTCGTGCGCCATATTACCGTAATTACTGTAGGTGTACCTATATGTACATACATATGTGTGGGGATGTTCTCAATGCCTGCTAATATGTCTCCGGTTGTTACGTGGCGGGCAATTAGGGCAATTTTCGCCACTCGTGAGCCTTTTGTGAGCCCACAGACCCCTACCCTTCCCTTCCCCTCCCCTGTCTTTGCATTGGGGTGTTACCTGCCCTTATCGGGGGTGGGTATTTTCTACCCCCTCATCCCTTTCAAACCGAGCAGTTTCCAAAGCGTACGCTTTAATGCTCTCGGGAGTATTGCCACACCGATGAGGCTTTTCCCCGCAGACTACGTGGATATTACGTGTAAAATACTGTTCGGTTAAGGTTAAAACCGCAACAACATCGTCATCGGATTTTCACCTACCCAATTTCGACGTTCGGTTATAAATCGAAAACGTAGACGACTTACTTTTTACGAGGGGAATTTTACAGTCTGCCGAACACACTTCGCAACACTTTATTACTTGTCCCGTACTATAGGTATAATATTATATTTCAATTTATTTTATTGTGAAAATCGTTAGGTTTTCCTACCTTGCTTGGTATTTTTACTTTATCCAAGTGCTTGGTATAGATTGAGTATATTCGACTTTAAAATATTACGTTTTCACGATTTTTGGAAAATTCCTGTACATATGTTAGGAAAATGTGTATGGCATCATTATATCTAACAAATCTTGTCTATCCCACTGAAACTTTATATATTATTTTGGTACCAACCATTGCAGTCCATAATGTTTTTAAAATTTATCGTCAACCGGAAGTGGTATTTTCCCTCGTGTCATTTAATCTTCCCTTTTCTTTGAGAATTTTCGTCTCCAAATCTGTCAAATGGATTAAGCTGAAAATTTGTACATGTATAATATTTTTCCGACCGGAAGTAACACTGTTATTCTTGGCTTTTGACGTTTTTCACCTTTTTTTTTTTGTAAATTTCAACACTCAAACATTGCCATATTATTATTTTTCGTTGGAGAATTTCGACGCGAGTGCCGCAGCGCTTGCAATATTATAAATTTAACTGTATCCGAATGAATTATTATGCGTGGAATTTTCCGCTCGTATGTATACATACATACATATATATGTAGGTACATACAGGATACGTACGTACAGGAGGCTCCGCAAGTCATGAATATTTCAATACGACTCTGGCGCACTACGCTCTCTCGGTCCAGCGTACAATGTTCGACTTTGAGCCCAATTGTTGTTATTTACCTAACTACTTATTGTTTTGGCGTCACAGTGGCGTAATATTACGCATCAATTCAAATCAATTGACATTTTCTTATATAATATATATAGAATATTCTTAAGCGTGAATTTTTATGTCATATATTATTCAAACCACGGAATAGTATGAGAATATAATACGATGATGATTTAAGTTTCCCAAAAGTTTGGACGTTTACAAGTGCGATATTATTCTTCCTTCGTAGATTTTGAACGAGGGTGTTTTTCAGTGGCGTACATACGTACCGCGGGAATTCCGCGATATTTGTTCTCGTTTGCTTTTTGAATGGCAATCCTTTATTGTATTATATCCGAGGATTTTTTTTGTGTTTTGTTTTTATTCAACCCTGCAGTAATTTTTGATTAGGCGCAAAATAAAAACCGCTTGGGATTACTGAGTGAAATATAATATTTAAATACAATTTTTTTTGTACGTAAAAGGTTAAATATCCTAACCCAATTCTGAATAGTGAAAGTCTGCTGTAAGTATCTACGTGTAGTAAAAAGTCAACGAAATGCTCTGGAGATAGTAGAAGTACGAAATATTGTCTTGAAAGGCGAGTACTCGAGTAGTGTACGTTCTTTTCAATACATTGAATAGTTTTTCAGACAAGCAAACAAATGCACATGTTTTTATATGTATAACAAGTACAAAAACTTCATACCCAAAGAGTATCTTTTGTATGCAAGAAATTTAATATGAACGTATGGTTAATTTCCTTTTATTACCAAGATATCTATTATAATTTTTTTCAGCAATAGAATCTACTCTTTTATAAATCCATCTATCTGAATTTTCATTATAGAATTAATCCACTCGTATGTACATGTTGGTGTGACATTTTTTATTATAACAGTATCCAACAGTCTAATTGATATCAAGCGTTGCCTCTACAACAATTTGATAAACATTTCATCTCATAGTAACTAATGATATATAATCTCCATGGGGGAAGCATTGCCTTCTATAGGGGAGGAGTGAGAGAAGGCACTACCTATCATATTTGGTAGACAAGAAGGCTTTTTTTTTTTTTAGATTGTGCCAATTTTGTGAAACTGTTTTACAACTAAGTTAGATAAATTGGCCAAGGCGGCCGATCTGGATTTAGTCATATGCAGATCTTGCTATTGGCGATATTTATGGTCGAAAACTTTTCGACATGCGGGGATCGAACCCCAGACCTTTCGCTCAAGAGACCATCGAGAGAAACACTGATCTATCGCCGGGCTATACCTACCCATATTTACAGATCACTATCGTTAGCAATTGATCACATTACAATCTATAAGTTTTCCTTTGCGATTGTCCACTGTGTAAATTTTGTCATTATCTCAACTTTGTTTTGCTGTGATTCGATTTTGAAGTCATATTTTTTTTCTTTTCAGATCAAGACGGAGCTGAACCTTCGGGGAATAGCGTATCTGTTCACAATCTAGTTCGCTTGGGTGCACACGACGTTGTCGGTGGTACACCGAGAAGAGAACGAGCTGAGAAAGTATTGACAGCATTCGCCAGCCGACTGGATGCAGCACCTTCAGCTCTTCCGGAAATGCTATCGGCCCTAATGTTCCACAAGGACTCGCCGACACAAGTAAATTAAATTCTGAAACATTAACTAACACTGACTGCGCAATCTATGTAGAATCTGATCCGTGAAACTGTGTACTCGATGTACTCTGGGCCGAGCGGAACAGATGGGACACGGTGATGAGAATGACGATTCTTCAAGTGGATAGATGACCGGTTATTGCTACACACCCTCGAAGGGAAATGAAAACCCGACGTCGCATTATATTCCCGGGAATTTATTTCTCTCACTCCCTCTTCTGTGCCTCTTTCTGGCAAAGGTCAAACTAAAAAGGCATCGATCAGACGGGAGACCCGGGAGCTCCGGGACTCTCTCTTCTCTCGCTGCCTCCCTCCTTTTTTCCCACGTGCAAATCTCTCGTGAAAACATTGTTATGTCTTTTTAATGTCTTTCCTTCGTCGTCTCCGCGTTTCCGTTTATTTATTCTCGGCAGCGGCGGATCACCTGTCGAACGAGAACAACGGGGCCGGATAGTTTTGCGAGAAACACTGGGGTAATTGACAGATCGTTCGTTGGTTTTTGCCTTTTGCGAAACCTAACACTTTTTTGAATTATACATGAGAGATCCGCTCGGTGGACTTTACATACGTTTGAAATGTATGTAATGTTGATCTGTATTATATTTTATTTAATTATTTGAGCTATTCAGTTGGAAGAGTGTTCAATGTCACAAAACAAACAATGGAGAAAATTTATATTCCGCTACCATTACGTGCATAGGTTATGTACATACATACATATATGTAATACTAAATATAGTGCTACCACCTTGTTCAATAAGTGATTTTTGGAATTACTCATTCTGCTTCTGAAAGTGATTATGGTGAATTATTTTATTTATTTATTTATTTTATATAATATTAGCTAATACGCTAATTTAACTTACATCTATTACATATTTATAACAACTACATAAATCTATGTAGTAGTACTCTATACTTATACATATATACTATCCCTCACAGAGGTGTCTTCTCACACTTTGCAAGAATGCATCTATGGTCTTAGAAGACCTGAGGGCATTATACATTAACACACCCCTGTGAAAAACGCCACCAGCTGTCTTCGTTTTCCTTACTCTACCTACAACTAAATGATTCTTATTTTTAGTACAATAATTGTGGATATCACTATTTCTAATGATATAATGAGTAAAGGTATGTACAATTCGAACACGATCAGTATTGGTCGTGTAAACAAGCGTCAGTGCAGTTTTTTTTATTAGATCGTCAGTACGTTGCTACAATTCAATAATGTAGAGGAAGACATTGGCTGTGTGAACTTAGCCTTACCAAAATTGAAAAATCGACAAAAAGTGAACAGTTCATTTATTACACATAATACAACAATATAAATTCAATTGCATAACACGTCAATTAGTTAAATTTTTCATATCATATTTCTATTTATTTAAGCAGTGATGCGCGGTTGCTCCGGCTTTGCTGGACAACCGTCTGTCCCCAACGGAAAGGTCAACAGACTATATTCGTTGGGGGGGGGTCCTCATGTGAGGGTCTTGGGGAGAAAGGATTTGGAGGTGTTTCTCTTCAAGGCGGCTTATATACACCTACATACATATATGTATATCCTCAATTTATTTATTTTTATTTGAGATAATAAAAATAAATAAAAAAAGTCAAGTTGCACACTCGTAAACATTTAAATTTTTATTTATGAGCAATAACTTGAACTGTGAATCAACTTGTGTCATCTTTGTATGTATGTATGTATGTATGTACATATGTATCCCGACAGTTATTTGAGTACCGTTTTTCATTCTCAATTATCTTAAGTGGTTTTACACACTTGACAAGTCGCTCGATTCGGATTATAATCGCACACGATATCGTCGATCGCGAATCTACCGGGAATATTTGTTTTCATTCCGTAGTATCATCAATTCGTTAATGAGAGTGCTGGCGCAGTTGAATGCCATTAATTTGGGCGTTCCTCATCTATTATTCGCCGGTCTAAACGGCTCCGGTAGCGCCAGTATAAATTTGAACCAATTTGACAAAACATCCGCAGAATGGTTGCTTGCTCGGCTTCGTGGGCCTTTTTTCAGCTACACAGTACTCACTCACATGCACACTATCTTTCTCGCTCGTTCTCGTTTTTTTTCCAATGAGAATAAAGCCTCTAGAAGGGTAGATTGTGTGTGTGTGTGTGTATTAGCGGAATGCGGTGTTGAAAAATTGGCGAGTGGTTATTTCGCAACGTGGACTGATGAGCAACAACCACTCTCGGATATGTTCGTCGTTGGCTTATGAGTCGTTTTTTTTATTATAAAATTCATAACATATTGCCGATTGTAGGTTGTAGGTAAGATTCACGCGAAGAAGGGGATTTTATGTAAAAGAGACATTTTGTTATTGAAATTGGATTGTATTATTATTTTGTCTAAATAATGCTGCAGTATTCTATATCTATTCATTGTGCACATTGTGTTACAACCCCCACCGAGCGTATTTATTCGCTCACGAATAATAATCCGCTCCGGTTTGTGAGGCCCTTTATGGTGACTATTCTTTTTGTACATTGCGTGAATTTTTGTGAAAGTTTCGCGCATGACGAAGATATTCTACATTTAGTTTGAACACGGGGAATTTTTTTATTTCTGATTTATTTTTATCATCCTAAGAAGATACTGTATGTGTATGTGCTAAGTTTTCTAGTTTGCAAGATATTTTTGATTGAATTTGGTATTGAAATGGATAATTTTTTCGGTTACGTCAATTTCGTTTTTGTTATCTTAATACAACAACCTTTCGTGACAGTCTTTCTACAATTAACATAGAGCTATTATAAGTGTTAATAACAATTATAATAAAAGTTATCCACTTAGCTGCGTAGTTAAATTTTTATTCACAACAAAAGTGTCAAAACTTTCTTTAAATGACGTTGGCTACGCAAACTCGATATTATAGCGAGGTCGTTGGAAAAAAATGTTTCATTTAGATTTTCCCGAAATATATTTATTTTTAGTGTTTGAAAAAATTTAACAAAGGTGTGTTGCTTGCTACTTTTTGATATTCCATTACTTTTTTCTGTCTTTAGTAAACATTAATCCATCATAGAATAGGTAAATTAATCATATTTTTTTATAGTCGATCGATTTATATTCGAATATTATTTCGCGATTTTTAAAGTGTGGTAGAAGTCTATCGCGAATTGTGTAAATATCCGGGCGTTTGGATTGTAATTGCTCCGAGGTCGTTTGTATAATTTAAAAATGCAATTAAGTAAACAGATTTAGCCTCAATATTTACTGAAACTTAACGGCGAAATTCGAAGGTTATACAAAAACTTTTCCAATTGTACTGTTTCACTCTCATACTAATTTATATGTAATTGAGGAGACAATAATTTATTGTTGGCTTTCCATTCACGGATTTATTGAGCTGTACAATCCGTTGAGACATCAACGAATGAAACTCGTACTGATAAATATTTACCTTTTATTTGCCCTTTAGTTTCCAAGTAAATCAAATGAACCAAAAGAAAATTCGGTGGGAAAAGCGTCTGAAAATTATAATGTATCACCAGAGGTAATTGTAAATGGTAGCTCAAATATATTCTCGTTCGTCTACAATACCTATAGTATCATAACTAGAGACCCGTGTTTTTCGCATTTTGCGATAAATGCGATATATATGCTAAAATTCAGGATATATGTGAATTTATGCTAAAATCCTAAAATATGCGAATAGATGCTAAAATTCACAAAAATTAATTAAAATTAATTTTTTTTAAAGAAAAATATTAATAAAACAACGTTGAGACTTGTTTGTACACACTAACTAGCGAACTAATAACTGAAAGTTAACAGTCGTGTCCATATTGATACGTTGGGTTGTGAATACCTGGGTCGGCAATGATGAGTTAAAGAAAAACCCATACGAAAATTGTACCCAAATAAGTTTTTTTACCTGGAGGCAAAAATTGAGATAGTTTTACCCAAAGTAGTTTTATTGATGGGAAATATCGAAAACCATGCAGCATGCAGTATTATTTAAAACAAATTTGCAAATAAAAACCAGTTCGTCGTTTAACTTCAGCAAGAGTAGTTCTTATTGTCTCGCGATCGGTCTCTTACGTGCAGTCGTGAACTTTTGAAGATTCTTGAACGTGAAAGATTTTTGACTTTGACAGATTAAAAAGGCTAGTATTTATTTACTTTACGAATTTATCATTTTCATAATTTGGTTTAACTATAAAATTCACGAAAATTGACCGTAATTTAATACAAAATTTTATTAAAGTATCAATGTTCAGAAATTTATTAAAATGTAAAATATTTTTTTTTAGCTTCAGCATGGGGTGTACTAATATGAATCTTCGCGACAGAGCAAATCCATACATAGCCCGCGGAATTTATATAAATTATTACATTAAACATTTTAATGTGCAGACGTTGTAATTGTCGAGTGGAGTGGCAGAAAAAAGGATAACTTGGAAAAACATCTGAAATCTATAAATCATCGGAATGCAATTTCAAAACTTACTATGAACAATACCATTCAAGCATTTTTTTAACGATTTGTAGCAAATATAAAAAGTGGATTAAAACCTGATATACTGCAATTGTTAATGACCACAAAAATTAAATATGAAGAGTTTTGTTCTGCTGCAATAAAATCAATTTGGTGTCCTGTAAATAGTGTGGATGCAGAAAGATTTCTTAGTAAATATAATTTAGTGGTAACTGATCGTCGTACTAACTAAAAAGAGTCGTCTGTGGAAATATGTTCCATGCTTGGTTTTAATAAATTTTAAATTAATGTTATATTTTATTTTTTAATGCATGATTTTTGTCTTCGTATTTCTCCATATTGCTATTTCTTAATAATTTTCTACTATTTTTTATTTGTCACGTTAGTTTTAAATTGTTTGTATATATAAATTGTGTTACAGAGTATTGAAATTGATCGGTATTAAAAAAGTTATCTAATAAAAATAAATGCTAAATAGATGCTAAAATCAAACACTTTATTCGCTACAATATGCTAAAATGACAGATCAAAATGCTAAAATCGATAAAAAATATATGCGAAAAACACGGGTCTCTAATCATAACTAATAAACAAATTAAAAGCGACTTTTAAGATAATACACCAGCCAGTAACCAGAAAACGTTAACAATTGAGCCCTGTCCTTTTCTAAACCCCGCCTCTGGGAATTTTCGATTACGAGGGATGTACTCTGTAATAGGCATATAATAATAATAGGGAGTCATTTTACAAGGAAACAATCAATTTTTGTGATGTGTTAGTATGTCATGTGTTAGTGGCGTCATATGTAAATTTACCTAATATAATAATTTCGGTAGCATTTTCTCAACCCTTCTACATATACTATTGGGAAGCTCAACGAAGCGGCAAGTGTTTTTTTTACTCTATTTCGGTTTTATTTCATCCGGATACGCTTGTTAAATTACCCATAGTAAAGCCGATTGAGGTATGTATGTATGTACATACATAGATCTACATACATATGTACATAGGTAGGTAGCTTAGGTTAGCCTTGCTGTTTTATTTGCTGGCACTTTGGAGCTTTTGGCACAGATAAGCACAACCGTGTGACGCTAATGTATGTGGCGACCGTTGAATGTACATTCTGGGACATCATATTAATTAATGTGCGCAAATTGGCCTTTACACACGTGGCATATCATACGGAAAATACGCAAACGTGCTCGTAAAATAAATTATTATATTGAGAAGAAGATTTGCGTGCGTTCAGACAATGTGGGCTAGTTTTACTTGGCTTAGGCTAAATTATAAAAGAAACATTTAAAAATGATGGATCGCTTATACATAAATCTATGTTCGTTTGTAATATCATCTACATAGACTCTAGAGTCTAGACTTACATAACTCGTTTTTACTTTATCCGATTAGGATAGGATTGTGATCGTGCGAAAATTCGACCTCGAGATTTTGACTGATTTGTATCAGGTATCATCCCCTGATCACGTTTTCATGATTTCTAAAAAATGTCTGTATGTCTGTATGTCTGTGTACTGTGTGTGTGTGCCTGTATGCGTGTTTTCTCCGAAACTGTCAAGTCTATCAAGCTGAAATTTCATATCTATTATTTTCACGTAAGGTGTAAGAGCCATAACGAATTTGGTCAACATCAGTGAACCGGAAGTAGGGTTTTTTTCTTGTAGAAAATTCTAAAATTCTTTTACCACAGACTATTTCCGAAATGGCTCCGGGAATTTTGTCCAAATTTCATATCTATAGTTTTCACGTTAGCTGTAAAGACATACTGTGATTTTGGTCAACATCTGACTACCGGAAATGGCAGTTTACTCTTGAACGATTTTTTTTTTTTTTTTTTTTTTTCGGCCTTTTAAATATGTACTATCGTCACAATATTTTAATTTTGTACTCCTGAGTAAAATTGCTAGTTACGAAAAAATAAACCATTAAAATCATTCAACTGGAAGTAGGGTTTTTTTTTGTCGAAAATTTTACCACAGAATATTTCAGAAACTGCCCTATTGATCAAGTCGAAAATTTATATTTATAATTATCATATAAAATTTAAGAGTTGATAAGGTTTTGATTAAAATCCGCCGACCGGAAGTGGTAGTTTTTCTTATTTGAATATATGCCGAAGATCGTATTTTATATACGCGCGCGCACTCAACACAGTAATTTCATGATATGTACATACATATGTATGTATGTATTTTGATTGGTGTGGTGGTGGTGTATGCGTTTTATTTACTTACGTACTTAAAAAATTAATTTCGTTACTCTTTGTATTCCTCAAATATATGGATAAAGTCATGGGTTGGCTACACCCGAATTTTTTATGCATATATTCGTTTACAACTCCATTTTTGTGCATACATATGTGAGTGTTTTTGTCATTGAGTGAACTTTTTTTCCTATTTTTGCTAAATTAAAAATACCCGTTACTCTTTTGTCATAATCAACGTCAAATAACTCAGCGTGAAAGTAGACAAATAATAATAGCGAGCTCGTTTTCAATTCGCTTAATTTAATTTAATGATCGTTTCCGTTAAACTTGTAGTTACGTGAATGAATAAATTTCGTTCTGGCGGAATTTTATACTACGGTTTGAAATATTAAACTTTTATATTAAAAATCGGATACGAAGCCAGTTTATAAGTTTTTTTTACGACAAATGCTCGTAAACTAGTTCGGCGGTAGTTTCCACTATGGCTCCGTTTAAAAATTATCAGCTTCTTTTAATCAAAAAATTTATTGTATACCATTTTTTTATTTTTTTTTTTTTCTCACTGTCACATTCAAAAGAATTTCTTCCAGTCATAATGATTTCAATTTAGCGTATTTTCAATTACATTTTATTTCTGCATATAAAACAAAATGGTGGGGCAACAATTTCAATAGAACACTAGTGATAAATTATTTTACTCTTGTAAAGGTGGTGCACTTGATATTAAGCGTTGCCTCTTCACTATTTGACAAAAATTTTACCGTCTGTCATAGTGAAGTCTCTAGGGAAAGATATTCTCCAATAGTGAAACGTGAAACCATTGCTTTCTGAAGGGAAGAGGGAATTTTTGCGATTGTGCCAATTATGTGTAACCGTATCACAACTAAGTTAGATAAATTGGCTAATTCTAACAGGAGGCGACCGATTTGGATGTGGTACATAATATCCAGTTCTGGCTAATGACGATATTTAAGGTTGAAAATCGACGATAAAACCTATTACACGTATCTACATACATACTACGTGGATCGAACTCCGGACCTTTGCTCAAGAGACTAACGCTCTAACTACTGAGCTATCGTCTGGCTATTTATTTTATTATTAACTCTTTTGTTCAATCTTTTCCTCGGTCTCTCAGTTGCTGAAATACAAACTAAAAGGCATACTCACAGCTTATGCAAATTAGTTACGAAGCACTCTTAAACAGTCTTGTATACACAGTGGGATAAATTAAAATTTTATCCAGTATATGTACATATATTTGTTTCGTCTAAAATTCCCAAACCAATTAGGCTTTAGCACGAATAGATATTGCACACGTAAAATATGAACGCAAACCAAACCCCCACCGAGCGAGTCGAGTGAGTGTTTGTTTACACGCATGTAGTGTTAGATACAGTTCAAGCGCGGCGTTAAGTACAGATAATGGAAAATTGGGTGCGCAAACATTTCCTCCTCCTTTTGCCACAAAGACAAACATTAGCTCGACACTTTCGCCCGCGACGGCATGGCAGTTTCATTAAATTTATTCCGGTTAAAGAGGACCCGGTAGTGTGCGCGAAACAGATAGTGGCTCGTATTAAAGATATACAACACGCGAGTTTTTGGGTTTGAAAGTGGAGCGATTGCATTTTTTTTTTTTATCGTTTTGTGATAATATAAAGCTTGTAATTCTATTTATTTTTTGCTTGTTGATACTTTTGTGAATTTTGCACGCCAAACGTAGTCACAGTAGATAACCATATTATAGAGATAGTTGTTACCTAGAATAATTGGTGAACATAAATGAACATAGTTTTTAAATCCAACATCCCGCTTTGCTAAAAAAATAAGGCATACGGCCAATACGTACTGACACGTTATGACGTGTGGATGTGAAACGTGGATGCCGAATTCAAGAATCTTACGTTAGATCCAGTGCAAATAGAGAAGCATGGAAAGATGTATGCTTGGTAAAACAAGAAGAGATCGTAAGAGGAATACATGGGTAAGAAGCATGACTAAAGTGGCAGATATAGCGGAACGTGTGAAAAATTGAAGTGGCAATGGACTAGACACATAGCGAGAGGAATGGATGGAAGATGGACGCCATAAATACTGGAATGGTATCCGAGAGGATGTGAAAGAAAGCAAGGTAGACCAAGTGGACGATAGGCTGATGAATTGAGAAGAATGTGTGGAGTCAAGTGGATGCAGATTGCTCAAGACAGACGGGAATGCAAGAGGATTGGAGAGGCCTTCATCCAGCAGTGGATGGTGACCGGCTGAAAATGATTTGTATTTCCCGTTCATAATTTGTTCTCGGGTGTCATTTGTGGGTTAACTATATTAATGAACCAAGTCCACAAAATCGTTGAGATATTTAGACAAAGCTCAATTTCATAGTAGGTACTGCAATTTGATACTTTTACTGCTATGCATGGAGTTATTTTTTAAGTTAGACTTCTGTTTTAACTACTCATTAATCCTGATACTCAATTTCGAACGTTCTTTACAGACAGACTTAAAGCTATTAATCAATTATTTTGAATATTATAGAATTATTTTGGCTATTGTGAAAGGCTTATACATATGTATGTATGTAGGTACAAGAGGCTATAAGGCTGTAAAAAATATTCAAATTTTCAATGAAATCAGTGTGTCGAACGTTGTCTACTGTGTATACACACATACATACATACAATGTAATACATAATGATCCTGATACAATAATGATCTTTACTTATAAAAGATATTGAGCATTATTTTTTGTGCCCTGAATGAAATTGTGCCACTTTGAAACCAAAAATCCTTTCATAAAAGTGCTTCATATACATATGTATGCCATAAAAAATCATAGTTCCCTCATACATGAAAGTGGAATAAATTAATTTTGTTCATATTTTTAGTTGTTTTGAGTTTTGTGTTTCAGCTTGTCTAACACATTGCAATACTTGATTCAATAAAATAATTCAAAATATTTTCTTTCTCGGCAATTTTTTAAGATCCTGTCAATTGTTTAAATTTATATGAAAGTACATGGCCCTAGTAAGTTAAATTCGATTTTTTTTTTGGGCAACATTCAACATTCCACTTTCAAAACAAACGGGTCATATCCGGGTCAGCAAAAGCTCGTTTGAAAAGTTGATAGTTTTGTGTGTGGGTGTGTGAGTCACGCATAATAGCGCTCATCCATCGCCATCAACTTGTTTTCGGTTCGGAAAATCGAAGAAAACTCACTCACAAAATGGTCTGTGTGACTGAAGACGAGCCGGAATAAAGTCGTCGAGTTAAATTTTAATATAATTAAGCAATCAAATCTTCTTTATTTTCATGAGTAGGTATATGCAGACATCTGCCAACCTTCACCATTTGGGCAGGAAAATGTTTTGTAACACGTATGTAGACTCGCCAGCTGTGCCGTGCCGAATAGGATCGGTTTGATAATAATTGATTTCGCCAATTTATTTAAGTAGCTTCTCTCCGCGTTACGCCAAAAGAAAACTTTCACCGCCAATTATAGAGTTTTCCAGTGAGCTTCGCGCCATTCAATTCTCTCAATTAATTCGATACTTAATTGATTGCGGTAAAATCGATCACCATATTTGTATATTTTCAGAGTATTGCGATCGCATTGGGAGATGCAAATTACAGAAATAATAAATTTCGATTCAACTTTTCGTCAGCGGTTTCCACGTTCGAGATTCGTGCAGTGGTCGTAAACAAATGTGAATATAATTTCTATTTTTGAAATATTGTTTACATAAACTATGACCAGACTCGCCGAACGTCTACAATTATGTTTCCTTTCACTATACATAATTATTCACGATTCGTTGCCATAGTGAGCTAGAAAATATTGGACTTTTCACTGGAAAATTGAGTTTTCGTAATTTAGATTTTATTCAATCACTTTTTGCCTTTATAGCTGGTAAATTACAGAAATAATATAATTCAGCATAAAAAAAGCACGCCCCTTTGTGAATTTATTTCGAGTAAATTATAAAAGTTAAGCCAGGCGATAGCTCAGTGGTTAGCATGTTGAGCGAGGGTCCACAATTCGATCACCGTATGTACATATGTACATATGTTGAAAGGTTTTCTCGACGGTTTTCGATCTTAAATATCCTCATTGGCAAGATCTGGATATTTCTAAATCCAGATCGGCCGCCTCCTGTTAGAATTTGTTAGAATTAGCCAATTCATCTAACTTACTTATGAGACGGTTTTATAAAATTAGCATAATCCGAAAAACTCTTTTCTTCTTACCAAATAATTGTCCGTTCATTCTCTCTTCTCTCACATCCAGAAGAAAATGCGAAACCTCTGGAGCGTATCTTTCCCTCGTTACTTCGCTTTTATAATATATGTACATATGTATGTATATATGTACCTAGTCGTTGTTAATATTCAAGTATGTATTCAACATTCAAAAGAAGTTATCAAAATGAATCTGTCTAAAAGTATATCGTATGATAGTCAATATTGTTAAAGTAATAACCTTGAAAATACTATGTAAATTAAATTAAAATGTAACTGCTAGCGGTCCCGGGAAACGCTTCATACCTACATATGTATAGCTAGTATGCGCGATATAATTGAAAACGTTTTTTGATTATTAAAAGTTTTCTGCGTTGTATAATAATAATTCATTCGTGTCTTTCTTGTATATTATCTAAAATTCAATTTATAAGACGTCAGTTCAACAGTGAAATAATAAATTAGTTTAGTTGATAAGAAATATAGTTCGTACCTGAGCAATTTGATATTGTATATATTATACATTGTATTAGATATTGTATATTGTATATATTATGCATTGTATTAAATATTGTATATTGTGTTTATGTAATATGATATTGTATAGCGTATAAATTGAGTGCAAACTTGAATACACAGCTAGGTTCAATATTTTAAATTATAATCAACACATCGAACGTGTAATTAATTAGACGTATGACGAATGTCAAGCGGGTCAAACACTCGGTCACAAATTTACGACTTTGAAATATTGCTGTACAAATTTAAAAGGCAAAAAAGCGCAGTTATGATTAATTAAAAAAGCTCTCGTTTAGGTACAACCGAAAAAATGTAAAAAAAAACAACACCCGGTTGGATGATTTAGTGGGGTTATATTTGGGGGGGGGTGGATAACGAGCGTATTATTTTCGCGCTGTGGCGTACAGCGAACTCGGTTGGATGAATATCCTGGATGTAAGGAGGATCCCGCAGGGAAATATGCGTGGACTGGTCTGGCCCGGCCTTCATCCAGGTGGTTTAGTCTTTCGGCCGTAGGTGATGGATGCGTCTCTAATTTGATTTATAATGTTGGCCGATCAACCGAGCGTATCTTTTGCAGCTATTTGTACAGCGATGCCGAAGTTGTTAGTACGATTATACTACAAATCAATTATAGTAAAATCAGCCTGGCTGCCTGGGTCGTTGCGGTCACGCTAGTTTCAACATATTTATGCTAAACTATCAAAGGGCTTTTTTTTAAGGTGGTATACTCGTATATTTTGTGGTACCGTCTCACAACTTCTAATAGGAGAAATCAATCTGAATTTTAGTAATATTCAGGTTTTACCAAATAACGATATTTAAGGTCGAAAACCGTTTAGAAAATCAATATACTAACGCGCTAACCATCGAGCTATGGCCTGGCACGGGTTTACAGAACAGTTATGCCCGTGTACAGCAATTTGATATTAATATGGCTATAATACGCGGCGACGAGGGCTAACTCCCCAATTTGACAGCTCGTGCCTCAGCTGGCTCATATAACGAAACGAAAGGTCTCGTTCACACCTACAGCTGGCGCCGCTCGCTCACTCTCTATATGACTGACGTAGCGTTTCAGCTAGAAAACACATTTATAATATATCTTATTCTCATTATATATCTTAAACTTTATCTAATTACAATCGAAGTATTTATTGTATTACGCACAATTTCAGCCTTTTCTTCGTGCATTGAGCATTTTGTGAGTGCTCATAACTTAGTAACTTTGAAGTTTTGCACCTCTTCAAACATGTGGTTACACAATTTGCATTCAGAACAACTCTCGTCGAAATACAACGACAATATTACATTGTAAACAGATTGTTTTAACGAAGTGGAACGTCTCGTTTTCCTACCGTCGAGCTCGAAATAATATCTAAATACGTACCCTCTTGCTTATAGCTATTATGTATTTTAACGGCGCGCTCCGAAACCGGAAGTTGAAAAGCGATTGTTCTATTAAATAACGGCGGATGGGTTTGTTTCGAAACGAATCCGAAAGTTTTACATTTGTTTGTCGACGCTCAGAATAAATTAAGTGTCACTGGCGAAAGTTAAGCGGCCGTTGGGTTGGAAAGGGTTAAATGCGGACACGGCTCAACTTTAAATTTCGTTTCATGAACAAATTCGATTTTGGACGCCGATTTAATATGTATCCATTTCACCGGTCATTTATTATTGCGAAAATATATGTATATACATACATACCTATATGACTACATGTATGTATGTATGTATGTATGTATATTTTATGTACGTCGTGTAGGCTTTTTCTCTTTATGCGAAAAACTCTGATATTAAAAGCATTAGTGGGATTTCACCAATTACAGACGGCTATTACGTCTCGGTGTAATTTATTACTGCGTTTAGTTATTTTGTACGTTTATTTATTTTATATATTATGCTTATACCTATACTTGGGCCTAGGTACGCTCTTGTATTTATTTTGTTTTAATATCGAAATACCGTACCTATTCGAGAATGGAGGTAATTAATTCTTTCTCGCCTTTTATCTGATTAACTTCATTAATTATACCACGATGTAATGTTAAACGGGATGTTTGTTATATTTATTGCTAAATATAATACGCTTTTACCAATTTTGTTCGGGAAATGTGCACATCTATATTGAGAGCGCTGGGTAATGTAGAATTTTAATACTAAACCTACACACATACATACATACATAGTACGTTCGACGACTTTCCTTTGATTTTATTGAAAATTTGAATTATATTTAGTTTATACCTACTTATATGTAGTTACCGCTATTAGCACCATAGCTCTCTCATTTGTAAATATACACCCGTTGATTGTCAACAGGTGTCAATTTATACATATATACATAATAGCCCGAAGTCACTACCGCCAGTATATTGGTAGAGTTTCATATGACACATTAAACGCAATTAGTGCCCTCCTTTCTTGCAGTGCCTCGGTTCAAGATACTGGTCTAACTCAAACACCTTTGTACGTAACACGCAGAGGTGCTGCACCTGCAGACTACAAAATATGTCCGTCAGAAACGGTTGACGTATTCATATACACCGATCCCTCGATTTACACGACCCCCGACTTACACGGTTTCTGTTTTTTTTTTTTTAAATAAAATTCTGCTGTTTTTTAACGCACAGCTGTGCGCATTTCCGAGAAATGTGCATATGATATGTACAGCTGTGTCCTTTCTCTAAATTTTGACCATAACTAAAAAAAATATCCATTTATTTGTTAGTCTCGATTTAAACGGTGATTTTACGGAACCTATCTACCGTGTAAATCGAGGGATGGATGTACCTACATATTATCCTTTTGTCTGCTATCTACCTCGATTGGAACCAATCCATTTATTATATGTTAGCTCGGCTTATAACATAATGCTATTCATCAGATATCTTAAGCTTACGTTCAATGTGAAATACAAGCACTGCACTCGATGCACCTGCAAATCAGTCAAAGTGCACACTTACTATCGATAAAACGATTCAAACATTCCGTAGGTACCTACTATGTACAATATGTACATACATACAATGTATACATACCGTGCGCGATTGTCGATGCTTATTATTATCGCTCGGACTGTTTTCGTTCTCTTTCCGGCTTCTTAGATTATGTGTACTTTTGTACGACTTTTATACGATGATATCTCTCGTGCAGGAAACGCAATGCTGTTTTCCACGGTAAACTAGATGGCAGAATTGGGTTGTTTTCCGCCGGCAAAGTGCATATAATCCACATTTTATACGAGCGCAGCATCTGTACGTGAAGTGAAATTGTTTGCTGAAAATTTTGACCGAACTCAAGCTATACGTATATATTGACCTAGCGTTATTAAATTAAACTGAGGAAATTCGTTCGCTGCCATATCTTTTGTTTGTTCAACCCAGGTCAATTTTACATACTTGTTACATACACAACATTATACATACTTGTGTACAAAGTTAGATAAATTGGAAAATTCTAACAGGAGACGGCCGATCTGGTTTTAGTAAAAACTAGTTCTTCCCAATGACAATAATTAGGGTCTGAAACCATCGAGAAAAAAATTTAAACATACTCGGATCGAGCCCCGAGACAAACGCTCTAAACCACAGCTATCGCCTGGATATACCCATAGATATGTATTTTTATACCCAAAATCGATAATTTCACAACGAAGATTGAAATATAATGACTCGTAGGGGGATTGAAGTGAGGGAAGAGAGGGGTTTTGAAATAAATGGACGCACTCCATCACCGGCCCACCATAAGGGTTTTTTTTCCCCTTAATATCAAATTACAGTCATTAACGACGATTTTCTTTACCCCGACGAAATGATTTTATCCCGTTTTATGTATGTTATGGATTTTTTTCAGGTTTTTATCGCTGGAGGTCGAGATGATCCTCGCACTCAAGCCCTTCTGAGAGTTGTCAGGACTCGCCTGCTTCCTGGCCGGATTGTAGCCGTTGCTGATCCTGGTGCGTGTGGCAACACAGGTGTGTCGGAAATCCGTGAGTCTTCGCTTTTTCTTCCTTGTCCGTGTCCGTTTTCATTTCATCATTTCCATTTGACTTACAATTACATACATACATATGTATATGCTTACTGACTTTGAATTATGTATGTTGCTAAAGGTACGATTACGCGAACAGTAATTCGGTTAATGTTGTGTGTAGACGCTCGTTAGTGCAGCGCTTTTATTTTTATTGTCAAGGCGTTACCATTGCTACAATTCAATAAACTGATCGTAGACACTGGTCGTTTTAACTTAGCTTGAATCTAAATTGTGTGACGAGAAGTGAACGAAAGTGGAATAGAAAGGTTTGTTACAGCACAAGCATGCTACGAACAATGGTGTTGAAGTCCTTTCCTGCAGTGTCATATGCCGAGATACTGCAGGAAAGGATGGTTTGAACGTTAATTGGAAGTATTTTGACAAAACAGAAATTAATTAAATGTGAGACAGTCTTTATATTTTATTGAAAGGCGTTGTTTTGAAATATTGAATCTATTTTACGCTACTAACTATAGCAAAACTTAAAATTTCCTACTACTTATTGTTATTATCTCAAGTATTTATTCCTTCTTCTTTCACTTAGGGACGTCTACAATAATAAAAAAAGGATCGAATTCAATTTATAGTTTAATAAAAAATCACATTTTTTTTGCGAATCGTAGGAAAGGTATAATTTATACATTTTCAATTGTACTATGAGAAAAGGTATATTTTATTGGAGCAACGCAAATTGTTAAAGATTGCTCGTAAATTGGGAGGGAAAACGGTCGCGTCTCATATTTTCCCAATTTTTGAAAGTTTTTTTTATTAATTTTTTTTTTCGTACAAATATATTTCGTTTTAAACTACTACATACAACTCTGGGATAAAGAGCGTTGTGCAAGTTGCGCGACTTCTGTCCGCGATAATCTCCTATCCGTAACAAGATGGATAGATCAATTAACGAGAGAAGTTGCAAAAAATCGCCCGAGGGCGAAATCTTCATCTCGAATTATCTCCTTTATGGTCGCTAGATTTTCCCCGAGACGATTTTGCCTCTGCTGGGGCCCGTCTTAATTGGGGGAAAACTCTCACGGACGGAAAATTGCTATAATCAATTTTCATTCGGTAGAGAGGGGATGAATGCGGCGTGCGACTTATGCTCTTTTCCAATAGACGTTTTTCTTTACCAACACTATAAAACAACAAAGATTTTGTAGATCAGCGTTCTATAAACTGTGTGCTACAAAATTTTATTATCATTTTCATTTGCAATTGAACACGCAATTCTGTGATCCTGTTCAAAAAATGACTACGTTAAATTATTTAGTTTCAAATAATGATGGTTAGTACCTAATATATGTAGTCATAATACTAATGGTTCAATTCAAAATTTGGAAAAATGCATTTTTTAATCCCAATGGATAGTTAAAACACATCTAAATCAATTACAGAAGTCTAACTTTGAAAAAATATTGAATAAATAGCAGTAAAATGCTGATGGTATTGATCCATTAATATTCCGAATCCCCAATGTCTAGGTAAGTTTAATGAAACTCCAAACGTTAAACCTTATGAACAATAAAAATAATCTAGTCATTTCAATACAATAAAGTAAAGATACATACATACATATGTATGTATGTACAATTATAGCGAGCTTAAAATTTAGAACCAAATCACACAACTAGTTTTTTGGTTTGATATGCTCCATTTCCAAACCCAATCTTAATGTGTGCCAATTTATCAATGAAATTCCATTTTTTATATTTGGTAAACTGAAAATTAGTTGTACCAAAGTTAACACATTTGAGAAACGCTGGTCGGTGTGGATGTAGACGATTGAGATATTTGTTTTTAAATACTTGTAAGTTTCCTTCGGTTGCTTTGCTTCGTGTGGTTAAGTTGCGACTTGGGTAAATCTCAATTTGTCCCTGGGGCTATTCAATAGATACAACTTGTTGTAACGCGTAGATCGGAAAAGCCAATAGAAAATGGCACAACTTCTCTCGTCCGGAAAATAACGAAGCAACTCGCTTACAGGGTTATTTTCTCCTCTTTAGATACAACATACATACATACAACGTGACTGTTTTACAAAAAACGAGAACCAAACACCTATCTATCCCTCTTTATTCTCAACACTTTAACAACACAATCGATCACACTAATATGTCTAACTAATAAATGCGATACTAATAACATTTAAATATGGTACAGGTACTAACATATATACTAATTGCACGGGGGTTGAAGTGGAAATGGGTTTTTGAAATCGTCCCTATTTTCATCATAGTGCAACCGGTTCCGGGGAACCGATCGAGCCTCCACAGGTTTTTATTTATGGAAACTGGAAAAGCGACCGAGAAAAACGGTCGGCAGGAAAACTTGGGAGAACGGGTAGGTGAAAACGTACCTCCCCCCTTCTCCTTTCCATCCGTTAAGCTACCTGGAAAAGTTCGATTTCTTACAAGCCACACCGGGGAAAATCCGATCGAACTACTATCCTTTGAATACTGATGAGAGTGAGAATGTGTGTATTCTCGAGCGGATAAAATCGATTCCGGCTTTTCGTTAATTAGTGTGCGAGCTGAGCGTGTCGAAATCTTAATATATCACCGACCGACCGGTTCTGTTCGGTGCCATTGGGAAAGTTTGATTTGGGGTTGGAGTCGTAGAGCTCATTGCTAATTCGGTGGCTTTAATCGAAATCGAACGAAATTTGTGTTCGGAACGCGCTACACGTTCATATTTGGGTTGAGTATTCGAAAATTTCGCTTGGTTTTATTAGTAAGTATTCATATTGATTGGATTCATCAGTCTTATCATATGTACACAGGCGATATTAACATCGGTGACTCAGCTTTATATTTGCATAACGATACAGGGTAAATGGTATTTATTTATTTATCTATATACAAAAAATTCAATTACAGGATGAAAATATTACAAATGTGATGAAAAAAATGTCCACATCATATAATACATTAAACCTAAGTAACGGCTCATTAAGTAGGCGATGTATTCGAGAACGATTACATATAATTATTCGTTACAAACAAGCCAATCCTCTCCAACATTTGGGGATTCCAAATGAACCCACGAATTAAAAGATACATATAAAAGTATACTACGATTTTAAGTGTGTTCGTTTTACTGTACATTTAGGGGTTTCACTATATTAATGAATCAAGTCTATAAAATCGAAACTGAGGTATTCAGACTTAAAGTAAAAAGCTTTGCTGTAACTTGTAACTTGTACTGCTATTTGTAGTTATTTTCAAAGTTATACTTCAGTTATTGACACACAATGTATGTATAGGTGTTTTTACTACCCATTGGGATAAAAAATAGAAATTTTTCAAAACTGTGACGCGATCCATTAATATAGTGAACCCTCAATTAAACTTGGTTTTTAAAAGACAAATATAAATGTTTTGGTTGAATTGTTAAATATGTGCTAAAATTTCCACTGTCTCATCACAAATGTTGAAATTATATTATTAATTATATGTAGTTAGTTAAAATTGTTGAACTAAATTATCATTATTCAAATGGTACTCTTAAGTTTTCTGCTGATGCATGGAAAATTAAGTATTGATTAACGGAACGATCTGAGAAGTTAAAAAGTATCGCGTCCCAGTACAACTTTTTTTAAATTGAATAAACGCCACCGCGTATGTCATCGACTATAACTACCGCAATACTCTCAAAGCTTGCGGTTTAGCGGCAAACTGTAAGTTGCGTTTCACAGTTTGGAGTTTGAAGACTTACAAACGTATTGCGTTCTGCTTTTAATCACGGATAAGGTAGATATGTATGTAGATATGCGAGGGGAGACTGCTCGCGTGTGAATATATTGAAAGTATCGTAAAATATAAATAATAAAAAAAAATGAACGAAATTATGCGAAGCGAGAGCCTCAGGTGTCTCGAACGATCAGAGTGGAGCTTGTTTTATTGTTTTTGTGATTGAATATTCTTTCACGTGTAACATTTTCATGAATACATTATATTATACACATACTTGTGGATGTTTTTAAGGTGTGTGGTATTTATTATTGATTAATGTATAAATATCATGATGTATTTTTATTTTCGTTTATTTTTTGTTCCAATCACAACAATTTTGCGAACTTTTTTTTATATTTTGGTTTTTTTTGCAGTGTTTTCCCGAATTAGGCCTTTGGGAGATGCGCCAGCTGCCTACGTGTGCCGTCATTACGCTTGTTCATTGCCCGTCACGGAAGCTTCCAAACTTGAGGAGATCCTCGACGAAAAACCTTAGAGCTTTTACCTGGAGATAAACGAAGATGCTGTGATTTGGGTATATAGAGAGACGGCCGAAGGATTAAATTCGCGATTTTTCGTTTTAACTTTTGACTCGTTCTCTCAATTTCCCGAAAAAAAAAAAAAAATTTTTCGATTGTAGAGATATACTTACACATACACATACATATATTTATCAATATAATTCATCAATATAATTATCATTGTATTGATGAATGTTTTTATTTTTAAGGCATTTTATTTTCATTGCGTTTCATGACTAAAAATACTTTCGCTTTGTGACGATAGGTTGATATTTTTACTTTTTGTTTGTTGAAAAATGTTGAAATAAATAAATATCTATTAAATTTTTACTTCAGTCAAGTTTATCGTCAAATGTTCAAAGCGAAAACTTTTAATCCCTTTCATATTTGATTAAATTTATTTAATACTCTAATAATATTTAATACTAAATACTATTTAATAATTTTGAAGAAAATTTTAATCAAGTTGGCTCAAGAAATTGTTTTTATTTTAAAAGTTAATGTATTAGCAAAATAACTAGACTTGCACAAAATGAATAATTTATTTTTGATAAAGTTACATACATAGTGATGAACTTTCGACATTAAAGTTTGTCAAATTTATCTTTTATATAAATTTTTCGTTAATCATTCAACAGAAAATAATATTATGCAAAAAAATGCGATAAGGGGTTAAATTGTTTTAAAATTTTTAATGGTTTTTAACTGTGGATTTTTGGGTTCTATAATACATATTTTAACTTAAGTAAAGTTTAAGAATTGTTTTGAATGTAATTCGAATTTTTATTATGATAATACATATACATACATATGTATAATAAATTATTGTAATTAGTTTTGGAAAAAAATTTATTTTTTTTTTAGAATTTTATATACATATCTATATACTTTATTAAATTTTAAAATAATTATGTGGTATACTTTCGGCAATATTATTTTTGTTTTTTATAGAATCTCTTTTATGTATGTACAAGCAATGTTACCAGTTTTGATTATCAAATAATGTTTACATAATATTATAGATACGTGTATAATTTTACAGTAAGCATCCACTTGACGGGAGTGCAGTGTTGCTTTGCATTGCGTTGCACATGTCGTTCAAATATTGTACATCTACAATAATATAAAAGGTACAATTTTCCCACTTGATAAATGGAGCGAATTTTTTTGCTCTAGTTCGTCCCGTCATCATCAAATTTTCCGTGAAAAATCGCGAGCTGGTCGATCGATTTTCCACTGTCAGTCGCTCACCTTTTCCTCCTGGGAAAATTAAACAAAGCCTCGTTTGTCGCACCCCCACCCCTCCCAGTCACTGGTTACTCTCAAAATTTATCTTTCATTTCGTTGTTTTTCTTTTTATTTTTCATCCACCTCTCGAACGGACCCTCTTTAGCCGGAGAGAGAGGGAAAGATGTTCGCGTCGAAGCCTTCCCTTCCTGAAAAAAAATAAAAAAAAGCGGCACATTTTTTTGTGCCGACACAAAGGAAGTTCCGAGTAAATACATTTCAACCTAATTTAAAGGTGGACGAGGTGAAGGTGAGGGTTTTGGATCTTTTGTATATTCTGGATCAAGGGGGGGAATAATTCATTTTTAGCCCACTTAGTCGCGGGATATTCATCAAATTCGCATTGGAGTGGAATACTGTAAACGCATCTCGATTGACCTTTGAGAAGGAATTACCCACTGCTTACTTTTGCCTTTCGTTTTGGTCATAAATTACAATATAAAAATAACAAACAAGCGAAAACGATCCACGAATTCGCTTTGTAGCAGTATCATGAATACATGAAATTTGATACATGAAATGTTATATGGGGGTTCACTATATTAATGGATCGCGTCACAATTTTGAAAAATTGCTCTTTTCTATCCCAATGGGTAGTTTTGCGTCGATAATAGAAGTCTAACTTAAGAAAATTACTCCACAAGTAGGATAACAAGTTTCCAGTTACACTACTACTATTAGTAGAACTTTTAAATTAAAGTCTAATTATCTCAGTATCGATTTTATGGACATGAACCATTAATATAGTGAACCCCCCCATATAACAAAGTACACCAGCCAATAACCACAAAATTCATAAAGGCATGGCTATTGGCTAGAATCTATCCACCTGTATCCATAAATTCTTAGAGTATGGGCTTAGAAAGGGACAGAGCTAAATTAGCCAATAGCCTCTAAGAATTTGTGGTTACGGGTTATATAAAATCAACTTAACTTGGCGCTTGAAGTAGTTTCGCCACCTGCCAAGATTAATTAGTACATTAGAATTTACCAGTATGTAATATCAAAATAAAACTAGATTAGATAATTAAACAGCTGACCACTTTTACGCCAGCGCGATATTGAAGACTAAATTTAATCGCACTTAAAATGTTAATCAACTTTAGTAATTGTTTTTAGTTTTAGTTTTAAAATTCGCCACTTGCCAACTACATAATACGACTATGCACCTACATATATTATACATACATTCAAATTTGCTAGTAATATCGTTGAATAGTTAACAACTAGATATTTACATGCATGCGAGTATGATATGGAACACAGCATACGTCATAATTTTATATGTAGTAGATTCAAAAGTTTAAATATACAACAACATCTATGGACTTTGAGTTTAATCGGCGATGGTCTGATAATATGTATGTATGTATATCAGTAACGGAAAAAAAATAACATTTATATCAAGTTGATGATGGGAAATGTAATTAATTTCCAAAATTGAAAGTTGCCTTTAGATAATGTATGCTGTGCAGTTGAAAGATTGAGTATATTTTTATATGTATTGTAATATAATATGTATGTATATTTTATATGTATGTACATATGTATGTATGCTCGAATTTATTTTTTGTATATCGTATAAAAATAATATTTATGAGCGTTTTATTTTTTTGTGATCCATATGCATGTACATACATACATAGTTCATAGTGTGATTCTCAATGTGTATGTAATCCCAGATGAAAATAAAATTCACCGAAAAATAACACAACACATGTTTATACTATTGTACCCATTCCTCGTCCATCTTCACAATCGCATTGTTCACGTGTACTATTTTGGTTTTTCAACATCGATGTGGAATTATTACGAAGGATTCGATTACACTGCTCTACAATGACGACTATTCTCATAACAGATTCGTGTTTAGTGGGTATTAATATATGTATCAGACTTTTTTGGTGTCGAACAGTGTTATTTCTAGTATTGTATCTGTTGTGCGCTCGGTTTTAGTTTCACGCAAGTTGTTAATTTGGGTTTTTATTATTTTTATTTTCGCGAATTATGATTATGCTTGATTTGTTTTTAACGCTCTGCTGATGACCAAAGGTGGCAAGAAATGTTAATGGATGTTTCTCCGGGGATTGAGGGAAATTATCAGGGCGAGAAGAACGCTAGAGAGAAAAAGGGCAACAACACACGTGTACAATACGAAATTGATGGATAATGGTAGAAGTAAAATACTTCCAAAGGTTCTTTCTAACTTTTTTTTTCAGTGACACATGTGGGTGCCGGTTGAACGGTTGGTTCTATTCACGCGTACGTTTTTCTATTGTGTTACGTTTTTTTTTTTTATCGCCTCGTTGAAAACCTTTTCTATGAATTTAACGTTTCGATGTTCGAAGTCTCGTGTGGTTAATATTGGGATATTGATTCAAACTTCGCGTCATGTAAAGAGACTTTCGTGCGATTTTGAATTTAATTGTATAACATATTTGAGTACACATATGTACATACATACATACATATATGTATGAAATGTTACAGGTCAAGGTGTGAAATGCCTAATTGTATAAAATTCTTAGTCAAAGTGCAAAGAAGTGTATAAGACTTTTAATTTTCACACTTTGCCTGTAATAGGCAAACATATGTATACTGACGTATTTATGTAGATCGCTGGAATGGCTCAAACCAGAAGATTAATAAATAAGATTAAGAAAATATTAACTGAAACCACTTGAGCCATATAAATTCGCTGACGACATATGTATGTACATAGTTATAGTTGCATGCGACTCGATAGATTTACAAAATAGATTAACACAATTAAGCAATTATGAAAGTAGGTTTAAAAATTAATTTTTATAAAACTTAAATAATGTTAAATGAATTTTGCACGCCAAACTCGTCACAGTACGCACGTTTGTACACACAGTATAGTTTGCACGACACAGTAGATAACCATATTGTAGAGATTGTTGATAGTTACATATTTATACCTAGTGCAATGATATTCTGACTAATCGTTACTATTAGATTTAAGTTTTCATTAAAATTGGTGTTGAAAGTTCAGAAAATAATTTAATTGTAAACGAGATATAAAGAGAAAATCAACGAATTACATCAAAACGGCATGAAAAGAGTAAGTAATATGAAAAGGTACATATGTATGTATGTACATTCAAAATGTATCCATCAAAAAAGCATTTGTATTCCTCGTATGTATGTACATACATATATTTTCTTTTATTTACGGAGTAGAACACCCACCAATAACATAACAGATTAACCAAATCGTCGTGGTGGGTAAATTACAAAAATACACAATACACATTAATAAAAACAGTGTATTATCCCAAAAATCTATTTATTATTCACATCAAAATGATATATTTGATACATGACAAGTGTTTTAACGATTCGTTAAGTTCAGTTTATGGACATGTTACTATTTCCAGTTAAACTGCAATTACATACTACAACAAAAACACACATTTAATGCTCAAAATTTTACGGTCCATTGAAACAAACGACGAATTAATTCGACACACCGAAAAGAGGTTAATTGCTGTGACGAAATCGGCGTGAATTTCCTTGAAAATGTCACTGGAGTACTTTTCTGGGAATATGTTTAATAATAATAATCTTATTATAGAACTGACGAATCTTAACACATTTCAGAAATGAGTAGACCAATTAAAATGCATCTACATATGTACATGTGTTTTATTGACCAATAGGATCTTACCTGGCATAGGATTCGACCAATAGGAACTAGCGAATCGGACACTCTCTTAATGTACATACGTTTACACATTAACTGCTACTGACACACTAATACCAATGGAATAATGGTTAACTCAAATCATAAGCGTTACAATGCATAAAGTATCGTTAGATGAGACGAGGGCAGGTAGTGATCGGCTATCAAAAGAAAATATGGTGGGTAATTAAATGGCCAAGTAGCGTTATCCATTATTCCACTAGTATTAGTGTGGCAGTGGCAGTTAAGGATCCAAGCTTACACGATATTATATTACTGCAATCACATATCCATTTCGACGTTGTATAGGTATTATAAGCCGCTCGGTGCGCGTATATTTTAATGTCGGGATTATCTTCATTCGAGTATATACATATATGTACATATATGTAATACTTTAGCGTTGCACGGTGCGGTTTTACAACAAGGGTATATATGTACATATAACATAATGTTGGGGGTGTATACTATGTAGTGCAATGGGGGTAGACGATGGCATGGGCATCATCTGCCGCTGGCACACGGGAGAATTTTAATATTATTGTTTGCTGTCGAGATTTTTAATATCTGTACGTCTGTTGTCGACATAAAATAACGATAACGGTCGTCGCGCACAACGGCGACGCTTTCTCAAAAACGGACGAATTTTCCGACTTAACTCTTATTGAAAATCGTGAACCTAACTATATATTGTTAGTGAAATATGTAGGTTCATTTCGTTTACAGATGGACGTTTTTCAATAGAAAAAATACCATATTATTATTATTAATGGATCAAGTCACAATACTATCTAGAAATATGTATGTACAAAGGTTTTAGTTTATAATGCAATTGCTCGTCCTCATTTGATATAATGTGGTTCTTTTTTAAATTTAGTAAATAAGTCAATTAAAAATAGGTTGCAAAAAATAGCTATGCGGAATATTTTAAATGTAAATACAATAGATTAACTAGTATAAGAAATATGTATGTATGTTGAATTAATTGAATTGGATGAATGTACATAAGTGAAACCTTAAAAGTGTGCATATTAGTACATATTTTTAAGTAAGAATTTATTACGAAATTATTTCGATAAGTATTTAATAAGAGAGTATAATACCAGGGGTAAGAATAAGTTAATAGTTAAGAATTATCTTGTACGGGGGTATTGTTGAATACAATGGACTGCCAGAAGGTATCAAGACAGTAAGAAGAAAAATAAACCAAATTCCTGGCAGCCTTAAAACAACACCTCTGTACAAGTGCTAATAGATACTTAAGTTTATTTTGTAATTTTAGTTTTAAGTTACTTTTTTGTTTGTAATTAGCTTTTCAAGCTATTTTTATTAAATAAATAAATAAATTTTGTAAAATTGCTCTTTTATGTATGTATGTATATTCCAATGGGTAGTTAAAACACATACACGTGTATCTACATACATCGTGTGTTAATAACAGTAGTCTAACTTAAACAAAGTAAACAAAGGCTCTACAAATAGCAGTAAAAGTTTCGAGTTGCAGTACTGTTAGTACTGTAGTGTTTAGTGGGTATTTACTAGGAGCTTTTTACTTAAAGTCTAAATATCTCAGTATCGATTTTATGGACTCGCTCTTTTAATATAGCGAGTCACCTATGTATATATAAAAGTGAAAAATGTGATTGCTAGCTACCTGAAACGCCACAATGGCAACCGATAAACAACTCAAGAACCGTTCCGGAATGTGGTTGCGTTGGCCTAAACGATGCAGATTGTGACAGTCGCTAGTGACCTGTCACACACACGTATACAGATATACAATATGTATGTATGAGAGAAGCAAGAACGACACCGTGTAGACACATTCGCCTACACGCAAATCACTCGGTAAAATAATAATAGTGGAAGACACATTTTTGACTTTTTAACTGAACTGGGCGTTTACTTGGAAAGTTTTGAAAGATAACATAGTACAAAGTAACAAAGATAACATAGTAACTGTACATACATATGTATGTAAATTCAGATTATGTAAATATCAGATTTTGAGAAATGGATTGCTCAAACGCCTATATCTCTGAAACTCTAGCAAATCTGTAATTTTTAGTATCATATTCATATTCAGTGGACCAAGGAAAGTATATCTCCACCACGTTTTGTGTATTATAGTTTAATTATATGTATGTATTACATTGGAATATATACATAGTTTATTTCGTCAAAGGTCAAACTTTGACACTTTTAATCTGTGACCAAAGAAATAATATCTAAAATTAGAGTAAATTTAAATCTATTAGGTTGTTAATTGCGTATCAAAGCTAATTGACAACGAACAAACAAACATTTGCAGTGACATTGAGAGTAAACTACGTTCAACTTTTCAAATTATTCTCGGGCTGCTGAGTAACAAAACCGTTATGACGTAAACAAAGATGTTTCCTCCTTTTTGTATAATTTTTTTTCTTTTTTTTTTTAAATCTTTTATTCTGCCGAAGACGAGGACGATTGCGGATTACGAGTTTAATCTTTTCGATGCTTTTTGAGACTTTCATTCATTTCGTACCGTTGTCCATTCATTCAGTGCTTTATGGACGACGAGGATTGATTCCATTCAATTTTCCGCCATTGTTCTTTTTATGCGCGTTCAAAGCTTCCCTATTTAAAAAGAACATAAAAAGGGAAAAGTTTTATAAACTTCCGAATGCCAAGTTCCATATTATAAATAAGTACACACGTATATGTATATTATATATCACTTTAATAAAATTAGTGTAGCTCCATCTTCTCTATTCGCCTTTTCGTGCAATGGTCGTACGTGTATACATAGTATGTACGTTCTCGTTTCATATGTAATTTCATCAATGGATGATACGAATACACGTAAATACAATTTCTCTTAGTAATAATTTAAGTTCGTTAAATTCTAAGGAAAAAAACGCGACAGTCAATGTGTTATAAAAATACTGAATACACGGGCTTTTTCATTTTGTGCTCACAATGCTCACGTGTTATTCTCTTTTGATGAAATTTTTAGTACAATAACGACAATAAAGTCTGCCATGAAATCGTTAAACATACGCGAGTTTATTGAAAGCAAATTGAATGGGATCCAAAACTGGAACGGAACCGTTTGTTTAAACAAAATATTAATCAAAAGTGGAACAGAAATTATATTTGTAAGTTGTGAATATGTAGTAATATATTCAAGTTACCTATTTTTAGTTGAACCGATTTGACGTGAACTAAAATACATAGGTACATATGTATGTAAATATATGTAATTTTACGCACGGAAAACTGAAACCAAACTTTTTTTTTTTTTTTTTTAAATATTATTGTATTCTTGGTTGTTATTTTCTATTCCCAATCCTCATCTCATTTATTATATTTCCCTTTCTTATGTATATGTAGTAATTTTAAGTTATTTCTTCTATTGTATCGTTTAATACACATCCGCAAACCTTAATCAATTATAATATACGATATGTTAGAGACAAAATGTGCCTGTATATCTACATAAAATGCCTAGAAATTTTATACAATGCCTAAAATGACTAGGTAAAGTGCAAAATGTACCACGCTCCATAAATTGTAATAGAAATATGTAGCACGTCTGAAAAACTAAAGCTTGAGAAAGACCGCAAGAAAGAAAACTGGTTCAAATTGTTAATCGGAATCAGCTGGTCAAATTGGTGAGATAAAAATAACTCGCACATCGAAATTTATTTATTTCATACATTACCTAATACGATCAATCCGGGGATTTCACGCCATGTCTGTAAGATGCGCGTATATCCGAAATCAATATGAAAACTTCTGTACAAGTGTTGTAGAGTACACACGAAACCCTTTCTTGTATAATGATTTTGACGAAGAACTTTTTGAATGTCACCTGTTTCTAGTTTCAAAGTGGCGCAGCTGTCGTTAACGTCCAAATTGATCTATCAGATCATCAAGACGTTGTTTAATCGAGCCATTCCAGATTTATTATTACGACACGACATCCATCGCATCCGTACAATGTCAATCTTGTAATAATTATTTTAATGTACCTATGTATGTATATATTAAAGCGCGGATCTGTATTGGAACGGGAACGCTCGCGCATATGAATCAAATTTATAATCAGAAGTAATAGCTTTCTGATAGTTGTATAACTAATATACAATCTTATTTCTTCTGTAGTAGCGTACTTAATATCAAACGCTGCCTCTTTACTATTTGATGAATATTTAACCGTATATCATAGTGAAGTTACGAGGGAAAGACTCTCTCCAGAGCTGATAAAGCTGATGGCGATATTTAAGGTTGAAAACCTTCTGACATACGGGGGATCAACCCCCGGAGCTTCACTCTAGAGTCTTGCGCTTTAACCATTGAGCTATCGCCTCGCTATATGTATAATAGTATTCCGAAACATTCCCGATTTCAATTGACCTACATAAAAAAATGTATTTGTATTCTCGCTTACGCGTACGGTGAAAATATCGAATGGTACCGAACCGTCGAATCCGATCTGAATTTCACGTATCGAATAATATTCATTACGTGCGATTCGATTGAATCGCGAGAGACGATTCGACGAGTAAAATATGTTCGATCGTTCATTTTTTTGCACATTGTGTGCGAGCTTTCGTCTGGGATTGCGCGGCGCGTGCCCCCATCGATCCGGTGCTTACGGTTGGGGGTGTGAGCACTTCACTTTGCCCACATTTTGTGCTCTCGAATGCAACAGGCGACCCACAGACACCCCATTGTTCGAAGGAGAGGGGAAAAGGGAGGTGGAAAAAACCCATCCCAACCCACATCTCTCACTGGTGAAAGCGACAAAGCCTACTCTTGTACAGGCTGTTCGGAAAAATTCATTCCATTCAACCTGTTGTGAAATTAAACCTGTAAGAAATTACATTAAAATATTGTGTTATTTATTTTTTTATTTGTTTAAGGCCCGTAACGCACTAGGTAGCCAGAAAACATGCACCCAGTTCAAGTAGCCAGTGACAGCCAGAACGTTGAGAACACACTTACAATTGTCGATATGTACAACATATTTTCAATGCAATATTTGGTTCGTAATCTCGGATTTCGGATCCTTTTGTACTGTATGTATGTAGATGCAAATAATTTGTTAAAAATTGTTTCATATAAAATGTTTCGAGGGAGCAACATTGGCGAAATTTTTTTTTAATATTTTGATCTTATCCGTTGAATTTAGTGCGTAGTGAATTGTTTATAAAATAATTGGTAAGCGGCTGAAAATCTGAAATGTCAAACTTGAATCGACTGGCTGTCGAGCAGCCAGGCTGCTAGTGCGTGCATGACACAGGCAGCCACATACATTTGCTTTGCCAAATATATCTAGTGTTGGCCGCGGCAGCCAGTGGCTGCCTGTCTGGCTGCTGCGTATCGGAGCCCGTACTTGTGGCTGCCGCAGCCAGAGTTTCCTGGCTGCCTAGTGCGTTATCAAACAGGCAGCCACATACATTTTCTAACAACGTTGTAGCTGCGCAGCCATGGTTGCCGTAGCCAGGCTGCCTAGTGCGTTACGGGCCTTACTGCCTATCTGTAAGCGGCGCGTTGATCTCTTGGACAACGGTCCGATCAACGGCTCAATCCCCGATCGGCTTTCGACCAAAAATATCATTGTCAAAAATTGTAAAATATCATTGGCAAGTTTGTCATTGGCAATTGTAAAAACATTGTAAGTTTGTTTGTCATTGGCAATTGTAAAAATATTGTAAAATGTCATTGGCAAGATTAGGATACTGCTATAATACGTCTAGATCGGTCTTCTCCTGTTATAATTTGCTGATATATCTAACGGTACTAAAAAATTTGGCACCGTTAAAAAAATTCCTTCTTTTATCTGCCATCCTCCCCTTCAGAAATCAATGATTTCACCACCGGAGAATATTCCCTAGTTACATCGCTATGATAGTGGTTTCAAATATGTAGTGAAAATACAATGCTTGATTTCAAGTAGGTACACCATCTTCAAAAGTTTATTTGCACTGTCAAATATAATAAATACTAAGTACATATGTATATATATTTCAAAGATTACTTTTGGATTTTGGGTATTAAAGGCCCTCTAGGAATTATGTCTGCACACAAAATTGATTCTAATCTAGGTTTAATTGCATTAGCGTTTTATTTGTCTGGCGATTTTCCTTTGAAAGTAATTACGATTGGGATTTAGGGTATGATTGTATCGCTTAAAAAGAGCTTTAAATATACAGGACTATTATACCTATACTTATGTTTATGCTTTTAGAATCAACCATAGTGGCTATTATAAAATTCGAGCTTACCAATTTAAAGTTTTTTTGTTGTTTTGAGAAAGATAATTATATTACATGAAATACACGAATTATAAGAAAGAAAATTAGTTTCAATAATTAATTTTATTTATATTATGTTAAATTAAGATAATATATATGTAGGAGGAAGAGAAAAAGTTGGAACGAAATTTCTTATGTAATTGGAATTAAGGATAAGAAAGGTGTTTGAAATTTCAAAGGTTAAAAGGTTGGAAGAAAATACGTCAAATGAGCGTGAAATTTTGTTGAAAGTAATGGATTTTACCAAAAAATTCAGTTAAGTACATTATACGATGAATATTGTTATATTCTGACCATTTTCAATACACATTAGTTGAATAATTAAGAAGAGTCGAATCGACCAAATGAACTTTACAATATGTACCCTGTTATATTACTATTACATCTCAGTTCATATTACTTGCATCCGTTCACATTGTTGAAAGTCTAAAGGAATATGAACAGGTGGAGTGAGAATGAAAAGGATAACAAGAATGGAAGTTGTTTTCTCACTGTAATGTTATTGTCTATCTATTGTCATCTGTTTATTGTACAATCTACATATTATTGTCAATTGAAGAACCGCATATGGTTTGCCCCTTCACTATTAGTAAGTTTATGTTATTTGTACAGTATTTATAACATTTTATAATTATGTCACTATGTTTAAACAGTGGTGAACTAAGTATGGTTTGTGTCCTTCGATGTTATGTCTATGTCGCTACCGTGTTTATGCAGTTGTGCAACTGCGACGCTAGTAGCCGATATAAACAAGGGTAGAAGACCACCCCCAAGGGTGAAGAAGGGTATTTAAGGTAATCAACAACTGATGAAGCAGCTCACTAGTCCAACAGACATACGCCATGTCTGAGCTAACTAGTCCAACAGACATATGTACACCATGTCTGGGGTCATTCCACCAAAAGACATACGCCACGTCACTTGTACTCTCAATAAATAAATGAAGTTTTACCTATACTGATCGACTATCATTTTGAGCCACAAAACATAACAATCCATACACAAGTACTAAAATCAAGAAGATACATGTCGCAAACGTCGTTATTTTCAAGTTATGTTGCATCTTCGACCATCCTCCACATCGTCATCATCCATCTCGATAGGACCGATCCGATGTACCTACTACCAATCATCATACTAACAACCACACGGGGGGGATGAAGATCGTCGAACGTCGCCCAGCAGCGTCTTCAAACGATCAAAGTCACGAGGAAGAAAATCATAACACTATTGAAGCAAATTTTAAATTTTAGACACAAATTAGATTTAACTTCAATATTTACAATATTAGCATTGACTGGTCACTGTGACTACATATTGTAAATAGTAAATAATAATGTTCTGAACTGGAAATACTTTATTTCTCATTAGACGAATTCATCTAAACAACGTTGTATTGTAGCTGGCCGAAAAAAAAAGCCTAATCCTATTCAAGTACCGTATCAAACTCGTAGAATTATACGGAGTAACTCTGCTAAGTTTTCTCATCGTAATTCAAAAGCTGTGGGAACAAACAAACAAACAAAACTGTCTCGGGAATATAATTTTACTGAAACAATGACTTGTGAAATGTAATATCTACATACATATGTATGTATATAAATTGAACCTGTGTCTTAATCGAAACAGCACAGTGTGAAGACGACTTTTTTCCACCGGAAAACTTTGAGTAATTTCATTTTCGACTGGAGTGGAAATACATATTTAAAATTTTTTATCGGGAAAATGAACAATGCAGAGAACGAAAGTTTTCCCCGACAACTAACTAACCGAACTAAACTGTGAATTAGCTCTGACCAAGCGAAACTTTTTCCGTCTAAAATTAACGTTTACGTTTCTTCGTCAAAAACAAAACGAAAAAAAAATGATACTCTCCCGATAAATAAAATTAACCTTAGCGGTGATTGTTAAGCTGGACACGTCAGACTTAAAGTCAGTACAATTTATGTGGAAACACTCGAGAAACGATGGGGATATTGCCGCTATCAATTCCACGCCATTACCCTCAAATACATCCCAATTTTCCTTTCACTTCCTTTTGCTGCGTAGGTCGGCAGAATTTTTCCATTTTGTCCGCTGGGAAATCGTGCAAATTTTTCGGACAGTGCCAAATTGTTTTCCGACAATGTGATCTTACAGTGGAGAGTTTTATTAACCTTCAATACATATTATATAACTTTCAAATAGATAGGTTTGCTAATAATAACAATAAAAAACGCAATTTCGGCAAATGTGAGAATTTTTTCAACCATACCAACATATGTACATATAATACGACAACTTTCATAGTAGGTAATAATCGTGATTATATTTACTGGGGCATATGTTGTCGACCTATTATTTTATTTTAACGTTGTCGTTCGATAAATTGTTCAAGCTCTATTAAACTATTCATTCACTCAACTATTAAACTAGTATTTTGTTATTAATTATTTATTAACAACGTGTACTATGTATGTATGTATGTACATCGAGCTACATACAATATATCTTTGTAGAAAACTAGCGAAGTACATTATAGTAATGCCTGTATACAGTAGTATGACAGCCCATGAAGCGTATACGTGTTTATTTTATTTTATTACAGGCTAAAACCTAAAAAAAACATATATACCAAATGATTAATTATTTTGAATAACAATTATGTATAATCACTTCATAAATCAAAAAATGATATGCAAAATTTCAACCTTATTGGTCGCCAGGATATTGAATAACTCGAGATATGGCCACAATACGCGGCGTATATGTAGCGTGTATGGTGAGCTATAGCCTTTAGATCAATATATATACAAGTAAGATTAGATTATGGCGTCATTTCGGTAGTAGATTCGGCAGTCTACTGCCGAAGTAAGATTATATTTGCACAAAGTTTCTCATTCACACTGAAAGCTGGCGCCGCTCACTCGCTCTCGCTCTGATTGATCGCCATAGCGTTTCACCAGCGGCCGTTTGAACAATGACACACGATTACTCATACGACACAATATTGCCTCAAATTCATATTGTCGCTTACGATGTTCTATTTCTTACCTTAAGCTGACACATTCGATCTGAACTATTAAAATTGACCTCTGGGGGTTTTTAAACCCACCACTCGATAAACAACGGCAACAATCTGTTTCCATCTCGCGATTTATTGGCAATGGTTTCGTTAACCTCGCGCAAGATTTATTACCGTTCGATAAATTCAACTATGGACAACAGTATTGAAGCAATGCAGTGTCATGTTGTCGGTGGAAAATTTCCCGTGCACGAGATAGTATTAATAATATATGTACCTTTACAAGTAGCATGCACAAACGGACACGCATACGAGCCGAACCATTCAATAATCGCTTTATATCGGGTACAACGAACCGCTTTTATCGATTTCGCGTATGAAATATTCACGAGTCAACTCGGTGATGTGTGTAATATAATGTCTGTCCATGTCCGACAGTCGAGTTTGCCGTCTGCAAAACAACGACTTACATATGAAAAATGCACGCCACTGCTGCACCGGTAAATGCAACCGACCGGTAAAAGTTCGCAGTGTGAAATGGACCCGCGAGGAAAAATTGCAAAGGGCTTTCCGAAGCGGCAAAGGGCACTTGCATAAATAAATATGGATAACGTGTTGATACTGCAGAATAAACTGTGGGGTATGTGTATTCGTGTTAAATGCTTTTCCAATGTGTACATACATACATACATATGTGTATGTATATATATATATAGTCTCGCTCTTCAGTATGCGACGGATAGATTGATATTTTGTTTGAACCATAACTCTTTATAAGTTTTTGTTTTATTTTATATTTATATGTATGAAAAAATGAGCCTTCTCGGGCTCGTAAAGTTATTATTTGTATAAAATGAAAATCGCGTTAACCTTTCGTTTTCTTTACATTTTTTTGTGACGGTTTTTATTAGATTGAATCTATTTTGCATGTATTAAAATGTATTTAGCATATTTAAAGTATGTAGCTACTAAATTTTCATTGAGGTTAAAAAAAAGGGTTTCTTTGTTGTCTATGTACACAATAGAGTTATTTGGAAAAAAACAATTTAATATTTAATTTACCTACATATGTATGTATGTATATTGAGATATCTAAAATATAAGAAGTTCATTACAGTGCATTTTCTAGAAATTCCATTTTTACAAGTTTTTTTAAACTCCTCTCATATCAAATATCAATATTGTTAATAATCTCAATATAATTTAAATCACTTAAAATATTAATTGCATTTTAATTAATTGCAAAAGTGTTCTAGAAATAAATCGACACATGGAATTTTTTGAAGTTACTCTCGTATAACAATTTAATGATGTATGCTTGGTATAACAAGAAGAGATCGTAAGGTAAGAAGTATAACCAAAGATGCAGATATAGCGGAACGTGTGAAAAAGTTGAAGTCGCAGTGGGTTTGATACGTAGCGAGAAAAATGGATGGCTGATGGATGAGAGAAATACTGGAATGGTATCCGAGAGGATGAGAAAGAAAGCAAGGTGGACCAAGTGGACGATGGGATGATGAATTAAGATGAATGTGTGGAGTCAAGTGGATGCAGATTGCTCAATACAGACAGGAATAGAAGAGGATTGGAGAGGCCTTCATCCAGTAGTAGATGGTGAACGGATGAAAATGATGATGATGATGAAAATATATTATACATATGTACATATGTACATACATAATATATTTCGAAATATGTATAATATGCGATTTCATTGACCTGTACTGTATTCTGAGTATATTTTTAATTGAATCTAAAGTTCAACGGTTAAAAAAGAAAGCTAAAAGCGCATTGTAGACAATTATAAAAGCTCATGTTCGCTATTTTACAAAGCTTAATCTGTTGCACAATGCACAGTGTTCACTAACAGGCACAGTCAGCTTATTCAATACACCTTTACTGTATTTACATACATAGCCTACTGATTAATTATAATAGCTGAAAGTACAGTCAGAATTTGTATGATAAATTATCGTGGCCAAGAATCCAACACGACTCGTCCCAAAGTCCATTAGTAACTTTCGCAAACGATTTATCACGAATTTCAGATTATTAGCGTCAATATTGACGGGGACTTCTCGACTGTCCGATTTTCCGATTTTGAAAATACATAGCAATAGTATGCAATACGATACACAGGTGTGTGCAAAATCGATCCAATTTATATTAAAAGCGTCGTAAAATCTGCGACACAGCCTGTGCGGTGTGTATTAAATTTTAAATTCATACATTTTCATCCCAACTGCGAATTCGATTTGCAATATTTTCGGCCTGAAGTAAAATATGAAATTTCATCCGACTGTTAAATTCGAGTACGTATGAAAATAATAAAGTTGCAGGTAATTATAAAATTTAATTTGTGTTGACGTGTGAATTTATTAACGTTATTTTTTTTGAGCAGGAAGTCCCCGGAAAATCTCTCCCCTCGGTGTGACGGTAATGAAAATTCGTATGTCGACTAATAATGTGTAATAATGAACGGATGAGGGAGGTGTTTTTTAAAAGATACGGTGTGTTAACTTTGAAAATGTGCGTTGTGACGCTCGAAGGGGAAATTTTGCGTAAAAACGCTTTTCCGGTCGTTAATGAAAAAAAAGTTGGAAAAACCAAACACTACCAACACACGGATTTATTCATATTTTAATTTAGAACATGAAGTTTTTCTATTTTTTTTCGATGTAATTATAATTAGATTTACAATCGTGTCAAGTCCAAGGCTGTAAAAAAACGGACATTTTATTTTGTTTAATTGTTTATAAATTGCCCCGGAATTATTTTATAGTCGTAATAGTATTAATAATTAGTAAGTACAAAAGTTTATCTACATACATTTCAATATATTCTAACCACGAATTTATTGTGAAATAACGATTGGAATTCGCTGAATGTCGAATTTTAGTGTGAAATTTTCAAATAAACAAAGGATTGCAAAATTCCTTTCATAATAAATTTAATCGACGACCGTTTATTTTAAGGAAAATTCCATTAAAGATTTTGGAGACGATCTTTTAAAAATATTGAAAGTTCCGTTGAAAATTTTCTTCACCCCAGAAAAAAACTCTTCGTCGAAAGGAAAATAATTTTTTTAAGACAAATTAACCTTGAACTGAAACCAAACCAATTCATTTACTACACTGCTAATGATACGTGTTTTTATCATATATTTTTTTTGACGTTTCAATTTTGCGTTTTGTAGCAAATAAAATAACAAATTTTTCGTGTTTTATTTTTGTGGCAAGTAATAATTGTAGAGTATCTATTTTTAAACCACTTTTTACATTAGTTATTAAATTATGAAAAAAAGTGAGTGGTTGTTATTGATGAAAATAATGGTATATTTTAAATAAAAATATCGTTTCATTAACATTAAAATTAAACCTACTTCCAGCTGCATACGGATTAAACAGCTGGTTTAGTGTGTCATAAAACACATTTCTCTCATTAATAGCTAAATGAGAACTTTTACTTGAAGCCTGTGTAATAGAATTGATCAAGTCCCTTTTTTATTATCTTCGGTTACAAGAAGTAGCTCCTGGGATTCCATAGGGGATGCCACTAATATTATAATGAAGGCATTGTTTTATCTCAATAATTCCAGGGAGTCATCATAAAGCATTACCATAGACAATAAACATATATTGAAAATGAGAAGTGACATTTGGAATAATTATTTTGCGATTTTTTTTTAATTTTTCGCAACAATGTCACATTTATCGCATCTATGTACATACATATGTCGTATGTATCGCAAAACGCGATAATCATGTATGTATGTACCTCTATACCCGTTGAAAATCAACGCGTGCTTATAATAGACACATATGTAAGTAAACTAACGATAGCGCTAGACAAGATTGATTTAAATTAAATGTTTTTGACATTCAAAAATTAAATGTATACGCTTCCATGGTTTCCAACAACTTATCGCCCATTATATCTACCGCCTTGAAGAGACCTCACCTCTAACTTCTTTCTCCCTCACATGAGGCCACCATCACCCATTATATACAAAACAAATTACATAGAACCAGACGATAGCTCAGTGGTTAGATCAGATTAGTCAGTCTCAAGATCCGCGCATTTCGAACGATTCGATGACTTTAAATATCACCATTGCATTGGTAAGATATGAATCGGCCGTCTACTGTTAGAACTTACCAATCTACCGAACTACATAAAGGTGCCTGTAAACGATCAACATTTGTCAGCAATATTGCTCGTCAACCATCCAGCAACATTTTCGGCATCACATGCGTAATATGTGTCGCAGTAATGTGTGATAATTGCGAGTAACGCCTAACATTACAATATTAAATATGGGATATTGTGAAATAATTAAATAGGTAGAAGCATTGCAAAAAAAAAATATAATAAAGAAATATTAGAACATTTTCCCCTTCAAATTATTATGTTAAAATCCAAGCATAAGACGAAAATCTAAAATTTCTTCAATACGAGAATTCGCCGAACTCTTAAATTTTTATTAAATATTCTAGTCTAGCGTCTAGTTTTTCGGAAGTAATAACCGCATTATTACTTCAACTGACACTTCCAATTACAGTTGCGACATCAGAACGGTCTTTTTCAAAATTGAATATCATAAAAAAATTATTTGCAAAATTCGATGTCTCAGAATCGTTTACATGATCTTTCATTATTGACAATAGAAGCAAAATTGGCGAATAAAATGGAAACGAAGGACATAATCCAAGACTATGCGAACATGAAGAGTAGGAGGAACGATTTTACATTTTAAGAATTTTCTCAATTTATGTAATTTATATAATTTAAATAAATTTATATAATTATGCCATGATTACTGTTTTTCTCCATCCACCATCCAGAATTTTTTTTTTTTTTATAAATTTTGTTTTAGGTTTTTGTTTTTTTTTTTTTTTTTTTTTAAATTGTATATAGGGGGGCCCATATATTTTTTTTGCGGAGGGCCCAAAATTTGAAGTTCCGCCACTGGCAGGAAAGAAACATATATTGCCGCGTATTTTCGTATACCGAGCGATATCATTGGCAATATGTCAACAATACTCGCCGACACACTGCCATACCAGTAATAGTGGAACAATAGTGTCGAGAAACACAACTATATTTCCGGCCCACATCGCCATATTGCAGTAATATTACCGGCAATACATTGCCGTGAATATGTTGATCGTTTACAGGCACCTTAAGTTACGAAGTTGTACCAGCATGTAAATCGTGATTGTGTGTGAGGTGTATGGGGGGTTTGAGGCGCCATGATGAGACGCCACCTGTACATGTACGTACGATTATATATGTAGTATAGTACATTCGTGCACCGTTCCGGGGCGCCATGCGCCATCGTCAGTTCTGTGGCGGACGGCGCCCCCGGCCGACGCCAACTGGTGCGCCATTACCAAATAACTCTCTTCTGCACACCGAAACTTTTCAAATTCAACGGTACCTCACTACTACTATCCCAGTGCTTTCTATTGCGAACATTTTTACCGTTGGTGATTGCGTGTATTTAATCATTATCAAAATTGCTTCCAATTAGCCGTAGGGTTGTTAATTTTAACGATGTTGTATCTATGTGAAGATTATATTACAAAATAAAAACTGTTCAATTTAATTCATTTTCCGTATGCTTAGATTACGTATGTGATCGTGCGAAAATTCCACCTCGACATTTTGACTGATTTGTATCACATGTCTCCGGAGGACGTTTTCGCGATTTTTGGAAAATGTATGTGTGTTTGTAAAATCTCTACATTTTCAATGATGAAACTCAACTTCACAATGAAACTTGGTATTTGTAAGTTTGGTGCTGAATCGTATGTACAATTTATAAGGTTTTCAGAATGTCACCCTATTTTCACTTTTATATGAGAATTTTTATTTATTCAACGTGCATGTATAATTTGTATTGAAAATATTGATGCATTTTGATCGTATGTAATGTTTGATCGCTACGTATGTATGATTTATACTTAACTATTGTTTTAAACTACAGTATACAGTAGTTTAAACATAATATATGTACATAATATTTAGACAGTTAAGAATCCAGATATATACATTAATATTTCATCAATATTTGACATTCGAAAATTATTATCATTGTTATTTAAATTCAAATCCAATTAAATTATATTAGACTTTATTAGATTATGCTTCAATGTAAAATTTTATAATCTACATACATATGTATGTATGATCAATACTTATTTTGAAATGTATCAAACTAAAATACGATTCATTTGGTGTGCTCGTTCAATGAATTGTTACATTTATCTATGTAAATTAAAAATTAATTTAACAACAGTTTTATACGCTTAATATAATTCCGCCGTAAAAACGGTTCATTTTTATATACAAAAACCTATATTATATTAATTTTTACGCGTCGATTTATTTCATCGCTTCCGCTCCAGATGAAATTTATCATTGGATTGACGCACAATTACAGCCTATACTTTTTGATTCGTTGCACAAAATGGCGAATCAATCTCATTCACTATTTACAACATCGATTTCATTAACGCGAAATGTTAACACACGTCAATTTGACCAAAAATCCATCTTTTAACATGCCGTTTTTGTTCTAGGGGACTTGTTTGAAAATGTGACCTAATACAATAAATAAATATATTTTAAACGACGAGTGCTAATTAAAAACAAATATTTTACTTATAAGTATCGTAATATTCGAGGAGTGAAATTATTTTTGTGCAAATATTTTGTGAAGGATTTTCCACAAAGTTTTCATCGTGTCGCCTTGCGCAGTTCGAGCGTAGCAGAATGGTAACGTTGAACATTTTTATTTCACTGTTCCCTTATCAACTTTATATTCACTTATTTATATCTTAGCGTGGCTAATGCGTGGGGAATTTAGGCTTATCTATGTAGTTTGTACATAATTCATTAGTGGCTCAAGCTTCGTACCTCAGCGAACAAAGTATCCTGGACCGTTCTTGACGATGCGATGATCTCCCGCGGCGATCCCCCACGGGAGCCAACCCGAGCCACTCTCTTTAATCCGACATTATTTCAAAACCACGCCTCTCCTTGTCTTTAAGATGTCCAGGTAAACTAAACTGGGTCATAATCAATCATAATTAAATTATCATCGGTCGCGAGCGAAATCCTTCCCCCCCTCGTTCTCCATAACTGTACATTTGTACAAGCCGAGTGAAAATCTCAAGATGGACGTAAGATTGCGGGAAATTTGGTTTAAATCAACGTTTCTCAATCGATCTGATATTTTTTTTGTCTCTCACTAACTGTGACGTTGAGTAACTGGCATTTAGAAGTATTTATTTCGATCAAATGTATTTAACTGTATATACGTACAATGTAGTACTTTTTGTAAAACTCTTTAACTTTTTAAAAACAGTTATAGTAATGTTGTGTGTTTTGGTGTGAATTTTACCATACTATGCTTTTATTGGTAAACTTAGATTTGATATCACTCGAAAATATGAATAAATTAAATTATAATGTCAATTAAAAAGTCATGAAAACGTGATCATAACGATACCTGATACAAATCAGTCAAAATCTCGAGGTCGAATTTTCGCACGATCACAAAACTTTATCTATGCTGCGTATATGCATATATTATATTTATGTGGAGTAGTGACTCTTTATTGGTATTATTTGATAGCGGCAACAAAAATTCCAAGAATGTTTATTATTATTATTATATGTATGTATATGTAATCTGATATTATCGGTTATTTCTGTGGTAAAGGTTAAAAAATAAAGTATAAAAGGTGGAATTTTACCAAATTGAAATGTTTTTAAGACGTTTTATAAAGCGACATCGTTCTGATTTGAAAATATTTGTAACGCAAGACGCCATTTTTTGCATTAATAGTTTCAGATTAAATTCCTGAGAAATTCAATCATTTTTACTCATTACTTTCAGAAAAGGTATGAGCTATGTATGTATGTACGTACATTTTTTTATTAAAACTTTTTCCATTAATAAAATTTTATATGAAATATTTCATATTCAATTCTTTTCCACAGCATAGCAAAATTTTAAATGAATATACGTATATTTTAATCATGTAACATTTAATACGAGAATTGTTTTAAAGCGTTAAAATTTCAGTGAAGTATCGTAAATTGAACTAAAGTATTTTGTTCAAATTTACTGTTAAAATAATCCTATTAATTAAAATTTTTTGGTTAGGTAAATTTTCAATATAATGCATGTATTTTAATTTTGAAAAAAAAAATGTTAAAATGAAAAAAGATTTTAATAATTTATTAGTAAGAAGCACTCAGAACGCTTATTATTTTAATTTTGCGCTCACGTTGCAGGTTGCGAGGCTAAAAGTAAAAATTTAAATATTTCGGGCCAAAAGAGGCTTTAACGGCGTCAGTTTGAGGGCTTTCGAATTTCATTATCATATAGATAGTGCGGCGAGCCTTTGTTTACGTGTAAAACTTTCGCCCGAAGAGCGGCTCACGCAAAACTTTGCTGTTATATACCTATATGTATATTTTTATTTTTTAAGATAAATTCACACGGCCTGTCGTTGAAAAACGCTTACCAGATTTGTCTGATATTCTAAATTTTATTTATTATTTCTCTGCTATTTATTTTGTTTGCCGACTTGAACCCACTGTACACAATAATTAACTCGACATTGGTTTATAATGCTACGTATGGTCATTTATTTTTTTTGCTTATTGTTTCTTTGTATAAAGTTTACTCATCATCTGTCAGATTGTTGGCGCGTGTATAATTCTTTTCATTGCGTTTAATAATTTTCATCTTGATCGAAAGCTTTTGTCAGTGTTTCGACAATAGCAAGAAACATTTCGCTTGGCGTCGACCCTTCAAGGTTGACTGTATCGAATTTGCTATTTGGAGCTTCGGCATGCCGATTTTGTGAAAAATGTGCTTTCGATTGTGATGTTTTGACTTTGTGGAAAAACCCATTCTGTCGCTATTAATGCTTTCGCCGATAAGAAAAACGCTAAAATTTCGTGGAAATCGTATTCAACGCGTTTATTAAACATGGCCATTTCTTTTTCATTTCACTAATATTATATATTTATCGGCGTACATTATTTACATACATACATATGTATGTTCAATTGAATCCCGATAATATGTATTTCTGTATGTATGTATAATGCAGTTGAGAATCTCTGATGTTTTTCTTTTTACTGTGGACCACTTGATAGAAGCTTTAGACTCTTTGCTTTGAAGGAACTGAAATTATATGTCAAGGTGATGTTTCGTCAGGAAAAATTCTCCTGGGTATTCCCATTCCATTCTAAAGGAATGAAAACGAATTCCTGAATTTATAATAATAATGAGTGCCAAACCTGGCAACAAATCTTTAAAAAAATCTTCAGGTGGTATTTTTACACAACAATATTTTATCTATGTATGTATGTATGTATACTACGTATCGATTGTGTAAAATATATGAAAATTCGTTCTTATTAAACTACAAAATAGCATTTAGTCAAAGCTTTCACGCAACAGAATGTTGAGAAGCATATTTTGAATGTCATCGAAGTCATCGAAGGCCGATTTTTTTCAACAAAGTCACACAGACTTAGTCCAAATGACAGGTCAAATTTTCGTCATCTGATATACATATGTATATACAATCTCAAATAATAATAATCAAACTTGTGAAAAAATAGCATATTTGGTATTTGTTGAGTGCAAGCTGTGATTAGATATATCGACACGCTGCGGTTTGTTTTCACTTGACTGTGCGGCTCGGTCGGAACTCTCGAAATAGATTTGTTTAGAGGAAACAAGAGAAACACATCGGCGATGATCTAAGATCGTAAGCAGAGCCAGGTGAAACTGTTGTTGAGAAAGATTCCAGTACAGTTTATAATTTTCGGGAATTTCGGGCATTCGATCGTTAATTTTGCCCAACCCGCGGTCCCCTCTGTTATCATTATTATAATCATTATAGATTCAACTCAATAGACCTATTTGAAAATTAACGTCCGTACGTATATTGCATTTAGATTGGTCGCGTTTAATCAATCAACAATCTGACAAAACAACCGTGTCGAATCGATTCGTTAATTTCTCACATGTCATGTATCGTTGGACGTTTGACGTGCAAATGCCACATTTCGTAATATACATATGTAACTGTCACTTGGAATAATTTTTGTTTCATATAAACTGATTTTCGTTTTGTAATGGTTGATTTTATTTGAAAGAAAACAAAAACTTGTCTCGTTTTCAAAAATGCATATCTTCGAAAATGTTAACGCTACAATAATGAAAATAAAATGTGTTTACAGTTCATATCGTCCTCTTTCTGAAGATATTGTAATTAATTCCACACAGATTAATGCCAAAATTAGCGTTTGAAATATAATTATATATATTTGAATGTATAAGAGTCTTATATGATAACAAATAAACTTAATAGCTCATTGACACATACATATGTAGATCATTCAATATGGTCCCATATTTGCTCTACAACTTTTAAGTGAAAAAAAAACATTTTTTCTGGAATTATTTTTTCAAACTTTAATTTTGGCATTCATAATAGCTGTCTGTTTAACAAAAACCATCATATCGTCAAAGATAAAGAAGATGATATGAACTTAAATATATGTACTTTTATTTCTATCACTGTAGCGTTTTTAGTTTCAGATGTAGAATTTTTTGAAAATAATATCAGTTCTTTGTTGCCCACTTGTATGTATGTACATATGTACGTATGAATATATGTACATACATTCATATGTACATTCTTTACAGTTTTGGCATCCGCATTTTGCATTCACTCTGCGTATTTTCATCGCAATTTCAGTCCCATTAAATTTTGCAAAGCGCAGTTGAATCAAATCTCTGATTCAAAATGCAGGTTTTTGAGGGGATCCGAGCTCAACGTGAAATTTGCGTCTATTTAAGTAGCAGCAATTTGAATAAACTCCTGATGCAAAGATGTTTGATTGACTCACAAAGATCAGAGTAAGAGAGAGAAACGAAGGATGAGCGAGGATGAAAGAAGTATGAGGGATAGAGAGGGATCTTCCCGCACACAAATAGGAACGGTTCAAAACTCCCGTATTATATAAACAGGAGGCTTTCATTCGGAAATATCCCGATAAGACCACATACACACATCACAACCCAACTAACAACTAGACAACAACTAATATAATAGTGTATTAAAAAAAATCCGACTACACTAGATAACACTTGAAATCCCGTTGGCATCTTCAAATTCTTTTCGCGCCAACTTTTGAATATATATGAATTAACGAATTAATTAGTGCAACCTCTTAAGACTCAAGTTATAAGCCTTCGCTGCCTCTGCTTGAAGCCTTCAGGTTCTCGGGGGGTGTGTAATATACATAGAGAGAGAGAGAGAGAAGCAAGGGCTTGAAGTTATTATTTAGCCCGCGGCCTACTTGCGTGTGGTATATATTCGCAACTCATTAATATCAATGAATAGACGTCTCGTTTTAATAATAAAGTATTATGTAGCGTCTCGTACGACGTTTCCTCATCGCGTACATAATATTATAATATGAACAGTGTCTATTTTGCGAAATACATAATAATTGTCTTATCGAGCGTGTGTGTTAGTTGCGTACGTGCTAATTAATTGTATTCGTAACGCACTGGTGCTAAAGCGAGCTTTAGTTTCAGTGTTTAGCAAATATCTCGAATTCCCTAACTGATTAGGTTGTGTTTGATTTTGGATCATCGCACTTGTTGTTTTCGCGCTGAGAGATCGCTTCTCGAATTTGAATATTTAGTATCTTGCAGTTTGTGTAAGCCTGTAGGATATGTGTGTATTCATTACCAAAATGGCGCTGTGTAAACTGTTTGTTTATGCGCATCGATAGTTGCCCTAATTTCTGTGATGAAGTGCTACATTTGGACTTATTCTCGGGTTCGTTTGGTGTGAGATGCGCCTTACATACATATGTATATGAACTTTGTGTCAATAAAAATGATCAGGACTATACCTAATCAAAATCAGTGAAAGTTAAAGGTAGGAATGGTTTTCGATTTGATTGAATAGTTTTAGATATTCCTTTTGAAGTACTTCGTTCGACCTATGTATCATAAGTAGAAAAACTTTCGATACACTATTCGGAATTGACTTGAAATTTTCTGTAAAATGTGAGTACATATTTTTAAGCGGTTAAATAAGTTTGGAAAAGGTTTAATATCTCTTAAATAATTCAGTGATAATTTGTAAATGTTGCAAAAAATTCAATATACTTTTCGGAATTTAGTCAAAAATTTCACTTAAGTCTTATTAAAGCATTTTCAAACGGTAAAATTGTCTTAATACCACTGAATAATTAATTATTAAGGCTAGCTAAAGTACCCGATTCCTAACTGGTTCACTCATTTGATCTATCATCTGTTGAAAACGGTGCAAAAATTCGATATATTTTTCGAAATTGAGTCAAAAACATCACTACAGTCTATAAAAGTATTTTAAAACGGTAAAATTGTCTTAAAAAGGTTTAATACCACTGAAATAATTTAGTAAGACTAGCCTTACTGAATTTTTTCATTATACATATTTCATAATTATCATAATTTGAAAACGTTGCAAAAAATTCGATACACTTTTCGCAATTGAGTCAAAAATTTCAGTAGGTACAGTCTTGATAAAGCATTTTAAACGGATAAATTTCTTTAAAATTTTTTATACCACTGGAACCATAGAATATAATTGAATAATTTGGTTTCCTCATGAACGGTCATACATTGATATGTTGGAAAGGGTAGATAAGAAAATGGCCAGATACATACATATGTATATAAACAGTTTACATCAGTTACTGATGGCTACTACCCTTTTCTCTTCCCAATAAAATTCGTTAAGGGTATGACTGGCATGGGGTCATTGGAGAGGAGGAGGAAAGCATCCCCGTTAAAGCAACGGAGAAATGCTAGAGCAACTCCAACTATACACTCCAGACATACATGCATATGTACATACATATATTGTCGTGTTTGTAATCATGAGCTATTTATTGGTGGTGCCAAGGTGCCGAACGGTACTATTGGGATCCAGTCCAGTGATTACTACCCTAAAATCGATCAATTCGTTGTTGGCCGATGTTGACATTTTCAACATCAGCCCGGCGCAGTTTGCAATTAAGTTAAAAATTGAAATTTCTAGCGATACGGTATATTTTTGAGTAATATGTTTTTTTTTTTTCTTTTCTCTTTACATGACGTATGATGTAGTTATGACGTTTGCATGTGAAACGTGGATGCTGAACTCAAGAATGTTACGTGAGATTTAGTGCACACAGAGAAGCATGGAAAGATGTATGTTTGGTATAACTAGAAGAGATCGTAAGAGGAATACGTGGGTAAGAAGCATGACCAAATTGGCAGATATAGCGGAACGTATGAAAAAGTTGAAGTGGCAATGGGCTGGACACATAGCGAGAAAAATGGATGGCAGATGAATGCGATAAATGGTATCCGAGAGGATGTGAAAGAAAGCGAGGAAGACTAAGTGCACAATGGGCTGACGAAGAATGTGTGGAGTCAAATGGATGCAGATTGCTGAAGATAAACAGGAATGGAAGAAGATCAGAGGGGCCTTCATCCAGCAGTGAATGGTGAACGGCTGAAAAAGATGATATATGTTCTAATACCAAATCTGTTATGTATCTACACATATCTCCCGGTGGATGGTGGGTGGTGTTGAGACATACATACACGTACAGATTACCAGCGTTGAAGTCTACAACAGTTGTCGTGGTTGTTGTGTGTTGTAGTAGTGGCTCATGGCTATGCAGCTTTAATAATGATAGTCGGCTAGTTGTTCTATGTAGTTATTTATTATGACGATATAATCGTGGTACAAATGGTGTGGATGATGATGATGATCTCCAAAGTATAGCGGTAAGATGTGAGTTGAGTCGTCCGCCCGTCTGAACCCCAATGTACATACATATGTACATATGGACATATGTAGGTTATTAATATTAAATGCTGTACGAATTCGATTCGTTGTATGTACATATGTACATATGTGCAATTGGGCTAAAAACCTGTATAAATAAATAAAATAATTCAGTGAAGGCTAACTAAAGTTCACTCATTCTAATTCGTGTACTCTGACTGAAAAAGACTGTAAATCACTGCAAAAATCACCAGTAAAGCCGAAGCGTCCAATCACCAACCGGATTCGCGCGTACACACGCACTTCAACGAAATCGTTCATTGCGATTTTTCCGATAAAAGTCTCGTAAAATTCACTTTTCGTCACTTTTCACCGGCGAACACGTCGGATCGCTTCCGGTACGTGTCGTCGTCGAAATAAATAAACTTCGATAGTAAATAAAAGTAAAGCATATGTATGTACATACATAGGTACGGCGAGCGCAACGCAATAAAGCACCTGGGTACCTATGTATGTACGTGCCACGTTTACAAGGGTCAAAACGAGCGCTACGTTAACGTCAACTTCCGGTTCGGATCGGCAGCCGGATTTACTAGACGGTCACTAATAACAGTAAACTTTTATCGAGTGCGGGGTCGATCCGATGCCGAGACGAAAAGGTTGAGAGCCGCGTCACTTTTACGGCGTCCTGCAGCGTTGCTGTGTTTCCATGGAAACCGTATGAATAAAAAATGTCCGGTTTCGTCCCTGGCGGCCGGACACTCCTGCCAGTGCTGTATTCAGGCAAAATTTTATTGCATACGGTGTATGTGTGTGTGTAATGTTCGTGCGTATTGTTTGTTTCCGGTCCATCTTGCGATATTGCTTTTTACCGGTGCGAGACACGCACGTGTACGCTATGCTGTATCTTTTCGTAATCGGAAGTGAAGTGTTAATAGATCGTAAATTTTTCGATTCCCCGAATGATTCGGGCTATTCCACAAATGACGCATAGACTTTTCCGGAAATTAATATGCATACTGTTTAAAATTTTCCTATTAATAGGTTCGGGTTTGGATTTATGAGGGTTTGTATTTATGCAGTTGGTTAGCCAGGCGATAGCTCGATGGTTGGTTTCTTGAGTGAAGATCCACGGTTGTCGAAAGGTTTTCTAATTTTCTTTTCTAATTATTTCTAATCTACAAAATCATCATATGTTCCTCCCCTCGAGAATGCAATGGTAAACCACTGAAATTATAGGTTATACAATACATATGTACATAGTGTACCTGTATAATATTTTTGCTAGCGATAAGTGATAGTTTAAATTTAAAGTTTTCTTAGAATTGATAGTGTTGTTGTTTCTCATTAGCTTTTGTTAGTATTATAAAATGTTTTTGAATTGTGTGTCTATGGAATTTTAACATTTAATTGAACAAATGAATATTATTTTAATCGTGATTCATTGAACTACGTTACCTAAACATTTATAAAATGCTAGTGGTAAAATATGTGAACAAACTACAAATATATTCCGAACATACAATGTACATATGTACATATACCAAGAGTTAAATGTATGTCTTAAAAGTATATTTAATAAATTTTAGCATAAAATAATAATACTCGTATAGGTATATTTAATTACTATATCGTAACCCTTTTTACATCTTCGCAGTAATTAGATTAGCATTTTTATACATGAAAAAAAATTGCCGACCGTCGATAAACGCAAACAGTGACTTTCATTATGACTCCAAAATGCAAAAGATCAATCAAAATGGAATTCAGGGAAATTGCGAAAATTGCAATCGATTTGACACATACGTCAAAACAGTTCCACGCTAAAATCTGAATATTTAGAAATTGTTACATGTACATATGTACGTACATACATACATACATATACATATACATATGTACATTCAAATAGAACGTTGTTCATTTCTAATTTTGAACGTATCTTTTTCAATGCACATTCATTATTGCTCTTCTTTCCACTGGAAAGTACAGCGCTTTTCAAAAATTTGCCGAGCTTACAGCTCAACCCTACGGCGACTAATTTTCTAATTTTACATTTTTCTGAAGGCGGCTCATTTGATATCAAGCGTTGCCTCTTTTATATTTACAAACGTTTAACAGTTTGACGTAGTGAAGTACATAACTAGAGAAATATTTCCAATGCCTTCTGGAGGAGGAAGGGAAAGAAGGAACAGACAATGATTCTGTAGGTAAGAAGGATTTTTTTTTATGGTGCCAATTTTGTGGAACCGTCTCACAATTAAGTTAGATTAATTGGCCAAATGAAACAGCAGAGAGCCGATCTAGATTTTGTAATATCCAGATTTTGACAATTTAAGGTTGAAAATCCTAGAGAAAACCTTTTCATATACGAGAATCGAACCCCAGACCATCGCACAAAAGATTAAAGCTACATTTATTTTAAAACGTAAAGCTGTTCCGACATTAGAGCCCATTCTGACGAACACAAACATATTGTAATACTTTTGTCGATCAAATGAGTTTGATTTTTTCCTCCGACCAATTGCGATTCACTATGGACAATCATCAGTCTAGTATTCAAAAATATAAGTTCATGGAATAGTTTTCATTAGAACATGCAGTTATCTGCTATACTAACTATGTACTCATTTCTGACGAACACAGTTTCTTTAGCATCCGTTCTAAGACGTCGGAACAGCTATTCGTCAAAACGTAGGCTAAAGCTACATATAACCATTTGACTTTCATTATTAATTATTTCTAAATTTTTCATTCCCAATGCATATTCAGCGCAATAATTTTCATATTGCTGGTTTCACAGCTCGGCCCTTCGGGTGGCTAAGTCGCCGCGCAACAGCACAATTTATTATTACATCGTCCTGTCAAAACCTGAGCAGGGCATTAAGGACGTGGAGCGAACCTTAAAATTTGAAAAGATGTGTACAATGCGCGTTTTACGCCTTCAGCATCTTCAGCAGAGTTTCCCCCCACAAAGCGACGCGCGTCTTTTCTGGAGCTAAATGTTTTAATGGCAAACTTTGGTCTGTTGCCCCGAGGCCATGTGGTTAAAATTAATGGACTGTCGGCACGGGGAATGCCGCATAATTCTTGCGGATGAAACGGTTACCGACTATGAAATTACAAGGCGGTTTTGTTACACGCTTGTTAGAGGTTTCAGAAATCTCTGAATGCATCAATGTTTACTCGAAATGCACAATTGTAATGTGATGCAATTTTATACATATCTACTATCACAATCATATGAGCCGTTTGTATTTGAAAGTGGACAGTGGACGGTCATGTACTAGTATACTCAGGACACCTGTCAAAAATAACAATAAAAAAATTCGGGTGTGGCCAACCCATAACTGTATCCATATACATATTTGAGGAATATAATGAGTAACCAAACACAAAAAAAGTCAAAAAACCGGGTACAAAGAAAAATAACAGTATTTTTTACTTTTTTACAAGAAAAAAATCCCACTTCCGGTTGAGCGATTTTGATGATTTTTTTTTCACAGATTGTAATTAGCACAATGATTATAGTTTTACAATATTTTGAAGATTCAAAATATTTAAAAATAAAAAATAAAAAACCAAATCTCGTTCAAGAGTAAACTGCCACTTCCGGTTAGCGGATATTTACCAAAATCATAACACCTCTTACACCTTACGTGAAAATAATAGCTATGAAATTTCATCTTGATAGACTTGATAGTTTCGGAGAATAAGTTAAAGTTAAAAAGTACACCGACACACAGACATACAGACACACAGACATTTTCCAGAAATCGTGATAACGTGATCGGGGGATGATACCTGATACAAATCAGTCAAAATCTCGAGGTCGAATTTTCGCACGATCAATCACAATACTTTATCCGATCGGGATAAAGTAAAAATAAAAAAGGTCAGAATGAACCAATTACACAATGACTTTTATTCAGTCAATACTATCATCAATAGAAAACAATCGTATATTTAAACAAGAGCAATTTTATTTTTGAAAATGGACAATGTTCTATATTTTATTTTTACAATCGAAGTGTTGTGAAAATATACAAATTTAAAAAAATTGATTATTTAAAAGCAATAAGAAATTTTTGTGTTTTGGGAAGTAAATTGAAACACAAAACTATGTACATATGTACATATGTAAATATAACTTGAAATTATAAAAAAAGTTTATAAAGAGTCCGTATAAAAAGAGTAGAATAAACATAGTCCATTTGTTTATACTACTAAGCGCAACACATTTAAATTACATTTAAATCCTCACGAACAAGAGTATCAAAAATAAAAGTAAAAGACATTTACCCAGATTTTTTAGTTCACAGAAATGTAAACATTGTATTTTCTCAAAACGATAACATGTCATCATAACGTATTGCCAGTCCAAACTACATATTTATATAGATACATATATTTCTTGGCAAGGTCCTGCAAAGTTAGCAATATAATGAAAAAGAAAATAAAATTTTTCGAATTGTTTCGTACGTTACGCATCTATCGCAAATATATGTATGTACATGCTCTCCTACAGTGGTGTGTGAATCATTCGTTTATTGTTTCAGCGAAGTGAGGAAAAAAATATTGTTTGTTTTTTAGGTTAACGAGTAGTCGAGAGCTTTGCAAACAGGTAATTTTAAATGTGTGCAATATCGATTGAAATTTTTCAGCTCGTGTAAAATCTAGTGTATTTAATTTGTGTCCTACATATGTATGTATGTATGTATGTACGTGAGCGAGGTTTCAACGTCAATATGACGTCAGTGATATGAGTAGTAGATGAGTGACGTAGCAAGCTTGATATTTTGCTTATTGAGTTTCATATATACAGTACATGTGATTCAAATTGCTTTACTTAGTTTTCAATTTTCGATTTCTTAGGATTTTTTACTTTTTTACAAAACAAAAATGGATTTCAATGAGTACATGTATGAAATTTTGACCTCAAAGGTTTCTAAACATATAATAAATACATATGTGTAGAAACTTGTTGCGTCTTTGATGAATATGTCATAAATAATGTATTAGAATTCTTTTGTTGCGCGTTATTTTCCAATTTTCCACGGAAAACGCTAAATTTCCACTCGTTAAATTATGTACGTGAAGCGGCTGGAAAGTATCGTGTGCTCATCATCATCAATCACTGAAAGTCGATTTACTTCATTGTCGAAGGTCAATTTTACACACTTGCCAGCAAATTTTGTTATAATAGAAAACATTAAAATTTTCTTTCTATCCAGAGTATATCTTCTGAATGTGACGCACTTAATATTAAACATTGTCTCTTTATTATTTGACAAAAAAATTGTGAGGAAAAAAGGGAAAGAAGGAACGGACAATGATTTGATAGGTACAAATCATCATCATCATTTTCAGCTATTCACCATCCACTGCTGGATGGAGGCCTCTCCAATCCTCTTTCATTCCTGTCTGTCTTGAGTAATCTGCATCCACTTGACTACACACATTCTTCTTAATTCGTCAGCCCATCGTCCATTTACTCTTCCTTGCTTTCTTTCACATCGTCTCGGATACCATTCAAGTATTTCTCGCATCCATCTGCCATCCATTTTTCTCGTAATAGGTCCAGCCCACTGTCACTTCAACCTTTTCACACGTTCTGCTATATCTGCCACTTTGGTCATACTTCTTACCCATGTATTTCTCTTACGATATCTTCTTGTTATACCAAGCATACCTCTTTCCATGCTTATCAGTGTGCACTAGATCTTACATAACATTGAATTTAGCATCCATGTTTCACATCTATACGTCATAACTGGCAGTACGCATTGGTCGTATGCCCTCTTTTTAATCATAGCGGTATGTTGGATTTTAAGACTATGTTAATTCTTCCAAAAGTGGTCAACCCGATCCTTTTCTTATTTCTTATTCTTTATATTCGGTGTGTTTTATTGATGGTAGCATTAAAGTCTTGCCAATTGTGTGCGGCTTACTAGCTCGCGCGATTTGCAAACTAATCAGGTACGAGGGGTGGAAAGATTTTTCATTAATGCTAGTGTAATGCGAAAGCTTCGATTTCGACGACTTAATCTATTCCAGTTGTCTTTCAAAAAATTCTAGTGGCTTGTTTTTAAAATCCGGATGCTTCGTCGCAAAATGCCAACGCAATTTTCTCGGACGCATCCTATTCTCTGTTGTGCCGTCTTGTTTTTTTTAAATTTTGTTGCATATTATTTATACCCTCCCAGTTTTTCATATTTTATTTTTAAATAATTAAAAAAAAAATCATGTGTGAATCATCAATGTGAATTTTTCGCGACCTCCAAGTGGGTCGCGACCCACAATTTGGGAAACGCTGCTCTAACCATTGAGCTATTTCCTGGCCCAGACTAAATATATCTATTATGCCATATCCAAGTGTCTCTTATGAATTATTAAATTTGAAGCCGCATACTGTACGCGTATGTGTTATTATATTATATTAGCCGAACGCGCTTATCCTTTGTATAATTTGGCATGCTAATTTATCTAACCGAGCTAAACAGGCGTAGCGATCCTTTAATTTGATACGAATATAATGCGTTTTATTATCGGCATAATTGAAAATGTAGCACTAATCGCTTTATAGGCCATATTGCGTGTATCGAACGGCGCTAAGCTCATTCATTGGAAATATGAATGGCGAGATCGTTCGCCGCAATAGTGAACTAAGCTCGACCGGAGAATGGCTTTGAATCCATTTTTATTTACTATTTTTTACTTAGAATCATAAGATATGTGGGTCTGTGTATAATTAATCTAGTTTATATTGACCTATTCTCTAAAGTTATATCGAGAATTTATGTATAATTATGAACCAATGCCAATTTATTACGTTTATATTACGTTGTATAACTCTGGGGATAATATTGTATTCATAGGTGTAAATAAACCGTAAGATTTACTTTTGCACGCGACAAGAGAACAAATATTTACGACTGCTGCCTATGATTTTTTTTTATATTAAACAAACAAATCATTTTGCAATTACATATTAGCATAAAGATGTGCCAGCAAGCTGAAGTGCTGCCATTGCGACCGATAAACGACTCGTGAAACGTTCTAAAATGAAAAGCCTACGCGCTTCGTGACATGGGCACTCACGAGCCGTCACACACTTACACAGTTATATACGAGCGCAGCGAGAATGACGCCTATAACCTGGAATGAATTCTCAAATAATATTGTAGGTGGCTCTTGTTACCTATACAATTTTGAAATTTTACATTTACATACATATTTCTCATCCTATCCTCAATATAATAAATGTGTTCTCTAAATTTTTAATCGAAAACGTTTTTAATACAATTTATTATTTCTTAAAATTCAATAAAAATGCAATAGAATACACTTACAATCTAACAATTTACAACTGCATTGGTTTCTCAAAAAAAAAAAAAAAAAATTATCGCATAAGGTTAGTTCACTTTTTCGCTCGACGGAATCGAGTGCGTTATTTGATTTTTCGAGCGATCTGTGATTTTGCGGTTCGGTTGACGCCAAAGCGTTAGCGCTACTAACACTCTGTTTAATATGCAAATTATCTTATCGCACAACAATACAATTTTGATATTGAATCGACTCCACTCAATGACATACCGTTGAATGCCGTACGAGAAGTTTGAGAAGCCACGATCGTGAGTGGAACTGTGTGAGAGAGAGTCAGCGAGAATTGCGAATTCTATTTCCGTTGCAGAAAACAATCAAACAAATTTACGGCAGATGTCGCGCGTCGAATTCGCGAATCCCTTTGATCTCCGTGCTCATACTTTTCCTATGCTATCTATATAAATTCTTATACACAGTACCACTTCAATAGTACATACAACGGTGCATACAATGCATACAGTGGCGGTCATTGAAATCGCATCAACTTACATACCTTTCGTTTTCTTTCAACTTTTATTTACTTAATTAAATTAGCTTCAGAAGCTAATTACCTACATACAAACAAAAAGTGACTTGTCGCTCAAATTACAAAATAAACTTAATTATCTATTAGCACTTACACAGAGGTACTGTTTTAGTTTTGTTTGTATATCTACGACGTTCTGGCAGTTCATTGTATTCAACAACATCCCCGTACAAGATACTTCTCCTAGATCTACTGAATTTTAAATTCTTAACTATTTACTTATTATTACCCCTGGTATATGTAGTAGATCCCTCTATTAAATACTTATTGAAATAACTTTGTAATAAATTTTTATCTAACTTAAAAAATATACATATATGTAGGTACTAATCACTAATGCAATTCATCCTTTTTTTTTTTGACCTTTTATGACAATTATATATAGGTACCTAGTATATTTTAAAAATTTATAAAGATTATTTAAAGCCATACTTTGATACGGGGGGTATTGCAAAAAGGTTCCTAAAAATAAAAATAAATTATCGTCTACTTCGAATAGAAAAAAGTAATGGAATATTTGATGCACCTAAATTGAGTACTATTTTTAAGAGTTTTTCCTTTTTGACATTGCACTCGTATCAAAATGTAATACTGTAAATAATCTTAATTAAGTTGTTGTTAAGTAACGGAACGGATGTACGGCACAGTAATGTCCGTGTGCAGTAACAGTTTGACAGCTCGTGAAGAGTATATGGAGATAATACGCGGCGGTTAGGACTTGTTAGCTAATTTGAAAATCGGCTCGGTTGGTCACGTTCACACTGACAGTTGTCGCCGCTCGCACGCTCTCACACTGTATGAGTGACATAACGTTGGCAATGAGCAGATGTTTCGCTTTTATATACATTCATATTTTAAAACATGTCTACACAAATAAATTGTATATTAACTTAGAGACACGTATAAAAACCAGCACAGAGAATCATATAAAGCAAAAATTCTGAAGAAACGAAGCTAATTCAATGACCAGTACTGTTTTTCAAATATTTTTCTTTTTCCTTCAATAGACAAGAGAAACTAGTGGAGAGAAATAATAACCTCTTTTATTAAATTAAATTTTTATTGTGAAGGTTGCATACTTGATATAAAACGTTGGTTTCACATTGCCTTCTGGAGAGGAGGAAGAAACAGACAAGGATTTGGTCGATACGAAGGAATTTTTGGGTGGTGCCAATTTTGTAGAACGGCCTCACAACTAAGTTAGATAAATTGACAAATTCTTAACAGCAGAATGTGCAGATCTTGCCAATGGCGATATTAAAGTTCGAAAACCACTGAGAAAACCTTCGAACCTTTGAAAGAATTTACACCAAGAGACACTCTAACCATCGAGCAATCGGCTCGCTTACTTCACTCAAATTTCGCTTACAAACACTCATTTTCAAGTTATTTATATCAATTTTTTTTTGAATATGTGACATTTTTTAAATATTTACTAACTAGTTTATTAATTGAGCAAGTAAAACGTAGGCGTAGTCCAAACATTGGTGCCACTGCCCCCCGTAAATAGAGTTTAATTCAATTATGCACGCCCTGCTTAACATAATACCCCGTTGCTCGCATTGTGCCAGCCAAGTCCAGGATATGAGCCTTTGGGCCACAGAACCTTCAGCCTGGCACCCACGAGGACCTCACAGAGAATATTAAAACGACAAGTGTGTGTGTGTGTATGTGGAGCGGAGCGTTTGATAACAAAGGGACGAGAGTTTGTTTGATTTGTTGTGTTCCAAAACACACAGGCGCGTATATAGGGTGTGCGCGCGCAAAATTCGTAAGTACCCAAACCCTTGTCCTGATGTGTATAAAACGTATTTGACAAAAGGACTACTGGTTTTTTTTCCTGTGTATATTTGTTGCGATGAAAATTTGTGTTGATTTATTTTGCGTTTTGAGATTCTGTAAAGAGAGAGCATTTTTGGATAATTTTACTGCGATTTTTCATTTGTGTGTTGATCTTTTTAAAAGCTAGAAATTGATATACATAAATAACCTTACTCTTTCGTCGCATATGGGTGGGTCAGAAAAACCAGTTCTGTTTGCAAAAGCATTTACATCTCCGAAACTAATAAAATTCGACAGTGATAAAAATAAAAGCATAAAAAGAAGATGCAATAAACTTTAAAATGTTTTTTATTTTATTTTTATCACTGTAGCATTATTAGTTTCAGAGCTGAAATGTTTCTAAACGGGACAGGTCTTTTTTTGCCCACCCTTATATGAATGTGCGATGTATTTATTTTTTGTGTCGTTTCCGATCTCGACTTTTGCGTCCTAATGATATTTTGTTTATTTATGAATCACGGAAATTGGGTAAATTCGCGTATAAATATTTATTTCGTATTAGTTTCTATGTCACACACACTTCTATGTATTTATCGTATTAAATTTGCATGTTTTCTTTGAACGTTATATCCCTTTAGCTTTTGCATACGAAATATACATAATACGAATTTCAATACGATACGTACCCAATCAACGTATGGTATACGAGTATAAAGCAAATCAAATGGTATGTTGTTTTTATTGAAACTTTAACAAAAAGAATATTATGTACTATGTACATTGTACTCTAGATCGAAAGTTTGTATCGCTCAGTATTTTCCCAGTAAATTTAAACGAAACCAAACAAAGGTTAAGATTGGCGACTTATTTTTTCAATTTTCTCACGAAACGAGGTGTCAAAATTTCGTTAGCGATTTAAAAGGAAAGTTGGGTGCGCCAGGGGAGGGCAAGGAAAAAGTTTGACAATTTACGTAATCCCAAAATTGGAAAATGAAAACGCGTACGGACACATTTTTAATACACTGTAAAAAATTGCATTAACTGTCGCAAAATATCAGGTTAGCTTTGGAGATCTCGCGCAATTCAAACGATTCAAAATATATCAAATGAAATTAAAACCATGTCGATAAATCTATCGATACAAAGATTTAACTATTCTCTGTCTGTCTGTTTGTTTAATACAATCTTCTATACCGTTTGACTAATCGGGCAAAAATTTACAGAGGTACTCACTGTGATTGATCCCGCAGGTCTAATAGAATACTCGAGATCAAGTGACATACATACATATGTACATAATTTACACATACTATGAACTTTGCAATTTCTTTGTTGTACATTTCAATAGTATGTTGTATTTTTACAAGAGAGAGTGAAGTTTGAGTATCTGTTTCTTATAGCCACGTGTGTTAAAAAGGGACAAAAACTCGTTTTTCTTATAAAGATAGAAACGAACGCTACACTTTATTAATGCATTTGGTGCCATTCGAATGTATGTTCGTTTTTAAAATATGCTGTTAGATACTACTTTCGTGTTAAGAAAAGCGGACAAACTTTGCAGATGTACTTTCTATGAGTCTGTGGGTCTTGAGTACTTGTAACTTCAGAGTGCTATAAATAAGTCAATCCATATATGTACATAATAATTTGAAACATCTTCCGTCTTTACCTGAATAGTGGAACAAAATGACGTTAAAAGCTATTCAGACGCCCAGAAGCCACGTTAGATGTTTGTTAACCCAAGTTATTGTATGGGTTGCTTTATCTGCAATACTCTGTGGTTGGGAAATTTTTATTCCAAAGTGTTGCCTCAATGATAGATGAAGTGTTACGTTGCGACAAGTCTCGCGTTCAGAAAAATACAGTTTTATCTTTTAATACACATGACATTTTCACCAGGAAAACACCGCGTACTTACAGCTAGTATTACATACATACATACATAGATATAATCGTCGCATGTTATGCATATCCTATGTATTCTATTGTGGTTTAAAAGCGAACAAACACTCGCACACACACACACACACACACACACATACACATACACACATACACACACACACTCGTATGCTTTTATTTTTCGCCATTTAAAATAGCATCGCCTATCGCACACGTTCGGGAATGTTAACAACGCACTCGTTCGTCTCTCTATTGACGGTGCTGGTGCTGGAGCCGGAGTCTGTCGATAGTCCGTATCCAGTTGGCTCCTCCAGTTGTGTTGTTGGCCAGTGTCTAAATATATAACCCGTCGAATCGGCTAAACAAACCCGGGAATAAACCACGGCAGTCAAACTGCCGATTGCGAAATCAAACTTCGACCGCTCCTGTCATATTTACTCTCTGTCTTTAACCGTGAAGTTCTATAGCATTTACATACATAGTATAGAGTGTGTGTGTGTGTGTGTGTTATTATCTAAAGCCCGAACCGGAAGTCACGTCCGTTACATTGCTAGTTTGAGAGTTCACACAGTTAGTTTGACGTTTCTGGTCGATCTCAACGATTGGCCTCGCCAGGTGTAGTACTACATTGTTAATGGTTGTAATATGACTTGTTCAGTATACTTGTATGTATGTATATGTGGGAGTTTCTGTTCATAAATGTTACAATAAAATTGTGAAATGCCCGCATTTTATGCAGTGCCTTGTCAAAGTATGACAAAATGAGCCAGGTGAACTTCAGTGGCTAGAGCAGTGCTTCCCAAACTTTTTAGTACCACGACCCACGTTTTAGAAGGACAAACTTTCGCGACCCACCTAGTTTTAAATTATTTTAAAACTGTTTTTATACTTAAAAATATCCAGAGTAAATAACTTATAATTAACGAAAACAAGCAGCTGGGATAAATCTTGTACATCCGTGGACTCGTCCAGTTGCAATGAGAAAAATGCTACTAACTCTTTGGATCAGCTAATCTTCTGCCCACTGGGTCATTTCTTCGATTCTGCGTGCAATCGTATTATAAGCGAAATCGTTCCGACTTCTATACTTCTTTCTTGCTCTTATCATCAAACATAATTCCAACCGTGTCTTTTATTGGTGGTAGCACTAAAGTCTTGCCAATTGTGTACGGTTTACTAGCTTGCGCGATTTGCAAAAAAATCAGGTTAGAAGCGTGGAGAGATTTTTCATTAATGCTGGTGTAATGCGAAAGCTTCGATTTCAACGACTTAAGCTGTCCCAGTTGTCTTTTAAAAACTTCTAGTGGCTTGTTTTTAAAATCTGGATGCTTCGTCGCAAAATGCCAACGCAATTTGCTCGGACGCATCCTATTCTCTGTTGTGCCGTCTTGTTTTTTTTAAATTTTGATGCATATTATTTTTGCTTTCCCATTTTTTCATATTTTACTTTTTTAAATAATTTAAAAAAAATAACATTATTTGGAATGTTAATTTTGAACTTTGAATTTTTCGCGACCCACTAAAAGTCGGCTCGTGACCTACAAGTGGGTCGCGACCCACAGTTTGCGAAACGCTGGGCTAGAGTATTGGTCACTTGAGCGAAGATCCGAGGTTTGATCCAAGTATGTCGAAATGTTTCCTTGACTATTTTCAACCTTAAATATCGTCATTGGCAAGATCTGAATATGAATAAATTTAGATCAGCCATCTCTTGTTAAAATTTTTCAATTTATCTAACTTTGTTGTGAGACGATTTTACTAAAATTGACATTACCTAAAAAGTTTCATCCGATCTATGAAATCATTTTACATCCTCTTCTCCCCTCCATAAGGCAATGGTTTCACCATCGAAATTATCTTTCCCCAGTTACTGCACTATGGCAGACGGTAAAATGTTTGTCGATTGGTGAAGAAGCAACGCTTGATAACAAGATGAAATTCAGAATATGAAATAAATAAATTTTGATTTTAGAATCACTTTTTATGTCACCAATCTAACCAGTTGCTCCCGAAGAACAATTATTTGAACCTGTTTTTTATTCAGATTCTCAAACTTTTGCTATTCATACGTGCTCTTTCTGTTTCACTTTATGAAGTGCATTGTATAAAATGCCTAAACCAGACTACACCACCCGTAACCATAAATTCATGTAGGCATGGCTTGGGGAAGATTAGATGATTAGATGGGGGGTGGTTAGATTACTCTGACCTATGTATGTATGTACATACAAATGTAAGTATTCTATACAATGCGGAATTTCACACTTTGTCCGTAAATACGCACATAAAATAATATAAATAAGTATGTACATACATACATTAGAAAATTTAAAAAAAATCGTACATTATTATTTTATCTTCGTCATCGTTTGCGGTTTCCATTTTTTTAATATATTAAAAAATTTGAGTTTATTTTTAGAAAAAAAATTAAATACGCTTTCAGTGTAATGTTAGGCTGAAACCACTACCCGTTAATATACTTTAAATTTTCCTTCGATATTTCAAATTCTTTTTATGTGAAGCTCGAAGCAAAAACGACAGTAGTACAGAGTTCGTGGCGAACTAATGAGTTTCCCAGTAGAACTATGTACAATGTATGTATGTATGTATGTATGTATTTAAGTGGCGCGCCGTTGTAAAAGTAGTTCTTATTGCACTCTCAGACTCTCCTAATTACCTGACTGGCTTTAATACAGGAAACTGTGCCTTTTTTCGTTTTGTTTTTAATTTCTTTAGTGCAAAACAATGCCTACAACTAGACATAACTTTTACTTTAACCTCGAGTTGTTAAAAATGATACAATAACTACACTCACGAATTCTTCTTAAACAAGAGTAGGTACTTGATTTCAAACAGATTCTTTGCACTTTTTGACAAAACTTTTAACCATCTGTCATAGTTAAGTATTAAAAGTGATTGGTTCATTTAGTGTCACTCATTTTTTTTGCCTTTTTAACACACTCGGTTAGAAGAAACGGATACTAAAACTCTTACTGCTTACTCTCTTGTTAAAAAAAAAGATAAAATCGACAAATTTGGATTACAATAACATCCAATTTTTTCTAGCAGCAATAGAAATAAAATAAAATCTAAAGTCTAATATTTTTTCAAAAACGTTTCGTTTTAGATTCGAGCTTGCTTATAGATACAGATACACAGAGAGCACAAGTGTGCTACCTGGAAACTAGAGACTCTGTAAATTGAAACAACCTCGTGCAATCCAGGTAAAAGCAAACGGGACAAGTTTTCGCTGTATCTGGTTCAAGGGCGATAATTATGCGAACAATCAGGGCTCCTCGACTAGACGAGGTACCTTCAAAGGCTTCTCGGGAAATACCCACCCCCCCACTCGATTCAATTACCTGAAGGGGATGGGGGGGATGACTTTCCACCGCAATCTAATTAGATCGTAATTGTGTTTTGACAAATAGCTGAGATTGCGGTACGAGTCTCGCCCCAGTCCGACCCTAATTGAATTTGGCAAAATATTAAAATATCCGACGGGGATAAAAGGATACAGGGACTGGGATATTACCTGCAGCGGCGGTGACAATAAGCTGTGTATAACGAGAAAAGGTTGAGGTATAATATAATTGATGAGAGAAAGAAGGGCATAAGTGAAGTGAAAAGTGAGCATACACTTTTCTACTACCAAATTATAGTATGTACAGGGTGGCGAAGCCCTCTTCATCCAGTTGCAAAACACTATATTTTCTAAAGGATGTGGATTATGATCCAGTTTTAATTCAATTGATCAATCTTAATGGAAATGTGAAAAACATGGTTCAAGCTAAAAACTCGAATGAATGCGTAGCAAACCATATCATTTTATTATTTTTGATAGCATCATTTTGGTAGTTTCTTTCAGTTCAAAGCTCTTCTTAATTTTCTCTGAGGAACCTAAATTTGAATACAGTACCAGTTAAACATACAAAGCTCATGGTTCACTCTGGACATACATACATACACACATATTTGAGTTTATTTCACTTCATTCTCCTCGATAACAGTCAGGAAACCAATAAATAACCAGAATGAGTTTGGATTTAAAGAAACCATTTTACTAATGTAATCTATCATATAATAAAATAGCATGGTTTTCTAAACATGAAAACTTTGAGTTTTTCACTAGAGCCTTATTTTTCACCTATCCGATAAGGTTTCTGTAAACGATCAACATTTGCCAGCAATATTGACAGAAATATTGCTCGTCAACCATCCAGTAACATTTTCGGCATCACATGCGCAATATGCGTCGCAGTAATGTGTGGCTCAATGATTGCCGGCAAGTAGTTGCTGTTTTATTATTGCCCAGATTCGCCAAAGGTCAACATCGTGTCGTGTCAGCGACAGAGACCCGCGTATGTGAGAAAGCAGGAAAGAAACATATATTGTCGCGTATTTTCGTATACCGAGCGATATCATCGGTAATATTTCAACAATACTCGCCAACACACAGCCATACCAGCAATAGTGGAACAAAAGTGTCGGGAAACACGACTATATTTCCGGCCCACATCACCATATTGCAGTAATATTACCGGTAATGCTTGCCAGCAATACATTGCCGTGAATAGTTTTATCGTTTACAGGCACCTTTATGATTGATAAAAATCGATCAATACAATTAAAACTGTATTGTATGTTCTATTCGTTGTTTTAAAAATGACATACGTAACCCTCACCTTTCAGACAGTAGAGCGATTTGTAACCGGATGAAGAATGCACCACAAAGTCAAAGTAAGCCTGCAGATTTAAAGCGATAGCATTATATTTTTACGTGTGCCAAGTTTAGTCAATCGTAACGGCGTGGTGCAAAAATTGTAGCTTCATTCATACATATGTATGTAAAGTTTTGACTACTCGTGGCAAACAGAACTCTCTACTAGCACTTAGCAAAATTAGTTTTAGGCGAGTTCGCAGGAAGACATTGCGGGATCATGTTTGCTCTCGGGGCGAACTTCATCATTTTATTTTCATACAAAACGACGCGAAAAATCTCTCAGTTACTACATACATACACACATAGAAAATAGCTTTTTAGCAAGAATCCGTAGTCTGCCAGTCTCGGTTTTGACTGTCGGATTTAAACGAATCACTACGTCGGATTAAATTCATTAGAGACGCTAATTAATTTAGTTCTTCGGTGTTTAATTTTGAGACAACGTCGCTTAACTAGATCGTATATTTGCAACTCAAATTCAATTACGGATGAAAAGCGCCCACTAACTCTTCCAATCATGGATGATGTTACGTTGCGATTAGAAACGCATAGCGATTAAACGCAGACCTTTATACAAATGACGAGTTGGTCGACTATATGTGTATATATTTCTTTTGCTGTGCTTCTCAAACTGTTTTTGATATTTATTCTGAACGTGGCACTCTTAATTTATCACTGTGCACTTCTAACGAATGCATCAATGCTAACAATCCGTGTTTAAATTGGAAAGCTATTCCATATTCGTGTACATATAATAGAAATATGTACAGGAAATGTATAAAATCCAGGCAAAGTGTATAAAAATACAACGCTGCATCAGTCGTTACAGCATTTATATAAAATTCATGCTTCTTCAACAAACCCACGATACACATGATGATCTATTAATATAGTGAATTTCGATATATTGTATAGAATGCCTAGTCGATTGATGAAGCATTGCATTTTTGCCAGAGTTTTGTACCTATGTATATATACAATTACGTTTACAGCGTTTAAAGCAATTGTGATTATTGAAAATAGTTTAGAATTAGGTCGTTTTACGGAGCACGGTTTGAGAATCGTCACCCTTAATGGATAAGCTGTACAATAGGGGTGTGCGACAATGGAACGTGAATATGAATACGTCTCGTAGCCACAACCTAAATTTTGGGTTTTCTTCCCTTCTCTATCACACCGACGAGAAAAGCGTCAGCAAGAGATAAAGTTTGCGAATTATTATTTTCTCTAGTTGCGGGACCGTTACATTTTCCGCCGAAAAGAATTTTCAGCCTGAGGGCTATTCCGTGAAGGGTTTTTCCTTCTCGGCATATCTATTGAGTTTCGCTGTAATCACTCTTCTTTTCCTAAGTTTTCCACCGAAAATATACCAAACGATAAACGCATCGTATTTTTCGAGAGTAAAATGTCAATTGCATGAGTTCGTTCATTGCTTAAATAATTTATACGAAGTTAACGCTTAAAGTACAGTGTTATGTTTGTGAATGAAATATGTATCAATTGAGGGTTTACGCTCAATTTATATTTATATTCGCGTCGAAGAAAGTTTTCACTCAGGGAGAAATGTTCAAAACAAGAATTTGGCATTAAATATATCATATCTACGTGTCACGTATGAGTTGACATGTTTGTGTGTCACTAATGTGACACTTTCTGAAAAAAAAGCTTTGCGTATGAAAATAAGAAAAATGTCATTTTTCGCACAAAAAGCTTAAGAAATAACCTTTTTATCTGTAGATTTGTTTTGTAAGAGTCAATATCAAAGTTTGAATGAATTTGGCTATATATACCAACATATTTACATACATATGTATGTTACAGATAAATTGTGAAATCCCGCAATATATAAAATGCTGAGACAATATACATACATAGTGCACGAAATGGCCAGGTAAAGTCCAAAATATACTACGTTTCACAAATTAAAATAAAAAGAGTTCGAGAAATACTGCATAAAAAACCGGTTCAAATTGTTCTTCGAGATCAGCTGGTTAGATTGGTGAGATAAAAAGTGATTCTTACTGCAAAATTAATTTCATACTTATCCTAAAACGATTACGCATTGTATGAAATGACTAGGTATTGTATACAATGGGGATATCAAACTGTGCCTGTAACATACATATGTACATATGTATTTTATCCATATATACATACATATGTACATATGTATGTATGTATATATGGATAAAATACACACATTACCAAAATGTCACTATTTTATAAACTTTAGTTTTAAATACACATATATGTACATATGTATGTGTATTAGGTATATAATATTCACAACCTTTAATCACTTTTTCTGTACTCATATTTTGACAATGTCTTTATACATATAACCAATCCTCAGATTTTCACAATACATTCTGATAGTTTCAATCGATAACATCAATCTATTCCATAAAATATTTCTATTGCATTTATTAATACATTAGAATCATCGGTCGCATCATATTGTACATATTTATAACATTTTAATAGCGCCTTGTTTTAAAAGCCAATAAAAAACATTACAAACGATCATCATTGAGCGAGTGTCGCTGACTAAAGTTGTTTCATTATAAATAATTTATATAAATTCCGATACGTTTCGTATGAATGTTTAAATATGTTTCAGAAATTATCTGGAACTTTTGAAACTGCTCGTCAAAGCAAAGTTTGTCGGGGATACAACTTGCGTATTACCGTCAGACGCGAGAATATTTAATCTTTGCAAATAAATTAACCATTCAAAGCAATTTCGCTTTATATTACCTTGCCTATTGTATAGAGCGCCCACTTGTGTAAAAATTAATACCGAATGTTCCCCATTTTTCGTCGATTTCGTCCGTGTTTCAAATGCGATTAACGCACTAGTAAACATTGAGAGCTTTCACTCGTCAGCTTTGGCATTTATTCCGCGATGAAAATTGTTTGCGTATATGTTATGGTGTACTATTGTTTGTTAAATATAGAAAATTCGCGCTTGCGCGTTTCCTTTCCGTGTTTATATACATACATAAAAGAATTATTATTTTAGAGAGCAAGCGCGCGTCGGTGCCGGAGCTCTCTGTAAACAGAATATTAATGCGCCACAAATGGCCGGGGATGAATTTTTAATGGAAAATTTTATTGGCCGCATATTTTTATGGTAATATAATTTCTGACACGAATTATTTCCAACGCGTTACTGACGGAAAAAAAAAACATTAAAGGAAAATCCGCGAAAAGCAACCGCTTTGTCCCAGATTAACACAGTGAAACGTACGACATGACTGTTATTAGTGTTATTAGAATAGAAAATGATTTAACTCTATATTGCATAAATCTGTAATAAAGTATTTTAACCGGTTATGTATTTGAAAATATTATTATATCTTGTTACGTCAGCGCTCACTTATTGGACGAGAGGAAAGTGTGCGTCTTTTCCGTATAACAAGTTAATTGAAAATTTTGTTCTACCCAAACTTGGCTAAGGACTATAAAAAGAAAAAGTTTGAAATTTTTAATTTTTCGTTCAGAAAAATCCACTATTTCCATGAATTTTCCGTATCCATTACGCGAGCGTTGACTTAAAATACGCAATATCAATCGAACATCTCTCTATATCTCAGTGCTTACAAGATGTCTTTTGTGTGAAGATCTGATGTTAAAAGGTTTTCAACCTTAAATATCGTCATTGGCAAGATCTCAATATTTCTAAATCCAGATCGGCGGTATTCTGGTATAATTAACGAATTTATTTAACTTAAGCTGTGAGACAGTTTTTCCCAGGAGTTTCGCCTCCACCACACACTGCTTCTCCGCTGTAGTGGCCAAAAGAAGCCACTCTAACGGAGAGTAACTACATATTTTGTAACAAGTAACTATTTTGAGACGTTTGTACAAAATTGTCAGTCAATCAAAAATCAATCAGTTCCTCCCCTCTCTTTCTCCCCTTTGGAAGGCAATGGTTTCACTACTCGGGAGTATCTTTCATCAGTTTATTCAATACGACAAACAGTAAAATGTTTGTCAAATAGTGAAAAGTCAACGCTTGATATCAATTACCTTCAAAAAAAATCAGTCAAAATCTCGAGGTCGAATTTTCGCACGATCACAATACTTTATCCGATTAGGATAAAGTAAAAAGCTTCACCACTTATTGTAACGATGATTAGATAATTTATTATATGTATGTACATACATACATTGATTGACTTTTTTTCGAGCAAGATGAATGTTTAACTTAGTTTAAAAAAAATGTGCAATTACAGTACAATTTCTTATGGTAAAATATCGTGTATATTTTACTTACTCGTAAAATGGTTCCGTATAAAAGTTTGGTGGTGTTTTTTTTTTGCGCTTGATATTATCGCAATTCCGCATGCATATTATATTATTATATTTGCGGGGCATTATGAATATAAAATTTAACGACCGATGTCAATAAATAAGCGTGCTTTAGCGCTCAAATTTCATACATATATGTAATTTTTTTATCAACTAATGATTATATGTATTGTTTCAGGGCTGTCCACAGGCGTCACGCAAGAAACGATATTAAAATCGATAATATCGCACAAGATGAGCCAACAATCGCTCGCTTCGATCCATCATATCCAATACAAAACACTAGTAATTCCGAAAGACTTAAATAAATAATAAAATTCGTAATATTAATTAATTAAAAAATTGTCGAAATGCATCGATGAGTGTGACCCGTTCGATTTTTCATTTTCGGTTCGTTGTTTTGCTTATTTCCAATCACGTAAATTTAAATTATATTTTCGACAAGTGAATGAGTGTTGGTTTTAAATTATTGTTGATAAGTAAATAAAGTGCCATGTCGTCGTATTACGGGTATAAAAGTGGAACTGTTGCAGTTTTGGGCTCTAGTCCAGGCCTCAATTCGGGTCTAGCGCTAGGGCCGGGATCTGGATCTGGTTCCGGGTCCGGTTCGGGATCAGGATCCGGTTCCGTCGGGTCATCTGATTCTGACGGACAAGATTCGGAGTCGACAGCAAGCAGTGGACCAGTTCTGCCTTACCCAGGATTCGCCGATGTGGCCCTTAGGTACCTGACGCAGGAATCGAGACCGAGAAGCTGGTGCTTGATGCTGATCACGAATCCATATCCTTTTCAATAATAAAAATAATACCACCGAGAATGCAAGGTAAGATGCATGTTCACTCTGTCTCGTACTCTCGTTGCACTTAATCGGTCTATTTTTGCGTCCATTATCCTACTTTTGCTATCGCCGTCATTTTGCAACTCTCACTCTGAGTACCCACTAATGGCGAACTCGTTAACGTTCAGATACGAACGATACTCTTCCAGAGTGAGTTTGGCGTAATTTTAACCATCGGTACTTCAAACATATTCTTGGAAAATAATCAATTGATGAAGCTGCTATTTGTAATATATAAACTGGCTGGCCTCAATTGGCAATTGTGGCAAATACTATATGTATTATTTAAGTAAGATATAGGGAAGTCTTACTTCACACTGGTAACATTTGAAGAAACTTTTGACACTTTTGTTGTGAATAAAAAAATTTGCTACACAGCTTATTATGATCATAATCACTCCTATTAGCTCTATGTATGTATGTATATTAATTGTACAAAGACTGTCCCGAAAGGTTGTTTTTATGGTTAGAAATTTAAGAAAACCAAAACCCAACTGAAGCAGCCGTGCATTCAATTTTAATACCAATTTCAATCCCAAATATCTTTCAAATTATAAAACTTATGACATTGTAATTAAAACAGTTTAGTACAAAATTTTCTTGGGATGTTTAAAATAAATCAAAATAAAACATTTTGCCTTGTGTTCAAAGTAAAATCAGAATATCTTTATCATTCACGCAACTTTCACAACAATTTCCTCAAAAAAAAAAAAAAAGAAATTAGTAGTCATATAAAAATAAAACACTAACAACATTATAATAAAACAATACTCCATGATAGTACATTAAAAAACCAACTATAATAATTTTTGTGTAAAATCGCCATTTTTGCGTGGAATCAACCTACATATTTATGTATGTATGTATGTATAGCAAAACACATACCTTTGTAATATACCTATGTATATGTACAACAGTTAATTGCATTTGACCCATCTCTATACAGGGATATACATATAAAATCTCATAGTATTGATTGAACGATGAATATATTTGAGATAGTCCTTTAGAACCAAGATACAAATGTGTCACATATGTAGGTATGTATATACATATGTATAAAGATTACCATAATATTTGACCTTTTATTTTATCTACTATGTACTCGCTTAAACTTAGTAATTATAATCCTCGCTGTAGTCCAATAATAATTTTCAAGTAGATGACTCTTTGCGCTCGCGTTTGATAATAATTGCGAGTTTCGAAAGGCTTAATCCAGGTATTTCGTAATTTGAACTAGCGTTTGGGGCGCATTTAAGCGGTTTTGAATTAAAGTCGACCCCGAAATATTCGAGCTAACTGCGCAAAAAGCACACACGTGCGCGCTTTAATTGGCATATTTTACAAAAACGTGCAAATCCGACCCGATACGGAAAAATTAAATTAAATGTACACTGCACGGTGTAAACGACTTAAGCGCGCCGACATTAGCACGCGCACATTAGCGCGCAATTTATTATTTTTATATTTAACAATAAAATAATAAACAGGCTTCCAATCTTTTATTTAATTTGGCATATTTCGATTTCGATCAATTTGGACGCTTGAAGCCAAATTTAAATCTTTCGATTACTATTTCCGAATGGTCTTGTTCCGCATTGAATTTCTTACATAATTTATATACTGTATGATGCACAAATTTCTTTAAATGAGCAATCAACAATACAAAATAATCTTATTTTGCGCGCTACTGTCGGCGCGCTAACGTCGGCGCGCTAAAATCGGAGTGCCGTGTAAACAAGCAAAGAATGTATACTACTTATACGTTGAACTAAGCGTATTGTGTTTGACCCTTTGTTTATTTGGTGCAAATGAACCATTATAGTAATTGGCAGTGTCAATTTTATATTCAGTGATAAATGATTTAATATTACAATAAAATTGTAGGAATAAGTTAAATTACATAATAAAATTTAAACGATGCATATATTATATGCATTGTTTAAATTTTGATGATATTTACGTACGTAGTCTTCGTTGGCCTACATCTACATACATATATCGTCCAACTATAGAGATCTCATTGAATTGACTATCACCGTTCAAATAAAATATTAATATAGTTCCCACACAGACGGACATTGCGATAATTAATATTTTATTCTATTTATATAGGTACATTAAACGAATGACTTTTATTATTATTATGGGGGAGAATAAAATAGCGAGTATATGTAGTTTGCTTCGACCCGTATTTCATGAAATATGAGAAGAACTGGAGTAAATATTCCACACGTATGTATAAAAATATGGATTGACCCGTGTGTTTGTCTTGTGAGATTTTTATTTTCTTTTCGTTGTTGACAAAACTGTACCGCGATCGTATCGCCAGTTGAATAATATATTTTTTTAAACGTAAGAACGTTGCAATATTACAATACGACATTATAACCATCGGGAATTGGTAGGTATGTACGTTAAGCGAAACCGGGTTGATTTACCGCTCACAACCACTATATATGTACGCCCGGCTTGCAAATAAAATGCCGGATCATTCTTGCTTCTGGCCATCGGCCAAATCATACGCCATAAAATATTGTTTTAGCGCCATGTTGGCTCCCATTGAGACGCTCGTCGGCCGCCATTTTGTCCGATTTCGAAAAATGCCACGTACCTACAATTTATTTAATAACTACGCGAACCGGTTTCGCTCTCTCGAAGGTATAGGAGAGCTAGCCAAAATGAATTTTACGATACGATTGCTTTCTGTGTGTTTTGTTTTGTTTTCTCCTTGTGCTTGTTCTGTGATTTTTCGCAGGATATACGTATAGCTTTTCCCGAATTCAATTTTGCGAATGCAAAAAAGTGATCAAGTATATTGCAAAACAGGTAGCGTACTTGTAAAGGTTGAGAGGTAAATTAATCAAAAGAATTTAGTTCAAGTATGAACATTGCCTAATACAGTGGTCGGGAACTTTTATCGGGCTAAGAGTCAAATTAGGAAAAACCTAGTAAAATTGATAAGTTTGGGGGCCACAATATATTATCTTCGGATTATACCTACATCCATATACTCCTATATTCAAAATTAAATTAAATGTTACTCATTTATGAAATCAACAGCAGTAAGCTATAATAATAAGCTATCTTCGTGATATTTCTTAATGTTCGACAGTTTATTACTAAAAAGTATTATTGAAAAACGATTTAATGCTTTGTATAGCCATGAAGTTACATCTAAAAATAGGATTCATTTTGATTTTGTGTAAATTGTGTGTCAACGTTTTGTGTCTTGCGCAAAACGTTGGATGACAGCAAGCTGTCCTGCGGCTCTCGAGCCGCAGGTTTTCATATAAAGACAACCGGCGGCTCCGGAGCCGCCGGTTTCCGACCACTGGTCTATTTTTATAGTACTAATGTGTTTGTTTGTGTATTCGCTTTGGGGAATCCACGTATCCACGTGGGGAATAATGTACCGAAGAGTTTTCCCGGAAACGTATAGAATCTTAAGTTGGGTTTATTTGCTAAATTGAGTGTGTCTGTATTAAACGCACAGTTTGAAATTCTAGCTGAGAGGATTTGGTCGTTGTCAATTCGTGAACTTTGTGGTCGTCGTTAAAGAAAGGAACGGATGTAAGGTGCGGTAATGACCGTGTTCAGTAATTTTATTACGCGGTGGTTTCAGGCTCAGCCAAAATGACAGCTTGGGGTGGGTTGTAGCGTGTATGGTGTGCTGTAGATCAAGATGGTGGCGCATCAGCAGTGAGGTTATGGTGCAACTGTCTCGTTCACACTGACAGCTGGTGCCGCTCGCTCACTGTAGCTCTGCGTGACCATTGTACCGTTTCAACAGCGCTCTAGATTTTTCGCTTTTATATGTGTACATATGTACTTATATAATGATTGATTAAAGCTGTATTGTGTAGTTAAATAAACAGTTTACTAAATAAAATTAGTACATGATGTAAAGGTTTTAGATAGATTTCAGTACTTTTATTTTTAGGCGTATTGATGAAGCTTGTAAGAACCCAGTAAGAAACAGTTTTTTTTGGATGTGATATTCACTTTTTAAACATACTATACTTACACAATTGTGGAATATCAATTTAAAAGCAGGGAGGAAGAGATACGAGTTTTCTCAATTAAGTTACATAAAAGGCTACTGGAAACAAAATATTCGACAATCCCAATTATAATAAGCGTTACGCGCTCTCGCGATAAGGCGTAACCGTAACGCGTTATCAAATTACCTACCCGCCGAATCCGCTTGTGAAACGACCCGAAGGCGCTTTTTCGCTCGAAAATATAATATAAAATGAAAAATACAGTATATGTAAGTTAAAAGGAGGTGATCCTGGGTAAATATAGTTATACGTATAAATTTGGAGAGCGATAATAATTGTGATTAACGAGTTTCGAACTATCGTAAATGGCGGCGTATAGATTTCGTATGTGTGTGATTAATGCACGGTCAAAGGCCAAAGTAAAAATAACAATAACGGTAAACGAATAACTTATTGAACGCAAAGCTTTATCTATTTTGCCAATAAGTCGATACTTTAACGACAGGGTCATTTTATTGGGTCATAAGTTCGTTTTGCTTACTTTTAGATGATTTGATAGATCGTCTGAGTTTCGTACTTTAGTTAACTGCTAAGGCAGGCGATGGCTCAGTGGTTAGAGCGTTATTTTCTTGAGTAAAAGTCCGGAGTTCGATCCCTGTATGTCTAATAGGTTTTCTCGTCGATTTTCAACCTTAAATATCGTCATTAGCAAGATCTACTACATCCGATTCGGCTCATGTTATAATTTGCCAATTTATCTTACTTACATAGTTGTGAGACTGTTCTACAAAATTGGCACAACCCAAAATAATTCCTTCCTATCTACAAAATCAATCCGTTCCTTTTCTCTTTTTCTCCCCTTCGGAATTTTATCGTTTCAGCACTGGAGAATACCTTTCCCTAGTTAACCCAGTATGACGTACAGTAAAATGTTTATCGAATAGTGAAGAGACAACGCTTGATATCAAGTACGCCAACCTCAGAGTTATTTTTTATCTATTATTTTCTTGTTAGTTTTTCATTTGAGTGACGGCCAGTTTCGGTATGCACGGTCATCAATTGACTGCGAGCTAATTGAGACCGTGTAGAGCGAACCCGGTGGTCTGTAATACATACAATCGGGTAATGCGGTTGTAGGCAAACATGACCCGTATACTGCCAGCCATACAAACACAGCACACTACATACTATGTATGTACATATTATACGCTGTAAATATTGTAAATTTGCGGTTTGCTCATTTTCCAATAGATTTTAGTTTGAGGGTGCTTTGTGCAGTGTGCTTTGTAGTTTTATTCTTCTTTGCGCTTGATCTTGATTGGGGTGACTTTTGACTTTTTTATTTTGTTGAGGCTACTTTCACTTTTGGTATAATGGCTTTTTAAGTATAATTTGTAAACATTCATATAAATGTTTGAAAATGGCCAAAAAATTTTATAGTTTGATAGTGTAAACATTTAAGTAGGTTTTATTTATTTCATTTTACAGAAAATCAATAGATATGTACATAAAAAAATATTAGATTTGTATCATGGCAATTTAAAAAAAAATGGATTTTCAGAATGGTTAAATATATAATAACTCAAAGCTTATCTTCCTCTCTCTCTCCTCTCTCCAACTATATTCTAATTTACGTAAATTATCTGATTCATTGTTTAAAGAGAGAAAAACAACAAGAAGAAATTTTTATTTCATTAAAATTCTCTTAAAATAAAAATGCCATTGAAATTTTGAGCCAAATATTGCACTTTTAATTTTTCCATATTAGCTGTTTCGCACTTCTATTTTCCTAAGTCCATAATACTCAAATTGGTAATAACAATATTATACTTAAAAATTAGATAAATGCTCATCTGTAAACTCCATATACTTTATGCTCTATTTTCAATGACATAATCCGAATTTTCACATATTATTTTCGACCAAATCTAAAATTTACACGTTGTCATTGAATGTACTTAATTGAACAAAAGCAAAACGAAACAATCTAGATATATAAAAATCAATGTCTGTCTGTCTGTCTCTTATAGGCTCCTAAACCACTCAACCAATCGCGATGAAACTTTCAGGACTTATTGTGATCATGCCGGGGATGGTTCCTGTGAAAAAAAATCGGGAAAAAACGGGAACGGGAACAGGAACGGGCCTGCTCACGCGTCAGATAACGTATTAGGAACGGGATCTGGAACGCGATCTGAAACAGGAACGGGAACGGGATCGGGAACGGGCCTGCTCACGCGTCAGAAAACGTACTAGGAACGGGAACGGGAACGGGATCGGGCATTGCAACGCATGCCAGGTCAGCTAGTGTATACATAAATATGGTTCATACCTAAATTGAAAAATTATGTTTTCTAATAATTTGAAGAAGCTTATAAAACTGTGTAAGTTGAAATTATACAAAATTTTACTAGCCACCTTGTTGCACATCGTTCTTCAGCCTTCAATCCAATTATACATATGTACATTTAATTTCAATTTGTACATTCTCGTTCGATATACCAGACTTGATTGTTTCTCGGCACCCGATCGTTGTTTATAGCAAATAAACTGTACGACAAGCAATAAATCGACAATCGGCTCGATGGAAAATCGAAGCGTGGGCAAACTTTAAAGCCACCTCGGGGTCCCTCGCTTTTCTTCCGTTTTCCCGTGAAAATTTCTACCCCACCGTCAAACTGTTGCTTCGCGGAAAATGGGTAGCGAGGATGTAAATGCCCCATCCAGGCACAACAGGTAGCCCGAAAAAGGAAACCGACGGGAAAACTTTATCCTTTTATTGTGTCTCGCTGCTACGTGTCCTGAAACTGCGTACCGAGATTATACGCCACGCTCGTTTCACTCTCCCCTCTTGTTTGCACACACACACACATTATTTTAATATACACGTGTATACCATGTATAGTAGTATAGGCATATCTGTAAAGTTTCAGGCTCGTTGTTCGCGTTTGCCCTCGTGTAATACGACAATAACGCGACATTTTGCATAGAGTCTCGCTCTCTCTCTCCCCTGAATATAATAATGTCGCGCTGTAATGTATTTCGCATCGTATTCTCAGAGTCGAAAAAAAATATGTAATTTTCGTTACGCAAATTTTCTTTTAAATATTTTGCATAACTTCAAAGTTGTAATTTTATATTTTTCCTAATATGTTTTTAATTTGATTGTTCGTGTTACGAAATTTTACATCGTACGTTCGCTCGCTGAAAATTACTCATTAAAAATGTGTCTCAGAATTATTTTTCTTCTAGTTTTATATCTTTTTTATTTGTCTACGGGTATAACCGAGTAATTTGACATGAGGCGTCTTCTCGCTGCGCCGTATACGCCCGTATCATGAAACAATTTTAGGCCAGTGACTCACTTGTACGGGTGAAGCATTGATCAAACAATTTGGTTGCCACAGCTGTTCGTTCGTGTTCGGTGACGTTACGTTATGGGAATTGTTTATCGGTCGTTATTAGTAACGTTATATATGTATAGTATTCCTTACCTTATTATATTATACCTTAAATTTGTCTATGGTTCTATCTTCTATAGGATTTGGTGTACAAATTATGAAACACTAGCTGTACGTACCAAGCATTTCCTGGGTGTATTTTAAATTGCAAATGAATATGATTTTCTTCCGTATTAAAAAAATTACTATTGTTAAAATCTTGACAAGATTCCGCTGAATCTTTCAATGAAAGTTTGCCAGAAATCATTCCAATAGATTCAACGATACATATATGTAGATATTACTTTTTATTGTGTGAATCAAATGAATTTTTCATACGTTTTTGTACGTTAAAGTTACATTTAAAGGCTTATTTCCGCCAGTGAGCAATATTTAAATTATTTATTAACCTATTACAAACCATTTTCAATGTATTCGCCGAATATTGCAGTGAGCCTCGACACAATATTCCCGCTTGTGCAATTATGCTTATTCACAATGTACATAGTCCGTGTAGCTTCATTGAAAATTATTTATCAATATGTATGTAGTTTCAAATTCGAAGCAAACTTTTATACCGAATAAAGCTGTCCGAATTATATTCAGCATTGTATAAAATTTGTTTGCGTTAATGAGATATTATGCCTAAGCCTAGTATTTTTCTCATGCATGATACATATTCGCATACGTGTGTGTATGTACATACATAAAAGTAAATATTACATTCACGTTATTTATACGTTGTCCAAATGGATATTATCGTACACTTTTTGTTGACGTGATTTGGCCCGTGAAATCGGAATTCTTATTTAACGTTGCGTAAAAATGTATAAAAATTCTATTGTGGTCGATTTCTTATATGTACATACAATAGAATTGACTATTTTATTTTTATATCGTTATTTCGCTATTTCATATTAAACATTATTATATTGAATAAAATGTAATGTAGGGAAAGTCTTTCGGTCGGAAAAATGTGTCGTTTTAATGCCTGCGTTTCCCCGTGTATTAATTTATCGAATATATATTATGAAGACATTTACAGTTGAGTTAGTACGCACAGATCGATCAAAACATCATTTCCGGTTCGACGAACGGAACATTCGTCATCGACGCCAGCTTTTTAGCTTTATTCCGTAAGCTTTAAGGCTCTGTATTCTCATTGTCTGTAAAGCGAAATGACCTAAGTCTAAAATAATACCACGGTTAGTACAAAATACTGAAAAAACTTAAGCTTTTGTTCGACTTAAACTCTATATTACTACATACACCTATATAAAAATGAAAAAATTGCTCAATCGCTAGTGAAAATTTACTATAACGACCGATAAACAATGACTGTAACGTGACGTCATCGGTCGTGACTGAACACTCGTGGTGTGTGGCAACCAAACAACCAAAACGATTGATTTTAGTCGCATTATATGAAGTATTAAGGCCATCGCATTAGCGATCGCATTAATACTTCATGACACGGCCATATACCAGTGTACCTTATATAATTTAAGATACTATTAAAATTAATGTAATAAAACTACAACGGTATGCCGTTGTAGTTTATATAAATATAGTACTATGTAAATATACAGCAAAATCTGCTTGTTAATTTGTGAAACGTTACTATAACGATCGATAAACTACTTGACGCTCACGTCATTCACAAACTGTCACACACATTGCACATCGAGCGAAGCGAGATCGAAGCCGTATAACATTTATGATCGTCAAATCTACTCGTTGTAAATTTTGTAGAAAAATGTATTTCAATCATTTTAATCGTTTTAAAGTAAATGCTTTTCCTTTCACTCAAACGTTATCAATAAGCCTAAAGCTTAAAAATGAAACTTGAGTCGTTTTAATGCCAAAATCGATCGATCGACCGCTAAAATATTACACAAACATCTGCCGTTATTAAATTATATTACTAAAAAGGGAAACTCGCGAATATAAATATATATAATACAATGTAAATTTAGCTTTTGGGCTTTACTTGGGTATTTTCGCAATATGATGTATCTGCAAGTATTATTACATTATGTGGTGTATAAAATTTTTACTGTAGAATGTGTACGAGTGTTGTTGTAACAGTTGGGTCCGAAGAGAAAGTCAATTTTGCCTAATGACGTTTTTTTTTAAACGCGTGTATACTGAACATGTAATACTTCATAATATGTAGGTCGTGGAAAAAAAATGCGATAGAGATAAATGAAGACAGAGGAGGCGAAATATTATGATTTTTCTCCTCCTGGAAAAATATAATATACCTATGTAGGTATATTGTGAAATGTGAGCGGAAAATTTTTAATAATGTTAAGCGATTATTATTAATGAAATATTTTTTTACATACCGTTACTATCTATCTATATATCTATATATATAAAAATCAATGTCTGTCTGTCTGTTTGTCTGTTTGTCTCTTATAGGCTCCTAAGCCACTCAACCGATCGCGATGAAACTTTCAGGACTTATTGTGATCATGTCGGGGGTGGTTCCTGTGAAAAAAAATCGGGAAAAAACGGGAACGGGAACGGAAACAGGCCTGCTCACGCGTCAGATAACGTACAAGGAACGGGAACGGGAACGGGATCGGGAACGGATCGGGACCAGGATCGGGACCGGAATCGGGAACAGGAACGGGATCTGGAACGGAAACGGGAACAGGAACGAGATCGGCAACGGGATCGGGAACGGGAACGGGAACGGGCATTGCAACGCATGGCGGGTCAGCTAGTGTTTTATACAATTATATACTTGAAATTATATTATGAAATCACACCATTTTTTTTGCTTTTTTATTATTCCATGTAGCAGTTTTTATATTTTTCATTAAAATTAAACTATTTAAACTATTAAACTAAGTTATTTTACATATAAAATACATTAAAGTGAACTTGTTACATTTTAGACGATACTAAATTTAGATACATAAGACATTTAATTACATTTTTTTCAAAATAAACCATATCCAAAGTATGCAGATGCCAAAAAAAAAAAAAAAATTTAAGACCCTTTTTTGAAAAATATAAAATTTTTTAACTTACTCGCTAAAGACATTCCTTTTAAACATGTTCCAATAGGAAATTCGCCGTATAAAATAATATTAGCAGTGTAAAAGAAAGGAAACGCATATTTTTTGATTAGTACTGGACGACTATTTTGATTGATTTGACAACTGAAAAGTACTACAAATACTAGAAAATGAATATATTTTTATAAATCAACCGCACTACACCGGGAAAAAAAAAAAAATTGCGCGTTTTAAAGTACAACTGAATATGAAAATCTCAATCTAATCAGCTTTTTTTATTATCAGATTCATATTCAGCGGGCATAAATCTACAAGAAAAGTTATATCAAATTTCTGAACCGTTTTTGTGTTATTATTTCTGTTCTGTAGTTTCATGCGAGTTGTTAATTTAGATTTTTATTATTGTTATTTTTGTCTTATATGATATACTTTGATTTGTTTTTAACGCTTTGCTAATGACCAAATGTGGCAAGAAATATTAATGGATATTTCTCCGGGGATTGCGGAAAATTATTAGGGCAAAAAGAATGCCACATAAGATTGTGAAGAGGAAAAAATGATTTACATATTTATAGATAGTAGTAAGTAAACTTAAGATTATAATCACCGTGATGCTGATAAGTTTTTTTCCTATACAAAATGATTACTATTGAACAGTTAATAATCAAACATATTACACTAAGGCCGAGGAAGGGTTAACGACGCCCCGATGCAATAAAACGATAGTTTCATATATTCGTCGATTGGAATATTCGAAATTAAATTCCGGCATGCGAATTGCGTCGTTATCAACACACAGTTGCTCGGAAAAACCCTTTCCAAAATACACATAATATTTGGCACGATATAAGCGCCAAACCATTATCTATAAATTTGCACATAGTAATCTCGAATGTGTAGAAGCTACAATTATTTCATCGCGCATTTCGACCGAAATATCCCAACTATGTATACCGTTTTTATCCAACGGTTTGAAAATAGTCCGACCTTGATGCGAGTTTAGCGGTGCATGCGGAAAATGCATGAGATGAGGGCATTCGTAAGCGTGCATCTCGTCTAAAATTATACACCGTAGATATGTCGAGAATGAAGCTCATTGATGTTGCAGGTATATAAATTGTTATAGACCGTGAATAGCCAATTCCTCCTATCTCCCGCAGAGTAAAAATTCGCAAAATAGATCGTGAAAAATTTTTAAATGTTGAAGTTTGAACTGTAATAGTAAAACATTAGGCAGACAGACAGACTTTTACATGTACATATGTATGTAGTATATTACCATAGCTACTACTAGGCCGTTACTAATCAACGCGACGAGTGTATGTAAACATACATATGTATGTATGTACATACAGTAGGGTGGAGCGACATTATTAAAACTTAGACAAAATTTAAAAATTAGCATTGTAATACCTACCAAAAGTTTCATTGTATCATCCGTATTCTCGTAAAAATACTGAAAAAAATCTATGAATATTCGCCTTCGGGCCTCTACCTGAAGACGAAAAATGAAAATTTGTCTATTAATTTCGAAATCTGAACACAGAATACAAATTTTTAGATAACATGCTCATAAAATTACCCTAACTTTATTTATTTATAAGTACTTTTTGTAAAAATCTAATTTATTTTCGTATTCCTTGAATTATTCAAATAAGTGTGAATTTGTGAGCTCGGTGGAGGGAGGCATACGAGTAAATATAAGTATATACGAGTAAAGTAAGTATGAATAGTAAAAATAAATACTAATTTTCCGATTAAAATTGCTATTTATAGAGATTAGAAACAATCAATTGGAAATTTTCATTTCAAAAGTGTTAAGATAAAAGTGCTGTTAGAGACCAGAAAAACTTTTTAAATTAAGCAGATCTTTTTGGACAGAAGAGGTATGATGTGGAGGCAACTTTTTCAAAACGAATATCCCAAAAAAAAAAGTTCCATACATCGTCGCTCCACCCTAGTTTACAGTAAATTAATGCCCGTGTACAGTATTTGACAGCCAGTGAAGCGTACATGTAAGGCCATGTGTACCGTATCATAAGCGCATCGAGATATGTCAATGTGTTGTATCGTGTATGGTTTGCTATAGCGTATATTTGCACTGTGTATGGTGTGCTGTAGATGAATACGGTGCAGCGGCGCTTTGGCAGTATCGTTATTGCGCAACTGTCTCGTTCAAACCGACAACTTATGAAACTCGCTGTGCATTTCATAGCAATTCCTAGATATTATCTAGTCATGGGGAACTTATTTAAAAAGTGCTTATTGATTATGTCAAAGAAATCTTTCACACAACACACGGTACTCATAATAAAGTGAAAAGTTCTCATACAGTTATTTTCTCAGAATATTTGAAGTCAGAAATTTACTGTTTATTTTTAAACGAATAATTATAACATAAACAATGACGCACTTTTCAGAATGCCTATTGTAAATCTGAAGCTTCGTAAACCAAACGATGATTTATTGTTGCCGTTTATTAAACATATCAACGCTGTCATCATCATCATCGCAGACTTTATACGAAAACCGCGATATACATGCATAAATATGTAGTAAATAATAAAATTTTTAGCCAAAGATATCTTTGATCTAACTTTATTAGCCAGTGAGTATAAATTTTAATTGAAAAGATACGTACGCGATTGTAAAATGTATACATTCGTTCGTTCGTTCAGTTTACTTAATAGTTTCACGTCAATCTGATTCAATCTACTCTCGATTGAAAAAGTTTCGTAAAATAGTGAAAAGCCGGTGTGCTCTACTGTTTAGTTTATTTCGTAATATATGTCGCTGTTAAAGTGTAACAGTAATAGTCATTGTACGTAGTTTTAAATTGAAAAAGTTTCCATAAAAAATGTATGCGTTTAAAAACTTTCAGTTTGGTCTTTGAAAAAAATATGCCAACGTACGGGAAAATTTTAATATTAGTGTTTTCTTTCGTTTAAATTAACTTATGCGCTTGAAAAGCTTTTTAGGTTATATTACATAATCTCATAAGAGTATTTAATATTTTTTTGTAATGAGCTACATATACAGGTCTAATGTAATAAATCCGATTACTTTCTTTATCTTTTATATATAAAATTATTTAAATATAATATAATAATATAAAGGTCAACTACTTATAAGTTGAAATTATCTATTTTTGTACCACGCTTACATCAAAGATAAGTATTCTGTATTATAATATGTATATCGACCGTGAATTGCCCATATCTCCTAACTTGGAAAGGGTAGATAAAAAATTTGCCCGTTACATATATAAGAGGATGTACGGCTACTACCCTTTTCTCTTCCCAACAAAATTCGTTAGGGGTATGACTGGCATGAGGTCTTTGGAGTGGAGGAGGAAAGTATCTCTGTTGAAACATATGTTCATGATTATAAATGGACATCTGTTCAATGGGGAAATACTAGAGCGTCTCCAACTTTACACTCCGGATGTTTATTGTCGTGCACGGGGTCACGAGCTATTTGTGGTGCCGGGGTACAGAACAATGCTTATGGGGTCCAGCCCGGTGATTACTGCTCTCAAATTATTTAATTCGTTGTCGACTGATGTTGACATTTTCAACATCAGCCTGGCGCAGTTTGTAATCAAACTAAAGACTTATAAATTATAGTATTATTTTGTTATTATTATTATTTTTTTTTTTTTTTTGTTTGATTTTCTAATGTTTTTTTTTTTTTCTTTATTATATTATATTATACTCTGTAACTTTTATGTATCTTTTAATACTCTTTTTCTTTTTTTGTTTTTATATATGTATGTATTTAATTTTGATATGTATGTATATGTAATTATATTTTGGGCTAAAAACCTGTTTATAAATAAATAAAATAAAAAAAAAACTCAAAATAATGTTTTAACTCCATCAGCTAACTACTGTCGAAACATGTGTTAAAATAGGTCATAAATCAATCATTGCTCTAAATATATTTTAATTGTCTATCTCAGTTTATGTAATATGGATTTTAAAAAAAGCAATAACTCTTAGCTTCACTCTAACAGTTAAATATTATTTTCTGTGATATGTCAATGTCAAATGCATCATTTGAAAAAAATAATTATTGAAATACATATGTACATATGTACGTATTTCTAAAATGAGATCTTCTTCCCGTAAAATTTACTTTACAGACCATATGAGAAATTACTTGATATCAGTTATGATTTTGTGTAAAATTAAATGCCCGTTGACAGTGTCATCGGGTGGGTATCATCATAAATGTATGTATATATATAGTATGTACCTACAGATATTGTATTGAGTAATTTAAAATGTAGCAGATAGTTGGAAGATACGAGCGCCTCGCGCTACCCGTACCATAAGTATGTATGTATATGCGAGCGTTCCGCGACTACCCAGCCAGGCAGATCCTTGCACTATTACATACATATACATAGTAATGTTTTTATACACATGGCCATGTATGTACATATGTACGTTTCAAATACTGTACACAGGCACTAGTAACCAGTAATATACTATACGTAATATGTAAAAGTTATTCTATCTGCCTGATGTTTTGCTTTTAAAGTTCAAATTTAACGCTAAAATTTAAGTAATAAAATCCAAACATGTATGTACATACATATGTACCTATGTATAATATATACATGCATATGTATGTATATGAATATTCACTTTCACATGGTTTAACTTTGATACTATGTATGTATGTACGTACTGACAATCGCTCGAACGGCAACATCGATAAATCGAATTTGTGCAACGGAAAATTTTCCCCGGTCTATTTTGCCAATTTTCTCAGCGCGCGCGAAAACTTTCCCAAGTCTCTCTCACATCCATTGAAAAGGCGAGTTTTCCTTTCGCGCGCACTCGGGGAAAAACCACGCGGGGCGATTTTCCGAATTGAATAAAACGGTTTGAACATAAATCCTCCTTTGTATCGGCTTAGCGTTGTCCGCCACATTGTTCTTAGCCCACCTTTTCTCTTCTCGGCCCCCGTCTTCCATTCTTTGCGTTCATTTCATTTTTCAATCTTTGTTCATTTTTCCAACTCTCCCTATTTCGTTCGCTCTTACAGGCTCGTTGCATAATCCATCTCGGTCTTTATATACTTCCACTTGTTTTCCCCGGTGGTGGAGCAGCGTGTTGTTTTTCAATTAGAAGCGAACGTAAATCTTTAACACGTCTCGACTTTGCGGGCAACGCCGTGCAAAATCATAACACCATTTTAATCAGTTCTACTGCTTGCTACCGACATGAAATTGCTTTCGTTTCATATTCAGCTTGTAGGGTAGTAGTTGTTATTCACTTTCACCGCACTTACATTAATCTCATATTTATATTAATACTATGAAACTATATCGTAGTTCCATCAGCTGATTACTTACACTGGATGACTATATCATATGTATGTACTGCTTTAGAATTTATCATTAATAATTTCCAGATTTCCTCATTCTAGACGCGATGTATAAACCATACGCATATCACATAAGCAAGTCAAATTTATTTATTTAGTATACGCCTGTTAAGTCTATTGCAAGAATCAGACATACATATGTACATACATAGATAGATAATACATTATACTAGAAAAAACATCAAAATACAAAAAAAGCGCTAATAAATATATTGTGGTGAGTTTATAAGTGTTACGATGGGCTGATTGAATTGAGAAGATTGTGTGGAGTCAAGTGGATGGTGATTATTCAAGACAGACAGGAATGGAGAGGTCTTCATCCAGCAGTGGATGGTGAACGGCTGAAAATGATGATGATGAATTACCGTATCTATCATTGTTGAGATAGGAGAATGAAGATAATAATTTTTACATGAAATAGTTTCATAATCTAATAAAAATTGAGAACTGGTAACACGTACCGGTACTTTTAAGCGAAAAGTCGATTCAATAAGAATAGGACTATCTATTAGAGAGTTGAATTAAATTAACCCCTTACAACCCTAGCTAATGTTTGAGAACAGGAAAAGTTCGCATAACTCTTTAACAACAATGGAAATATATTTGAAGTGTGAAATGATCTTATGTACATGTATAGGTATAATGTATGTACATATGTATATGTTACAGTGAAAGCATATTTCAAGTGAAAATATATTTTTCTAGTGAAAATTTATCAAACAATGAATTATCCAGTTTCACTGCTCAGTATCGGTGAAAGTATATTAAAGTAAGCGTATGTGTTTGTGACTTGTCGATGATGTGTCATCCTACAAGTGTGTTTTGAACTAAACGGTGGCGTTGTTGTATCTGAGGATTCTGAGGATAAGGGTAGCAACACGTGCTCTTTTCTTCTTAAACCGACCATTATAAGTCAATTGTTATAAAATCGACAAAGACTCGTTATAAACTATAATTGGTACTGTCCAGTAAAAATCTACGCCTGAACATGGGCACGACACGATAAGAAGAAGAAGCGACAAAATCACTAGGATTGAATATTTCAGCAGATTACATGATTCGATTGGTCATTTCACAACTGTCAAGTTTAGTTTCAATGACAGTTCGGAAACGAATATAATTTCACCAGTGAATATCAGTTAAAATATATTTTCACTAGTAGAAATACATATATATCTACTAGTGAAAATGTGCTTGAATATGATTTCACCGACGATTACTTACAAATAGTCAGGTTATAAAATATAGCAATGATATTCACGATTTCAATGATCATTATCAATTTATGTATAATCATTTTAATCAACGAAATTGATTTTGTTTTCTTTTCAGCCATTACATATTTTATAATAATGAAAGTCTGTAATTGGATACATATGTATGTATGTATGTATATAAATCATATCTTTATGTTTCTCTACTTATTATTATAAAAATCTTATACTCTTCGTTTATATGTCTGTTGAATAGCAAGATTGTGAGTCACAAACCGTATGGCGCTAAAACGGGCAAAACAGCAACATTTAGTATCATATTCGTATTCAGTGGCCCAAAATTAGTACGAAATTAATCCGATCGACTTTTAAAATGTGAGCATTGTGTATTATATGTATACTAGCTTATTGCCCGTTGATAATCAACGCCCGCTGAATTTTTTAATGGTTTTGATTTTTTGGATCTGGGGGGGGGTGGTAAGGGGCCGGCATAGCTTTTCGGGAGTGCAAAAAAAAGGTGCCGTAGGGGTAGGGGGGTGGGGGGGGGTGGTGAGGGGCCGGCATACCTGTTCGGCAGTGCAGAAAAGGTGCCGTAGGGGCAGTGGAGGGTCTGGGGGGGTGGTGAGGGGTCGGCATAGCTTTCCGGGAGTGCAAAAAAGGTGCCGTAGGGGTAGGGGGGGGGTCTGTGGGGTAATGAGGGGCCGGCATAGCTTTTCGGGAGTGCTGAAAAGGTGCCGTAGGGGTAGGGGGGGGTCTGTGGGGTGGTGAAGCTTTTCGGGAGTGCTGAAAAGTTGCCGCAGGGGTAGAAGGCGGCTCTGGGGTGGTGATGGTCCGGCATGGCTTTTAGTGAGTCAAAAAAGGGGGGTGGTAAGGGGCCGGCATAGTTTTCGGGAGTCCAAAAGGGACCGCCGGGGGGGGGGGGTCTGGCGGGGTGGTAAAGGGCCGGCATAGCTTTTCGGGAGTGCAAAAAGCAGGGCCGCTGGGGCAGGAGGGGGTGGGGGGGGGGGTGGTGAGGGGCCGGCATAGCCTTTCGGGAGTGCTGAAAAGGTGCCGTAGGGGTAGGGGGGGTCTGTGGGGTGGTGAGGGGCCGGCATAGCTTTTCGGGAGTGCAGAAAAGTTGCCGTAGGGGTAGGGGAGGTCTGTGGGGTGGTGATGGTCCGGCATGGCTTTTAGTGAGTCAAAAGGGGGGTGGTAGGGGCCGGCATAGCTTTTCGGGAGTGCAGAAAAGGTGCCGTAGGGGCAGGGGATGGGTCTGGGGGGGTGGTGAGTGGCCGGCAAGCTTTTCGGGAGTGCTGAAAAGGTGCCGTAGGGTTAGGGGGGGGGGGGGTCTGTGGGTGGTGAGGGGCCGGCATAGCTTTTCGGGAGTGCTGAAAAGGTGCCGTAGGGGTAGAAGGCGGCTCTGGAGTGGTGATGGGCCGGCATGGCTTTAAGTGAGTCAAAAAAAAGGGGTGGTGAGGGTCCGATATAGCTTTTCGGGAGTGCTGAAAAGGTGCCGGGGGGGGGTCTGTGGGGTGGTGAGGGGCCGGCATAGCTTTTCGGGAGTGCAGAAAAGGTGCCGTAGGGGCAGGGGAGGGGTCTGGGGGGTGGTGAGGGGTCGGCATAGCTTTTCGGGAGTGCTGAAAAGGTGCCGTAGGGGTAGGGGGTCTGTGGGGTGGTAGGGGCCGGAATGGCTTTTAGGGGGTATCAAAAGTTGAAAAAATCAAAAAAAAAAAAAATTCAAAAAAAAAAGTCCCAAAAAAAAAGTTGAAAAATCCAAAAAAAAAATTCAAAAAAAAGTTCCAAAAAAAAAAAAATGAAAAAAAAAAAAAAAGTTGAAAAAATCCAAAAAAAAAAAAAAAATTCAAAAAAAAAAAGTTCCATCAAAAAAAAAAAAATCCAAAAAAAAGTTGAATAAATCCAAAAAAAAAAAAATTCAAAAAAAGTTCCAAAAAAAAAAAAAAAAAAAAAAAAAGTTGAAAAAATCCAAAAAAAAAAAATTCAAAAAAAGTTCCAAAAAAAAATCCAAAAAAAAAAGTTGGAAATATCCAAAAAAAACCGAAAAAAAAAAATTTTTCAAAAAATATATTCATAAAAAAAAAAACTCGAAAAAAATCCTATAGTGACGTCATAGCGTTACGGGACAGACACACAGACACACAGACACACACACAGACACACACACAGACACACACACATTAAGCTCTTTATTAATATAATAGTAAATGAAGTTCACGCTCATAAAAGTCTTTTAGAATTCAGCTTTTTCAGTATCCTTCTTTCTTTACACTCATATGAAACGATCGAAATAGATTGAAATTTCACGCATCTGCTTCACATTGAAGCGAGAGAGAGAGAGGGATTTTCAATCTGTGCCCGGATTTGAACTCGAAATTCAACGTGTCCGTAAAGTGTGGCTTCTTTTAACCCTCAACGTCTCTCAGGGTGATCCTCGCCCGTCACTCCTTTAATAGAATGATTGATGCGTGCGTCCGATATACTCGAATGATATTTTTCAATATTCTCTCGCCGAATTCCCTCTAGCGAATTATCTCGGCCTTTTTTGCGGCAGCGTTTAATAATGTGGTATTGTGTGACGTCACACCAAATCGCGGGCCTTTATTACTTAGATATATTTTATACGTTAAGTATTCTAGATTAGACGCGTTAGAGTTTATCGCGTTGTCCTCGTTTTTTCTTTTCTTCGGACGATAAAAGCTTAACGCACTTTTGAGTTTTGTGACAAAACCGCATTTCGCTTAGTGTGTATCTAATTCGTTTTTTTCTGGTGCTCGGATTAAGCTCGTAAACATCTCGTTCCCGCGTAATATAATATTTTTTGGGTGAATATGAAGCTTGGGTGAATATCAAGCTTGTCGTATTATCTGGAATCTTATCGCAATATACGACATTTATCTTTATTGATATTTATTGCGAGGTAACACGTTTTTAAAGGTTTTTCCGATATTTTTACGGTGCCTTTGGGACGCGAATGAAAAATTTTGATTTTGGACATTATTCATAAGTAGTACATCGTGTGTGGAAACAGTTTTTTGTGCAAAATTATATCGCGTGTTTCAATTGTGAAATTTATAAAATTGATAGGCTTATACTAAATTATTGTTCTTTGTATGCCGTATAAAAAAACAGAAAAAACTATTTTCAGTGAAATGTCCATGAAATGAAATGTATGGTTTCATGAACATTTTTTTGGCGAAAGGTCTGTTCTTTACATTGATTATATTTGAAAATTATACAAAAAGTTTTAGAGGTTATTACATATTTTCCTAGTCTACTTTTGCTATTATAGACGTAAAAATTAAAAATTAATTAAATTTTCTTCTATTTATAAGACATAAGATCCAATATCAAAACAGTAACTACATATATAAAAAATTTCAAATTTGAAAAATTAAAATTGAAATCAAAAATGATTCTTAGTTATTATCGTTTCGCACAATTTTATTCAATCAATTTTACACCAAAACCACATACAAGTTATGCTTTTGATATAATTCTAAATATTTACAAAATTTACCGTACTCAAGTTCACTAATTAAAGTTATCGTATAATAAGTATCGATTATAATAACATTCTCTTGATTAATCTATAATATTAACATCGCCATAACCCTGACATTGTATGTAATACTGCAAGCTTTTCATCGACTTTTCCAAGGTTTATTAGTGAAGTGTCAGAAAAACTAATGTCCGTGTCTACACCAGAGGAAAATTGATCGCGTATTACTCTACTCGTAAGAAGTTTCTAGTTTTCAAACACGTCGATAGTGAACAATCTCGCTCTTTTTTGGACTTATTTGTTTCCCAACAATTTCTCCAGGAGAGAAAGTGAAAAGCCCTGAAAAGAAACAACCGTTGTAAAACAAAAGTATAGGCGTTGGCTTTGCGCCAAAAAAAAAATAGCAAAAGTATAATATGGCGCGCGATACCATCTCGCACATCCTCCATAATAAATATTTCCGCAAATTCGAATCCTCGAAAAACACGCTCGTAATTCATCCGGCTCGTTCCGATTGCTGCGCAATAATAGCGGCGCGTCAGCGAAAAGGTTAAATCGACCGAAAGGTTCAAATTTTAACTATGTTGGACCGAAGTTTCGAGTTACGCTTTCGGACGATCCGTCCGTCCGTCCGTTCGTTCGTCCGGTCATGTTTAACTATTTAAAGCGGACGTAGGTCGTTACGCTTTAACCCCTTCACCTGTGTGTTCGTAGCTCAACACATAGTCGGCTCTTTGTCTGACTTTCAATGTTGAATTGAATCTATCGAATGTCGCCATTACTCTATATTTTATTCAAGTAAATGTATTGAACGTTTACTATTGCGTCTACAAACATACATAGAGTAACCCAGGGGCAAACGGACAGGCTTATGCTATTTTTTGATTAGGTTCATTTCTATGGGTTATAAATAAGGGAGTGAGTGCTTAAAACATATTAATAGGCATTCAGAATAATTTCAAATGTTTTTTATTAAAATAAATCTTAAAATAAGTATATAGAACAATAAAATAGAAAAAAAACCGAAATGTCCGTTTGCCCCCTCACTACGTTTCAATCGTCATTTTCGCACCGAAAGCACATGAAATGTGGGTCCTCTCCATTTAAATCACATTCCTCGTGATACCACGTGGAACATGTGGTACATTGAAACCACTCTTCACCTTCAATGTAGCACTGGTGGCAGGATCCACAAATTTCCTCGGCTTGATTATTTTTTTTTTTTTAGATTTTTTTCCTTTTCTTCCCGTAGATTTTTTTTTTTTTGTCTCTAGAATAAAACTTGGCGACGTCAATATTCTGGATTCAGTCTTTTTTCGCCCTTTTCTAGTAGTTACTAGAAATGCCTCTGGAGTACCAGAGGCATTTTGTCTATTTTTACAGCATTGACTACTTCAGCCATCGCCTCTTCGTCCCAGGAGCATCGCTGAGAGGTCTTCGGTCGATTACGCACGATGACTAAAAAAAAATAGAAAGCGAAATCGATGAAACACTCCGATACAATATAGTGTCCGTTTGCCCCTTGTCGTGACTGTCCGTATGCCCCGTGGAGTAACATCTGATATTTAGTAAAATGAAAACTAGATGTCACCACTTGGTTCATTTTAAATTCTCTCCCCGGTTGCCCAACGTATCAGTCATCCAATAGAAACATCACCTCACAAAAATCGATCACTTCAACTATACTTTATTTCAAGTTAAGTTTGTAGAAATATTGCTAAACGATGTTTAGACTCACCTACTAAGCACAGGTAACTCGGGAAACACCAAAATTTGTTATCAAAACAGCTGATGTTGGCGGATTACGTTTTTTTAAACCGACGGCCAGTATACTGTGCACGACCTGCCGCAATAAAATGGCCAAAAAATGGTGAAACTTGGTGACGAGGGCCACATACCTTAGGAGGCTGTCCGTTTGCCCCAGGGTTACTCTATGTACATACATACATATAATTATTATATTATACTAGTCACTGTCCATTGACAGTGTCATCGGGTAGTTATTATTTATGTACATATACCTATATACCTATAGTGTATATGTATACGTGCCATGAGTGTATGCGAGCTTTTTGCGGCTACCCAGGGAGCTGGTCAGCCAGCCAGGCGGACCCTTGCGCTACTCAATATAGTAATAATTGTATATGATTCAAATTGATATCGGTTAATCAATTAATTTAGTTGATGTAATCGTTCAGTTATACCATATATTAGCGTAAGCGTCTGTCTGCCTGTTGTTTAATCGCAATTCTAAAATAACAAAAAATAATAATTTAGCGGTGTGTTGGCAATAAGCCTCCATCTGCAAAAGCAGGTTTGAGTCGACGATGTGGTCGACGACAGGTAAACCGGGTAGTTTTGAATGACAAAATAATAATAATTTCATTTATTTCTGACGAAAAAGAACGTAGTTTAATCTTTGCCGTACATATGTACAACCTATTTATTCGGAAGCAGTCTTATAAGTTTTTCAATTATGTTTAATGTTTCTATTTATGATATAATTTTCATTACAAATGTCAAGGAGGGTATTGCAATCTTTGCCGTCCATATAACCTATCGGAAACTTTTAAATTCTATAAATAAATGTGTGTCAAGTGATCTCTTCTTCCCCTACAGAATTTTCATTGTTTGAAAATCTTCACATTTTCACTATATGTGGCACAACAACGCTCTCCAAGAATAATAGAATAATAAATTAGACACCGACCGTAGAGTGGCAGGGGTTTGAAATAAAATACAAAATACTAGTATAGAATACGGCTCGCAGACCGCACGTTCGACACACCTGAATAAGCTTTGGTGCAGACGAGCTGGAAAATTAGCCGAGCTTCGGTCAATTTGTGTTCGATTGCGTCCGTCTCGAGGATAACATTTCCACTGGACTTTTCTTTGAGTGAAGCGAAACGGAAGCTGAAATAGGATGATAGCCATCGGGGAAACTCGACGACTGTGAAAACGACAACGTTCAAATACTAATATTATACATATATACACAGTATCGGCCATTCAAATCATCCTGTCATAAAATCGAATCTTATATATGTATGTATGTGTGTATGTACTATCAAAATTTAAGAACTAAAATATTCTTAATGCTACTTAAAACAAGTAAAATAGTTTCAATTTAATAAAAAATAAACAAATACATACACGGGCAAAAGAGCCCAATCGGGCTCTTTTGCTCGTTAACGTTTTTATTTGGATGTATTTGTTTTTTTTTTATTAAATTGAAACTATTTTACTTGTTTTAAGTAGCATTAAGAATATTTTAGTTCTTAAATTTTAAGCAATTTAAATTTAAAAAGCAAAATTTAAATTAAAAGCAATGTGATACCGATTTCAAGGACCGAAGTACCACGCATGAATTTATTTTCATTCCATAATCAAATACATCATATTTACATTCCCGTCATTTATCTTACATGCTGGAAATTCACGTCACGTTATTTAAAATTGACTTTTATTTACACGTTCAATATACTCATCGGTGATGTTATTCGCCACTCGTGTATATGTATATATATATATATATATATATATTGATTAATCTTAAGGGTTGTGCAGAAAACGTGAGTGAGTAAACACGCGGTACTTTAGGTCTCACGTTGAGACTTTTTCGGGGTCCTTAATATCCGCAATAAAACCCACCGAATTGTCAATACCGAGTCCAATGTCTATCAACGTGACATTTAGTTACGACCACTCGATAGTTACATTTGTATTTGTGGTCTTTTTCATTAAGAAGAATAGATCGAATTGGGTTTTCCTTTTACGTCCGTGTACCGATTTATTTAATATGTACATTTACTCTTTTTTTTTTTTGTGGAAATTTGTCGCTAAAGCCTTATAAATATGCGCAATTTCGAGCCGGAGAGACTTCTCTCGGTTCATTTGAATCACTGAATATATTTTATATAAGGGCGCGCGGTGAAATGAAATGGGTTCTTAAGGAAATTAAAGTGCCTTGTAAAGGCAACATCGGCGTCCCCGCAAAAGCCTCAAAAGTTGATCGAAAAGTGGATGGAAAATTAGCTCGACCCCACTAAGAGAATCTCGACGAAATTTCTCCGTTCGTAATTGACTATTAAAATAAAACGCGCCGTTGAAAATATCGTCAATCTGATCAGAGTTTATCTTTTAAATTATGTTGCAGTGATTTTAAAGTACATAAGGTAAACTAATGAAAATCACGTTCTCGTTTAAACTGTGACATTATTAATCCATATAGATACACTTTTTAAGCACAATTCATCATAGGCTTAAAATCGTAAAGGTATAAGTAACAAAAGTGTTTTATATTTTAAAAAAAATTCAATTTCATATAGAATTTATGAAAAATCACTAACTCAGAGCTAAAATATCCATATTGAAACCCTTTACAAATCTGTATACTAACCTAACATATTTTTGTCCTTTGTACTGTTTTGATTTTAGTTCATTCATTTGAAATAACAATGTATTGATATCACATACAAATAAGTCAATACAAAAAAAAGGATCTTTTTTTCTATTGTATGTTTTTGTGACAATTGAAAATCTTAGCTTTTTTTTCTTTGAGCGAATTTCCCTTCTCTTCTCATATTAATCTAATATTTAAAGCAAGCAAACGTTTAATACAGATACGAAATTATTACTATTATAAACGAGTTTACTCATTTTGAATTTCATACATCTATTTAACCACAACGAAAACGTGTGTTAAAGCAATTTCCAAGAAATGAACGTTCAATTCACGTACTAAATTCAATCATTTCAAGGAGCTTCATAAGGGTGCTTCAACGATAAAACGTACATACATATGTACATATGTATGTACATTCAAATACAATACAATCTTTATACCTACTTTACTTTGAAACGTAATCGGAAAAGTTACGCATACAAAAATAACTCACACACACACCCACAAAATAAATAAACACGTATAAAAACAAACGTAAATAAAATTTTCCCGTTCTTTTCCGTTTCCGTTACATTTATTCGGAAAACGTAGATGAGTAGGTAGTATACGTATATATAAAAATGAAAAAAAAAAATAGAAAAAAAAAGAACTGGCAAGTACTCTTTATTACGACGAGATAAAGAATGAACGTAAATCGGGCCGATAACGCTTCTCGTTCGTATTTATATTGTGTACCTACGTTTGAGCGATACACAGCGTGCCAAATCTGGCACGAAAGTCATGTGCCGGTCCCTCGGTGAGAAATCCATCGCACCCCCTTCAATTCATCCCCATTCCCCGTTCTCATCCTCATCCAGTTTTGATCCGCGTCTCGGGGCTCGCGAGGCCTCTTTAAATTCCCCTCCAGGGCTGGATTATCCGAAAATGTATTCAATAAATCTATCCGCGCTCCCCAATTTCCTCGAGAGTGAATTTTCAATACGAGAGTAACTTTCCCTGTCTCATAATAATTCCATCAGCAATTTTCCATACATTCTTCATACGCGGGTCGATCTGAACCATAAAATAATGTCTTTCTACTCTGTTAAGGGTCAAATTTGCGGCCCGTTTTGTCAACCAGTTAACCCTCTATTACAAAATACACATTTGTTTATGTGAAACTATTACTAAAGTCAATCCTTTCTATATCATTTTTTTTAATACATATGAATATTTGTACACAATTGTGTATTGTTAACATTTTATAATACGTTAAAAAATTGGATAGATCAACGTCGTAATTAAATAACTAAACTCTCCAATCTAAATTTTACAACTCAATTGAAAAACTAAGCGTAAAAAAACTCTGTCTTCAAAAGTAAATTCATATTATTGATATGTACGAGTATGTATGCACATAAAAGTGCAACGATAAAAAAATTCGAATCTACCGGTACGATTTTTGCCAAACTTTCACTACAAGATTCAGCGTAATCTCAACAACACTATATGACATATGTAGCTTTTATGGAATACGATATTGTTTATTTTTTTTTTTTTGTATATATGTACATACAAATGTATGTATGTACGTATATACATATGTATATACATATAATAATTATATGTATATACATATAATAATTATGTCAACATAAATGACACCTCAAATATATTTTTAATTAACACTTAGCAGAGGCATAATATTTAAAGGAAAATACAAAAATTTAAATACAATTTGCTGCTATACATGGAACAGCTGTAGATAAATCGTAATATAAAATTATACCTAAAATAACGAAATAAAGAGTCTCGATATTGACATGTTTATATATTGTTATTTTAACATACATACATCAACATTTTAAAAGTTTTTATTAAAAGTTTATATGTATATGTAGTAAAATAGGATCAAACTGACTTCTTCGAAAAATCAATCACGTCCTTCTTTTACCAAACTATTGAATTTAACCAATTATAAACAACCCATTTTCTAGATAGAATCTATGTAGAGTACAACTGACTTATTGATTACAATTATTCCACTGACTTATTCGACCGATCCTTGTCAAAGTTCACTTCCAATCTACCCGCGAACTAGCACTGTCTTCAAATGCCGTGTCAAACAAAACAAACCCCCGCATATTTACAGACAAAGTATGGAACGTGTGTGGGCGACATTACAATTCTAAAACCACACACACACAGATTGAGTTGTGCGTAACAAAGTGGGAATTAGTCTCTCGGACCGATCGCGGTTAGACCGCAACACCATTAGGTACGCGAACTTGTTACGTACGACGAATTCGTGTATAAATTAACTTTGAAATTCTCGGCCAAACTACGACCTCCCTTTTGCACGGTAATAATGGACCAGCGGGGGTGGGTGATTTTGGTTACCTTCTTAGCGTGGAATTCGCATCTCGAAAAGTTTCGCGATTTGCCTAATAATAATGGCCGGCTAGAGGCCCACATTGTCGATTAATTGCGTTGTTAAAGTTAACAACGGATTCGAGTGAATAACTTGTCGACTATGAAGTTATTTCACTCGAGGATACTCGTCACCTATGATCGATCTTTCGTTGTATTTAATGCTTTGCCTTCTAATCTAGGAAAAAGTTCATATTCAATGTATCTAAATTGAATGGCATCTTGAGTGTACAATGTTCGTTGCGAAAACAGGAAGTGATTCGATTTCAATGATCGTTACAGTATACCAACAAGGAACGTATGTATTTACGATCTGTAAAATACATTATACATTTGTGGCCATTAATTGATTCGCAAATTAATCGGTCAGCATTAAAAAAAAGAAGAGAACCGAGTCTAAATAAACAACGGGGCAATACAATGAAACGAGGTACGAACGGTACTATTATTTATTCAATGCAAATAGCACGGGATCGACGTTGATTTCGACCACAATTCGGCCAAAAGAAAAACAAGTAAATTAAACTGGGGAAAGGAACAAGGATAATAAGGGTGGGAGGTGGGGGGGGATTTTGGATAAAAAGTCGTGGAAAAGCTTTGCGTACAAAGTGTATGGAAAAACTTGTAAAACTCGTCTGTTTCCCCTTGATGAATATGATAATTTGGCGAAATCTGGAGCGAATTCGGCCTATTGTGATTCAAAATGGAGCTCATTTGATAAAAGATTCAGGTGAGAAAACTTTGAAGGCTCTCTAGTTTTCCAGGCAAGGAAAAAAGAGGCTTTATAGCATGACGAGAAATAGCGAGAAAGAGAAGGGGAAGGGTTCGATCATTACCGAGTCGTTTTCGACTCTCCCTGATGTGATTCGAGAAAAATCTCTGAAAAAATATAATAATAAGAGAGATTTCACAAAGTCATACAACTTATTACTTCAGATGTTCATACACTAAAAAAATTCATGTGACCAACACTCGACTTTTTGTATAAGTGCCTTAGTAGATATTTTCCTTTCATTTCTTCTGAAGGTGGCGTACTTTATATCAAACGTTGTCTCTTCACAATTCGAGAAGCATTTTTCCGTTTGTCATAGTAAAGTAATTAGGATAATATACTAGTAGATAATAGTAGATAGTAGATAATATACTTCTCTAGTAGTTTCCCATTACTTTCTGAAAGAAAAAAAGTAATACAAAGGGATGCAAAATGATTTGATAGGTAGGGAGGATCTTTTTAAGTAATGCTAATTTTAATGAAAGCATCTCACAATTAAGTTATGTAGATAAATTGGAAAATTTTAACAGAAAACGGCCAATCTGAATTTAGTAATATCCAGATCTTATCAATGCCGATGTTTAAGGTCTAAAGCCTTTAGACATAGTAAGATCGAATCTTAGACTTTCACTCAAGAGACTGACGTCGCTTGGCTTATACATATATAATTTATATAAATTAACGTAACCTTTATACATCCACGTAAAATTGTATAATACATATATATTCGATTTCGTCGACTCGCGCACAAAGCTATAAAATTGTATCGCAAGCATAAAACGGCTTTCAAACGTAAATTTATCCATTAGTTTAATTGCGGTTTTATCGTGCATGTAAACTCGTCGATATCGTTTCTACACACAGCGCTTACTCATATTTGAGTAACTTACGCTGCGATATTTTAACTTTTTTTTACACTAAGTGGCGATTAAAGTGCGATCAAAGGAAGGAAATATTCCAAAGAGCGAAATAATAATAAACGGAAATTTATTAATACGCAAACCATTGCGTCATACGAGTGGCTCAAAATTGAACTTATCGATAGTTCTACTTTTACGATAAGACCTTTTTAATAGTATTGACTGTTCAATATTGGCTTCGGCTTACCTTGAACTGTTTGTAGTATTTTTTTTATATACATAAAAGGGGAGTCTGTGTGTTAAGACCTTTTTGGTTTAATACGATTCATAGCGTTTTTACGATTATGGTGGTCTGTTCTATGGTGTTATGGCGTTTCGCCAGAGAATTTCCAGCATTCGTCAGGTCGACAGAGCTGACCTATCGGTATATAAAATCGACGTTCGATGTTTTTGTAAACATCGACGAACATACATTTTGTAGAATGCGAACGGGGTCAATATCGTTGTTTTCTTGTGAGATCGCGTCTAATTTTGAATGAAATTCTGTTAATTGATTACTAAATAGAGTCAGTGTCTAATTAAGCTAAACAGTGGCGGTCATTGAAATCTGATCAACTTGCTTAAATATTTTTTTAGACTTAACAAAGCAATAAGCCTTAACAAACAATTTAAAAACTGAATAGCAGTAATTTCAAATTCTACAACATAAATTTAACTCAACGTAAAACTTTTCCCACGAGCACAACTAAAACCCAACGAGTGACTTTCCCTCGGAAAAATCGCTACACACAACAGCACTGCGAATTGTGCTCCATTGTTGTATGATCAGCATGTAGCAATTTTCCGGGGAAGAATGCCGGCGAAGCGGACCACGCGGAAAATATTAAGCTTTCGCAAACTTTTCGCTAAATCCACATAAATATTTAAAGCATCGCGGTCAGACATCATGCGCACACATATAGAGCGACACGGCCGATCTTTTACCTATTGACTTTGAATTATAAAGTTCAAAGCTCGCCCGGCGATCCTACTTGCTTAGTTAAACGACCCGGAAAATTGCGTTATGCTCTCGTCCATATATTGTATTGGGTGTATGGGATTATTGGCCTTACTGTGTATGCTCGAACGCCTCTCCTCATATAAACGTAAGATCTACACAAGTGACCTTTGTCATTTTGGTGTTGTGTCGGCTTTGTCAGATTTTTCAACGATAATGTGTAGTTAAGGTTCCAGAAAAACTACCTTATGTCGGTCAATATAATTTCACCCGTAAGAAAATAGGTTTTGTAATTTTGGTACCTCGTTTATTATAGTTACGTATACTTAAATTACGATTCATCGATTTCGTAGAAGTTTAGTCGCTGTGTCCATTTTTAGATAATCAATAATTTTTTTGTATTGGTCATAGTATGAATGATATTTATTTTAATATTTTTATTCTTGTATACTGTATGCATACGTAGCAAAGAAACGTAATGGTTTTACTTTATATAATTAAAGTAATTGATTCATTTTAATTTGTGTTTATTCTTGTACCAAAACTGTTACTTTTGATTGGTTTCCTTCAATTTTCTAACAAAAGAATATGAAAAAGAATTTTTTGTAGTATGATCTATACAGATTCAACGAATAACATTGAATTTTCATTATTTTGGATCCTATTATTCTATGTGAATAGAACAAATTAATGTTGAAGTACATAGATTGGTTTCCTCTTTGAACAATCGTAATTGCAGGTAAAGAGGAATTGAATGTTAATTTGATTTTAAGTTCCAGCTTTGAGCTTTTAGAACATATTGTATATTTTAGCATAGAAAAAGGTAATAGAATAATTATGCATAGAGACAAAATCTAAATTATTATAATCACACTTAGTTCGCTTTTTGCTTTGTTAGTATATAATCTACTTGCCATAATTATTTAATGAATCAATAGTCTTCTATACAAAGTTACGTTGTACGTCGTATAGATATATAGAAATTAATGAGCAAACTTGGATCACGCCTGTTGTTTCTGTGTTCATCCTTACAATGATTAATAGTGATTAATGACTTCCCTCTGAATGAAATAATTTCCCTATTATTTCAATTCAACGGGTAGGTACGTTTTATGACGCACTATGCTAATTCCGAGTGAATACACAGTTAAAGTAAGTCAGAAAAATAATATAACTGTGACAAATTTTTCATTAGAAGTTGTGAGAAACGCTTTATATATATTTCATGTATTGTATGAATGATAGGCCTCGTATACACTAGTGCGTTTAGTATTCCGGAGTTGAGGGTAATTATTCGGATGGTTGGATGATGTGACGGAAAAGCCTCATGTACGTCTTGCCGCATCTTCCTGAAGCTTCTGCCACTTCCGGTTCTCTTCTCCAGTTTAACCCAAGGTTTCTCGGATGCGCGTGTCTCACTCAGTAAAATCATTGTTTTGCCAAAATAATAAAAAAAAAAGATGTACATAGGTATATGTTACAGGCAAATTACAAAATGTACTAAGATTCATAAATTGAACCCACACAACCACATGAAAAAAACTGGTTCTATTTGTACTTCGGTATGAGCTGGTCACATTGATGAGATAAAAGATTATTCGGACAGCATAATTCATTTATTTTACATATGTATGTATAATACGCTTACGCATTGTTTATAGGTAGGTACAGTGCGAAGATTTGACATTTTGCCTGTAACATATTATATACATGAATATACGTAAACGTAACCATGAAAATTCAATGAAAATGGAACCTTAAACATCGAATCATCGATTAATTGAATTAATTCAACCCTTTCAAATTGAATTTAATCGATGTATAAACATAAAGTGTCGTTCAATTTGTAAATTCGAATGCGGGAACAAAATTGAATTTTCCGTTTTTCATTTTTTCATTCATATTTTTTATTCATAGTAGCGTCAATTCGTTTTTAAATTACATTACGGAATTCCAAAAGTTATATTCCAATATTGCTATCTCAAACATTCATAAGTAGGTATGTATGTAGAGTAAAGTTTTGAGTAAACATTCCAACGCGAGAGTAATATTTTGTGTATATTCCATAAATTGTGCTGCATTTGCAGAATTTACAAACGCTATAAACACACACACACACGTATACGACACAATCTGAGTGTATTTTTAATTTACCTGATGGCTCCAGAATATGGAACGGCAACTGAAAAGGGAGTCGAAGATAAAGCGAACTTCCTCTCTTTTGTACGTAATAGAACATAATACACATACACACGCGGATGTACGATTTACGACTAGAACGTATCCCATATCATCAATATATGTACATACATATACATTTACACAACGTACAACATACAATATGGAAGAATCATATTACAATTTGGCGAAGGGGGAAACCGAAAGGAGCATAATAACGGCAAACGAACGTATGTACGTGTACGTGCACGTGACCGACGCACGTACCGTGGAAAATTCTGCGGCGACACGGGAAAATGCAATCGGAAATTTTCCGACGCAAAATGGCCGGCCATTCGAACGTCGGACCGCTCGAATGGCCGTCGTAAAAGATCCGCTTTACGACGTCGACCCTTCCACGGACTACGACGGGTGGGTCGGTCGTTTGCATTAGATGCAATTTTCTCTAAATGCATCCACGCGTCGTTGCACTTTGAGCGCGACCGATTGAGCTATGACTAATCCGCATACTAATATCTTCAAGTTTCGCTTAACGGCTTTAGCTGAATGGGCGTCGTGAAAATTATGGTCAAAAAAGTTTTCTGTTTGTAAAGAAGCCATGTAATAAGCTCGGTGATTTTATTAGAGCTTTAGTTTCTCGAGCGAAGGTCTGGAATTCAATCCCCATGTGTCGAAAGGTTTTAAACTTTAAATATCGCCATTGGCGAAATATACAACTAAATCCAGATGGGGCCGTCTCCAGTTAGAATATCTAAATTAGTTGTGAGATGACATAATTGTAGCACAGATGGTAAAATTTTTATCAAATAGTAAAGAGATCACGCTTGATATCAATCACGCCACTTGCAAAAGTTTATAAAAAAAGTATGTACATACATATATAGCATTGCCGTGGTAAAAATATACTCTTCCTCCGTATTTTTTTTCGTAAAAGTAACATTCTAAATATGAAATGGTAATTACACTTGTTTTTGCACTAACGAGTTATGCACACAAAATTGGATATCACCTTGTAATGATAGAAAAATTATAATAAAAAATGATATATTCATTATGAAAAATGCGGACACCAAAATTCTCTCGCGAACCACCAGTGGTCCACGGACCACCGGTTGGCGACCGCTGGCGTATAGTACTCGCCCAAAGGATACGAAAATTCGTTAAAATACTGAATTTTTCCATGTAGTAAGCCAGATACCCAAAATTACAACAAGGTACAACATTTTGATCTTCAATAACAAGAGATTCTTTCACCCAACACATAGACATACAGACATTTTCCATAAATGACAAAAACGTAATCAGAGGACGATACCTGATGCAAATCAGCTGAAATCTCGAGGTTGAATGTTCGCACGATCACAACACTTTATCCAATACGGATAAAGTTAACACTTTATATGGTAGTTATCACTCGAAATAAAATGTCTCATCGCATTCGTGTACCCTAAAAAAGCACGGTCAGCAGGTTATGTTATAAGTTAATCTGTTAAGTGCCGATTGGTCAATGTGTATGGAAATTTATAAAGATCAACCAAGAAATTGAAAATAAAAATTCACTTTTCCATGATATTTAATATATTATGGCTAATTTTCGAATTTATAAATATTTGTTTTAACTGCACTTAAGTAAACTTTCAATGCATTTTATTTATACACAGAAATACAGTTCAAAGCTTACAATTTTATGTTTATATAAGAGCCATTATTGTTATTTAAAATATAATTAAACTTCCTCTACACAGTTCCAATTTCATAACACCGTCCATTTAAACAATTTAAAACAAAAACCACTCGTACGCGTTAAACACAAATGAACTGAAATTGAAAGCGTCCCGATTTCAATTTACTACATCTAGGAACGATCCTAATTTGGTACAAATCTCACCCCTCATCCCCATCATCCCGAAAAATACGCACAGGATAGAGCGAAGGGTATCAAACCGCTTCGGGTTTCTGTTCACATTGAATTTGCAGAAAGCATTAAAGTTAAAACCTCCAACCCTCGCGCGTGCACACACACACAACAAAGAAGGTACACAAATTAGTGTTCGGGTCCCGAACTAATCCCAGTTTTGGCAAAATGTTTAAAACGTTTGATGTCTTATTCAATAAACGTAACGGCGAATGGATTATTGTTCGACGCCGCGGCTTAAATCGTAACTTTACCCAAGTAGAGAGAGAATGAGAGACCCAAAAAACTCCGCTGGAATTTAATTATTCGTGACTGGGTAGGGTGGTTGTGAAGGGGTTTGGGCTCCTTGAGTCCCGTAATGCCTGAGGAGGTTCCCAACCCCCTCAAGATAGGGTCGGCGAACCCACCCCTCTGTACCTGTTGAATTAATAACTGTATTATCACTCCACTTTGTGCCCGAGTAATTCGATTCGTCCAATTGCCGAACCTGTTGTTTTGAATACCCGCAAAGCTCTTCTAACGACTGGCTGGAAACCGTAAGCTAAATTAATCCAAATACAACCAGTCTGTCTATGTATTTCGTAATTGACTTTAGTATATTTAAAACATCTCTGTTTAAAAATCAACATACAATTTAATTAAAATAATACATATGTACATATGTATGTTTATACGAAACACGTTAAGCTGGTCATTCAGATTTTTGCAGTAGTTCTTTCTATTTCTCGTAGGATATTTATTTGGATACTTATCACACATGTTTTGTTTCAAAAGTAAAACTATTTACACCTAGAGAAGGCTTTTAGCTAAGCATATCTGAATTTTAAACAAAATAAGGTAAATCATACATTAATTGTAGTGCTAAAAAGACAGTTTAGCTAAAATTACATTCGAGAAATCCCTGGTGCTTTTATACAACATATTTAACTAAACAAATTGGATTAAATGACATCTAATGCAATAAATTTATACCTTATTGTGATCAAAATCTGAAAAAAAAAAAAAACGTAAGTTGATTAAAGACGGAAATATTATTAAAGCCAAATAAAACAATGTTATAAAATACACATTGAAAAATCTATTAGCTTTTTGCCTTGCGCTTACATACACAAAGTTGTACACAACACAATATTGCAACGATGCTGAGGCAATGCAAAAATACTCCAGCATATATTTTCTATTGACTCAGCAACGTTTGAAACAATACAGTGCTGCTTTATAAACTTCATATACATACATTATTGTATTTAACATTTCATATTTATACGTTTCACCGTCCGTATCAGTGAAGTATGTACATATGTATGTAACTAGGGAAGGATACTCTCCGTGGTGAAACCATGGAAGGGAGGAAGTGATAAAAGGAGATACAACGTGATTTGATAGGCAGGTAGGAACTTAATGCCAACAAACCGTCTCACAATTAAGTTAGATAAATTGGAAAATTCTACCATAAAATGGCCAATCTGGATATAGTGATATCCAAATCTTGCCAATGATGATGTTTAATATCGAAAACCTTTTGACATACGGAGATCGAGCAACGGACCTACACTAAAAAGACTAACGCTCTAACTACTGAGCCTAACTCCTTACACAATCTAAAAGATTAAAATGGAACGCCAAATATTTTTTTGATTACAATTGAAAGAACCTTTCGCTCTATCAAATGCGAAATAGAAACGTTTATTGATTCGTCATTTGAAGCTCCGTCGAAAGTTTCCCTCGCCTCCGGTTATCATCGCGGAATGTATTGTAAAGAGAGAAAAAAAAATATTCAAAGCCCTTTGTTCGGCAGCCAGCACGTTTCGCTTTATGTACGAAAGACAAAGGAAAAAATTGGTCATTAGCGACGATCGCCTTTCGAGTCGTCGTCATTACGGAAAAAATCCTCCATTGTCGGAGTTTTCCGACCCCAATCGCATCGATCCGCATTCGCACCTGATGAATTTAACAAAATAAATCGATTAGTTGTGAATTCAGCTTGGCCCGGTTAAGCCACGGAGTCGAGACGCGCATAGCATGGGATATGAATTAATAAAGGCTTTGAACAAACGAGTCGGTTGGGAGTTTTGAGCTTACGAAACACAAAGACCCCCCTATCCATACGGTTAATGAGAACTTACAACGTGGACTAAGTCTTTCAAAAACATGTCCACTTACATATACATCGTATACATATGTGTGTATGCGACAAATTCGATTAATCTCGTTCAAACATCGAGACCGTAGACCGTGCTCGTGATTATAAACGTATTACAAAGTATCGCATGTATTTATGATACATTAAAGGTATTGAATTGTAGCATAATTGTGTGGTGAATGTTAATTTTCTGTTTAAGAATGGGTGATTGAAATTTGAGGTTTGATTTACATAGTATAGATTAAAAATCAATCAATCTAACTTAAGTTTCGTCTTAATTTTGAGAGAGATTGTTAAGTATTTAATACATGATGTATTTTATTCACTGCTGACTGATAATGGCTTTAAAATAATTAGAACTTCTCCATTATAAATAATGAGTTTTATTTATAATCCTCAAAAGCTTTGGCGAATTCGAATTTTGAACAAGCTGAAGTTTATCGTGGCTAAATATTATCGATATACAAGATTTTCATACATAATGAATCATATTTCCGCAGGAGACTATAATGGTCTTTAATTTATTTAAGAAAATGTTCAGTGAAAAGAATAGAATATGATCAATAGAAATAATTAGCAGTCAGTTTTCTTTGACAAATACTGACCATCTATTCAAAAACTGCATCTAACCTAACTTAAAATAATACTTCATTCAATATACTGACAACACTAAAATAATACAAGCCTTTTCTATACAATATAGTTATATTTAGATAATGTTAAAGAATTTACACGCATTTGTCTATAACATTAATTTTACGCCTCGCACGCTGTTACTATCATCGAACTACATATATCTAGCAGAAATTTCTGTTTTGTACGTTTTGACACAAATATATATTGACATGTATGCGTAAGATACGCACACGTCGTACGTAAAGCTCAAACGTCCGCGGCATGAATGAAAACGGAACATTTTCCACGCAAAATTGCGGAATTCACATGATACATTGTTGCGGTGAGCATCTGGTCCTTTCGCACAAAACCACTATAATATATGGCCTTTTTATTGCCCTACATATAATGCACGAGCGTACGCCATTGTTTGAATTGCGATTCGCAATCGAAAACAAACCGCTGAAGAAAACGACCGGGGGGTATACCTATATAATAATTTCATTCAACATATGTATTCGCGTCTCGGAAATTTTTCAAGTGTCGCCGGTATGAAAAAAATTCACGCTGGCCGGAAAAGCACTCGGTTCAGAAGTTAGGAGACAGATGAAGCTATCTGCCGTTGGAGAGTTTTTCCGGCGTGCGAGAGGAAAATTTTGAAAAATGACGCGAGTGAACGAGAGCGAGGAAAAGGGGAGAATGATACTGCGGTGGGAAAGTCTGAAAGTTTCCTCGCAAATAATACTCGCGTACACGCTGCCATATTGTTGAGAAATACGTGAAATAGCCGTGTTGATTTGTAGAGTAGGATTTGGAAAAGCTCACTCTGCCACGCCACACTCGTATGTTAAAAAGTTTGCTACTGTATAATAAATTCATTGATTTTTGACTTAAACTTCAGAATACACTTTTGTTAGGTAAATAGATTATATATTTTTATTCAATTTATCATATTTGTATATGTACATACTTACTACGTACATATGTTAAAAGATTTATTAAGTCTTACATAGATATGTACATATAAGTGTTCAGTCGTATTGTTAAAAAAAAGTATGAACTTTTATTAATTTTAGATACTAAAAACATTATTTTTGTCATTTAAAACAAAATTATAACGAATTTTTGCCACACTTTTGAATTTCTGTATATACTTTTTGCTGCAGTAATTCAGCAAGTTCGTAAAAAATTCTTAAACAATATTAGAATACTGATAAAACTCGCCTAAACCTTAAATCGACATTTTTACTCAAAAATTTTTGTTGAATATGTACCAATAAGAAACATGGCGTATAAAACAATAATAGCAAAAAAAAAATATCCAAATGAAAGCACACATTTTTGACTTTTATCTAAGCTAGACGATTACATGGAATGATTTTAAAGCTTTAAAATACTAGAATTGATTGGTAAAATAATTGGCTATAGATTCCAATACCGATTTTGAACATAGAATCAACGTATTTTTAGAAGTTTATCGCACAATACAAAATAATAGAAAAATCACGAGTTTAAGAATCCACCTATGTATGTATGTACATATGTATAGATATAGTTGAAAATTTCTATACCTTTGATAAATTCCACTTATGGATGATACACAGTGAGTAGAAGATTCCGAAGAATATTTCCAACATACCAACACACGGACTTAGCCCTCTTTTCCTAACCGCACTTAGTATCATAGTCGTATACATTTTGACTTGTTGCAGCGTTCGGGCTGCAACAGGGTATAAGTTTCACCGCTCGGCTCGGTCAGATCAACAAGTGAAGGTAATAAGGCTGTATTGATCACACGAGCCGTATCGGCCCGGAGGCTTTCGCGGGGAAATGCACGCGACAGACAGAGACACACCCTTCGGGAAAATCCACGAGCGAAAACGAGACGGCAACAGGTCTATTTGCGGCGCGAGTTTCGCTCGCTAACCGATGCATATACCTGCCCCTGTACACTGCCGATCATAATATTATAACGTTACCGCACAGCAATTTTGAATTAATAGTCCTAGTACTAAAATTTATCCAACTTCATATGCACGTTTCGATTTTTAGCAGTGTTGGTGTGAGTTTTCTCATATGTACCTTTTGCATGTGCCGTTTGGTTTGTGGTATGTACCTATGTATTCGCAGATGAAAAGGTGAGAGAATAAGACCGCCTTGACCCGTTTTCGTGAACTATCCCTACGTAAATAATAAATGGGGGGGTGGCGGAAAAACGAGATGAGTCTGTGGTGTGTTGCGCGTTGTAGTTTCTGCGCTTGATATCTGTGCTTTTTTTTTTCAACGTACGTTTGCGCAAACAATGGATGTTATTTTACGTGAAATATTATAGTATTGTATGCTGAAAGTTTATGTGAATGTTTGTTGCGGTAATTTCTAATCAAATGAAGATTATATGAGGTTAAACCAGGGGCGGATTTACCAATAGGCAGAGTAGGGAAATGCCCATGGCGGCAGATTTGAGAGGCGGCAAATTTGCCGCTAAAATTTTGATGACTTTATTTTCTTTGAAAAAAAAATTCCAGACGTGAATCACCTAGCGAGTCCACTGAAACTCTTTTGACACGTTACTCATAAAAACCACATTCTACACTAAACCATTGTTCTTGGCCAACTTATATCGGCTCGTTGAAATTTGGCCATAAAGAGCCAGTCTCACATGTCGAGGAAAGTCGAGAATCATTTACATCTCCCTGTGCATGAGCATTTAACATTTAGAGCATTTAAATTTTAAGCATAAACATGAGCATTTAAATTTTACATCTTTCACTTTTCACATTTTTTTTAGAACGAAAAATATATCTAATGGTGTAGATAATGTACTATAATAATAGATACCCTACATACGTAACAAATTATTCAAACAAAATTTACACTTCCTTTTTATTTTATGTCTGTAGGTGTCGAGTTTTGCATAAAAATAACGTTTATTTAAAAAAAAGTTAAAAATTATTTATGGTGGGAGGGGAAGGGGGGGTGGCAATAATCTTATAGCATATAGGCGGCAAAATGGTAAATCCGCCTCTGGGTTAAACTAATTAGTTAATTAGTGAATCTACCCTTCGTTTAAGTTCACTACATTGAATAGTTACGTTTTTGTTTCAATGGATATCTTATATTGTTCGGGTAGAGCATATGTAGTCTAAATTTTACATACATAGGTGAACGCCAGTTTTAATAACAATATAACTTGTTTTAAGCTCAATCTTTGATACATACGAGGTAAAAAATGAGGTGACTTACAAGGGGAGGTACCACTTCTGGTTGACGAAAAAATTTAAAAAACCTTATGGATTGCAATGGCCGGCACTAAACGCATATACATATGTACATACATACATATATGAAGTTTCAGTGTAACGGTTTTTAAGTTATAGAGATTACACATACATCCGCACAACACAGACACACATACAGATATTTTCCAGAAATCACAAAATACCTGAAACAAATCAGTCAAAATCTCGCGGTCAAATTTTCGCACGATCACAATACTTTATCCGATTAGGATAAAGTAATGAAAAAGTGAATAATTTTATTGATAAGGTTGTGAACTTTTCAAATTAATATTCAAATCTCAATAGATATAATGAGTATTTATCCAATTACAGTTACAATTTGACTATTTGCTACTAACAGATACGGTTATTTCCCAAATTGATACTCATTAGATCACTATTGAACGAACTGTCGACATAAAGGTGGAACTGCGATGCAACTGCACTGCGCGACACGACGCGGCCAAATATTTTTGTATGAAATTGTCGCACTTGAAGTGCAGTTCCTCTGCCGCGTAGTGCGGTCTATCTCATACAATTTCATACAAACCATATTTTTGTCGCGTCGTGTCGCGCAGTGCAGTTCCGCCTTAAAGGCTCTCACACACAGCTGCGAAATCACGTATGAAAATCTAGCGCAGAAAACTCTGACTTGAGTCCGTGTCAGAATCGTGAGTGAAATACAAACGTTCCGAAAGCGAGGGGACAGATGGTAGTTTGATAGGCTATGTCAGAGTGACAGAAACCGATGCTTGCGCAGGCCGATTTCTAAATTTTCCTAGCGAAATTCGCTAGGTTTTCATACGCGATTTCGCAGCTGTGTGTGAAATCCTTAATACTTCGTCCAAAAGGCAATAGGATACCCTTTTTGACATGCCTCAAAAGAAACATGTCATACTAGATAATCAGTAACTTGACTTTCGTATTACCTTACATTGACCATGAAAGTCAAAATAATACAAATTAGAAGTCCCAATGTCGATTATTAAGTTTTGCCGATAGGCAATCTTAAGTCTGTCTCGGCGTGAATCGGAAGACAATGAGGTGTGTTTGTTCTGGAGTCGCGGCAAATTGTGCGTGCTCGGATCCTAGCTGGCTCCTGGAAAATCAACAAAGGCCCTGCCGCCGGGGTGGTCCTCTTTGACAATGGCCCTCCTGCCACTAAATCACTCTGGGGTCTGCAGGTCCTCTCATAAGGTCGCCTCGAACGATTGTTCTCACCGATGATAAATTGGCCCGTTGCCGAGTGAAATCCGAGAGGGCTCCCTCGCACAAAAGACATCTTAAGCGGGTGGGCTCGCCCTTGCAAAAATCAATGCAAACGTACCTAGTGTATTAGATACGGCAGTTGGGTACACTAGCTTTGCATGTCAGACAATTGATGAACTGACAGCAATATTGGCAACGTAAAATCTGTCTGTTTGTACGTCAGGAACGCACGACACACTAAACTTGTTTTGTTTTAATCAAAAAAAATTTCCTACTCAAATTTTCCGGTAATCCATAGATGGCGCCACTCATATGTCCATAATAAACAGTTGATCCATAAACACTAAGCAGTCCATCAGTTTAACGTCAATAGACAATGCTTAATGCAATATAGAAATTTCCACGTCACACACGCAACATTTTGACTTTTGTTGTAAATAAAAATACATACTTAGCTCAGTGGATAGCTTTAATTTTAAGCATAATACCATAATACATCCGATTCTCTTTTTGCACGGTTTTGACATAACACGGTACAGGAAAACGGACTAATTATTATTGTTTTAACACGGTTTCAAAGAATTAAAAAAAAAAAACAGCAGTAAACGGGCACTTTTTTTGTCAAGTAGGTAGTGACACTGAATGAATATATATTTTTATATCAATTTAAATTTAAATCGAAAACCATGTCAATTTATTACTTTATTATGTATGTAACTTATGATAATATTTTAATGTATAAATAAAAAATAAATTCGATTTATTTTTGATTTCGAGAATTTTTTTTGTCGATGTACATTTTCTTTTACACGGTTTTCTCTTTGCACGGTAGTCCCTGGAACGTATCCCCCGTGCAAAAAGATAATCGGGTGTAGTTCTATGTATATTAATTATAGAAAGACTGTCTCGAAATGTAATTTTGAAAGACGAAAATGTAAGAAAACAAAATCGTCACTGACGCAAATAAACTAGTCGTGCATTTCTGTACCAATTTCAATCACAAATATCTTTCAAACTACATACAAAACTTTGGACATTGTAATAAAAACAGCACAGAATCCACTTGGGATAATTGAAATAATTCAAAATTTTTCCTTAAATGCAAACTGAATGCAGAATATTTTCGTCACGCGTGCAACGCCAACTATCATAAAAATTCACTCAAAAACAACTTTTCAAATAACAATCAGTGCTATTAATCTAAAAAAAAAAAAATAGTAACCAAATAAAAATAGAAGTTTAATAAAAAATCAATACATCTGTTTTACACAAAATCGCATCCTTCATTCTGAACTACCTCATATATAGTACAAGCGTTGAAAATAATCAACTTTCATACAATTTAAACTCGCCGAGCTTTTATGTATATTTTAAGCAAAGACATTGACTGTCGTTCTACCGGCAAAAACACGTCTCTCCCCACTCGAGTACATTATTACGCACACTATAATAAAAAGTGTACCTTTTTCATAGCCGCAACACGGTTCATAGCTCCTGAGGGCTGCAGGGGAGAGAGAAGAGGGGATGTAGTTAGGCAGGGGAGGAGAACATGACCCAGAATGTGTCTGAATTTAAAATTCAGGCAGTGGCAGAGGAGCCTTGAACCGCTATTAAAATCATCCCCGCCGTGTACAAAGCTGAGCCTCGTTCTAGGATCGGAAGGGTTGGAAGGGAGTGTGGCTTCCTGACTTTATAATATATATACAATGTATGTGAATTGTTAATGCCGCTGATATATTAAACGTGTTCGACGAACTGGTAATGTTGTTTATACGTTGCACATTCAAACGGTTCGATGTGTAAAATAAGGCAACGGGGCTTTTAGAACGCTAGTATTTATTTCATTTCAGCGAAAGTGTATAAATACGCTTCGCTTCAATCCACTGTTCCATTTATACGGTATGCGTATAAATGGATTAAAATGAATTTCCAGCGTCGGTGTATCAACGAAACAGCTAGGTCGTATAACATTGTGTCTTTACAACAATTGTGTCATATTTTAAAAAGATATCGACAATTGCCATTTGAATGAGATTTTTTAGTGGCGTGAAAGTAAACATTTACAACTCAACGCAAATGTAACTTTGGGCCATGTAGTATAAAGTCACAGATCTAATGGTACTTTTTATATGTCTTGTAATCTTTTTACTTTTATAGCAGACTTAAAATCCTGCAAGGAAAAGTTTCAAATTAACTTTAATAATAATAAATTCCACTGAGGAAAATTTTTGACCCAAAAAAACACCTTTCAGAGTATTCGAGCACATTTTTGTAGTTTAAGCCTTTTAGTTATATTAATCCCTTAATTGAAAGCTCAAAAAGTTCTCAATGCAAAAAAAATACTATGTATATCCGAGTGAAATTTAATCAAACGTATAACTAATCATCAGATAAAAAGTCTACTTTATATGTACACCATTTTGAAATACATTATAATCATTTTCAGCCGTTCACCATCCACTGCTGGATGAAGGCCTCTCCAAGATTGCTCAAGACAGACAGAAATGTCTGTCTGTCTTGAGCAATCTGCATCCACTTGACTCCACACGTTCTTCTGAATTCATCAGACCATCGTCCACTAGGTCTACCTTGCTTTCTTTCACATCCTTTCGGATACCATTCCAGTATTTCTCGCGTCCATCTGCCATCCATTCATCTCACTATGTATCCACTTCAACTTTTACACACGTTCTGCTATATTTGCCACTTTGGTCATGCTTCTTACTGATATATTCCTCTTACGATCTCTTCTTATTATGCCATGCATACATATTTCTATGCTTCTCTGTGTGCACTGGATTAACATTCTTGAATTCACCATCCACGTTTCACATCCATACATCATAACTGGCAGAACGCATTTTGAAATACATACAAACTTTGCATATCGTATACTATCGTATTGCACTATGTATTTAATTACACATTCAGTACAATAAACTTTCAGAATACCCTGTGTATTATACTCTAACTACAGAAATATATACGTACATACATATGTACGTTGATACGGTACAAATTTGAATAGAGCTTTGCTCGTGTTGGGTATATTATAATATACAGGTGTGCAACAGATAGTAGATAGTTCACAACTCGGGGATTATCTTAAGACGTACAGACAGACGTCACTGTACAACCGACGAGACGTCATTAACGGAGTTGTGTGCCCACATAGACACACACAAACACACTATTCCATTATATGTATATATGTACGTATACATAGAACCGCACAGAGCAGCGTTTCTCGAAGTGTACTCCAGTGAGATATTTATTTATAGCCAAAACGTTGTTAGTATACAGTTGATGCGGGATACTGTATTTTTTCAAGAAGGTTCGATCGCCACAAACACTGAACATAAGATCGTCTCCTAAGATGATAAATCTTGGTCGCAGTATCAGTAAGATTTTGGGGTTGCGCAAAAATATTTTCGCATGGTTAACAAGTTTGAGAAGCGTTGCCATATAATATGTACGGTACTGCGCCAGCATGAAACTGTAATGAAAGCAGCTCCAGGTACGAAAGGCAACGGTTGTTCAGCAACTGGTGCCTCGCATACATAGGGGATTATTACGACAGAGTCGTATTAATACAATTTTAATGCCAGATCACTTCTGTATGTGGCTTACTCTCTTATGCTGTCTAGAACGTCTCGAGATGTCTTTTGTCCTCGTCTCATTGTATGCCCCTATATTAAAATCCGCATGGTTTTCTTGGTTTGCGAGAAATTACTATTCGGAATATGTCCTAAGATGTTTTGAATCTTTTGCTATTTGTACTAGTAATATCCTCAACGTTATATGTAAGCGAACACTTAATTAAAGGCTTCTCCGATTTCTGATTATTCTATTTGAAATTCTATGTAAGTACTCGTAATTCTTATGCTGGTTCCGATATCAATATATGTAAGATCACTCGTTGTTAAATTCGCTAATTAAATTTTAAAAGCCCTTTGAGTTGAAAGCTCTGCATTTGTAAACATGCAAGCGTCAGTCGTTCAAAGTAGAGCGATTTTAATTTGTTGCCTATTTCTGCTTTCATCTAAATGAAAGTTATATTGTAAATCTGTCTCCATTCTGTATTTCCAGACTGGTCAATTTAAAATTATAAATATGTACCTATATATTCAATTATTAAGATTTATAAAATTTGACGTACCTCTGACCTGCAAAAGATTTAACATGTCGAAAATGATGGATATATTTTTGCGAATATAGCCAGGCGATAGCCCAATGGTTAGAGTGTTGGTCTCGACTGAAAATCCGGGGCTCAATCACGTATGTCGAAAGGTTTTCTTGACAGTTTTCAACCGTAAATATCATCATTGGCATGATTTGAATGTTACAAAACACATTGGCCATCTCCTATTATTACAGTTCATGCCTTCGCTCCCTCCCTAACCTGCAGAAGGCAATGGGAAACCGCTTGAGATTATCGTTGCTTAATTACTGCACTAAGACAGACGATACAATGTTTGTCAAATAGCGAAGACGCTATTTAGATTCTCATGTATTGATTAATATTATGTTTTCTCGCAGTTCTATCACTACCGAAACATTGAGTAGAATATATCATAATATTATTTTAAACCAAAAAAACTGACATCGTTCAAACCGGTCAATATAAACGTACAACTCTATCAAAGCATAAATCTATCAACGGTACCTAGGATACGATCCAAAACGATTTTAATATGCTAAAATAAAAGTTTACAGTCCAGCCAGTCAAATTGAGTCAGCTCAGCTGCGGCATATTGAACGGCTCATCAAACCGACCCACCCCTATTGAAATTCCGCCCCATTTTTGAATAAGGGTTGCCTTCAAATCAACGCGACTATCTTTCACATCTACATACATGTAATTTTATTATACGTATCCAGACGGCGCCAGGTGTTTTCCAACAGGTTTACGCATACGTTGTTGTTTTAATAAAAGCAAAGTATCGATGGAGAAAATGGGCGGCCGCTTCATATAAAGTCCACTTTAGCGAGGTGAATATGCTAAATTCGCGCGAGGGTTCGGAGGGTTCGAATAAATTTTGGCGAAAATCTTAAAGTAGTCTGCAGCATTTTAAAGCAAATCGATATGTTGCTGCTGTGAACGTGTAAATTTTCCGATCGATTTGAACTCCGCGTCAATTTTTGCATTCGAAAAGTTGCGCGACTTTAAAATTACACCAAAAATTGTCTAAAGTACAATCTTTGTATTGCAATAAAAAAAAGGTCGTACAAAGTGATAACATCGGTGGAAATATGTAAATTCTAAATTAAAATACGTATTTTTAACTTTAGATCGATGTACATACATACATATATTACAGGCGAAGTGTGAAATTTGGCATTGATACCGTATTTGATATTTTATATAATGTCTAAGTGGTTGAGGCAATGTTTGAAATAAATTAATTTTGCCAATAATATGACCAGCTAACATTTAAAAATAATTTGATCCGGTTTTGTTTATGCAGTGATTCTCAAACTTCAGTTTTTCAAACGTGCTATTACTATGTCAATTTATGAAGCGCAGTACATTTACACTTTGTCTGGCCATTTTGGGCATTGTATGCAATGCCTAGACACCAGTCAATACATAACTATAAATTCCTAGAGATAGGGTTTAGAAAATAAGAGAACTAAATTTCTTACACTTTCTGGTCTATTCTTTCCACTCTTTTGAAATAGATTTAAATTTCTGAAGCAAAGTACATTTTGCCCTTTACCTGAATTTTTTGGATATTCTATGAAATGCCCAGGCTTTTTATACATACATATGTACATATACATAACTAGTGCACTAGATATGTACACTAGAGTGGTCCCCGTTTGACGACTGACCAATTTTAAACGTTATACCATAATGCAAAATTTGCAAACTAATGGTTAACCCTAAACCGACATTTTTTCTAGCACGCAAACAACATGCTTATCACTTACGATCGAAAGTACCCGGCGTTGCCTGAGTGGATTTTTAATTACAAATACATAGTTAATGGATACTATCTTATACCAAAATGACACTGAAAAGAATTTCAACCGAAATACAAATGATACCAACATACATACATACATATACATACATACATACATACATACATACATACATACATACATATGTATGTACATAGTTAAATTCAAAAAAATTTAATTCATTATTTAATGTTATAGATATCGATTTTTATACACAAACTCGCTATTCTTAATTAAGGAGTGTAATTGAAGCAATAAAAATTGTTTATATGTAGTATGTTGATAGAGTGGTGTAAGTAAACGAAAACAATTTAAGAGGCTTTTGCGTGCGATGGAACAATTATGTCGAATGAAGTTCGTGATCATTGAATTGTATTACGATTATGTATGTACATACATACATTGCACATTATACTATATGACTGAGTATATGTAGTACATATACAGTTATTTATTAATTTATTGAATGTTTGCCAATTAAAAAACAACACCAAAAGAAACGGTTTGCATTTTCCGATACAAGCAAATCAATTTAAAAACATTCAAGCTAAAATTAAATAGACTGTGATTGAAAACTTTGAGCAAACAATTGCAAAATTGATTCGCAAATACTTTCGCCGTTAATGAATTGTTGACGATGTTTAAATAAATGCTCCGTTTTAATTGAAATTAAACTTTAACCCATTGTGATTGACTGTCATTCATTGAAATTGACTTTATTGATATACTACGTAGTGTGTTTGTTAACGGCAACGATCTTGCTTCGCTCGATGTGTCTAACGAAGGTACATATTTTGGCCAACTTGGCCGCAAGTAATGACGTGAGCGTGACCGAAGTTGTTTATCGTAGTAACTTTTCACCATTGATCATCTAATTCGCTTTTATTATATGGTATAAAAGTACGATTACGGTAACTACGGTAGCTTTGTAGAGTAAATTGTAAACATGAGTCAGTGCGTCATTTTTATTAGGTCGTCACATCAGTCTGTTAGCATCGCTACAATTCAATCAACTGGTCGAAGACACTGGCCGTGTCGACCAAGCTTAAGAATATTTTAAAAACATATTGCTTTGTAATTATGAAAATTTTAACCGTGAATTTTGCTTATAAAGTACTATTGACGTCTACTTTGCAAATAAAACGACAATTTGATCAAATTCTAATATTTTAAAGGCACGTACGTTTTTTCGACATAGTATGCATATTTTTCTTTGTAAATTTTATTCAAGTGGAAAATAAATTTTCCCTAAGTTTTTCCTCCCTTCACTACCAAAAAAAAAATTCTTACGAAATATTACTAGACAATTTTGCGAATATTACATTTTCAGTCGACCCATTCCACTACTTTTTTACTTTATCCTAATCGGATAAAGTATTATGATCGTGCGAAAATTCGACGAAAATCGAAAATTCGAAAATTTACTGATTTGGATCAAGTATCATCCCCTGATCACGTTTTCATGATTTCTGGAAAATGTCTGTATGTCTGTGCACTATGTGTGTGTGTTTTCTCTGAAACTATCAAGTCTATCAAGCTAAAATTTCATATCTATTATTTTCACGTAAGTTGTAAGAACCATAATAAATTTGGTCAAATTCGGTCAACCGGAAGTAGGGTTTTTTTTGTGCAGAAAATTCAAAAATCGTGTAAAAAATCATATTTCCAAAACGGCTCCGGGAATTTTGTCGAAATTTCATATCTATAGTTTTCACGTTAGCCGTAAGAGATACTGTGATTTTAGTCAACTTCTGACGAGCGAAAGTGGCAGTTTACTCTTGAACAATTTTTTTTGTTTTTATTTTTTCGACCTTTTAAATATGTAGTATCGTCACAAAATTGTAATGTTGTAGTTTAAAAAAAAATTTATATTTAAAAAAAAATAAATCATTAAAATTAGTCAACCGGAAGTAGGTTTTTTTTTTCGTCGAAAAGTTTACAAGAGAATATTTCCGAAACGGCTCCGGGAATTTTGACAAAATTTCATATCTATAGTTTTTACGTTAGCCGTAAGAGATACTGTGATTTTAGTCAACTTCTGACGAGCGAAAGTGGCAGTTTACTCTTGAACGATTTGTTGTTTTTTTTATTTTTTTCGGCCTTTAAAATATATAGTATCATCACAATATTACTAATATTGTAATTCCGAGAGAAATTTCTATTTAGGAAAAAATAAATCATTAAAATCAGTCAACCGGAAGTAGGTTTTTTTTGTCGAAAAGTTTACCACAGAATATTTCTGAAACTGTTCCGGTGATCTTGTCGAAAATTTATATTTATAATTTTCATATAAAAATTAAGAGTTGATAAGGTTTTGATCAAAATCCGCCAACCGGAAGTGGTAGTTCAATATATGCCGAAGATCGTATTTTACATACGCGCGCGTACTCAACATTTTTGTATGATATTTGTACTCATATTTATGTATGTATTTTGGTCGGTGTGGTGGTGTGCATGCGTTTTATTTACTTACGTACTAAAAAAAATAATTTCGTTACTCTTTGTATTCCTCAAATATATGGATAAAGTCATGGGTTGGCTACACCCGAATTTTTTTTTGAACATAAGAAACATTTCATGAAACATACTCGAACGATTGAAATAACTCATCGCATTTTCACATGTCCTGACATGAAAACGGAGACAAATTCGAACACATTTCGACTCTGATGAATGTCTGCAATATTGTAAGTGTACCATACTGAGATTTATAACTTCAAACGTTCCCTTTTTACATATGTACGTACTTCCAGCAAACATGCCGCTCGTCTACTTTATCTCCCCGTCTAGACTTTATTTCCCGTCGGGAAAAAACAATTCTTCATATTACATCATATGTACTAGCTATACGTACACGGTTTTTCTCCGGTACAATAAGTAATACCTTTATCTATTAAGTATATCTCCAATACTACAAATTTAAATTGATTCATTGGAATAAAAGTTTGTATACTAGCTACCCGAAAGAAGAATGGCCTATTGCACTCAAGTAACCTATAAGGTTATAGGATAATAGGAAGTAACTCTGCTACATTTTATACCAATGGGAATGTATATGTAACAAACAAACACAATAACCTAACCTATCAATCAAAGGCAAAGTGTAAAATTCCCGCATTATATGCAATACTTAAGCGTTTTAGAAAAAGTAAGTCAATTTTGACGTCCGAATCATTTTTTAACCGACCAATCTGACCGGCTTGACAATTTGAATCAGTTATTTTCTTTCAATCAGTCTTTCTCAAACTTGAAATTTTCAAACGTGCTATTTCTATTTGAATTTATGAAGCGCAGTACATTTCACACTTTGCCTGGCCATTTTGTGCATCTTATGAAATCCTAGGCATTCTATACAATGCAGAATTACACACTTTACCCATTACATTATATATATAATAATTACCATGTTTAAATTTAGAGCACACAATGTCTCTAGAAAAAGTGTATAAGAAGTCCAATGTATAAAATTTCATTTTATATATTTTATTTATTTCATAGTCATTTTATACAAATATGAAATAAATGAACCGTCCGAATCTTTTTTTATCTCACCAATCTGACCAGCTAATGCTGAAGAGCAATTTAAACCAATAAGTGGATTTAACCTAGTGAATTCAACTGTATTCAAGCTTATCGTTTTAATATGCATATAAGAGGTCATAGGTTGAATAGCAAATTAAAATCTTAATTGTGAGATTAAAAGCTTAGTATATTCATATCAATATAAGTAGACTGCTAGCTAAGTAACTACATACAAGCCTATTCTCACCACATCAGGTTAACAAAGGTTAAAGTATCGACCTTTGAACGTATACGAACCGCCATCACGACAAGCTGTAGTAAAAAAAACTACCAACAAAGTATTTTACAAATATGTATACAATTTCCATTAAAATTACAAGGGAAGTTGTTAATCTATACTGAATCTGAACGCGCTTCGTTGAACGCGGATCGATAAGGACCGCGTTTTGCGGTCTTGCCAATTTTTCAATTTTAAACAAATCCACCCCAAAAGTCTGACCTTTTCATTTTGTGCTTACCGCAGCCTCCCCTTCACTCTCTCCCCGACAAAGAGATACTATCGCTTAACACACGGAGTGTTCGGATTTTAGAAAACTTACCACACATGCCCTATCTTGTCATTCGAGACTATTATGTTTTGAGAGGCGACAGACCGAACAAAAGACCGCATACACACACGTATCAGTTGAAATTAATTAACACGTTCAATCCCTGCTGGGTTAACCCGTTCGATAAAAAATATATCACAAAGAGATATACGTTAATAATATTACATATATACGTATATTTTAAACTTATTGTCGAATTGCTTCTAAAAAAAAAAACACAATATATACAGTCGCGGTCACAAAAACCGACTCTCCCGCGATTTTGCCATTTTCGAGAAATAGAAGTCACGCGTTACATATTTTAGTATTTTTGAGGATTGGGGAGCTTAAATATGTTTCTATTTGACAATTTGAGCTCATTTTCGTTCGTGGTTTCGTGGTGTTAAGAGTGCTTTTTCAAAACTTTGGAAGAAGATGAAAAAATACACGCAAGCAACCGTGGAAGAAAAACTAAAAGTTGTGAATTTATTGTGTTTTTTTAACTCATACTGTTTCGATCGGTAGAAATTTTTCATTAGCTAAAGTCATTGAAATAAAACCTCGTGTGACTCTTACATTACACTCAAGTATGCGATAGATCACACAGAATCCGCTGCAGGATTATAGAGTAACTTTGCAAAGTTGACTCAATTAGTTGAATGGAATGTACATATGTATAAATAAAAAACAGAACAGACACAGAGTGAAATCCGACATTGTATAAATACCTTTACCTGTAACATATTATATACTAATAAATAGTTTATACTTATATATGTATATATATATATATATATTCTATGTACAATATAATAAAGTTTTTATAGACTTTCATGTTTATGGAACTGTTCTTTAACGTGTTGTTACTTCAGTGTTGAAACTTGTTCCCTCTTTCTATTCCTGGCTTTACGTTGTATATTAATTATTCATATTATGTATGTATAATATATGAATTTTAAATCAGGCAATATTGAAAATGTTCAAATAATAAATTTTATATTACCATACATATGTATACTGTATTGGCTTGAGCGTCTGCCTGCCTGCCTGGCTCGTTGAATCACGCTAGCATTGCCAACTTAACAAACAAAAGTTTTTTAGCGGTGTGTTGGCAACAAGCCGCTATCTATCAGAGCATAAGCCAACAACGCAATTTTATAGTCATACACCCATTCAAGCAACGGTACACTATATAATAATTGTTTCACGCACTATCAAACGAGCTACGGACTGTACTGGTTTTGTACACATCAGTGCGCGCAGGTGGGGGTTACAATCCACCGATACGTGACGGGCAAACCGGCTAATTATTAATAAAAATAAATAAATCTGAATTATCGGCAATATTACACCGCATAAAAAGCCTTTTCAACTAATACGCCCCTCGATCGATTTCCGTTTGATTTGAATAAATTTACCGACCCATTGCCCGCGCGATACGACGATGGACCCTCAAGCGGGTAAGAGCTTACGGCTAACCTCCAAACCCTCCCCAACCACCCTCGGAAGGTTGTTTGCAGTTAAGGGTTCTCTCTCTCGTGTTGCGGTCACACCTGTGCCGATTTTCGATTCAATTTCCTTTTTAAACTTGTTTGAACCGTGTCGCTATATAGCGTTTTCGCTATTTGTCTTTCGCCTTTGGTCGGTCCCTGTTTGCGCACAGTTACCCAGTGCAAACACGCGGGGCGAATTTAGCCCCGCGGATAAGTGCCACTCGCGCGACAGCCGCCGCCAACCTTTTTGCGAATTAAAAGACGCGAAATGGCTATCGAGTATGCCTACCGTGTGTTTTAAGCCGCTTTTATTATTTCGACTGTGTGTATGTAAGGTTAATCCCTACTCGAGTGCGGCAAAGTCGTGTACCATTTACCTGTCGGATCATTTATCTTTAGCCATTTTTTGTAGGTATTAAAACGAAAAAGAATAATACTCACCGTAGCTAGGTGACAGCTCAATGGCTAGAACGTTAACTTCTGGGTTTGATCCCCGTAGATTTTTTCAATGGTTTTCTACCTAAAATATCGTCATTGGAAAGATCTGGTTATTACTAAATCCAAATCGAACATCTCCTGTTAAACTTAATTGTGAGATGTTAACACTAAACTGACAACGACCAAATCCATAGTCCGTTCCTTACATCCTTTTTTCCAGAAGGCAATGATTTCACCACTGAAGAGTATCTTTCCCTAGTTAATCAACTATGGCATACACTAAAAATGTTTGTCAAATAGTGAAGTGGCAATGATTGACATCAAGTATGTCAGTATTCAGATTAAGGAAATGTCACACAATATTAACCAATATATTTAAAGAATATATAAAATATTGAGTTCCATCTGACCCATCGTCGAACAGAGAGGGCTAAAACTTAATTTAAGCGTCAATCAATTTAACGTCTTATTATATCTAAAACTACGCATCGATTACTCTATTAGAGCAGTGTTATTCAAATGGCAAATATTTAAACGTGATTTTAGAACGTTAAACGAAATGTAGCAATCAATATGGTCACATCTGACCCATATTTGTACAAGAAGATTAATTCAAACTCCTATTATTGCTATTTTCAATGTGTGTTTTATTATTATTCGTTTTCAAATTATACAATATTGGCAAACTAACATTCATTGAGGAAAATTTTATAAATAAATATATAAAATTTTCAATGTTATATTGAATTTTATATATTTATACATACATACATACATCATATCGTACCTACATATACATAGTCCTACAAGCTGTACATATTTTACCCGTACAATGTTTACATATCGATCGTCAATTTGACCTAATTTTGAGAGCTTGTTGTTAGAAGGTATGAATAATGTGCACGACAGGACTCTTCGAGAATACATTTTTATTTTACTTTTTGTTCTTTTAGCAACTCACTTTCTCCTCCACCCCGTTCCACCTCCTTCACCTTTTGTTTGGTCCTTTGGGGAGAAAGTGAATTTATTATACATAGAAAATTGCCCGTCTCGCAAAAGGTGAAATTTTCCGAGGATTTATTAAAATTTAACGCACCCCCATATTCACACACAATGCGCTTCACCTAAGGGGTGCAACTGTGCTTTGAAAATAATCTAACTTAATATCAGACAAGTTGATGAGTACGAAAAACGGGGGGGGGGGGGGGGTATTGAAATTTCGCTTAATTTGTCTCGTTATGGATGTTCGAAAAATCTTCATTTTTTTCGCAAGGATGTTGCGAGTAACAGTATATGATAAGAGTGGGGAAGAGAGGGGAGATGGGGTGGAAAATAATCGCGATAATGAATCGCCAGGTCGCCGAGGTGGAGGGTGCTTGAAAAATGGCGACTAACGAGATCATTAATCAGGAAATAAAGTCAGATTTATTATTTAAAAGCCGAAACGCGATCATCCCTTAGCATCGGCAGATTCGTCAGGGGTGCTCGTTAACGCGCTATCCTACCCTTCCCCTCTCTTGCTCTCTTTTTCCCCCTCATCGTATAAATCCGGCGGTATTTAAAATCGTGCGAATGATTTGCACTCGTTGTCATTTTATAGATCGTTCAGTCTCGGTGCTAAAATTTTCAATTAGTGAAGTAGGTACATACGTATGTATGTATGTACATACATATGTATGTATAGCGTCGACAATCGTTGGAACGCTGTGTATGTATGTACATATGGCCGTGTGAAACTAATTGTAAAATTTCAGTTTTATATTTTTATGGAGTAAAGTTATTAGATATATAATTTAAGCGATACATACATATGTATACGGACGATAGCTCAGTGGTTAAAAGGTTAATATCCTGTGCAAAAGCCCAGGGTTCAATCCGTACATGTAGAATGATTTTTTCGACTTTAATCATTGTCGTTGGCAATATCTGGGCATTACTAAGCTCGGTAAAGTTGTGAGATGGCTTCACAAAATTGGCACCATCCAAAATATTCCTTTCTATCTATCATATCATTCCCCCAGGCAATTCGGAATTAAGGCAATAAGGCCATAATTCCAAAAGGCAGTGGGAAACAATTTGAGAGTATCTTTCTTTAATTATTTTACTATGACATGATAGTGTCAAGAAATGAAGTGGCAACGCTTGATATCAAGTAGAATAGTTGAATAGATTCAGTGTTTGGAAAACATTTTCAATAAATTTAAAAACAAATTGGAAATTTTAATGACATTTTTTTGGTTAATATACAGCTTGCTTGTTTGTATACAGCTCAGTATTTATATTTTTTGGTCATTATTTCAAAAGAGTGGTTAGTGTTTGAAACTAGGAAAATGCCCGTTGTTAAACAATGGGTGTACAGTACAGTAATGTCCGTGTCACGTTTGATAGGTCATGAAACATACATACATATGTATGTGTGTACATACATGGCTTACAGCTCTCATTCACCGCGTACGTGGCTCAAACCAATTTGACAGCTCTCTCGCTCACTACGGGCTGACGCCGCGCGCTATTACTAATTCTATTTTTTTTTATGTCAATAGTATGAAGAAAGAGAATGAATACAATATGGAGGTGAAGTATGATGAAACATACCCACGATCACCCAAATATTTCTATAGAAAGCTGTTTGGGAAACGTTGCCGTTTCAATGGTTATCGTGCAGTATGAAAGTTAATTTATTTATGAACGATGTGAAAGGTAGGGGAAACAATTCGGATATAAATGCAGAAGAAACCAATAATTCAGTTGTGGTTAATACGACGATTCGTTCCACACCAATCCGCAGGATATTGGTTTTCTTTCATGCTTTTCCGTTCGTTTCGTGGATTTTCCAGATTTTTCTCGCCCGAGTTCTGAATATTTACGTCACAAAAGCACCCCCAAGCAACCACTGACAATAGATCTAGTATATTTTGAGCGAAAATTAATACCACCATTGAGTTACATATATGTATGTATGTATGTATATTGTATATGTACTTACTCTTACATTTTTGTTTCTCGAGTACACTCTCGACGAGCTTCAATTCCCGTGGGAAATGTTTTTAAAAGCTTCATCTAAATAGATAAACAATTAACTGTGTCTACTGTCTTTTTAGTATATACTGGGTATCATCTCTAGTTATCGGATAAAACTCTCAACCTGCCGTCAAATAAGCATAGACGTTATTTTTACATTGAAAACCGTCTTAACGCTTCGAAACTTTTTACGGCGGGTTGCAAAAATTAACGACGCGAAATCTCATAAACTAAATTGACTGAAAAACTTCACCGATAGAAGAAAGGGAAATATGCAAAAGAGAAAGTAATTGATGAATTATGTATTCGCAATTATTTTTTATTTTTATTTTTATCGCATTGTGATTTTACTGTACATATTGTCGAAGAGAATAAAATTCGAATAAGATTCAATCAAAATTATGATATTTATCATCAACTTGATTGAATCTTATTCGTTCTTTTAAAATACATAGTTAACAAACACTACTCGTACAATCCAATTTTATAAGAACGAAAACTTAAACTTGAGGATTCCTGTTTATTTTTATTTTTTACATGGTATCGATGTATAATGTGTGTTGAATTTCATGAATGCCCGTGTAATGAAGCGTTTTAGTAAAAATAGGCTACGCATCTATGTATGTACAATCGACGACGTGAACATGACTGAAGTTGTTTATCCGTAGTTATACATAGTGCCAGATTATTCGCTTTCATTATACCTATGTAGTAATAATGTACATATGGTATTCTAAACAATTTTTTCAATTTAATTGAATACTATTTTTGACTTTTTACATTTTTATTCTTAAGGTGGCATACTTGATATCTAGCGTTACCTCTTCACCATTTAACAAGATTTTTACCGTCATGCAAAGCGAAGTAACCAGGGAAAAATACTCTCCAGCGGTTTCTCACTATCTTCTGGAGGAGAGAGAGAGAGAAGGAACGTACAATGATTAGGAAGGAACTTTTTGGGTGATGTCAATTTTATGTACATATATATGTAAGTTAGATAAATTGTAAAATTCTAGCAGGATACGGTCGATCTGGATTTAGTAATGTCTAGTTCTTGCCAATGACGATATTTAAGGTCGAAAACCGCCGAGAAAATCATTTGACATGCGCGGATCGAATTGTGGATCTTCGATCATGAGACTAACGCTCTAACCAGAGCTGTCGTCTGACTGTGTGTATTTTTTTTAGTACATAATGAGTGATAGTGGCCTCCTTGAGGAGAAATAAGCTGGGGGGGTCTCCTCAAGGCAGCATATTTTATGTACATATGTATGTACCTAAATATGTATGTGATAAGTTATTCGAAACCCTATATATTTAATTTTTGTATGTCAAAATCTTTCAATGCTATCATTAGCTTACTTTTGTGTCTATTATAATCACCGGTTACACTAGTGAACGAATTGGCTTAGCCTCCATTGAGTGATGGCGTGAACATGGTGACACGAGACAGTGACAAGGCGGAACTCTTAGCAAACGCATTCCAAAAGCATCACACACTCACACATCACTACCATCACACACCGACATACAACAAAGTCAACCATTCTATCAAAAAGCATATTAAAACTGATATTAACAATACTAATTCTGTGAAACTAGTCCATCCGTGCGAAATTCAAAATATAATTCATAGTTTAAAGAATAAAAAAGCTCCTGGCCGTGACGCAATAGATAATGTAATCATAAAACAACTTCCGTTCAGAACCTTAGTATTATTGTCAAAAATATTTAACGCCTGCTTACTCACTGGGTATTTCCCAGAATACTGGAAAGTCGCAAAAGTCATTCCACTGCCGAAGCCAGGTAAGGACCCAAAACCCAGTCAATTACCGACCCATCAGTTTACTTTGCTCTCTCTAAAATTTTAGAAAAATCATTTACTCGCGCTTACTAAAAAAATAGTTGATAAAAATCTGATTAATGAACAATTTGGTTTCCGCTCGGGACATTCCACAACCCAGCAGCTTACCAGATTAACTGAGCACGTGACGAAGAACTTTAATATGAAGAGAAGTACGGGGATGGTGTGTCTCGACATAGAAAAAGCCTTCGACACAGTTTGGCACGATGGACTAATTCACAAACTAATCAATAACAAAGTACCCAACTACCTTATTAATATCATCCGATCAAACCTAACCGATAGAAAACTAATAGTTAACGTAAAAGACGAACCATCAATGCCGAAACCGATCGTGAATATCATTTATATATATGGCAAATATAAATGGCACTAGTACTCTATGCAGACGACACTGCTTGCTTTACGAGCAGCACCAAACCTGACCATTATTGTAAAATGGATAATTATCCACATTTATTGTAAAATGGATAATGGCCACTTGACCAGGAACCATTAGGATACGTTTTTTAGTAAATAAGAAGTATTATGAACATTATATGGATAAATAAAAGTTTAATAAAAAAAAAAAAAAATTGGCTTAGGGGTTCGGTTCGAGCCTAACTAAACTAAACCTCTTGACATACGAGGATTGAACCCCGGACCTTCGCTCAAGCAACCAATACCACTGAGCTTTCGGCTGCCTGTATTTTGACAAAATATACCCACCAGTTAGGGGACATTCCAAATCCCTTGCAGGTTAGAAATACATACGTCTACCGTTTGATTAACAACTTCAATTTAAACTGATACATGGGAATGTAAGCGACACGTCATTATCCATGTCCGCGCGTGCAGTCATCCAACGAACGGTACGATTGAGTGCAACGGAACCGGTAATGTCAAAATCAGCTTAACGTGGTGCACACATACATACATATGTACACATAACATACTCGTTTATGTCTAATTAAATGGCAAAATCTCCAACTGTATTTTAAAAATTCTAAATTTACGACCCAGCCAGCGTAACTTACGCCGTCGTCCGTATATAACGACTTTGAAATTAGTCGTGCGATTACAGCGTCGCATATATTTTACGACAGACGCAGGCGGGAAAGTTTCAGGATTTAGCTGGCCAAAAAATACGGCCGCGACTGATTTATGCGTGCTTAAGCTTCTGTTTGTTTGATGCAAATATATTATCTGTATAATATTTGTGAGGTGTGGTTCTAAATGGACCCATGTCTTAATATCCAACTCTGTAATGTTAAAAATGGCTAATATTTATTTGGTCAGTATTTTAAACTAGCCAATGCCCGTTTGACAGTGTCATCGGGCAGTTATCATTTATTTATATACCTTTTATTTATATATATACATACATATGTATGTATGTATGTATGTACGTATGTACATATAGTAATGAATTGGGTCAGTATTACTGCATTCAGTATTTATATTAGATGGTCATTATTTCAAAACATGATCAGTATCTCTGTTGAAAACTGCTCACTGCTTACTTCTGATGACCTTTTATTGTTATTGTTTCTAAAGACTATTTATATTGCCTGTTGACAATCAACGCGTGTGTAGAAATTAGTCGTCATTATCATCATCATCATTTTCAGCCGTTCACCATCCACTGCTGAAGTCTTCTCCAATCCTCTTCCATTTCTGTATTCACTTGACTTCACACATCTCACATCCATACGTCATAACTGGCAGTACGCATTGGTCGTATGCCTTATTTTATAAGCATAGCGGAATGTTGGATTTAAAAACTATGTTCATTCTTCCAAAAGCGCTCCATCCTAGTTCTTTTGTTTAAGAAATTAGTATGGTAGCTAAAATAAACAAATTGTTTTAACATCGGTTACACAGACGTCAGTTAAATAAGTAAACATATTTAAGCCGTACATATGTATGTACATACATACATATGTAGGTATAACTAGTGAAAACCCATTTTACTAAAATAACAACGGGTAGTTACTATAGTGTGTGTGTGAGAGCTCTGAAATGACGAGTGAGGTTAGATTCGCAGCTCTCTCTCACATACCCGCGGCAGGCGCGTACATTTCCCTATTCTGTACAGTAGCTACAGACTTTTTATAATCTTTATTGACCGTTTGCTAAAAAAAAACTACATACTGACTATTATTTTTAATCCGTATATGGTTCGTATGTATGTATGTATGTATGTACATATGTGGTTCAAATACAAATCATCATCAGTAGCGAAGTATCACAATTGAGAAGGTAATATAATACATACAAACGTTGCACAATCCCCTACCTGTTCACGGTTCGATGCATCAGCGCCTGTCAAACGTGCCGAACGTACAGATCCAGCGATATTCAAAGGCTCTGGTACGTGTACATAATTATGTATGTATGTACGTGTACATACATATATGACTTTGTGTACAAATCGGCTCCGGGAACATTTACAAGATCTCTGTTTGAACATCAACACACAATGATGTGCAAATACCATTTCGAGCTAGTAAATATATCTGATATAGGTATTATTACATCCGTATTATTCTATGATAATTGTATAAATACATAGATATCTTAGTGCAATCTCGCGTGCATCGAGTTCGCCAATCGAGGTCTAATTAGCCCCGCCGAATGAACGTAAGGTTAAAAGTTACGGATCAGCGTTTCCTCAGGTACAAATTTAATATTAGACCTCATCTCTAAAAGTGTGTGTGTGTAGAACTGGTGCGCAAATGTCACGGGTTCAAACGCGAATAATTAAGTAGGCCTGGGCTGACTCTATTGACTTTTCACATTTGTATCCACTTTGAAATTCCTGAATATTTCACAATATTTATGTGCTTGCACAGGAATGTAGCGTTCCATAGAAAGCTATAACTCGTGACAATAACATTTATAGTTCGAATCACAATAATTATTATTTGATCCACGCAAAAATTATTTTGCTCTCTTCTATGTATGTACATATGTGGAAGATGATGGTTATTATTTAAAGTGTCTTTAACTCTTTAACAAAATGTTCACGTGATCCTCATAGAAAATATACAAGCGTGTTTAAGTGGTAACCGATCGGTCACGTCTCATTATTTTACTATATTACCATAAATAAAATCCCAGTAATCTGTGTCCTTCACACACACATTTGTATGGGAAACGTCAATGGAAGGCGAAACACGCAACCCAAATTTACACGGGTGTAATTTTTTTTGACGTGTAAATTTACATAGGTGACGATGTGCCAACCGTGTCTACATAACCTCACTAACGTTTACAACGTAACCAGGCGGAGACACTGTCAACGGGTACTCGCTAGTACGTTAGTAATAGCGTAAAATCTGCCTGCAGGGGTCGTTGAGGTCGTTGATTGCCAACAAGCAAAACAATTTTAGCGGTTTGTTGGCATCAAGCCGCTATCTGCTAAAGCTGGCTCGAGTCGACAACGCAATTTTATCGTCATACTTTCATTCAATCAACGGACACGAGGTTGGTGTTAAAATCCACCGTCATGTGACGGGTAAACCGACTAATGTCGATATAAATGTCCTGTTCTAGATCAAATGAGTCAGTTTAAGCAACTTTGTCTACTGATTGATTGATTCTAAATTAAGTGACATGCATAAGAAATGACTGTCTGCATATCTGTCTGTCAGAAACGCTCAATACACTTTTTCTTCTTATCCATTACTCTAAAAATATAATAAATTTCGATAATCAATAATAATTATAGTTTATTTCCCCGCATTTATCGCAGGGATCTTCATACATATATTCATCACGACAAGTCAATTGAATTTCGATTGATATTAGATTGATTCGTTTCCACTGTATTCTCGTACCGCATAAAAAGGGTAAAATGAAGGGTTGTCCACCACCACCACACCAAACCAAACCAAGCCCACATTATTCCGTTTGGACCTTCTGGCAATATACTATACATATGCACATACGTAGTATGTGTGCAAATGACTATGGAGCAAAAAAGAGGACGTTCTGTATCTGCCTGTTATACGCCAGTGAAATAACACGATTTTGCTCTCGGAGACATAATGCTCTCTCTCTCCCCGTCTACTATTCCCCTCTCTTTAGTGTGTGTTCGTTTTTGTGTGTTTTTCACACACATGTCACTCTTCTCACCTCTGGGTGTGGTGTACTATTTGATCGTAATTCTTCACCGCCGTCGACGTTGGGAAAAAGATTGAAAAGAAAAGAACGAATCTCGTGAAAAGAGAAAGGAAAAGGAAATTTTCAACACGGTTAACAAGCGCGCCAACCGACACCGACAGAGTCTAAGTCAAGCCTCTTTTACTCGTTGGACGTGAATTTTCCGAGGAAAAAATACTCTAGATTTGTGAAAAAGGTCAAGGTGGATTTATATAATATTTTTTTAATGCTTTACGCTCTTAATATCTACTGTCTTTATACGGTGAATAAATCGGAAATAAATTGTATAAAAAGGTTAAATTTCCGTTTACTGAACGATGTGTTAAGTTACTGGTAGAGTATAAATAGCGCATTGTATGAATGTGAATGTCCAAAATGGCCAGACAAAATGTAAAATGTACTAAGCATCATAAATTGAAATAGAAATAGATAGAAAGCAACTGAAAAGCTAAAGTTTGAGAAAAACAGTGTAAAAAAAAAACAAGTTCAAATTGTTCTTCATGATAAGCTGGTTAATAAAAACTGATTCAATCAGCAAAATGCCTTTATTTGTCCAAAACGTTTCAGCGTTATATAAAATGACTGGGTACTTTATAAAATGTGGAGATTTCACTGTCTGTGACATGTACATTTCAAATATTACTTAATTGTTCAATTTTCTTTACATTTTTTTATACTACAGAATATTTTTAAGCACTGCTTCTAAAATTAACAATAAAAATATAATATAGTAATTCCGGGGCAAACGAACATTAAAACAAATGGATACTTTTGTATGGAGTTGAAACAAAAAAAATATGTGTCCGCTTGCCTCGGAATTAGCCTTTAGAAATAGTTTTTGAAATATATATGTATGTACAGTGGAAAATATATAAATAGATAATGTGAGATTTAACTGATGCTTAATTAGGGGAAATTTTAGTTTTAGCTTTGATTAGAATGAATTATATATTTTTTCCAATGTATGTAATTTATTAGTCTGTTAGCAGCATAGCGCTCATTGTGGCATTGTAAGAATTGTTATCGCTTACAATAACTAGTTACTAGCGTATTCGCGTGCCAGCGCCTTTGTATCCTCCTTTACAAAAGAAACACTCTCCAACTAAATTATTTATTATCCACTCGGGACTTAAAAATATCTTACATTGCATAATATCCCAATAAAACCCGTATAAAGAGTCATTTTGTCAAACGACGCGGTTTTATCTTCACACAACGACGAAGTGACGAAAGAGCAAAGTTTCTCAAAACTAAAGCACCCAGCTTACTACACAGAGAGAGATAACACTTAAAATAAACTATTCGCACAGAACTTGTTTATTGCTGTTTCACGGTGTAAACTTGGATTTGCATTTTTGGAGGTAATATAGTGGATAGTTTTGAATTACCCTTTCAAATGTTATTTTCTGCATTATCACAGTGACTATACTAAGATGTGGATTCCACGACAGTTGTTGAGTATGCGAATTATTCCACGACAGTATCGATCCCATTTCATACATAATATACAAGTGTATTGTTTATGACAATCACAACGACCCTTTTGATATCATTAATTTTGTTTTTATCGAAGCGTGCGTGTGATGTAATGTAGGGTACGATGTTCAATTCGTGAAAACTTTCTGCTCGTCGGGAACTTTTCGCGACGAATTAAAGGGAAACTCGATGACATGTCACTCGCAAACTTCGTATGAAAAGTCGCATACAACTTCCAATGTGTACGCGAATACTGAGATAAGATTTTATTTTCCACACGGAATACCGTATGTAATTTGAGTTAGCATAACATCACTTATGCGCACTTTAACAATTCTGTGGCTTAAATGAATCATTCGAAAAGTTAAAATATCACAATCTTCAGTACGAATTGAACATTTTATCATAAAATATTTGATTTCATGTACCAAATTGTTATACCTACATAAATTATTTTATATCCCGAGCCATCCTGAAAGATGGCTCGGGATTCAATCCTCGTCTTTTAAAAGGTTTTCTCGGCGGTTTTCGACCTTAAATATCGTCATTGGCAAGATTTAGATATTACTAAATCCAGATCGACCGTCATCTGTTAAAATGTGTCAAGACGGTTTCACAAAATTGGTACAACCCAAAAAAATTCCTCCAACCTACCAAATCATTGCACGTTCCTTCTATCCCTTCTTCCTCTCCACAAGGCAATGGTTTTTCCACTGGTGAATGTATCTTTCCCTAGTTACTTCGCTGTGATAGACCGTAAAATCTTTCTTAAACTGTGTAGAGGTAACGATTGGTATCAAGTATTCTACCTTTTGAAGAAGACTTTTATGAATTAGGTATTTAAACATTGAATCTTTTAGTTCCAAGCCACAATTCACTTAAATTCTTTTGGCGGCAATGGAAATCAATTCTTGGAGAAGCTCTCGCGAGAAAATTTTGACCGAAAGTCATACAATGCTTTAAATCAATTTTTACAATAGTTACATATAAACAACACAAATAACAATCATGATAAACCCAATTTATTTTCGTCGCTGCATCGATTACTTAATTTTGGGCGTGTTTTGCTGTCGTAAATTAATTAAAATGACATTTGCGACACAAAACTGTACTGCGGTTGACGCCATATTAAGCCCCGCTTTTTGATTTATGTAAAATTTCGCGTCCAAAACAGCCGGCTTTCGGTTTTTTCGTCGTGTCGATGTTATTTATTGGTAAATTGTGATTTTATCGCTATAAATTATAAAGCAAACGTCAGCCATCGTCGATATATAATAATAAAATTATTAACGAACAAGGTCATATACTATGTAGTATGTATGTATGTATGTATGTACATATGTACGTGTACACAAGGATGTGCACTTGTTTCAATGTGCATACACATTTAGTAAAACATTGAAAATTTGCGTAATTGTGATTTTTACAATTAATTTAATTCACTGTACGAATTGATAATTTCAACGCGTTCTCATTAAAATTATAATTAATTACATTAATCGAATAAAAAAATTGATCAATAACATAATTTTTTCCAAGAGATTACTCTCTTCAACTTGGTTTATTAATATGTACATCGATAGTTTTTGAACTGATGATATTATTTCTTTGGTGGAAAGTGAAAACCTACATTTTTTTAAATTTGGATTTAATAGTCAGGGTGAAGTAAGGAGTTTTTTTTTATCTATAATGCAAGAAATTTTGTAGATATTTCCACTGGCAATTTAGAAATATTTAGAGTAATGACTTTTTTGAGAGCTATTGTTACATAATATATGTACTTCAACAATAGTTATAAAAACGTTAAAAACACTTCTTTTGTAAAAATTGCGAGCTGGGAGATTATTAGCAGCTTACGGTCGATATGTGAATTATTTATTCATGTGATTTAGAAACCTAGCTTTAGCAAAGGTAATTGGAAAAGGCTGACATTCCCAAGTAATCACGATAATCTCGTTGCGTGTCGTCGTGTCTAGAAGTTACTTTGAACTCTCTGTGATTATTATTCTACACCGGAAGTGATGAATATTTGAACGTCTCGAAGCCTGGATTGGATATTTATGAATAAAACGGTGAAACTCTGTGCTATGTAGTTTGAAAATTTGATTTCGTTCGGTCAAACGGCGTCGGAATGACCGATGAACAAATCCCGTAACGTGACGTCACCAGTCACGATCACGTCATCGCTTGCGAGTGAATAGCCGTGGCAACCAATTATTTCTATAATTAATTATTTAGCTATTTACTAGCCGGTTTGCCTGTCATGGTAGATTCTACCCCCCCCCCCCCTCCCCCCCACCCGTGCACGCTGGTTTGTACAACAGTAATGCCCATAGCCCGTTTGACAGTACGTCAAACAATAGTGTTTGAATGGGTGTATGGCCATAAAATCGCGTTATTGACTCAAACCAGCTTTGACATAATGCTAAAAATTTTTTTTGTTATGATGGCAATGCTAACTTGACCGCAATGACCCAATCAAGCAGCCAGGCACCTTTGTTTCGATATGTAGTTTTATTATAATAATTTATTGAGTAAAAAAAAGAAAGGGAGAGTAGGCGCGTTGTCGACTCGAACCAACTTTGATAGATAGCGGCTCGTTTCTAACACACCGCTAATATTTTTTTGCTTGTTAGGCGGGGCCCTAAACGTAACTGAATTACGGTGCGTTTTAAAACGTAGCGATTTTGCCTACGGCGCAGTTTTTTTGACGCTCGCCCCTACACGTTAATGTAGGAATGCACCTTATAGTGCTGCGTGGGCGTGTGCAGCGCCACGCAGCTATACGCAACTATACGCGAGCGCTAACACGCTTAAAAATGAGATATTTTCTCGCTAACGCTGAAATCGTTGTCGAAATCGAAAACGGTGCGATTTTTTCACCTACACGCTCCGTTTTTACGGCACCGTACTCAAATCGCACCGTAATTCAGTTGCGTCTAGGGCCCGCCTTATGTTGGCAATGCTAGTATGACCACAACTACCCAGGCAGGCGGGTAGGCAGGCAAACACTCACATTAGTACATATAGGTACCTTACATACAAAGTGATATGCTACAAAACAATCACGTATTTTTTACATTTCATTACATTTAAACACAGACTGACAGAAAATTTTCAAACAAACAAATACTCTCAGTTTTAGATGACAAAATTTAATTATTATTTGATTTAAGTTTTCATTCACCTTGACTTTCATAACCTCTTTGGTTTCCCTTCCTCACCCATTTTTTATACAGACCTGTGTCAATTCACAGTAGTGAAATAGTGTAAGCGCCACTATTGTCACAGTATCAATTACGAAGCATCCCACTGCGTTCGAGACTTTTCAAGCAACATCGGGGGCGTTAAAGGGTTAAATGTTAGATGTAAACTTTACATTCGCGACGTATCGTCGCCAATCTCGAAGCGGTTTGCGATTAAACGACCGCTAAACTGAGAAATCGGAGCGCGACGTGTTTAGTTCGAGATTAACGCACGTGATTAATTACGCGCCGAGAGAGAATCACGTTTCGCCCTTAACACGTTCGAACCTATTCGAAAATCACCTACCCTTTCGAATTTTACTGCGGCACCCTAATAAAAATCGAGAGCAATATATAATATAAAATGATGATGGAGATTCGAATTTTACGACGCACGGATCATATGAAAATTTTGATAATATCGCTGCTAAAGCGGTTGATTTTCACATATTCCGATTAATGTGAATAGTTATGTATGTATGTATTAAGTAATTTTAGATTACACTATCTGCACATTTACGTGCATTTGATTAATTTTCTCATCCATTTTTACTTACATTTACCGTAATACAGGGATTGAGAGTATCGTCATTTGATAGTGCATATTATGCTCGGTAGATTTTCGGTCTGTATACAAAATTTTAGTTCTATTGTACGATTCGTCTCTTTTATCCGGCAAGAAGCGGCAGCAGACGTGCTCTCCGGTCGTTTGGATCGGTTCAATATTTAACGACCGAATTATTCAGCATATAAAAGTCGGGTGGTGGCCGCCCTCGAATAGACTCGGTCGCGTCTTCGAATCGAATTCAAAATTGAAAGAGGTGAAAAACCGCTTTGTCCCGTTTTAACAATGCATTGCCGTCTGGCGCGCGCACACAGAATATTCCTATTAAATAACTATTATGTGAGTGAAATCCGTGGCGGCCAACACGACACTTTTTACCTAGTTACTTATACTGCATTTCTGATGGTGGCGTGATTGATATCAAGCGTTACCTCTTCACCATTTGACAAACATTTTAACGTCTATCATAGTGAAGTAACTACATAACCAGCAAAAGTTACTTAACTATGATGTACACGAAATATATAGGTATATTCATATGTATGTATGTATGTAATTAGCAAAAGATGGGTTTCCTATTGCCGTCTGGAGGAAAGAAGGGGAGAAGAGACGGAGAATTATTTGGTACCGTGTCACAACTAAAAAAAATTGGCAAATTCTAACAAAAGACGGCCGATCTGAATTTAGTAACATTCAAATCTTGCCAATGATGATATTTAAGGTCGAAAAATCTTTCAACAAATGAAGATTGATCCCCGGGCCTTCACTCAAGAGATTAATACTCTAACCACTGAGCTATCGCCTGGTTAGTGTAACAGATCAATCAGTATAACATAATAGAATGGCTTGCATTCTGCAATAAAAGTCCCTGTACATGTAATAATAGATACTAAATATTAAAAAAAAATTTATATCACTTTGTTTGTAGTTATTCTCATAAGGGCGATAAAACAGAATGTCATAAAATTTTACGATCTGTATTTAATTCAAAGCGCAAACTATTATCAAAGTACATACAGCTGTCATCATTCTAACGATCATTATTTCAATTCCGTTTAATCGATTGCACCTCACTAGTTAAAATATTGTAGTTGAATTTTTTGTATCTATTTTTACCGTGTAGCTACCATTGCATTGCTGAGAAAGAAAATAGAGGTTTACTTTTTTACATTGTGGTGGTTTACAATTTCATTCCGGTGAAAGCACGAAAATGCCCCGAAGGCTGTTGAAGCTTTTCACAACTACAGTCCAGTACTCAGTCAGCGTGCACGGCCCATTCTTTTGCAATAATCAAAAGACGCCTCTTAACCCGGCGGTTAAGTGCTATAAAAATTTGTAAATAAATCAATTTTTTTTATATACGTATGTACATTGTACATACCTACATATGTACATAGATTTGTTCGTTTGAGTCGAAAGCTTAACGAGATGCATTCGCTTTTGTCGATACTTATCAAAAACGTTTAAAATTGTGATATTAATTAAATAGCCAGGCGATAGCTCAGTGGTTAGAGTATTAATCTCTTGAGTGAAGGCCCGGGGATCAATCTTCATTTGTTGAAAGATTTTTTCGACCTTAAATATCATCATTGGCAAGATTTGAATGTTACTAAATCCAGATCGGCCGTCTCCTGTTAGAATTTGCTAAATTTGTTTAACTTAGTTGTGAGACGATTCCATAAAATTGGCACAATCCAAAAAAATCCTTTCTCCAAATCATAGTATGTGCCTACACTCCTCCTGTTCCTTACTCTTTCCGAGAAGACAATGGTTTCACTACTGGAGAATATCTTTTCCTAGTTACTTCACTATGACATACGTTAAAATGTTTGTTAAATAGTGAAGAGGCAACGCTTGATATATTGAACACTTCCTTCAAAAGATGAATGAATCGGATACAATGTGTTAAAGTATCTTAAATTATGTTTTAGATCTTTTTGAATATATTAAATATATGTTTAGTTGAAATTAAAAGGCGTGACGATATGAAATCCGGTCAAAGAACAACCCGGGGCAAAATGCGCTCATCGTCCCGCTCATTGTTCTCCGTCGCTTTTTGCTCTGAAACACCTTATTTATCTTGTCCCGTTGAATAAATTGCTATTATTCCCGTCATTTAATTAATTCTAAACTCTGAAAATTCCCTCGCCAAACCCTTCTGCAAAAACTTCGTGTGTAAAAAGACCGATCGAACCCGGAAGATTTTACGGGAAAGACAAATTTGTTTCGTTTCATCATTTCGAGGGAAGAAAAAAAGGAATCGGTCTTTTAAAAATGTACACGAAACGTGACTTGGAACAAACGCGAGCCTAATCTTCCACTTTTTATAATATGAATTTTTTATCGTTTCAGCTTTTTTAATGTGCGAAAAAGTGATGTCAGGGGTGGGGTAGAGGTCATATTGTTGCAAAATCGTTTTTTTTAATGATAAGTGGCATCCTGTTTATATGCTAATATTTCGATATTAACAATACAGTGGACCCGTTATGCTTACGACGAATTTCCTGGTGGTTAATTTTTTTTTTCGTAATATCCTACTTACCGAAATTTTTATTAAACTATTAAACCAAAATTACAAATTTACATGGTAGAAATTTATATTGTGTTTATTTATTTATTAATATGTATGTATGAAGAATGTATAGGTAAATATATATAGTAATGTTTGTATGTACTTTAGTTTTTTTTTGCTGTTGGTAACTTTTTTTTTTCAATTTTTAAACTAACTTTTGAAGATATTGTAAGAGCTCAAGAGAGAGCATTTCTAGTATGCCGCATAAAAGTGTTTTTAAACATAAATTTATTTCGAAAAAATAAAATTTTCATCTAAATTTAATGACGCATATTTCACTTTTAATAAAAAATGTATTGAGCGGATGAATTAATTTTATTGGATTTTAATTTAATGATTGATTATTATTAATGTCAACCTTAAAGGAATATTTAACATTTTTTTCAAGTCATTCAAATCTGTGTAAAAAGTATAATCTTATTCTATTTCGTTCATAAGATTAAATTAAAATAAAATGTTCATTAAATTCAACTTAGTACCGTAATTTCGGTTGCACGTTTGCATTTTTCACGAAAGTGTCAATTTTCGAAAGAAAAAAGCATATTTCACATAAATTGTATCACTTTATTGCATCTTATAAAGAAATTGACCAATAACTGGAAATAAAAAGAAACACTCATCCACAGACATGACATACATACATAGTTTAGGAAATGGTTAAGAATCCGGTTAAGTACTGAATTTAATACGTCGTGACTTTTTTCTGATACGCTTTTGATTTAATGTATTAAATACTGTGTACTTTTAATGGAATTAATTGTCTCGCTATAATAAACCATCCAATGAAGTTTGAATTTGTATAATTCAGTACAATCTGAGTCAATTAAAAATCAACAACTAATAGAGATATGTACATACGTATATCAGAATTGATAGGTTTCTCATTCACCAAAGCGCAACACGTATCGGGGAGAGTGTATTTCAAGCCGCAGCAGATAAGGGTTAACATACAAACTCGCACGATTAACGGGTTATCAACGGCACGTCAAATCAAAATTTAATTAAAGGCGCGTTATCTCTCTGGTTGGAGTTAAGGGGGGTTCGCACTCTCGAATATAACTCTCCAATATCCTGAATGTGAGATTCGTCGAGACGTCAGACCCGATCAAGTATTATCGCGAGCCGAAAACTGCCAACAAACTAATTAAAAGCGGGAAACTGGATGGGAAATTGCCGTCAACTGCGAGTCTGCACGTAGCCAATTTACTGCCAATAAGTCAAACGCGTTGAAATTCGACTGGAAAAGAAACAATTATATATTCAGTGTTCCGTCAATGAACGAATCGTGTCATTGTGTGACGTACTATAAGTATAAGTATAAAATACCTAGGTTTTCTATAAAATGTTCAAGTTGGCCATCCAAAGTGTAAAATGTACTAAACTTCATATGTACATATAGTACGTATTAAAAACTTAAAACTCGATACAAATTGTTCTTCAGGATCAGCCGGTCAAATTAGTGAGATAAAAAATGACTCAGACAACAAAATACATTTGGTTCATAGTTTGCCTAAAATGCTTAAGTGTTGTTGTATAAAGCGACTAGACAATTTATACAATATGAGATTATGGAATTTGCCTGTAACAAACATAGACTTTTGATTATCTGAGATCGCTTTAATCAAATTTTAGATTAACTGAGCCATTACTTATTAACTAAATAAAATCTACCTAAAAACGCTCAAGCTATGTATGTATATATTTTTTCGAATAATTTAATTAACCTACATATGTAGGTATAATAGTTGAATTTAAACAAATTTAGCAATTCATTACCAAACATATCCAACATTGACAACAATGGCTTTCTAAATAAGACATTGTTATTGCCAAGATATAAAGAAAATTTTGCTTATTTTCACTGCATATTGTTTTTTTTATTGTCGAAATTATCAGGATATATCTATAGGTATATGTAAGTTAATCAATACAAATATGACTCTATTGAATCCATACTTAAAATTCAATATTCACAAGTACTAAGTATCTAACCTTGAACAGAACAAATATTACAGTTATGTACATATATGTATACTTTGATTTAGATTTAGATTTTATGAAGATTTTGTATCATTAGCTACTCGTATATCATCGAATGGACTTGGTTCACTTTTACGCAGCGAATCTTGCGTTTAAAACATTCTCATTCAATATCCGGGGCAAAGGGGGCGCGTAGGTGGATATTAATCAAGTGTTTCTGAAGGCACCGCCGTATTAAGCCAAATTAAATCCCGTTTTCTCGAATTAAAGGGTTACGTCGATCCTCTCAACCCTCTGACGACCCTTTTCAAATTGGCCTCGGTGCGTATGGGCTGAGGGAAAAATTGGACAAGGGGATTTTGTAGGCGTATTAATGTTGACGGCTGGAATAATTTGCAATCGCACACGTTGTGTAATTTTTGCCAAGGGGATTGTCCCATTTCCCACTTTCAAGCTATTTCCAATTGAAAAAGGGACTGTTTTGCGCCGGCTGGTCGACACTCAATTTCCTAGCAATTGATTCGTATTTAATTGAAAAACGAACGTTTCGACTTTGAAGTCCCTTCGATCGCTTTGATGCAACTCGAGAAATGCCTCTTCAATTCCACTCCATTATTTGTTAGTGTTGTACCTGTGTATATAATATATTACAAGAACATTCTGAATGAAAGTCGATACGGAAACATAACTAGACGTTTTATGTACTTTCTTTAAGTGTCAAGCACATTAGAAAGTATCTATGTACATACAATGTAGTAATATAACTTGACAATGTGGGCAATAAAAACGAGATTTGTTGGAAAAACAAGTTACGACGATGAAAATTTACAGCATGTGAAAGTTCATTTTGTCTTATTTTTAGTAATATGATGGCTTTTGCGAAACGCATAATTATTAATGACAAAATTAGCGTATGAAAAAAATATGTACAACAAACGCATTTATAAGAGAATTTCGCACATTAATATTTTTGTTTTATTTAACAATACAAGAGTCTTAGATGATAACAATCAACTTAATAGTTTATTGATGCATGAATGGTTCAATGTGACCCCTTATTTGGTCTAAAGCTTTGAAACATTAGTTCATCACACTGATCAAGTTTGATTTCTTTTTCTGTCATTTTTGACGAAAAATTATACCACTCATGGTTTTATTATAATTTATAATTAATTTCTTTGCCATCTATGAATGGCACAATGTATATCTTTATATAATTTGTTTTTATAGGCTTTGTCTGTAACTTGCACGAATTCCCACATTTCAAAACAACAAAATTAGATTCATTCAGTATGTGGAATAAATTTGTACTCAACATTTTTGGCACGATACATCAAAATTCTACATTTTACATCTTCCAAGTTATTCGCATACTGTGCATTCGCAATTAATGCGGATAATCAAAACTCAGCCAAAGTAGCGCAAATTCTACAACTCCACCGCTATATTATAGTGTTTCATTAATATAAAAAGTGCTTTCGAGACAGAGAGAAAAAATTTGCATTTTTCCAGCTGAAGCCGAGCGAAATGAAGCGAGAGACAAACGCATTAAACTTTCACAACGAAAGCAAATAAAGCGCATTCATTTTTAGCGCCGTTAAAAAATGCATTCTGCCTGCACACCGAGAGAGCTTAATGCAGCGGAAAAAAAGCTCACTTCTTTCCTAGTGAGTGGAGAGACAAAAAAAAGTAAAGCTCGCATAATAAATATCGCGTATAATCGCGCGGTCGTATGATTGATGTAAAATCTCAACTTATTATTCTGTCACTTTCAGCAAATTCACATCACTTATCCACGATAAACGTACCTAAGTGTATGTATAATATGTAGCGTGAAGCTCACATGTTGTTTGGTAAATTCGTCGTTAGCATTTTCCTCTGCGATGTTTTTGATTTAAAATATTTCAGGATTAGATGCACGTACAAAACAGACACTTGTACTATGGTGAAAACTCCAAGCGAAATCCATATCGCTACGCATTATAAAAATCTTGATTTATGGGTTAAAGTTTTGGTTCAAATCCGACACTCGATGACAGCGCTATAAAAGCGGTCTATGTGGTATTACAATGAATTAGTGTTTCGCGTAAAAGTGGACCAAGTATTTTCAAACAAATTCAATTAATCTGATGTGTAGTGCTCTTTTGTAAAGAAATCATAGATAGCCCGTTAAAAGTGTCCATTGTCCATTTAACAGAACAGGCCGTGGCACGTTTGACCGATCGTGAAGCAATTGTATTGTGTATGGCGCGAGTAGCCGGCCACAAATAAGATTTGACAATTCGTTAAGCAATTTGAAGCGTGTAAGTTGAGCTGTACCTCGGCACTTGAGTAATTGTGCAACTGTCACATTCACACCGACAACTGGCGCCGCTCGCTCACTGTCTTTCTGAAGCACATTTTGAAGCATTTCTCATGATTTTGCTTTTTTATGTACTAATAATAGTAGGTGTAATGCTTTTGATTGACTATGAGATTTCATTCTTACATATATCAATAAAATTTACTCGAGAAAGACACTCCAATGGTTTTTCAATGTCTTCTAATTGTTGTGCTCATTGTTTTTTATACCATACTTGACTTTGTGAATCATAGTTCCAATTATTACCATATCTGCACAAAAACATTACTGAAATACAACAGTTTAATACAGATGCACCAACCTTTGCATAAATTTACAAAAATATTGTAAAGGATTGAAATAATAATAATAACAAGTTAATGACTGTGGAATTTATACAGTCCATAAACAGAATATACAGATAGATATTTGATATTATGCATTGTGCGATTTATACTACACGTCCGCCATTACATGGACAAATATGCTCTGCGCTCTCGCTGTTTACAAAATGGCCGATCAATCATTTGCCCAGCGACACAACCGTGCACAATAATGTAAATCTTTCTGAATCGACGGGTGTAACTTACGTGGTTAAAAGCATTGCGATGCGATGCGAAAAGCATGCAAAATCAACTCGTGCAAGAAATACATTTTATTTCACTTGAGACGATTCGACCGAAACGGGTCAAACACTCACATTAAAAATGAGTCTACATGCTACGTTTTAAAATTAATTACTGCTGTGTCGAAAAATCAACGAGAAAAGGCCTGGGAAAGTAGGCTTTCATTATCGTGCATTCCTATGCGGATCGTTATCGCGGACTTTTGCGCAAAAGTGCATTTAAAATAAAAATTCATCGTCGCTCGGACGAGCCATTTATTTTAATGCAAAATACACGACACTGAAAAAGTGAAATTAAAAATAATAATGGTGAATGGAAGAAATGCGAAAAATTCTGCTGCCACCTCTGCTAAATTAAATATAAAAAACAAAAATAAAATCCATTCAATTATGGAAATGAAGTAGGAGAAACTTTCTTCGAAAAATATGATGGGAATTTATTAGGAGTGTACCTACTTTTCTACTCTCCCCCTTGTTTTCTTCGCAAATGTTTTTTTTATATTTCATTATATGCGCTCCGTTTGTCGGCAAAATTGGACTAAACCTTTTCAATCATGACTTAGTAATGTTTATTCAACTTGAATCTAACTTAAGCCCGGTTCACACGGTGCGATTTTTCTGTTCGATTCGAAAACAAAGGTTTACATTGATCAATTCAGTTGATCGACTGTGTCTTTCGATAGTCACTTAATTAAGTATTTTTTAAACGAATCGAACAGAAAAATCACACCGTGAGCACCGAGCTTTACTTACAATACTTTAAAGTTTATATTATATGTACATTTATACTACCTATGTAAATACTATATAAAAGCCTTGTCTGTCTATCCATCAGGTACGCTCAACACACTTCTTTTGTATTCATTAAAAATTTGAATTGTTACTTTTATATTTAATTTTTTTCCTGTATATTTACGCAATTATTTGTCCACTCAAATGTCAATTATAAGTAATCTTTGATCGTCAAAAAGTAATACTAAGCCGTAACGGAAAACGGCAGATATGGAATTTTTTTTTTTATAGTATGTAGTTTGAGTTTAAATATCTCTTTCTTTTAATCGCATGGGTTAAAAAGAGACAAAAATTATTACTATATTACATATATGTACATATAAAAAAAAGAAATATACTAAAACTCAAACAGCATACGCTCTTGTTGAAAAAATCAAACTATAGGTTAGTTTCGAGTTAATAAATAATTTTTTAACCATAAAATATTTATAATAAATGTATATATGCGTAGTCCAAATTAAGAATCCTTCACTCAACCTGTCATACTTTGCGAGCTGCTAAAGTAAAAATAAACATTACTTACACACACTTCGGACACAAACACTTTGGGAATTACACTTTGCGAATAATGAATGTGAACGGTGACGTTTTCGTCTCTCGAATGATGCATACATATCTTTGATATGTAAATCCGTTGCCACACACTCGAGCTGCCACAAGGCGCAATGCATCTCGCGCTTCATCCGGTGCATTTGCATTCCACTCGCCCCACAAATAATGCAAAATTCTCGACGCAACACGAACGAACGTGTATTTTAAATCACTTCCATTTCTAAAATTTAGATTACGTTTTTCTAAAAACGAAAAATAGAAATGCGCCCCATTTTTCATTCGCTCGACAGTTTAACAGCGAGTTTAATACAATTAACCAGTGTAAATGATAAGGGTCAGGTGTCGGAAGAAACGCGAGAAGATGCGCTCGAATATTGCCGAGTCCTTAATGTTACCCCAGAGAGTGAAAATCGTATGTATCCGTATAATATACAGGATGAGAGTTTATCGGTAAGAATACAACCTAGATCCTAGATGGTTATAAAACAACATACTTTTCTTTTATAGACGGTGAAATTTGTTGTGTAAACTTTTGTGGTGGATAAAAATTTATTATATTCATAAACTATGACTATACATAAACTATAAACTATGTATGTATATTAATTGTAGAAACACTGTCACTGTCACGAAAGGTTGTTTTCAAGACAAGAAATTTTAAAAGTAAAAAAGGTAACTAACGCAACTGAAAAAATCATACATTTCAGTACCAGTTTCAGTCACTAATATTTAAAACTACTAACCTTAAGACATTGTAATAAAAACCGTTAAATACAGAATACTCTTGATATAATTAAAATAAATCAAAGGGTAAAACATGTTGATTGTTTTTAAACTAAATGCAGAATATCTTCGTCGTGTAACTTTCAAAAATATTCAACAACACTATGTATTCTCTCAACGTTATTGACTTAAAAATTACTGTAGCATTAATTTTAATAAAATAATACTCCATGATAATACATTAATACATTATACATTTTGCAAAAACAATTCACAGTTCCAATCTTCTAAGATTTTATATGGTTGGTTTGATTTTCTACTTGTATATTTATATATTATATTCAATTTAGAATACGTCAAGCTTGAGATAGGACGGAAAAAAAAGTTAAACGACCCGTTGTCGTATGTTATTAGTAATATATTAGGTTCCTTGCGACAATTTATAATCTCGGTCGACGAGGATGATAAATGGAAAGCTTCGAAGGACTCTCGCAGGAAGTATCCCGTTGCTGACCGGAATACAGATTTTTCTCGAGGAAAGATGAAAAAATCGATCGATTTTTCCCGCCAATTTCGCCGCTCGCGCAACCGTATAAAAACAACTCCCCTGTAACGTCCCAATAAATTTGGCAAAACGAGCTACGAGGATCACAAACGATATTTTTATTTACATAAACGCCCTTCTCCCCTCAAGAAATGGAAATGTCTGTTCCGCGTGTATTTCCCTACAATTCCCTATTTTTGAAAAAAATAATAATAAAAAAAAACGAAAAATGCGTAGTCGATATATCAAAAAAAAGGCGGCCCGGTCGCAAGAGAGCGAGTGAACTTTTTTCGATACGTGCGATTTCGAATAAATACATGCATGTGAAGCTTAATGGCAAATTTATGGTAAAGGAACTGTGAAAATATGCGAAACATTCGTCAAAATTTGCTTTCTTTTGCGTTAATGCTAAAAATAAATAAAAATGAACGACGAGCGTTTGATCATTGAAAATACGCAGCTTTCGTATAAATACCGTTTCCTTTAACGCAAATACCTAAGTAATTCAAATCATATTTAAAACATTCGTTTTCTTACTATACATACATACATATATGTACATATACTGTATATGTAGATATATTTTAAGCAAAACTTTCTTTCTGTCATTGATTTTTTTAACATTATTTAGAATCTAAATTTTAGGTGATATGACGTACGTTCATCATAAATAGTTGATAAATAGTTTGATCACCGAAAACGCTGAATCTATTGGGTTGATTTTCGCTAATCTTTCACTGCAGGATTCAGCGGAACCTGGACAATACCTTTTAATGTAAGCCGTTTCTAAATACATATAATGCGCATAGAATTATTTTCATACATCAAATTATGTACATACGTATGTATGTATGTACCTCTGGGTATACATAAGTATGTACCTCTATTTACATATAAATAATAATTTTTTTATATACATATGGACATTATGAATTCAAAAAAGCACCCAGACGACGCCAAGTACTTATTAGTAGAAATATTCACTTTAAAGTATTCTATACCAGATAACACCCCCTGTAACCACAAATTCCTAGAGTCTAGGCTTAGAAAAGGATATAGCTAAATACTTTACGCTCTCTGTAGTTTTCTATTGATAATTTTTAGCACTTTAATTTTTTGATTTTAGATATTAAAATCAAAAAATCAGTGCTTTAGTAGAAAAGAGCAGAGATCGTAAAAATTAAGTTCTATGCTTTTCCAAGCCTCGCCTAAGTATAGGACTTTGTCATTACAGACCATGTAGGTACACATACTATTTGTTTAATTTTGAAAAGAGCTTTAACTTGTACCTCAGACCAGATTTTTGAAAACAAGATTCACCTGTTTAACGCGTATATACGAGCCAAACTTCAATGACAACTAATTCTCATAATCATAATCAATTTTTTTACTTTTGGAAATTGATTAAATTCTATACCGACAATAAATTAACGATCATTTTACTAACAGTATATTCGCACCAAGCTCGGTCGCTCGCACACTAACATTTCAATAAGATACTAATTTCAATTTCATCGGAATTCAATTGTGAACCACCCTTTGGCATTTAGTGCCGGAATCTATATGGCGTATTAATGCCCCACAGAATATGTGCCATCAAATGATCCGTGTCGTATCGCACACGTACATAAAATACACATACAGCGAAATCAACCCAATCATTTTACATACATATCATAAATATGTATATCAATCAATATGGAAAAATGGGTGGCGATAGGTACGATTGCACACGATCAATGGTAATTTTCATTATTTTTTTAATTGCCCACGTTTGATCTCATGCCCTTCTTATACTATCACGTGAAAGTTTCAAGAGAAATAGTCTAATATCAGGTGTGTATGTATGTATGTATGTACATATTCGTAAAATTCTATCGTCGTGATTTTTCCATGAATAAAAGAAATATTCTTTGTTCGCACGCCTGAAGGATGTTTGCTCATTCGCTTAGGGGTCGTTTTCACCCCCGTCTCGGTATCGGCTGTCACAGTGGTTGTTGTTGTTGTGACTGCCACTGGTGAAATCGACCGATAAATAAAACATGAGCATCCGCCAAACGACGACGTTAATGGGTTGACATGACGCGTGACAGTGCCGCTTCTTGTTACGCGCGCAAAACGAACCAAGGGGTTAGGCGAAATAGAAAATTCAATCTCACACACATATTTACCTACACATCCTGTACATACTTACATATACTATGGGTGTTGAAATCAATAAGTTTTCACATTGATTGATTTTTTTTTAATTTAAAATACATGGACAGTTAACATGTAATTAATTAATGTACAATCTTTATTTGTATTTGAAGGATTGCAAAAATCCATTTACATACGTATATTCAAATACTTGTCGAGATGGTTTTTAAAGAGATTTATATTTCCAGAAAATACTAGCTGATTTGGGAGGCGATTCCAAACTTTTTTGTTTGATTTGTCTTTGAGGAGTCTCAGAGTATGACCTCTGAGATGAGCGTTTTTATTGAACGTGAGAAGGTTTTTTATTGGACATTTATATTTATTATTCATTATTTTATTCACTTCTACTAGATCGCTTCTCAATCTTCTCGTCTCCAAAGAGGTGAGACTCGTTCTCTTCAACCGTTCGTTATAGGGTAGGGATCGAAGTTCGAATGGCATTCTTGTAATCCTTCTTTGAACCCTTTCTAAACATACAATTTTTTTTTTAAGTTAGGGTTTCAAACATGTACAGCAGACTCTAATTTATAAATATTTGACACTAACTGGATACTAAAATTCTTAAATACACGGTTGATAATATATACAAATGAATAACACTTTAGTTAAGAGTTTATATGAGTTGATCATTTTAGGTTTTTTGTGATAACAATACCTAGGTCAATTTGTGATGCAACTTTTGGGATATTTATATTATTAATTGAGTATTGGATTTGGGGGTTTTATCGGCCTAGGTATAAAACAACACTTATTAATGTTTAATGACAATAACTAGAGACCCGTGTTTTTCGAATATTGCGATAAATGCGAAATAGATGCTAAAATTCAGGATATATGCGAATTTATGCAAAAATCCTGAAATATGCGAATAGATGCTAAAAATCACAAAAAAATATACAAAATTAATTATTTTTAAAGAAAAATATTACTAAAACAACGTTGAGACTTGTTTGTACACACTAACTAGTGAACTAACAACTGAAAGTTAAATTAAAATATTGTTTTTGAGTTCTTAGAACAGTCGTGTCCATATTGACACCCAACCGTTGGGTCGTGAACACCTGGGACGGAAATTATGAGTTAACGAAAAAACCCATACGAAAATTTTACCCAAATAAGTTTTTTTACCTGGAGGTAAAATTGAGATGGTTTTACCCAAAGAAGTTGTATTGATGGGAAATATCGAAAACTATGCAGAATGCAGTATTATTTAAAAAAAAAAAAATTGCAAATAAAAAAAATCAGTTCGTCGTTTGACTTCAAAAAGAGTCGTTCTTTTTGTCTCGTGATCGGTCCCTTACGTGTAGTAGTGAATTTTTGAAGATTCGTGAACGTGAAGGATTTTAGACTTTTTTGGACTTGTGACAGATTAAAAAGGTTCGTATTTATTTACTTAACGTATTTATCATTTTTCATAATTTGGTTTAACTATAAAATTCACGAAAATCGACCGTAATTTGATTATTTGACATCTCATTTAATAACATAGTCGGTTTTGTTTCCGATTCAGCGCCATACATGATTTCATGTTTCAATAGTTTTAAAATTTTGATTGGAAATAATATTTTGCATTTTCAGTGCTGGGTACATAAAATTAGTTTGGTGGGTAATATATTCATGAAATAGTTGCCTGCTCTTAATGAGTTCATAACCAAAATAAAAATGTCATTTTGCATTCAAGAAAAATGAAATCAGAAATATGTTACATTTTGAAGAAAAATTATCCTAATCTTACAGCTATTTTGTTTCCAAGTCCTGTTATTACTCGTTGGAAGTCATGGTTTAAATCTGTGAAATATTTGGATACATATTTTGAGCCATTAATAGAATTTTTCCAAATCACTCGAGTAAAAAAAAAAATGCAAATAAAGATAAAATTATTGAACTCTATTATTCAGACCCTATTTTGATAAGAACGCAATGTAAATATGTGGGTGAGATTTGCATTAAATTTATTTGTTTAATTGATAAATTAGAAGGATCTTCCTATCCCTTTGCCCATTTATTATGGGAAGAAATTGGGGACATGAAACGATGCCTACAAAATATTATTGATGGAGTTTTCCCTGCCGAAACCAAACAACTGCTTTCATCAATTGTTGACCGTAAAAGAAGTGACTTGGAATGTAATTTCAAAGAGGTTGCTGAGAAAAGTCTTCTCAAACTTAAATCCCATTCAACCTTAAATAATAGTAATTTATTTTTTTTGAAACGTTAAGTGAGCTTTTTAACCCATCTATAGCGTGTTCAAAATGTGGCATAAATGTAAGAGAAACAATATTATTATTTAAAATATACCCATATTTACCTTACTTACAGAGGCTCAATGTTTAGAAGGGTATGAGCACTTTTTAGACAACTTAAAGCAAATTTAAAAAAAAGTAGGTTAAAACCTGATATATTGAAATTATTAATGGCAACAAAATTAAATATGAAGAGTTTGGTTCTGCTGCAATAAAATCAATTTGGTGTCCAGTGAATAGTGTGGATGCAGAAATTTTTTTTTTAGTAAATATAATTTAGTGGTAACTGATCGTCGCACTAACTTAAAAGAGTCGTCTGTGGAAATATGTTCCATGCTTAGTTTTAATAAATTTTAAATTAATGTTATATTTTATTTTTTTTTTTTATTCATGATTTTTTTGTCTCTGTATTTCTCCATATTGCTACTTCTTAATGATTTTTTATGTGTCATGTTAGTTTTAAATTGTTTTTATATAATAAATTGTGTTACAGAGTATTGAAATTGATATGTATTAAAAAATTATCTAATAAAAATAAATGCTAAATAGATGCTAAAATCAAACACTTTATTCGCTACAATATGCTAAAATGACAAATCAAAATGCTAAAATCGATAAAAAATATATGCGAAAAACACGGGTCTCTAACAATAACCATGTTTGGCACCATCTATTTATTGAGTTTAGGTCATCCTGTAAACTGTTTACACCAGGAGAGACAGGACTAAAAAAATTTATGTCATTAGAAAATATTGAATTGCTATGTAGATCTAATATCACTTACACGTATAAATTGTAAACAACAAAGGGCCCAATACGGAACACTGTGGAACAACACTGAGTACAGGCAATTTTGGGTCTATATGAATAATTTTGTAGATTTTGTAGAAAGATGGTATAGACTCTATAGGGGTTTGACCTTAAATGATCAGTTCTTTTGTTGTTGATTTGCCTATTAAAGGTAATAGGCACATTCAATTGTATAATTATAATAATACCAAATTAAAAAATGCAAAGTAATGCCTTTTTTAGAAGATGTTTCACCTTGAACCACCATTTATTCGTGCTGTTTACTTTTGCGGTCGTATCCAATTGTTCTATGAAAGCTGAACTGCAAATGTTCTAACTATACATATGTATGTACTCTTACCAAATCAAGAAGGACCTTTTAGTTTACCGGTTTAGAGACGCTCTGCGCATAATGTTACACCCCTTTACATAACTGACTAATAAGACTCCTTTGTCATTAGATAAACACTAACACTAACTCCAACAGACCTAACTATTTTATTTTACTATATACATACAATTTTTTTATAATTTTGCAGATTTATGCCGTTATTACAGGGAATTAACTTTGAACAGTCAGCTTTTAGTTTGATGAGTGATTTACTTTGTTGCTCCACTTTCCTTGTGTACCTACTAAGAATAAACGAAGTGATTGATTCGTATGTTTTTAGGCTGAAGTGTACTAAGAACACATAGATTGAATTATTTTTCATCATAACAAATAGAATCTTTTTCTTCGCTATCTAAAGATTAGTCAGTGGTATTTCTCTTCATAGCCTCGCAGCTCGTGACAAATAGAATATGGAGTTAAAAAACGAGAGAAATTAAAATCATGAATATTTTTTGTGTCTTGGTATATTTAAGTCGAGAATTCCAAAATCCACCATAATTTTAAATATATTACATAGAATACGAATCGTACAGGTAGTGTGTGGCACGTGTACATACATAGTTTCTAGTTGAACCGAAGATCGTTTTGCTCGACTATATGTAGTACAAGAAAAAGGGGTGGTCGCGTCGTTACGATTGCCGATGCTCTTAAATGCTCTTAGCTCCTAATTCTGGGTTTCCGACTGCAGCTACGACCCGACAATTTATCATCGAAAACCGGGGGCCCGGGTCCCTTAACAACGACCACGTAATGGGGTCATAAAAGGCCTACTCTTCTCTGAGCGAAAAACGTGTGTATGTGTATCTACCACCAACCAACCAGTTAACCAACCGTACGAGACAATTTAAGTAATTTTTCATGCTTTCAATAGTTGAGACGTCTGTTTTAAATATGGACTATGTTGACTTTTCAAATAAGTTAAGCTAAACTGGACATATATGTACATAATTACGCAATGCTATCATCTATTGAATTGACAAGATTTACATCTTAAAAATAAAGCAAGAGCAATTTTGGCGCAAAGCAGAATCGTGTTGTTTGATATGGAAATGTGTGGAACCATAGTCTACTGAATTCGTTCTTAGAATCGAAATGTTATGAAAGTATATAAATTCGAAAAGTTATGATGCTGTGAGCAACCAAGTTGAAACACATAAATCAATATATGTACATATGTATGTATGTATGTACATAGCTCGAAAGTTTTTAAAACGAGAACAAAACTCTAACGACATAAGTTCACTGTAAAAACAATAGGTTTCTTTTAAGTGTAATACCATTTTTAGATAAGTATATAATAATTTAAATCCTTAGAAAAAAAACATCAAAAAAAAATTAAAAACATTTTTCTGTGAACAGAAATGCAAAACTTGCATTTTCTCAACACGACAATAATTCAACATAATCCACTATCATTTGATACGATTCAGTGATTCATTTACAACATCTATTGTATTAGATCCAGTCAATGTAAAAACCTTACTGATAAATGATAGTTGACGCTGGAAAATCCCGCTCTTTCTCTCACGCTGTTGGGAATTCCGATATCGTTTCCGGGAAATCTTCAACGCTGACACGAGTCCGGTCTCCGTGGAGAGCCTTTCAAGCTTCCGGTGTAGCTGTGAACGTCAAGCAGTGCTCAAAGATAACTCTAAATGGATCGTATCGAGTCAACAGCAATAACGAGCCGTGGGTAGAAAAAATCCCTAATGAATTTTCACTTGAAAATTTTCCACGAAACGTTCGAATATCAACTATATGTACATATTATAGTGAATGTTTTATTATTTATTAAAAAATGAAATTTAATCGATTTTCGTTGTTGCTTTTTTTGGTATTTATTAATTGTCGAGGGTATATTTTTTCCATTGATTATAAACGCGATTAAGTGGGTGGCCGGTATTTTCTTCCATTTTGATTTTCCTTTGTATCGGGTGGTGGAGGGGAAACCGAGCGCTCTCACTCAACGCACAAACGGTGATCCTTTGATGTGAAAGGACTTTTTGTAAAACGAAAAACAAAATTCGATATTTTCCTTCACTCTGATTTTTCACTATGAAATTCCGCAACGAATTTTTGACGTACAAAATACGGTGCTGCGTTCCAAAAGCTACAACATATGTACATATGTACACTATAGTAGTGATATTTGTTCATTTGTAGCTGTAAAATTTAGTTCAAAAACTTTTCAATTTATTCAATTTATTTTCTTTTGTAATATGAGGCATTAACTTAGATATTTTACATTAAATTATAAATTTCGTTTCTCAAATACGATCTACATGTTTGTAATACAAAGAGGGCCAATGTCAGATTTCGGCATCCATTTTATTAGCATCTTTCCCATGAAATAACAAGATAAGTGGTCATACATATATCAAATAAAATAATTTGCTCTCCAATCTACATACATGTTATATTGAAACAAATAAATTATTATAAACGGTACATAATATGTATAGTATATTATTAGACCAAGTGTGAAATCCCGCATTGTACATATAAAGTTAATTAATTCATTTTGCTGCCCGAATCATTTTTATCTCCCCAATTAGACCAACTGATCCTAATGAACAATTCTAACCGGTTTTTTTCGGGAAGTCTTTCTCAAACTTTAGTTTTTCATATGTACTATTTCTATTTCAATTTATGAAGCGTAGTACATTTAACATTTTGCCTGACCATTTTCAAATTTCACACTTTTCCCGTAACATATTCCTACATATGTATGTATATGTAAATAAAAGCCTTGTCTGTCTGTCCACATTGGGAACGCTCGCTACGCGTCTTTTGTTTTCATTGAAATTTGATGATTGTCTTAATTCTGTCTGTCATCTAAGAACGCTCGACACACTAATTTTATTTTTAGTGACAATTTTAATTACTATTTTTATATTTAACTGTTTTCCGTAACCCATAGCAACTATTATTATTAGCCCACCTATGTATGTATATGTCAATTATAACGCCAGATAAATGTCAACGAGAAATACTCCAGTTTTAACATATTCAAGTTGAAACTATCACCAAACTTTCCAACCACGATTACTCTCAACTATAACTATATAACATTGGCCCTTTTAGAACCAAACCGCAGATTTACTTATAACGATAAATACTTGCACATACATATGTACATGTAATTAAACTGGAAAACGGCAGAAACGTATCCCATCATTACAAAGAGCGCTGTGGGCTGTCAAATATTTAAGGGAAAATCTTGTGTACATATATTTATAAATACACATACAAACACAAACATACATACGTACATATACTCGTTTGGACAGACGTACAGTTGGGGGAAAAAATGGGAATATTTTCACAATGCTTTCAAGTTGACAGTTCTTTGTGTTTCGAATTCTACATCGCGAATGTTTCCACGCGGACCGGTTATGATGTTTCCATGTTTCCATAAAAATAACACATACATACGTATATTCATCCGAACACGAGTGCGAAAATACTCGAGTGGCGAAAATGCAATAAAAACTAGTACATGTCTCTGTCTCTACGCGTGTGCGAAACGAGCGCAATTAAAACTTTCCGCGCTTGATCTTTTCCGAAATCCCTTAATTGCGAAGTAAATTTTGAGAAGCGCTGGTGCTTTCGCTCGCTAATGCCTCGCCTAAATAATCCGACCGAGTTGTATTATACAGCACGGGCCGGAAATACTCGCTTTTTTATTATTTGCAACGAGGACAAAACATCTGTTGCCTTTTGAGCTCGTCTCCTTCACACTAAGCGTGTATAAGTTACGGGAAATGTGAGTGGTAAATGTGGATATCGTTTAGCTTAGAGATTTTGTATAGTTTCATTGGCTCTTCATATCAACTTTGAGAATAATAATTTGAAACGAAAACCGTGTAAACTAAAGGGTACGTTCAATTTCTTATTGATGCAGCTCATATAAAATGTTCGATTTAGCTTCAAGAAATGAAACAACCATACTCTGTAAAACATTTCAAAAAAGCCTAACCTAACTTGGTTTATTGGAAGTGATCTTATGACGTGCTACTATTTATATAATCAATATTTTGTTAAGCAAACGGTTGCTAACAGTAATAAAAGTCAGTAGAAATAATAAGCAAACAGTATTTTTCGACAAATACTGACCATTTATATAAACATACTGACCGCCTATTTAAAATATCGACCTTTTAATATAAATACTAACCATTAACCGTTAACTTAACCTTTCCTAACCTAACCTAACCTTACATAGCCAAATTTATAATAGATGGTTAACCATCTATCTATTTAAAATACTAAATGTCTGATTATATAAATACCAGCACTATGCTAAAAACACTTAAATTTTGACACTCGTTGTCTTTGTGTGTTCCAAGTTTTACCCTACAAACTACACAGTGGGTTTAAAATTAAGCAAAACACATAACAAAAGTAGCAAATGGACCTTGATAATTAGAAAAATATATTTCTTAAAAATATTTTTTAATAAAAGTTGATTTTCCTTAACTATGTATTGATGTATATACGTGGTTTGAACGAGTTTCCATGTTAGTGATCCTGTTGAATTGCGTCACATTAGGCATGTACCAGCCCTGCGTGGACGATCAGTGTATCACCAACCGCTGCAAGATCCTTCAGGTGATAAATAATTATACAATAAACACCACGGATGATTCTCATCCACGTTGTCTAACTAAAAATCAACATTTTTACAGGTATTCGACGACTTCATATTTGCCTTCTTCTCGCTGGAGATGACCATCAAAATGGTGGCCATGGGCGTGTATGGAAAATCGACGTACTTGGCCGACTCTTGGAACAGGCTGGATTTTTTCATAGTCCTCGCAGGGTTAGAATACAATCAGCTTGATCTAAATGTGAATTTTATATCGTTGTATTTATTTGTGCTAATTTTATTCCTTCAGGGCCTTGGAATATTGCTTGAACGTGGAAAACATGAATTTGTCGGCAATCAGGACAATCAGGGTACTTCGTCCGTTGCGTGCCATCAATAGAATACCAAGTATGTATTTTATACGTAGTATAATATGAGACATTTGTTTTAAAGGTGAACTATGTTGACTTTCCAAAAAAATTAAGTTAAGCAGCTTACGATAATGTACTTGTTAATAGTTGACAGTGAAAAAGAATAAGTTCCATTAGGCTTAATACCTTTTTTAGGTAAGGATATAATAAATTAAATCCTTACGAACAAAAGTATCGAAAAAAAAAATTAAAAACATCTACCCAAATTTTTTAGTAGACAAAAATGCAAACTTTACATTTGCTTAAAACGACAACAAAGTCCATTTTTAATACAAACGATTTATAATTCATTCATTGTCTTGTCTAGAAGTGCAATTAGCTTTGTTATATCTAGGTCCTATCTATCAAGACTAAAGTTGATCCAGCTCTACGGAATTAGCTAGAATATATTAAATGGACCTCCGGTTGAATTTCATTGTGTTTCCTCTCAAAACGTACTCCGTCGCTCAGTTTCGCTACGTTTAGCCGTTTAGTTTAACTTTGCATAGAATATTGTCACTCGTGTTAGTTCCAAATAATGAGAAAATTAAATGAATAATAGTAAAATTGATCGTATAATGTTACCTACTGAAATACATATACGTAGTCAAAAAAGTAGAATGTTCTAACAAAATAACTTTAATTTTAGTTTAAATTCCATTTAATTAATAGAATTGATTACAAAATGCAATATAATATTTGACTTACAAATAAATATGCATATTTAAGGTGGAGCGGTCTTGTATGAAGAAATTTATTTTTTGTAATATCAAAAAGCTTGGATGCGGATTTAGTGCTCTATCACATACTCATCATAACTGCAAAATATCTTCTAAAAATATTAATGTTTAGTACTGCCCTAAGCTGCTTGAATATTGGGAAAATACTTACATGTGTACATATATATAAAATCTACCTACATACATATACATACATATGTATATAGTTAGTAGGTGGAGCGAAATTATGTTTTTTTGAAAATCGAAATGCTTGGACTTGGGAAAGTTGCTCCATGGGTATAAAAAATAAACTGTGTAATTATTTTAACTCTTTATACTCCCCCAATGGAGTTAAAAATTTAGAAGAAATGTGTTTTTAGCTAAGAGTGGAAGGTTCATATAGCGGTATTAAAACGCAGATAAAATACATTTCTTGTCATTTATTTGATTTAAGACAATGTGATGATATACATATGTTGTATTTCTCAAATATACATATGTATAAAGTCATGGGTTGGCCACACTCGAATTTTTTTGTGTTGAAAAAAGGCATTATTTTTCGTTATTCGAATCTCGTTTTTATGAAACCATTGATTATTTCTACTTTTTTTTATTTTTATTTTTTTATTGTTTTACTGCTCATTAGCTTCGAAATAATCTAATTGCAGTTTGGTTGAAGCTCATTTTGAGATCGTGCGATTGTATAGCTGCTGTCAAATCTCATAGCCACATTTAATTGGTTCATTAAATCTTTCCTTGCAAATAAATCGTTTACAAGTTTTTGCCCGTCATGTTATTTTTATTTTATATTTTCCGTTTCATATTTTTGTTTTATCTTCAGTTAATTTTTTTCTTTCACTTTTCTTCCATTTTTTATTATCTCCCCATATGAAAGAAACCTTTACATCGTTTTGTTTGTAATTTGTTACGAAATTCTTATATCGTAATAATGCGTTCTTAGTTTTCTTTGTAACGCTAGACGCTATATCCGTATCATGTTTTGGCATTTCTAGGATAATATTTATACATCATTATTTTTTGCAAACGATATTTTCTATTTTGTTATTTTATATACAACATATCAAAATGTAGTATCGAGTTTGTCGAGTTTTATTTTTACTTTATCCTAATCGGATAAAGTATTGTGTTTTTTATTGCAAAAGTACGCGTTCCGTGCTATTTACGACTTACTCAACAACAAAACACATAAATATTCTCGAACTAAACGATGAAATTCCTATCACATTTTACGCAGACGCCGTAATTACTCTTGTGGAAAAACACACAGAAAAAAAGAGATTTTAACCATATTTTGAACCTAAATTTCAATAGAATACATTTTCAGCTGTATAAAAAGTTAGTCAAATTAGTCTTTAAACAATCTAATCAAAGTGTATGTATTAAATGTAAAAAAAATGATATGTATACGTTTTCTGAATTCGATTAGAATTAATAGTTGAATCCTTAACTCGATTTTATTTTGTTTCGTTACCGAAATTTATATGCGGAAAAACCTTTTCTCTCGACTTAATGTATTCCTCGTGTGTTGTTTTCTTTGCAAATCGCCTTCTAGATAACTTCCGGCAGTAATCCGGCATTATTTTTGGGTTTTGCCAGCATCCTGTGTAAGCAACAGTTCATCTCATATTACAAACATGTGAAAATGTATGAAAATCTGAACGAAACGATCATAATCCTATTACTATTCAGACTATGAACAATATTTATAATAATTCACTGTCTATACATACAAAAGTAAACTGTTATCAACTAATCAACTAAACAAAACTTTACAAAATAACTTTCTATGATCCTGTAGGTCTTTTTAGGTAGTGCAATAGAACATTTTTCTTTCTTTTCAGATAGCTGTTATACAATGTTTTGTTCAGATGACTTCGGCTAATGACACATGAATTGTTGCTAGTCGAAACAGATTGAGTATTGCCAGTTCATAAATACTAGCATGCAAATCTAACAAAACTATATATGTACATACATATCGCACACCTAGATCTAAACAGTATCAACTTAAAAAAACTTTTTTTTCAGGAACGACGAAAAACTTATAAGTGATAGAAATTTACTGTTTTTACTTTATCCTAATCGGATAAAATATTGTGATCGTGCGAAAATTTGACCTCGAGATTTTGACTGATTTGTATCAGGTATCATCCCCTGATCACGTTTTCATGATTTCTAAAAAAATTCTGTATATCTGTATGTCTGCATGTCTGTGTACTTATGTGTGTGTGTGTCTGTATGTGTGTTTTCTCCGAAACTATCAAGTCTACCAAACTGAAATTTCATATCTATTATTTTCACGTAAGGTGTAAAAGCCATAAGGAATTTGGTCAACATCAGTAAACCGGAAGTAGGGTTTTTTTCTTGTAGAAAATTCTAAAATTCTTTTACCACAGAATATTTCCGAAGCGGCTCCGGGAATTTTGTTGAAATTTCATATCTATAGTTTTCACGTTAGCCGTAAGAGATACTGCGATTTTAGTCAACTTCTGACGAGCGAAAGTGGCAGTTTACTCTATAACGATTTTTTTTTTTTTTATTTTTTTCGGCCTTTTAAATATGTAGTATCATCATAATATTGTAATGTTGTAATTCTGAGAGAAATTGATATTTAGGAAAAAATAAATCATTAAAATCAGTCAACCGGAAGTAGGTTTTTTTTTGTCGAAAAGTTTACCACAGAATATTGCTGAAACTGTTCCGGTGATCTTGTCGAAAATTTATATTTATAAGTTGATAAGGTTTTGATCAAAATCCGCCAACCGGAAGTGGTAGTTCAATATATGCCGAAGATCGTATTTTACATACGCGCGCGTACTCAACATAGTAATTTCATGATATTTATGTACGTATTTTGGTCGGTGTGGTGGTGTGCATGCGTTTTATTTACTTGCGTACTTAAAAAAATAATTTCGTTACTCTTTGTATTCCTCAAATACATATATGGATAAAGTCATGGGTTGGCCACACCCGAATTTTTTTTTATGAAAACAAGCATATTAAAAAAAGTTCAGATTAAAACATTTCATTTTGTTTTGTTGGTTCATGCAGCTTCGTTTGTAGAATCCGAATAAATGATTAACTAAAAAATCTAAATTTTTGAGTTGATACTGTTTTGATCTAGGTGTGCGATATGTAACTTTCAATTTCTCCTATTTTCTGTAAATGCAATTTTATATATAGAGCAATGATCGATTTATGAGCTATTACCAAGTAATATGTTTCGAAAACAGTTAACAGATGACGTTAAAAAAATAGAGTCGGGAGATATTGGCAGTTCACGATCAGTAAAAACAATGCATGTACATACATATAAGAACCACTATAGGCAGTGAAAGGTTGAATGGTTGTGAAAAATATACTGATTGACCTTTTACACGTGTATGATAGATATCTAAGGCTAGCCCTAATTTCCCCAAAGTAAAGAAAATTTCCAGAAACAATTGCTATAGCTATATAGAAAGTATAAACGTTTTTTGTGCGCCATAATGGTTCTTAGTGAACCTGTAGAGTTAACTTAAATGGAGATGTCGTGTCTCGCGGTGCACGATGTTGGGAAAACTAGTCGGGTGAGGAAAACTTTCGCACGTTTTTAGCGAAAGTTTTCCATTTGGACGTTTAACGCCGAAACTTTCGAGTGCACGCCGTGGATTTTCCAACCCTCCGGAAAAACGACAGGAAAAATTCCAACTTAATATTTCTCAGAACAGAAAGGTTTTCTTTCACAACGTGGAAAATAAGCGGCGCAACGCAAATTCCGCGTGTACAATTCGCGTAAATACGACGTTCATACAAAGGAAAATTCGTCTGAAAAGCGAAAATTTTCTTGTCGTCCGTTTAGTCTCCCGCGAATCTCCGCGAATTTCGTGCGCGCGGGGATAGTATTAATTACTTTCGCGAAAGTTTGACTTTGTACGGTGGGAAAAGCTTTCTTCTGTGTGAAGTTGCTCGCGTCGAATGTGCTACGTGGAAAATTCGCCTCGGGAGTTTTCACTTATATTCCCCGCGACAGAGTTTCGCTAATAAATAAGGCGCGACGAAAGTATTAATGTTTTCTTCTGTGGAAGAGAATGTCGTTCGTAAATTAGGCCGATGTAAATTCAGCAGATGTCCAAAGAGTTGTGGGTTAACTTTCCTATAGTTCTAAAAATTGCTAATATAAAAAGACCAGTAACCTAAATTTCGATTTTTTTAATTGTAATATGATATTTTATCTTGACATTATATAATTATAATGTCAAGATAAGGCCGTGTGTCCGTCTGTTCCCGGGAAGGCTCGAAATGCTTTAATGGCCAATTATAGGTACTATACAACTTGAAACTCAAGAAAATAAGTGCGTGAGAGTTTCTTTCCGGACAATCAGACTCCAGACAATCAGGCAAGAAACAGACAGAAACATAAATTTATGACAAAAGCCTTAAAGCCCGTCTATGAAAATTCAATATGCAGGTTATTACTATAATCTGCTCACTGATTTTTGATAGTTTATATTTAATTAAAACGAGTGTGCCGTGAGATTAGAGTGGTTAGAGTGTTAGTCTATTGAACAAAAGTCCGAGGGTCGATTCTACATACATGTCGAAAGGTTTTCTCAGCAGCTTTCGACTGCAAATATCGTCATTGTAAAAATCTAGATATTACTAAATCCAAATCAGTCGTCCAATACTAATTTTTTTTCAATTTATCTAACTTCGTTGTGAGACTGTTCCATAAAATTGATACAATGCAAAAACTTCCTTCCTATTCATTGTACATAAGTTCCTTCTATTCCTTTCTGCTCTCCAAAAGTCAATGATTTCACCAATGGAGAGTATCTTCCCGTAGTAACTTTACTATAACTCTTCTATCATTCTCAAAAATACTAGCCATTTTAAACAAACCATGAAATTAATGGAAATTCTTCACTCGACATTACGTTTGAGCGTTCTCACTTATATACATCCACATACACAGTAGTTTCACTTTGAAAGGAGAAATGAGGGTTGGCACCGCTTTCAATCTACTTTCTTCTTTATTTTCAGTTGTCGCTTAGTTCCTTCGACGTAGACTTTACTTTGTAACGGTGTGGCTCTAGAGTAGACGACTTTCTAGTTGCCTATTTAGCTAGGCTTCTGGCCTCGACGCGTTAAGACTTAAGTCGTTCCCTTCTAAGGTGAGAGACGAGGTAGCACACCACCATTCCATTATCCTAATTGCATTTGTATTGTGGTTTTTTATTTACACCGCGAAATTCTTGGCTTTTCATAGCGGGTAGCGAAGGTGCTTAAGTAGAAAAACACTTGACACAAATCCACCACTACATGTAGTTTTTATCGCAACATCTTCATTGTTCCTCAACGAGATGTACGAGACTATATGTATGTACATACGTACTATACTAGTGTGTGGTTTATATTTATTTTTTTTTTTAAGAAAACAATTGTGTGATTTTAAAAGTAGATTTTTTAAGTCGTCTTGATTTTGCTTTGTCACAAAAATACATAACGATCAAGTATTAGTTATTTTATACAAAATAATTATTCAATGTACTCGTAAATATGTGTATCTGTCTGTTTATCCACATTTTAATTATTGTAATTAAATATAATTAAAATTTTCATTAAAAACAAAATAAGTATGTCGAGCGTTCTTAGTGGACAGACATTGAGATCGTTCCTGACGCATACATACATACATACATATGTATGTATGTCCGTATATACGTATGTATATAGACATGTTTTTTTTGTAACAGATAATGTTGTTTTGTAACAGATAACAATGTTTTGTAACAAGATGTTGTCGCTATTGTAGCTCACTCATATACACTATATACCTATACAATAACCCAAAGTCTGTCTGTGCGCTTATCCGTCAGGGACACCCGACTTATGTACTTCTATTTTTTTCATTGACAAATTTGGCTTATAAATTATTTACATAAAATTTATTTCCGTTACCCATAGCTATTATTAGCCCACTCATATAACACAATGGGAAATACTATTATTACCTACTACATATGTATGTGAAGCGAAAGTCTACTCACTCACTAGCAACGGAACGAATTCCATGACGACGTTTAAACAACTCAGTCCAACTGCAAACGTGTTTTGATGCGTCACGTTTTGGCCTAAATATTGTACATTATAACCAAACGCTTTAAGATCTCTCAAATCAATTACACAACTACATATATAGGAGCGAAACGAGAACGATGCCGTATACATTCACATCAGCTAAGAGTATTCTTTACATATATACGACATCCATCAAATCGGCTAATTAATTTATAAAAAGCTGTTTTTCTCGTGAGCTGTTTATATAACTGTCCAGTTTCTTTATTATATAACTTTTATAATATTTGTTTCATGGGTTGATTTCTTCGTTTCAGGTATGCGTATTCTGGTGATGCTGCTGCTGGACACACTTCCAATGCTCGGCAACGTCCTGCTTCTGTGCTTCTTCGTGTTCTTCATCTTCGGAATAGTCGGCGTCCAACTTTGGGAAGGTATACTGAGACAGCGTTGCGAACTCCAGCTGCCGATGAACGTGCCTAGACCCAAGTAAGTTGTGGCATAAGTAAAATTTAATTAAAAAAAAAACGGGAACTCGCAAACGAATCGACAATCCAAGGACGTCTCAATTGGATTGTCTTCATTTCTTTCGAAAATAAAAAGTTTTCTTTCTTTTCTCTTTTTTTTTTGTTCAAATCAATCTTTCTCGATCCCCCGTTCCATTTGCTACCCATCACCTGTATCGAAGAGAATTGATTGAAAAGTTTTTCAAAGGCCATTCGCAAACTTTACAAATTTATTTTGCTTCCCCTGCTCCGACTTAATTTGTTCGGTTCCGAACGAAACGAATAAATTCCGAAAAAAAAAAGGTTTTCCCTCACTCACAGTGCCCATTTATCCGTACCTGTCTACCACCTGTGTAGCTTTCGGACAATGCTAAATTCTCTATATATATAGGTATACATATATGTAAATATCTACAAAATTGAGATCGGTGAGTATTATAATCAATTTCGAATCGACACTTTAACGTGTCTATTAATGATTTTTACTGTTTTCGTTCATTTCAATTTTAAAGAAGTTTAATACAAAAACTGATATGATTGGCTACTTTTTTTATTTAGTTATAACTTATCTATTCTCTAGCATTCATTTTATCTCTAATATTATTGAGAATGAATCAAAACATACATCAAACATTACTGCAAATTGTTCAACTGAACTCATGATAATTCTTCTGATGAAATTCAGTCGACCCTCACGAAACCATTACTTATTATTACTATAAAAACGCATCATTTATGATTTATAAATGATCATCACTTTTTTCATGTCAATATTTTATTTTAAATTATCCATAACATTGTGTCATCGAATTTCAACGCACAAACATCGTGGCAATCTTTCAATTGCATTTAAAGCTTTAAACTGTAGACTTTTTACACATTGTGCAAAGAAAAATATATTTTCACACATTTCTAATTAATAGCGCTCTTTTTCAGATTGATCAATCGTTTGTAATATTATATAGGTATTACTTATAAATTAGTAAACAAACAAACAGCACTTACTTATGACTAGTTTCAAACCATCACACTTATGTATTTCCATCAAGTTTTATATAGGTAGATAATTTTAATACCAGTAATATTTATTATAAAATTTTACGCATTTTTTCACACATTTCCAATGTTGATCGTTCGGCGACAGTTCAATTCTACTGCCATATCATTTTTGGCCAAAATTATTGCGCAATGAACCAGTGTGCGTCGCCGAATAATCGATCTCAGCAGCTTATTATACACGACACAAAAGAACAACATCGATATTATACGCACAGTTGAATATACCTATTAATCCAGTAAAATAAAAACACCATAGTTTCCACCATAGCCCCCACTACCCCCTCCACCATTTTCACACCCCACCCCTATTATTTATGTTGGGCTGCTCCCTGTTTATGTTTATGTATGTTGCAGAGATCTATGGGATTGGTACCGAGTTCGTGTCCGAGTCAACTCGTAAGCCTCCCCTATCACACATTTACATCCATCTATCATATAATGAACTTTGCCGCTGCTGGTTTCTTGTCTTTTTCTGTTCTTTTCCCACCCCCCGAAACCCACGTACTAACACTGATCGCTCATCTTCCCTTCGATTGGTACTCACTGTCATAGATAACTATATTTATTGTTAATTTATGTTCACACTCACCCACGTGCAATGTAAGTGTACGCCCTTCACTCACCCCCCACTAATGTAGATGATGTCAAATTTATGATCAAAATCAACCTTTTCATATGCTAAAATTGCGCTTAACTCTTATTTTATATCAGGCTGTCATAAGCAGCATTGCTAGCAACGCGCTGACGTCATAGCCGTGATGAAAGCTCGATCTAACTTGACCAAAGATAAACTTACACATTGTCATAGTTCAAAGCGGGTAAAATAAACTGTTTTTTAATTGGTTTCGTTCGAGTACATATATGACACTATCTAAACTTTTCAGTTTAACCTTGAATATGTCAAATTATGTTAAATAAATTATTTATATTTATTTAAAAAAAGTGTGGCTTAAATTTTAAATATTTCTTTTAACATTATTATATGTATTTATGTAATTGACAACATAAAAGTCACAATTTCATTGGAAATTTAGTTGTATAAATAATATAAAATTGATGTAACTTTTGTATGAAATACCAAATCACTACGAAATACGTTCATTCACTACGAATACTCATATGTAGGTATAAAATAAAATAACCTATCAAAAAACAGGGTTGTGCCAAATGTAATTGATTGAAATTTAAAATTCGAAGAAAATCGATTGAATATCACAAATGTCATATCAAATTGTAACGTATTTATTTTCCAACGCTGAAATGCTATAAATTGCATGATTTATTGGATTATCTACAAACTAGAAGTAAAAGTTTATCTTTGGATTTACACATGATAATCATTGAATTACTTTTACATTTACATTTCAATACTAAACCTTGTCATATATGTACTAATAAAATTCAATTTGATATCATCTACAACTTTAAAACCATCACCTCTCAATTATTATTATACTAACTCTTGATTAATTTTTCCATACATGTTAGATTATATGTATATGTCGTAACTTCAAACACGTGGAGTTTGCATCCCATCTAACACAATTCGTACTGATTGATTAATTAATTAACACGCATTATATAATACATATATCATTAACATATTAACGCGATTTCAATTTCATTATCAAGTAACTGTAATATTTTAACTCGACAATAACAAGTCACGTTATTTTTGTTGTGTGCGTCTGTTTGCAAACTCCAACTTGAAACTCTTGTCGGTGTCATTCGTATAGTTTTCTTTTGTTCATATTTCCGCAATATGTCTATTATGTTATATTATATATCCCAAGTAGATAACATACACTCACATCTGTCGTAGGTTGTATATTTCTTATGTTTTGGTGATGAGCTCGCTCGTGTACGATATTTTGTATATGTCTAGAATGTTGTTTTAGACGAAACTTTTCTCAGACTTTCCCCTTGGATAATTTAACGCGTTGAAAACAAAGATGACGAGACAATAATTTTGAATGATAAATAAATGCACATATTACAAGTGAACAGCTTGAACTCGAAAATTTGCATGTCGGCATATATGCGGTATAAATATGTATGCGGTTTCGCACAATCGCGACGTGTACATTTTCCCACGTTAAATTCAAACAAACCGTGCTCTGAACAATACCAGTTTTATAATTTCATATTGTTTCAATTAAAACTGTATTGTGTCGTTAAATAGTCGCACGACATTCAATGGGTTATCGGGCAAGTCCACGTAACATAATATGTAACATTTTATGAGGATTTTCTTGTGAATAAAATTTAACTACATAGTTAATGGTTGGTGGATAACTTTTATTATAATTATAAACACTTATAATAGCACTATATAAGTTGTATAAAGACTGTCACAAAAGGTTGTTTTGAAGGCAAGAAGCTTAAAAAAACAAAATCGTAAATGACGTTACAGAAGAAATCGTGCATTTCAGTTTCATTCACAATTATCTTACAAATTACAAAACAAAGATCATTTTAATAAAAAAAATTAAATACAGACTCTTAGAATAATTAAAATAAATCAAAAAAATAAAATATTTTCCTTATGTTCAAAGGAAATGCAGAATATCTTCGTCACGCCCGCAACTTTCACAAAAATTCACTAAAAAACAACTTTTCAAAAAGACTGGCAGTACTCTCAGTGGTGTCGATTTACAAAATTGGTCATCATAATACAAATAGAATACTATAACAATACTTTGATAAAATATTAATTTAAAATAATACAATAAAACTACAATACCTACATATATAACAACGAAAGAAAAATGTCTGTTTCGCGTGAATCTTTACTATAATACGTAAGACTGTTCGCTTGAGTCCAAACAAGAAAAAAATTCCATCACACACTTGTTAGCTTTTTAAAATATGCTTCATTTTATTTTTATCCATCATTCATCGTCATTGAATCAATCGAATCGAATACTAAACAAAATATACTTCACATATTTACACGTTTATATCTCGAAACGTTCTAAATATTATATTTACTAAATGTGTGTTCAAAATAAATGAATATTAAGGAATCGGCGATGCTCTAATTTTCAATTGCCAATAATTAATTATTTTAGGGAATTTTCGATGAAGGAATGATTTATTATAATACTGCCTGTTTTTGTGTGTACTTTTTTTGTATATTTTGGATTGTTAGTAAAAGTAAATATTAGTAAAAAAAAAATGAAACGAATGCAAACTATTAATTAATGCATGACGATGTGGATATTTTTGTATATTTATATTGAACTATTTTTAATTGAATATGTATATGAATTATCTATGTATAGATTTAAGTATTTATGGCGTGTTTATTGTATAAATTGATTTAGTTTATTATTTGTGTTAGTTTACAAATTAAAAATTGACCAGAATAGGTTAGAACTGATTATTTTTGTTTTATATTACGGTAAAGTAAATTTTTTTTGTATTTATATCGTCAGTTTCTCAAGTGTATTTCAGACCAATCGTAAACAGTTGAGAATATCTGTAATGCTACGCGACTTTTAAAAGTTTTGCTTTTTCAATTTAAAAATGAGCTCTCCAAGCCTCATAGCGGATCTTCGCGATTTTTCTTTACGCTTCGCTTTATGCATGAAAACACAGTGTTTTTCAGAAAATGGCTAATTTTTCACGGTTCGCGTGTCTTTTGAGAACAATTGTGTACAAAGTGCGACAGTTCTACACAAAAATAAAAACAGTACTTAATACTGTTAAAAAAAAATTTTTTTCTATATACCTATACATATGTACATATGTATGTATGTATGTACATTTTAAAAATTATATCGAGATTTTTTTTTGTCGCGCAGTATAAATGTTAATTTACAAAAATTATCAAGTCACCGAAAAAGTAATTAGAATAATTTACGCTAATGTCGCAACATTTGACCCTTTCGCATCGTTTCGCCGAGGAAAACTCTCATTTAATGATGCTAATTTTTTACTCTAAATATTTTCTTTAAATTTTCGGCATTTTTGCGTTGGCTAATTTAAAAAAATATATACCGAGTCACACTTCAAGTGAATACATGCAAATCGTATAGTTCCTCATCGCTCAAGCAGTTAAATTATGCAAGCTTTATAGATTTTTTTTTCGTTTCGATGCTCGTATGAAAATACTTTGCGTGTTAACAGGACATTAGAAACGAATTGCATACTTAGAAAATTAATAGCAAACGGCATGTAAAACTTGATTTAGATAAGAAAATTAAAACACTTCGCCTTGAAGTTTTCGAATAACTTTCAATGAGTTCTGAAGAAATACGGGTGTGGAAAAATTAAATAAATGGCCTCTTCACTTATCACGTTGCACGAGATTCGCTTAAAATTTAGCTTAATTTAGCATTTTCGGCGTTCCGTTTCCCGGTACAATAAATAGCCCATAAATAGAGGACGAAACCAAAGAACATAATGTCCGTTGAAATTTATTTCGTCGGTCGTTTTTCTTCTTTCCTGAAACGCTCTTTCAACGGGGAGCATAGGGGAATGTTTGGCGAGGTGCCTGAAAAGTCGACCAAACACGCCCTGCCAAAAGAAATGAATTAAATTTTCAATGGAATCTAGAACATTCCACTTTGAATCTTCTTTAGATTTACGTCGGGCAATATACGTACGTAATTTCATCGAAATAATATAAAACCGCTATTCAAGTACATACTTTTATAGTTATTCTACATCAACAGATCACTTTTATAAATAACTATTGGTTAATTTCAGAACACACGTATACTTAGCAAGGGGTTTTTCTTACAAATTGCCCATTTGCCCTCGAACTATCCTATATTAATTTACAAAACTGGCTGTATATATTCTGGCTGTCTACTGGCTATATTCATTTACAAATCAATGTTAGAATGAAAACAACGGAATTTATTTTGCACAAGCGTATTTAAAAAAAAAGTCCATTTTCCCCAAAACTACACCAACTTCTTATACCTCTACAATGAGTCGGGTCTAACTACAGAAAAATTCAAACGAAATTTTAGGCATTCTACTTTGAGTCTTCTTTAGTTTTACGTCTCATAATATCAAGTAGATTAAACCATGAATATAAATAATTATTGGGTAATTTCAGAGCAAGCGTAATCTTTGTAAGGGTTTTTTCCTTACAAAGTGTCCATTTGCCCCAGAATCATCTTATGTTTATTTAAAAAAACTATCTAATCGATGGTAAACTGAAAACTACAGAAAAAGTGTTGTAGGTACTAGCTTTTTACTTTATCCATATACGTATTACAGATAAAGTATTGTTTAAAAAGTGTCCGTTTTCTCCAAGATTATCCCTTTTTTCTTGAAACACATCTATAACGTATTCAAAAGTTCAACTGCGGAAAATTCACACACAAAATTTCACTGCGAGTACAAAGTAAAAGAATAAAAAAAGTCACCTGATAACTCGATTGAATTGTAAAGTTCGCATCAGAGTTTTAAACCTGTATATAAGTACGTGAATAACCCATTTTCTTAATGCCTCAAACCACAAAGAGCGCAAAAAGTTTTCTTGTGAAAAAAAAGGAGAAGCGTGAATATTTCGAAAGTCCTCGAACAAACTTGAAATTTCTTTTACGAATTTGTTTGTCGACCGCATTAATTTGAGATAAAGTATTTTATGTAATATTTAAAGTATTCTGATTGTAATGTGATCGAAACTCTAGATAAAGTTGTCGTCGTTAGTATTGGGTCAATACATAGGTGCTGTGAAAATTGAACTTCCGCTAACGAATTAGGTCACCGCACCAGGATGAGTTAATTATTCAAATCTGTGTATTTAACCTTTACGTACCGGCCTCGTTTCATTTTCGACTGTGTCCTAAAATTGAATCCCCTCAACGAAAGGGTTAACTTTGATCAATAGCTTTTTTGTTCCAATGTTAAAAGTATTGTTTAAGAGACATCAACGCGTGGTTAAGACAAAAACTTTCCTCACATGTGAAATTTAAACTCAATGATTTTTTCCTTTTTCCGTATATGTACATAGACCAAAAAAATTTCGCCTGCGGTGCATTTACCTTCGATTTTGATACTCCACCTTTCTGGTGAGTCATTCGTGCTCTCTGTTCTGAAATTGTACATGGAGCATTGATTTGAATTAAAATGCATGAGCTTAAATCGAACGATAGTCGGTCGGTGTCGTACTAGAGTTGCTCACCGATGCATCGATTTGCATGCGCGTCGAATTGCATCGAATTATGCAAATTTCACACACTGAAGCTCACACATTAATAATAATTTATACGATTTCGACGACTGTGTGCCGTAATTTAAAAATCTCGCGGGGAATGGGGAACTTTTTTTCATTGACGATTTCGCAACGTTAAGCCCGCTTTCAAAGATATAGGTACCAATGAAGATATTGCTGTTGTACATACATAGTTAACTTAAGATGATTATTTTTTTTTTTGTACACTATGAAATTAATGACCACTTATGAAACTTGGTTAGTGTTGATAAGAATCTATATGATAGCTCGGTGGTTGGAGCATTGGTCTCTTGAACGAAGGTTCGGAGTTCGATTCCCGTATGTCGAAAAGTTCTTTCGACCGTTTCAACATTGAATATCGTCATTGGTAAAATCTAGAAACTACTAAATTCAAATAGGCCGTCTCCTGTTAGAATTTACAAATTTATCTGAATTAATCGCAAAATGGTTTCATCAAAAATTGGCACCTGTCTCGGTCCTTTTGTCGGCTAATTTTCCTTCAACAATAAAAATGGGACAAAAATAATTGCACTTTGAATTTGCAGATCGTTAATAAATAATGGATCTAAGCGTCCCGTAAATGTATTGCACTTTTAAATGTGTACGTTACATTTATAAATCGATAGTTTGAATTGATACTTTGACTTAATATATCTTGTGAGACACACAATCATTATATGAGACGTTCAGCTTACAATGTGGTCATCTCTACTTTTTGTCAAGTTTTCAATTTTGATACTCTCATAAGTGCTCATTTAGTAATTTAGTAGCAAAACATTAATTTCCTCAATAGTTTGTTTTATGTAGTTGACCACTTTGTATACTAAATAGCTCTTATATTGATGTTATTACTTTGTCATATGTTATTACTTTGTGTAACTCTTCTCTAGAATTTCCACATTTAACTTTTTACTCATTTGACATGGTCACTTAATTTTTCTCCAAAATAAAAGTATTTTTAGTAAACCAAATCTACCTTCGAAGAATTGAATCCTGAATCGTTCGATGTCTCGAATAGAGACGATCGTAATGGCCGGTTAGTCCAGGATAGGTAGACAACCGAGATAACCGCAAACCGACACCACTTCCAACTATGCACCGAGTGTTACCTAGCCACTACAACAGTTGTATCTTTAGTGATATATACATATATATATATATATATATACATACATATACATATATCTAAGGATATTTGTAAGGTATTAACGTGACGATTAGCCGGGTCTCGTACACGGTTCGATCGGCTTAATCGCATCAAGTAAATGGCCACTCAACGTGGACAGAATTTAATTCCCGACAACGTTCATATCTTGAATTATAAATTGTGGATGAGTTGGGACCATGACATGATATATACATATCTGCATATATGTATGTTACCGACAAAGTGTAACATATAACAATTCTACATCAGTTGACTCGGCATTTTATACAATACTAGTGTAAGCCCGTTGAATATCAACGCCCGCTGAATTTTAAATATCGCAAAGCGTGCTCGTAAAGCGAAAAACGAATTTTAAATATCGTAATATCGTAATAGAGATCACCATTACCCAAACCGATACCCAAATCGATCGATCCCCGATACCCACTGGAAAAATTTTTTTTTTACTTTACTATTTATATTATAATTATTAATTATTATATATATAATAATTATAATTTTGTAAGTGATTTTGTAAAAATCAAAAAAAAAAAATAAATAATAGTTTTTATAGCGTCATCTATATGTAGGTAATGTATGTAGGTAGGTAGGTATGTAGGTAAAGCAGAGTCACGATCCCTTGTATAGGTAACGTTTAAAAAAAAAGGACTAAATTGGCCAAGGGCGATGGCAGATTAGTCTAAGGACGTTCTTCCCGACGTCCAAAAGCAATATGTAGTAATGACTCATAAATCAATCATTGCTCAAAATGTTTAAAAATTGACTAGGGAAATTTCTACTAACTTCATTCACTAAAAGCGCCCGCACACCGCTACAAATTTCGTACGAAATTCGTGCGAAATTCATGTCAGTCAATTTTACCGCATACACAGGCACGATATTCCGCACGGCTACCGGCCGAATAGCGAACTACCATCTGTCACCTCGCTTTCCGAACGTTTGTATTTCACTCATGATTCTGACATGGACTCCTCAGATGAAGACGAAGCTCTAATGTTCGCCGCATATTTATATGAATGATTAGTTGAATACTTTTAATTGTTGAATGTAATTTATAACGGTGTGTCATCAAGGATCGGCTGACTGATTGACAATTACATACATATAAATATTAATTGCTATATGATATCTCAAATATATCACTTATGTATGTATGTATGTATGTATGTAGGTACATATATTGTCTGAGAAAATCAATTATTAAAATATGTAAGAAGTTTAAAAAGCATAATTTTTTTCTTTTCGCTGTAATGTTTACTGTACAAAAAGTAGGAGAAATTGACAGTTCGCGATCGATATCTATCTAAATCTACTTAAGTAATACCCAGACACTTTCTTCGATTAAATAACGCAAACGTGTCTTTAGCAAACGTTATTCAAAGTTAACTAGTACTAAACTAATATAATAATATGCCCGTAGAATGAAATACTTGGCAACGACTTTGAAGTTTACAACGAGCGAATATGAATAATGTGCAATACAAAGCAGACAAAGCGATTGTATTAGCAAAGTGCCCCAGACAAGTAGTGCTATATGTACATATGTATGTATGTATGTACATATGTACACTTATACGGGACGAACGAACATTATTATTGCGTCTGCGGACACAAACAACCCTCAACTGCGACGAGGGTTGAGAATTCGATGTCTTTATGGAAAATACCAACACTTTGAGAGCAACCGGCTATAATTAACCCTTTGACGACCGGCCGAATTCCACACATCAAATTATAAATGCATAATCGAAAATTTGCTGTATGAATTTAAAGTTTCATAGTGAAGTAACCAGGGAAAGATACTCTCCAGTAATGAAACTATTGCCTTCTCGAGGGAAGAAGGGAGACAATGATTTGGTAGGTATAAAGGAATTATTTTGGATGGTGCCAATTTTGTAGAACCGTCTCACAAATTAGATAAATTGGAAAATTTTAACAGGAGACGGTTGGGTTTGGATTTAGTAATATTAAAATCTTGCCAATGGCGTCAATAGGTCGAAAACCTTTGATAAAATCTTTCGACATACGGGAATGAATGTCAGACCGTCGCCCAAGACACTAGCACTCTAACCAGTGAGCTGTCGCTTGGCCTACGTTTAAATACTGTATACGGTATTATATGTTTTTATCCTCTACGAGTCTACGGTTATAAAAGACTAGGGCTGTCGAGCTTTCAACGGTTGGATCCTATTTATCTAGTAATTTTTTTTTGCGCTCGCGTTGACAGCTACCCTAAAAAATTTAGAATAAGCCCTCCGCATATTTCATACAAATGTCGTTGCTTCTCTCCGGTCTTCGTAGTACGTAGGTATACGTTTTTTTTTATATACAGGATGGGCAAAAGTCAAGCGCAGAATGGCCCCGTATCTAAATCACGCGAAGCCTAGTGAAATTTATGGTTCGAGGGGATAACGGAAAAATAGTCCATTCGGTAGTCTTACAATTCAATATTCCCACACACGTTGAAGGATCACTCTTGCGAGGGAAGGGGTTAAAATGTATGGTGAGCGAGGGGGGTTAAAAGGGTCACCTCATCCTGAGTAACGAGGATCACTCTCGTAGAGTAGGTTTTTTTGTCGTATGCCGGAAATGGAAGGCGATTTTTTGACCTCTTGATTTCAATGATTTTCCAACATCGTTGAAATGGTCGTTTATTCTCGTAAACATCGGTGTTGCTATTCTGTGTAGACTTTTTAAATGTATTTTCGTAAATCGATGCAACTTTCTCGTATTATAAAGTGTGAAAATACGACGTATTTTTTATTTGAATAGAAGCAGATTCGAAGCGATACTGATCATACAAATGTATGTACATACATATGTATGTACATACATATGTAGATAAAATGAATTACAATAATATGATGTACGTAGATTGTGTTACCATTTCTATTGTTAGCTCTCATATCGTTCATAATAATTTACTTAGGAAATTATATATAAAGAAAATTTAATCAAGTTATGTTCTTGTCTTGATCGCATTATTGCAATACTAACTAATTTACGTTGTCGACCATGAGCTGCCGATAAAAAATTCCAAAATTTTTAAATTAGCTGACGTTATAACTATGAATTACTTTGTAATATGTCAAATGTACATACATATTTATCATTTAAGACCATTTATAATATTTGAGGAAATCAATTATAAAAACGTAAAAAAAATTTAAAAACGATAAAGTTTTTTCATCCTGTAAAATTTACTTTACAAAGATAGAAGAAATTGGCAGCTGATGTTTCAGTGATTTATTATAAAAAGGCCAATGCCAAGCTTAGGCAAATTAAATCATATGAATTGTCTAAAATTAAGAATTAACTGGATTTTTATTATTTAAAAGGAAAGTGTCATATTTATAAAATATCTATATCACAATATTAGACGAGATATCGCACAATTAAAAACAGACAAGGTTAAAATATTATAAACTTACTTATTACTTGCAAGCTATTAATTTAATAATATTATATTTAGATATTTTGACATTCCTTCCATAAGAATACATTAATATTCTCATAAAATTAATGTTAAATACGCGATGACTCATAAAGATTACATTAAACGTCTAGCGTAAATTAATTTTCATACAAATTTCCATTTTCGTATTACATTATCTCGAAATAAAGTATCATCTAAAAAAAACACACATAAATCTCAAAGAACGTCACAACTTTTTAATTACATATATAATAATTCTGTGCGATATGATACAGTGACATTGTCTCTAGTAGGTAGTTTTCCTGGCAAATTTCCCGCCTAAAAGCGAATTTATGATAATTAGTTTACGTTTGTCACTCTCTCCATTTCGTGCTCAGGCATATAAATACGATTGTAATATACCTACGAGTACTAGGTAATTTCCGGCGGCGACTTTTCCCGAATTATAGGCGAATCAAATTAAAATTTAATTCGTTCCGCTGCTAAGTTTTTCCCCGCCTTTGTTTGCCGGACTTTCTTACCGTGGAATAAATAGTTGGAGAACCGCTGCTCACTTCGAATTTAAATTTCTTGCAATGTTCGCTTTTTGTCGAACTTAAATTAGATTTCACAAATAATTCATGGGAGCGGATTAATTCTGACGTGTAAGGATTCGAACCGCTCTCTACCTATACATAACAAAGCGAAATTTAAAAGTTTTCCACGTCGCAAAACCCAGTTTAAAGAAAATTTACCTCGTGCACGATTTAATGTTAGTGAAAATCTGTGGACACCTGCATGTAATGAACAATAGTATTATAATATTTTACATATGAGCCATTTATTTTTAAAGTGGACTATGTTGACTTTCCAAAAATATTGAGCTGCTGCTCACTATCATGTATGTATGTACATATCTCGCCATAGTGACGAATTGGGGAAACCTGTTATGTCACTATGGTATAATTTGTAAATAAATAAATAAATATGTATGTACCATCTATAGAATTAGGAAAAAGGAAAATCTTAAGAATAAAGCAAGTGATAATTTGTTGCATAATGGAATCAAATATTTTTATTGCTTGACAATATCGTTTGGACGTTGTAAGTTGAAACACAAAACTTTAAATTTAAGAGAACGACTTCTTGTTCATACAAAGCACAAAACGTTTTCGACATAAATTATGGAATGAAATTTGACATCATTTGAAATCATTTATAGGATCATCTTTTTTAGAATTAAAGCCGTTTTTAGGTAAGAACATCATAATTTTAATTCTTACGAACAAAATAATTTAAAAAAAAACATTTACCCAGATTTTTTAGTAAACAGAAATACAAACCTTGTATTTCCCGACAATAAGTCAATAACTCATGGTCATTCTAAAAGCATCATATGTATATAAGAGTATATTAGAGTAGAACCTAACAAGTATGTTCTTATATTTATTGGGTAAGGCTATTTTATTAAATAAATTTTGGCCTGGAATGAGGTTTGCCGGAGAGCGGATACGGGATTGACCGCGTGAAGCTTTTCCGCAAAACAGGAAGTCGCACGATGGCAGGAAAACCAGATTTCCGGTGAACGTGAAAAGCCAACCAACGCCTACTTCCTCGGGTTTAACTTCCTTTGCTCGCTACGACAATATCGTGCGATAAACAAATTTCCAATAAATAAAAATAAACCATTTTTGATGTATTAAGGTCAAAGGTATACCAAATAATTCAGTATGCAGTAACTGTCATTGAATTGCATCCACATGCCTTTAATTTTTTTTTGCAATTTACACAATTTTTTATTAAATCGAATCTATTTTAAAATAATTTCTATGTAAAATAATTATATTGAATAAATAAAGATAAACACTGCTCCATAAAATTGTTAAAAAGAAAAATAATTGAAAAATCTAAAATTTATAAAACAAAGAGATGCTATCTCAATGATTGGTACCATACATGTCAAGTGTAAATGGATATTTTTTAACATAGCGAGTGAGCATCGACATATTTTACTTGTAATACAATATAAAATCAGCATCGATTCAATTGTACTTTCATACGTTTTATTGGGCAAAGTCGTCCCCACTCGAAAGAGTGTGAAAAATCTTCTCGCGTTATTCGCTAAGTGGAACACGTGGAGTTTTCCGAGCCGGCTGAAAAGCTTTCCACGACATACCTAAATGCATTTTCCATACAATTTGCCCGCTCGGTTCAATGTGAATTCTTCACGGTTATTTCTACACGGTTTTTTCACGTATTATATATAATATATACATAGGTATATGTATATGTATGTATGTATGTATGTATATAAAGAACCCCGAGAAGAATTACTACACGTTTCATCAATTACATTTCAAGTGAACGGTGAAATTTATTCCTCACAATAAAAATAGCGCCGAAAGCGTTAATACCTTATTTAGAAGTTGAAAAGAGGTTTATATCGAGCTTTCGAAACGTTAAGGTAAATCGACACGTACGCAACGCAACGTAAATACGTGACGAAATACACACAAATGTACTTATACATATACGAGTGTATTTAACGTAGAATGCTTTTTTTCTCGAACGAACGAAGGATACATAAAAAATTTAAAATAAGGAGTTTTCATTTTCATTTGGAAAAAGCTTTTCTTTCGAAGGATTCAACTTTTTCAATCATATTTCCATACGTTAACTTTGGAATAGCTTTATTTATTCAAACCCTTATTCGAACTACTTTATATACGATTATGCGTCGAATGTATCCTTTGCATAACTGCTTAGTAAGTAAGGTTTACTTTTTTTGAGATTTTAGGCTTAGCTTTATTTGATTTATCAAAATTAATGTTTTAGTGAAACAATAGTACAATAAAAAAGTTAAATATTTTTATATATACATATGTATAAAAGACACTAAAACTAAATTTTCCAACCAGTAATCATAAATTCACAGAGGCGTGACTTGGCTCTGTCCTTTTCTAAGCTCCGCCTCTAGGTATTTATGACTACTGACTGGTGTACTCTGCTTTAAAGTGACCTTAGAAAGACATTAATAAAATTATATATATTTTAGTGCAATAGTACATTTCGTCCCATTCCATTTTGTAGATTTTTTAATCCGTTTAAATCTGGCAAACAAACAAACATACAATCCTCATTATATACGTTAGATTTACGAACACGTTCATACATAAATTTATTCCGGGCGTAATTCGAATTTTTTTCCAAACTTTCGACTTCGCTCTCCTTCGGGAGCTTTTTAGAAGCTTTTAGCTCGCATTTTATTAGATACTCGCGCGCACACCACATTTATATATTAAGTTTATAAAATTTACATCCATTTTGCGCATGAATTAAATTAAAAGAGTCTGTGTAGTAGAGAGCGAAATTTTCATTCTAATCTATGCTGCTAAGGACACCCGTCGTTTAACCCGATCTCATCAACCACTGTGACTAAAAACACGTTATTGAATTAATTTTGAACGTAGCATGATATTTATTTATTTGGTTTTTTTTATTTTTTGTTTTGTTTTTAGATCAGTGTTTTACAAAACGTACTCGCGACGATTCGACCGGTCATTTCAAAAGTAGGAGAATGATGATGTATCTTCTTCTCGTGTTTAGCCATGTGACGTTTGAGCTTCGTTTCATTGTTGCCTTCTGTGTGTTTGCAGCATCTCCTTCTATTACGAGTTCTCCAAGGAGCAGGACTACATCTGTACGACGGCCGAGGACTCGGGTATGCACTCCTGCTCCGACTTTCCACCGTATCGATATGGTGCATTGGCTTGCAACGGTTCTGCAGTTCCATTCTCCATCAATGCACCAACGAATGAGTCATGTGTCAACTGGAACCAGTACTACACCAATTGTACACAGAGAGGTTCCAATCCGTTCCAGGGTACTATTTCTTTCGACAACATTGGTCTTGCTTGGGTCGCCATTTTCTTAGTAAGTATACATACACATGTTTGTAAGATCTATCTTTTTGTCTCTTTTTTAACAACCACGGGTGTTAAAAAAATATTAAAAGTTCGTCTGTCTAATGAAAACTAGATATAGCCCTAAGAATGTTACAAATTAAGTTTAATAATAATAATAAGTTGAATAATTTAGTAATATTTTTAATATTAACGTGATCGACGAATCTACCTAGGTGAGAAAGGTTAGAAGATAGGGGGGGGGGGGGGGGGGGGATAGACTGTTCATCCAGTGCCAGCTCCTCTATTAATTACTCTGCTGATTTAATTTGATATAAATCATTCTAGAAACAATTATAATTACATATAATGGGTATAACTATAAAGAAAATTATAATAAAGGCATGGGCAGTAACGGTAACGTTTATACATTTGATACTATAATACTCTATATAAGGTATTTAAGTATTTTATTTTAATAAAGCAAATAATACCATATAAAAAAATTCTAGAAATAGAAATTTTAAAAGAATTTAATTGAAAATAATAATTTAAACTACATACATATGTACACAAAGATTCAAATTCTTTAAGGTTTAATATTTTTATGTTAATAATAATATTTCTTTAAACTTGCAATTTAAAATCTTTTTAAGGATATAAAACTTGCATTACTTTTAAAAATTTAATTTAATAAAAAAATATAAAAATATTTATAAATTGACTTACAATCTTATGAAGATACCAAATATTTAAAAGGCCGAAAAAACGAAATCTCGTTAAAGAGTAAACTGCCTCTTCCGGTTGGCGGATGTTGACCAAAATCATCATACATATCTCTTACACCTTACATGCGTGAAAATAATAGATATAAAATTTCAGCTTGATAGACTTAATAGTTTCGAAAAAAAAGTTAAAGTTAAAAAGAACTCGGACACACATATATACAGACATTTTTTCAGAAATCATGAAAACGTGATCAGGGGGCGGTACCTGATACAAATCAGTCAAAGTCTCGAGGTTGAATTTTTACACGATCACAATATTTTATCCAATATGGATAAATTAAAAATGATTAACGCTACACACTATTGGTACATTTGGTTCCACTCTAGTTTTCGTCCCTTTTTAATACGTGTGGTTAGGAAAAAATAGAGATAGTCAAACTCAAACTGCATACTCGCGTGCTAAAAAGAACTGCAAAGTCGACTAGAACATTTCCAAACGCTCTCATGTTCAAGAGGTTGAAGCTACATATGTACATATATGCTGTAACTCCAACTCAAACAAGAAATTATTTCCATTTTAATTATATTATATCAATGTATTTTTTTCAATCTTAAATCACAACGTTCGTAATATCTTAGTTTTCATTGATACGATAACCATAACCATAGTTAATGTTAGGTTTGTATTTCTATTACTTTTTACAATATGTGTGATTAGCCGTGAATATATTTGTATAGGTACTGTATATAAACAACTTTATACCGAAAATGAAAGGAAATCGTATCAAATTCAGTCCATGTGGGATCTCGGTGCGTTAGAAATCCGTCTCGCGAGAGTGATGATACAATATTGGTTGGCTGAAACGAAAAGTGTATCAACGTTGATGAAGATAGATGGAGACAGGTTCACAAACAAGGCTCGTGTGCGTTGAGTTTATCACCAAGCTTCAATTTCGAGCTCAGATTCTAGCAAAACGGATTATTCATTGGGCAATAATATTAACGAAATTTGACACAAAAAATATATAGCACAAAAATTTTCTATGGATATTAAATATTTATACACTATAAATGCAATCAGTTGTAATAAAAAAATGATCTAACCGGATTTGACGTAACAAAACTTGAAACTGGAACCTTTGATTTATAATTCTAAAGCCTTAAAGTGAATACCTTTTAAAGGTGACGCACATGATATCAAACGTTGCCTTTTCACTGTTTGACAAACATTTATTATTTATCATAGTTAAGTAACTAGGGAAAAATAATCTCCAGTGGTTTCCCATTGCCTTCCGGAGCGAATGATTTGATGTGTAGGAAGGAATTTTTTTGGGTGTTGCCAATTATGTGGAACTGTCTCACAACTAAGTTAGATAAATTATCAAATTCTAACAGGAGACGACCGATTTTGATTAAGTAATGTTCACATCTTGCCAATGACGATTTTTATGGTTAAAAGCCGTCAAGAAAACCTATCAATATACGAAGATCTAATCCCAGACCTTTGCTCAAGAGAACAATGGTCTAACCACTTGGCTATCGCCTGATTTTGATTTATTGAACAAAATTTCTTAATATAGTAAAATGTATGTATTAAGTAGTAGCTATAGTATGTATGATTAATTAATAATTTATATTAAAAATATATTTTAATGTTTCTTATTGTTTTATATTCGCCCGTTTCATTGCCGCACTGTAGTTTTTTTTTTACGTACATACATACGTTGTAAAACTATTTTAATTTAATTGAAATTTAATTAGTAGTGGAAAGAGACGCGCTCGTCGATAGTATTTTTCCGACACTATTTCTGTAACTGAATTGTAGATTTACTCTGTAACAAAAAAAAAGAAAGCAACACACCCGTCTGTTCATAGAGATCAAAAGGATTTTCCGTCGGTTTTGCTTGTTTTGGCTCTCGCGAGACCGTAGGTACTATAGATTTCGTATCGAGTAAGTGCCAATCACTCGTTCAAAGGAATTCAAAAATAATCATCGTCTCTCTCACAAAAGAAACTGGTTATTTTCCCATTTCAGCATTTTCGTTTTTTTATTGACAATCCTTTATTTATTTATTTTATTATTACTATTGCACGGTTCGTTTCGCTTAATTAACGACGAAATAAATACACGCTATATAACTTGTACGTCTTCTTTTTGTCACAGGTAATCTCTCTTGAGGGTTGGACGGACATCATGTACTACGTACAAGACGCTCACAGTTTCTGGGATTGGATTTACTTCGTTCTTCTTATTGTGGTGAGTTCAATGACTCTTATACATACAGGGGTGACGTTTTAAAAAACGTTTTTCTGTCTGAGACATGGAGATTTTCCTGACAATCAAAAGATAATATAATGCAGTGTCAATTGTATTAATGATTATTCATATAGATAGGTGGAAACAAGGTGCTACACCTACAAAAAACTCAAGTTTATGCAAAGAAACCAAGGAATTATATTATTTATGGTAGATAGTATCATTTGGGTAGTTTCCTTCAGTACCAAACTCATCTAGAATATGCCTAAGATGTCCGATTGTTGACGTAGCTTAATTTTCTCTGCGAAGCTTAAATTTGAAGATGCTGACAGTTTAACAGACAAAGCTCATCATTCTGAAAAATAGTGCGTACTGAAGATATTCGTATATTGGAATTGTTTGAGTATAGTCCACTTTGCTCGACAACCACCAGATAACCTAGGAATATTTAGAATTAGTTAAGATTTATTAAAACTGCATCGTATTTTCTTTTTGTTGTTATTTAAACACATGCCCTAACCCCCACCCCTCAGATAAGTGAACGTTTTGTAACTGGATGAAAAATGCGTCGTCACATCTATGTTTATTTCTTATGTACATATATACATATATGTATGTATAAGAAAATTCATCGCAATAAAGTAAAGTATAGCACGCTCTATTGTAGCGTGTTGATACTATGATGTATGTTTGTTAATAAAATATTGGTGAAAAACAAATTTATTCCTAGTTGGAAAATAATGTACGAAAGCGATGACCCGGAAGGGAAAACATCGAAATTACTTTCTCCAATTGATTTACGCGCAACTTTCTCACCGTTTTGTGGGTCAACATTTCAATTGGCACATCGGAAAGACGGCCCCGACCCATTTCATCCTTTTTGTTTGTGTTTGATTGATTTGAGAATGTGCGCAGTATTATGTACATAAGTATAGTTCGCGCAAAAGCTCTTTATGGACGCGCAAGAGAATTCAAATTGTTAAGATGCTTTAAATAATAATAAACGAATAAAAATTATCGTATCAGACAACTTCTTCAAACGGAATATAATAGTATCTGAAATATATACATACATAAAATAAAAATAGCATACTATTTATACCAAATAGATTCAAGCGCGAAGCGCGAGTAAGCCACTTACATATTATATACGCTTTGATATGTAACTACACTATATGTATATTATTTATATGTACACTATATATATATATATATTATTTAAAGTAATAATTAATATAAAAGTTAAATTATATGTATATGTACATATGTATATAAATAAGTCAAAATTGATGATTACCAACAAAAAGAAAACCTCATACTTAGTTTTCAATTAAATCTATAAGTAACTTCACTGTTGAATATCCCAAATAATTTTTAGCTCGAGATTATCTTAAAACGAAGATTCGCTAAAACCTACTATATGTATCTTGTAATAATATTACGTACGGGAATATAGCACTTGAGTTACTTACTTATGTATATTGTATATTTGCTCGAGTCCTTAAAGCCCTTTTTGCGTCGGCAGAAGAACACAAGGCAGTCAAGCAGCTTATCTCTTCGTTCGCCGGAGAAAAGTTTGTTCAACAACAAAAACGGTAGTTAAACTAATAGTGCGGCTTATTTGAGCAGTAATTTTTCTTTTTTGCCTTATTCTATTATGTCTAATGAAACTACTATGCGCGAGTCTTTTGTGCCAAGCAATAATCCGATAAGGCAAAAATACCCACTTTGCATTCAAGTTTGATACTGCATTCAACGAAACACGATAATGACGAGTAAAGTATTTTACACTTATTAAATTGCATTACCTTACTTTCGTTTGTATGTAAAGGGGTCATTAAATAAATGAAATTTAAAAGATAATCTCCCAGTGCTGAAAAATTAAAGTTCGTTGGAATTCGCTGAACAAGCAGATTATTTTTAAGGGTTGGGAATCACTATTCGTTGGATTTTTCCATTACGATGTTAAAGCTCGTTTTCTGTGCGACCGGATTAAATTTTAAAACGCAATTCGTCGATGAAAATGCTGTCAATTAAAAAATATCGCTGTCGGAAAAGCGTGGCCGGAATTTGAAACGTTTAAACCGTGCACTTTGCAGTCAATTACTGTTGTCTAACATTAAAAATAACTCGAATAGTTGCAGTACTTTTCGGTACCCTAAATACCTCAATATCAATTTTATGGACTTGTATGTACCATTAATATAGCGAATCTGCAATTATTTACAAATTTTTGAAGATTGATGACTTGCATTGAATCCTTGATGTTTGTTTTCATGCAATTACTTGCATGAAAACAATCATAGATAGGCAAGTTTCTAAAACAATAAACTGTGTATATACTGTAAATATCGTGTGTGTGTACACAGCATCGATCTCGCTTCGTTTGCTGTTCAATGTGTGTGACACTTCACGAATTCCCGTGTAACGAAAGGACATGGCCATGACATGGACATGACGTCACCGAAGTTGTTTATTCGTCACCATGGTTTTTATTCCGTTTCTCACACTTTCGCTTCATTATATGTACCTAGGTATAGGGAACGCGAATGTGTATAATTATATACATACATACATACATATTTGGCTTGATTCAAAAAAGCTTTGAATGACTTTAGTTATACATATGTAGTTTCTAACTTCAAGAAAAGATTGGGTCGCATTAAAATTCATATATGTATATACATGAACATTTTAAAATAAAATACATAAATTTGAGTTGCTTTCAACAAATCCGCTTGTCGTCTATTATACCTATATTATATGTAGTATAAAATAAAAACTATTATTATTATTATTCTTCTATTATTCAGAATTAGGTATGTTAATATTAACATGTTCTTTTAAACCATCCAAAATACTAAATACAATTATTATTTATATTATACTTTCGCATGGTACACTTTTAGCTCGCGTTCATTTATGAAAAAAGTAGCATTATTTTTCTTCGATTCAAAAGCGAGCTTATTTGGAAAACACCCTTTTTTATTTCAATTTCACACTCGTGTCCCTTTTGCGAATTAATTTGCGGTCGACGTTGGTTTTTCAGTATTTTTTCAGGAAACGTACGTTCGACGATTGACGAAAAAAAACTACACGGAAAAAAGCAAAATGGAAAAAAGCACGGGGTGGGAAAACGGAAGCTCGCCGTCTGAGAGGAAAACGGGGAAAAATCGGTGCATAGAGGGAGAAACGAGCTGTCAGCTGGAGATTAACGAGGCACCATCGACCGTCAAAAGATTGACATTCGCTGGCCTAAATGGGCTACGCTGCCGATACGTTTGGTTGCCCGAAAAAACGAGTGTTGGCCTCCGTGTCAGCGATTTCTCGCTTATTTTATTTGAAAATAATATTAAAAGGTACCTACGATGAAATGATGCGAATGCGGAAAAAGCAACGTTCGATGTCAACAGTATAAATCAATAGGTTTTACCTACATGGTGAAATTTATGGGGAAAAACTAATATGAATTTATGTTTCGGTAAAGCTTTCGCCCATACGCAGTTACACTTTCAAAGCAAACATTCGTTTAATCAAATTGAAAGAATTGTAATAATTTATACTTGTGCTATACGTTTACCGTATATATTAATTCATCATCATTGTCAGTCGTTCACCATCCACTGCTGGATGAAGGCCTCTCCAATCCTCTTCCATACCTGTCTGTCTTGAGCAATCTGCATCTACTTGACTCCACACATTCTTCTTCATCTATTGATATATTTAATTAAAATTGCCTAAAAAGCTTATCACAAACAACAAAGTAACTTAAAGCTAAAATTACAAAATTATCTATTTTCACTTGTACAGAGGTGTTGTTGTAAGGCTGCCAGGAATCTATCAATTTGATTTATATTCCTAAGACCTTCTGACAGTCCATTGTATTCAACAACACCCCAGTACAAGACACTTCTTCTACATATGTATTATAGATCTAGCTAATTTTAAATTCTTAACTATTAACTTATTCTTACCCCTAGTATTATGACTACATATATTATATCCTTAAAAATATTATTAAATAGGTTTCCTCATTCAAATATCTTGGATATTTAATAAATTTCATTTTATCTAACAATTAGAGTTATTTAAAAATAATTTATATGTAGCCCTAACATGGTCACACTTTTTCCAAGGAATTTCCATTACATTCATCCAATTCAATTCATTCGAGATATTTCAAATATATCCTAGTTATTATTTACATTTAAAATACTGGCATAACTCTATTTTGCAATTAGAGTTATTTAATAAATTTTAATTTAATTTAATTCGTCAGCCCTTCATCCACTTGGTCTTCCTAGCTTTCTTCCCAACGGACGAACACACAGTTTAATATTTTCAAAGTACTTAAACTTTACTACGCAAAGTAAAATATTGAATATCGAATGATTGGTGTACTTGCTTGGATGGAGTAAGCGGTCTCCATATTTAAACTCAACCAAACCTGGCTGTACATGATCCAATTTTCACTTTCAGATTGGCTCATTCTTCATGATCAACCTATGCCTGGTCGTCATAGCCACCCAATTTGCCGAAACCAAAAAACGTGAAATGGAAAGGATGCGACAGGAGCGAGCCAGATTCAACTCCACGTCAACCCTGGCGTCTTCGACGAATAACAGTGAACCGGCAACGTGCTACGCGGAGATTGTCAAATACATAGCTCACCTGTGGCGAAGATTCAAGCGGAGGCTCATCAAGAAAATCAGGTCGGAGAAGAACGAATGACTAATTAAATACGCGCGAATCGCTTGTCGTCGGTCAATATTTGCCAGCTCGGGTCCTTTTGTCCTCGCAATAGAGGTACTTCTTGTACAAAAGAGGCTTAAAACATCGAGCACTCGTTACGGTGGGGACAATAGAGCTTCGGTAAGCCCTCAATAGGACTTTGGTCTTAATGCCGATAAGCTCGTCTCGGAACACATTACACATTATAAGTTTTCCACGGTTGTATTCTTGTGTTTCGTTTTTGCCTTGACCGATTTCGATAATGTGCTTGACGTATTATTATTACGGATATGTACATATGTATGTGTGTTTTCTGAATGAAATCTTCGTTTTCGATTGGTTGAATAAGCCAAGCGATAGCGCTGTAGTTAGAGCGTTAGTCTCTTGAGCGAAGGTCTAGGATTGGATTCCTGAATGTCAAGAGGTTTTATTGACGGTTTTTGACCTAAATGTCATCATTGGCGAGATCTGGGCATTACTAAATTCAGATTGATCTTCTTCTGTTAGATTATGCCAATTTTCCTAACTCGGTAAAGTTGTGAAACGGTTCCACAAAATTGGCACTACCCAAAAAACTAACAAATCATTGTCCGTTCCTTCTCCTCCTGTTTTCATTTTTGAAGGCATTGGAAACCACTGGAGATAGTATATTACTGTCCAGATCAACCGTCTCCTTTTCACAATTTACAAATTTAGCTAACTTAGTTGTGAGAAATCATAGTCAATTCCTACTTCCTCCTCTCCAGAAGGTTGTGGTTTCTTTCCCTAGTTACTTTTCTATGACAGTTGGTAAAATACTGAAAAGCAACGCTTAATATCAAGTACGTCACATTCAGAAGAAAGTAAGTTTTCTGAAATTGATTCAATGGCAGGTTTAAAAAAATAAATATAATTAAAGCTTTGGTTAGTTTCCATTCCAATTCGTTCAATTTTCAGTTTCATAGAAAGGGAATTTTCTTTTGTGTGAAAATTAAATTAATTCAATTTTCAATAGAAAAATATTACTTGAAATTTTTGTCAGATTGTAAAATTCATAAGTAGCATTTCAATGCTGAAAAGTTAATACGTATAAATTCCGATTCTCTACATTTTAATTTACGGAAATTCATAATATTATGTATATTACATTACTTTGAAATAACTAATTGAAAGCACGAATATAAACTCTATTTTTGAGGGGAAAAAAATTTAGCGGAAGAGATTTGGATCTTAAAGGAATTAATCCGGCATTAAATGTTTAGCCTGTAGCCTGCTTTAGTGAAGCGTTCTTCCTTTCAAGCTTTTATCTGGATATAATGACTTCCGCCGAGCTTTTTTTTTTTTTATTATCGCCATTATTATTATTCAGTTAAATTGTTCGTTCCGATATATGTAAATACTATAATACGTCGCATAATACCTAACTTTGAAAGACTTGACTCTATCACATGTACATATGTATACCTCTGAGTATCTAAATATCATAGTTTGTATTATACAATAGATAGGCGATAACTCAATGGTTAAAACGTTGATCTCTTGAGCGAAGGTTTGGGGCTCAATCTCCGTATGTCAAATACTTTTCGACCTTAAATATCATCATATTACTAAATCAAGATCGGCAATCTCAAGTTAAAATTTGCCCATGTAACTAAGTAAACTGTAAGACAATTCCACAAAATTACCACAACTCAAAAAAAATCCTTCTTACCTACCAAATCATTTCTCATTCCTTCTGTGCTTTTCTATCTTCCATAACACAATGGTTTTACTACTGGAGAGTATCTTTTCCAGTTACTTCACTATGACAGAAGGTAAAATGTTTGCCAAATAGTGAAGAGGCAACGCTTTATATCAAGTGCTATACAAAAATGGAATTCTCTGAATGTTTCATATTACATTAACGTAACAACCTTATAATCACCCTGTAGCGAGTCAGCGTGGCTGAACTGCCAAAATATTTGCTGAAGTATTCACGAGTGAGACACTCTCAAATGGAATCCTTAATGAATTCAACGTTTCGGCAGCACACGCTCCTAATGAAAAATGCATCGACGCATTTCCGCTTTGTGTGGTTTTCCTGCCGGAAAATTTCCATTTTTTTTGTCGCTGGTCTAAACGTACTGTATGCAGTATGTGTATAGTTGGAAATTTTCCGGGAAAAATTCCACTTACGCGTGTATCCGCAATCTGCACGTACAATAATTGATCCGCATATGCAGTTATTAAATTCTCGAAATACTCGCTCGAATTTATAAACCCATTTTATACAACTAAATTTTTGTGGACGTGGAAAATTTAATGTACTTTTAGTAAATTCGAACTAAATTCTGCGTACAGTAGGCGCTTACTTATTTGACATTGGAAAATTTGCATTTTTCCTAAACTAAGAGTTAAACAATTGGAAATTTCATGACGGCCAGATATAATAAAAACTCTAAGCAGAAGATAGATCCCTAAAAATTTTGATTTTTTAACTCGTTATGCGGAAAAATTCAGAATTTCCACGATTTTCCGTATCCGTTAAGCGAGCCCATACTGTATTCACATGTATTTAATTTTAATCAGTGTAATTATAATTTTGGTCAGTATTACGTATACATATACATACATACATATGTACATACATATGTAGAAGAAAAATCTACAAACCACTATTATTTAGTGTAAATTTAATATTGATTTAGATTTTAGAATCTAATTTCGTACAAAATACTAGAACTTGTAAGTGGACTTGAAAATTAGTGAAAGCAAATGTATTTTTAGACATTTTTGTATTAATAAATTCCATTTCAATTGATTAATTATTTTAAAATATCATTTGATTAAGGTGAGTTTAGGTATGACATACTGCATTACTTATACTTACTTACTGGTGAATGAAATGAAAACACACACACATAAACTAGCTGATAGCCGTAGTTCAAATTCGATTACTGTTTTTTTTAAGTATGATTTTTCACGCAGTTACATTGTCTACTGATCTGATTGATGCATTAGAATGTTTCATTTCCAAATACTGACAGTTTCAGTACAAAAATACTGACCAAAATTGTAATAAAGTACTGAATCACAAGGTAAGTACCAAACTAGCATTATACCTTGTAAATTTCATTATATTATTATGTTCTATGTAATACTATATCAATTGCGTTTATGTATGTATCATATAATTATAGTCAGTGTTACGATTGAAGATGTATTTTATATTTTTATTATTATCTTTAAATATATTTCGGCTTTTCTATGTATACATATATTATATTATACCTTCACTTCTTTCCTTTATGTATCCACTTCCAATCGTTTTTCAAACTGCTTAATATTGTTTATTTAATTTAATTTATTACTTAATTATCAATGATATATGTATGTATGTATGTAGCACATCTTTGACGTTATCTGTTTTGAGCATGCATTTTTTCGTTTGTTTGTTTGTGAATTTTTTCAATTCTCTGATTCTGTTGGCTGTTCACTTTTGTTACTTATGATTTATCCTTACATCTGCCAATTGTTTCCTGTTCTAAATAGGTTGTACAAATACAGGCGAGAGCAGGAAAAAGAGGCCAGGCTCGGGGAAACTCTGGCGCTGAGTGGAAAACCTCGTCAGCATCATCCATGTTGTCCGCGATTCAAATTGGTGAGTCGTCCACCATTTTGTGTATATGTAAATAGGTAAATTTGCGACAGTTTGTTTTTTGCGTGTGGGTGTGTATTGTGCTGAAAGAAAGAGCTCGCTCGATGATAAACGAGTCTCATGACGGGTCCTGTCTACCTGGCGACACGTACGAACTCGATAACGGACACATTTGTTGACAGTCGAAGTCTAAATTTTATATTCGGCCAGCTGAAAAATGAATGGAGAGTGTTTCATTTAAAAAATAATACCTTCTGTGGTCCTGAAAACAGTACGGTATGTGATATATATTTGAAGTTATTGTGTCGACTGTTTTTCATACTAAATTTGCACATCCACACAGTAAAACATTAATTCGGGACGCATAATACCATTCTAAGTAAAAACGTACTATGCACATATGTGACATTTACGAATAACAGAAAAATACATTTGAATTTGTTTGTCTTGGTACATAATTTGTACAAGCCGTGTATCAAAACAACAAATTTGGCCGATAGGTTATATTGCTGTATTAAGAAAAACTCGAAATGTGACATTTTTACATACATATGTACATATAGATAATAAATTAGATATGTATGTAGTTCTTACACAAAAACGATAGTGCATATGTACATACATATCTATATGCCGAAATAATCATTTAATTTTTTGAAAATATGCACATACCGCATTCTTTCTTGAACTGCTTGGTATCACGTAACGCAAATAAGGCAAATATAGTAAAGGTATCCATCTTAGTCGATATCCATATTTTTACTGGCAGTATCCACAGTCCACCAAGTTTGTAGACTAATATATGTAATTATTATATGACAACACCTACTAAATCAACGTTACGTCATAGTAAAAGTGAGCGAGCGGCGCCAACTGTCGGTGTGACTGAGCCAGTTGAGCCGACGCTAGCCACGAGCTGTCAGATGGGCAAGTGACCCTATCCGCCGTATATTATAGCCACATGCTTCATGAGCTTTCAAATTACTGTTCACGGGCATTACTGTACGTGTACACCCGTTCTGTTGTTAGACGACGAGCGTTTCGTTATATTAAGCGATAGTAAACGACCAACTACACAAATAACAAATAAAGTTTTGTCAACTTATATTTGAATTTTCGACACGATCATCATCTTTGGAAACCTTCTATGTATATATACGTGTATATAATATATGCACACATACAAACTCGGCTGCTTTAAAACTCGTTTTTTTTTTTTTTAATATTTTCAAAATACGCTAACGGCAGCCGAGTAAATCCGTCGTCGGTCTTTTGATATTGTATAATACGCAAAGTCGATTTTTGTAATAAAGGCCAGCTCTCTCGAGGAAATATTTGTACGTGCAAAATGGCGGCATTTGTAAGTGACACGAATCAACATCGTCGGAAAGCGCGAGCGTTCTCTTTCACTCTCAAATACAATATTATATTAAATCCCATTCAAATTTTTGCCAAAATCATGTTATATACACTTGGAGAAAATTGCTCCGACATCTGAAGCTAATCAAAAAATAAAATATATATAGATATATTATATGAGAGCAGACGCAGACGACGGATTCTATTCAAAGTCTACCATAATAAAATTCGTCTTTCGAAAGACGCACGGCGAATTAATCTCAATATGGTAAGAAAGAGGGATGAGTTAGGGTTGCTAGAAGATAGAGGAGGAGGTATTATAAGTATGTAGTACGGACGAAATATCAAAATTTTGAAACGTCATCACATGAAACGACACTAAACGTTAAATTCAAAAATTATTATTCGACGCATGAAACGCAACTGAATTTGCTTCGATTCAGATTCAATTTGTAAACTGAATTTTTTTGCGATAGGTAATTTTATAAACGTTTGCATTTCTGTAATGCGGGTAGAATTTTATTTATATGTTAATATCGAGGTTTTGTAAATTAGCTTCCCGTAGCGTTATTGGTTTCTGAGATATAAAATATATAAAAACTTTTGAAAATATGTATCGTTTTTTTTCAGTATCGCACCTTTTAGCGCTGTAATTTCTAATTAAATATTCTGTTTATAAAATAATATTATAATCTGCAAATTATTAACTGAACTTGACCTAACCTAATTCTAAAGACGTAGAGAAAAGGGCAAATAAGTCATTTAAGCCATTTTTAAAATAAACTGCTTGGAATCTAAAGTTCTGAATGAATCGTTTGATGTTAATATGATATGAAAATAGCATTTATTCATTTATAATGTTATTAATATAAAAAAAACCGCAATCTGTGAAACCCTCATCCTATGAAAGAATATGACCTAGGTTTGTTTTTCCTACATAAAATATTAAATAACTTAACTACAATTAGTTCTATTGATAGAAGAAGTAATTTAATAATAATTTCAAAAAAAATGAGCACAAACGCATTATTTCTTAAAATAGTTTAAACTGTTGAAAGATTGATTTATGCCTACGGGAATGAAAAATAATTCAGCTGAAAGTTTATTTAGTCGTCTTTCTAATGCTATAGTGGTTTTTTCCAAATGGATAAAGTATGTATTAATGCCAAAATTAGTGCTGAAAAAAAATACAGAAAAACAACCGTTTTATAAGAGAGTTTCATACAAAAATATTTGAATGTACTTTTTTTACATAATACACATAAATTGACGAAATTTTATTTTACGAATATGAAAATGGCACACTTTCTAATCAAAAATTTAAAATCATTCTCTTGATGTTGTACACTAGCTGTAACAAAAACGTAGTACCTACTTAAATTTTCATATAAAATACATTTCACAATGTTGTGCAACATATTTTCGATAGATAGTCAGTCATTGACAGAAAGAGCCACTCGACTATAAAGTAATAAATCATAATATTATGTATCATTAACTATGAATTTTCAAGTACGATTTTCTCTACAGTATATTATTCCCTACTTATGCATATTTGAGTTGATAATTATCTGGCATTCAAGCAGCACCAATCCCTCCAATCTCCACCGGAAATTGAGGGCTTGGAGGAACCTCCGTCTCCTCGACCCCTGCTGAGAGCTGCGTCCATCTGCACGTCTGAAAACGACGTAAGTGCCACACCTACCCAACTATGTATAACGTATCGCCGAGAGTAGATAATATATAGCGATTACGTATTCGACAGTTTTGTTCTCAGAATGCTTCGGGATTGGCGCTTTTGTCACCTCCGTCTTTAGGCAGGAGAAGATCTTCTGTGATGTTCAGCGATGTAGTTGTATTGCATGGAGCCGAATGTCAAGGAACCTCCGTGGGATCTGGAGCTTCGTTAGGAACGCCCGGGGAGAAGAATGTTTGCTCCAGTGAAAAAATGACACAAACTGGTACATATGATCTTACTTCACCTAACCTAACCTTTTTTCAATTAACCTAACCTTCCTCAATGTAACCTAACCAAACTGCAATATTTCATATTAGTTTTGGTTTAAAAAGGGACAAAAGTTAGTGTATACGTCTTTTGGAAATACATCGTGGACGTTTGTATTTTTTTTTATCTTTATTTTTTTTCAATGAGAAATAAATTTCTAGTAAAAATTGTTTATAATTAATTATATTTGGAATTACAATAGACTAATTTTTTTCACTCGCAAAAAGATCCTTCCCTGATATTATCCAAAAAACTCAACCAAACCTAATCATCTATAGACAGCTAATGCTACAGAAATACTACTTTATGATCCAAATGCTTTATTTATAGGTGACGGTAATATATGGCAGGGTAACCAAGCGCTATCTACAACCAATACTGATCTAGGACTTGGCGACGCAGCAATGACTTGCCAGGAACTTTTGGCACTTTCCGGCGCCTTATCGGCAGCTCTACCAACCGGTCAAATGGCACTAGACTCCTTCTTCGACTCCTTGACTAAAGGAATCTGTAAAAGAAACACAACAACAACACCAGCGACCAATTCAATAGCGTGTGACACTCAGAGACTATCCCCACCCAATCAGATCATGGATATGGAGGACTTTTCCTGTTGCGGCGATATGCAACAACTAGAAATGGGTATGACCCAGAAGAAAGAGAAGAAGAAGAGGTGGAAACTCACCAGGGGTATTATCATATTCTTCAAAACTCTGTGCTCCGTGTTCAGTTGCTTTCGACAGTGGGTCAAAGCTCTGGTCGAGCACAAGTACTTCCAGCAGGGTATACTATTAGCAATTCTCATCAACACGCTGTCAATGGGTATCGAATACCATAACCAACCGGAAGAGTTAACCGTTATTGTGGAAATCAGTAATATTGTGTTCTCGGCAATATTTGCTGTGGAAATGTTGCTGAAGGTTATGGCTGAAGGTCCTTTTGGGTACATCTCGAACGGATTCAACGTTTTCGATGGTGTCATTGTAGTTTTAAGGTGAGTTTTCAGGCATTAGAATTTGAGGAATTGGGTGGAGGATGGTAGCTTTATATGATTTTGAAATCAAAACAAGTTTTAAAAACTAATTAATCGTCATGCTTTTGACAAAGCAGTCGTGCTAGAGATATCTGAACTTTCTTGAACTGTTGCGCATGCGGCTAAGATCGTCCAGCGCCATCCGTCACGACTCCAAAGCGCACGATCTGTTTTCACAAGGTCGCATAATTTATGTACAACCGTACTTTAAATTCGGTGACACTTCAAAAAGAGGCATTGTCAAATTTTGAATGAATCCCTATAAATGCTTCCATGTGCTATCATTTCAATATTAGTATTATACAAGTATGTATATAAAAACGAAAAATCTGGTCACTGCGAAACGCTACATATGTACATATATCAGTCACGCGGAGCGAGAGCGAGCGAGTTGGTCGCTTCTCGTGACCGCCGAGCCAGCCGAGCCAGCTCGAGCCACAAACTGTCAAATTGGTGAGTGAGCCCTTACCGCCACGTATTATGGTCAAAAACGCTTCACGGGCGGTCAAATTACTGCACACGGGCATTACTGTACTGTACAGCAGATACATATGTTGCTTAGAAACGGGCACTTCGATATAAGAACTACATATGTATGTATGTAGATCATTTTAGAACCAAACCACAGAAGTATCCAATTTTTCATAAATTTCTTACTTAGGATTTAGTTTTTGACTTTATTTTCTTATTAAATGCTTAAATGTTTATATGTTGAGGCATAACTGCAAATAGATTGGTTCAATCGTTACAATTTTTTGGCATACGACAAAAAATGAACATGTCAACCTAAAATTAATAAATTAACGTCTTCTACTCGGCTCCTCAATCGCAGACTCGACTAAAACGTGTAGTGTAACACTGTAATATCATTTTTCCAATATTTTCAGCGCTTTTGAACTTGCTCAAACGTTCGTTGGCGATAGAGAACAGGCCGGAAGTTCCGGTCTGTCTGTCCTGAGGACTTTCAGACTGCTCAGAATACTAAAATTGGTACGCTTCATGCCAAACCTACGAAGGCAGCTGTTCGTCATGTTGAGAACCATGGACAACGTTGCCGTCTTCTTTTCGCTATTAGTTTTGTTCATTTTCATATTCAGGTTGGTAATCGAAACTTATACGATATTAATAGCATAATATTAAATTTCGGAATATTATATATATGTAATGTAATATACGATGTATAGCGATGTATCTTGAGATTTGGGTTAACGTGTGATATCGGCAAAGTTAACGAGAAACCGAACAAGTTAGGCATAACACGTATTAATTAATTGGTCGCAAAATTAAAATTAAACTCACCGCACGTAATAGTTACTTATTCGCGAAATAGTTTGCAATTAAATGATTCGCATCGCAGGAAAATATCACTGATTTTTTTAAATATTTTAATAAATTTGAGTTTTTAACGATGCTATGAACGTTCATTTGTAGTGATACAATATTTTTCAATGTTTTTATAAGTCGATAGCAACATTTCACTGTCAATTTTGATTTAACCGAAGTTCGTTAATATAATATTATATTATACATTTTATTATTGATTGTTTTTCTTTCTATGTGGATACAATTATTTTTTTTGATTTTATTACAACATTTTTACAAAAGCTTTCAATACTACTTATTCTTACGTTCTACACTTCTGTGTATACTATTATTATTATTATCATATTATATACTTATATATACTGTGCGAATGTTTCTCTATTGCTTACAAAATGTTTTCCACTTATTATTATTCCACTTTTACGATTAGGGAAATTTTATTTTGATTTTAATTTCTTTGTTGTGTAAACAATAGTAATAAATAATTAACGTTCCTTTTGACGTCTCTTCAGTTGTAAGACTCGTATTACATTTTTCTAGTTCACGTCTTTTAATTTTGATCTCCATCGTAAAAAGAAAAGCGAGTTCACGCCGACGTAAGTTTGGAATTGAATTTAATTAAAAAGACATAAGGTGGCCAAAAAAAAAAAATAAAACGAAAAGAAAAAAAAAGTCGACCACTTTTACGCTCCGATTTCCCTTTTGTATTCGATTTTTTTTGTTTTATTTAATTGTATTCAGTGGATTTTACGTTTCGGCGTATTGTAATTAACGTTTCGCTAAAAACGAAACGACATTCGTATACTAGTTATGCAAACATTACGATTAACCCTTTGCGGTCGTTATTCGCCACCACGCGAATGTTAATTTCATTAGTATGCGTGATATTTATTTATTTACAAATTATACCATAGTGACATTACAGGTTGCCGCAATTCGTCACTATGGCTATTTGTGTCTACTATACATACATATGTATGTATAGTAGACACAAATTTTTCTACTTAGATTTTAATCTAATCTTCACCCTAGACTACAGAAATCATAACTCCACTCCTTTCAACTTTACATATATAAGAAACTAAAAACTGTAAATCGCATTCAAAGTTTTTTAACAAAAAAATTGTTTGAGTATTTGTTGTAGTTTAATTCTTATTTTTATTTTTATAGACAAAAATAGAGTAACGTTGTTTATATAATTAATTACCTGTAAAAATACAAAACATGTGAGTTTCGAAGTTTTCACACACTGAATTTTGTTAATAAAAATATAGATTTTTAAGATGCGAAATCTTCACAGAAGGTGTGTCATCACATTATTAAACAAATACCATCGAAAAATGAAGTTACAAGTTCTGTAGTCTGGGATGACTTATAATAAACTTTCTCTCGTAAATAATAACAATTCAATTAGTAAACGAGATTTCCAATACGGTATTTCATCGTTTAATTTTTGTATGGTCATTCATAAGGCAACCTACAGAATGCCAAGTGGTGAATGTAAACAGGGGACTTTCAATGTCCAATCAATCCTCAGGCAGTCGCCAATTTCTCAAACGCTATTTTAAGACCTCAACCCTCAAATAACGGGCAATAAATTTCATCGGGAAACTATTTAGACGCGAGAAACCCTCGATCGGATCGCGGCTAATGAGGTAATTCGACCGGGGTAAATTCTCTAGTGTCGTCAATTAATTAATCGACCGATAAATACGCTACCTATGTAGAACCTGGTATTGTTATTGTGAAACAAAAGCTCTGTAAATGCAGAGAAAATTAGTATTGATTTTTTTTCCGTCCGTTGGTCACCCCGTGCCCTATTTTGTTTGTCAATGCGAGTTTCAAATGTTCGATTCACTGTGTGCTTATATTTTTTATAAATTATCATTTGTTAGGTTGTTTGTTGAAAAGTATGCATTTTTAAAAGCACCACCACTGAAGTATTGTTATATATTGAGAGACACAGTCATTGTTGTTGTTGTTGTTGGTTTTTTTTTTTTTTTTTAATTATTATAATGTGTAAAATTATTTTTGCATTGTCGTGCTACTTTTTAAGTGTTTATTGAATTTTTTATAACGACAGAAAAAAAAGTATTCTGTTTATAAATAACCGTTTTTATCCCTTTTAATTTAACAAATTAACTGTGTTTTTTTTTTAATCATTGAGCGTGCACAAATATTTAATTGAACGATTTTGAATTATGTGTAAGCAAAATTTTTTCAAACTTTTTTTACATTTTACTTTACATACATATATACCTGTAATTAATTAATTAGAGGTCTGCACGGGCCGAAATTTCAAAATTCTATCCGGCCCGTGTCCGAAAACCCCAAGCCCGGCCCGTCCATGACAGTGGGTCATTTCCTATTACCCGTAACCGACTTTTTTTAAACTTAGCCCGAAAGATGCCCGAATTTTTTTTATTTTTCTACATGTACATACTTCAAAATTTACTCACCTAATTTTGTTGTGTACATATGTATGTACATATATACGTATGCAATTTTTCGACAAAGCGAATTACCATACCGATCAAAACCGATGCTAGGCACTAACTAACTGAATATACCTATACCATAATATAGATATACATATGTACATACGTATTTTCATTAAGCATAAAACTAGAGTTCTTCAAAACATCTGTGACTGCATACTATTGGTGTGGTCACTTAGATTTTTTTAATATATCAATAATTCGGCGAATATTTTCAAAAACACAAAATGTTATCGATATCTACTTATGTAACTCCAATAATGCCCGATATTCCTTGAAAGAGTAATAACAACGAAAAATGTTAAAGTTTTCAGATGAAAACATCGAGCTACTTGAGACATTGTCGAATTTATTTATGTAGTGTTCTTATCTCACAAAGAGGGACTTTCACGTGCAGAGTAAGACGAGAGAGTACATAAATGAATGAGTAGTGAGAGTGAGTGCCGACGAACCCTTTCGTGATATGAAAAAACTGTGTGGATGTACATAATATGTAGAGATACGGGATTTTCGCATCTATTTTTATAAAATTTCGCGTTTTGACTCTTCAATTTCGCGTTTTGGAGCAAATAAAATAACAAATTTTCGCATCTACATATTTAGCGCTTATTTCTTTTTCACAAATTTGAAGTTAACAAGTCCAATTTAAATACAATTAATGGAGAAACAAAACAAAACATGGATACAAAAATAAAATATGATTAAAATTAATTAAAACTCAGCATAGAACATGTTTCTATAGATGATTGTTTTAATCTAGTACAGTGGTCGGGAACCGGCGGCTCCGGGCGCAAAAATTGGCGGCTCCGTTTATAATCCAACACTTTTCGTAAAATAAAATAAAAAAAAAATAACGGAAATGTTTAGTGGAAATAAATTTAACCACCAAAGAGAGCACGGCAAGTGGTATTATATTCAAATTTTGGCAATCATTTCCAGCCAATTATTCGAACGTCAGGAAGCTTGCATTTGCTGTCTTGACGCTTTTTGGTTCCACATACAATATTGTGAACAATTTTTTTATTCGATGAAATTTGTGAAAAATTCGTACCGTAATCAATCAAGTTTTAATGCACTGATGCAATTGAAGAACACTAAATACGTTCCGAATTTATGTAAATTTTCCGAAAATGTACAAGTTCAAAAGACGCATTAGCTTTTAAAAATAACATTAAAATCCGTTTTCAGACAAAATATTTATTTTTAGGGCTGAATTGTGTAACGTTAAGTAATATCTCTACAGCCTGCAAGTTAGTAAAATTTATTTATATACATATATATGTACATACATATATGTATGTATGTATGTACGTACATATATATATATTTTTTTTTTTATTAAATTGTATAATATTTTATTAAATATAATTTAATATTTTATTAAGTATAATTTAAAGGTATATTGGATGATAAGTTAGATTTTAAGTTACACGGTCAATTTTTAAAAAAAAAAAGTAGCTAAAAAACACACATTGAAGATGAGAAGTTATATTTGTGCGAGATATTTTTCATTTTTCGCATCTATTCGCATATTTTACTGTTTTCGCATCTATATCGCGATTATCGGTTTTATCGCATATATATCGCACTTATCGCAAAACGCGATAATCACGTATCTCTAATAATATGTATGTATGTACATATGTAGTTTTGAAATGTGCGAACAAATTTTATTATTATTATTCCGAGAAGGTGTGTTGGTACTCTTTTGAACGAATGTTAAATAAAATGTATTTTTTAAATTTTAGTATGGGGTTTATTTGAATTTGTATAGGTTGTTAACCCGAAAATAGCCCGAAATATTTTTAAACCTAGTCCAAGTCCGACCTGGGTCCGCATACTAACCTTTGAAACCCGGACCGCGGGCCAGACCCGGGCCCATGCAGACCTACATATAACCTACATATATGTACATATATACGTAATGTACAGACGTATAACCTATATATAATAATGTTATGTTGTCGTGCAAAAATTTGACCTTGATACTTTTTTGATTCGAAACTTTTACCAAATTAAATTATTTTTTTGTATCGAATTAGGAACATCATTGTACTTCTGAATACTTTAAAACTTCCAGCGAATATCAAACTATTTTTTGACTTAACTCACTTAAAACTTTACATTTCCCATACATACATATGTATGTGCATATGTACTATATTTTTCGATACGAAAACGTTTTAACCATTTTGTGAACTTACAGAACTTCTTAGAATGTTTAAATTCTAATAAATTGTATCAATTATACAAGTGGCCAAAAAAACGATACCTATTATACGATACTAAATTATATCTTCGAAACCAATAGCGTTATGCTGATAAAAAATAAATTATTCATTTGATCCTTTTCTAACGACAAAGTAATTTTTCCCAAAAGAATAATTATTTATTAATGCCAAAATTGGCGCTTGAAAAAAATTACAGAAAACAAAACGCATTTACAAGGGAATTTCACACGATAATATTATTTTTTTTTTGTTTCCTTTAACAGTGCAAGAGTCTTGAATGATAAAAATCAATTTAATTGTTAATTGACGCATGAATGGTTCAATTTAAAATCTTAGTTAAACAGGTATCGTTTTAATGCCCATCTGTATAAATTCAATTCTAATTAATTTTAACTTAGTGTAGAATCTTGCTATTTGCAATCACGAATGTACAATTTCAATGAACATCAAACTATTATTTTATCGTTCAATTAAATATTTTATGTGTCTAACTTGTTTTGAAGTGAACAAACGCGACAGTATTTATATCTACACAGATAACGAGCACAAGTAGTCAGTTGGCTTGTTGTTTCCGATTTTTTGTTTTATTTATTTTTTGTGATTCCCAAATGTTTTCAATTTGGGGGCGAGTGCCCTGTGATGGTCGACTTTGGATGATGTGTCCCAACTTCTTGTAGCATCCTCGGGATGAACCTGTTCGGATGCAAGTTCTGCAAAAAACAACACAGCGGTGATGATCGTGATTACGAGTGCGACAGAAAAAACTTTGATACCCTCTTGTGGGCTATTGTGACCGTGTTTCAGGTATTTTTGCACTTTCAAAACTTTATGAGAAACGCTTTCATAACAACAGTTTAACGATAACAAACATCGCTCTCCTCTATCTCTCTCACTCACGACGGACCAACTCGTACAATTCCATAATTTCAAAAAGAATTGTATAAGTAAATAAATCATCTTCTATAATCATACCGATGACCAATCATTCAAAAATATAAAAAAAAAAAAGCAAAATAGAATTTCCTACATTTCCTCATTATAATGTCCTTTTATTTGCCAGCACTTTTTTAGTGTCGTATTTTATTGCATTCGAATGCTTTTCCACTGAAAAATCTCGGAACGACTTTTTTTAACAGTCATTGAAACTTCAAAAGTTCAACGAATAAGTTGGTACAGGAAAAATGCATAAAAGTCTTCGATAAATTTTCTTCTCTTATTTCGAAATATTGCGAGCTTAACTTCTACCTGTTTTTTGTCGTATTTTTTTGTATTGTACGATTCAGGTGACATTTTTAATATTGCTGTATATTATTTGAAAAATATTAAGTCAGAGTAAGCCACCCGTAACCACAAATTCCTAAATGCATGGCTATTGGTAGAGGCGATGCATAGAAAGTGGCAAAGCAAAATTACACCACAAACAATTTGGCTCTGTCCTTTCTAAGCTTCGCCTCTAGGAATTTATGGTTACAGGTGGCTAGATTATATCCGATAGCCATGATTTTGGTAATATTGTGTTTACCAGCTAGATAGTAGGTTTCAATTAACTGTCTGTTCAAAAATAATAGTAAATTTTGAGAATCTGTGTCCCGAATGGACAGTGGCGTATTCGCGTTTAATCACATTATATTCGCGCTTTCAAAAAAAAAATCGTTCCAAAAGCGTCAATATTAATTAATAGTTTTATAAACTCTTTGCACATGCAATGTAATTGGATCAAATTGGATTGGATCACGTGCATTTTCGTCCGCTCAAATTTTAACCAGTTCGTCGATTTTTTTTAACGCTTCAATCAATAAACGGGTTTCGCATATAAAACACTTACGACTGGCAAAATCCATAAAAAAAACCTCAATCCCGAATTCCACTCTGCTAGGGCACGAATTTGTAATGAGAGAATGCAATATTGTTGAACGATAAGACTCTAGCTGTACTCTTATGTAGAAACATATTTAACCCCATAAAACCTAACCCGACGTTTGCAACTTGCACCTGTACAACATATATATGTACAATGGATGTACATACATACAGGATTTTATGCGAATTTAACCCCGTAACCTACACCCCCCCAATACTTCCAATAAATATAACCAGGGATGGAAAGCGTAACGTAACGTTAAATAAGTTAAAATATTTAAATAAGTTCTTGTCGTTTAATTCGAGTCGTTTACTTATTAATACATAGGTTCTGGGTATAATTGTAAAGCTAACATATACATACGTTAAAAATTGGAGAATACATCTTGATTCTATATATTTTCAGCTTTTTCTCAATAAACTATATTTTTACATTATTGTGTAACTTAACGATTGGGTTTTTAACGTTATTACAATTATATAATACTCCAGTAACGTGACGCTTGGAAACGTTATTCCATCCCTGAATAGAATACAAACAAACTGAACCCGCTCACTCTTCTCCTTCATATATCAAAAAATTGTCAAAAATATTAACAAAGCTCGCAGTAACTACGTACTTCACAAATACATACTGAAACAAACTATATAATATTTATACAATATAAAAACGTTCGTTACCCGATATATTGACCAACCATGAGCGCAGGGCATCTTGTTTTACACCGACGAGGTAGGTGTGTTACGACATGAACAATTTTACTTTTTTTTTTTATTTATTTATTTAATCACAATATTATATTACATGATAGAAGTATGAAGGTATTGTACCCCCTTGTTTCGTTTTTCATTATTATTTACTGTTATAACTTTTTTGGTTTATTTCTTAGATTCAGATTTATGCGCTACTTTGATTACTAATTTTTGAATGCTTCTCCTATTAATGCGTGCATGCTTTTTTTATTAAAAAAATATTATTATTTATGGTTTTGACTACGTCCCTGGTCTCTCTTATTGCTCTCTATATCTTTCTATATATCTATCTGCTCATACATACATACATATTTACGTTGTACATATTATGTAATATTAATTGGCTTTTATTAAAATGCATTTTTTCCAAAGTATTCTTATAAATAGATTTATATTGATACTCAAACAGAACAAATATATATATTTATGTAATTGTATTAAATCTATGCACTCATTGAACTCGCTTTTAGATCAGTTTTTTGTACTTTATTCGAATCGACACAAAATCAGTCGTTTTTTATTACGAATGCTTTACAATCACAGTTTCATAATTAAAAAAAATTAATAGGAAACAATATCGTGTACACGTATTATTATAACACTTTTTCAGCAACTATTACATATTTCATTTAAAAACATCAAATTTCCAAAAAAAAATAGGATAGCATGAGCAATGTTCATCTTAATTAATTTTACAAGTTGGCTTAATTTTTTTTATACTTGCTATCAAAAAAATTTTTTTTTTTTATGAAAAAAGCAACATCAAATAAGCATTTTTCTAAATAAATAAAAAACTTTGGGCTGTTAAAAAAAGAAGCTGGAATGCGCTTTATTGCTAAAAAAAACTATTAGCATTTGCATCCTTTCAGAACAAAATTAAAATAATTTAAACTTTCTACGATTAAATATGTACTTGCCTTTTGCTATCACTGAAGGTTTTTCTCAATTTTTATCTTCTTCGTTAAATAATTTATTTTTATTATTGTTTTTGTACGCATGTCCTCTTATTTTCGGTCTTATTAATTTTTATTTTAAAATTTATTTCCAAAAAAATTTTAATTATAAAAAACGGTTAAATATCCTTGAATATCTACGTAATAATCATAACCTCAGATTTTTTTAAACCCCACAAAAATTTTCATAGGTTTAAAACGGTATATCTTGAAAGCAATGTATTTTTATACATTTAAATAGGCCAACTTGGGTTTTTTTATTTATTTTTTGAGTATTTCAAAACGACCGTGTGTATTTTTTCTTATAATTTCAATTGAATTAGAGATTGAAAAAATCACAAAATTAACACCCAAAACAAAGTATATAATCAGCACGATAGCTTGCACAATTAGTCGAATCAAAATCATTAATATACCAATAGAAAGTGCATATCGGAATATGATTCGATTCATACGTGCATGAATTTTTGAGAAACATTGCACGATTATATATTACTAAAAAAAAAAGGAAAACATTTTACAGTGATTTGTTTTTATTTTACTCGTACAATACAACAGGAAAATTATTTAGATTTTATTTTAATATTTATTACCGTGATATAGTGACGAATCACAGTAATAACAATCACACTTCAAAGTTTATATATTATACAAAAAAGTTATATGAAAAGTCGAAAGTATACGTTACAGTTGTAAATGTTGTATACTTGAGCTTTCGTGTTGATTTTAAATATTATATCTATACATTTATATAATATGTAACATTTAAATATCAACGTTAATGGTGATTCATTAATTTTTATGACCAAATCATTTTTGTACAGATTTTTTATTCATATTTAACCTTACATAAAAAATTAAAATTAAACATCACCATTTTCGTTCGACTGATATGAATTGAACAAATATTCACACACTAATATTAATTTTATGGCATTGAATTAACTACACCGATTTTGCATATATGAAAATTGACAACTATATGTACATACTCAATAGATAGTGGGATAAATTAAATACCCAAAAATTTTATGAAACACAATTGAATTGAATCAATTTTACATATATTCAAATGAGAAACCGGGAATGTCCAATGTACTAAAAAAGCCAACGTAAAAGCATAATAAAACACTTGTTTGATTTATCAAACCATGTCCATATTTGATATAAAAAAATATACAATGCAAGAAAGATCAGGATTCGTTTAAGCTCACATTCGATTCATTTAGTGATTTATTAGTTCCCCCATATCATGTGAATGCATCAAACGAAGCTCGTTATTGAAAGATACGTGTCAAAATGTACGGCGACGCCATTTTGAATATGATAACCTATTTAATTCAAAATGGCCTCCCATACATTTTGACTCAGATCCTGCGGTTTATATACACATAGACAACAAGTGTAAAAATGTCTTAAGAACAGTTCCATAAACATGAAACATATACAAACAAAAATAAACTTTGTGACACTTATTACCTGTGCGATCTAGGAAAATATCTGCACAATTTGACAGTACATATATGTATGTATGTACAACCGCAGGCTCGCTACTGATCATACGTTAAAATTCGAGGCGACGCCATTTTGAATACTTTTAGGTTATGATATTCAAAATGGGGTCGCCCTACATTTTGACTTGTCCAAAATGTTGCCTCTCTGTGTACTTACTACACAATATCAAATTGTGTAACCCGTGTGGCCAAATACATTGGGCTCACAGTATCTTTAGACATTTCTGGTAGTGTATAAGTATATGCCTCCTAACCACCCCCCCCCCCTCATCGACCTCCCCTTCACCCCCCAACCCCCAATATGCCACCGTATGTTCTCATGCTGTTCACTATACACGTTACACACACACGCGCCGATCCCGCTGTTGCTGCCTTGCCACATTGCCACATTGCCGGGACAACAACGACAACAACTACAGCATCCTGGGCATGTACCTGTTCGGCGGTAAGTTTTGCAAGTTTGTCGACGATTATGGCCACGAGAGGGAGTGCACTTGCCCCGAAATAGTGTCGCAACATCCACGCTGCGAATGCGACAGAAAGCACTTCAATAATATCCTATGGGCGACGGTCACCGTGTTCCAGGTACGGACACATACATATTAAATATACATACACTGGCTAAATTTTAAAAAAAAAAAAAGCACGCTCTTTATGAAACTGCACGCTTGTTCTATAAATATATTGTAATATATGTAGTGTTTTGCATGATGGTGTTTTTTTTTTTTTTTAATTATATTATTAACCCTTTCACTATCGTAAGCTGTGTGTGTCGTGTCGCTCTCTACCGTTGCGTACCTACGAGTTAGAATAAGTTCTAATAGTTATATTTTATCAACTTAATCTGTTTTTGTAACAAGAGAGTTTGTTAATAAAACAATACTATATCTACGTATGTATATGGATACAGTAAAAACAGACTATACTGAACAATTAGATGATTTTGAAACGATGTTGGCGTCGTATCTACGTCGAAAACTCGCTCTATCTATTCAACTCACTTAAGAGCTAGAAATACAACAGTTGCGGTTAAAATTTGAGAAAAATCGCTTTAAAAGACATCATTTTAGTAACAAAATCCTTCCTTTTACTCTTTTTACTCTCCTTAAAAAAAAAAAAAATAGCTACTATCAAACCAGTGAAGGGGTTAAACGTGCAACTTTAATTCCAAAAAAAAAAACACTGCAAAATAGTTTTTGGTAAGCATATTAGATAGTTTTATTTTAAAAATAGCAAATTTATCGTATTATATTTTTTATTAAATTTTAAATATCATATTGTGTAGATAAGAAATACCCCTTTTTTAATTTATAACATTTTATAACATAGTTTTAAAATTGTATTTTCATGTAAATCACATGCAAAAATTTTCAATGAGTGCTTAGTTTTTTTTTTAGTGTATTTTTTTGGTTTTCTTTTATTATTTTTAATTATTGCAAAGATTTCGTACGCCCCTGTAGTTTATTCAAAATGTGTTATATTATATCTATAGACATCTGCAAGAATTCCAATCGATACTAACTCAACACTAAACTAACAAGCACTGACTTTACAATATTAACACTTACACTCAATATAAATATTTATATTATATATGTGTGTATTAAATGTTTATTATTTTTTTACATATATGTATATTATACTATTCGTTTTTGGTTTTAATGATTATTATCAATGTTTAAATGTTTTAAAATAGCACAAAAATAAAATAATTAAATGGATTTTTTTTTTTAAATATAAAATAAAAAAAAATAGATTAATTTGATATATTTTTTAGAACAGTTTTATAAAAATTATTTCTCATAGCTTCTCAAACGTTTTCAGATTCTCACACAGGAAGATTGGAACGTTGTTTTGTTTAATGGAATGGAAAAGACCAGTCATTGGGCCGCCTTGTATTTCGTTGCGTTGATGACTTTTGGAAATTATGTACTTTTCAACTTGCTAGTTGCTATTTTAGTCGAAGGCTTTAGTTCAGAAGTAAGATTACTATTCAATACAATTTTATACAATACAATACTATACAATTTTGCATTATGTAATATGAAATATGTAGATACAGATATATTTTATTTCGAATTAACTTTTCAGAGAAACGAAAGGCGTGAACGGGAAGCAAGAGAATTGGTCAAGTCGAAATTATCAGCCGAGTGTTTTTCAGACAACAACGAGTTTCCATACGACGAATCACGATCGATATCCGAATCCAGCGATAGTTTTACACAGGTAATGAATATTTCACGTTTATACGGTGAAGCCGCCGAATGTAATCCGACCAGACTCACCAGACATTGTCAATTTCAATGATTTCAGCACGAAATAAAAAACCAATGGAGATCAGCCGACGACGTGAGAAAGGTAAAAGACTCGAACGGCCATCGCGAGAAGATGCAGAAGAAAAAACGTCATTATTGTGAAACCTCCTGTTCGGACAAGAGGTCTTCCAAACACTCTCAGAAGAGACGCGCACACGATCAGTCCTCTTGCGCAATCGAATGCACCGAAGAGACCAAGTGCAACATTCAAAAGGAGTCTAAGATGCTCCAAAATGGCGGATCGGCAACTGTCGTTCAACAACTGCCCACCATCACAACGACGGCTGCCACTCCTCAAGATTCACCTAATACCACTCTGGAGCCGGGCTCTTCTTATAAGGAGTTCAATTATAATTATACCTTGTCGCACTCCTCGCTGCTGGACAGTCTGGATTCCATAGATAGAAGTTCGGTATGTACATATAATAATGTAGTTAAAATTTAATTTCACACTATATAAAATCCTCAAGTGTGTCTGCCTGTCGGGAACGCTCGACACATTTCTTTTGTTTTCATAGAAAATTCGAATTATTATCATTTTCCATAACTCAATTATCACTATTGTTTGCCCGCTCACATATCTATGATAAACACCCGTTGATCTTCAACGAACAATGCTCTAATCTAGTAGTATATGTATTTTTTTTTTCCCGCTACCGCAATCGGTAGCCCGCTCATATGTCGATAGTAAATACCCGTTGATTTGCAACGAGCAATACTCTTACTCTACATAGTACTTTTATAAATCACAATACTTTATCCGATTAGGATAAAGTAAAAAAGTCTGTCTGTGTGTGCGTCAAGAACGCTCGATACACTTAATATTGTTTTCATAGAAAATTTTAATTATAACATTATATTTAATTTATTCCTGTATCCTATAGTTACCATTATTATTATCCCACTCATGTGTAATGATAAACACCTGTTGATCGTAAACGCACAATATACCAGTATGAAAATACTATACAATATGTAAAAAAAGCTTTCTGTCTATCCGTCATCAACGCCCAATAAAATTGCCTCGAGCGTTCCTGACGAACCGACAAACAGACAAACTTCGGGCTTTTATCTTTTTACATCGGTCTGTCTTTTCTACCTACATATGTATGTATAAGTCAGACGTATGTACATCTCCGTTGAACATTACTGACGAACAAACGTACAGACAAACGCACTTAATATATAATTTATTTTTAATCTTAATTTATTTTTTGCAATTACTAATTTGAGATATATAAGACAGTTTTAGCAAAATGAATAAACAGTAGCCTTAAACTGTAAACTTTTATATATAGTATATACATATGTATATCATAATTAAATAGTAATATAATAAAAGGCCAATTTTATTAAGAGAACTTTTTTTATTTTATTTCAGTCAACAAGCATTCCAGGCTTATTGAGACCACCGAACAACTTCTCCCTGACACTTCATTCGGCGAGTCGAGCCAAAAACGTGAAAACGTCCACAAAACCCGAGAAAGACAAACAAAACTCACTGGAAGCGAAAGTGGCGGCGAACGGACAGGACCGACTGTCCATACCGAAATCTCCACTATCATTTTCAGCTGAAAAACTCGATCTCATAGCGAACTACTCTCCAACTCAATACGAGAAAAACATACAAATGTCCAAAAGCTCACTGCAAAAGGAAATCCTAGTACCGACCAACAACAATATGATAAACACTTGCGACAAATCAAGTCTACTGAACGAGAAGAACCAACTGGTAAACGCCGAAGATAGTCAATCGCAAAACGATAGCAAATGCAAAATACAACGAGGATGCAGTTGGAAGTTGACAAGACCAAGCTTACGAAAGAAAAATTCAACCATAAAGAACAGAAGTGGTTCAGATTCAGATGCAGTTATCATTCTCAACAACGGCCGGGACCATTCAAACAGTAATTACTAATATTATTAATAGGGTGGGGCAGTGCGAGTTGACATAATATGAAATGCTATCCTGTCCAAGGGATGGGGTTATGGGTGTTACTATATACAAATAAAAATATAACAATATGCCTGTTGTATGTATGTATATAGTAATTGTATATAATAATTTTTTTTTATCTGAAATGTAGAGATTCATACAACGTTTGTGTTAAAAACATGCAATGGTCTCCTTCATCACAAAATTTATTCTGGATATTTCTAGTAGGTCTGAATGTTGCTAAACACCATAATGTGAACATATTTTTAAAGTTTCCTTACTTTCCGAACATTTTCTTTAGAACTCACCACTTGTATATATGTATGTAGTTCTTGGAAAGCCATAAGCTTTGACTATGTATTACATTACCAGCATGTTCAAATTATGTAACCAGGACAGTATCGCATAACGTTATTCAAACATCAGGCATTCTAGGAATGTGTAAGAAGAGTTTTGAATTAAAAGAAACCAACTTACCACTGTTATCTATCATTAAATAATAAAATTGCATAGTTTTAACATAAATATCGCATGTTTTGATTAGTATTATATACACGAGTATGTACATACATTATATAAATATTATAGTTACAATAAATAGGAAAAGATGAAAAAGAATTAAAATACCAGATTTTGCGGGATTTGAACCCACGACGTCGAATTCGGTAGCCCAGCATGCTAACGTATCGACTACGGCGGGTTGGTGAGGGAGACCTTTTTTATCCATATAAGCGGTCTGGACTGCTACCTGGACTGAAACCCCCCCCCAACTTATCTCTGCCAATCGCTGCCTTGCATTATTAAGAAATTACCGTTCGTTACTTGCATTACTAAGAAATGTATATTTTACTCCTGATATCTTCTCTATTTGTATAAAAGCCTTTTTATGTAAGTTCTATAACTATTGACATTTTTATTTAAGTTACATTACATCATTCTGACACTAAAACGATTTTAATACACCTCGCATTTATTTTTAATTTCCCTATATTTAGTTTCATATAAAAACTATTAAATTTAATATTATTTTTTAGTAGGTACGGGTGATGAACGCTCCGTTGATACTCAACGGGCTTACACTAGTACATACATAGTTGAATACCTCGAACCTGAGAGAATTTTATATTATGTCAGCTCGCACTGTCCCATCCTGTATATGCAATGTCTTGAACTGTTCCTTACAAACTAATTTATATTCCAGGCACTGGAACATTGCAATCAAATCTGCGCAAAAACGATTCACTTTTGCAATCTACGAACCGGATACAGAACAATACCCACGGGGACGCTCCGAATAATAAACTGTCTCCGCAAAATAGCTTCAAAGGGATTTCACCACAGAATTCAGTAAAAATTAAAACTTCAACATGCACAACCACTCCACAGGTATGTATCAGTGTAATTTCGAGGACATAAGACATCCTAAAAAAGTATAAATGGCCAGGCAAAGTGCGAAACGTACTACGCTGTATAAAATGACTGGATATTTTATACAAGGCGGGGATTTTGCACTTTGCACTTCTTATGCACTTTTCGTATCAAAATTAATTTAATTTAACACGTGCAGGTTTCGTGGAGTGAACAAACAACGACCCAACAACAGTCAACAATGATAAAATCAAACATTCCAACAAACTTACAATACATCAACCAACATAATATATCCAAGAGATTTGCTCATCATAGACTATCGTTAACTCCCGATTTATTAGCAGGTACATAGTACAACTATTTACATCTAATTTTGAATGCTGTATGTAACTGTAATATTATTATTGTCGTGACAGGTTACCAAACGTCAACTATAGATCACAACAACGATAAACACTTCAACGAGACAAAAGTGCAATCGTTGCAGAGTCAACCGCAAATTCATATAGTTTCAAATCCCAAATCATCCAATATAATAATATCGAATCTAGGCCCGTTCGACAAACAAGAGAACAACAATTCTAGTCCTTTGCCGAGCATTAAGCAAATAAGAGACGATATCAATTCGCCGGGCAATAATCACAGCAGTTTGGTTAACCTAAAACCGAACGCCGACGTTGGTAATACTAAATTAATAAAAATTTTCAGAATACTAGAACCAAAAGGATGTTTGAAAGAAAGGGAGGAATTCTCTTTGTATTTATTTCCTGATAGTAATAGGTCATTTTATGAAAAACTATTTGTCTGTATGTAGATATGTTTATATTATCTAAATGTATAATATTATAATGATTGTTTTAGGTTTCGAAGGATATGTTGTTGGATAGTTGAAAGAAAATGGTTCGACAATGTCATTCTTTTATTTATTGCTCTCAATTGTATAACGCTCGCTATGGAAAGACCAAACATACCACCGACGAGTAACGAAAGAGCTTTTTTAGCAACGGCGAATTATGTATTTACTGGAGTTTTCGCTTTGGAAATGTTTGTTAAGGTATTTGATTACTTTCTTCTATCATCTTAACACAAATGTACATTGGCCAAACGATAGCTCAGCGGTAGCACAGTAAAATATTTGTCAAATAGTAAAGATGCAACGCTTGATACTAAGTACATACATTGCAAATTGATTCGGAAGAAGAAGTACATTGCTAATTCTTACAAAATATTATAGGTAGTAGCAACGGGAATGTTCTACGGTCCAGAAGCATATTTTACATCCGGTTGGAACATAATGGATGGTTCTTTAGTAATAATTTCAATTATAGACTTGCTCATGTCGCTTCTATCGGAATCTAGTCCGAGAATATTTGGAATCCTAAGGGTATTTATATCTAACTTATCAGTTCAATAGTTGATTATGTGAAACTAATAATATTACATTTGCATTATAGGTCTTTAGATTGTTGAGATCTTTACGACCTTTACGAGTTATAAATAGAGCGCCGGGCTTAAAACTAGTAGTTCAAACTCTATTGTCTTCACTCCGTCCCATTGGAAACATTGTACTCATATGTTGTACGTTTTTCATCATCTTCGGTATACTTGGAGTTCAGGTATTTGATATTTTCTATCGGTGGTATAAATATATTCTTTATTTTTTATAAAATTATTCTTTATTTTTGCAATGTAATTTTATTTTCAGTTATTCAAAGGAGCTTTTTTCTATTGCGAAGGAGAGAATATTAAAGGCGTTAAGAATAAAACAGACTGTTTAGCTAACGAAAATAACGTTTGGATTAATAGAAAGTACAATTTTGACGATCTCGGCAAAGCTCTTATGTCTCTATTCGTTTTGAGTTCGCGTGACGGTTGGGTCAATATTATGTACACTGGTTTGGACGCTGTAGGAGTTGACCAACAAGTACTTTATATTTTAATAATTGTTATATAAAATAAGTTTGTAATTGATTAGCATTAATTGTTTTTATTTTATTTTACAGCCGATCGTTAACTATTCAGAGTGGCGTTTATTATATTTCATAGCGTTTATTCTGTTGGTTGGATTTTTTGTATTGAACATGTTCGTCGGAGTGGTCGTTGAAAATTTTCATAGATGTAGAGAAGAGCAAGAGAAAGAAGAGCGAGTGAGACGAGCTGCAAAACGTGCTTTACAAATGGAAAAGAAGAGAAGAAGTTAGTAATATAATATTTATAAGGTTAAAACGATGATAGAGTTCTCTTGGAAAATGTAAAGCAAAATGCCATAACTATAATATGTACATATGTACATACCTACATATATAATACTATGGCGCAGGGAGATGCTATGCATACGGGGGCCACAGAGATAAGGGGGCCCCTTAACCTCAAACCAACTTTGTTTCAAAAAAAATACAGTTATTTGTATAAAAATTTCGTCTGGGATGCATTTTTGGAGGTTTCATAATGAAATTATAGTGATATTATCATATCACTCTATACAAATATGAATTAATCAAAAAAAAAAACAACGCCTGCGGCGCATTTTCCTTCAGTTTTAATGTCCGCATGTTTTACGAAGGTACATATTATAAAATGAAGCAACTTAATTCAAGAAAAAAATTGGCATTTCGAATTAAACATGCAGAGGGGGGGGCTAAAATATCAACATAGGTAACACCACTGCTAAAGGAACACGTCATTGATACAATTTTTTAGTGTACATATGCCTGCCACTAGAATTTCATTGATAGAGTAGGTATCGCCACTCACATTTTTATCCCCTTTTAACACACGCGACTATAAGAAACACATAGCTCCGTACTCATATGTTTCAAAAATTCATCCATATACATATTTATGTAAATATACTTTATTGAATGAATTGTATGTATTTCAATTATATTTCAGAAATGCACGAGCCGCCATACTATTCAAACTATTCCCAAGGGAGACTATTCGTCCACAATGTGGTAACGTCCAAGTATTTTGATTTGGCCATCGCTGGAGTTATAGGATTGAACGTAGTCACGATGGCTATAGAATACTACAGAATGCCGCCAGCTTTAGAGTACGCTTTGAAAATATTCAACTATTTCTTCACGGCCGTCTTCATCTTGGAAGCCATCATGAAGCTGGTCGCTATAGGATTCAAAATTTACCTGAAAGACAAATGGAATCAATTAGACGTTATCATCGTAAAGTTGTCCATCGTCGGAATAGTGCTCGAAGAGTTGCAGACAAACATAATACCGATAAATCCGACGATCATGCGGGTCATGAGAGTATTGCGCATAGCGAGAGTGTTAAAGTTGTTGAAGATGGCCAAAGGAATACGGGCATTGCTCGACACTGTGATGCAGGCTTTACCACAAGTTGGAAATTTGGGATTGTTGTTTTTTTTATTGTTTTTCATTTTCGCCGCTCTCGGCGTGGAACTGTTTGGACGTTTGGAATGTTCTGACGAAGTCCCATGTCAAGGTATTTCATGTGAATTATAATAAGCCGCTTTTTTTGAATGTGGACTATGTGGAATTTCAAAAATATCTATTGTGTTACGCTGCTTACAGTCATGTACTTACCCAATACTACCATTAGAGAACTAGCGAGTGCCCATTGACAGTGTCATCAGTTGGTTACCATGTATGAGTGTTGTGTATGTTAGTGAGGTTATGTAGACACTATTTGACCACCCACTCCAAGCAACTCGTGTGTCGTGTGTCAGTGCAGTGCATGTGCGTGGCGTGTAAATTTGGGTTGCGAGTTTCACCTTTCGTTGAAGTCTCCACAGCAAATGTTCATACAAATGCGAGCGTGACGGACACAGATTCCTGCGTAACTAAATATAGTAATTGACAAAAATCATTAAAAAATCTTGAGAATAAAGAACAATTTCGGTGCAAAATGTAATCAAGTTTCTTTGCTTTTTGCGAATGTACTATGTTTTATATTTTGTATAGTAGTTTTGGTGTCGTTTTTTATTTATTTAATTAAAATAGCTTAAGCTGATTACAAACAAAAAGTAACTTAAGCTGATTACAAACCAAAAGTAACTTAAAGCTAAAATTACAAAATAAACTTAATTATCTATTACCCAGAGGTGCTGTTTTAAGGCTGCCAGAAATCTATTAATTTTGTTTACATTTCTAAGATCTTCTGGAAGTCCATTGTATTCAACAACACCCCTGTCCAAGATCTACTTAATTTTAAATTTTTACCTATTAACTTATTCTTACCCCTAGTATTACGACTAGTAGGATTGTGGGGAAGCAAGTTGAAGCACAAAATTCAAATTAACCAAAAAGTTTATAAAAAATGAACATGTTCCATTTGTACATACTAAGACAGAAATGCAAACCTTGTATTTTCTCAGAACGACAAGTCAACATAGTCCACTTTCAAAAAATGCAGCTCAATAATGCTACTTTTTAAAATGTGAATATCTTGTCGTTTATTGTTGATGGATTTTAGGCTTGGGAGAGCACGCTCACTTTGCAAACTTCGGCATGGCTTTTTTGACTCTGTTCCGAGTGGCCACCGGAGATAATTGGAACGGCATCATGAAGGACACACTCCGCGAAGAATGTGACCAAACCGTTGACTGTGTCAAAAACTGTTGTGTGTCCACTGTGATTGCACTGATATTTTTTGTTATATTTGTTTTGATGGCACAATTTGTTTTAGTCAATGTTGTCGTAGCAGTACGTACTATTTTTATGTTTATAAATTTATAAAAATTTTGTTATTTGACTTATGTTTTGTCGTTTAAAGGTGCTTATGAAGCATTTGGAAGAGTCTCACAAGCAAATGGAAGATGAGATGGATATGGAAGTTGAGTTGGAGAAAGAGATGGAACGAGAGCAAGACGATCAGGAAGATCAGGCGCTTTGTCTAGCTCTAGAAATGGATGCAGCCATGAATAGATCGGTTGTACCTTTGAAGAAAGTTAGTACATATTAGCAAATTTACTGTATTTTTACTTTATCCTTATCGGATCAAGTATTGTGATCGTGCGAAAATTCGACCTCGAGATTTTGACTGATTCGTATCGGGTATCATCCCCTGATCACGTTTTCATGATTTCTAGAAAATGTCTGTATGCCTGTATGTCTATGTATGTCGGTGTCTCGGTGTACTTTTCAACTATAACTTTTTTTCCGAAACTATCGAGTCTATCAAGCTGAAATTTCATATCTATTATTTTCACATAGAGTTTAAGAGATATTATGATTTTGGTCAACATCCGCCGACCGGAAGTGGCAGTTTACTCTTGAACGCGATTTCATTTTTCATTTTTTTCGGCCTTTTACATATTTGGTATCGTCATAATATTGTAATTTATAATCCTTAAAGCAATACCTTATGAAAAAATAAATCAGTCAATCGGAAGTGGGGTTTTTTCTTGTAGAAAAGTCAAAAATCCTGTTATCACGGAATATTTCAGAAACTACTAAACCGATCAAGCTGAAAATTTACATTTATAATTTCCATATAAAATTTAAGAGTCGATAAGGTTTTGATCAAAATCCGCCAACCGGAAGTGGTAGTTTTTCCCATTTGAATATATGCCGAAAATCGTATTTTACATACTCAACACAGTGGTTTCATGATAGTACATGTTATGTTGGTTGGTGTGGTGGTGTGCATGCGTTTTATTTACTTACGTACTTAAAAAATTAATTAATATCTCAAATATATGGATAGTCATGGGTTGGCCACAGCCGAATTTTTTTACTTTATTTTTTTATATAATTATATTTATTTGCGAAATAAAAAAAGTCTCCTCTATCATTATGATCTGCTTCTGTGGGACGTGCCAATGACGAATCCTATTGTGTTAATCCTATTTGCAAACTTATTATATTATGATAAACTTTAAACGCTCATATAATTTTTTAATAAATTGGCGTATTCGCCCCTTTCATTCTCAACGCCTCGTATAATATTACAAATCCGCTGTCAAAAAGGTAATGCAACACGTTATTATACATTTTTTTATTTATGCCGGCTACTATAATGAAATTGATGCTTCTATACTCTTGTTTAAGCATATACTTAATACTTAAAAATGATTTCAGGTAAACTCCCTTCCTTCAGACTTCAGCTATTCAGCACCCAGTGGACGAAACTCGTTACAACTGTACAGTGGAAGCCCGTTAACTTCACGCACTACACTTCGACGCATACAATACCATGGAGCACGTCGACAAACACTACATGCTCCTCGTCTAACTGCAGCTTTGATAGCCCGATCCCTCGATCATCCCAGGGGATTCTTATCGCGCGAAACGTCAACAGAATCGTATCACAGCCGAAGACGTCTCTCCAGGGAGCATTCGATGGACTCGTACCAGATAAAACGTCTGCTGACTCGCGATCCGTCGACGGAATCGTATCATAACCGGAGAAGTCACCTAACGAGGGAATCCTCGACAGAATCGTATCACAATAGACGACTGAGGAAACGAATGGATTCGATCACATCGGAGACGATGCCCGATAAGAATAATTCGGCAACTAACGTACTGTACGAAGAAGAGCCGTGCTATATCGACGAGGACGACGAAAACGACTGTGAAAGGATATGTGTAATTACTGAGATTGAAAATGATACGCAACAAACCAACATTCAGAGTGAAGTAAATGAAGTTTTAATGCCGATCAAACGTGATGGTTCGTTGTATAAAAGAAAGTATAAGAGCGGAAGCTTATCATGCGAAAACGCTTGTTTGCTCAAGCCCGAACAAGATAATGAAGTTAAAAGTACTACAACTACCACGACGAGCTTTTTAAACGTTCCTAAGAGTAACAGACCCGCTCACAAAATGTACGGAAGTACTAAACATCTATTCAAACAAACTGCCGTCGACGACGGCTTAGAAGAGTCAAGTTTATTATTACCGATGACCTCATTCGATTCTCAATCCAATACGAATCCTTCATTTTTGAGAGTCGACATGCCCATGGAGTATAAGCCGGCACTTTTGAACAAATCCTCGATGGAGACACAGACTCAATCGCCGTCGGAAACGTCACCGTTGACAATGAGCTTAAAAGACAACTGTTCCATATCGCAAATATCAACTCCGAGCATCATCACAGTGACTGAAAGCGAATTTACCAACCCGGAAATGTCCGAAGAGGAAAGTATCAGGAAGGTTATAGCCGAAAGGCGCAAGATAGATATGATGAAACCGGAAAACGTGTTTGCATCCATGCCACACAGTACTACCCAAGTGTTGATCGAAAGTTGCTCGTCGCCAAAATGTGAAGAGCCTTCGCGTTTGAAGAACGACAGGCATTTGAGCGCTGATAGGATGTCTTCAGCTAACTTCAGCACTAGCGGTGAATCCGGTGAGTTTCTGCTCGGACAACGCAGTTCCGAGTCGTACGAAGAGACGAGCGAAGAGCAAGGTAATACAAACAACAGCGCTTCGACGGCTATCGTCGATAAGACCAACAGCATCAACGATGGAGACGATTTGGATTGTTTGATCATGGTTTGCGAAGATAAGGACGGAAGTGGGGTCGAACGCAAAGGCGATGCGAGCTCATCTTAGTCTGATGCAGGCCGACTGCGACGCGTTTAAAACACGTTTCGATTTGTGTGATTCAAAATGTTAACAGTAAATAGTGCTCCTAGAAGGTTTCCAGTTTGACTTAGAATTTTGTTTAGATCATAAAAAACGTTATTATAAATGTTTATTTCGACAAAGCTAATATCCAAAATTAAGCACTAAACATTACAAGAAACATCAAGTGTGAGCTTAAATGTTTAATTTTGAATATTGCTGTTACAATTTACATTGATAGAAGTTCATAGAACATGATATTTCAAGTTTGACTTAAGGGACGTTTACATCGGCCTACGGTGTACATTTATCCCTAATACTAAAAATCTGTTAGAGATGAATAGACTAGCCCTATTACACTATATATATGTACATATATGGAATAGTATATAGTTTTAGTCCATTACACTCTTAACAGTATCTTAGTATTGAAAAGATGTCAATACCGAAGTTGGTCGATCTGAATATCTCGTTAGATTTTTTGTTTAGATTGTAGATGTTATTGATGTTTGTTTGGCGAAAATGATTTTAGTGCATATATTATTATTATTGTTGAAAATTCCTCTGATTAAATGTTATAAAACTTATAACAATATGATAACAGTCGGCCTCGTTATTGTTAATTCACAAAGTGAGACATTCGAGCTATGCACAACTAAAACGAAATAACTAAGCAAAAGTGATGCAAACTGCCGTGTTGTACATAAGTAAAAAAAAAATGAATCATGGTGCAATTTCTTTCTTAAGTATTATAATTTTGATATAAAAAAATTTTGTGAAACGTTCGAAAAAAGTGCTCATTTGAGAACACTTAGTGAGAGTAATTTTAACATGAATGAGAAAATTAACAAATCACACATACATATATTACATTACATAAAATAGTACAGTTAAATGAATGTGTATAAATGTTTTTGAATTTTTAGTTTGTTGTTAGTTCAAAAATAAAATAATAAAATAAAATAAAAAAAGAAAACTTCAACCTATTAGGAACGAAAAAAATGTTATTTGAAATATTATTGAAAAATAAAAAAAACTGTTATATAAGCAATATAATCATACGATAAAATTAATTAAGCGTATATTATATACATATATAAATATTTATTCTATTACATATACGCATACATACAGTTGTGTTCCGGTTATGCGTGCGTGTGAGTATGTATGTATGTTTGTATGTACTAAATAAATCGTATATATGTATATTTTACAATTTGAGATTTATTTTTGTAATATCTACGATTAAAAATTTACCACCATTTCTTTGCAAAAAAAAACTGTTTTAGATTCTCAAAATGATGTTTCGTCGAATAAGCATAACGTTTCCCAAACTTTTTCCAGTTGTAGAAAGCGTTTGGGGTTCAAACGTATTGACGGAACACATTATAACTTATAACGGAGAGGGGATTCTAAAATCCTGACTTAATTTAGGTTAGATTAGGTTATGTTTGGAGATCCTCTCTCGAACTCTCATTTTTCCCATAGTTTCATTTATGAATTCAACAACGGTCATTTATTATTTTCTGTATTTTCTTGTTCGCATTCTGCAAAACACAGTTTGGGAAAAAGCAATGTAGCATCATTAGTCAAAAGTTTAGATAAATAGCTATCTCCGCTTTTAAATTTGATAAAAATATTATTTGTAAGCATCAGTACATAACAGTCAGTCAGTACATAAGCGTCAGTACAGTACATATTTGTACATGCAGTACAGTGATATAAAATTTTCCAAAATTTCTTACACAATTCTTTTCATTTTTTTATATTTTATTTGTGTATAAATACAATGGTTAATAAAATAATGCTACATATAGTCATCGAGATGCAAAAATGAGGAAATATTATGTTGAATCTTGTTGTTATTTATATATGTAACTCAGTTCAGAAGGGGCTAATATGAATAATTACATACATGAACTATGTAGATAATTTGACATTGGCCGTATTAGAACTTAACCACAGTAATAGTGCAACATTTTGTCACTAATATCAATACCATTGAAATATACACAAATATTTATAAATTATATAAATTGGCTGTGAGTCTTTCTCTCGACTGTAATTAGGTTTCTAATCATCGAAGTTGACGCCTTGTATTATTTTTATTATATTTATTTCCTATACTTTTTCATTTTAAATGGATACATTCAACACATTGTAACATATCAAATTGATTTAAAATAGTAAAAACAGAATGTACACATACATACATACAAACACTCACAGACACACAAATGTTTATTTTATTTAAAATATCGTTAAATATTTTATTTAAAGTATCGACAACTTTGTTACTGAAGGGTTCAATGGGTAAAATTGAAAATTGCTTGCATGCATGGCTTCTGAGAGTAATCTCAAGAGTTCAGGTGGTATTTCCTTACTTGGTAATTTCAATAATTTATTGTTTCCGATGTGAAAATCAATATTTATTTCGTTCATAATATACATATAACCCAACTAATGGGAAGCAAAATTGAATGACAATCTCTTAAAGAGTCGCCTTCTTTGACTACCTTTGAAAACGTAAACTTAATAAAAATTAGTCTCATTGAAATGCCAGTATGTATAGCATTGAAAGAAATCAGCATATTGTAATTTAATTATGAACTGGTGAAAGTTGATAACCTTCGGCTACGTAAAAAATCAGTTTACGATATTCTCTCCATCTATTTTTGGATATCTGGAAACTTATATTCTCGTAAATCTGTGATATAATAAAAATGTATGTAAAAAATTGTGTCTAAGTGTTTAGTTACTTTTAAAAAAAAACTATTTTATTACTCTTATCTCCTGTGCCATTTTACTCTACACTTTCTTAAAAAAAAAATGAATTAATAAATAAAATAAAATGTTATATTTGAAATTATATTAAAATGAATGCTGCGAAGAGACAATATGCTTTTAGGGAATTAAAGACTTTTTTTCGATTTGAAACGTTAAACGTCACAACCGGTTTATAAAAAAAAAAATTAAGACTTGCATTAATAAAAAGTGTCAATAACTAGTATTAAATAATTCATCCTGTCATGTAAAATATTCCCAATCTGTGCCTTTCCTTTTGAAAAAAAAACTTTATTCTCTTAACTTTTGAGGCCATGTATCTAAATAAAATAATATATACTTATAAAGATTAGAATACATAAATATTTTGTTGTGTAGATTGACTTCATATTTTAATAATAACCCCCTTCAGAAATGTTTATTATTTATTCATCATATTGTAATAACTTTTAGCTCAGAAAACCGTAAGGAACAATTCTGCAAAGGAATTGTGTTTAAGATTTATGAAAATTGATTGTTTATTTATACCTTTAAACTTCATACATATAAATTGATATACCTGTATATTTTGCAAGTTATTTCCAAAATGTAAAATTGTAACTTTGCTATTACTCTCATATATCACAATGTTAATTGGAAAATATTGATATATAACTTTTGTTCTTATTGACTTCTGAAAATGTAAGTCTAAAAACCAGTACAGACAATGTCTATTATTATTCAGTAATGTTAAGAATAACACTAGATTGGTTGATGATATACATATATATATATATATTAAATAAAAACATTATGAAAAAAAAATGGAATTAGATCGAACATATTTATTTATTTCACTTTAAATTTTTCTACATTTTACTTACACTTAGAAAAATTGGAATAATGGATAAAAATTATGGCTAGGTTCACAATAAAATGTCCAATAATGAAATTAAGAAAAATTGGGACGAATACGAAAGTGCATGTTTAAAAATCATTCCACATATTTTGGGACAAGTGAAGTTTCAAGAAATGTAATTTTTTTGTATATTATTCACTAATTTTATGATCAATGTTACAATTCAGACACTTAATCAATATCACAATTGATTTTTGTCAAAAAAAAATTATCACATAAATACCTTTACATGAAGATTTTTACTTCCACACAGTATTTATTATGTCAAAAATGAATATAACTACAAAAAAAATTGACACTAATTTCAAATGAACATGGAGTATTTTTTTTCTTCATTTTATAATATATGTATGTATGTATGTACATACAATTAAAATATATTTCGTTGGAAAAAATTATTTTTGGTAAAGAAGATTTGTAAATACATAGTCCTTAAAATCTACAAAAAAAAACAGTAGTTTGGCAAAAATTAAAATATTTAATAAACCGAAAAAAAAATGCTCCATATCTTTTCAACATATTTGAATAACATGAAACATCCAATCATAAAGAAAAAAAACTATAATGATATTTTAGTGGCCCCCCTCGTATTAATATTAATAAAAATAAAATAAAGAAAAACTACAATGTTCACCGTTGGTCGTAAAACATTATTCTAATATACCTAAAAAGCACTTACGACATGAAATATTGCTTCAATACACACTAAAAGAATAAGATCAGAGAAAGTCATACAACGAATCGACGGGTGAACGTGATAGTTTTTCCACAAAAGGAAAAGTCGATAACACTGAAAGATTACACACAATGTAATTTTATTTTCATCAAGCGATCACCTTTGACAATCCGTTGAGAAGTTGTTGAGAGAGCTGGACGAGCGGGTGCTGCGGCGTAGACGGAATTTGCGGGGGGTTTTTTTCCAATGAACAAATCTTCTATATATTATAGTATACCTCAAAAGCGGCCAACGTCGGATCCTGGCATGATGATCGCCAATGAACTTGGATGAGGGTTAATCAAGGTAGGCTCACCTGGATTATGTCAACTGCAAAGGTCCACCAAACAACAGGTATAGTCAATAAGTGCCACACCAAAGGTCGCCAGATCAGCATTAAAAAATAATTAAAATTCAAGACAATTGTATATATATTTTGATAATAATAAAATATCCAACCGGACGTGTAAGAATTAACCAGCCTCGAGTATATATCAATATTATTATCATTTCACATTGGTGTTCTTGAGGCAACGTTAATTATTATTTTAAAAAAATTAATAGTAACAATAAAAAAACATATACAGCCTCCAAATATGTAATCAGCTTCGCAGGTGGCTGTCCAAAAAGTCCAAAGAGAAAAAAAAAAACAAGAAAAAAAAAGAAAAGAAAATAGAACACATTTCGCAGTTTTTAATCTTATATTTCCTTGAATGAAATAAATACCTCAAAATCATGTCAAAAAAGTGAAGCAGGATAAGCAGCACCAGACAATAAACCATTGAAGTTCAACACATTATGTTCCTGAAGTGCGTACAGATTATATGACAGCAACAAACTGGCAAATATATAAACTAATTTCGGATGCTATCACACACGACTGATAAAACCATTATAAATATTTAGAAAAAAAATTATAAAATTAAACAAATTAGACAAATGTTTAATATTAGATCTCAATAACAATAATATAATACATAACACCGAGTTTTACCAACAATTCCGCTTCTATACAAAAAAGTAAAAACATTGTAATGTACGTTCGATTGATTTCAATGCTCTTACTGAATGAATATAAATCAATGGAAAATACTCCCCGGTAATTTAAAAACCAACGTTTGATTACTTAAAAAAGACAAACACCATAAATTAAAAGCATAAGAAGCGGGTTCGGTAAACATTTCAATATTCTATAAAAAAAAAATAATAGTTATCTCCTATACATGACAGGCATATAATTGTATTGATGGATATAGTATCACTAACCTGCATGTGCGTTACACCCTAAAGGAAAAAAGTTTTAAAATTTTGCTTTAAAACCAAAATCTGTACACGAAAATGCCTGCACAATTACTATAAATACCAGCCTCGTCTCCGGGCGACTTTTTAAAAAATATATCTTCGTGTGAGAGCAGATGCCAAGTATACGCTTAGGACTATTAGTTTTGAGTCGTTGTGAAATGCCCTGTTCAAAAGGAATTTCGTAGCGATGTTGACACTTACCTGAATAAGATATTTTATTGTGTGATACCTCACAGGGCTCCTAGTGACGGCGACAACTGAAGGCCCCTCGTTGGCGGATTAGCGGCCACGCGAGCGGCTACGTCTCCGACGTCCTTCTCGATCTCTCGACCTCTCGTGTCCGCCTCCTACTGTTAATTCAATTCAATGTCAATTTTGCTAATACTACTACTATGAGAGTGAGTCAATAATTGCTCGCTGTAATTCGTATTCGTTTTGCTAGATGACGGCTACCATATCAAGAATTCAAAAACCAGGACATTTTCTGTTTTCAAAGTGAGGATAAGTATACGATATGTAAGTGAGGACTAGAAATCATCACCTCAAAAAGTACAAAATGAAGAAAAATTACTTTATTCCGAGAATATCCCAACGGCTGTGGTGTCCCTTAAATTGATACAAGTGGACTTGTCAAACCAATCGGACATACTCAGTGGTGTTTTCCAAAAATTGCATTTACCGACTCGCATCCGAAATTAAATAAAAAAAAAAAACAAAGATGGAACAACTTACTATGCACATACGTAGTTGTGAGATTCTGATAAAACATCTGGATAGAATTTAGGTATATTACATAGTGTAAAACCATTTAGGTATATTGATGTTGTATTCATTACATTTCTTAAAAATATTCAAAATTAAAAATAATTCTTGGATTCAGATAGCTACTTAATAACAAGTAACTTTTTTTTCATAGTAAAATTATTCTCAGCAACTTTTGAATAAACCTAAATTATTTTATTTGCCGGCTCTATAGAGCCGGTGCGAACCCATGGGAAAACACCACTGGACATACTATGTATGTATGCGTTTAATCATTGACTTACACTCGTTCAAAAATATCACCAATATTCTACCTTTGTCTCTATCACCGCGATGCTTTTTTTCCTTGTCACGACTTTCGCGAGACCTGGTGCTCTGTTTTTCATCTCGACTAGATCTGTAAAATATAATATTCAAATTTAATACTAATTTTTTTCAATCAAATTTACTAAACGAATAAATACTATTTTTGCAACTAATACAATGAAATACCTAGTATGGCTACGATTGTTTCTTTCTTTGTCTTTGTCCCGGTCGCCTCGCTCTCGCTCCCTCTCTTTGTCCCTCTCGGTATGATCTCTATCGCCGCGATCCTTTTCTCGATCTTTATTATCGTTGCGCTCCTTATCACCACCGCGCTCTTTATCACCACCGCGTTCCTTATCACCGCCGCGTTCCTTATCACCTCCGCGCTCCTTATCACCCCCGCGCTCTTTATCACCACCACGCTCTTTATCACCACCACGCTCTTTTTCAGTACGATCTTTGTCGCCGCGACTGCTCCTACGATCCCTATCTCTTTCGCGTTCGCGTTCCCGGTCGCGATCTCGATCACGTTCCCTATCCTTTCCGTAAGCACCTCTTGCTCTATCCCTTTCTTCATTGCGACGTTTTTCTTTCTCCATCCTCTGCTTCTCTCTTTCTTCTGTTATTTCATCGAACGCTTCTCTCAATCGAAGATACCTAAAATTAAAAACAAATCATACGTAAAGACAACATAATTTTTAGCAACCACTGTTGAAAAATACAATTTACAAACCCAACGTGTTGTTTTCCCATTAAATGATCGTCAATTCGTTGTTGGGCGTCTCCGACGATGAGGAAAGCGCCACACACAGTGCAAACTTCCATTTGTTTTTCTTGAGCGGCGGCCAACTCTGCCGTGACAGTCCAATGGCTGAAACGTACAATGGTAAAAGTTAATCAAATGCAATCAAAGGAAAAATCATTGAGCCTCATTTGCAAAATATACCTATTCTCGTTCTGCTTTTGCAGCTGCTCTTTCTCTTCTTTGAGCTGATCGCACAGTTTCATCAAACCTTGAGCCTGATCAACGTCGCCACGAATTCCAGCCTGTTCCGCTTCTTCAACCAACTTTGCAATCTTTTCCATGAGAAGTTTTATCTGCTCTTGATTCCGTTCGGATTGTGGTCCGGAAATGACTCCACTCTCCGATTTGGTATTCATCAATTCCAGACGTTGCTTTCCTTTTTGAATCTTTCCTGCAAAACCCCGCTCAACATTAAAAATCAATACCGTCATAAAAAAATTTCATAATAACGAAAATGTTACTTTCAACATCGCCAATCATATTCTGGCAAAATCTCAAAAATTCATCCTGATAGTACGTCTTTTTGTAACTGATTTCAGCCTTCAGGTACAACTGTTTGACTTCATCGTCGTGAATCCTCGGACAGCTACCGAGATCAGCCCTCGTATTGACGAACAAATCGTGCGGGCAAAATTTCACCATATAATATTTGCAATACTGAAAACCAAAAAAGAAAACTATTCTTAGTATATACACATACAGGTTCACAAACACAGTATTGATTAAACAAATAAACAAAGGGTAATTACGGGGCAGACAAACACTTTTTACTCCATACAATGTGTCTTTTTTTCCCCTCAGAATTGTAATAGTATTGTAATACTAGTCACTACCCGTTGACAATGACAGTGTTATCATGTATATATGTACCTATAGTGTATTTACATAAATCTAAGTATATGTATGTATGTTCCGTGTATGTGCACATGCCGTTAGTGTATGAGCATTCCGCAGATACCCAGCCAGCCAGGCACTCTTGCGTTACTATATATATTTTCAATAAAAATTTATCGAAATCCAATCAAAATGGTAACCCCTGAAATTGAATCATTTATTGGTAAATCACCCAGTTTCTTCTTCTAGCGATAATATGGCAACTTTGAAATGTTTGTAGTATTAGTCAAATTCAGTTTGCCACTCCATAGGTTACAACAGAAGAAAGTACGCGGGGTGAAAGTTATTATCGCTATTATTCAACTATTATCTGGCCTAAAACGTAAATTATGTACTAAAAATCAAAACGGGCACTGCAAAATGACTAATACAATTGCAGAACACTAACTTCCTAAGATAATTTAACTAACTTAATTCAACGTTATAAAGAATAAAACCAGACTGGCCTTATATTATGACTAGTCAATGCCCGTTGACAGTGTCATCAAATGGTTATCATTCATGTATAATATATTTACTCCTAATTAAATTATAAACTAACTGGTAGTTGAAATATGACAGCATTTCACTGCTACCCGTGCCTCGAGTGTATCTATATATGTGCCTTGTCGTAAGTGAATGCGAGCGTCCCGCGGCTACCCAACCAGCCGGCCAGCCAGACAAACCCTTACGCTGCTATTAACAGTAACTGTCCATTGACATCGTCATTGGATGGTTAGCAACCTGTTTCGTGTGAATGAGTGCACGTGTAAATGCCCGTGGCTAGGCTACCCAGCCAGCCAGGCAGACTCCTGCCCGACTATATATAGTGATAAACTTAAGGGTGATTCTGTGGATAGTATAGCGAACCCAAGCAAAAACCAGAAAGATTTGGAGTATTGTTTGGAGTACAAGCGGAAAGCGCTCTATAGATCCACCAGTATATCCCGACAAAAAATGGTGGTGCATTCGCAACGTGTACTCACATTGAACTTCGCATTAATGCGTACTGCCCATGACATTTTTACACTACACATAAAAATAAGCAGAATTTCGCTCACAAAACAACGTCGGAAAACTGCAGTGAGGAAGGTTCACACGTTTGGCGTTTTTCAAGTTATACTGGTGGTACTATAGTTCGCTATTATTAAATTGTCGATTGTCGATTGTCGATGGTGGCCGCTATTTTTTCCATCAAATACTACAACTAGGGTATCGAAACTTTTTAAGATTAATGTTCGGGTACAGTTTCGTTATGAAGAACGAAACCATAGCATACTCCGTAGCATTTATATTAACACCAAATTTAATTTAGGACAAATGGCCGCGAACGGGCAATGGTCGTATAAAGTGGTCGCGTTGAGACCGCGAAGCCCCCTGAGCGATTTTGACAGCAGTGTTGCCAACTGTGAACACATGCAGATGGTCGAGGATGACGGATATGCCATATGCCGAATGCCAAATGCTCACCTGAGGATCTTCCCAGTTGAGTTTCTGGGTCTTCTCGTTGGGGTTGGTGTTCCGGTTGCGACCCATCAGCTCGTCGAGGAGTTGCGCGGCCGCCAGCACCGCCATTCTGAACGCCTTAATAAGCTTCGATAGATAGATAGATCGATTGATCGACCAGGCGAGCGCACACCGCGTACCCCTCGATCCTCAATGCTCAATGCTCAATGCTCAATGCTGAATGCTCGATGCCCGAAGCCCGAACGATGTTCGCCACTGCGGCTGCGGCATATAGCACGCGTCATCGCCTATTCGCCACCGCTCGCTATTATTTATTAACTGCGAATTTATGTGATCTTAATACGAAAATCAAAGTGATTTTAGCATACACCTTTCGGAGAGTTTTTCAGTTGTAGGAATTCTATGCATATAAAACAGACGTCACGATATCAGTACTAAAGAATTACGCATTACGCAATAATCCAAGTTCACCCTTCGAACGAGTGACGACTTTGACGAATTTGAATTCTCCCGAAAGCACGCAGGTGCAAACTCTGTCGATGAAAAACAACCGGTGCGTTTTGAAGGACGCCAGAAGAAATGTATAAAATAAAAATAATAACTTTGACGAACTTCAACTCTACCGCGACCGCCAGACGCTTTTGGAGCCTTAGACAAAACCATCACTACCAACATCGAGTAGCTCCGGACAACTACCACCACCGAGTTGCAAATAACAGCTGACGATTTTCCAAATGCGCCCTTACGTCATTCATAAGCTGCGACAAGTACCCGGAAGCGCCTTCATGAAGCGACTACCACCATCGATCAAGTCGCATCAGACATGATGAGACAAGCGCCACTCCGACTCGCGCGTCGTCAAAACCTATTCGCTGAAACTCGCATTCTCGGAGCCTGACAACTACATACAACGTCTGTTGTATACTCACAGCTGATCAACGAAAACTACGTCATCACCACTGACTAGCGGCACTCGACTTATTTGTACATACTAAACTATAACTGTACATACTTATACACAGAATAAATATTATCTACAAACCCTAAATTGGCTAAATTGGCTAAATTATCTAAATTGGCTAAATTATCTACAATATCTAAATTGGCAAATTTTAGCAGGAGACGGCTAATCAGTATTTAGGGTTCTTTTCTGTTATATCCCCGCTGGAAGTAGGGGTACCAACAAAAATTCTCCCCACCGTTTGACAATCCCCTCCCTGAGAATGTATTGGACAAGCGTGTATATGTGCATTGTTTACATATTAATCTGACGTTTCAAGTATGAAATTGGGAAATAATTGAACTAAATTTACGTTAATACATCAATGATTTACTTCTAGAGCAGGGCAGATAGTCTTACAACCTTCCAAGTGTTCCCTGCTATGGTATACCTTGACCTTGACGACCTCGGCGCTCCCATATACGAACGATGACAGCCGACAGCCGATACTATTATACTTAAAATCATTTGAGTTTAGAACTACTAGTTTGATGGTGCCAGAAATAGTTATTGTCTTTAAACATCAATTAGTGCTCTGTTTTACACGTAGGCCAAGTAAAACAAAGCACTAATTGGTCGACGACGGACTACTTTGAACCGAGTCTCTCTGATATGTAAATAAGTCTCGTCGCAGTCGAAGATGTACTCAGTGGCCTATAGCAAAGTTACAGTTTGCAGCGAAGGTTCATTCTTCACTCGGTTGTTCATTGGATTCAAACTAGCAGTCCTAAACTCAAATGATTTTAAGTATAATCGTATCGGCTGTCGGCTGTCATCGTTCGTTAGAGACCCGTGTTTTTCGCGATATATATGCTAAAATTCAGTATATATGCGAATTTATGCTAAAATCCTAAAATATGCGAATAGATGCTAAAAATTACAAAAATTAATTTTTTTTAAAGAAAAATATTAATAAAACATCGTTGAGACTTGTTTGTACACACTAACTAGCGAACTAATAACTGAAAGTTAACAGTCGTGTCCATATTGATACGTTGGGTTGTGAATTCCTCCGTCGGCAATAATGAGTTAAAGAAAAACCCATACGAAAATTATTGGGTCTACCCCGAAAGACCGAAAGACGAATGATCGAAACTGTTTGAGTAGCGCTGAAGCCCCGCCCCGTAGGAGGAGTCCCATGAAGCGAATTAACTCGACCGTGGATAGTTAATATATTGACGGTCACTGCAAGTAACTCGCCATTTGTCCATTCTTGCTCAGACGCTTCGGAACCGCGGCGGATCAAACGTTTGACAGATGTCAGTGAAGTTATTGACGAGAAACGCCGATGCGTCGTATTTTGAAGACTCAGTTGACACTCGACTGGTCACTCGTTTGTATGCAATTATGACGTCAATACCTCCGCACTCTTATTTCCGAGTTACGACGGCCGATACGATTACAATTTGAGGTTAAAATTTAATTCAATCATTCTTCAAAATGGATTTCATTCGTCGCAATAACGGAAACAATACAACCAACTGAACCTCGGATCCGATCACATTCAGTTCTTCGTGTAGTCATTTGAGTCTATATTATATAAAAATAAAGAGTTGTAAGACGACATCACCAGCTAATCATTAATTTGACAGTTGGTACACCCCTCGGGCCTATCCTAACTCTGGCAAACTCGCGCAAGTTCCAGATCTGGCAACCCCGCGCAAATCAACCCCTACCGAGAGTTTCAAACTCTCGGTCATTCTCATCTCGATCAGCAACCAGACCAGACCTTCATCTCAAACCCCTCACGGTAACCCACTACTTTTCGAAAACTATTCAACTCAACTTCACCCGAGAGACGCCTTCTTCGTATCTTCGAATACGGAGAAGACGTGCTCTTACAGAGTTAATTAATTTATTTAGTTGATGTTAAACAGCGTCACTTGCGACTCGCGAGGCACCTAATGTATCTACATCAGTATCAGTATCAGCCGTCATAATTCGTGGACGACGGAACGCCCATCAAAGTGATCTGACCGCTTCAGGTTAAACCAATGTAAACATACACGAGTCACACTCGGCGAAGCGCCCATTCGTCTATGTAGAGTCGTAGACGAACCGGTCTTACATGAAAGCTGATACGATTACAATTTGAGGTTAGAACAGTGAAGCCACTGGATTAGAAGCCATTGGATTGTTGCTGATTGACTTTGCCGACATTGCTGCCAGAATGGATTACCTAATAACCAACGTTACGAAAGTTAGAACCGAGCATTGTGCTATATAGATAGCTCTAATCGGGCAGAACCATATTGTACATACAACAGCAGATCGTCAACAATGGTATTATTATTAATTGATCATATTAATGCGAATAATTTTGATATTTTATTTTTGATGTTCAACCACGCCTCTCTCTCCCAATTATTCTGTAAAAAAGTGTTCTATGTTTGATTACGATAATAATGAATTGAATGACCAAGAGACTGACTGTACATATGTATATTATCGGATATGATGAATGTGAATTTATGTGATTATATCACTGGAACTATTTTTATTTTACCATCAGTAAAATTTCCAATGAAAACATTTTGCATATTTGTCCGAACGAATAGTGTTACAAATGTATATTACTTGTAGTTATGGAGCAACGATTGAATAATTGTATTACTACCCATACCCCTACCAATACACCTCTTTATCATATGTAAACACATATTGCCTTTTAAAACAATCTCTCTATACATATTTATCATAAAATGTATGGATTAATTGCAGCTCGATATAGAAGAACACTGATACATAATGTAAATCAGTCAATTTTTGATAATCTCCGCGGGGAACTCACGCAGAACTCTACTCGGGCAGAAACATATTGTACACACAACATCAGATCGTACTATTAATTGATCATACTAATGCGAATAATGTTGTTTATACCTATTGGTCCAAGACAGTTTCTAACACTATTATCGATGCTCTAAAATTGGCTTATTATTTTTATTAATGTACGTATGTACATACATACAATCCACTTTCGTTGTATTAAAATATGAAATTATATTTTGGATTGTTTTCAGGGTTTTCGGGCTTTGGATTGTTTTCATGTTTCTGTTTATTAACACCTTCGACTGCGACAATGAATGGGTGCGCTTTTCTATGGGAAAATTCACATTATTATTAATTGATCATATGAATGTGAATAATGTTGATTGTACATATAGGTTTTTACTTTATCCTAATCGGATAAAGTATTGTGATCGTGCGAAAATTCGACCTCGAGATTTTGACTGATTTGTATCAGGTATCATCCCCTGATCACGTTTTCATGATTTCTAAAAAATGTCTGTATGTCTGTGTACTTATGTGTGTGTGTGGCTGTATGCGTGTTTTCTCCAAAACTGTCAAGTCTATCAAGCTGAAATTTCATATCTATTATTCTCACGTAAGGTGTAAGAGCCATAACGAATTTGGTCAACATCAGTGAACCGGAAGTAGGGTTTTTTTCTTGTAGAAAATTCTAAAATTCTTTTACCACAGAATATTTCCGAAACTGCCCCATCGATCAAGTTGAAATTTCATATCTATAGTTTTCACGTTAGCCTTAAGAGATACTGTGATTTTGGTCAAAATCCGTCTGACAGAAGTGGCAGTTTACTCTTGAACGATTTTTTTTTTTTTTATTTTTTTCGGCCTTTTAAATATGTACTGACGTTTACATGTACTGAAGTTTACCGCAGAATATTTCCGAAACTGCACCGGCGATTTCGTCGAAATTTCATATCTATAGTTTTCACGTTAGCCTTAAGAGATACTTTGATTTTGGTCAACATCTGACTACCGGAAATGGCAGTTTACTCTTGAACGATTTTTTGTTTTTTATTTTTTTCGGCCTTTTAAATATGTACTATCGTCACAATATTATAATGTTGTACTTCTGAGTAAAATTTCTAGTTACGAAAAAATAAATAATTAAAATCATTCAACCGGAAGTAGGTTTTTTTTTTTGTCGAAAAGTTTACCACAAAATATTTCAGAAACTGCCTTATTGATCAAGTCAAAAATTTATATTTATAATTATCATATAAAATTTAAGAGTTGATAAGGTTTTCATTAAATTCCGCCGACCGGAAGTGGTAGTTTTTCTTATTTGAATATATGCCGAAGATCGTATTTTATATACGCGCGCGCACTCAACACAGTAATTTAAAAAATTAATTTCGTTACTCTTTGTATTCCTCAAATATATGGATAAAGTCATGGGTTGGCTACACCCGAATTTTTTTATTTTATGAGTTTTTTGTATTAGATTATGCATTTTTAAATTATAAACTCTGAATTATATTATATTTGGTTTTGTTTATTATTCATGTAAAACTCTGAATCAAAATATGTACATATGTATATATATGATTTTGTCAATTAATAAATCAATCGTTTGCTAGTAGTTAACATTGGCTATAATTAATGTTTATGAATGAAGTCCGATCTGATTCAATGGAATACAATCATATTAAAGTTCTAAATTACTGCCATCTATTTATCTAGTGGTAAATTATTTTACATAAAAACATTTTTCAAAAAACAGGTAGAGTGAGTATGTACTTTGAAATACATATGTCATGCTGTTCGCATAATTATTATACTCGAACACAAATGCAAGTATATTTTTATAGCGAAGATATTCCTAAGCATTTGTTTCGTTTTTAATGACAGACAAATACGTACATACATATGTATAAGAACTGGAAGGAGAAAACGATTACTGTAAAAATCAGCAGAGGGCTTAAAATTTTGAATAATAGGGGGACCTTTACGACCCTTTTTACCCTCGAGTCGAGAAATATTTATTGGTTCCAGATGTGTCGGTATATTTGACTAATATTTTTTTAAATACACTAATCTAGATTCTTAAGTTTCAATAGCAGGGAGAATGTTGACGACATTTTTACCCTCTAGTCCAGCGTTTCCCAAACTGTGGGTCTCGAGCCGATCTTTAGTGGGTCGCGTTCAAAGTTCAAAATTCAGATTCCGAAGAATGTGATTTTTTTAAATTGTTTAAAAATAAAATCTGAAAAAATGGGAAAGTAAAAATAATATGCAACAAGCCACTGGAATTTTTTGAAAAACAACTGGAACAGCTTAAGTCATCGAAATCGAAGTTTTCGCATTACACCAGCATTAATGAAAAATCTCTCCACGCCTCGTACCTGATTGGTTTGCAAATAGCGCAAACTAGTAAGCCGCTTACAATTGGCAAGTCTTTACTGCTACCACCAATAAAATGTACGGTTGGAATTATGTTTGATGATAAGAGCAAGAAAGAAGTATAAAAGTCGAAACGATTTCACTTAAAATACGATTGCATGCAGAATCGATGAAATGGACCAGTGGGCAGAAGATGAGCTGATCCAAAGAGTTAGTGAGTTAGTGACATTTTTCTCATTGCAACTGGATGAGTCCACGGATGTACAAGGTTTATCCCAGCTGCTTTTTTCGTTAATTATAAGTTTTTTAAAAATAAATAAAACTCTGGATATTTTTAAGTATAAAAACAGTATAAAAAATAATTTAAACCCCCCCCCCCCCCCCATCATGTCCATTAAAACTAGGTGGGTCGCGAAAGTTTGTCGTTCTAAAAAGTGGATCGGGGTACTAAAAAGTTTGGGAAGCACCGCTAACTATTATTTATCGTTTACAGGTGTGTCGATTTTATATTGACGCGCACTAACCAGTGGCGTAGTTAGAAATTTTGGGCCCGTATGCAAAAATTATGCAATCCCCACCTCGTATTCGTTCATATTCACTTCATATCGTATTTGTTCTTCAATATTTTTGTCAACGGTAATTTTTTTTTCCACATTTTGTACATTGCACAGGCTTCAATGTCTTGTTGAGATGTACATTGTACTATACCCTTTAATAGTTGTGGTTAAATTTTGCCAATCTCTTATTCCAGAACGCCATCTACTGCTGTTGTATGAAAAAAGCGCACGGGGTTTACAATAAACGGAATCCATAACATTAGAATAGCAAAGCCGCAAGTGTGGAATTGGTCTGTATTTTGAATTAGAATAATAATACGTTTCGCTAAAATTTCTATTGTGTTGTTTTGAGTCTTTAGCAAATGGTCTTAAAAATATATTTTTAAGTTTCTCTCTTCAATTATGTCGATTGCTTCGGTAGAACTGTTGATTTTTTTCCCGAAGAAGGTGACTCATTTTAACAGTGTTGCTCAACTCTCATGCATATTTTATATATGTATGTATGTATGTACATACAAGCGTGTGACTCGTCATTTTTATTACTTTCGATATTTTTAAGTTGGGCAATGGTAAATTTATTATATTGAGTGTATAGAAATTTGGGGCCCTCATGTTTTGCATGACTCTGCTATGAGGTGGCTACGCCACTGGCACTAACCAAATGTTCGTGTGAGATCATCATCCCCCACCTAGTATTGTAAGTCGAGAATATTCTCGGAGAACGTGAATATTCAGAAAATATTTTCCAAAAGATTATTCGCCGAGAATATTCGAGAATTTTTTTTTTTCTTGGTTATAAAACATCTCTAGATAGTTTAATAGCTTTTTAGAGGATTCTAGGATATTTAAATAAAAATTGTATGTACATAATGCGCTGGGCTCCATCGGCGGTCATGTATTTTAAATAAATACTAATAGTACCTGCTCAAATATACGTACAGTAAACTCCCTCTAATCCGGACTAATACTTGGGAGAGGTGAGACGGATTACACGAATAGTATTACATAGTTTTCATCAAAATTGCCCAAATAGTCTTAGAAAAATATATAGTAATTTTTGTTTGAGTTTGAGAGTCGTCGCTTACTGCAATCGTGTCCTTTCAAAATAATATTTCTCTCTCTCTCTCATTATGTATGTATGTATGTAATTTGAAAACGCCGTATTCTCACTATCTTCTCATATTTTTACATTTTACGTCATATATCTATGTATGTACATATGTATTTGCGTTTAGGCCCGTAACCAGTGGCGGCCGGTGACCAACAAAAGAGGGGGTTCACTAGTCAAAAACAAAGAATACCTACATGTACATACATAGGTTGAATATAAAAAAACTTACCGAATTTTAGAATTCCTGACGAAGATGATTCTCCTAGCACATTTATTTATATTAAAGAAAAAAATATTTTTACAAAATTCCTATTTTCTCACGAGTTGGTCAATTTATTTTAATTTTGAAAATTTAATAGTTAAAAATATAGTTTAATTTTAAAAAGTTTTATTTATTTGTAAATAAATTCCATCCGACGTTCTTTTTGCTGTGAAAACACTTCTATTACTTTTTTATTAAAGTCTGGAATTGAATTGATTAATTGTTTTTCAATACTAATCATGCATAAAGCATTGAGGCGGCCTTGGTTCATTGTGTTTCTTTGGAAAGTTTTAACATTATTTAATGTTGAAAAACAGCGCTCGCTCTCTACAGAAGTCATCGAAATGGTGCAAATAATTTTGAGTAGTTTTATTGATTCAGAAAACACATCATGTAATTTAATCATCACATCATTAATTTAAAAATTTAATCATTTTTACTGAGTCTACGCTTCTGGACTGAAATTGTTTGAATAAAATTTCGCAGTGCGGCATGAGTGTGGAGAAAAAATTGAGCCAGTAAATAAATTCTTTGTTATTGAGATATGACAAAAGCATTTCGGCGAGATTGTAGGTGTTATGATCTGGATCTGATTGCATTATTGCTTCCATGCAACATTTTAAAGGCTCTAAATTTGTATTTATTATGTTTATTGTGCGTGTGTTAGAGTTCCATCTGGTTTGAGAAATAGCCGGTATTCGCCTCTTAACTATTTCTTTTAGAATATCGGATCTTTTACAGGAACGGGCAAAAAAGTTCGGGAATGCATGTAGATGAGAAAAAAAAAGTTTTTTATTGTGCTATTTATGGACGCACTTTTCTCTAAAATTAAATTAAGCTGGTGTGCATAGCAATGGATATAAAAGTGCACCTGGGAACTTTTTTCTCAGAATGGCTTGAACACCTCCCATGCTTCCGCTCATAACCGATGCACCATCGTAGCTTTGTCCAATCAGCTTATCCTTCTCTATTTTCAAGCCATCTAACTCCTGAATTATTTCTTCTGCTATGCATTGTGCAGAATGATTTTTTGGACACATAAACTTCCAGAACCTTTCATATATGTTTTCCAAATACACATATCTGATTATTAGGACCAGCTGTTGGTTTGTAGAACGATCTGTTGTTTCGTCGGCTTGAATCGAAATGAAATCAGATTTTCTTATTTGTACTGTGATTTCTTCCCTGCAAACTTGTAAAATCGCATCTAATATATCGTCCTGAATGGTGTGCGATGTGCCCTTAAAGACTGACGCGCTGGACAAATGTTGCTTCATGGCCTGGTCTATTTCGGCAACAAAATTTATTAGTCCCTTGTAAATTCCGGGATTTAAGGAAGTTTCTTTTTCGTCGTGACCCCTCAGGGCAAGTTGGAATGCACCACAACATTTTACACAGTCGATTAATCGACTTAAAATATACCGATTTCGGTCGACTCGTTCATTAAACTCCCTTATTGTCTTGCGATATGCAGAATCGAGCGACTTACGTATATCTTGACGGCCGATGGATGCCAATTGCACTTCATTAATATGAATGACAAATGTGCCAAATCATCCACACCCGATTCACACCAAGCAGATTCACCACCAGCGAAAATAAGGCATGGAAAACAAAACAATTTGTTGGTATCTACACATCCACACAGCCACGATGTTTTACGACAGCCACGATGTCGAATTTTATTGATAAAAATTATGAGTTTAGAAAAATATTATAACATTGAGTAACAATTATTATAACAATAATTTTTACAATAATCGTTTTCCATAATTCTCCTTCCACGTTCTTATACATACATATTTACACGTAATATCTGTCATTAATGGGAGACCTGAGCCTGGTGGAAACATAATTTATCATAGCGAAGGCGAATGGTAGACAAACTCACGCGCATCTCACTATCAATATTAATAAGTATCGACCGATATTTTGACTTCATTGCCTTTAAGGATGAAAAGCAAAAGACTTTTTTTTTTTTTTTTTTTTTTTATTAAACTTTTATTTATCCATATAATGTTCATAATACTTCTTATTTACTAAAAAACGTATCCTAATGGTTCCTGGTCAAGTGGCCATTATCCATTTTACAATAAATGTGTGTTAGTAGTAATAGGAAAATAATCTTACTTTATCGTTAGTGTTTGTTTTACAGTAGGAAAATTTAAGCTAAAAAAACCTATTTACAAATTTTATTTTTTTTTTTTTTTTAAATACAATACATAATAAATAGGGTATGCATGCAGATACATTAAATTCTTATTTCTAGTGACTTACTGTAAACGGAGGTTTAAAACAGATTATGTTTCGGGAGCCTATGTTTATACCTGAATGGTAATGACACACTATCGTAATCACCGAGACTTTTACTAATTTGTTAGCGTGGTTATTGGTAGTTTTTGGTAAAACTTCGTGGTTAATTTGTTAGTAATATCAGTTACAAGTGGGATGTTGTTTCGCGAGTGAAGCGTTTTGAGGTTAGTATACATGGGGTGTTATATATGATTTTGATGGCTTTGTTTTGCACGATTTGCAGTTTAGTATGGTTAGTGGTGGAGGCATTGTTCCAAACAGGCGCAGCGTATGTTAATATTGGTAGTATTAGGGCGCGATACATTTTGATGCGATTGGATCGTGACAAAGCGCTACGACGGTTGAACAACGGATAGACCGCTGCCATCGCGCGCATCGCCTTGCACCTCGCTGACTCTAATTGTGGGGCCCAGCGCATTCTTCTATCAAATATTATTCCTAAATATTTCAACTGAGCTTGCCATTTCAGCCTTTCTCCTGATGGGATCTTCAGTTCTGAACTCGGCCTGTGCTTTCGAACACTAAAGACTGATTAACACAAGCATGATGAAAACGGACGCAAAATGTTCAACGCCTTATTTGTAATTGCACGATAATTATTTTCGAGAGAAATCCTGAAGTTATCTATTGGAACGTTTTGATATTTTTACTCAAGCAAGAAGAAATCCCGATTAATTCTTCTTTTTCTGCATAAGTTAAGTCTGACGCCACGTTTACATTATATTCGCCAGATACTCCATATGGTGAAATAACCCATTCAATTCCAATACATACATCGTGAAGACACTGCAAGTGCTCAATTATACTTTTCTTCAAATTCACCTTTTGATTAATGTCCAACTCAGTTGAGAACTTCATTGTGAATGGAAATATTGGCAAATCATGTAGTTCAAATATTGTAGTTCAAAAAAAATCTGAAAAGCGAACTTTCAGGAGCGTGTGGTGCATGGTGAAAAAATGGGAAAGTAAAAACAAAAAGTAAAAAAGTATGCAAAAAAAAAAAAAAAATTCGGGTGTGGCCAACCCATGACTTTATCCATATATTTGAGGAATACAAAGAGTAACGAAATAATTTTTTTTAGTACCTAAGTAAATAAAACGCATGCACACCACCACACCAACCAACATACATACATACATATCATAATGAAATCACTATGTTGAGTGCGCGCGCGTATGTAAAATACGATCTTCGGCATATATTCAAATAGGAAAAACTGCCACCACCGGTCGTCAGATGTTGACCAAAACCACGTATCTCTTACAGCTAAGGTAAAAACTATAGATATGAAATTTCGACTTGATAGCCGGGGCAGTTTCGGAAATATTCTGTGGTAAACTTTTCGACAAAAAAAAACCCCTACTTCCGGTTGACTGATTTTAATGATTTATTTTTTCGTAACTAGCAATTTCTCTCAGGAGTACAACATTACAATATTGTGACGATACTACATATTTAAAAGGCCGAAAAAAATAAAAAACATCAAATCGTTCAAGAGTAAACTGCCATTTCTGCAGGAGGGATTTTGACGAAAATCACAGTATCTCTTACAGCTAACGTGAAAACTATAGATATGAAATTTCGACAAAATCGCTCGAGCCGTTTCAGAAATATTTTGTGGTTAAGGAATTTTAGAATTTTCTACAAGAAAAAAACCCTACTTCCGGTTGACTGATGTTAACCAAATTCTTTATGCCTATAACACCTTTCGTCAAAATAATAGATATGAAATTTCAGCTTGATAGACTTGATAGTTTCGGAGAAAAAACACATACAGACACACACACACACAAGTACACAAACATACAGACATATAGACATTTTCCAGAAATCATGAAAACGTGATCAGGGGATGATACTCGATCCAAATCAGTCAAAATCTCGAGGTCGAATTTTCGCACGATCACAATACTTTATCCGATTAGGATAAAGTAAAAAACAAGACGGCATATATGCGGCACAACAAAGGATAGGGGTATCAGATTTCATGTTCGTTACAAAACCCATTTAATCGAAGCCGAGGACAATGGTCTCTTTGCGACAATTCATAAGTGTATCATGCGTCTCGTGTTTATACTGAAATTACGTAATCCGTATCGAATTCTACCGCGATTAAAAAGATTATTTGTTCATTATTAATTGGTTGATAAATCATTAAGATCTCCCCTGCTATCGCCTTTACTGAAAACTCGAGTCCAGTCGAGATACAACTAGGGTTGCCAACTTTTTCTGAGACAATTCCGGGACAAATAGCTCAAAACTCAATTTTTATATATATTTTTTTATTTATCCTAACTATTATAGAAACTTAAATACACACATATATGTACATATATATATATATATATATATATTTATTTATAGTTAGTTTTGGACCATTGTGGCTTTACAGGAAGAACCTAATGCGCCACAATGGCCTACATTTGATAAAAAAAAAAAAAAAAATACATAAAATAATTTACACGTTATATTTTTATGAGTTTTTCCAATAATATTTTTTCTCACTTTTTGCTGCAATCACCAATTCTTTCGCAAGCGAATCCGTATTTTAAAAGTTGGCAAATTCTGCACACGATTCACTATTAAGTCGTATTTGCAATTCCGCCTTTACTAAGTCGATATTCATGTATGTACGTTGGAAGGACGTTCAACGGATTTTGTGTACAGATGTCAATTTCAATAAAAATAAATGGAATAGTTTCCTCAAAATTTTCGGGACAATTTAGCATCTACAACCGTAAAAAATTGATGCAGTTCTGATTGTTTGCTCAGGAAACCTACCCAATGCTATCTACCGAAGCTTTGAAGGTACTGCTCCCTTTCACGTCTTCTTTGTGAAGTTTACTTTTCTACTTTAAGTTTAGTTTACTTTACTTTTGAAGTTCATGAAGTTTTGAAATTCTTTTGAAGTTCATTTCATGATATGTATGTTGGTTGATGTGGTGGTGTGCATGCATTTTATTTACTCACGTATTAAAAAAAATAATTTCGTTACTCTTTGTATTCCTCAAATATATGGATAAAGTCATGGATTGGCCACACCCGAATTTTTTTAATTATAATTGAAGGCCTCGGGGCAAGATAGTGCCAACCCTCACTTTGATAGTTTTGAGATATATCAATTTTAAACTTTGTTCAAATCCATAAATCAAAAACACGTACTTTTTTGAATACTTTTTATTTTTATTTGCTTTAATGATATATCCTCCTTAATTTGCGCTCCAATTGTAACCAGTAACAACAAAATAACAAAACATTAATATATTAAACATAAAATGAAAAAAATAAAATGGTGCATATCAAAAATTGTGGGTTGACACTATTTTCCACCATTTTTTTTTAATAATTACACACAAAGATATGACATTTTTTTATATGATTAGGGAAATAAAAATAATTCCGAAATGAGTAAAATTATTCACCATTATTATGAGGGAAAAAGATGACACTATTTTGTCGCAAGTTTTTCAAAAAATTTTCATCATTCATTTCAATATTTTTCCGCATAAGTTAAATCTGACGCCACATTTAAATTATATTCGCTGGATACTCCATATGGTAATAAACCCATTCAATCCCATTATTATTATTATATATATAATAGCCGAAATCCGTCTGTCTGTCTGTCTGCTGATAACGCTCGCTGAAGAAAAATTGGGAAAAAACTTGGCAGTGGGGAGTGGGGTTCGAACCCACGACCTCAGGCTCAAGAGGTATTGCGCTAACGCTCACTCTGTCGCCGTCGGTAACGTATCAGCTACGGCCGCTTGCTAAGAGAGTCCTTTCTTACCTACATATATACACGCGAACTTGACTGCTGCCTACATACCTACCTACCTACCTATAAAAACTATAATTTTTTTTTTGTTTTTTACTTACAAAATTATAATTATTATATATATAATAATTAATAATTGTAATATAATAAAAATAAGGTATAAAAAAATTTTTTTTTTTTTTTTTGATTTTTACAAAATCACTCTATCGATACTATCGATACTACGGGATTGCTATAATACATAGATGGCGTTATAAAAACTATTTTTTTTTGTCACTTACAACCGTGCGATCAATTAGTGGGGATCTCTATTAAAAAAGCGCTTTACGTAATTTAAAATTCATCGGGCGTTGATATTCAACGGGCTTACACTAGTAGTTGAAATAGATCCAAACATTCATGAAGACACTGCAAGTGCTCAATTATACTTTTCTTCAAATTCATCTTTAGGTTAATGTCTAACTCAGTTCTGTTGAGAACTTCATTGTGAATGGAAATGTTGACAAATCATCTTTCTGTATAGCTGACATCCACAAGCCATTTTTTTTGAAAAAACTATTCAATTTATCAGTGGCTGATAATATTGTTTCTTTTCGAGCTTGCATGCTAGAGTTTAATAAATTAAACCAATTAAAGATATCATCCAGGTAAGCTAGTTCGGAACACCAGACGATATCTTTAGTTGAGTATAATAAATAAATATGTGAACAGCATGTATTTCAAAGTACGTACTTCAATGAAAGAAAAGTTCGAGGGAAATATTTACAATAAATTAGCATTTAATTATGTATCTTGCTACAATTCAGCCAACTATATAGTGTAGAATCGGAGTAAGCTTTCACTTCAGCAGGAGTGATCTGCACTAAAATTAGATCCAGCTTAAATCATGACACGTTAAACATGCTATGTTTTTTAAGGGCTCACTTTAATTCTTCTTTTGAAAGAGAATTATTTAAATATTTTGTTTAATAAATAAATAACACGTATATTTTTTTTTTTCTTCATTAAAATGTATTTCTTATAAATTTATACATTTTTTAAATTACCGGTAAGCCGGTAGTAACTTCAAATTTTACCGAATTACCGGTAAACTTGCATGCCCTAACTGCAAGTGCTCAATTATACTTTTCGTCAAATTCATCTTTTGATTAATGTCCAACTCACTTAAGAACTTCATTCCATTCGTGAATGGAAATATTGACAAATCATCTTTCTGTATAACTCACATCCACAAGATAATTTTTTTGGAGAAACTATTCTATTTGTCACTGGATGATAGATAATATTGTATTTTTTCGGGTATGCATGCTAGAATTTAACAAATTAAACGAGGTTAGGCTAGTTCGGAACACCGAACGACATCTTTAGTTGAGTATAGTAATTATGCGAACAGCATGACATATGTATTTCAAAGTACATACTCACTCTACCTGTTTTTTGAAAAATGTTTTTATGTAAAATAATTTACCACTAGATAAATAGATGGCAGTAATTTAGAACTTTAATATGATTGTATTCCATTGAATCAGATCGGACTTCATTCATAAACATTAATTTAGACAAATTATAGCCAATGTTAACTACTAGCAAACGATTGATTTATTAATTGACAAAATCATATATATACATATGTACACATTTTGATTCAGAGTTTTACATGAATAATAAACAAAACCAAATATAATATAATTCAGAGTTTATAATTTAAAAATGCATAATCTAATACAAAAAACTCATAAAAAAACCTATATGTGCAATCAACATTATTCACATTCATATGATCAATTAATAATAATGTGAATTTTCCCATAGAAAAGCGCACCCATTCATTGTCGCAGTCGAAGGTGTTAATAAACAGAAACATGAAAACAATCCAAAGCCCGAAAACCCTGAAAACAATCCAAAATATAATTTCATATTTTAATACAACGAAAGTGGATTGTATGTATGTACATAAGTACATTAATAAAAATAATAAGCCAATTTTAAAGCATCGATAATAGTGTTAGAAACTGTCTTGGACCAATAGGTATAAACAACATTATTCGCATTAGTATGATCAATTAATAGTACGATCTGATGTTGTGTGTACAATATGTTTCTGCCCGAGTAGAGTTCTGCGTGAGTTCCCCGCGGAGATTAGCGAGTCCTTTGAGTTCCAGCGAGCATCACATCAAAAATTGACTGATTTACATTATGTATCAGTGTTCTTCTATATCGAGCTGCAATTAATCCATACATTTTTATGATAAATATGTATAGAGAGATTGTTTTAAAAGGCAATATGTGTTTACATATGATAAAGAGGTGTATTGGTAGTAGTGTATCTAAAACTTAGACGGTGCGAGAAATAGTTATTGTCTTTAAACATTAGTGCTCTGTTTTACACGTAGGCCAGGTAAAACAAAGCACTAATTGGTCGACGACGGACTACTTTGAACCGAGTCTCTCTGATATCAAAATAAGTCTCGTCGCAGTCGAAGATGTACTCAATGGGCTATATCAAAGTTACAGTTTGCTGCGAAGGTTCATTCTTCACTCGGTTGTTCATTGGATTCAAACTAGTAGTCCTAAACTCAAATGATTTTAAGTATAATCGTATCGGCTGTCGGCTGTCATCGTTCGTATATGGGAACGCTGAGCTCGTCAAGTTCAAGGTATACCATAGCAGGGAATACTTGGAAGGTTATACGACTATCTGCCCTGCTCTAGAAGTAAATCATTGATGTATTAACGTAGTTCAATTATTGGTCAATTTCACACTTGACTGACGTTTCAATATGTCAACAATGCACATATACACGCTTCTCCCACACACTCTCAGGGAGGCGATTGTCAAACGGTAGGAGGTACAATCACTGGGGGTACCACTTCCGGCGTGCGGCTAAGAGACAAGTACCGAAAGATTTCTTAGTAAATATAATTTAGTGGTAACTGATCGTCGTACTAACTTAAAAGAGTCGTCTGTGGAAATATGTTTCATGCTTAGTTTTAATAAATTTTAAATTAATGTTATATTTTATTTTTTAATTCACGATTTTTGTCTCTGTATCTCTATATTGCTATTTCTTAATAACTTTCTACTATTTTTTATTTGTCACGTTAGTTTTAAATTGTTTGTATATAATAAATTGTGTTACAGAGTATTGAAATTGATCTGTATTAAAAAATTATCTAATAAAAATAAATGCTAAAATCAAACATTTTATTCGCTACAATATGCTAAAATGACAAATCAAAATGCTAAAATCGATAAAAAATATATGCAAAAAACACGGGTCTCTATCGTTCGTATATGGGAGCGCCGAGGTCGTCAAGGTCAAGGTATACCATAGCAGGGAACACTTGGAATGTTATAAGACTATCTGCCCTGCTCTAGAAGTAAATCGTTATTGTATTAACCTAGTTCAATTATTCCCAAATACCGAAGCTCAGACGTTAGACGTCAGGTAAACAATGCACATATACACGCTTCTCTAATACACTCTCAGGGAGGCGATTATCAAACGGTAGGAGGTGCATTCACTGGGGGTACTGCTTCCGGCGGGGACTTAGCAGACAAGTACCGTATTTAGTACTATTCAAATATTGCCGATGATGATATTTCAAGTGGAAAAAATTTCAACATGTAAGGATCGAATTAGGAAAAATCTTGCAAAATTGGTAAGTTAACCCAGAAATCAGGCATTATTTTTAATACCTGAAAGCTCCAACTGGCAACACTATTATAGATTATAAACGTCACACGTGACATTTTACCTGATTCGGCCGGCCGGCTATTCTTTAGGGTTTATTTTTACAATATTTATCGATTATTTTTCAATATTGTCATACACATTACAACATCAACTAACATATCTTGCTATCGAAGTAATGAAAAGTATTCATTTTCCTTAAATTTCGGGAAAAATGACGATTAACCTTTGCCCCCTCGTCACCTATTCCTGACACAATTGCTCACAAAAAACTATACGGTTACGCAATATATCATATTATCTTGTTTGTGTTTATTTGAACGAATGAGCATAGCACTATCTCACTTTATTGCGTGTGTATCTTATGCATAAAGCAAGACAAAAAATATTGTCGAGAATAGTATATCTGAACAACATACGCAAAACTTACTAGGATAAATGTATACTATATACAGCTCAAATTTGAGAAGTTTGGATTATTATTATGTTTAGCACTGCAGATTTAACCACGTAAAGTCGACTATCAAATGTCACTTATAGGTTACGTTAGAAGGAAGTGCGCGCGGTGAACACTGTAATCACTATTATTACACAAACCTAAAACGCTAAATATGCACTCTAAATCAAATTGATAACATTGTCACCATCGAAAAATACAATTACTGAGCACAAAATGGTTAATATTCACAAATCAATATAGAACATTGCTTCCCAAACTTTTTAGTACTTTTTTTATACTTAACAATATTGTAGCGTGAGCAGGATGTGTGGTTCGTGAATAGAGTGAAACGCAGCAGTATGGATGTAAGTCGTTTATTGGTTGGAGGTGAACGGTCCGTTCGCTCCAAGCCGCCGAGTCCGAATGGCCTCTGGGACAAACAGTGCCTACTTTTATAGTAGGCGGTCACAGCGCCATTGGTCCAATCTGGCGGGAAAAGTGATATCCCAAACGCCCTGCGGTATCCTAACGCTACAATATATTCAGAGTTTTATTTATTTTTATATGTACATATATGTAATTTGTAATTAACAATTAACAAGCAACTGGTATAAATCTTGCACATCCGTGGACTGCACTGAGAAAAATTCACTGGCACCATATTTTTGAATCAGTTCATCTTCTACTGGGACATTTCATCGATTCTGCATGCAACCATATTATTTGAAAGACAAATTGTTTTAACTTCTTTCTTGCTCTTATCATCAAATATAACTCCATCCATGTATTTTATTGCTAATCAAGTAGGAGGCGTGGAGAGATTTTTCATTAATTCTAGTGGCATGTTTTTAAAATACTTCGTATAAATATGGCGACGCAATTTGTTCAGTCGCATGCTCTCGTTCGTGAGTAAATAACGCACTGCAGATTTTAATGATCTTTCGACCAATGAACGATAAGAGTCAATATGGATTACATCAATCCAGCAACGAAGGGGATGTAGTACCGTATCTTTATGTTATGCTGTGTTTTTTTTAATTTTCTTTCTTTTCGTTTTTACCTTTTACTTTACATTTTTCTATTTTCAAATAATTACAAATAAATTCACATTACAAAAGCTTTTCGCGACAGTTTGGGAACCGCTGATATAGAAACTTAAAGTCCAGTATTATATTCACATTTATAATGAAGGTACGATTTTGCCAATTTCATCAGAGCATATGGCATACTACTATGTATATATGTATGTTTACCTTACAGAGGATTGTTTTGCTCTAGTGCTAGTCGTTCATAATAATAATTTATTGTTACGTATGAATGCCAGAGGAACTGCAGTTAGTATTAATAAATTACTGGGAGCTTATTGACACAATAACAATGCAAACTCATATACACATTACATGGGCGTGTTTGGTAGCGGAAGTTATTTAGCATCTCTCGTATATATGTACGGACAGCACGACATAGTCGTTAAACCTGTTCGAGGCTTGAGATTTGTTAGTAATACTGGTTTTTTATTCGGTAGTCAGTTTTTTCTATTCGTCAAGATGGCGAGACTTACACTGTGCACTATTTTACTCCTATCGGGTAAATTCATTACAATATTTCATTTTATACCTATATGAACTCTGACGTGATCTTAATCTTAAACCTTGCACAATACAATTAAAATTTCAGTAAGTTGCATTTCTCAATTATCCAATACATAGTCTCATTACATTTCTCAATAATGTCAATTGCATTAAACTTTAAGTAAGGTTGTCCATAAATGACGTCACATCCAAATGGGGTGGGGAGGGGGTCTAATATAATGTGACGAAGAAGTTGTAGAAAATGTGGCGTCACAAAACCAACGAGTAAAATATTTCGTGATTTCTCATTTTTGATTTTCTTTACTATTCTAAAAAACTTATTTTGAAAATTATATGGGAGGGTTCAAAAAAATGTGACGTAATTTAGGGGGGGGGGGGATTAAAAGATTTTGCAACGAAATGTGACTTGCGGGTGGGTCAAAAAATACCCAAAATCCCAATACCCAAATATAATACTATAATAATAATACCCAAATACCCAATCATTTATGGACGATCACTAATCATAGGAACCCATATTTAGGGTCCCGACTGTTTTGGAAAAAAAATCTCGCCTGCAGCGCATTTTTTTTAAATTTTATACAGAATCTACTAATTTTCTTATGAACCTCTAAATAATTTGGATGCAAAATATTTCACCTGCGGTGCATTTTTGCACAAAAACTGAAATAATTTTTTAAAATTGTACATTTCCTCAAGAAAAATCCTTAAGTGTCCCGGTTCGAGAGAATAATAATACAGTGAGCCAAATATATTGAATATTTTCTACAACGGAATCAATCAACCATAAATAATCTCAATCATTCCACATAACTAATTGTAATCCCCATTAAAAATGTTAGTATTTGAATTGAATACATTACATTCCTCAACAGTAAACCACTTTGTTGCCTTTAAGTAATCAACATGTTCAATACTTGCTAGTAATAACTGAACGTCAATTGTCAAGTATGTGAGTCCTGAAAACAAAACCATTGTCTTCTGCAAACTCACAACTTTAATTCATCGAATTTAATGATGGAAAACAATCCATCACATCAGTCCTTCTACTATAATTTCTATAAAAAAAAAAACAATAGCGCTCTTCCGCAGCAGCGTTAACAATAATTGCTGCAATTGATGTGACGCATTGTATAATTTTACAGGTATACTTGTTATGCGTTCTGGTTTGATAGTCCGCGCAATGTCTACCATTGCCAAAGGTTTCCAAACTCACCAGATCGTACCGGATGTTGTCGCCGTCGCTCCGCAAGAATTGCTAAAAGTAAATTTTAAACAAATCAATAGATATAAACATATGAAGAATTCTTGAAAACCATCAAATTTATTGTTCCAGGTGAAATATCCGAGTGGAGTCGAAGTCGCTGAAGGCAATGAATTGACACCGACACAAGTTAAAGATATTCCAAGTGTGGAATGGAGCGCAGATCCCAATTCACTGTACACTTTGTGTATGACAGGTAAGCGCATGAAACAGACAGGATACATTGATAATAGAGATTACAGATATTGCTAGTGTACATGTTACAAGCAGACTGTAAAATCCCATATTGTTGACTAAATTGGGTAAATGTTTTAGACAGAGAATGAAATTAATTAATTTTGCTGTCTGGATAACTTTATCTCAACAATCTGACCCAACTGATATGGGGTTTTAGAGTTTACCTGTCCCATATACATACTCTGACATAAAACGAGCGAGTATATCTCCTAGTTTTTTGATCTAGATCCTGACGCTCCGAGTCGCAAGGAGCCGACTTACCGTGAATGGCATCACTGGTTAGTCGGAAACATTCCAGGCAGTTCAATCGACAAAGGAAATACCTTGTCGCAATACATCGGCAGCGGACCTCCACCAGATACTGGTCTCCACAGATACGTATTCCTCGTTTTCAAGCAACCATCGAAGCTGGACTTTAGCGAACCGCGTTTGACAAACACGTAAGGTTGCACTACAAAACCCAGTCTGATTCCCTTTTTCACGTGAAATTATATCGTAGATATATGTTAAAATTACAGGAGTGGCGAAAACAGAGGAGGGTTTTCTATTGCTAAATTGGCAGCTAAGTATGCATTAGGAGACCCCGTCGCCGGAAACTTCTATCAAGCTAAATTCGACGACTATGTACCTATTCTGTACAAGCAATTAGGCGCGTAAAGTTATACGATGGATTTTCTGTATTATTTCTTTACATATGACATTCGAAGTATATAATAAATATTATCATTTGCACGTAACACGTATTTTATTTTCACCAACATCAGTATGAATAAGACAAATGAAACCAAACGATGTATTTATAGAAAAATATTTATTATTTTATGCATTTTTTGTTTTCCGATGAATAAACAATACGAATGAAGACACTATTACACAATAAATTATGTAATGAATATAATTTTTACACAATTTGTATAAACCGAAGTGTACAAATGACAAATGTTTAAGAAAAAAGAAGTTAAATAAATAATAATAAAAAAACAGCTTTGAAAAAATATACTACATAAATCACAAAATTCATAGAACAAATCGAAGATCATTTTTCATAAATATTAAAATAGATAGAAAAAAAAAACACTACATCTACATTTATTTCAATTGAATTATAGAATTAAGCCTATAATGGTAGTACGTGTACTGGGAAACATGAACATGAGATAGTTTTTTTAAATGAAAACTATACAGACTAACAGGCACAATTGAAAAAAATCTGGATTCTAACAGTTATTAACAGTATTGAACATGGCACTTTCTGTACAATAAATACTCTCGTCTCAAAACGCTTAAAATCGATATGAAAAATAGTAATAACAAAAATCATAATTGAAAAAATTCATACGTTTTCAAGTAGATAGTATAAAAGTAGTTATAAATAAACTTAACGAAATATTTATTTTGTCAAATTTATAGATTTTCATCGCCTGACACGTTTAAACATATATTTTGCCTAAAAATGCAATCATTTATTAGACTCAATGAAAAAGTGTTTAAAATTATAATTTACCTGTTTGGGAAGAGAAGTATTTTTATAACCTATGATTCAAATTCGATAATACGGGATCATATCCTGTCCTGAGATGTTCGGAAGTGTATCACTTACATTACATATAATTTAAATATTCTTCCACGTCGTCGATCACCGAGTATTGTACTACAAATAATGTGTATGTATATATAGATAGGCATCAAAAGAAACCTCGTCATCCACGGGATGATCATTTTGCTTTTATTTTTCAATTGCGTCGAATACAATAACACTATTTCATTTCAACGTCACTTAATGCGTCTTATTTACACGAAATCCAAAAATGGACGTGATGGTCTCAATATTGGTTCCTGTGTTTTTTGAAACACCGTTTGTCAGCCTGACGAGCAAGGATATCGCTGACGTGACCCTTGTGTTGGAATATGCGCAGGACGTTAGTGCGAGCCTCGGCTACGCCTTCGCACACTATTTTACTCCTTTGTATATTCCCCTGAAAAATTATAAATGATAAATAAGTATTTGAAATATGTATTAGCTGCAAGCTGCAGCTTATATTATATTTTCTGCAAAATATGCTATAGTAACCTTAAGTAATTCACATATTTGATGTAAGTCTGATTGGGGACTCGTTTCTAAAACACGAAGTGCTTCTGTCGCTTGCTTCAAAGCCTCCGATTCTAATGCAATCTATAAAAATAAGATGAAATCACACTCAGTACTAACTTAATATGGCGACAAATACCGACAAATATGGCCAAGTACTATTATTTAAACAATTGTCGAAAATTATATACCAAAGGAATGAAGCAACTAATTAATCGGTCAGTAACTTTTTCAAGAAAATGGTGAGTATCATATTTAGAAAACGGTTAGTAAAAATAATAAATATATTTTTCACAAATGGTCAATAAATAACGATTTTTTAATATTAATTACTGCCCATTTAATATATTTATTTATCATTTACAGACCAGTGCGTACTAACCTTTATAAAACTTATTGACCATTTAATGAAATTACGTACCGTTTGGTTAAAATAACTGACGCAATTAATACAGGCAAAAAAATTATCACAAAAAGGTTTTTGTATGGAAGCGCTCAAGTGGAATTGAACCGTTCTCAAAATAAACAGATCAAATGCTACATTTTACTTGGCAACGTACACCTATCGCTCGATTTGAACGATACCCATTGTGCACGATTTCACTTTAACACTTGCAGCTCTGTAACGGATGATGAGTGACCAGGACGTGTTTTATTTAATTTCTCCAAATATACTCAATGCAGGGTCTTCATATTTTATGTATTCCTCATCAAAACCCTTATGATTTGAATTATGTCATTATGAAATAAAAACATTGATCAATATCAACAGAAATAATTATTTTGTATGAAATTGTCGTGTGTTGGATGACGTCACATATGCATCTGTGGTGCGAGCGAGACGCGAATACATCCGTTGCAAGGCATTCCCTCACCAGTTTTATAATCGCGAATATTTTTATTTTTAAAGGTTTTATATTAGTTTTTTATGCTAACTTCTGTTTTACCGTTACGCTTTTTATCATAAACTAGCTGACCCGGCATGCGCGGGCAATGCCCGATCCCGTTCCCGTTCCCGTTCCTAGTACGTTTTGACGCGTGAGCAAGCCCGTTCCTGTTTCTAATACGTTATCTGATACGTGAGCAGGCTCGTTTTCGATCCCGATCCCGTTCCTGTTTTTTCCCGATTTTTTTTTCACAGGAACCATCCCGGCATGAACACAATAAGTCCTGAAAGTTTTATCGCGATCGGTTGAATGGTTTAGGAGCCTATAAGAGACAAACAGACAGACAGACAGAATGACATTGATTTTTATATATATAGATATTTGTTACATTTTTTTTCTCATTATTTCATTTAAACTTTTATTATATGTTGTCTTATTTTCAAATTTTCTGTATTGTTTATATTTTCCAAATTGCTTATTTTATTGATTTGTTTTTTATTATTACATATTTTTGATTTTCGTGTTTGTTTTTTATTATTATTTTTTGAATTTCATGTTTGTTTTTTTATTATTATTTTTTGAATTTCGTTTTTTTATTTTTTTATTATTATTTTTGAATTTATATATGTACATATTTGTTTATATTTAAAAAAAAAAATATATATATGTAAAAAAATTGAAAACCCCTGTTACACATGCATCACAGATGGAAAGAGAGAGGGGCCATTCAGTGTCTGATACTTGATTTGCGCAGTTGAAAAATGATATCCGCCTCGGAATGTTGTCTCTCCTAAAGTCGTTATTTTTTAATTTTAGCGCTTATGTTATATTATTCGACGTTTAATACATGACAAAACGACTTTTATAGCTAATTACGATAATTACTCTGGTAGATTTTGCATTATTTCAATTTAAAACACACACTTTTAATTGGATATCTACTATCCAACTCCAAATCGAAAATGACCTCAAACTCAAAGATAAACAATGGTTTTTAAGACTTTTGTTTTTAACAGACATTATGAAGCATTATAATGATTTCAACGTTCGACTCCAAGGAAATGACCACACAATTTTGAAAATGTACGAGGAATGTAAGAGTTTTTGTTCGAAATTAATATTATTTGAAGCTGACATAAAAACTAAAATATTTATGTTTTTTCCTTTGTTAAAAAGCCAACATGAAAAAGATAATATTGATGAAAACAATCAAATTACGTTCGAGAGCTATGTTTTGAACATTAAAAATGAATTTGAAAAAAGATTTCAAAATTTTAAGAAGCACGGCGAAATGTTTACCTTCATAATAAAGCCCGACGAAATAGACGAAAAAAATATAGACTTGCAATATTTTAAATATCTTAAAATTGATAATCTTAGTTTAGAAATGATTGATTTTAAAAGTTCAACGTTGTGGGCTGATAAATTCAAGACATTGCGAAAAAATTTGAAAAAAACAGAAAATAATGAACTTCTCTTGATATCGACGTGTTGGGCATCACTTCCTATAAAGTTTTCGTCTAAAAAAAATTGGTTTTGCAATTTTATCTGCTTTTGGTTCGACTTACAAATGTGAATAAATATTTTCACATATGAAATATATCCTAAGTAAGAGCAGAAGCAGTTTAACTATCGACAATTCAGACGCTTGTATTCGTCTTAAGGTGACTAAATATTCCCCAGAATTAACTAAATTGACGTCACAAATTCAGCATCAGGAAAGCCATTGATAACGAAGAGAACTTTTATAAATAAAGTTCATAATACATATAATAAGTAATAAAATAATCTTGTTATTCTAATATTAAAATTTAAAAGTATAGGTGTAGTCTTTTTTTAACAAGAGAAGTTTTAAGTTTGGGTATCCATCTCTTCTAGCTGCGTGTGATAATAAAGGGGCAAAAATTCGAGTGGCGCCAAATGCACAGTCTCTTCAAGCTTTTGTTGATGAACCGAATTGATTATAACTCGGTTCATTATTAAAATGTTGCAATAATTACTAAGTCGTCCATTTGCGCCGTCAGATGATGAACCTTCCATCCGTTGGCCTTCTGTATGACTTGTCGCTGAGCGGCCAGCTCGACGACGGAAGCACGTCTCTCCTCGCGTCTCCTCACATCGGTCGGTCTGGTAAAGTGAAGAGCGTTCGCACGCCAACCGCATCTCCAGCCGGCACCCAACAGAGCGCCTAAAACACAAACAGAACAATTAAATTATTTTAAATTGCAATCACGCTTATATCATATCGAAGGTTTTGAATTTACGACGAGGCGGTTTGTCGGCTTCGGGCTGAGGAGCCGGCGGCGGGATGGAAGCAGGAGGTGGTGATGGAGCCGCTGGAGCACGTCCGCCTTCAGCCGGAAACTCACAATCGCCACCACGAGCTCCTCGCGACTCGATGTTCAACCTAACAGTTAAAATATCATCAGTTATGTATAACTTTTAAAACAGTTTTTTGACGACCACACGACACAATACGTACAATTGTTTCCGTGGCTTTTTGCGTGGCGAGCAATTGTTGAAGCTCGGCAGGCTGGGTTGCGGTTGAGAAATGGGAGCGGACGGGAGTGAATGTTCTTCGTCGTCCAATTCCGGACTGGAGGCTGCCGACACGGTCGTAGATCCTCCCGGTGAAGGCGGCGGGGAACTCACAACGGCCCATTGAGACTTCACGGGAGAGTTACTGTAACGGAACAACAAAACATCCATTAAGCAAACGAAAGACGGGTTTGTAATGTACCTGTATTCTATTTACCTCTCGTTATCCCGCTTACGTAATATGGAGGGCCGCTGAGGACCGATGGGACTTCCCGTCACACGCGTGTGATCGACATTACCTCCGGTTGCTACAAATCGCAAAATAGAACAGATTTTAACAATGGTAAGGAGATTTTAGGTAGTGTGAGGATAAATAATAATAGAAAAAAAACCTACTGTAAGTATTGGATGTGGTGATGGAAGGTGTCGTGCTAACGGGTAACGAGTGAGCAGGCGTTGTCAAAGCTACAGATTGCTGAACTATCGTGGATGTACCTGAATTCTGTTGTGCGGCTGTACTACTACTCAAGCCACTCGGCAATTCGTAAAAATACGTGCCACTAACTATAAAGTGATACAAATAAATTTTGCATATACGTAACATACATAAATATCTATCGACTACAGATTCATTGAATTCATAGTTTGAACGTAACGTACGTGCAATCTACATTTAAATACAGGTGAACACAAAAAAAAAACTTGTTTTATTCACATATCCAAAACAAATAGCGCTACGGTGTTAAAATATATATCGTTTGGAAGTTTATTTATTAAAATTTTAATCATCTTCCTAATGATGTTGCAGCTTTTTGTAAATGGATAAATATTAATGTCAAAATAAGCGCTTGCAAAAAGTTTACAAAAAAACACATTTTGTAATGGAAATACATATGTACAATCGTATTTCATGTTTTGTAACAGTACAAATAGTTGTGAATGATTACACTACATTTTATGGCCTGTATTTATTGGATCAGTAACTTTTTAACCAAATGAATAGTTTTAATAAATGGTCAGTAAGTTTTATAAAGGGTCAGTACTTAATTGATCAGTAATTAATACTAAACGGCAAGTAAATTTATATTAACGCTCGGTGTTTTGACTGTAAAATCGTTATTTAATGACTGTGTGAAAAAGTTACTTACCAAAAATATTTATTTAATGACTGAAAAAGTTACTTACCAAAAATATTTATTTATTGACCGTTTATTGATTGAAATGCTGACCAATTAATTAGTTGCCGTATTTTATCAATGCATGACTGATTCAATTTATGAATCCTATTTGCTCTAAAACTTTAACACAGTAAAAAAAAAAAGCGAAAAAAATAAATAAACTAATTAATCAGTCAGTATTTAAAGCAATAAATGGTTAGTAACTTTTCAAAAAAATGGTCAGTATTATATTTAGAAAACGATCAGTAAAAAATGGTCGTAAACTTTAAATATTGACATATGTAACTTGCCATTTGGTATTAATTACTGACCATTTAATAAAATTACTCACCACTTGGTTAAAATAACAGACCAAAAATCGAAAAAGTTACTGAACCAACAAACAAGCCAAAATAAAATATTATTGTGTGAAATTTTCTTAACAATATTCCATTTTTTTTCTGTAAAATTTTTTCAAGTGCTAATTTTAGCAATGATAGTTATCCCTTTGGAAAAAGCTATAATACTGTTGAAAAGAGAATTAAACGAACTTACAAATGATTTATATTTTACCACTGTATTATTATTTTGAAATGCAAATTGTTAAAAAACAAGTATCATTTTTTTGTTTCCACCTGTAAAATGAAACAAATGTACAATTGCAAAATTTAAATAGTACCTGTACGAGGAGATATTGTCGGCCTGATACCTAAAGTTGCAACACCCACAACCTAAAATCAAAATATAATATTTCTTATAAGCAAACTGAGCCTACGTATGTACAGAATTAAATACATACGACAAATATGTACCTTTGCAGATTGAAAATTACGCTGTACGATAGGAACCACTTTCGTCGCCGTACGCACAGGAGTTACAGCTTGCAAGACTAAAAACATCAAATGAAATATGTTTCAAACTATCTACATACAATACTTGCAGTGAGAATTTACATAAAATCAACATAATTACCTTGCGGCGGTGGTGTCCTTTGCGGCGATGGAATATTAGCAGGACGAACGGCACGAGCTACAACTATAAGACAACATATGAAAATGTACAACAACTAAATAAATCTACATTACAGTGTGTGTATTTATAAACGAACCTGTAGTTGTTGTACCCGACTGAGGCGTCGTTTGCCGTAAAGTCGTCGGTCTTTGGGTTGTAGCAACCTGGAATGATATTTACAATTAGTAGGAGCAATTCGGCAGGATGGTGAGTGTTGAATTTGATGTGACAACAATTACCGTTTACCTGTAAGGTGGTCGGACGAGAGGTTCTTTGAGCATACACTAAAGTTCCGGGTCGTATTTGAGTACCCGACGGAGACCATCCTAGAACGTGAAAATTTTTTTACTGATTGTACCGATTCATGTCAGTTATTTACATATGTATGTAGATCAATGATAAATTTCGATATTCATTTTTTGTATAAAATTATTCTTCTGTAGCACACAGTTACCGCTATTGTTAGCTCACTTAAATGTCGATAATAAGCAACTGCTGATGATCGACAGGTACAGGTCGTATATGTACAGGCAAAGTGTGAGATCCCCGAATCGAATATAAAATAAATTATTTTTGCCGTTTGAATCTATTTCTAATTATTTATACCTAGGACAATTGGTGAACACGACTGGATGTAGAGAAGAAGATAGAAACTAGGAAGAATGAACATATGTAGTTTTTAATCCAACATCCCACTATGCTTAAAAATAAGGCATACGACTAATGGACCAGTTATGACGTATGGATACTGAATTCAAGAATGCTACGTAAGATCCAAAACGTAGCTGGGACACATAGCAAGAAGTATGGATGGCAGATGAACGCGAGAAATACTGAAACGGTATCCAAGAGGATTTGAAAGAAAGCAAGGTAGACAGAGTGGAAGATGAGCTGATGAATTGAGAAGAATGTGTGGAGTCAAATGGATGCAGATTGCTCAAGACAGACAGGAATGGAAGAGTATTAGAGAGGCCTTCATCCGGCAGTGGATGGTGAACGGCTGAAAATGATGATGAATCAATTTATATCTCATCAATGTGACCAGCTGATACAGAAGAACAATTTTAACCAGTTCTTTTCATGCAGATTTTCATATATCTATTTCAATTTCTGAAGGGTAGTACATTTTGCACTTTGCTAGACCATTTCAGGCATTGTATAAAATGCCCATTGTGGAATATCACACACTGCAACATTGTACGTGAAAATTTGTCTGTCCGCCGATCAGGAATGGTTTCATTGAAAATTCGAATTATTATTTTGAACATATAAGTTACCGCAATTGTTAGCTCACTCATACATCGTCGATAATAAATACCGGTCGTTCGTCAAGGGGTAATAATATTCTAATATTATTATAATACCTGTATTGGATGAAGGTGTCGGCAATCGAGGAGTTGCAGTTGCACGAGGTACAGAAAGACTCGCTACCGTAGCTGGACCTAAAATTGAAATGTAAATTAATGTAAAGCAACGACGTTGAATAATGAATAATTCACTCTCGATTACCTCTCGGAACGTGATAGTTGGTGGTTATCTGTTTAGCCGCTGTCGCAGTTTGACCGAGATCTGAAATAACAATGATTAAATCTGTATATTATAAACAGTCTACTACCGAAACATTGCCTTTTCACTGTTTGACCAACAATTTACCCTATGTCATAGTAAAGCAACTAGAGAAAGATACTCTCCAGTGTTAGAACCATTATTTTTAGGCGGAGAGGAAGGGAGAGTAGGAACGGACTATGATTTGATAGATAGAAGGGAATTTTGAACCCTGGACCTTTACTTAAGAGACGAACGCTTTGACTGCATATCTGAATACTTACTCTGCATTCTTTGACTGGACACTGAAATATGTCCATGCTGCTGTAGCGGCAATGACGGCAAATTTATTGGTGATAAAAGACGTACTGCCGTTGGTAAGGTTCTGACTGTAGTTCCATGGCCGGTGATTGAAGAACCGCCCTGATGAAAATAATTAAATTTTTAATATCGTTACAAAGATTGAATTGTTAGTATGGTTAAACGTTTCTTTACCTGGGTTCCTTGACTTATTATTTGTGTTCCTTGATAGAGAGCAGTGCCAGCCAAACCACTAGAGTTGACCACGGTACCGGTTACTGTTTGGCTTCCAGTTCCAACAATTTGACCCTATAAAACAATTTAATATAGGTTAAGTTGACGATAACCAAACGAAGAATGCTCAAAAATATGTCTCATTGTAAATCAATAACAAGTAAAATGACTAATACGACATTTTTGAGGTCATGTTTATGGAACGATATTTTAATACCGAAATATTTTCAATTATTATTATGATACAACCGTATTTACACTCTCATGAAACAACATGTCTATATAAATAATTCTATTTCTGTAAAGATTAATAGCTACATATATTCATCAAGTCTGTATATCCGTCGGAAGTGATCATTGAAAATTTTAACTATTATTTATTAATTTATTTATTTTTATTATTTATATGCATACTAGTGTAAGCCTGTTGAATATCAACGCCCGTAAATTTTAAATTACGTAAAGCTTTTTTTACTTTATCCTAATCGGATAAAGTATTGTGATCGTGCGAAAATTCGACCTCGAGATTTTGACTGATTTGTATCGAGTATCATCCCCTGATCACGTTTTCATGATTTCTAAAAAATGTCTGTATGTCTGTATGTCTGTGTGTCTGTGTACTTATGCGTGTGTGTGTGTCTGTATGTGTGTTTTATCCGAAACTATCAAGTCTATCAAGCTGAAATTTCATATCTATTATTTGCACGTAAGTTGTAAGAGCCATAAGGAATTTGGTCAACATCAGTCAACCGGAAGTAGGGTTTTTTTCTTGTAGAAAATTCTAAAATTCTTTTACCACAGAATATTTCCGAAACGGCTCCGGGAATTTTGACAAAATTTCATATCTATAGTTTTCAAGTTAGTCGTAAGAGATACTGTGATTTTAGTTAACTTCTGACGAGCGAAAGTGGCAGTTTACTCATGAACGATTTTAGGTTTTTTAATTTTTTCAACCTTTTAAATATGTAGTATCGTCACAATATTGTAATTTTGTAATTTTGAGAGAAATTGATATTTAAAAAAAAATAAATCATTAAAATCAGTCAACCGGAAGTAGGTTTTTTTTGTCAAAAAGTTTACCACAGAATATTTCTGAAACTGCTCCGGCTATCTTGTCGAAAATTTATATTTATAATTTTCATATAAAATTTAAGAGTTGATAAGGTTTTGATCAAAAACCGCCGACCGGAAGTGGTAGTTGAATATATGCCGAAGATCGTATTTTACATACGCGCGGCGCATTCAACATTAAAAAATTAATTTCGTGACTCTTTGTATTCCTCAAATATATGGATAAAGTCATGGATTGGCCACACCCGAATTTTTTAATAAAGATCCCCACTAATTGATCACATGGTTGTAAGTGACAAAAAAAAAAAAAAAAAAAAAAAAAAAAATTATAGCGCCATCTATGTATTATAGCAATCCCGTAGTATCGATAGTATTGATTTTTTTTTTTACTTTACTATTTATATTATAATTATTAATTATTATATACATACATATATAATAATTATAATTTTCTAAGTGATTTTGTAAAAATCAAAAAAAATAAAATAGTTTTTATAGCGCCATCTATGTCCCCACTAATTGATCCAACGGTATCGATAATTTCGATAATTTAATTTATAACCAGGTCGATAATTTTTTTTTATACCTTACTATTTATATTATAATTATTAATTATTATATATATAATAATTATAATTTTGTAAGTGATTTTGTAAAAATCAAAAAAAAAATAGTTTTTATAGCGTCATCTTTGTATTATTAACAGAGTTACGATCCCTTTTGTAGGTAATGTTTAAAAAAAAAAAGGACTAAATTGACCAAGGGCGATAGAGTATAGCGTTAGCGTGATTACTCTCACAATAATTAGCGTGATTGTTTCAACAATATCAACACTAGATTTACACTTAAACTTAAAATTTGTAATAAACTATTCATCATCATTTTTAGCCATTCACCATCCACTGCTGGATGGACACCTCTGCAATTCTCTTCCTTTCCTGTCTGTCTTGAACAATCTGCATCCGCTTGACTCCACACATTCTTATGAATTTATCAGCCCATCGTCCACTCTGCTTTCTTTCACATCCTCTCGGATACCGTTCCAGTATTTCTCGCGTCCAACTGCCATTCATGTGTCCCAGCTACGTTTTTAACACGTTCCGCTATATCTGCCACTTTGGTCATACTTCGTACCCATGTATTCCTCTTAGATCGTTTCTTGTTATACCAAGCATACATCTTTTCATGCTTCTCTGTGTGCACTGGAATAAACTATTAGTTGTTTATATTTAATTTTTTTCCCTGACTACAGTTAGACCACTCTAGTATGAAACTTTGAGAATCGTGACATTTTCAAAAATGTGTTAAAAAAAATTCGGGTGTAGCCAACCCATGACTTTATCCATATATTTGAGGAATATGAAGAGTAACCAAACACTGAAAAATTCAAAAAACTGTATACAAAGAAAAATAACTGGATTTTTTTACTTTTTTACAAGAAAAAAATCCCACTTCCGGTTGAGCGATTTTGATGATTTTTTTTTCACAGATTGTAATTAGCATAATGACTAGTTTTACAATATTATGAAGATTCTAAATATTTAAAAGGCCGAAAAAAAAAAAAAAAAAACAGCAAATCGTTCACGAGTAAACTGCCACTTTCGGTAGGCGGATTTTGACCATAATCATAGTATCTCTTACACCTTACGTAAAAAAAATAGATATGAAATTTCAACTTGATTGGCCAAGTAGTTTTGGAAATATTCCGTGGTAACAGGATGTTTGACTTTTCTAAAAGAAAACAAAAAAAACGAACTTCTGGTTGACTGATTATAATGATTTATTTTTTTGTGACTAGGTAATGCTTTGAGGATTATAATATTACAATATTATATACGAAATATTTAAAAGGCTGAAAAAAATAAAAAAACGAAATCTCGTTCAGGAGTAAACTGCCACTTCCGGTTAGCAGATATTGACCAAAATCATAATATCTCTTACACTTTACACATACAGACATTTTTCAGAAATCATGAAAACGTGATCGGGGGATGATACCTGATACAAATCAGTAAAAATCTCAAGGTCGAATTTTTGCACGATTACAATACTTTATCCGATTAGGATAAAGTAAAAATCAATGTACAACGATCAAATAATAATTTTAACAAATACTATCGCATACACAAATACAATAGAGGGAACAAAATATTTTCAACAAAAAACCAATAGTCGGCGTGTGCGAAACTTATAAACAGAACGAAAGCAATACAGGTTCGATACATAAATTCGTCAAATAAGTGGACGCGACATGGCGCGAATTGCGGGGCGAAACTTATATGGCGGAAAATACGCGTAAACGAGAGGGGTGGGGGTGTAAAAAAGATAAATGGAGCACCTGGCTGTGAGGTTGAGTGTGAGTGTGCGAGTGTGCGTGCGAGTGTGAAGGATGATGCGCGTTGATGGTCTTCTGCAGCAGATGGGTGTTGTGTCTCAGCAGAGGCTGCTGGTGGTGGAGGTGGGGGTGGTTTCCACTTCCACTTCCGTTTCCGCTTCCGCTTCCTCCCCCTCCGCTTGAACTCGAAGAACCGCTCATAGAAACGACGCCGCAATGAACATTCTACGACAAGTATCAGCACATCCTCTTCGCTCGGTCGCCGCCGACGACCACTGTTGCCAACGCAAGCGGATGAGGCGCTCGCTGTCAATGGCAGCGTCCCTGCACAACAAGTCGCCTGTTCGCCACACCGCTTTTTTCTTTTCTTCTTTGTGTGAATGTACACCTGTAAAAGAATTATGCCTTGGTTTCACGGTCGCTTATTGCACGCCTCTACGAGATGTTGGATGTCCACGATGGCCATTAGTCATGATCCGTTACAATCGATATTTTTTTTATATAATTATTTACACGCTAGAAAACCCAAATTAGGGCCTCAGCACACTGGCGGATCTTCCGTCGCGTAACGCCAGTACATTGGTTTTCATACAAATGAGCGATAGCCGCCACACTAAGCGGATAATCCGCCAGTCGATCCGCGCGTTGCATCAGATGGGACGTGCCATACTTGGCGGAAGATCCGCGCGTTATAACGAATGGGACGCGCCACACTTGGCGGTTAGTCTGAGGCGGCTTATCCGCGGCGGACATTCCGCCCAGTGTGCTGAGGCCTTTACGTACAGACAAAAAATAAATAAATCGTATTACGTAAAAAATATACAAACATATTATTACATATCAACATCCTATATAATACATAATATGCGACTGCAGATACGAAATTAAAACAAAAAACCAGTATCTACTCTTTTCAAAAATCTCATCATTTTTAGCCGTTCATTGTTTACTGCTGGATGGAGGCCTGTACAATCCTCTTCCAATTCTGTATGTCTTGAGTAATCTGCATCCACTCGTCTACTTGGTCTTCCTTACTTTCTTTTACATCCTCTCAGATACCATTCAAGTATTTCTCGCTGTATTCAGTCCACTGCTACTTGAACTTTTTCACACGTTCCACTATATCTGCAGTGTAGTAGACCCGTCTGCAGTACGCATTGGTCGTAAGGGCTAGGTTTCGCGCGCTCTGCAGCCGGATACGGTGCACGCTGTTGCTAGAAGGGAGAAGCGGAAAAGGCTGGAAGATAGGGGTGAGTATAAACGGTAGACCCGGTGCCTGCTCCTCTGTTAATTACACTGGTAAAGATTAAAAATATGAATGCCCGGTTTCGCGTATGCTGCAGAACACTGAAGCTAGAAGGAAGAAGCCCACAGCGCATGTTTGAAAGCATCTAGGGATTTGCACATTTTGGACTATTATAGACCTTCTACAAAGATCCCTGATTTTGGATCTTAATATAACACGATCATTCGATAGCTTATCCAGCATCGGGACGAGCGACATAAAAAATTACTTATTTCCGAATTTGTCAATTGTCTTTAGCTAATTTCAAACTATCAATGTTTTTCGATATTATATTCTCGAATATTACGTTATGAGATGTTCTCGGCGGAAGAAGACGACATAGAGAGAGGCGAAGAGAGAAGACGTTCAACACGTTCGCGCGAGAGAGAGCGCACGAACGTCTAAAATGGAACGATAAGCGCCCCGCCGAGAACGTAATTTAAAATCATTTTCCGAATTAGCACGTTTAGATAAAATAAAAAAATATTGAGATAGAAAACCAATCCTTATAAACGTGGTGAAATAAAAAATTGCCTAAACAAACGCCAATTAACACGGGAAAAAAATGTGTAACAAAAAATATATATTTTTGACTTTAAAAATTCCCTAGATAATTAATTATAAGTATTTCAAACCAATAAAAATCATAATCAATAGGAAAAATATCTGACTATTGATTTCAATACTCATTTTGAGCACAGCTATACTATATTTTGAGTTATAGGCCACAAAAGCCAAAAAAATTGATATTTTTTACATTTTTTAAATCGCGAATATCTCATAAACGAGAGAATTTCAACCAAAATCATTATAGGATTCGAATTTAGTGGGTCAAACTTAGTAAAGATTGATCAATCTCCGCTTTGGGTATTTTTTTTGTTGCTCAGTGTATTTAGCATTTAGGCCTCCGACGACCTCAGATGTGACGTTCGTTAAAAACGTTGTTTTGGCCAAGTTTGTGCGCATTGTGACCACGTGCTTCAGTTTTGACACGGCCTACCGCCTAGGTTAGGCGCGCTCTTTTCCTCGTCTGGGCGTATAAACACACTTCAAAATGAAATCTAAACCGTCCAACACTGTAAAAGTAGAAGTATTCAGCAAAAGGAAACAAAAAAACAAATCAAAACTCGTCAAAAACTACGAAAAACCACAGGAAAATCTATTTGTCAGACTTGCGAAGCCGGTCGAAGACGAAGATAACCTCAAAAAATTCACTCGCAGCACGCTCAAAATCAAAAACAACAAGATAAAAGCACCAAAATCCGACATTCTCACTAAAATTCTGCCGATGGTCGATTCCTCAAACGCTGACGTTAAAGTGCATGTCGAAAGCGAGGTTATTTTGAATGCTCTGACAGTCCTGAAGACACTGGCGGAAATCAGCGATAAGAAAAGGAACGTATTGTTGGACGAAGCGAAACCCATCTCGCTACAAATAGAATGCATCAAGATTCCAGAATGTGTTTCGCGAAAGATGAGATTGTAAGTAGTTAAAATATCGTAATTTGGTAATTCTATGGTTGTATACCGATGTAACGGTGTGTTATAAGGAGTTTCGACATCTATATCGTTAGTATTAACCATTCTGCGTTCGGTTTTTGCTCAGTGATCGTAGTATGTATTGGATGGCAAAATTGTAACCATTGCTAGTTTGCATTGATTTTGATTGCGTATTTCGCGTTTTAGATATCTAAAACAGCAATCTCTCGATTAGTGCCATTAATGCGTAACAGTTTTCAGTAGAAAATGGGATGATTTTTTATAATACATGAATGTTCCACTTGCATGCTTCGTTCAATGTTGGGATCGGGATCCATATTTTGTTTCTTTAGACTTTCTTTAGACTTTCTTTAGAAAAGTGCGAAACATTCAGAATTCATTTAGAGTAAACGTTTTCTATGGTTCATCTTCGTTTGCTTCACAATTGTCCTTATTGATTTAGAATCTAAATCAATAAGTACATATATAAATAAATCTATCATTATTGCCGAGTTCTTCTGTATGAGATTCAAGAACATTTACATTTATATCTAAACTTGACTCTCTTCCAATACCAGAACCGCACTAAATCGAATTTCTCTCGCATTAACTGGAATATGGTGTCAAATTATAAATCGCACTAATCGAGGGATAGCGATTTCCGATAAGTATTTCCTTCCATCATAATTTATAAAGTGGTAGTTTTTCATGCAGCCTTTCAATAATGCTCCAAACCTTTCAAGATTACAGTTCAGTACCATTTATACATATCATTTTCAACTGTTCACCATCCACTGCTGGATGAAGGCCTCTCCAATCCTCTTCCGTTCTGGTCTGTCTTGAGCAATCTTCATTCACTTGACTCCACACATTCTTCTGAATTCATCAGCCCATCGTCCTTTCGGTCTACGTTGCTTTCTTTCACAATCTCTCGGATACCATTCCAGTATTTCTCACGTCCATCTGCCATCCATTCTTGCTTTGTATCCACTTCAACTTTTTCACAAGTTCCGCTATATCTGCCACTTTGGGTCATGCTTCTTACCCATGTATTCCTCTTACGATCTTTTCTTGTTATACCTAGCATACATCTTTGAATGCCTCTCTGTGCACTGGATCTTACATTACATTCTCGAATTCAACCAACTCCAGAGGATATGCAATATAATATAATAACCCTTTATTTGTTTGTGTAAAAAATTTAACAAAACGTTTTATTACTTACAGTACTATACCACACTGGTTGGTCACAGATACATCGGAAGTGTGCTTGTTTGTAGCCGATTTGAAAAAAGGTAGTCGAAGAGATCACGAACCTACCATACATCACTATGAAGACTTTTTTAAAGAGAAAGGAATTTCATGCGTACGGTTTCAACTTTTAACCCTATAGTTGTTTCAACAGTTGGATATTCAACGTGTTGGATAACCTTTTTTTCAAATTTTACAGGTGAAAACAGTAATACCGATGCGTCAAGTGCGTGTAGAGTTCGACCAAATGGAAATGAAACGTCGTCTTTTAACTCAGTACGACTTCTTCCTAGCTGATGCTCGAATCAGCGGACTGTTAGCCCACAAACTAGGCGTGACGTTCTCCAGAAAAAACCAAATGCCCACGCCGGTGAAATTGGACTCTTCGAATTTGAAAGAGACTATCGAGAAAGCGCTACACAAGACCGTGATGAAATTACACGGCACAGGTCACACGTTTTCCCTGCACGTGGCCAACGGTAAGCACACAGATGCGGAAGCGTGCGAAAATATTCAAGCTGTGTTGCTCCAACTCGCCAAACAGTTTCCAGGATTCTGGGATAATATCAGAGCAGTTCACGTGAAACATCCACTCTCTATGGCAATACCAATTTATATGACACTCAGTGAGTATAGATTCTAACGTTATTTATATATAAGGGTAATTTAATGATTATCTTTAATGAAATGCTAACTAATCGTCTGCCGTGTGTACTGGACACCCGTTTTTAAAACGTAATATCTTTCACCTCACTGTGGTGGACCAGGTTTGACTTTGGTCAGTTATGTCCCAGAGAATGATCCTTCTTTTGTGACCACAAAAGAATCAACTTGTATGACGAATGGAGAAAATTTTATACACCTAGTATGAATATTTTTTATTGCAATGTATAGCTTCACATAATACATACATGTAAATTTACACAGCTACAGAAAATTATTGTTTTGCGAAAAATTCAATTGTTGATTTTTGCTTGAGGATTAGCTGTCCTTTTCGAAGCCGCCAAATCACGTATACTTTTGAGACATATAAGTTATTACTCTTCTTGTCTCTCAAACCACTTCATAGCAACATCTAAGCACTGAAAAGCTTCAAAATTTGTAGGACCAATACTTCCCCCATCGGCAATCTCCTCCTTGTCCTCTTGGTCTTGTTCTTCTGAGGGTAAGTCAGACCATGTCGCCCTTTAAATTTTTCGAGCCAACCCGAACTTGCTCTGAAGTTTGAATCCCCATTCAATCATGTGTTCAAAAATATCGCTATTGTAATAATGGACCAGATATTGGCTGTCCAGAAGATCGCTTTTGAATGAACCACATGAAAATACACTCTTCGACTTCTTCATTTCGTGATTTTTTCATAACTTTACGCTCTCTCCTTCATGAGACAACACCCGTGTCATTAATCTAAACGGCTACTAGCTCATAGCAGCTACAAGTACAAATATGCACTTGTAGCTGCTATGAGTCAGTAGCCGTATAGTATCTGTTATGGTGAAGTAACTAGGGAAAGATACTCTCCAGTGGTGAAACCATTGCCTTCTGGAGGGGGAAGTGAGAGTCAGGATGAACAATGGAATTAGAATTTGCAACATAGTGGTGCCAATTTTTGTAGCACCACCAGATAAATTGGACAGGAGACGTCTGATCTGAATTTATGAATATTCACAGCCTATGGGTATCGAACCTTAGACCTTCGCTCTAACCACAGCTGGACAATAAAGCTTAAATCTCCACCACAATAGAGATAATATGTCCCTACTCGCACGTGCAACAAGCAGTACAGCCAACCGAAAATAAATTAAATTAATTTTAGTTCGTTATTTACATATTAACTGAAAACATCACCTATTAATACTTGTAATTTTGTAGAGAATAAAAATACTGTTAGTAGAGTGGTAGTCAAACCTCTTCTACCTGCAAGTAAAATGGTTGAAGGCGAATTATCTACAATATTAGGAGCTAAAGTTAAAGTATTCCCTGGAGGTCAAGTGAAAATAAGTATAGATAAATCTGAATTAGATCAAGAAAGGTCAGTATTTCGTAGTTTTTTTTTCCTATATACCATACATATGTATCATTTTACAATTAATCAAAATTTTTTCAGTGACGAACCAAACGTAAATCCTCAACAACCAAAATTAGATAAGAAAAACAAGGAAGAATCTAAGAATAAGAAAAAAAAAAAAAGTGAAGGGGTTGCAGCCAGTCAACCCAAGAAAAAAAAAATTAGCAATGATTCTGAAAATATTGCATCAAAACCCAGTACTAAACTGAATGCGGATTTATCCAACAGCACATTATCGGAAGACGCTGAACCAGAAGTAAATAGCGAAGACTCGAATGACGAGTCTGATTCCGACAATGGGAGTGATGTGTCCATAAATGATGACAAAGTCAATGAAGAAAGTGATGGCGCTGATGATATTGAAGATAGTGATGATGAAGAAGACAGCGATGATGAAGAAGACAGCGATAATGAAGATGAAGAGACCGAATAATATCATATATGAATGTGTTGATAATTTTATTGATTAATGGCAAATAAATAAAATTCAATGCACATGAAACTCTTTTTATTTCAACTTAATTTTTCAATACAAAATAATCTCAAGTATTCAAACATTACAATGTAAACATAAAAAAATATTAAATTAATTAAAAAAATATAATAAATATTATAGATTATATACATACGCATCGATAAATATTAATACAACACAGTTTGATTTTTATTCGTGGATATCGACTGGTAAATGTTGGTTGAAACCATGTTTAAAACTGATGGGCATTCTCCCAGGACGACTTCCAATTCTTGAAGCGGTTTCAATCTTCGCACATCAGCATCACAACGAATCCTAGTATCGGGCAGTTTTCGTATTCTAAGCACCTGTAACAAATTTCAACCGTGAAGAAAAAAAATATGATCAATATACAGAATGGGCAAACCTATTTTATACCTATTTTTCAAAAATTTTTATCATTTGAAAGTTCATTTAATCTTCTTTCCGATAATACTAGCCAATGCCCGTCGACAGTATCTACGAGTTGTTATCATTTATAAATATGTACATATACCTACATAGTAGTTCAAAATGTGGTAGGTAGTTGAAAAATCCGAGGGCTGCTATCCAGCCAGGCAGATTCTTGTAACTGAGTAACTGCCCATTGACAGTATCATCGAGTAGTTAGCAACTAGTGTCGTGTGTGTACGTGCCGTGCTAGGTAGGCGTTCCCCGGCTTAACAACCAGCCAGGCAGATTGCTGCTGCGCTACTATATATATGCTAGTGTAAGCCCGTTGAATATCAACGGAGTGGCTTCTCATCACTCGTACTGTGAGTATTTGTGTGGTAAGTTTTTGATTAGATGGCGCTTTATAATACAACATTACAATTTAGGAAAGTCGCAAACCTATTGAGGATTAATATTGTCAAATTTTAGCAGGCTCGTATTATCAGCGTTGGATCATAGCGTAAACGCTCACTGTTCTGCCTAGATGATCTCAGGTTCAAATCCCACTCGCGCGCAACGGTTCGTGTCTTTTAATCATTTACCTCGGCGAGCGTTATCAGTAGACAGACAGACGGATTTGGGCTATTATATATATATATGCTAGTGTAAGCCCGTTGAATATCAACGGAGTGGCTTCTCATCACTCGTACTGTGAGTATTTGTGTGGTAAGTTTTTGATTAGATGGCGCTTTATAATACAACATTACAATTTAGGAAAGTCGCAAACCTATTGAGGATTAATATTGTCAAATTTTAGCAGGCTCGTATTATCAGCGTTGGATCATAGCGTAAACGCTCACTGTTCTGCCTAGATGATCTCAGGTTCAAATCACTCGCGCGCAACGGTTCGTGTCTTTTAATCATTTACCTCGGTAGTTACAGACAGACAGACGGATTTGGGCTATTATATATATATATATTGGTGTAAGCCCGTTGAATATCAACGGAGTGGTTTCTCATCACCCGTACTTTACCCGAGTGTTTTTGGGTGGTTGAGTATTGTACATATGTGTATTTAATAGTTTTTATAGTTGTTGTATAGATGGCGCTTTATAATTAATTATTTAATTATATGTACATAAATATAATTGTTATTATAAAGCGCCATCTATACAACAACTATAAAAACTATTATATATTCATATAAATTAGCAAAGTCGCGAACACTTGCGAGGGTGACGTCATAGCGTTATCAGCAGACAGACGGATTTCGGCTATTATATATATAATGATGATATATGTATATATAGATTTTTACGAACAGACAATTATTAATGTCAAAATTAGCAGAACAAACGCACTTTATAAGGAAACTTCATACTACCTCTGAAATCTTTGTCTTCTATGAAAGAGATCTTTTGATCTTTCTTTCATAGAAGACTGTCCCCCACCATCGAATTAGGAACAATTTGACTCCCAAAAAAACATTCTAATATTTAACCCCTTTCAAACTTCCCTAGGTCATTATTTTTTCTTTTAACCGTACAAGAAGTCTTAAACGATGACTATATAGTTTATCGAATCATGAATGATCCAATATGGTCCCCTATTTGCTCTAAAACGAAAAAATGTATCCATATATTATATATTTGAGGAATTTATCCATATCCATATTATATATATAATAGCCGAAATCCGTCTATCTGTCTGTCTGCCTGTCTGCTGATAACGCTCGCTGAGGAAAAATTATTAAAAAACCACCAGAACGAGTGGGGATCGAACGCATGACCCCAGGCTCGAGTTACTCGCACTGATGCTATTCGCTATTGCCCGTGGTAGATTTAGTCCTGTTTTTTTTAAACATTACCTATAGTTAAAATAAATAGAAAATGAGGAAAAATAATTAAAAAACCAGAATGAGTGGGGTTCGAACCCGGGACGACAGGTCGGTAGTTATGACGCTAACGCATCAGCCACGGCCCATTGCTAAAATGCTCCTTTTTTTTTTAAACATTACCTATACAAGCGATCTTGACTGCTTTACCTACATACCTACCTACATTACCTACATATAGATGGTGCTATAAAAACTATAATTTTTTTTTTTTTTTTTTACTTACAAAATTATAATTATTATATACAATATTATAATATAAATATTAAAGTAAAAATTCGATTCGATTATACATACATTGGACTTCGTTGTATTATAACGCGCCATAGATGGCGCATTGGTGCATAAATGCAACAACTATAAAAACTGTTAAATTTAATATATAATTTTCCAGTATCGGTGATGAGAGAGCTCCGTTGATATTCAACGGGCTTACACTAGTTATATATATAATAGCCGAAATCCGTCTGTCTGCTGATAACGCTCGCCTCGGTAAATAATTAAAAAACCAGAATGAGTGGGGATTCGAACCCGGGACCACCAGGTTGGGAGGAATCGCACTTATGCTATCCGCCACCGCCGGTCGTCTCTTTGGTGCTTTTTTTTTTAACACTAGTTACAAAAGTTAATTGTTCAATAATTTTTGAATTATACGGTATACGGCATCGTTCAAGAGTAAACTGCCACTTCTGCAGGAGGGATTTTGACCAAAATTTGTGTTGTATGAAAGCGACCGGCCCGGCGCCGGCCTCTTCATCCGGCACATGTGAGACCAACAGTACTCACCCATACAACACAGCGCCTACTACCTGGCTTCGGCCCGGTGCCGGGCGGATCCATCCGGCACGTGTGCCCCTAGGCTTACGGCTAACATGAAAACTATAGATATGAAATATTGATCGGTAGTTTAGGAACTCAGTAGTTTCGGAAATATTCCGTGAAGAAAAAAATCCAATTTTTAGTTGACCGACTTTAATGATTTATTTTTTCGTAGCAGGTATTGCTTTAAGGATTATACTATTACAATATTATAAAGATACCAAATATGTAAAAGACCGAAATAAATGAAAAACGAAATCGCGTTCAAGAGTAAAGCGGGTACAGCAAATAGTACAGACGGTACAGCAAACCGTACAACTGTCGTCCAACGCCGTCTGTTACGTGTATGGACTTGGTGTACGACAAATACCGCAGACGAGCTCGTCTCTCGGTTGTACCAAATTATGATCGAACCGAGAGACCAACCAAGCGACGTCTCGGTCTTGTCGAAACCAGGGCTGGAAATGGAAATTTTCACGAAAGAGGGCTCTCGATAATTTTCAAAAAATATCAAATGACCTTTTTTCTTTATTATGTATACATATACCACTACAGATATACCTTTGTCAGAATTGAAATATAAAGAATTTAACTTTCTGTCAACGATTGTGATTTGCGAGTCATAGATGTAAAAAAAAATCACCTTTTTTGACGAATGGAAGCGCTAAGTTCACAGATTTCACGAAGGGGAGCGCTATGTTTACAGATTTCACGAAAGATTTACTATGTTTACAGATTTCATGCGCTCCTGTCCTCTTCGAGCCCTGGTCGAAACGTGTATGCACAAATACCGCTCTAGTGACTCTGTCGTACAGGAAGGTCGTATGGTTGGTGGCGAACCTCAACCATACGATTATCTGTACAATTTGTCTGCAGACCCGGTCGCACCGTGTGTGGCCTGCTTAAACTGCCGCTTCCAGTTGGCGGATGTTGACCGAAATCATAATATCACCCTACGTGAAAATAATAGATATAAAATTTCAGCTTGATAGACTTGAGTAAAAGTACTACTTTCGGTTGGAAAAAAATGTTAAAAAATTATTTTATTTTGAAGCTTTTTACAAATACTACATATGCAAAATTTCAGCTTAATGTGTATGATAGTTTTGCTGGAAAAACTTTCCAAAGATTGCACAAAAATTAGGTGGTTTTCCAAGGGAAGTACCACTTACGAAAAATTTTGAAAGCCTAATGGATTGTAATGGCCAGTAAAAAACATATAAATATGAAGAAATAGGATAAACGGTTTACGAGTTATTAGCGATTTTACACACAAGTACACAGACATACAGACATTTTCCAGAAATCATGAAAACGTGATCGGGGGATGATTCCTGATACAAATCGGTCAAAATCTCAAGGTCGAATTTTCACAGATCACAATACTTTATGCAATTGGGATAAAGTAAAAATAACCTATTTTTGTATGATATTCCCTTATTAAGTACCTTTTTCCAAGTGCTAATCGTGGCAATGGTGGTAATCCCTTCGGGAAAAAATACAATATCATTAGAAAGCGGGTTAAATGAACTTCCAAAAACTTATTTTAGCACAGTAGTGTTATTTGTTTCAGAGATAAATTTTTATATCAATAATTTGAAAATATAAGAAAAAGCAATGAAAGCTTACTTGCTCGGGAGAAATCTCAAGTTCTCGACAGCATATTTTAACCAAATTTTGATATGTAGCAGCGATAGCGGGCAATTCAATTTCGATGAAATCCGTATCGTTAGAGTTCGCAATGCGCACTTTGATCACTAAAACTTTTCAAATCACAATGAAATTCGTTAGAATACTTTTAAATATAGACATTTTTTTGAATTTTTCCTATCAAAATATGATTAATTTCTAATTATATATACATACACTTTTGATGGTACAATGTATAGTAAGTATATTACTCAATGGTAACAGAATTAGTCGGCTATTGGGATCTGAAAGGCTCATATCAAACCTTGACTTGTATGTTGATTGACCTGTTCGCTTTTGTTCAACATATTGTGAGGCAGGTCATAGGTCAAACGATCTGGCCGATAATCCGGGGAGGTGGGTGGCGATTCGTTCGCAAACAGCAGGGCGGCTATTTCGAAGGAAGACGTTAGATCCCTTGCGGCGAGATCGGACCGGGTCCTGATCGTGCTATCGGCACCTTTCGATAGCAACAGAGATACCATGGATATATTCGACTGTTTGCACGCCCAGTGTAAAGCCGTCCTGTACACAATGAAAAAAATTGAAATGTGAGGTTAAGTGAATCGTCGGCATATATTGATATGTTAATGTATTGTATTGTGTTGACCATCCGTCATGTTTTGATGGGTAATTAGGGTCTGCACCGTTGTCTAGGAGTGCTAGAGTTCCTGCTGCATCTCCTCGACTCACGTACTCGCATAGACGCTCGTTGTTCGACATCTGTCACATTGACATTTGTCTAGACACCTGAATTAACGACCATTCACCGAACGGCTCAATTTTTTAGCTTCGCATGACTATTTATTCCAATATTAAAAAGGATATTATAAGCGGGTATCTAAAAGGTGCCCTTTATTAATTTATACACACTTGAAATATTATAAACCATTCAGTTTTCAAAAAAAATTTGAAATGTTCAAACAAAAACACAAATTAATAAAATACTGAGCGAAGTATTTATTACTGGTTCCATGACAAAAGAGAACGTAATAAAACATGTGTAAGGTTTTTCTCCAGTGTGAAGTGTCATGTGATGTTTAATGTGAGATTTGTTTTTAAACAATTCAAAGCAAATATCACATTTGTGTGTTTGTTCACCTTCGACTTCGGAATCGTTTGAATTAATTTCATAGGAACATTACTGTACTATCGATTTTTAGATTGAAAGTTCAACTTGTACAATTTTTGAATTAGAATTTTTATTCGAACCAAACTCATCCTCCCAATTTAAATCGTCTAATATAACTTATTCCGTTTTGATTTGCACACGCTCCGCTAAACTTAGTCTTCGAATTTTGCTATTTTCAATGCAGATACTTTTAAAACTGATGGATGTTTTCAGATTAGTCACATGACGACATGACATGCATATTGTGTTCGGTGAGCCGTTGTCTTGTTCCACCTGCAAATACATTACGATTTTAATCACTTGACGAGTGTGTGATTAAGATAGGAAAAGTGTAGACTGATAGGTGAACTGATCTGTAGGCGACAGCAACTCCATATGCTTTGCACCAACGAATGAGGATAGTCGTGGGTGGAGACAAATGTCTCAGCTGTTGTAGAAGTGAGGCAAAGTGTGCATTCCATTTTACTGCAATTCTCGCCTTAAACTGTCACTTATATGTTATATGTCACCAAACAACAAAAAGATGACAGCCACTGCTACCAGCCCTCGATTACTTCACGTCAATTCATCATTTTATTACGTACACTAAAAAATGTGCAGCAATTAAACCAATATTACTGCAGATAGGAGCAGTTATGATATTCTATCAATCGGTCGGTTAATTGTGTTTACCGTGGATTTTTATTGGGTCCGATTTAGGTTGGTAGTGGTGGTGAAGAACCGCCCACAAGAGACTACTAGACCGCATTCTCACCGTGATTGGCTCGCTTAAAATTAACATTGACGTGAGCCATTTGACGTTTATATGTGTCACTTGTAGTTTGTTATTAGTAATAACTTATTACATACTCGATGACAGAACTGGTGTACACAATAAATAAAATAATGTCAATTTTGAGAAATAAAAATGTATTTTAATAAAAGGTGTTGTATGATAAAAAAAATACAACATTTTAAAGCAAATATGTATGTATCTATTTGTAAATAAAAATTTTATGAGAATATAATGTAAAGAAAATTAAATAGGCAATTTGAATAAACTACTTAAATAATATTTTTCACGAGAAGCAAATAGCTCTAGTATGTACCTATTTACAATAAAATATGAACATTAAAAATTATCAAATTTGTATATGTTAACTGTGAATTTTCAAATGTCTATTTAATTTACTGTTGGAAAAAAAACATTTCAAACATATCTCGCATTTGTGTGGTTTTACACCAGTATGAATGTTCGAATGTTTCTTTAATTTATTTTTATTTATGAATGCCTTTAAACAAATTTCACACTTGTGTGATTTTTCGCCCGTGTGAGTGTTCATATGCGATACTAGGCTGTATTTTAATTTAAACGATTTTAAACAGATGTCACATTTGTGGGGTTTTTCCCCAGTGTGAGTACTCGCATGTACCGCTAGATACGACTTGCGTGCAAACGATTTCAAACATATCTCACACGTGTGCGGTTTTTCCCCAGCGTGGACTACCGTATGCTTTTCTAAGCTGTACTTATTCGTAAACGACAATAAACAGATCTCACATTTGTGCGGATTTACCCGAGCGTGAAGTTCCAAATGTTCGTTCAAGTAGGATTTGCGTGTGAACGATTTGAAGCAGACGTCACATTTGTGTGGTTTTTCCCCAGTGTGAAGTAACATGTGACGCTTGAGGACCGATGTGCCAATAAATGATTTTAAGCAGACGTTACACTGTTGTGATTTTCGTTTGTGTATCGAAATATGCAACTGTAACTTAGACTTGTCATTAAAAAGTTTTCCACAGTATTCGCATTTGATTTCAGAACCTTTAGATACTGAAGTTTCCATTGATGGAATTTCGATTTCTTGTGTAATTTTTGAATTACAAGGTGTATTCGCACTGAGCTCATCCTCCCACTTTAAATCGTCTAATATAATTTCTTCCGTTTTGATATGCACACGCTCGGCAAAACATAGTCTTCGAATTTTGTCATTTTTAATACAGATACTTTTAAAACTGGTGAATGATTTCAGATTAGAGTCACACGACATGCATATTGTGTTCGGTAAGCCGTCGTTTTGTTCCACCTGCAAATAAATTACGATTTTAATCACTTGACGAATGTGTGATTAAGATAAGAAAAGTGTAGACTGATGGGTGAACTAACCTGTAAGCGACAGCAGCTCCAAATCCTTTGCACCAACGAATGAGGATAGTCGTGGGTGGAGACAAATGTCTCAGCTGTTGTAGAAGTAAGGCAAAGTCTGCACTCCATTTTGTTGCAATTCTCGACTTACACTGTCACTTATATGTCACACTAAACACCTAGATGACAGCAACTGCTACCAGCCATTATTTAATTTACGCTAATTCAGCAATTCATAACCTATACTACCAAACCGAGCTAGAAAAAAATGTAAATATAACTGCTAGTAATAGCAGTTATGATACTTTTCCATTCGTAATACTATTAAACTATCATTGATTTTTTTTGCATCAGACTTAAGTTGGTAGTGCTGGTTAAGAACCTCCCACAAGGGACTACTAGGCCGTATTCTCAGCCTGTGATTGGTTCATTCAACATGAACAATATTGGTAGGCAATTTGACATTTAATCCTGTCACTTGCACTCATTGTTGACATTTTCAATAATACAAATTGCGCAACCAATTAAAACTTCAATTGTGCAAATGAAATATTTATTAAACAAAAATTTTGATACAATACTGTTTGATTTAATATTTATAAGATTCGCTGAAACTGTTGTGCTAAAAAGTGGATAATTTAAGATAAGTAACGAAAATAAATATGCACGTAAAAAAGTTTACTCGAAAAAACTTTTTTCTCTACATACAAAATTGTATGGGATATATATGTTATTTATATTATATATATATGCTATTTATCGGTGTTGGTAAACTTTCGTAGGGCCAATTTTTGAAGAAGAATCACTATTCGCATGAAAAAAGGATTATTTTGAATTATTAGCTAAGTAAATAAATAATATATACTATACACAAATAAAATATAAGCTTTAAGCAAGTATCACGTTTTTAATTTAATGTGAATTTTCATATGTCTATTCAATTTGATTTTCGTAACAAAATATTTTAAACATATCTCACATTTGTGTGGTTTTTCACCAGAGTGAACACTCAAGTGGTCCTTTAATTTGTATTTATTTGCGAACGACTTTAAACAAATTTCACACTTGTGTGATTTTTCGCCATGTTGGGTATTCACATGAAACTCTAAAGTGTATTTCAATTTAAATGATTTGAGACAGATGTTGCATTTATATGATTTTTCCCCAGTGTGATTATACATATGCAACTCAAATTTAGATTTTACCGTAAAAGATTTCGAACAGATTCTACATTTGTGCAGTTTTTCCCCTTTGTGCATTTTCAAATGATCTTTTAATTCGTATTTATATCTAAACGAATTTGAACACGTTTGACATTTGTGTGATTTTTCCCTAGTGTGAATGCTCATATGTGACACAATACTGGATTTCATTGTGAATGATTTAAGACAAATGTCGCATTTGTATAGTTTTTCTCCAGTGTGGGTATACATATGCTCCACTAGTGTACATTTGAATAGGAATGGCTTTAAACAGATATCGCAATGGTATGGATAGTTCCCAGTGTGAGTATTCATATGTAGTAGTAAATATGATTTGGATGCAAATGATTTTAAGCAAATGTGACATTTGTTTGGATTCTCTTCGGCGTGAGTTTTCAAATGTATCATAAAGTGCGATCTCGTTGTGAACGATTTAGAGCACATATCACATTTGTATGACTTTTCCCCTGTGTGAGTGTTCATATGTACCACCAAGTACGACTTGCGCGCAAACGATTTCAGACATATGTCACATGTGTGTGGTTTTTCCCCAGTGTGAAGTTTCGTGTGTGTCATTAGGCCGTATTTACTTGTAAACGACAAAGAGCAGACCTCGCATTTGTGTGGTTTTACCCCCGTGTGAAGTTTCAAATGTTCGACTATGTAGGATTTGCGTGTGAAAGATTTTAGGCAGATGTCACATTTGTGCGGTTTTTCCCCAGTGTGAATTGTCATGTGACGCAAAAGGAACGATTTGCTTTTAAACGAATTTGAGCAGACTGCACACTGGTGTGATTTTTGTTTATTGTGCATCCAAATGTGCGATCGTAATTTAGACTTTTCATGAAAAAACTTTCCGCAATATTCACACTTGAATTCTGAATCTTGATTAAGTTTTTCATCTGAACTTTTGCCTACTGGATATTCTTGGATTGAAATTTCAATTTCCTGTCTCATTTTTGAGTTAGAGGGTGCATTCGTTCCAATATCATCTTCCCACTTTAAATCATCTAATATAACTTCTTCCGTTTTGATAGATTTGTCATCCAAACCATTATCTAATCTCAATCTTCGTATTTGATCATTTTGAATACAGATACTTTTGAAATTTAGAAAAGATTTCAGATTAGATTCACACGGCATGCATATCGTATCCGTCAACCCATCGTCTTTGTCCACCTGCAAATGAATTACCTATTATAATATACAGGTGTAAGATTGAGTTGACTGGAGTGTGAATGACTGGTAGGTGGACTGGCCTGTAGGTGACAACAGCTCCGGATTAATTGCACCAATGATTGAGGATAGTCATAGATGGAGACGAATGACTCGGCTGGTGCAGAAAAGAGACAAAGTCGACACTCCATTCTTGAGCACTTCTAGACACTAAAAATCTTAGGCAATTCCTACCTACAAGATATGACATCCACAGATACCAACCGTTCGCTACTTCACCTTCATTTATCATTTCATAACAATAAATCGACAAATTCACTGTAATTATCATTCATAGCTAGGGCTGCCAACTATTTTGGGAGATGATTCCGGGACATGAAATTTTCTGCCCATATTTTGTCATCTGTTTACTGTTTACTTAGGGCTAACACCGATCAAAGCAGCGAAAATTCACTATGCATATAATGAATCAATATCAATTTTGATTTGTAATATGTTATCAGATACTTGTTCCCATGTCAATTTTAACTTTTATTTATTTTTTCTTCGGGGAAAAACATTTTATTTTATTAAAAATGTTGCTATCGTTATATACATTATGTACTTTTAAGTATGTGATGCATCTTGTAATGAAACAATTGGTATCGAATATAAACTTGTTCTTATCTTCCTCGGGCGATTTTCGTGGAGTATATCTTACAAGAATCCATTTGCCACTCGAAATTCTAATTGATTTAATAATTTCCACATAGCAGCGGAAACATCTAATGATAAGTATGAACCTGTCTCCAATTCACGAGTAGGGGGGGACGTGAATAGTTGTGTGCGATAAAAAGAATGATTATAAAGAGTGGAGGTTTTCAGTGGCTTTCTCTCAAATTCCGGGACGTTTTAGGACCCATCCGGGATTCTGGACATGGACTTCGTTTCCGGGATGATCCCGGCCAAACCGGGACGATTTGCAACCCTATTCATAGCGTAAATATCATTCTGAGATCGACTGATAAAATTGGAAAAATCGTTTGTTTTCTTCTTTACAATGACGAATATGGCACTGAACTTTAACCTTTACAGGTTTCGGTATCGATATCCTGAGTATTAACCATTTTGTGTTCATTATACTGCCCGGTGGCAGCCATTGTTGTCCTTTTGCACTGCTTTTTTTTATTTTCAGTAAATTTTTTCGTTTTAGATTGTGTAATAAGAGAACACAGTTTGATAATTGCGATTAGAGCATTCAACGCGCGTACTTCCTTCTGACATAACCTATAGAGTGACATATGACAGTAGACTTTAAACATGGCCAAATTTGCAGCGCTGACCACAATAACTTCAAATTTCTCTAAATTAAAGTTCAGTGCCATATTCATCGTTATAAAAAAAACCAAATGATATATAAAATACGTGCTCCTTGACGCTGACACTCAAATTCAAATATATATCGTAATAACATTGATTACAGCCACACAGGCTGTATTTTTACGTCTTTTGATATTTTGTTGTAACCTCAAATGTCAATTTGACGTTTATATAGCATGTTTAACTCTACAGTATAACCACAAATATGCCGTTTAAAGAGCAATTACTATGCAAGAGAGCGTTTTTAACATATTCTTATTCAAGATTTCGTTTTATAAAGAAGTATTTACTTTCATTTAAAAATCGTATAAAACTGTAAGACAACACTTGGAAATTTACATAACATTATGTTGTTTTTTTTTAGATACTGTACGAAATCTAATCAAAAGGCTACAAGCAACGAAAATAACTTCGAAATACCACCTATCGAGAAAATAAGAAATTTCAGCATCATAGCTCATGTCGATCACGGCAAAAGCACCTTAGCCGATAGGTTATTAGAATTTACGGGTGCGATCAAATCTGGAGAAAAAAATGCTCAAGTGCTCGATCAATTACAGGTTGTTGATTTAGATTTATGTTTTAATTAATGTATTATAGTATGATTTTATTTTGTTAATATATATTTTTTCAAATACACAGGTCGAACGCGAAAGAGGCATTACAGTAAAGGCGGTAACGGCATCATTGAAATATGTTTACGAAAATGAAAATTACTTATTGAATCTTATCGATACACCCGGACATGTTGATTTTTCAAATGAGGTATACATACATATGTACATACAAAATTTTATGTTTCAAATAAAAATACAAATACCTATACCTATGGATCAGCGGTCGAGAATCTCAGGTTCCAGAGCCGCATGAGGCTGTTATTGTCAATCAACGTTTATGTGAAATAAAATAAATATCCCGAATTCCTGTTTGAAACATAAAATTCACAAAATCAAGATGAATCTATGCAAATTTTTGCCTTTCCTACTTTTCATATAACCTTCATGTTCTTAGAAAACCTTACAATCGTTTTCAAGATTAAACTTTATAATACTTTTTAGCAATAAATTGTCTATAACTAAGAAATATCACGAAGATAACTATTTTCATACAACTATCCAGTCCACATGTGAGTATCATCATTTTAATTTTAAATTATTCTGGAGGTGTTTTACTTGAATATCAAGCGTTGCTTCTTCACTATTTGAAAAACATTTTACCGTCTGCCATGGTGAAGTAACTAAGGAAAGATACTCTGCAGTAGTTTCCCATAGCCTTCTGCATGGGAGGAAGGGATAGAAGGAACGTTCAATGATTTGGTAGGCACTAAGGAATTGTTTCAGTGGTGTCAATTTTATGGAACCATCTCATAATTGTCTCTACCCATATATTCCTCTTAAGATCTCTTCTTGTTATACCAAGCATGCATTCTTCCTTGCTTATAATCCGAAAATAGTGTGTGGCTCGAAATTTTCAACTTTTTCATTGATTTGGCTCTTACTAGTTAGAAAAAGGTCCCGACAACTGTTATAAATGGTCATTAAAAAACTGGTACTGTTTTCAAAAATTTATATCTATATCATTTTTTTTATTTTTGCAATAGGTAGTGCGATCTGTTCAAGCTTGTCAAGGTGCAATACTTTTAGTCGACGCCGCCGAAGGCCCACGAGCTCAAACCGTAGCCGTTCATACTCTCGCTACCAAAAACAAACTAATCCTATTACCGGTATTAAACAAAATAGATCTACCACGTGCAAATCCAACCAAAGTGAAAAATCAACTGTTTTCACTTTTCAACATTGAACCGAAAGACGTATTAGAAGTGTCAGCTAAAAAAGGTTGGGGCGTGGAAGACTTGATGCGATCCATCATCGAAAGAATACCACCGCCCGACGTGACGAGAGAAGGTCTGATGAAAGCTCTAGTCTTCGATACGTGGTACGATAAGTACCGAGGAGTATTATGTCTAGCGTACGTAGAGAGCGGATACCTGAAAGTGGGAGACTCGGTGAAATGGCTGTCGGTGAACAAAATGCAAACGATAAAACATTTGCTATTGCTCACTCCCGAGGAGAAAAACGTTACCCAGGTCGGTGCTGGTCAGGTTGTCGTTTTCGGTTGTGGACCACGTGGAGGCGGAGTCGTCGGAGACATATTGCTTTCTTCAAATACCGTCATAGATAATTTAAAGAGTAAATTCGAGCCGGCAGTGATTCGCCATATGGTATACGCCGGTATATATCCGTCGACTCAGTCCGAGTTTGCTTCTGTTCAAAGTGCGATCACTAAGTTGGCAACGAACGATTCCGGAGTTACGGTTAGCGACGATTCCAGGTTGTTGTATACTATTTGTATTGTCGTGTATGATCTGTTATGAAGTAAAGTAAGTCATTAATGCAATTTTATTGATAGTCCTGCTTTAGGTCAGGGATGGCGAATCGGATTTTCGGGTTTGTTGCACATGGAAGTTTTCACACAACGTTTGTTCCAAGAGCATAAAGCTGAAGCTGTTATTTCGGCGCCGTCTGTACCTTACAAATTCAGGTACTAGTTTATTATCGAAGGTCACACCTGTTGAAATATCAACGGGCAATACTTTCGTTTCATATAAGTATTTTAAATTGCGCAACGATATAATGAACTTACTTGTAGAGTTAATCATCCTAAGCTTATCAAGAAATATGGCGCAGAAATAGTCACCATTACGAATCCGTCTTTAATGCCTAAGCATTTAGACATAGTGGAGTATTATGAACCGTTTGTTATAGGTATTTAAAAGTTTTTTATGTAAAAACAATACATACAATTGATATATTTATCATTCCTTTGTCAAATTTCAGGCACAGTCATGACTCCGGTGAAATATTTAGGTCCTGTTACATCGATTTGTATGGATCATAGAGGCGTTTCGTTGGGCTCAACGCCGATAGACGAAGAATATATATCGCTTCAATTTCGCTTACCGTTAGCAGAGGTATTCCATAATAGCTTTTGTATATTGATATTGCAATTATTGTAATGCACATACGATTAGTAAAGACTTTTTTACGACGCATTTATAGATTGTTGTCGATTTTCATGACCTAATCAAAAGCATAACCTCTGGTTATGCGAACTTTGATTACATCGACGACGGATTTCACAGCAGTCCTTTGGCCAAAGTGAATATATGTATTTTGGTTTTAGTTTGATTCAAAAGTGCCTATACTTAATACAAATCATTTACAGGTGGAGATTTTACTAAACAATGAACCGCTCTACGAATTGACGAGTATCGTTCACGTCAGTCGATTGGACTATTACGGTAGAAGGCTTGTCGAAAAGTTGAAAGAAAAAGTACCCCGTCAAATGATTCAGGTGGATATTACATAATTGTTAAGCTGCGTTTACATGGCCAGTATCTTCGACCAGTTAATTGAATTATAGTAATGTCAACGCACTGATGACCTAATTAAAAGTGATGCACTGACGCTTTTTCACATAACTGGCAACACTGCAATCGAATTGCTGATCGAAGAACACTGGCCCTACCTTTAATGTATTCGATTGTAATTGAAATGTTGTGTTTTAAACAGATTGCTATTCAAGCCACTGTTAACAATAAAGTCATTGCCCGTGAGACTCTACAAGCTTATAGAAAAGATGTGACGGCGAAATTGGTATGTGATTTAAAAAATACATTTATCTGTATTACTTTTATGAAATCAACGCAATAATTGCTTTTTAAAGACAGATTAATTAATTAATTAAATAGGAATAAGTAAATCTTATCCTATGTTTACTAAGTAGTTAAGTTTGTTTGTTACCTTTTTATCATCGTAAATTTTCAGCACGGTGGTGACATCACCCGACGTATGAAACTATTGAGAAATCAAGCTGATGGCAGGAAAAAACTGAGTAGTGAAACGCGTATCAGAATACCAAGAGAAACCCTGGTGGAAGTGCTGAGAAAGAAATAAAAATTGTAGATAACAAAAATACGTACCTAAAAACCATATAAGTACTATTTATCTATTATAATATAATTAATTGTTTGAATCAAATGGAGCACTATTTATTATAAACAAATGTATGTACATGAATATTTATTTGATACATTTGATACATCAAAATAGTAATATTATGTGCAATTCTAGTCATTTAAAATTTGTGCAGAGAATACACACAGTGGACGGAAAATATCAGTGTTTTTAAAAAGATAATTAAAAATACCTACACGTTAAGGCCTTACACACACACTTACCATACGCCACGCCACACTTTCTTCTTACGAAATCCTAAACGTGTGAATTTCCATGATTTTGTATGGCGTAGATATACACACTTGCAACACCCCACCCCATGTCACAATTCATAGCAACGGCTTCACTTCACGCAATCACATCACGTGGTATGTGGTAAGTGTGTATGATCCTTAATTCTTTGGATTATGAAAATACAACTGTATATTGTGTATTATGCTTATCAATTATCTATTAAATCTTCAGGCACTTCTTGGTCGGATGGTGGCGTCTCATTTCCTCTCCGTTCAGGTTCTAAAAGCTCAGCACGCTTTTCCAATATTTTAGCTTGATCAGCATATTCTACCATACAAAATTAAACACATTTTATAACAACTATACATATTCTAGGATTAGTCTACGTTAAAAGTTTACCTTTGGCATTAGAAGTAAACCCAGCGTCTGCACTCTTCGTCGCCATAAGTTGCAACAAATGATAAGAACGTACAGGTCCTTTGTCATTCAATTCTTCCAATAACTGTTGAGCAGCAGTCAATCCTGACAAGAAAGTAAATCATCAAACACATAATGTAAATTAAACAACGAATTCATTACCCAGCGGGGCAATGTACCTCCTTGGTAGTCTCCGTGATTGAAAAATTTCTCCATACTCAAATACTGTCGAACAAGATCGGCTTGACTTTGAAGCATCGCAGCATCAGTTGCTAAATCGAAATAATATAATCAGACAATTGCAATCAGTTTCGATTATACTTTTGTCGTATAGTTACCTGCTGTAGGATCATTGGAACGTGTGAGACACCGAAGTGCTTCAGCAAACGCTCCAGCGGCTTTTTCATAATTCTGCAATCAATTACACCACGTATTTTAACTGCGTTTAATCTTATTGTGTTATCGGTTAAATGTTCATATCAAATACCTGATAATCGTCTATTTCTTGTTGGGCACAAGCTGCGTAGAAAGCGGCTAGCGGACGGGGAGCTCGTGCTTTGGTGTAGAAAGATGCAACGTGACGGAGAAGATCAGGTCTAGCTCGCCAATCGGCTGCTTGAAGTGCTCGAGCTGCCATCAAGTACACGGTACGATCTCGCGAAACCGATGCGAAAAATACCATCTTGTCTACATCGCCCGATTTCACCAGCCAACGCATAGCCGCCACCTAATAGTCCAAATAGATAGAACAAATTAGTATTGGTAAAATAAAACCAAAGCTCCGAAACTGATAATGCCACATATTTAGTGATATGGTGGGTTTTGCTCGTTACCTTGTCTCCAGCTTGTGTTAGTTTTTTCGCAGCTAAATGATAGTGACCGTGTTGTCCCAACAAATCGGCCAACTTCTCCAAAACTTCAGCTCGATACGGCGACTCTTTTTCCGGTGTCAATCGTTCGGCTAACTCCTCGGATATTTCTATATTGTGCTCTTCTATCAGATCCAAAGCTTCGTCAAACTATAAATACATCAATATGTTACGTGGGTCAAAATTTTTACAGCTGAAAACTTTTTTCATACCAATTTAGCAGTAGCCAGAATGATAGCAGCATGTTGATGTTGATTCGTAGATAACAACGACGTTACCAGCTGACGGGCCAAAGCCGGCGAACAACTACCAGGTCCATCTGATATGACCGAGTTAGCCACTCGGGTCAAAGCTTCCACTCCAGTGTCCAATTCAGCACTCAAAGCCACTTCTACTGCCTTATGAAGTTTTCCTACAAGTTCAAGACATTCATTGTAGTGACTCGTGTGGAATGATAATGGACATATTATCATTTCGAGAACATATGTACAAGGTTTGCATTTGTGTTTACTGAAAATGCTTTTTACTGGGTTTTTTTGATACCTTTGTTCGTAAGGGTTTAGATCATCGTTTCCCAAACTGTTGGTCGCGAAAAATTCGAAGTTCAAAATTCAGATTCCGAAGAATGTGATTTTTTTAAATTATTTAAAAATAAAATATGTATGAAAAAATGAGAAAGTAAAAATAATATGCAACAAGCCACTGGAATTTTTTGAAAGACAACTGGAACAGCTTAAGGGTGATATTACATTGAGCAACCAAACGGAACACCAGGTTTTTTTTGAACCTCGATGACCAGATAGATATACAGGTTCAGATGCTACGTATTACAATATGCGATTCTGAGTTGCATGAAAATTTCTTGGAAGTCAATGTTCGACGAAAAAAACCTTCACCAAAAACCCTTTTCTGGCCTTTTTTTTGCATCGTCGTACTCGTTGAAGGTCGACCAGCGATATAAGAGATGATACGGACATTCTAGCGTAGTTAAAGAATTTTGTTGGATATTTGCGTAGGTCATCATATTATAGTGTATTAAAAACTCCAAACAGATGGTGACTTCCTAAAAAAAGGATGCGTCCAGATTTTTTTATTTTTTTTTCTTTCTGAAATTTGCTTCCGCCGATAGTATAGCATGAACGTAACCTCTTCGACGTCCATCTTCATGACTCGAAAAACGAAAAAAAAAGACGAATTTTTCATAACTTTTTTTTTTTCGAGTTTCATTTATAGAATTGTCTAAGAAACCGATTCTGCGTGTCAGTTTTGAATTTCCATAATAATTAAAGATAATCAACATCGCAATGTGCGCAACTAAGTCGGCGGAACAAATTGCTCAATGCCACTCGCCGCAGACTAGTCGGTAGACTAGTTGCCCGGTGAGGCCTAAGTCATCGAAATCGAAGTTTTCGCATTACACCAGCATTAATGAAAAATCTCTCCACGCCTGGTACCTGATTAGTTTGCAAATCGCGCTAACTAGTAAGCTGCGTACAATTGGCAAGACTTAAATGCTACCACCAATAAAATGCACGGTTGGGATTATGTTTGATGATACGAGCAAGAAAGAAGTATAAAAGTCGAAACGATTTCACTTATAATACGATTGCACGTAGAATCGATGAAATAGCCCAGTGGGTAGAAGATGAGCTGATCCAAAGAGTTAGTGAGTTAGTAACATTTTTCTCGTTGCAACTGGACGAGTCCACGGATGTACAAAGTTTATCCCAGCTGCTTTTTTCGTTGATCATAAGTTATTTAAAAATAAATAAAACTGGATATTTTTAAGTATAAAAACAGTATTAATAATAATTTAAATACCCCCCCCCCCCCCCATCATGTCCATTAAAACTAGGTGGGTCGCGAAAGTTTGTCGTTCTAAAAAGAGGATCGCGGTACTAAAAAGTTTGGGAAGCACTGGTTTGGATTATTATATCCTTACCAAAAAAAAGGATTGTTCTATTTCAATCAAGGTATTTAGTTAGTATTTTTATAATATGAAATATACCGGCTTGGTGGTAGAGTGATGCTGCCGCCGGAGCACGGCCAACTTTTTCCAGAGCAGCTGCTGCTAATAGAGTGTGTGCATTCCCTCCGATGGCTGCCGTTGCAGCACCAGCTTTAGCCACTTGATCCCACAATTGGGCTTCGGTCGCACATCGTACGGCTGCCGCTGATGCCCCCGCTCTCATGTAATACTGGATATTTAAATATACTTCATTTTTATAAATATAGTTAAGTCTGTCTGTCTGCCCTTTAGAAGACTCAACACACTACTTTTGTTTTTTTTTATATTTTGCTTTTACGTACTTACGATGCCCCCCTATATTAGCTACCGCTATTTTTATACATCAATAATAAACGCCCATAACAATTACTATAAATAATAGCGCAAGGGTCTGCCTGGCTGGCTGGCTGGGTAGCCGCGGAACGCTCGTATACACTTACATCACTGGTAGCGCGAAACGCTCTCATTTTTCAACTACCTACTACATTTTGTCTTCCGAAAATGATACCGATAGGAATGATCAAATGGACGTTTTCGAAATTGAAACACAGCCATCACAAGTTTTCACACAAAGCGAACTGAATGATTTGATAAGAGAGTTAGGTCTTCCAAAGGATGCTGCACAGATTCTGGGATCAAGACTTCAGGATTCAAATCTACCGGCTCCAGGGACGTCGTTTGTTTGGTGCAGAAACCGCGAGAAAGATCTCTTGCCTGAAGTGGTAGCGAAAAACTAAGTACACCAATGATTTCAGAAAGCTCGATTTATATAAAAATAGGTATCAAAAGTAAAACAACGTTCATAATATCGAAATTCGAAGGCCTGTGTAATTGTCGGTTTGGAAAAATCTAACATTAATATATATACTAGCGCAATGATCTGCCTGGCTGGCTGCCTTGGTAGCTGCGGAAAGTTTGCATACACTCAGTACGAGTAGCGCGAAGCTCTCTCATTTTTCAACTACCTACTACATTTTTGCTACATTTTAAACTACCAAATGCACCATAGGTATATATGTACATATATGACCACCCGATGACACTGTCAACAGGCATTTACTAGTTTGGTTAGTAATGTCCAGATCTTGTCAATGAAGATAAAAGGTCGAGAAAATCATTTCGATATAGAGGGATCCAGCCTCGGACCTTTGCTCAAGAGTCTGACCACTAAGCTATATTTTACAAATTGCTTACGATAAAACCTTTCGAACCTACCTTAATAGCATCTCCAGCTTGCTCTGGCTGAAGTTCCAAGTGGCGAGCTATATAATAAGCCGCCGAAGGGTTATCGGACAAACCTTGGGCGTCCTGCAGACGATCCATATGACAAAGCAAACGAGCTTGAGCACCAGCGTCTCCCGCCTTAGCGTAAGCTTCGAGAGCACCCTCGAGCTCCCCCTGACTCTCTTGATAGTGCGCCCACCACGAATGCAACTCCGGATTTTGGGAACTTTCCACGTTCCGTTTGAGGAGATCGATCTGACCCGACTGCAGTAGCATGCGGGGAACATGCGGCACCTCCACGCCAGCCTTTCGAAAAGCCACAGCCGCCTCATCCAGAGCGTTCGAATCGCGCTTCAAACATCCCAACTTAAAATGAGCATTCTTCACCAGCAACGAAGCCTCACCTTCTACCGAACTCTGGGTTAACTTTTCCAGACCGCCTTTCGTAGCAGCCGTCATACGCGATAACAAATCGAACCGTCCGTCTTCTTCCAGTAACGCTTTCGCATCATCCAACATACCCAAATGCAGGGCCAGTATTGCCGTGCGCGATTTGAGACCGAGCTTTGGATTCTCCATAGCCATATGCAGCGCCAGAGCACCTTTGACGTTGTTCATTTTAGCCAAACACACCGACGCTACGTCTAAACGTTTCTGATGTACGCAAGATCGAGCTAGCGCTTCCCAGACAGCTTCTCCGGCCTTAGTGTGACCTATCGAGACCACGGCTTGCTCCATATTTCCAATGGTCATATGATACAAATAGTCTAGCAAGTGACCGCGTGTAGCGGTATCGCAATTCTCAGATCCGACGAATTCAGAAATGATATTTTTGACTAGTTTTCCATCGTGCATGCATATAATACATGGAGCAGACACGGCGCATAGATTCTGTCCGTTTTGACCGTCTTTGGACCAATTTCTGTATTCGACGAAACCTTCGTTGTGTACGAAATAGCATTTGATCGAATCCTCTTTGGACGATCGGATGTGGCAAGAGACTAAGCGAGGATCTGCTGAATCCCAGCATATTGTTATCGGTACACAACTCTCGCCATCTTTACCTCTGAGATGTATGGAATTCAACGTATCGCTAGCAGCATCCCATAAGTATAAAGTAGGCTCCGGAACGAGATTAGCTGAAGCTATAGCCAAACAAACCAATCGTCCGGCACTGTTCACGGCAGCGTACATTATTTCACCAAAGTCGTCGAACAGTTGGTAGCAATTCTTCGGATTGTAATGAGAGCGGAATCCTTTTTTAGTTATTTCCACGATCTTTATACTGCCGTCCATTGTAGCTATGGCTAAATAGCAATCAGTCCGTGAAATTCCAATCGGTTCACCCTCGTTGTCGATGGTTGGAAGAGGTCCCAAAGATATACCCGAAGTAGTTTTGGCTTCTATGTGATTTCCCACTATGCCTACTAAAGTTTCTTCATGTATAAGCAACGTTTCAGTAGACCAAGAGAATTTATGTATCGGCAAAAAGTTAAATGTATCTTTGCTGATTTTGAATACCTGAAATAGAAATTGTTTAATGTTACTTCATGTGAAACGTTTCAGTTGGCTCAAAGTCACTATTACAAAATTTTAACTTTATCATCATCATATTTTTCAGCCGTTCACCATCCACTGCTGGATGAAGGCCTCTCCAATCGTCTTCCATTCCTGTCCATCGTCCATTCGGTCTACCTTGCTTTCTTTCACATCCTCTCGGATACCATTCCAGTATTTCTTGTGTCCATCTGCCATCCATTCTTTTCGCTATGTATCCACTCCAACTTTTTCACACATTCCGCTATATCTGCCACTTTGGTCATGCTTTTTACCCACGTGTTCCTCTTACGATCTCTTCTTGTTATACCAAGCATACATCTTTCCATGCTTCTCTCCGTGCACTGGATGTTACGTAACATTCTTGAATTCAACATCGACGTTTCACATCTATACATTATAATTGGCAATACCCATAGGTAGTATGCCTGTAACTTACTTGTATAAATTTCCCATCGGTCACGGCCACGTAAGTCTCATTGAGACACAAAGCTTTAATGCCCAAATCTGCACTTATATTAGTCACAGCTCCCTTGAGACCTTCGAGCATAATACTAGTAGGACCTTTCTGAATCCCCCACACTTGATTCGTATAACCCCAACAAATAGACTGTTCCCTCAGAATCAAAACGCTCGTTATACTATTGACGGCTAGCAAAGGTCTCACTCCGGCCTCGGACCCCCAACAAATCTGCTTAACGTTTCCTTTCACTGAAGATGTATTCATCATGTTCCAATTGCCGTGATGATCTTTGCGCCAGATGAATATCCTGCCTTGATTTGACCCGCAGCATAGTGCTGAGTTAGACAAGCTGTACGCCATGGATGTGAATATCTCGGTATTGTGCGTTGGTGACTTTTCCTCGAACGGCAGAGTGAAATTATCATTGGTTTCACTATCCCAAATCCGCACCACAGTCTCACCTGATAGTATAGCTATCGAAGATCCTCCGGCGCTACATATAGTCAAACCGACCCGAGTTGTCATCTTAACATGCATTTTAGCATCTAAAACTTTTCGGTTAACGTTCGACGTGAATGATGTTAGGCTGAGAGTTCCTCCGCTCTCCCAAGCAATGATCAAACAATTGGCAGAGCTCATCTCCATGAAATGTACAATACCGATAGACGGTAGTATTTCCGAGCATGTGCCCGAGTCGTCTATGTATAGGATATTGCCGTTTTGTTGAGCGGCGTATAACGAGTGATTGTCACCGGGTACCCCGGTGATGCGAGGAGCAGTACGCGGTCTCCACGACGCTAGTACGTCTAGAGCTCCTTCGTCTCCGGCGATTGCAGCTTTGGCTAGTCCTCTGACAATACCTTCGCTGATCCCCGTATCGTGCGGACAAAAAGCGACATGAGTGAGTGGTTCATCTACGGTTAAATGGTAAGCCATTAGAAGACCAGATGCTGTGGATTTCCATCCGGTAACGGCGCTGGCAGCATCCGATATGATGAGACGTCCTCCTCCGGTACTCCAAGCTAGTAATAGCGGAGGAGCAGAATGTGGTGCTTGTAACGACTGCCAACCGGCACCATTTCTCCACAGATGAAGATTTCCACCCTCCCATCCTACTATCAACAGCGATTTTTGCGGATGCCAAGACAATGCACTAGCTTGTTGACCCATCTGCGAAAGCTGTTCATTCTCTTCAAAAGAGTTTCCCTGAAAGTATTAAGTTGGGGGTTCACTAGGGTTGTCAAGTGTTATGGACAAAAAAAGAGAACATTTGACAAAAAAATGTTTTTTTTTTGTACAATTTTCTTTTTATGTATGTATGTATGTACATATGTACATACATTTGTACATAGTAGTAAACATGAAAAGCGCGCTTAAAAATAAATTGTTTAATTTAATCATCTTCATTCTCATTCTCACTTTCGTCATGTTTGTCGCTATATTTATCTACACAGCTAACATGTTGCAAAAGTTTCTTATTTTCTTTTATTTCTTTATAAAATTCTAAACATGAAACATTTTTGTAATTATATTGTACATACTACGCTCAAAACACCCCAGACAGTGGAAATTTTCAACTTATTTCATTCTTTGGTCCACTGTCCGCTGATCATGGAAAATATTCTTTTTACATTGGCATTTTGGGCAGGTATTGTAAAAATAAATTGACAATTTTTTTATAATTCCGAATGAAACACTATATTTTTTTTTAAATATTCTATCCATTTGAGACAAGAAATCATATTTTTGAAATTTCCAGTATTGAGATTTTTAAATTGTAAAATTTATTTAATTTATTATATCAAATTTATCATCATCCACAACGACGTTTTTGGAGGCAAGAAATACTATCGAGTTTTCAATTTATTTCCATGTTGGAACCCTATCTATGTAATTTCATCCAAGTAAAACTATTGAAATTTGATAGTTGATTAGTCCATAAATTTAAATATTCCTATGATTTTTATAGCAATTCATGCAATTTAAATTGAATTTATCTATTTCACTTTGCAATACATTTCCTTTATTTTTAGACAAAATAGATTTTATTTTGATGGGAAGAAATGATTCTTCTTATCTATGACTCGATGTATTCGCTAATGAATTTATTGTAGCTGTTTTATTCTAGCCACAGAATCTGTTCGACTTGATCTAATCTTTTTTCATGGAATGCATTAATTATGGAATTATGCATTAAGCATGGAATGGTATGCATTAAGGAATACGCAAATTCTAAATAAGCTTGGCTAAACTCATCTTCAAAAAATAATTTTAAAATGATGGGAGAGTTGTCGATTGATAAAAAATATGCTTTTAAAGTAGGAAAAACTTCTAACACTCTCTTCACAGCAGGATAAAGTGATAGCCAGCGTGTTATCAAATGTTTCAATAATGCTTTATACTGAATGTCGAAATTATTATTATCGAACCGCGTGAAATTATTGTCAAAATTGAAAAAGAGAACATTTTGAGTATAATATAAAAAAGATAGGGAACAAAGTAATTGCATTAAAAAAGAGAACATGTTCTATTAAAAAGAGACCTGTTGGCAACCCTAGGGTTCACTATATTTATGGATCAATTTCTAATCCAATAGATAGACTAAGTAAGAATGGTCATTTTTTTGTTACAAATTGAAACATCAAACGTGGCTTCTGGAATTATGACTGAGAGAAATAGTCATACATGGTTTACGATGAAGATAATGACCTATCTCGTTCAAGCACCACTAAAGATAGGCTTGAAATGGATCTAAACATAACAAAGAGTTGTCCTGTCTGTAGATAGTTAGTCTATGATTAAAACACACATTTACATTGTATTTCAATAACAGAAGTCTAACTTTATAAATTAACCACAAATAGCAGTACAAGTTTCAAGTTGCAGTACTACTAACCTCTTTTTTTACTAGTCTTAATATCTCATCGATTTGTTAATATAGTGAACCCGTAAGTAATGAATCTACATATAATACAAGCGACTATATGAAATACAAAACGGTATCCACTTACGTATTCATCGATTATGGATATTATTCCACCTCTTTTTTGACTGTAGGAAGCTATAGCCAATAGTGATTCCATCTGGTGCCATTCTAGAATCGTACTTATGACGTCTTCTTCGCCAAAGTCAACTTTATTATCGAAAAAAAGAGTCATTGCAGTTAAAACTTAAACTTAAATTGACTATTTGGGATGGAATTTATCGCCGATAAGGCGATAGCGAGATTTTAGTACAACAATCGATTTTGTATGCACAATTCAAACGGCGGCCATTTGTAAACAAATAATGACAATGTTCACAACAAAGCTAAACGGATAATAATACCAAAATTTACGACCAGGTCACTTCAATAAAATTGTTAATTTTGAAATTAAATCATTCTACAGATCGGTACTGATACAAAAATATAAATTTTGGATCCTTCTTAAAATTCAAATAGCCAAAATGAGATTTATTTTTTTGGAGTAGTGGGTGTACTTTACAAAGAAAGAATAAATACATTCCTCGAAATGGAATCATCAGCCAACCTTATTGAAAGGTTTCAATTAAGCTGGTACATATAGGATCCACTTCTTAATAATTAAACATGCTTTGCCGTTTATTAAAGTACTTTATTTTTGACGTATTTACATTGTACATGTTATAATAATTTACGAAGTATAATATTGAATAATTATAAGAAGTCTATATGAACAAGGATGGAGTAGAAAGCTATGGAACAACAGTGCGCGCTGGTATTTAAAAGCGTTCCCCCCCATTTTATTTATTTTTCAATGTACAGCAAATTAAATGTATACAAAAGTGTAAGTGGGTCCGTAGTTGCGTGTGACGAATCAACTGCGTGTGGTCCAGAGTATCGTTCTAACAGGTACTTCTCGAAGACTCGGCGATAGTTTGGCGCTCATGTTCGTCAACGACTGCTGTAGCAGCAGGTGTTGGTCGTCGATGGAGATGTTTCAGATGGTGTGAGAGACTGGAGAGAACTGACGATGATCGTCATAATTTATCTTGTGTAAATGCGCGTTTGCATTTGCATGGGCATTTGCATTTGCATGCGTGTTTGCATTTGCATGCGCGTTTGCATTTGCATGCTCTAACGGGTGAGGGAAATCTTGCGAGAAATTTTATGGATTTAATCTTTCATCACACGTTTGGTGTGTGGTGTGCCATTTTTCGGATGCCTTTGTTCTATGCTCTCGCTGCGCAGTTGATGCCATTGTTCCAGGAGAGGTCATGTTCTAAAAAGCGCATTTATATGTGTTTGCTCCAGATTTGTTTTAGGGGGATTTCCCGTGTTTTGAATAGTCGTGATTCTTACAAGTCGATAATTAAAAAACCAATAGGAAGACAAATAAATCATCTAATTTAATTTCAACTAGATACTCCCGAATTTTCTTAGCTGGTGCACTGGTTTTAAATTTGAATTCTAAAATTTTTCACAATTTTTTTGTGTCAAAATAGAACGGTAAGGTGCAGCGTTATGGCCAAAATAATCAATATTTACAAGGTATCAGTTGTCATGCGGATGTGACAGGTGTTGTGCGGGGGCGTAGGCTCTACGCTCCAGGTGTCAAAGTGGGAGACGATTTCCTTGTCACCTACTCATCCCTCATCATGCTTGCCGAGATGTCTCGTCTTTCTGGTCAACAGAGACCCCTCCATTGCTATCTCCTCATGAGCCTGTGGATTTTCCTGCTAGTTGCTGGTATCAATCGAAACATTACCCTATATATACCCATATGTAGTATAAATATGCATAGGCTTTCCATACGTCCCGGTTTGAAGACGCTTCCCGACAGGTTTGTCATTTTGTACGCGTCTATCGTTTCATTCCTTGAAAAATTGATAGAATCTGATGGGGTCAAGGAACTATTGTGATACTATCCACTCATATTTATGCTTTTGGCTGAGATGGTAGACCGCTAGCAGTAGTTGATCAGGTAGTGCATAACAATCAACAGAGGTTACTGAGAATTTCTTTTTTATAAAAAAAAGGCTGAATTTAAGAATGTTACGTAAGATCCGGTGCACACAGAAGCATGGAACGATGCATGCTTGGTATAACAAGATTTATATTACAACTTTTTTTTTGTTCCCTCTTGTATGTGTACATATGTGATAGTATTTGTTCAAATAATTTATTAGTTGATCGTTGTACATTGATTTTCATACTAAAGTATTGCCCACTGACGATCGACGGTTGACGTATGAGTAGTCAGACTATGGTCAGGGAAAAAAATTAAATATAAACAACTAATAGTGTATTCCAGTGCACACAGAGAAGCATGGAAAGATGTATGCTTGGTACAACAAGAAAAGATCATAAGAGGAATACATGGGTAAGAAGTAGAGTTAGGACAGAATTGGCATGAACGTATTGACTGACCGGTGGGCGAAACCCAAGGCAAGGGCCGCATCGGAAATTTTTCGTAATATTTAAGAGGTACTTAAATTATAATCCAATCATTGGAAATTTGACTCAGCTGTACTTAAAAAGCTTTTTTAGCTGCAGGTAAAAAAAAATGAGCTGTTTGAAATTGAAATTTTTTTAGTTGTGAGTGAGTCACGTAGGAGATCTGGTGATACAATTTTTGTTTAACAATTAGAGTGGAGGAGCGTAATATTTCTGTCACCTATAACCTATAATGTACTATAGAGTTTTATAGTCATATAAATAATGCCTCCCGCTAAAAAAACCTATACTCACCCTTGTGAATGAATGGATTAAAGATCATCCCGAAATAATTTTTAATGGTGAAAATCTTTATTGCAATAAATGTAAAACTAATGTGGGGATGAAAAGGTATAATGTTCAAAAACACATATGTAGCTAGAAAATCTCACACACGAATCATTAATTCTAATTTTAATACTGATTTAGCGGAAATGCCAATAAAGTGCAATATTCCATGGGTTAAAGTCGAGCATCCGGTATTTAAATCTTTTATAAATAAATGTTTAAAACAGCAATACGGAAATGTTGTCATTCCTTCTGAAACAACATTGCGAAAAAAAATTCTACCGCGATTGTATAGTGAAAAAATGTTGAATATTAAAGAAGATCTCTGTGATAAATATTTATACGTGAGTGTAGACGAAACGACTGAAAATTGCGGGAATAATATAGGTAATTTAAATGAAACATCGAGTAACTCACATTTAATAGCATCTAAATTATTAAATAAAACAAATTCAGAAACAATAGTAAAACTAGTCAAATAATCTTTATTCAATTTATGGGGTGATCGTGTAAATGATAAAGTTCTTTTATTTTTAACGGATGCAGCTGCATATATGATTAAGGCTGCAAAAGTCTTGAGCGCGCAATATCAGAATATGAAACATTTGACGTGTCTGGCTCACGGTCTTCACCGAGTGGCTGAAACCATTAGAAATAATTTTAGCAATGTTAATGATTTAATATTAAATACCAAGAAAGTTTTTTTGAAGTCCGCCCCAAGGAGAGAAAGCAAGGTAGACCGAGTGGACGATGGGCTGATGAATTGAGAAGAATGTGTGGAGTCAAGCGGATGCAGATTGCTCAAAACAGACAGGCTTTCATCCTGCAGTGGATGGTGAACGGCTGAAAATGATGATGATGGTGTATGAAAAATACACTATAGGTATACATATACATAAATGATAACCACATAAATGACACTCAACGGGCAGTGACTAGTTAAAATATATGAATAATATCCTGATGATGATGATCAACAAACATTTTAGTTTAGTATTGCCCGTTAACAATCAACGCACGGTTAATGTGGGTCACGGGAAAAATATAACTATTCAAATCTAGTATGAAAACAAAAAACATACGTCGAGCATTCCTGACGAACGGATAGACATGCAGACTTTGGGCTTTTATATATACAGTTAGGTTTGCATACGTCTCAGTTTGGAGGAGACGTACCCAGATCGGTTTTCCATTTTGTACACGTCTATCGTTTCATTATTTGGAAGTTGTTTCAAAAAATTGTTGGAAGTTGTTGTGCTTTTGGCAGAACAAGAGGATAGGTTGCCGACAATTGTTGATCAGGTAGTGCGTAACAGTCAACATAGGTTATCAAGAGTGTCTTGTTTTATTGTTTCTGAATATGCTGTGTTTCAGAAAAAAATCTTGCCCGTGGCGCATTTTTTAAAAGTTTTGTACAAAATCCGGCGATTTTCTTATGAAAGTCAAAATGTTTTTATGCAATGTTTGTTTGTTGCAAATGTTTTATTACAGATTATTGAAAAATGCTTTTATGCAAAATGCAATTTATTTTTTCAGCAATGTACAAATACATTATCACCGTGGAGACATTGAACATGCCTAAGCAATTCATGCTGCGGCGAGAGACTCATCATAACAGTTTCAGAGGCGACAACAAACTGAAGAAGATCATCGCTAAATTTTGCAACGCTCCCGAAAACATACAAATAAACTCCGAAGGTATTCATTGGAATGCTCACATTATTGTGAAAGCAAAAGAAAAATTTTTGTAATCATACGATAATCAATTTTAGGTCTATCGGCCGACGATTCGTGGACTCTTCAGGGTGTGATAGTCGTAATCAGACATGGAGACAGAGGACCGTTGACTCACGTGCGCGATATTGAGAATGTTAATTGCGATGCTACTAATCCGACAACGCTACTGCAGAGGTTTCTTAATTACTAATTACACTGAGCAACAAAAAAAATACCCAGAGCGGAGATTAATCAATCTTTACTAAGTTTGACCCACTAAATTCGAATCCGATAATGATTTTTGTTGAAATGCTCTCGTTTATGAGATATTCGCGATTTAAAAAATATCCATTTTTTTTGCTTTTGCGGCCTATAACTCAAAATATAGTATTGCTGTGCTCAAAGTGAGTATTGAAATCAATAGTCAGATATTTTTCCTATTGATTTATTTATTTATTATTTATTTTAACAAATTAAGCCACGATCTGTCTTTTGAAAATGATACCGATTGAAGTGATCAAATGGACGTTTTCTAATTTGAAACACAGCAACCACAAGTTATCACACAATGCGAACTGAATGATTCGATAACAGATTTAGGTCTTCCGAAGGATGCTGCACAGGTTGCAGAATCATGACTTCGGGATAAACATCTACTGGCTCCAGGGACATTGTTTGCTTGGTACAGAAATCGTGAGAAAGATTTCGTGCCCGAAGTGGTAGCCAAAAACTAAGTACATACACCATTGATTTCAGAATGGTCGATTTACATAAAAATAGATATCAAACGTAAAACAACATTCACAAATTTGTAGGCTTGTGTAATTGTTCGGTCGGAAAATATATATTTACTTTATCCTAATCGGATATAGTATTGTGATCGTGCGAAAATTCGACCTCGAGATTTTGACTGATTTGTATCGAGTATCATCCCCTGATCACGTTTTCATGATTTCTGGAAAATGTCTGTATGTCTGTGTGTCTGTGTACTTATGTGTGTGTGTGTCTGTATGTGTGTTTTCTCCGAAACTATCAAGTCTATCAACCTGGAATTTCATATCTATTATTTTCACGTAAGGCGTAAAAGCCATAAGGAATTTGGTCAACATCATTCAACCGGAAGTAGGGTTTTTTTCTTGTAGAAAATTATAAAATTCTTTTACCACAGAATATTTCCGAAACGGCTCCGGGAATTTTGACGAAATTTCATATCTACAGTTTTCACGTTAGCCGTAAGAGATACTGTGATTTTAGTTAACTTCTGACGAGCGAAAATGGCAGTTTACTCTTGAACGATTTTTTGTTTTTTAATTTTTTTCGACCTTTTAAATATGTAGTATCGTCACAATATTGTAATATTCTAGTTTTGAGAGAAAATCATATTTAAAAAAAAATAAATCATTAAAATTAGTCAACCGGAAGTAGGTTTTTTTTTTTCGTCGAAAAGTTTACGACAGAATATTTCCGAAACGGCTCCGGGAATTTTGACGAAATTTCATATCTATAGTTTTCACGTTAGCCGTAAGAGATACTGTGATTTTAGTTAACTTCTGACGAGCGAAAATGGCAGTTTACTCTTGAACGATATTTTGTTTTTTATTTTTTTCGACCTTTTAAATAAGTAGTATCGTCACAATATTGTAATGTTGTACTTCTGAGAGAAATTACTATGTAGTTACCAAAAAATAAATCATTAAAATCAGTCAACCGGAAGTAGGGTTTTTTTTTTGTCGACAAGTTTACCACAGAATATTTCTGAAACTGCCATGGCAATCAAGTCGAAATTTTATATCTATAGTTTTTACGTTAGCTGTAAGAGATACTGTGATTTTGGTCAACATCTGACGACCGGAAGTGGCAGTTTTTCTAATTTGAATATATGCCGAAGATCGTATTTTATATACGCGCGCGCACTCAACACAGTGATTTCATGATATGTATGTGTGTATGTATGTTGGTTGGTGTGGTGCTGTGCATGCGTTTTATTTACTTGCGTACTTAAAAAATTAATTTCGTTACTGTTTGTATTCCTCAAATATCCATGGATAAAGTCATGGGTTGGCCACACCCGAATTTTTTTTTTTTCATCACCGTAGCGTAATAAGTTTCAGAAATATAAAATTTTGAAAATAGCATTGATCTACATATGTCTGATTTATGAATGAAGTAGAATTGTTGATTGATTTTTGGTTTCAGGTATCAAGAATATATAAACAATGCTACGGGAGCAGGACGTGCACCTTGGGCTCAAAGTCCGGGTCCGTTTCATAATTTTCCACTTCTTCCTTCGTCTCCTACGACTGCATGCCGTCTTGGACAGTTGACTCTTGTCGGTGTTCAGCAATTGCTTATGACGGGTGCGCTGTTGAGGAAAGCGTACTCGTCTAAATTCGGATGGAACGTACAGTCCAATAATACGAATACGACAGGTTTGTTAAAGAATCAATTTTAAACAGTTGTACCTTCAATTGTCGATTATATTATAAAGAATGTTTATTTTAGTATACAAGTCGTCTTCGGTGAATAATAATCAGAAGTTACAGTCGAATCAAAATACCAATGATGTGATTCCCGATGCCAAATCGAAATTGTTAGAGAGAGACAATTTTAAGACGACAAAGAACGATGGTAAAAACATTCTCAAATCTGGAAACACCAAGAGTGATTTTTCTATAGATCCCAAAGTATCCGTAGGAAAACCGGCTGATGGTAAGGTTTTTGTTTTATTCGTATCAGAATATGTATGAAACAATTAGTGGAAAAGTGGCATAACCCAAAATACAAATCCGACTTTAAAATATCACATATTATAAAAATCAACTGAGGAAAGGGTAACAACACGTTATTGGTCAATGTTTTAATAATCATATCGTAGTAGTAACTGCCTGTTGACAGTGTCATCGGGTGGTTATCATGTTAGTAGTTCAAGATGTATTAAGTAGTTGAAAAATGGGAGCGTAAAATGGGAGGCACTTTATTAATATATCTATAATAGTAATGTACCGCCGGGGATTGGCTGTTTTATTGTCAAAATCGTCTGGTTTCCTCGTTATAACGATCAATATGGTACTGAACTCTAACCTTTAGAAGGTTCCTTGTCGATATCACTAGTATTAACTGTTCTACATAATATGTTCGTTTTGTGCTTAGTACTTGTAGTATTCGATTACAAAATTTGCGAGCGTTGCTAGTTTAAAGTAAGGATTTACATTGTGGGTTACTCCATTTGTCCATTGTCTATCTGTCTTATGTATGCGGTGTTTAAATTGAACCGTTACTTCTTACAGGCGATATAATTGTGCATAGTACTAGATATAGAAGAGCTTTACAATCGGCGTTGGCTTTAGTGTGGGCAATGTTAGATGGCCATTCTGCGGTCGGAAGTGCAATCGCACATGAATCACCGAGCCTTGCATTTTGCTCGAGCGATTGTGCATGTCCTGCCGCCGATAAGTACGCCAAGTTAGTATCACATTGTATGTACTTGGAGTTAAAATATCACCGTACATGTTCACATATTATTCAAATCACATTGTATTAATTTTAGAGTTTTATCGCGTGAATTGAAGGATCGTCTGGAAATGCATCCGGCCATCAGCGAACTGGTCACTCAGCTGTCTAAAGTAATTTCGCAATCTCCGTCGCAAATTTCGAGCGATCCTCATATTTTGGAAGACGCTCTGTTGGCCTATCTCTGCCATGCGGCGCCGCTGCCTTGCGTAGAAAAACCTATAGAGCCACCCAAAGTCGGCAAGAAATCCCACCATGACAAATCGAGCCGCTCAAAGTCAAACAGTAAAGTGCGAAATTTGCTAAAATCGCACGACAACCCACTGAGAAGATTGTTATTCAACGCGCCACCGTCGTACATCGGCGAACGGTTCAGAACGAAACGAGAGATGAAAGCGAGATCTTCGGAGACGCGACCCAAAGCTGGCCCATTAGACTTCGACAGTCAAATGGAAAAGGAAAAGTTGGGCTACTATCAACAAAAGTTACTAGAGAATGCCGATTCCAACTATCAAGATGTTATTTTAGTGAAGCGGAACATGGACGGCGATTTTAACTTCAACGGAGACGGCCCGAGTGTGCTCGATGGACCGGACGGCGACGATTCCGATGATTACGAAGAGAGAGATGACGAGGAGCGCAAAGTCGGCAAGTCGGCGAACACGGAAACGTTGTGCATTCGTAAAGATCACGTAACGGGACTCTTTGCATACACCGATTGGGAGATGAAACAGTCGATCAAGAGTAAAAATTTGAAACGTGTATCCTTGCTGCGAGCTTACGGCATGATACGTCACATAGTCCAGTACGTGCTGAAGATGATCTCTGAGAATAAGCCCAAGGTAGTACTGTTCTCGGGCCATGATAAGACTTTGCAGTACTTGAGCTTAGCGTTGGGTCTGTCGTCGGATAACTTCCTCCATATACAATACGCTTCCAGGATTGTAATCGAGGTGTATAAGAATACTGGTAAGGATCATGCGTCTAAAGGATATGCGCACGGTCGTTCGCCGAGGATGACGGCTCCGTTGGATTACTATTTTCGTCTGGTGATGAACGGTTTGGATGTGACGAACCAGTTGAGTTTTTGCAAAGGTCGAAATCACGTCGTGATCGAAGGTAACAGGTTCGTCAACGGTGCGAATAAAATCGCCAAGTTTTACATGTGCCGAATTGAAAACATCATCAGGTTCACACACGAGGATTACTTCGCCGCTTTCAACGCGACCAATTTTAAAGACGCATGCTCCGTTCACTAACGTCGAATATAAAATGCACATCATCCACCTAGACTACAAAACCCGTAACTCCACTATTCCCCATTTCACCTTTTGGTGCCATTTGTTGAGTAATGTGACACCTTCTATGAAAATTTCGCATCTCAAACGTACATATGTATTTATTAAAAAAACTGCAATACCCAATACTCGCAACTCCGCCACGTCAAAAGCCCGCGTGTGAAATCCTCATAACTCCCTTGTTTTGTATTGACAACTGTTAGAAATTGGTGTGCTAGTTAGTCGTATATGAAGTGATTAGGTGACGATATATATAAATCTATCGTATAAACATATCAATTATAATATACATACTGTGTAAGGACTCATATGCACAAAGTTGAAGGAAATGACTGGCCTAATTCACACCTCTCATTGAAGTCTTACTAAAATGATCTCTTTAAAAAGGCTTTAATGCTAATTGATCTCGTGTATATGAACCGAAATACAGTACATATTTTTTTATGAATTTATTTCAAGGATTGTAATCGTTTGTCTGCACGTCTTTTCAAATACATATAAAGGTTTAACCTCACTGTTTCATTTGACCAGATAATAGAATTTTAGCGCTTTGCTGTCTCAAATTGACTTATCAGTATTTCAATTTATTTTATTGATGAAGCGAACTTTTTTTTGTATTTGAAAAGGCGCATTCTAATGCATATATTTTCTTGAACTGAAATCTATTAATTATCTATGAATGGAAACTATCAGTTGTTTTTATATACGCATAAATTATAATATTATTGAATACTCAAAGTTAAAGTTAACTTTAAATTAACTTTTGTTTGACATTTTTTTACTAAAATTTGATATATTGAATTATTTACATTTCAATATATTTGAAATATTTATATTTTTAACTCGGTTAGTGATTGTATTGATAATATTTTGTGATATTTATTATTATTGTTAATCAGTGGCATTTATTTTATTTTTAATTATGTTGTGAATTCAGTGATAATTTTTTTAACATGATCACAACACATCTATGACAAAATCAACATTCCATTTTTATTAATTTTAATTTTTAGTCTACTTTGAAATACGTAAGCTATGTACATCGTGTTGGCATTTTTATTTCGTATAATGAGATTCTTGTTAGTTTAAGACTGATTTTTTTACTATTGAAATAACAACACTAGTGTTTAGATTTGTGTTATAACGTTGATTGCACTTTGTTAGTCTATTTTTTTATATAATGTGTACATATATAGCGACTTGAACATATCGAATATATTCCTGTTTCCCCGTATTCGGTGTGTGTAATTTTTAAAATCAATTTGCAAACTGATGAAAGATAAATTTATCTGTGTTTGTAAATACAAAATAATACAAATATGTGTAATAAATAGTAATCAATCGAGATTTATGATGTACCTGTTTCAACCTCATCCTTTAATAAGCAATTCATGTTCTACAATAATTGTATATACATATATATATATATATATATATATATTATATATAGTGAATACATATTGTATGTGAATATGTAAAATAATTCAGTAATAAAACAATGATTGTTTTATATGGTTTGTTTTTACTGTGTGAATCATACAAATATTTTACGACTAACCTAAAGTTGTATTGACCGCAAAATAATTTCGCTGTGTATATAATGTGTATTGTATAGTTTTAGCTCAGATTGTTAAACATGGTTATTTTAAAACTTCTATATATTTGTAGTTGACCTGAATTTTTCTGACAGCGTGTTCAATGGAATGAAATAAACACTGTTTCAAAGCAAAGTTTACTCGTTGAGATGTAATGCACCAATTGCGAATTTCCATTTATACAACTACTAATGCTACTAAACTAGCCGCATTTTTTTAAAGTGGTCTATGTTAACTTGTTGTCGTTTTGAGAAAATAAAAGGTTTGCATTTTTGTATACTGAAAAATCTAGGCAAATATTTTTCACTTTTCTTTGATACTCCTATTCGTAAGGATTTGAATTATTATTTCCTCAGCAAAATAGGGTATGAAACCCAAAGGAACCTATTATATTTACTATGAAAGAATATTGTCTACTTTCGTTTCACAATTTTTGTTGATAGCGTTTTGCAAATAGTATGAACAAATGGACTACACTACATACATACATATGTACATATTTTTTTTTTTATAATTTCGTGTTATATTGAGTTTTGTGTTTCAATTTGCTTCCCCACAACACCAAAACTTCTCCAAGCTTTAAACCACTTTTCTTGAATTTGTATATTTTCATAACTCTTCGATTCTAAGAACCAAGTATGGAACATTGGCTATTGTCAAAAAACAAAGAAACTTGATTTTGTTTTGTGCCAAAATTGTTCTTGCTTTCTTCTTGAGATTCTTTAAGCAAACGAATTTTGACAATTCTATAAATGATAGTATTGGGCAAGTTGTGTAGATTAACTCAATTTTTTTGAATAGTCAACATGGTCCACTTTCAAAAACAATATGAGTGGCATTGAAATGGGTCAAGGTTTTCATCAGTCGGAAAAAAAATCAACTTAGTCTACCGATTTTTGAAGATAGTAATATTTTTCAGTTTGTTTTGAACGAATTCGAGTGTGACTCAACGCGATCACTATCCAGTGCGAATTGAAGTTTAATTCGAATGATTTATTTAACGTTTTGTTTGCACAGGTGATTATTATCGAATGTGCGACTAAAATTGCGATCCCCCACCAAAGTATTACATTTACCCGACACTGTATAATGATTTTCACTGTTTTGTAGTATCTTTTGAATGTGATACATTGTGCCAAACATGGTTTGAATTAATTTGAATCAGATAAAAAGTGTTGAAGAGCTCATGCAGTCAACGGAGTAAACAAATTGGCCATTGGCCGCCGTCTGCCTTGAAGCTTGCTTTTCCTGTGTAATCTTATCAATTTTCTAACATCCGAAAAATTACAATTTCAACTTGAAATTCACGATATGTTTTACAATAAACATTCGATAATGGCTGTGTATAAAGATTCTAATCGACGTTTTTAATCGCAAAAGCAATAATAAAAAAATTGTAGTCCTGGCGATAACGATTTTGTTTTGTTTGTTCGGTAGTTGATTATATTATGCGATATCTAACGTATTATTTGCACATTTGTTTGTTAAATTAATTGGATTGTTGACGGAGAAACTGACAAACGAAATGGGATGAACGTGCGTCACTCTCTAGAAAAATTTTACAGGGAATAACATGTTTTTACTTATTTTTGGCAGGTAAAACCGGCATTAGTGTAATATCAGTGTGTTGAAAATCTGCAGAAAGGTTATGTTCTGTTGCTAGTAGCAAAATTTATACTACGATCAGATGCTACAAATCAACACATGCAAGGAATAGTTCCATTAACATGAAACATGTATTAATAGGGAAAAAACAATGTGCCCGCACGTGTAAAACATATTTCTGGTACAAAACTTCCAGCAACTATTGTAGTTTACTTGTCAAAATGTTGCATTGAATTAAACACTTGAAAAGTCTGCTTTCAACACCTTTATTGAGCTGTTCAGCTTGTTGGCGATTTTCTCCATCGTACACATCCCTGTTTTGATATTGAAACAAGTAGATTTTATAGTGATAAACTGATAAATGTCCACCGCCACCGATGTCGTGATCGTGACCAGTGACGTCACGTTACGGGAATTGTCTATCGGTCGTTATAGTAACGTTGGGCATGCAGATTTAGATTTTATTTTAAAAAAAAAACGTATAACTTTGAGATAGTGGATATGCATATGAGTATTGTTTTGAAATTAATTTTCAGTGGTTAAAGTGAACGTGTCAAATCAATCAAAGGTCATTCCAATAAGCATTTCTGCTAGCTTCTGTTTTACTTTTCATTGTCGAAAGTGATACCAACCAGATGTCACTTTCGATTTTATCACTTGACTCTGAGAGCCAGTCTGAGCATTTTGCCACATTCCGAACTTATTTTCGCCACTGCTATGCCACCGCGTTTCGCGTTGGTGTTTCTTATATTGTGCTCCACTTTCAAGGATAACAGGTTGTTTATCAATTCCAACGACAACAAGAGGAAGCTAACTGTACAAACCCAGGTGACGAAGTCAGAGATCCACGTTGCTGCATAGTTTCATATCAATATGTATTTGAGTGGAAACCCAGATTACGCTGACCGAATTGGAGAATCCCCAACCTCGTGGGTTCTATTCTGGCGCCGGACCATGATTAGCTCCAACGTGAAAAATCAACACACAATTCTTTCGAAATAAACTCTTGTTATTCTCTTTCGCCGGTCTGAGATCTGCCGAGACGGGTCAATTTGCCAATTGCAAACAATTATGTGTGGAGTTTGGTCGAGTGCGAGTGGTGTAAATGTCGCTTCACTTTCTGATCTCATCACCGAGCCGGCTGGTTTGATAAAAAAAATATACATAAAAACAACAAACAAACGAACAGACCAAAACAAAGTAATGCGTCACTAAGTAGTAAGTGGTATCATCGAGAATCAAGTGGTAGCTCCACACAAGCTGAAACTAATAAAGCCTGGGTTATAGTCCGATTGTTTATAAATAAGATTTTGGGTATCTGTTTCTTTCAAAAGGTATAAAAGTTTGTCTGTCTCATAAAGAGAGATTGGTGCATTTTGTGCCACAAATTTTTGTTCCTTTTTAACACGTGCGGTTAAAGGAGAAGCCAGGCGATAGCTAAATGGTTATAGCGTTAGTCTATTGAGGGAAGGTTCAGGGCTCGTTCCCCGTATTTCAAAAGATTTTCGACTTTAAATGTCGTCATTGGCAAGATCTGGCTATTACTAAATCCAGATCGACCGTCTCCTTTTAGAAATTGCCAATTTATCTAACAAATGTGAGACAGTTGCAAAAAATTGCTTCCTACCTACCAAATATTCTATTCCTTTTCTCCCTTCCTACCCTCCAAAACACAATGAGAAGCCACTGGAGAGTATAACAATTATGTATGTATTTCCGTAGTTACTTCACCATGACGGAAAGTGAAATGTTTGTCAAATAGTGAAGAGGCAACGTTTACAATATCAAGTAAGTCACTTTAAGAAGAAGGTTGAAAGAAACAAATACTCTAATTGCATACTCTCTTGTTAGAAAACAGACTAGAAAGTGACTGTACGTGTTAACATTTTGACTTTGCAGCAATGTGTTTTTCATGTTTGGACACATCGTTGGTAGATAGATATTTTTGGTTTATGGAACTGTTCTTTCGACTTTATGTTCTAAGCTTTATGAAGCACTCTCCTTTGACATTTGTTGCGAAAAATTTAGCATTCCTTATTCATAAAACATGTGTATGTATAGCTATTGCTAAATTGCGATGAATATGGAGAAGAGCGCTCAAGGCCGAGACCAATGTACTCTCGTATGCCCGAGGTTAGGCCAACTAATCGCGTGTCTACTACATATATGTACATATATCGCCAAAACCGTGCACATCCACTTCCTTTTGCGGTTTTGCGTTTTCGAAAAGTAGTTGTGAGTAATTAAACATCATTACTGAAAGTGTTTAGCGTTTTATTTACATCATTAAGGGGTGCGGTAATAATAATGTTTATAACGGACAGTCTCAATATTCAACCGTCACAGTTTTGACTTCCAACGGTGCTGAATTGAATTATATTTTAATAAATTTGACTAGTAAATGCAACTAGTCGGAGAGATAAATAAATAGTTTTCGAGGAAACTACTGTCAAGTAAAAACAGCTCGTATTCTTGCCGAACTATTGTATTGAAATGCGTATCTATCTATATATATATAAATGAATGTCTGTTTGTCTGTCTGTCTCTTATAGGCTCCTAAACCACTCAACCGATCGCGATGACACTTTCAGGACTTATTGTGATCATACCGGGGATGGTTCCTGAAAAAAAAAAACGGGAACGGGAACGGGCCTACTTACGCGTCATATAACGTACAAGGAACGAGAACGGGATTGGGAACGGGAACGGGATCGGGATCTGGAACGGGAACGGGATCGGGCATAGCAACGCATGCCGGGTCAGTTAGTTATATATATAATAGCCGAAATCCGTCTGTCTGTCTGTCTGTCTGCTGATAACGTTCGCTGAGGAAAAATAATTAAAAAACCAGAATGAGTGGGTATCGAACCCGGGACGCCAGGTCGGGAGTAATCGCGCTAACGCATACGCCACGGCAAATTGTTGATTTGGTCCTTTTTTTTTAAACATTACCTATACAAGGGATCGTGACTCTGCTTTACCTACAAAAGGGATCGTGTCTCTGCTAATAATACATAGATGGCGCTATAAAAACTATTATTTTTTTGGTCACTTACAACCGTGCGATTAATTATTGGGAATCTCTATAAAAAAAGCGCTTTACGTAATTTAAAATTCAGCGGGCGTTGAAATTCAACGGGCTTACACTAGTGATATATATAATTGCCGAAATCCGTCTGTCTGTCTGCTGATAACGCTCGCTGAGGAAAAATAATTAAAAAACCAGAACGAGTGGCGATCGAACCCGGGACCACAAGCTCGGGAAGAACGCGTTTACGCTAACCTGCCAAAACCAGTTGTTAATTTGGTCCTTTTTTTTTTAAGCATTACCTATAAAAGGGATCGTGAATCTGCTAACAAAACATAGATGGCGCTATAAAAACTATTTTCTATTTTTTTTTTTTTTTGATTTTTACAAAATTATAATTATTATATATATAATAATTAATAATTATAATATAAATAGTAAAGTAAAAAAAAAATATTTAAAATTCAGCGGGCGTTGATGTTCAACGGGCTTACACTAGTTTAAACATTGCTCATTGAATTTAACGTATGGTGTACGGTGTAGAAGTTTTGCACAAAGCATGTTTATTTTTTTAATTACATCTTTTGCTATTCAGTGACTGAAAATTCTCCAAAAGATGGCATTTTTGACAAAATGTGTAGTAGATACGCACTATGACATTTAAGCCGAACACATATTTCTTTTCAGTATGGCTTCACGTTTTTATTAACCAAAATGGCTTTAATTTGGCGACAACTTAATATTTTTGTTGTCCTTTCCTTTATTTTCATGTGGTGTACTTCGAACTAGAGTTTTTCTAATTTTAATACTTGAAAGTGTGATTATTATTAATCTTATTAAAAATGTGATCATATTTCTTCCATTAAAATAAAACTTCGTAAACGAAATCCAGTAAATAAAGTGTTGGTAGAAAAACCGCATTTACCAACAATCGAATGATACGCTTTTACCGGGTTTTAGAACTAGAAGATTCAATTTCTAAACTATTTACATACAATAGAACATTCATAATTCCTACAAATAGATAACATTAACAGTCAACACGTCATTCGAGATGACTGATTTTTCTGAAATAAAAATGTGACACAATTAATAGCACACACCTTGTTTAGGGAACAACAAAAGGAGTTGACACCGACTATTTTTGAATTTCTAAAAGTATTTTATACACAATGTGAAAAACCGCGTGAGCTGCGTACCTACATATGCATTGCTTTGAATTTTGGTCAATGCTCTGCTTCCGAAAGGCGAATTTGAATAACCAAATTGTTCTGTTCAGGTTTGCCAATCGTCCGTGCTTTTTTTATTATTATCAAATATACACTTCCGCATCCACCGCCACCTACTATGTATATACAACTACGTGTCGACTTCGTGTGTTAATTTTACCGAAACTTCGCTTGCAAACGTTTTTCGTATGTATTTTCCATTTATTTTTGGCACTTCCAAGGCTCTCGACGCCACATCGCTTCGCATACCGACACTCAGGAGCAGCTAAAAGAAATTCTAACGAAAAAAATAAAAAAATATTGTTCTACTTGGTATGCTTTCTGTGTATAGCTAATTTTATAAATGAAATCGTGTGTGCACGTTATCGTTTTCGCTGCGCTCGTACATATGTACATACATAGATGTGAATGTTCTCACAAATGTATGTTCGTGTCGCGAAACATGTACATATGTATGTATGTGCGTATTTATCCGTGGTATCGTTGTGTAGGTACGTTAAATTATCGCTTTATTTATCGACTATAGTAATGTCTCTTTTCGCGTGCTAAAATTCAATTGCTTAAAATAAGCATCATTATTCAAAATGACTACTGTCGAAATGTATTTTTATGTTTGTAAAAAGTGTGTAAAACTTACATACAGTGCTACCAACACTACAACAAATATGTATTACACTATGCATACATAGTACATGGCCATATACCATTTTAAAATTCTGCACATCTATTCTACATAGATGGAAATTAAGCTAGAAAACAAATATACATTGATATTCGACTCATCTACATATGTATGTACATACTAACAGAAATTTTCTTTCCTTTATATGTCAGTACCATACTTTAATACTACATATGATATGTACATACATACATACATACATACATATTTTGACAATAACCTTTTTAGAAGCAATTTACATAAGTACAATAAAGTAGTTGTGTCAATTGAAGCTATTGATATCTACATATTATAATGAACCTTCATATTTGAAAAGACTTTACGAGCACGACCTACGTTTTAATGTTCTATTGTGGATATGAATCACCAAGTTTGAATAACAACACAACAGGTACATTGCGTTTAATTGTAAAAATTGTAGGCGCACCTAATAAATAAAGTAAAAAAAAGAGTAAACATAGTATGTATGTATGTATAACAAAATTCAATCGCGAAGGCCATTATGAACTATTTAGATTACAACTTAATTTAAAAGTTGATGAAACTTTCACATATTATTAGCCCAGTCAGAGTTCAGTTATCCGGTTATGCCTATTCATTACTATGTATATCAGAGTTCACCACGCGTAACTAAATTCCTAGAAGCATGACTAGAATTCCTAGAATCTAGGGAAATTTGTCGTTACTGGTTGGTGTACTCTGTGTTATATACATACATACATATGTACATATATTTCGTTGCCAGGAGAATTATCAACTTTCGACAGAATGCTGCACACCGACATCCTCATCGTTTTATAATATTGAAGTACATATTTTAATATAAAAATTGAGCACGAACAATGTAATGGGAATGAATCCTTGATCCGGTTTCTACACTCAACTGAGTCACGTACGACGCGTTCCGAATATTTTAATGCACTTTTTTGCATTTAAAATAAACGCATTCGCATACGTGCTCTTCATAACGTACACCCCACAGTCGATGCTCAAATATGTTAATTAATTAATTCGCGAGTTAATATTGTTGTCTATATTATATAGTCAAGGTGAAACAGTATCTACTATTATAACTCTAGATTTATCGCAGTAGATTGTTTTGTTAAATAATATTATAAGAAATAAAAAAAAAAGTTTATTATTACTCGTTAAAGTTTCGCATAGTAAACATGTTTTTTTCGTTCAATCGTGAAATGAAAACAAAACAGAACGTGAATTATGTAATGTTCGTATAATATTTACAAAGCATTTGGGTAAATGGCATTTGATGTGCTTCGGAGTTCCTCAAACTATGCTAGTGTTCTACTCGTTTGACTGAATATTTTTTAATCAAACGATTCCGGCATCAAATTGTTAAGGTTAGGATATCCAAAATGGTGTCTTCGTACATTTTTTCATTCAGGTTATGTTATTCAAAATGAAGTCTCCACACATTTAAGTGTTTCGCGATAAGAAATTGAAAAACAGAGTGACATCTAAGATTTTTTCGTTGGATATTCGTAAAATATACGAAAACCAGTTAAAACAGCTTCACTTCGACAATGACGACACATATCTGCGGTAAAAATTTGACCATTTTGACCCAATCGGTGGGCGATAAACGAGCAAAAGACACAACGGTACAATGTTGCAACAACGTACACGCACACACGACTTTTCAACATTAATTTAATACACTGAACGTGTCAACGATATCACGGTATGCGAGATAAGAAATCATTTTATTGACGACATTGCTGATGTCGGTGAAAATGTAAGTGAACACACATGCGCACGTGAGTATTTTACATGTACATAAGTGCATCGAGGAAACTATTTCCGATACAGGTTGTTGGCATCTCAACTTCTAAATATTGTTTCGGTCCGTTGATCCAATAAGAATAAACACGTCGAGTGCTCGTTGGCTTTTGTCCAGTGTGACAACGTGCTGACCACGTCGTCGCATGTGAAAACATCTCTATCGCCTATCGGTTTAAAATTCAATCCGTGCAGAATTGATGTCAAAAAGTCAAAAGAGTCACTATTTGCGAGTTGAACGAGCCAAGGCTAAGCTCAAACCAATAACAATACAAAAAACAAACATTTCCGGCGTTCGACGGAGACTAGCATGTGCAAACCTTGCTACTAACAACCAAACGTTGGTTTGACTAACAATTCAATATAAAATTTAACTCACGAATCAAACTTTTAGCTTCAACTCTAACCTTAACTTAACTGTAGTGTCAAAGGAATTATCTCGAGAGTGGAGGCCAGTTCTCAGTTCAAAGAGAATTTCTACTCGGTCGCTATTCGATATCAAGTTCAGAGTACACCACTCGTAACTGTCGTAACCAAAAATTCCTAGAGGTATAGGATATAGGTAGAGATACGTGATTATCGCGTTTTGCGATAAGTGCGATATAGATGCGATAAAACCGATAATCGCGATATAGATGCGAAAACAGTAAAATATGCGAATAGATGCGAAAAATGAAAAATATCTCGCACAAATATCACTTCTCATCTTCAATGTATGTTTTTTAGCTACTTTTTTTATTAAAAAATTGACCGTGTAACTTAAAATCTAACTTATCATCCAATATTATACCTCACTTGCAGGCTGTATGTAAAATAAAAAAAATGTAGAGATATTACTTAACGTTACACAATTCAGCCCTAAAAATAAATATTTTGTCTGAAAACGGATTTTAAAGTTATTTTTAAAAGCTAATACGTCTTTTGAACTTGTACATTTTCGGAAAATTTACATAAATTCGGAACGTATTTAGTGTTCATTAAAACTTGATTGATTACGGTACGAATTTTTCACAAATTTCATCGAATAAAAAAATTGTTCACAATATTGTATGTGGAACCAAAAAGCGTCAAGACAGCAAATGCAAGCTTCCTGACGTTCGAATAATTGGCTGGAAATGATTGCCAACATTTGAATATAATACCACTTGCCGTGCTCTCTTTGGTGGTTAAATTTATTTCCACTTGTCTAAACATTTCCGTTAGTTTTTCAGTTCAAATACTTCTATTTTTAATTTCTATAAGACGCGAGTAAATTTAGGGTAAAAAAAAAAAAAAACTAATTTACATTTTTTTTTTTAATTTTATTTTACGATAAGTGTTGGATTATAAACGGAGCCGCCAATTTTTGCGCCCGGAGCCGCCGGTTCCCGACCACTGTACTAGATTAAAACAATCATCTATAGAAACATGTTCTACGCTGAGTTTTAATTAATTTTAATCATATTTTATTTTTGTATCCATGTTTTGTTTTGTTTCTCTATTAATTGTATTTAAATTGGACTTGTTAACTTCAAATTTGTGAAAAAAGAAATAAACGCTAAATAGATGCGAAAATTTGTTATTTTATTTGCTCCAAAACGCGAAATGGAAGATTCAAAACGCGAAATTTTATAAAAATAGATGCGAAAATCACGTATCTCTAGATATAGGTCATGGGGTGCTTAACCGGTCGATGGCGAAGCAAAAATCCATTCCGAATACGATTCTGCTTTGTAAATTTTGAAATGAATATTGCTTTCCATTTTTCAAATTTACTATATTGGTTCTATTTTGTTTACCAAGCCAAACGGTCTTCTCGAGCTCGTGCTTATCTATTAACGAAAAAAATTAATGGTCAAATCATGGGACCGCTATTTTTTCGTGGTATGCATTTGTTTAATCATTGGTTCTCAGCTACACTAACTAATTAGTCGAAAGAAATCAAGAGGACTTCTTGGAACTTTTAACATCTGCTCTATTACAATACCGCATACTTTCTTCGAAATTGCTGGTTCAAAACACGTGTTCTTATGAGAAAATATATTTAAACGACTGCATTCAGCAATGCGGACACGTTTGACAATGTCTTGATGACTTTTTGCGTTTTGCTTTTTTTGCCTTTTTGTAAAATTTGTATTAGTATAATATATCCGGACCTTCCCCTAAATTCTTTAATGGAAGTCGATCGCCATGCAAATTAAAATAAAAAAAGTAACTCCCAAACTGAAATATTTGGAATATGAGAATGAAATTGAAATTGGAATATGAAAATGAATGTTACCGGTGACGCGCTTATCGATCATATCGGTCCTTCGCGCGCTCTCTCTCGCGCGAAACGTTCAATAGAAGACGTTCGAGAGAAGATGAGAAAGAGAGAGCGCGAATGACCGATAAGTGCGCCGCCGGTAACATATCATAACGTAGTTTAAAATCATTTGCCGCTCGAGTTAGTACGTTAAGATAAAATAAAAACATATTGAAATAGAAAACCAATCCTTATAAACGTGGTAAAATAAAAAAACTCACCAAATAAATGCGAAATAACACCGGAAAAAATATGTAAAAAAAAATATATTGTTGACTTTAAAAATTTGCTAGATAGTTAATTATAAGTATTTTAAAGTAATAAAAAATCACAATCAATGGAAAAAATATCTGACTATTGATTTCAATACTCACTTTGAGCACAGCGATACTATATTTTGAGTTACAGACCGCAAAAGCCAAAAAAATGGATATTTTTTACATTTTTTAAATCGCGAATATCTCATAAACGAGAGCATATCAACAAAATCATTATCGGATTCGAATTCAGTGGGTCAAACTTAGTAAAGATTGACCAATATCCGCTCTGGGTATTTTTTTTCGTTGCTCAGTGTTTTTAAATATTCTAGTCCAGCGTCTAGTTTTTCGGAAGTAATAACCGCACATTATTACTTCAACTGACACTTTCAATTACAGTTGCAACATCTGAACGGTATTTTTCAAAATTGAATATTATAAAAAATTATTTGGGAAATTCCATGTCTCAGAATCGTTTACTCATGATTTTTCATTATTGACAATAGAAGCAAAAGTGGCGAATAAAATGGAAACGAAAGACATAATCCAAGATTTTGCGAACATGAAGAGTAGGAGGAAAGATTTTTCATTATAAGAATTTTCTCAATTTATGTCATTTATATAATTTAAATAAATTTATATAATTATGCCATGATTAATGTGTTTTTCTCCATCCAGAATTTTTTGAATTTTTTTTTTATTATTTTGTTTTGGGTTTTTTTTTAATTGTAGATATATAGGGGGGGGGCATATATTTTTTTTTTGGGGGGTGTTCCCGATACCGTCTCACTCGTTCTGTCACAAACATATTGATACTGATCGATAGATGATTAGACCCTCTTTCTGATGATATGCATTTTTTGTATTTCCTGTTTCCGGGCCGACATAGTAAAATTTTTAATTTTTTTCGACTTGTTTTTGATTTTTCATCAACAAATAATTTACATGGTTCATTTTTTATAAATCGACAGATCTTGAAAAGATATTTTGTTTGGTAGCAAAATCACCACGCTGGCACGTCAGAGTCGTGAGATATGCTGCTTTGAAATTTCCAAAAACGTCAAAAATAGCCGTTGAAAGATACGCCCCCTCCCCCGCGCCTCGCGCATGCCCGGTGCCTACTTAAGGTCGGAAATTTATCGTAGACATATAACCGAGCGAATAAAACAACATTCATGTCAATCGTGTTATTATTAACGAAGTTATAGTGTTGGAATGTATGCCCATCCAAACGTAACACCGCCGTTTCCATACTGGTACCCCATACTGGTCCGCGTATACATAGACGTATTCACGTCAAAAGGTTAAGCACTCATGATATAGGCTAATTCCTTTTCTAAATCCCAGTTTGATATTTTAAGGAAACACTACGAGAGTGGAAGCCCCCCAGTTCTATGTTCAAAGAGAATTCAATACAGTTGAAGAAATTACTATTTTTATTTTCTTCTTAGATGGTAGATATGCTATTTTTTACATCTTCTTTTTTGTGAAAAGTGGATATAGTTTAATCTTTAAATTGAAAGATTAAAGCTTAAAAATCAAAGATTAAAACTTTGAAAGCCAAAAACGCACGGTAAAGTTTTTAGCACAACCGCGGAAGTGTTAATACTGGGCGACTATAAACTGGTTATAACTGGCTCAACAGCAGATTATCCACAATAGAAATTCTTTTAATAAATTCCATGCCGAGCGCCGTTTGCTATCCGAAGAAAATTTGCACAATATGAAAATAAACACTAAAATCCAACGAAAAAAATGTTTATTCGTAATTATCGCATTCGAACATTCGACTCTGCGTTAACTTATTCAGGTTGTAAATTTATATTTTATTTCATACTGTGTGTTTTTTTCCCTAGAAAAATTCTATATATTTTTTTTTTGTAATTTGAACCGGTTTCTACTGGTGTCGCATTAAGTACATACGGATAACATGGTCTCACATGATAATATTATTATTTTGATTGAATCGAAATTGCTCCTTCATCGATTGTGCTAGTCAACAACTTATCAACACCTGATTAAGGTGAAGGTCGTCTGCGAACGATGTGTGTATTTTTGATTAATTTTTTTTGTCAATTCTTAGAAATTATCGAAAACAAACTCTGTTTCATTTGTCATTCAATACGTGCATTGACAGATACAAAAGAATAGTGAAAAACTATTTTTAATATTTGCACAATCTTATCTCTTTTATGAATCACTAAAGCCGAAGCTTAGCAAATATGAAGGTGTATTGCGTCTTGCTCAATATGCAGTGTCTGCTCTGGTGTACTATAGTCAGTTTAAGCTCAAGGGTTAATACTTTTGTAAGGGCGATACTAGTAAAACAACGGTAGTAGTTGTAGAGCAACTTTATTGGTTGAAAGGCCGAGTAAATTGTATTTTATACTTATGAGCGGTTATCGGGGCTAACAACCAGTAACGGTCGGTTACCCCGATTCAGTTGAATCATAAAGTACCCATCAATAATCCCAATAAATACCCCAAAAAATCAATAAATTGGTGGTATTTCGTATTATGTACATAAAGGAATCATTGTATAGCATTGCAAATAATGTCATTAAAAATTGTGCATAATTGTCGGTAGAATTGATTTGATAAAAAAAAAATTTTTTACTAAAAAAATACGTTTAAATTCAAGCAGCAAAACGTGGTTGCGGCGAAAGGTAGCGCACCCAACCCAACGAGTGAAAAATAATAAAATTTGGAGAAACCTCCCACCGTTTGAGATCATCATTTCGATTTCATTCGTCTACGACAGGGGTCGGCAACATAATTTACATGGGGGGCCACATTGAGATATTGGGATTTGTCCGGGGGCCACATTTGAAATAATTTTTTTTTACCTATGTAAATGCGATTTTTTAGGTTTTTAAATCAATAAAAATAATTTTATAATAAAAATGGTATAAAAAAATATAAACCAAAATAAAAAAAATTTTGAAGTAAAACAAACAAATACAAATTAGTGAGAGGTTTAGTTTTTTTGTAATTTTTTTTGCCAATTCAGTCAAATCAACGTCGAAACTAGTGGTGCTAACTCGAAGCAACGAACGTAAATGACAATCTGTAATGATTCTAGTCCGATGTTTATTTTTAATATAATTCATTCTAGAAAATATTTGTTCACAAATATATGTGCTGGCAAATATAGTTATCGTTGCAGCTGAAAATTTCTTCAGAGCAGGAAATAAAGAAGTTGAAAGTCCAGTATAGAACTCTGTTAACTTCGTCACTTTAAAAGTGTCTTTTAATACGTCATTGGTTTGTAAATCAATTACTGTATATAAGAATAAAAACAAAAATTAAAATTAATTTGTACCTTACATACTTAAAAAATATAATGCATTTGAAACAAAAATAAATAAAATTGAAAATTAAAAAAAAAATTATTTATAAAAATATAAAAAATAAAAAAAACAAGAATAATATAATTATATTTATTTATTAATTATAATCCCAAGTGAAAATACATACTTTTGACTTTTGATTTGAACTGGACGACTACTTAGAAAGATCTGAAAGCTGAAAAGTACTACAAATGAAAGATAAAATACCCGACTATAGATTTCAATATTCATTTTGAACAAAAAATTGACCGATTTTGAGACATCGAACGAACAACACCAAGAAATAGAAAAATCGCGTGATTGAAAAAACACATATCTCCGAATCTCGAGCCAATCAACATTTTTTATTTGCCAGATTCGTGTTAACTGGGCACAGATCTATAAGAAAAGTCATATCTCGTCTCGGAAGCAAAGAAAAAGTCGTCATTTTTCGAACAGTGTAATCAGGAACATCTTCAATATTGTGTGAAATCGAGTCGGGAGACATTTTAAAACACTTCGCGAGCCACCTCTTGCCGACCCCTGGTCTACGATGATTGCCACAGAAGAATAACAATGAGTCATTGTTCATCTTCAAAGGCAATTAATTATTGTGACCGCGAAATAGTCTTGTGGCATTGACGCATATGCGCGTTTGTCGCATGTGAACATGCAAATTTGAACTGGTTTTTGGCGAAAATTTGACTAGAATCAACTGTATTTTGAATTAAATTTCTGAAAGACAAAGGTTGAAGTCACATCATGCAGTAAATAACCATAACCATAAGAAGCATAACATCATCTGAACATCGATGAAGTGTAACAACCAAAGAAAGTGCTCTTGATGATTTTATTCACCAGAAAAATTACAAATTGAGGACCATTTTATCAAAAGTCAATAATTGCAAAAACATGATTTTTCACAAAAATCTACGTGTATTTTTAAAATATATGATATATATTTGATAAATGAAGCGTAGATATATGTATGTATATGGTAAGGTAATATCAATATTGTAAAAAAATATTCTCTATTCAAAAAAGTATTTTGAAAATCGAAGGTTTTTTCAAAATTCGATAAATGCTTGATTTTTCCATCAGTTATTAAATTATCCCTTATTTTCACATACAAAACTTATCATTTTGAGATTAATTGAGGGCATTTTTTACGAAATTGACTTTCTAACCATTAAGTTATCGTCTGCCTTAATAAATGATCTAAATTCGAGCGCTAGTATAATTCAAGAGTGAACTTTGTCATTTAAACACACTTTCGACGAAGGATGCATGCTGGTTTAGATGCTGTGGGTGTGTCGTCCGCGTGTTCTACCAGTTTCACTGGTCTACCAATACCCACTATACTACATTTATCGACGAAAAAGAAATGTTTCAAATGCCACAAGTCGAGGCCCCAATCACCAGTTCTCAAATCAAACCACGTGGTTCTGCGAGAGATTGACAAAGTCGAATACTTGAGGTATTTAGATTGAAATACATTCACGTTGTGCAATTAAATGTACTGGAAATATCATTTATCAACACGTACGACACGAAACAAATATGCGAAACACGAAATATAAACGATTCGAGTATTCATAACAGTAGTACATAATATGAAATCATTGTCGCTGCCATATTTGAAATTGCATATGAAAAGAGAATCTCAATCGCGCACCTTTCATAAATATGTACCTAGATGATGTTTTTTTTTTACTTTTCTAAAATTGTTGTGTTAAAATATTCGCTAGGTTGCCGATCTTACAGCTAGACAATGAGTTGTAAAAAAAATAGCACCAAGATCGACGAAATGCTATTTCCGGTCGTGTTTGTGCGTTGGCGAATCGGGCAAATCAGAATTCAACGTGAATACATTGTCTCTTATTGAAACTCAAATTTAAAGTGTTAAGCTACGTTTACATGGCCAATAAATTCGACCAGTTTATTAAATTGTACTGACGACCTAATAAAAGTGATGCATTGATGTTTGTTTACACGCAACTGACAGTGCTGCCATTCAATAGCTGATCGAAAAAATTAGTCCTGTTTTCAGGAAACCTTACACAGTAATCTAGTGATTATAAGAAGAAGGAAGGATGGTAATGATAATTAAGGAGTGCTAGCGAAAATAAAGGGGTGGGGGTGATAGTTATGAAAAAAAAAAACTTTCATGGTATATCTTCTTATTTTTCTAATCTTTGTCTTTTTTGATCTATTTTCTACTTTTGCCTATTATTTATTGATCTTATGCCCTTTTCATTCGTTGGTTTGAGAGCCATTGGGATTGGTGATTGCGGTCTCGGAAACCAGAACACAGAAAAATGTGATTTTGCGTGAAATTTCGGTGATCTTAAATAAAATAAACACCCAAAGTCATTAAAATGTTAGATTATATCATAGTGCTTTATTTTAGCAACAATCGTTAAGAAAAGGAACAACAAAAAAAAATTTAGGAGAATTATAATCCGAGAAGGGTTTTATGACCAAACGCAGTTTTTCACGGTTGAATGAAATTTGTAAAAAAAAAACACACTTGAGCGTAAACTTTTAATTTTATTAGTCACATGGTATTACATATTTACAAAATACAAAAACTTTATTTATATTTTGTTGCGGCTCCTTTTGCTTTTATAACGGCTTTTATACGAGTAGGCATGGAATCTATAAAGTTTTTTAAAATTTCGTCATTTCATACTTTTTTAATTGTTTCTTTTAATGATTTAAGACTAGATACATTGGTCTTACTTATTCTATATTTTGCAACTATCCGCAAGTTTTCGATTGGGTTGAAATCGGGACGATTCCCGGGCCATGTTAATTTCTTGACACCAAATTTCGTGCAAATAATCCCGAACCAAAAAAAGTAAAAGTAAAGTAAAAGTTATATCAGTTTTTTGATTAACATTTTATTAATTACATTCAATACCATTAGATAAAATTAATTCCCACCAAATTAGCTCGTTGACAAGGGGCAGAGTCATCTTGAAATATGACATCATCAGAATATGAAATATGATTTTCCATCGATGGACTGAAACTTTCTTATAAGATTTTTTTTATATTTTATTCCGTTGATGGCACCTTGCAGAAACTGTATTCGACCAATTCCATAATAAAATAAACATCCCCAGACCATTTGACTTGGAGGATACTTAACTTTCTTCAGGGTACATTTTTGGTTGAATCTCTCTCCAACTTCTCTCCGAACATACGGAAAACCATCACAGCTGAAGAAGTTGAATTTCGACTCATCTGAAAGTATCACTCGTCGCCAATCGGATGTCCCCCAATTTTCGTGATATTTCGCTCATTCCTATCGGGTTTTCATCATTTTCTTCGTAAGAAATTGTTTTATCGCAGGTTTTCGAGCATTTAGTCCAGCTTCTCTGAGTCGTCTTCTTAAGGTTACGTCACTGATTTCAATTGAAAATTGATCAGAGATGTCTTTTCTTATCTCTACAGCAGTTTTAAATCGTTGCCAAAAAGATAATCGAGTTATCAGGCGATCTTATCTCTCGGATGTGCATATTTTCTGTCCTGTCCCCTTCTTACGAGCATAAGTTCCAGAATCCTTTTTCTTTTTCATTATTCTTGACACGGTAGATACAGAACATCCCATTTGTTTAGAAATTGACCGCAATGAATGTCTAGAGTCTGCCAAAGCCGCGATTTTTATATTCTCCTCCAATGATAGTCGAGTGTATTTTTTCATGGTATTTTTATTTTCAACGATTTTGATCCGTAAACCTCGAAATCTCACACTTAACTGAACTCAAATCTTAGAAAACTATCATATGTAAAAGACCCGATCATTAAAAACCACACATCTAAAGGGACAATATTTTTACTGCCCAAAAATCGTAAAATCACAAGTGTTGCGGTTTCCGAGACCGCAACTGTACTGTACGCAATAGCAATTTTTACTTTATCCTAATCGGATAAAGTATTGTGATCGTGCGAAAATTCCACCTCGAGATTTTGACTGATTTGGATCAACTATCATCCCCTGATCACGTTTTCATGATTTCTGGAAAATGTCTGTATGTCTGTATGTCTGGGACTATGTGTGTGTGTGTATGTGTGTGTGTTTTCTCCGAAACTATCAAGTCTATCAAGCTGAAATTTCATATCTATTATTTTCACGTAAGGTGTAAGAGCCAAAAGGAATTTGGTCAACATCAATCAACCCGGAAGTAGGGTTTTTTTCGTACAGAAAATTCAAAAATCCTGTAAAAAATCATATTTCCGAAACTGCCCCATCGATCAGGTTGAAATTTCATATCTATAGTTTTCACGTTAGCCTTAAGAGATACTGTGATTTTGGTCAAAATCCGTCTGACAGAAGTGGCAGTTTACTCTTGAACGATTTTTTGTTTTTTTTTTTTTTCGGCCTTTTAAATGTGTAGTATCGTCACAATATTATAATGTTGTACTCCTGAGTAAAATTGCTAGTTTTTTTAGAAAACAATGTCTGTCTCACGAAGTGCTTGGGAAAACATCAGTTGTACAGGACCGAGCAAAACGTATTGGTTATAGTACTATGTACTGTTGGATTTCATATACGATTACACTCGTATATCAATTATTCGCGTGCTACGTTCACGCGTCACGAGTTGTTTATCGGTCGTTAAAGTAGCGTTCTGCAGTGAACCGGCCAAGCTTGCACATTTTTTTGCTTTTATATATCTATACATATATAAAAGCAAAAGAGTAAGTAAGTCAAGTGATGCAAAAAAACTATTGATAAAGTACAACACAACTTCTCACTCATCGAATTTTGCTCTTTAAAAGTGACGGTACACGTATCGTATTTTGCGGTTGAAAATCTAGCCAACACTTATTGTTTTCAAATTTCAAAACCATCAAATGTCAAACTGCTCTTCACAATATCTTGTTGAGTTTTTGCACATTAATTAAATGTTTCAACTCGTCGAACTCGCCTTGACGATTGACGGTAATTTTACCAGTATAAATTAGTATTCAAATGATTGGCAAAGTGGCGCCGAGCACCATTAGGCAAGCTAAACAGTCCTACGTATTCCACATTTCACAATATTGCATGTTTAATTTGTTGTGTTTTTTTGGGCATATTGAATGAATTTCATTGTGTCTAACGGTTGAGTTTCCATACTGGCGAAAAATTTTTTTTTACATAATATTAAGTATAACCAATCAGGTTGCCTTTGCGTTGAATATCAGGTTTATGTCAATTTCATACTCGACACCTTTCTCTTCTATATACATACATATATGCAACGAAATTAATCTATTAGGCATACGAATTACAAATTAATTGACAAATGTTGTGGCGTAACTACCGCCACTTCAAATCAAAGAGAATATTCTAGTGGAAGTTTATCTTAACTCTGACATTGTAGAATGGTAGATATTACCGTACCTAGTCCATAGGCTCAGTGGTTAGAGTTTTGCTTTCTTGAGCGATGGTCCGAAGTTCGAACCACCTAATATCGAAAGGTTTTCTCACTTAACATTAAATACTGTAATTTGCAATATTATTAGATCCAGGTCAGCCGTCTCCTGCTAGAATTTGCCAATTTGTCTTAATTCTGAGAAAGTTCCACATATTGGCACCACAAAAAAAAATCCTTCTTAGCACCACATCATTATCCGTTCCTTCTCTCCTTTCCTCCCCTCCAGAAGGCAATTAGAAATCACTAGAGAGTGTATTTTCCTAGTAACTACACTTTGACAGTCGGTAAAATGTTTGTCAAGTAGTGAAGAGGCAACGCTTGATATCAAGTACGCCACCTTGGGAAGAAGTAAACTAGTACCTAGAGCATTTTGCACTTGAGAGGGTTCATTTATATATTTTGCACCCAACGATTTATCCATTCAAAAGTTTCATCTACTCATTGTCACAATTCAAATCAAATCTGATGTGAGTACATATATGTAAGTATATGTACATATGTATATTTATGTAGTGGCCTAGTGGGCTAGACAGTGGGTGTGGAGCTTGTGATAAAAAATCCAGTCACAGTTATTGGCTGACGTCAACCCTACAGGTTTCCACTACTTATTACATACCAGATCTAAGTCGCATGCTCTTTTGATGTTTGTTTGTGTATATTAATTTGTCGGTCATTTGCGCCGACGATGATAAACAAACGACATTCTTGTATCTGCGTATCGAAAATGGCGACTGGCCCGCCCGGTGCGCAGAATAGATAGCGTGCGTCACTATTCAATTATTGATCGATACAGTTTATTAAAATGTCACCAAAGCATTTAAACTTCTAAGGTAAATAGTTAGTTCAAAATAATAATCAGCTGGCCTATGTTCTCTCCTCTCCTTCTTTAGATCTTTCCAAACCAACGGCGGTACAGCGGGAGCGAAAGCAAGAGTTCAAATCGTCACGTTTTTTCATATGTAACAGTTGTAACAGTACATACATATGTAACAGTTTCAGTAAGCTGTTCATTTAATAGCCTGGGATTTTTCTACGGGATGGGGGCTTGGACTCTAAAAGTAACGTCCATACGTAAACTCGAAGCTTTCGAGATGTGGACGATGCGTCTCATGTTTCGTGTATCTTAGACGGATCATGTTAGTAATCCAGAAATTTTAAAGAGGGCTGGCTTAAAGAGTCGAGAATTATTCAGCACAATCAAAAGAGAAAAATATAAAACGAAAACACTCGTTCCAGAAACTGATGATAGAAAGAAAAATCAAAGGGAATCGAGGAATCGGACGAAAGCGACAGTCACGACTGAACAAAATCATGTTTCATTTTCTTTTCTATCTCTCTTCTCTTCTCCAGCGTTCCTTCGTCTCCGTCAATTTGCATTAGAATGCGAAAACATGCGACGACTGTAGTAAATTTAAATTACAAATTATACGTATGTGCTGTACGCGCACGTCTTCCTCATTTGAATACGTAATACATAAATATGTATCGATTTATTTTTATTGTGGCAGCATTGTCCAATTATTATTATTTCAAGCGACGATTCCGAAATTATTTGAATGTAAATTATGCACTCGTTAAAGGTCAGAACTTGATAGGCTGAAAAGGGTACCGTAAGGCCCGTATCGCACTTGGCAGCCATGGCCGCGGCAGCCACAACGATGTTAAAAAATGTATGTGGCTGCTGGCTGCCTGTTTGATAACGCAGTAAGGCAGCCACGGCAGAGTACGGGCTCCGATACGCAGCAGCCAGACTGCCGCAGCCAACACGAGATGCCGACAACGGCCAACACGTACAAAAGGATCCGAGATTCGAGATTGCGAAGCAAATATTGTATTGAAAATATGTTGTATCTACGATGTTATCGCTGTCCATTTGCAGTGCATACGCAGTGAAATAATAAAAGACACTTTTTTTATACATTAAAAAACTAGACAAGATACGGTATTTATTCTTTTAATATCAGACTTCTTATCTTGATATAATCTTTTTTAACAGTTAGCAATGCTGCCAACTTGAAATCTCCTAGCTTTGCTCATCCGCATACAAATTAATTATAACTGAAAAACAGAATGATCAAAAAAGACTTTAACCATTTTTCATCCTAAATAAACAAAAGTGTAAAACAAACGTTTACGTATAATGCCATTTTAAATACACAAAAATTGTGTACTTTGCATTGAAATGTATCGGCAACATTCCAAACAGACGTATTTACGACCATGTCCCATCATTTCACATGTTATACACAAATTTCAAAACAATTCAACGCAGACGATAAACATGCTCATGTTACCAATTCGAACACACATCTCTAATAAGTCGCACATTGACCTTTTATCAATGAGAAAAAAAATTCAGTTGTTTACAAACGCCTAAAAAAAGAGATAAGCTCGCGGTAATTGCAATAGAGAGGTGACATGACATCATTATTTAACGAAAGAAAAAAGAAGTCAAAGGGTTATAATAGATTATTTTTTGCACCTGCGATTTTATTTTACACAACTGCGCACTGTTTAGTCTCGTTTCTATTGTAAATTCTTTCAAGTTTCAAAAGATGAACTACATACAACTGCGTGTTCGAATAATTTCAACGTTTGCCATTTTATGGGGGTGAGCACGCTATACCGATCGTAATTTTTTGTTTTTTTTTTCACAACATTGCGCAAAAATCAATACATACTAAAATACAAATCTTCGTAATCTGCATAAGAAGGCGATCGTGCATCATTTGAATCGTTTAATTGTCTCGTGATAAATGCTGTTGCCATTGTTCAAAAAGACAAGTGGTAATGGCGACTCATGTTCATGAAACCATTGTTGAAATACAAGCCAGACTTGTGTTACAACATTTAATCGGACTATTCGATCAACGATGATTAAATGCGTTTCTTTTTTGTGTGTACATACATATTTTAATACATACATACATACATACATGCCTTGTGAAAAGCATCTTAATATACCATCCTATTAACTCATTCCTTGCCACTCTCTTAATTTCTACGTATACTACATGCAACGCTTGAAAAGATCTTCTTTCATATTTTCTAAATCCATTTACATATTCTCCAATTGTAATACAAAGCTTACGCTGAAAGACTAAAACAGAGTACACCACCCATAACCACAAATTCCTAGATGCCAAGAAAAGGATAAGGAAAGGAAAAGGATAAAGCTAAATTGTTTAAGGCTTGGTTTCGCGCGTGCTGCAGCCTCCTACGGTGCACGCTGCAGCTAGAAGGGAGAAGCGCATCTCGCTCGAACACCATACGATAGAGAAAGATGCACTTCTCCCTTCTAGCTGCCGCGTGCACCGAAGCAGACTGCAGAAAGATGCAGCAGCCAGACAGGCAGCCACTGGCCGCCGCGGCCAACACGAGATGTATTTAACAAAGCAAATGTATGTGGCTGCCTGTGCGATGCACGCACTAGCAGCCTGGCTGCTCGGCAGCCAGTCAATTCACGTTTGCCATTTGCCGAAGCGGCTGAAAATCTGAATAAACAATTCCAATTACATTATAAATTTTATACTAAATTCAATGAATAAGATTAAAATATAAAAAAAAATTCTCGCTAATGTTGCGCGTTGGAAATAATGTACATATGTATATAAAACTATTTTCAACGAATTACACTGAGCAACAAAAAAAATACCCAGAGCGGAGATTAGTCGATCTTTACTAAGTTTGACCCACTAAATTCGAATCCGATAATGATTTTTGTTGAAATGCTCTCGTTTATGAGATAGTTACGATTTAAAAAATGTAAAAAATATCAATTTTTTTGGCTTTTGCGGCTTATAACTCAAAATATAGTATTGTTGTGCTCAAAGTGAGTATTTAAATCAATAGTCAGATATTTTTTGTGATTTTTTATTACTTTAAAATATATATTATTTTTCTCCCGTGCTATTTGGCGAGTTTTTTTATTTGACCACGTTTATAAGGATTGGTTTTCTATTTCAAAATTTTTTTATTTTATCTAAACGTACTAATTCGAGCGGAAAATGATTTGAGCCAAAAAAATGGATATTTTTTACATTTTTTAAATCGCGAATATCTCATAAACGAAAGCATTTCAACAAAAATAATTATTGGATTCGAATTCAGTGGCTCAAATTTAGTAAAGATTTAATAATCTCCGCTCTGGGTTTTAAAAAACGTGATTTTTTGTTCCTCAGTGTTATTTGCATCTACATATGTATGTACATACAGTACAAAAGGATCCGAGACCCGAGATTACGAACCAAATATTGCATTGAAAATATTTTGTATCTACAATGTTATCGCTGACCATTTGTGAGTGTGTTCTCATCGTTCTGGCTGCCCCTTTGGCTGCTTGAACTGGGTGCACGTTTTTCTGGCCGCCGCGGCCATGGCTGCGCAGCCAGGCAGCCAAGTGCGTTACGGGCCTTACGCTCTCTTTCTATTCATAATTTTTAGCACTTTCATTTGACACCTTTTATGCAAGCAGATATTAAAACCATCAGCATTTTAATAGAGAAGTAAGTAATAGTAATAGTGATAGTAATAGTAATAGTGGTAGTAATAGTAATAGTAATAGTAATAGAGAAGTAAGTAAGTAGTAATAGTTACAATAATGTTGTATTCACATGATATTTCAGTTGGTTTCAGGAAAAAGTCCACAAAGATGTTGCACTACATGTTATTACAGATTGAGTAGATTATAATTCATAATGCAAAAACACATCACCTTCGTGTTGACAATGTCGTTTTCTATTCGTGTTTGTAAACAACAAATGTCATCGATTATTATGCGTTGCTAAATTGTTTACACAAAATTGATTTAATTCAAACTTAATCGAACCGATTAATAATAATGCAGGTAATGCGCAGATAGGAAACGATTCAGACGATAAAAAAATATTATTCCAATGCTTTAAAAAATAAATAAAAACAACATTTCAGTGAAACACATATGTTTGTGATAAATAATAATTGGAGTAGGATACGTATGACTTTATATCAAACAAAAATTGCGTTCAGCGTATGCGAAGAATTTTCTGCGCAACGCAATGGGTAGGTATATAAATATTTAATGCAAATTTGCGAATCAATTTTTAGCATAAACCATCTGTCACTTGTCTGATATAAGTAATATGGGTCATATTAATTTAGTCTAAGCATATTGTAACTTTTTCAATTATATATTGATAGCAAAATATGATTATTACTAAAACCAAAACTATCCTCGTGTACATTTTTCACAAAATCATTATTCTTAATAAGTGTTCAACGGCTACCTTGGCAAAAAACTTTTTCTATCTGAAGAAAGGTTACCCATTTGCTGTTTTTTCTTCTTATCAACGCCAGAGCACAAAATACCGCGGTTTAAAATTTGTATGGGTTGCTATATTTGTATAGTTGCTAACTTGCGATTATTTTTGCGATTATCCGTACAAATTGCCTTTTTGTCGCAAGTGTGAAACCGTAGTAATACTGCTCTAAATCTCGATGAAATTATTGGAATGCCCCTTTGCTCACAGTGCGAAACTAAAAATGAACCTTGGATTATTTTATTTAGAATGGACGGAATTTCAATCGAAGTTTTTTCTACAACGGGTAAAATTGTACAAAAATTTATCGCTTTTTTGGCAATGTTTACTAATTCACATTGCCGTGAAATGAATATTCACACCGCGCAAGTCAATTTGTATAGGTTGTCATAGCAATGCATACAAAATAACAAAAATGACTTCTTTTTTATATGAAAACGCACTAGAACCTTAGAATTTTTAATATGTAGCGTATATTTTATAACGAATATACCGATACGTAATATATGTATTTTCAGTGAGCCAAACAAACACGTAAACATTGCACTTAGTAGTATTTTGTTTGTGAATCGAATATAAAAAAAGTAAAGGAAAAACAAATTAATTTATTCAAATTACATAATTCGTGAGCACCGTGTCGTTGATAGGCGTGGTGTATCCCCCTCCCTCTCTCCTCCACGTTGGCCAGCTGTGCTTACAAAACAACCACGTTTCAAAACATAACCTATAAGGTTTGTTTATATTTTTATGGCAAACAACAAACTTTTGGCATATATTGTCGACTATTTTATCGCGTATTATCTCAACATGACGCAATGGCAGATTTCAGTTTGGTTTTTGTGCGAAATGCGCAATGTTTCCATCGAACATGGCGGCCTGCCGGCCACGTGCTCGTTTATTTTGATACAGCCAATGTGTAATTGTCGTTAGCGATGTCCCCCTGTATAGGTTTATCCGACGTTCTATAGATTGCATTGGGAAAATGTTGATGTAAGTTCGACAATTTTGCTAGAATTGTAATTTTTATGTGTTGAAAATAATATTGTACATACATAATAATATGTAGTTTAGTTTAGCTGTCAAAGATTGCATATTATTCGGTTTGCGTACTTACGCCCGCCGGTGGGGTGATTCTTTGTGACGTGAGCAGCCAATGTCAAACGTTTCTGTCGCGGTACCTCTTGTGACTTGCAATCATGTGAATCTTGTATGTGAATGTGAATGTGAATCTTGTGAATAATATTGCACAACATTTTCTTCAAATCCACAATTTGCTGTTAGATGTTATTGAAATCTTTGTATTATATGAAGCATTTTTAAAAAACTATTTTTCATTTTTAAACAAAGAAAACGTAATCAAAATCCAAATGACGCACATATTCTTCTAATCTTTGCTGGTTTGAAAAGAACACAGTGAACAATAGAACGAATAGAACGAAGCGAATGATAATAATAGAACTGATAGATACAGCGAAAAACCGAAGTAAATTATGTTATCGGTTGTAGTAATAGTTTTTGATAATTCGCGTCCTCGGAGCACAAGGTGACATGTCCACGATTTTGCGAAAATGAACTAAATGAACTACGAATGCAACTTTGTTCCTCTTTAATTATTATTCTATCAAGGCAATCGAGTGGCAGTTTTTACTTTATCCTAATCGGATAAAGTATTGTAATCGTGCGAAAATACGACTTAGAGATTTTGACTGATTTGTATCAAGTATCATCCCCTGATCACGTTTTCATGATTTCTGGAAAATGTCTGTATGTCTGTGTACCTGTGTGTAGAATCGCTAATAACTTAAAAAACGTTTATCCTATTACACTGAAACGTCATATTTATGTATTTGTTTTTTGCCGGCCATTACAATCCATAAGGCTTTCAAAAAATTTCGTCGACCGGAAGTGGTACTTCCCATAGATATAGAATAACATAGATGGGCCCTAACGCCCGAGAAGTATCCGGAATTTATCTAATGCACACTGAACGACTAATGCACCCAGCGTCATTTGCTTGCTTGACTCCAAGCGAGTAGGTCGATTGACATTTTTTCGAAAAGTCCACCTTGTGTAACGAAATTGTGTTACAATTATTCGAGAAAACATAAAAAGGAGGATGGCATCACATATCATAATAAGAATATATACTATTTCTTTAATTATAATAGTATTTTTAACATTATTAAAATATCGGCACGTTGTGTGTATAGTAGACTCTAATACCACGCAGCGATCGGAAACCTATGCCACGCGTGCCACTAAGATGCACGTGGAATGTTTTTTGGCACTGAAGGAAATTCGGAAATCTGCATAAAGTTAAAAACTTCAAACTATGAACTAAATATTGGTGTCAGCTTCAAAAATTAAGAAGTTACTAATGATTAAATATTGTAATTTTTAATGATGGTTTTATTTTTATTCTATATCTATGGGTACTTCCCTTGAAAAGTCACCTAATTTTTGGAAGGTTTTTCCAGCAAAACTATACACATTTAGCTGAAATTTTGCATATGTAGTTATATGTAACGACCTTCAAAATAATAGAATTTTTAAACATTTTTTTCTAACCGAAGTAGTACGTTTATTCTTGGTTTTTGGTGCTTTTAACTTTTTCTTCGAAACTATCAAGTCTATCAAGCTGAAATTTTATATCTATTGCTTTCACGTAAGGTTTAAGAGATATTATGATTTTGGTCAAGATCCGCCCACCGGAAGTGGCAGCTTACACCTGAACGCGATTTCGTTTTTCATTTTTTTCGGCCTTTTAAATATTTGGAATATTCATAATTTTGTAATACTATAATCACTATGCTAATTATAATCTGTGAAAAGAAAATCGTCAAAATAGCTCTATCGTAAGTGGGATTTTTTTCTTGTAAAAAAGTCAAAAATCCTGTTATTTTCTTTGTGCACGGTTTTTTGACTTTTTCAGTTTTTGGTTACTCTTCATATTCCTCAAATATGTGCCCGAATTTTTTTTTGCTATCACAAAAGTTCTACTAATATTCTAGGAGCACACACAAGTGACAAGTCTGGACTGTATGCATGCAATTTGAACATTTTACCTGTGTTAATTCAATATATATGAAATAGTATCCAAACATCGAGAGTACAATGTGTAAAATAAATTATCATTTTTATATAAAATTTTATGATTTATGATGATCATTTCAAACTTTAAAATTGCACTAAAAATTTATTATTTTGGACACGTCACCTTTGTGCTCTGAGGATGCGATTATGAACATTGAAAGTTTTTTAAAATTGATTTGATCGTTTATGGCACATACAAATCATTCAGATTGTTTATGATTGATTCAGTAAGGCCGGGCGCACACTGGGTACATATTCGTTCGAATTCGTGTCGTGAGTATGTTGTTGTCCCTCACACGTATGGCGTTGTCTCTCTTTGAGGGACAACAACATACGTATGACACGAATTCGTACGAATACGTACCCAGTGTGCGCCCGGCCTAAGACTGAGAGAAACTGCATTTCTTGGATCGAAATTGTATGTAATCCAGATTGATATGATATTAATATCAATCTGGATATATCAATATGATATTAATATCAATCTGGATATTCAATATGATATTAATATCAATCTGGATATATCAATATGATATTAATATCATATTGATATGATGATTTAACAAAAAAGTACTACGACTCCTTATTTTGTGCAATAAATTGAACCAATCCCTTACTGAAATTCCAGGCATGGCTAAAAATATTGCTCATTACATAAAATAACTAAAATTGATGAATTATCGTTCATCACGCTTTTTTCTTTCGAGTTGTGGGTGGGTGTCGCGAGCCACAGTTTGCCAGTGGCTCACCAGAGAAACAGTCCCCGTATATATTATCGAACGGCCTCTGCAAGTACGCAGTTGCCAGTTGCCAGTTGCCAGTTGTCAGTTGTAGTCTTTGGTGTTTCGCGGGCCGTTCGGTCGTCCGGTTTGTCCGATTTGTCCGATTTGTCCGATTTGTCCGATCCGTCCGATCCTCGCATTCGCTTCACCTCTACTTATTATATTACTTATCTCATCCTGAAGTTACGCAACTGCAACCGCGTGTTTCTCCACGGATTCGCGCACTGTCAAAATCCGATCGTCACTTTTCGTTCTAGAAAATCACCCTCGCCCCGAATCCAGCACGTTTTAGTGCTCTCACATCCTCACAACCAAGTATTTCCACGGCTATGTCAGCTTCTCCCATAGCGAGACAGGTCACCCAGGGCCAAAGCATCCCCTCCAGAAGGATGTTGATCACCGATCCGGCCCAGTTGCCTGAAGTCTACTCCAGCACGCCAGGAGGCACCATGTATTCGACTACTCCTGGAGGTGAGAGAAATATCCATCAGCCGAAACATTCCTCCGTGTAAAAATCGTGTGTTTATTTTGCGCGTGTTTACATCGCCGGCGAACAAACGCGAGGAAAAAAAAAACCGGTACGCGAACGTCTCGCTAGTGCGCAGCCGTTTCGTTTGTTGGTGTATTTTATTAGCTCGTAATATTTCCGTTTCGATATTTAGTTATTTCGAAGCGATCTAAAATTATTTATTATGCACACCATGCGCGGGAGGATTATAAATAGTTTTGTATTAAATTTAGATGGTTGCCGGTGCGTGCGTTTGTGTTGCTATGCCAGGCGAAAGCCGCGATCGAAAACTTGCACAATTTTTTTTTGCAAAACATGATCGTGTACGTCGGCCGATCATAACGAGCAAAGCTGAAAAATTATTAATTTAATCATAATTTAAAAGTTTGTGAAACATCGAAAAATTATTTTAAAGTCATAATATAATAATTTATTTAAAACGCTAATTTTACAACCGTGCTGGTGTGTTTTTACGTCTAGTTAAATTATTTATTAAAAATTACTGTCCGCCAGTGCACGCTATGTTTTTATTTTTGCTTTATTCATTTATTTAGATGGGGGTCGCGAAAAAAAATAACCCAATGTATTATTTATTTACGATTGGATTCGGTTCATCCTTGCGTAAACCTTGATCTGTCTGATTTTTTATTTTAAGCTGCGTTGCCGCTCTGCACAATCAGTTCTCTCGCATTCGGTACCCACTTCATTAATTTGCAAAATATTGTGCCGTACAAATTAAAACGTTTGTACACCGTACACACATGTAAAACGTTTCCCTTTTCACAATCGAAAGTACATAGATGAGAATTAAACTCGGAACTGTAAACAAATCGGTAAATAGACGCACGCTATTTTTCCAAGGTCGCATACTCGACGGTTTTTAACCCCGCTCAAACAACTGTTGTAATGTCGTCACAATTACATACATATAGCTGACCTACAAATATGCGAGATTACATAAATGTATGATGATATTGATGTTGACCAATTCCAACTCCATTCATTTGTACAAAACCTCTGTCGAAAGTGAATGTATATTTAAATTTCTTTAACTTCAAATTCATCGATTTTGTGCGGACGCATAAAATTGTGATGCTCTCGCATTTATTCAGAGACAAAGAACTTTGTTTTGGTACACGTTTTGCTCCTCGGGTCACGGTCAGTTAACGTTCAAGGTTGTGCCGAAAGTGAAATGGTGAAAGTTAAACGTGGATACATTCCAGATTTCTTGTCGCAAGTTTTCCGTCTTCATTTATTTTCCATCAACGAATATATACATACGTGTTTACATCTGTAAATTCTCTTTTTAATATTAAATATAGCATTTCTATGGGGAACACGGGATAAAATTAGAATCGTAATGAGGTGCTTAACCTTATCGATGCCATTTCGTTGCCCTTCTGGTGCTATTTAGGCGAGTGGACTACGTGCTCTCCTGCAAGGCATATGTTGCCTTATTGCTACTTGTTTATTTTACCTCGTGGCTAATTTTACCAGAAGTCTAGCTCTTTGTGTTGATTGACACGTAGTCCTTTTTTCACTAATTTAACGTTTCAATTTACTTTATCCTGCAAAAATCACAACATTGAGATCTTCAGCGAGTGCATTGTATTGCACAGATCAACCGTCATTCTTCTAATTACATATGTTAAAATTAATGAATCTAGTGTGACGCATTAGGTTTTTACTTCATCCCAACCGGATATTGTTTTTTGTTGTCAACTCTGGTTTTATAGTATGCTATATACATAATATATATAATGGCTTATCTCTGGTTCAGTTTTGTTTTGACTTTGATGCGGGCTCGGCTTTATCGTTGATTGAACTCATTTAACAACAATCAACATTAAACTGCTGTTTTAATCTTCCAACAATGGCGGTTTTTTTTTGTTTGTGCAATCGAATGAAAAGTTGTTTTGATAAATCTGACAATGCTGATTATTTATTGTGACGACGTTTTCGATTTTGTCATAATAAAATCGCCCCAGGTGATCCGGTGTCGTAAAAAAGTGCACCGTTCGAAGAAATGTAAGCGAGTTTTTTTTCCATTGTGATGCTAGTGATTTTTTGTCGTTCGATCGCATCAACATGGCCGACTGGCCGACTACCTGTCTTCGTTGATGTTACGGCGTTGCCAAGTCTCGTGTGCACCAAAAGTGCACTGACATTAACGCCTACGTGCATACTATAATAATATTATCAATAAGAAACTTGGCATGTACAACTCGCAAGTTCCATTGTACGTGCTCTGAATCACGTTTCTGTAATCTAAACATTTTTTTTGAGATATAATTTATTTATCCTTTCGCTACGCATAGTTCGTATTCGCGACCGATAAGGGTTAACAATGTGCGTCGCTGTTCTCACGACACAAGCGAGTTTCAACCTTATAAACAGCCGCTTTAAGTTTTATATTTGTTAGCGCGTTAAATACGTTTGCGCCGTACGCAGCTTCGTTCACGCAATTTTCATCGTTGTAACAATGAGAATACGTGTATGTAAGAGCGATTTTCGATTGAGCGTCATTCTTGACCTAACGTTACACGCATTTCTTTAACTTTTATCAACGTTGGACGAATTTGATCCTTATGCACGGGTGTACAAGTTTTATATTTGCTTGCGTTTCAAAGGCGTGTTTCTGTTTTGCTTATTTTGTACACGCGAAAGTGTTTATTGAAAGAATGGGAAACTCGTGTTTATTTCGTTCATTTTTGCTTGTTTCGAAAATTTTATGATATAAGATTATTCAATTTTCTATTAATAGTTGGTTCAATAAATTGATTTATCGATTCTTTATTTGTGTAATTTTTATTGTATTAATAACCTTTTATTGTGCATGCGAATAAAAAAAGTAGTTTACTATATATTAGTATAACTTTCTACTGAAATGTGTAGGTTTCTATTAACCAAATAAATTGCAGAAAACTCTTAAAAAAAATAATACCTTGCCTTGCATATATAAAAAATTGAATGTATAAATTATAAATACTGGTTTTGAGAGAAAATTGTCAGAGACATTAAATTAAGTATGTAATTGCTAAGTAGGATGTGTGTTATGCTTTTGCGAATACTTGAACTTGTTAATATAATACATAAAAAGTTATATTATCATATGTTATCAGCAGCTGGTAAAATTTTATGACTATAAACTTTTTGTTATAACATGATGCGTTTTATAATCTGATAACTTATCAAAACGTCTGAGTGTCTACTTAGTAATATTAGACCTTGTTACCATTACATTATTGCTTATTTTTGATATAAGTTAAAACATGGAGATTTTTTAAAATTTTGGTGTTCAATTTGATTTCAGGTACTCGCATAGTTTACGAGCGGGCGTTCATGATGAACCTTCGCAATTCACCGATCTCAAAAACACCACCGAGGTGCTCGTTGCCCGCTGGTTTGATGAGGGGAGCACCTTCATCTCCGCCTTCGATACTGACCGCACCGGCTGTGGTTCATGCTCCAGTCATCGAAGATCCGCACCTCGATGAACAGTTCGATATGGAGCTGTAAACATTTCTCTCTCAACAACTTAAATATGCGTTAACGTACGCTATGTCGAAATGCTCTCAATTGTGTTGTTTGCATTTTTCACTCTCGATAATATTATATAAATATGATAGATTTCACTCTTTAGTTTTCCTCTTTTCGTTTTTAATTATTTGTTAAAACAATTATAAATTTTCCGTTCCTGTTACTTTGTGACTGAATGATATTTATATTGATAATATATATCTGAGAATGATTGTGTAAAACTAAACAAGAAAAATGTAAGGAGTTTTTTTTTTCTTCGTATTTTTTTACATTATCAGTGTATTGAAACGTAGTCGCTTCTTTAGTACTATTTTTCATCACCATTCCACAGCTCTTATGGTTTGTTAACGACGAAAAACATGACTACAAACATTAAATTACAAAGCCAAGAATGTTAAGTACAAAATATTGAACAACTCTTTAGTGCTGGTACTTTAGAAAATATAATCAATAATATTAATAAAAAACGGTTGCAAAGCGGAAACTTCGAAACTAAATTGATTTGTTGGTTTTTAAATTTTCACTGATAAGAAATGATTATCTATATCTATATATATAAATATAAAGACCTTAATACTCTTGGTATTGTGTTAAATGTTTGCAGTTATCTTCACCGTTGCAAACGAGCCATATGATCAAAAAATATGTTTCACAAGCGTCTGGAGTTGTTATCCGAATTATTTAAAATGGATTTGGATTAAAATTTGTAAAAGCAGTCTTATGAATTTGCTTAGGGATTTTATTGTTATAGACCGATATGAAAATATATCCAAGATTATCGACGGGAGAATAGTTACACATTAAAAGTTAATTGTATGACAATTAATCTCTTGACAAAAATATATTGTGTGATAAAGTACGTATTGTAAAATTAGACTTTTTCCCTAGAAACTTATTTTCATAGTACATATATCAAATAAAAGCTTAATCGCTATTTACAATATGGAAGTTTTTAATGCTTAAGAATATGATTGCAATATGACCCAAATAAAGAAATTTGTTCTTGAGGATCACAACAGTACTATTTGGAATGTTAGATTAAAGTACTATTTGGACAGTACTATTTGGAACAGTACTATTTGGACAGTACTATATATTTGGAATGTTAGATTAAATTCTTGCGAAATATTGTATTGGAATAGATTTTGCGGCGTTGAATTTAGGCAATGTTGGATTATAGTATACATAGCTCGGACAATTCTTATATGTAGATTCAAAGTTATTAATTTTTTATTCAAAATTATCAATTGTTGTACCATTATAAATATAGAGTTTAATTTTTCAACTATCGTTAGGTGAGCAACCATTGTGTTTTTTTTCTAGTATTTGTAAAATTTTGACAATGCGTGTGAAACATTTTAAGTCATTGCAATTAAACTATATTACTCAATATAATTCGACCTAAGGTTACAACAGTAAACAGTAGATTTTATAGTGCTGGTATAAGATCACATTGTGGACTTTCGATTTATACTGTAATGACGTACAAGCCATATCCTGTCAAGTTTATCTGCAGATTGTACTCATTATTGGAACATGTCACGATTTGTCCTTATAGTTAGTACCAATATAAATAAAATCTCTGTTAATTGTATTTTGTTTTTAAGCAATGCATTTACATATTCACTGTCCAGCTTTATATGTAGGCTCTATTGCAAGCCTTAAAAGTAATTGTATATATGTTCAACTAGTCCATTTCATTTGTATTAATTCATCTAATATATATTTGTCATCGATAATATCAAAAAAGTTGTATACATATTTAAAATTTCATAAAGGATACATTTATTCACAGTTAATAATAAATGCCTAATAAAAATTTTAGAAGTTTTTGGAGTCCACACTTGAGAGCAAGATGATAGATCGATCTTTTGTTTACAACTTGAATTTTGTGATAAATATATGTGTAAATATACTAAGTATTCTAAGATTATAAGCTTGTTTAGGTTTAAGTGGTGAATGATTTATATATTCAAAAGCCATTGGAGTTTCTTTTTTTTTGTAAATTAACTCTGTTTAAGAATATTATGTTGTATGCAGTATTTTTTACGATTCTGTGGATGAGTAAATTATACTTATTGTTTTCTTTTTGTACATTCTATTGAGAATTTCAAAATCACATAATTTTAAAGATGCAATAATTTTGTTGTATATTATTTATACACTGGTGCCAATAAAACAACTTCATACAGTAAATTATCTTTTTATTTCTATACAAATAATATTATTTTCTTACTATAAAAATAGATTAAAGAAAATAATATATTCTTGTATTGTACTTTGTATATTGTATGCACATGTTTTAGTGCCTCTTAATTCGAATTCGTGTCTTCCGTATGTTGTTGTCCCTCACACGTATGGCGTTGTCTCTCTCTGACGTGAGACAACGCCATGCGTGTGAGCGGTGTGGGGGACAACGATATACGTACGATACGAATACGAATACGTACCTAGTGTGTGGCGGGTCTATTATTAGGTAAAATGACCAGTATCTATATGTAATTGCATAGGCACAATTTCTCTAAAGAAAGTACTCACTTTTCAAATTTTCCATTAGTGAGTAGGCTATTCAAATGTTATTTTTTAATTATATTAAAATTAATATCAAGGTTTCTAAGTAAATAACAGGAAGAGATGATTTATTTATTTTTTTCCTTTTTACTTTTTCCGTTGCATCATACTTTTTCTCTCTACCATACTTTTTTCCTTTAATTTTAATATTTAAATAATTCAAGTCGCAATTTTAGACGCACTAAAATTATTTAAGTCACAGTCAAGTTGAAATACTATAGTCAATTTTTGGTTGCTTATGGCCAAATAGTTATTTGTGTTTGCGCTGCATTTTGACAGCTGTCAGTGTATATACGCGGTGACAGCCTTTGAAACATCAAAATGTTAAGAAATTTATGGAGAATTACTGTTTTAGCAAATAGAATAGTCAAGTTAGTACATTCGAAAACAATTTATTATTCCAATCGCAATTATTATGTCATATTTGCGCATCAATAAAATTCATATTATAATCTAGAAAACCGTACTAAGATTTATTTCGATCTTTACAGATCAACTAATGCACAATGCAGATGCCATTCAAATTTTCCATTTACGACAAACAAGATTCTAGAGAAAAACATTCCCACCATTACTTTTCCAAATGCGTTTCAAAAACGGAATATGTTCATTCAAACACAAGATACACCCAATCCGAACAGTTTGAAATTTCTACCAGGAGTGAAAGTTTTGGAACCGGGACAAACTATGGATTTTCCAAATCCAGCTGCTGCCTATTGTAGTCCATTGGGTAATTCAACTAATTAACTTTTTTTGTAATGGGTCAATATGACCACGCAATACACACACCATTTGAAGAAAATTTTGATACTTCTGAATAATTTTTATTATAATTATAAACACTTCTAACATATGTACATAGCTCTATGTTAATACTAGTAACTGTCCGTTGACAGTGTCATCGGGTGGCTATTATGTCACGAGTGTTTGTGAGTTAGTGAGGTTATGTAGCGTGAGCGCTTTGCGCAATCCGTGTTGTGGTATGTGAGCGTTCTGCGACCAGGCTACCCAGCCAGTCGCCATGCAAATTCTTGCGCTACTATATATAGTAATTGTAGAAAGACTGCTACGAAAGGTTGTTTTGAAGGTAAAATAACAAAAACTTCACTGACGCAACTGAAGTAATCTTGCATTTCAGTACTAATATCAATCACAAATATTTTTCAAATTGCCTGGGTAGCTGCGGAACGCTTGCATACACTCACGGCAGGGGTGTATTTGAACTACTAAGTAATCTATAGATATATACATATAAATGATAACCACCCGATGACAGTCAACGGGCATGGACTAGTAATAAAATAATACTCGCACGATAATACATTAAAACATCAATCTAAATGTAAAACTAAAAAGGCCCATCTTACGTAGAGTTGCAAGTATGATATACAAAGTTTAACACTGTTAACTAACATTATTCAATGATTGTACATATTTCAGGGAAAATGTTGTTCAGAATCGAAGGTGTGAAATCTGTATTTTACGGATCTGACTTTATAACCGTCACCAAGGTAGACGAAGACGTTGAATGGCGTCTTCTTAAACCGGAAATATTCGCAACCATCATGGACTTTTTTTCCACCGGTTTACCTTTACTTACCGATGCTCAACCTTCGGGAGATACTCGTTGAGTATAATTTTGTTTTTGAGCTAATGTTCTGGTTTTTTTTTTGGAGAAGTGTACACAGCTTGAGTTTGAGTTTCTTCTAGCTGCGCGTGTTAAAAAGTGACAAAAAGTCGAGTGGCACCAAATGCACCAATAGTGTAAAGCCTTCGTTTACGAGAGACGAACTGTTGTACCTTGTTAACACATGCGGTTAAAAGAAACATATTCAAACTCAAATTGCATACACTTTTGTTAAAAAAAAACAGGCTTATAGTACCTACATATATGTATATGTATGTATATAATAAGTTAACTTTTACATGAAATTTTATACATTTTTTCTTTACAGAAATACACGAGGATGATGATGAAGTTGTACAAATGATAAAAGAATTGTTAGACACCAGAATTCGTCCGACTGTTCAAGAAGACGGCGGTGACGTATTATTTGTTGATTTTAAAGAAGGCGTAGTTCGATTGAAAATGCAAGGGTCTTGCAGTTCTTGTCCCAGTTCTATCGTCACACTCAAAAATGGAGTATGTATAATGTAACCGTTGATTTGAAACGCCTTGATGGTTCATTATTGTATAAGTTATTTTATTTCAGGTGCAAAATATGATGCAATTTTACATACCGGAAGTTTTATCCGTCGAACAAATCGAAGATGAAGCCGATCATGTATCGAAAAAGGTATTGGAGGACTTTGAAAGTAAAAATAATCTTAAATAAATTAATAATTGTAGTATATTTACATAGATATTGTAGATAAATACAAGTATGCATATAAAATGTAAACAAAAATAAATATATAATCATCAGTCTGTTGATCGGATTTATGCGATTAAAATAGTTTAATTTTTTTATTTGTTATCAATGAAGGACTTCGCGTTATTTCCCAGTTTATTTTGCTACTTGTGCTTTTTTGTTTAGACTTTTCTTCATTATCTGGACTTGAATCGTTTAAAAGGTGATCAAAATTGCTATCGAACATACCTTTGCTTCCACTTGTGTCTAATTTGTGATTTTCTTCTTCGTAAAGACATGGAGTATCTACAAAAGCTTTTGAATACATGTTGAGTGACTGGTAAAATACGCAAGGATCACTCGTGGGAACGACACACGGTTCGATCGACTTGGGCTTCAAATACGAAAGGAAATCCTTAAGTTCGTTTTGACTGCAATGACTTGAGTAACACACTTTGAAGAAATTGTCGTCTTTTGACTCTTCGAATAGGACGCTTTTGTCGTCCCATCCTTTCCAGATCTGAGCACTCGGTCGCACGTGACGTACGTGTGATTCTTCAATATCTTCACGGCAAGTTATTACACGTGGACCGCAATAGAAAGAACTGGAACAGCTGTGAATTTGAGTTTTCGTTGGGTCATCTGTTACTGCCGCTCGAATGTCTGCCATTTGGCTGAAAATAAATATCAAGTCATATTATTTTATCCGCTACTTATTAGAATGTATGTACAGTAGACTCCCGATTATCCGGGTGGGGAGAGGAGGCACAGATAACCGAAAAACACGGATAATCCGAACTATGGTATTTTCTTTTTAAAATACTGCATAATTATAAATTTCTAAAGCAGAACATTATTTTAACATGTTTAATACTCATTATATATTAAGAAAATCTGTGATTTTGGTTTGTTTGCAGGAATCTTTTAATGATTTTCTAATATCAGTTCGAATTTTATATAATTTATTTTTAACTTTAACTTTTTCACACGTTCCGCTATATCTGCCACTTTGGTCATACTTCTTACCCATGTATTCGTCTTACGATCTCTTCTTGCAGGATATTGGATTTGAAAACTATGTTCATTCTTCCAAAAGCGCTCCATCCTAGTTTCATTCTTCTTCTTTACATCCAATTATGTTCACCAATTGTTCTAGGTATAAATAATTATCAAATGTCAAATATAACTACATATATAAAATCACAAAGCCTGTCTATCTATCTGTTCGTCTGTCAAGAATATTTGACGTACGTCTTTCGTTTTCATTCTAGTTATATTTCCATGTAATTTCTTCCCGATAACCCAGTCAATTTTAAACATGCGTTAATTGTCAACGGGTAATACTCTAGTATGTCAATAATAATCACCCGTTTGTTGATTGTCAACAGGCAATTATTCTTATATCTAGTCACTGTCTGTTGAGTGTCATTGGGTGGTTATCATTTATGTATATATACCTACTGTATTTGCATACATATACTATCGATAGTTAAAAAAATACTTCTAATGTTTATAGTATAATATTATATATTATGCTCCACTTAAAACATACCTATAAATATCGTAAGTGATCTTTTGAACGTGTATCGGCATTTTTAATCTTTCGTAAATTTCTTGATACAAATACTCCGATCCGTATTTAGCGGCGATACTCAGCGATACGAAATATTCGGAGCCTTTGGAAATCCACTCCTTAATTATACTGCATATGTAATCGCTGCTTTTGCTCCGACTTGGAAAACTCTCAAAGTCCTCGTTCCAAAAAGTGGAATCAAAATACATTTTGTGTATAATTTTTGAGTTTCCATCGCTGTTGTGTAAATGCGAAATCGTTTGCAATGCTGCAATGGCTATTCTGAAATCGCCAGTATACAAAATCCTACTACCGTCAGATTTTTCAAATAAGAACATCACGGAACCGGGACAGTGACCGGCAGATATTAAAGTTACGTCGATGTATTGGTAAGGAGTTTCTTCACCGTCTTCTGGAATCTTGATTAAGTGAGTTTCTACAAAGGTAATGGAAGTAAACGTTAAGATGGATACAAATTATGAATGAAGAATACCGACTGAGATCGGCTGTTTCGATGAATATGATACTGAGCTGCTGATTTTATTGGATATTTACTAAAATAGCAATGTGTGCTCTTACCGTCGACGGTCAATTGTCTTATAGAAATTTTCAGGTTGGGGTAAGTGTGTTTTGCGATGATGGCACTTATCGGAGACATGTAAATGTACGAGCCAATCTTGAGATGTTTTGATATATCCTTCAAACCATACATATGATCCGCGTGACAGTGCGATAGGAAAAATGTGCGAGAGGTTATGTTTTTGCAATCGAATCGATCTACCGAAATGCCTTCAATTTCCGATATTTTTCCCGCAAATGTACTCATTGGATTAGTAAATTATTGAAAATTATATTAAAAATAAAATAAATACAGTTTTGTGGGTAGTGTTAAAAGATTCAACAGATGTTCGGTGGTTGTAACTGTCAACTTGACGGTTCATGTAACAGAGGTCTAAACAGAAAAATTCACTAAGCATAGCCTAATCTAACATTTAAAATATTTTGCCACTAAAATTCGTTTTTTGGAAGGAATTAATATGTTTAAAATCAAAAAATATATTTTTATATATCTAATAAACTATTGTTTGTGATAAAAGCACTTTATTTTATTACTAAATTATAAAAATACTTTTATAATTTATAAAAAATAATTTTAACTTGAATTTGTGAATTTAGTAAATCTTTAGAAATAGTAAAAGATCGTTTTCTTTAGATATAAAAAAAATGAAAATTAGTCCTATATATCCACAGAAAAGGCACTTCTAAGCCTTGTGCGTATATGTTATGGTAGTTGCTGAATAGCTCTGATCAAACATTTTCTCCGTTTGCATTTTAACATTATTTTAAGGTTTCATTTTAAAATACAAATAAGAAGTCGATCATAATTATGGTTTATTTTCTTTTTTCTTTTGAAACATACGTATAAAATGAAAATAGCTTAACTTAATTAATATAATACACATAAATTAATAGTCAGATTAAAAAAAAACTACTGCTACTTTTGATTGTAAACTACCACGTAAAATCGTTTTAAATTTTTTGCTAATGTTCAAATTTTTCAATTAGTTTAGGAAAGCAAATCGGAAAAAGTGATAAACAGACTATGTATGTAGTAGAAGAAGCATATTGGAAACAACAATAAAGAAGAATATTATTGTTTTTATGAACCAATCATAATCTTTATACAAATTAGCAAATATAGAAACTTTGCCTATTGTGTAAAATATAAACTTACCAAATATGAAATGTTAAAATGATATCAATATTGCATTTATTATTATCTACAATATTTTATTTCGATGGCAACTAAATATTATAAACTAAAGAAAATAATTAAAAGAACTAAATATACAATATTTTAATTATAATAGATATTTTGCTATTGCTATAATATTAAATAGTAAACAAGTTATATAAAATCTTTACTACAATAAAATTAATTTGACTTTCAGTTAAATATTGTATCAAATGGTTTAAATAGAAACAGAATTGCATTTTTTTGTATCATCTTGAATATAAAATAATTGTCAATTTTAATGTAAATGAATTGTCTGCAACGGTGATGGAGATCACTAGTTCGTTGTACATAATATATATTATAATCTATGCACTTATATTAACAATATAGGTTTCTATGTAGTACGATGGTTATATTATTTGTCTTATAAAAAATAGTTGTTTTTTGTGAATTATCAATAAAATTAATGATAATGGTAACAAATGACTAAATATGTGTTTTGTAATAAAGCGATGAATAAATAAGTTCATTTATGCTCAATTTTCATAATAGTGCGTAAAGAATAATAACAGAAACTCATGAGAATGATCATTTTTTTTAAAAATCAATATATGTAGTAATATTTTAATATTAAACATGACATTGAACTAAACAAATACATACACAATATTTTTAATTATAGGATTCTTTTTCATTGAATCTTTTCATTCGTTAAGTGATTTCTAAGAAGTTTTTTGTAAAATTAGACAAATTTTAATGTAATAGTAATCAAAAAAAAATACATATATTTTTATAGGCAGTGACTGAATTTGCTTAAAAAGTTAGCACGCAGCATCGGCGATTTAGTAAAAAACGTATAGTTACATACATTACATACATGTATATACACACACATTAGCACACGACACAATAAATTTATTTTTAATTAATTTTTTGAACGTTCAATTATCATTTATATAAATTAGTATTCACGTTGAATTTTTTCACATTAATATATTTATTTATTTATTTCATAATCTGCATTGTCTTCAATGGCGTCGAATCATAAAACAAAAATTATGGTACACATCGACAGACACAGCACGAGGGGAACAGGAACCAATCCATGAATATACCGGCACAGTCCTGATCAGGATCGTACGCCAGGAGACGGTGCCATTTGTACTTTTGTTCACAACCGCAATCTCCGGCACATCTGTTCGTTTGAGTCGTCCTAAAATACAATAACATGACTTAAAAACTATAATATTACTCTGATGAGCTGATTAAAAGAACAAACGTTATAAAATAGTCCTAAATGTACTTATTTTTGTATTAAGACTCTGCTCTTTAGATCGGTATTAGATTGAAAGATACTTACGAGCACACTTCTTGATGTATCGCTTGCTCAAAGTGCATAGTGTTGACAACGGCTCGTACTTTCCCTGCCGAATTTAACGCCCAGTATGGCGTAACTATTTCCATTTTTGATTCGCAAGCGTCAATTCTGAAATAATAACCAATTGCAATTTAACTAAGTCCTTAGTCTTTGTATTGGACAGAGTTGGTGTCAAAATTTTCAATAAAATAAAATAAGACTCAAGTAAACTTTTACAAATTAGTCTTATTATAAATGACTATTCAAACTTATCCTTTCTAATCTCTTTATAAAGCAATTGTGTACTTTTCTTACGATTCCACTGCCATAGACATTTCTCTTCAAAATGTACATAGACTAGTGGCCGTCAACCTTTTCCTACCAGCAATCAGTTTTCCCGTATTTTCATATTGAAATAAGCTTATCGTCCACCTAAATACCAAAACTCGATTTTTTTAATTCAATTTAATATAATATATGTATATCTATAACTGTTTTGGAATTTAACCACATCTACTAACAACTTAAAGTCAAGTTTTTCAATTTCCGACTATTTATAAACGGAATATGATTGATTGCTGAAGTCAAATAAATCATGTCAAGGAAAATTGTCTTCAAATATCTTTGTGACAAGAGATTTAACTGTTACAATTTACTATCGTTAAGCACCTTAAACATTTCAGTCAACGAAATACATAATTTTTTAAAACTTTGTGATAAAATGTAGTATATTTTTGTAGCGCCCACAAAATAATGTGAAACGCCCATAAGTGGACTATCGCCCAGGCTGACGCTCACTGATTTAGACTGTTCAAATTGAACACACACTATGTATTCTTAACATTGATCTTATGTAGATTTTAGACAGGAAATTTGAACATCATTCACCTGCCACTCGAATTTCCCTGATTATTGTTGAGAAACGGAGGCGTTGAAGACGGTGCCGACTGGGCCGAGTTCCTCGTGTTGAAACTGTTCGATTGACGAGTTTTTCGTTTGGTGGGCTCGTTGAAGAACAGCGTGTCGTCCATAGGATCTGGAACTCCAGGAGCGCCACGTTTACTCCTACTACCCGGTCCAACCGGCGGCAAACCGTACTCAGTGTATATTGTGAAGTCTCCGTACATACGCTTCATCAACGCTTTGTTCTCGTCTATGAAATTTTCTATACGATCTCTGAAACACGAATGGAATTCGTTTAGATTATAAATGTAAGTAAAAGTATACGTTTGGAGTAAATGTTTTTTCAATACATACTACACGATTATACACACTGAACTTAATTCGATGTTCAATTTTCAAAATAGATTGCTTATAGAATTTTATACATGGTGATTTATTGTGTGTAATTGAAGTTGTTATAAACTTACATTGGATATGTGTTTCCAGCTGTCGGACAGAATAGTTGGTGGTAACGTTTGACACACGGTACGCCTCGTATTAGTTGACCGCGCACTTCCAATCCCAAAGCCACCGATAAAGCGCTCCATAATATCTGAAAACAAAATGTAATTGGTGTTTAATCATAATGGGTACGTTTATTATCATTTTTACAGTGTAAATAATATTTACCAATTTGTATGTTGTGATTCCGAACATTATTATTGTTAATATTTAATTTATATCACGTTAAATCTAAATGTTTATAAGATAATGGGTTTATGTTTTGATTTGAGCCGTTATTTTTGAAAGTGGTGCAAGTCCAATTTAAAAAAAATAAGGTAATGGTTTTTTTTTATGATCAGTGATGCATAACTATTTATTATGAATTGGTTAAAACATATTTCAGCAATGAAATTAAATTTAGCCTAACATAACCTAATCTTAAAAAATACTATACATAACGCCTTAAGTATTGTGATTAGTCTGTTGATCCGGCCAGAAGGCTTGAAATTTTATTCCAGAAGTATCAATTTCTTGAACTCTTTTGTATCATTGACAATTTGAATTGTTTTTGTTATAATATTCTCCAGTAACCGATAAAGGTTTCTCATAAAGGAAATTGATTTTAATGTGCAAAAAAAATCTATACAAATATATGAAACTAAAGAATTGCCCGTTGAATTGAATCAATGGGCGTTTATCATTGATATGTGAGTGAGCTAACAATAGTGGTAGCTATGGGTTACGGGAAAAAATAACATTTCAAATTTTCAACGAAAACAAAATAAGTGTGTTTATCGTTCCCGGCGGACAGACTTTGGGTTATTATTTATGTAGATAACAATAATCTGTCATCGCAAAACTCAAAAAATGAGGAAAAAGTTATGTATCACTGAAAATTTAAATACGCTCAATTACGAAAGTTCTATTAATAATGTAAATCGGCTTTAGCGGAAAACGTACAACCGGATTTTTCCAATAAGCAAACTTAAGAGACGTTTTCATTTTATGACTAATAATATATTTGTTTTAAATTTTTAAATAAAATATTTGCATTCAGCACAGTTATAAATTTAACGTCGTTCTTAACAATTTTCACACATGCCTGTTATCAACATTTTTGGGAAATTCTCCATTTTCGAACCGACATGTTTGGCAATACGATGAGCGGCTCTTCCATTAATCACGTATTGACAAGTTAGTTTTATGCAACGCGAGAAAGTAAAGCGAGAAAATATCACAGAAGAACCACTTTTTTTTTCTTTAAATTAAATTCACCTTTACAAGCCGAACCTTGAAACGAGCACCACTGCATTGGAAGAAGACGACATTGTCCATCAACGAAACTGACACACGATAGACAAATTTATCGCTTCCAGTCTTAGTAAAATTTATTACATAAAAGAAAAAGAATGTCGATTTTTTGTAATTTTATATTAAAAATTCTCTCATATAAAGAATTCGATCGAATGGCAGAGCGGCCTTGTGATTTTTACACATATTGCATACGCGTTTATACTTTAATAGTCGACTAACTGTAAGTACTCGGCGTTGCCCGTGTCTAAATAGTTATATTTTTACAGTATGTATGTACATAGGTATAGTACCATTTCTGGACTGGCAATTCTCTATTTGTCATTAACTAGAATCATTGCAATAAAACTTTGTGTGGTAGCTACCCGAAAGAAAAATGTTATATCACAGTCAAGTAGCCTATCAGACCTGCAGGATCATAGGGAACTTTGCAAAGTTTGGTTCCGATAAGTTAAATTATCGCTATTCCTGGCTTATCGGTGATTAACGGACAATATTCTAGTGCAGAGTTCACCACCTGTAACCACAAAATTCTTAGAGGAATGGTTATTGGCTAAAATTTAGCCAATAGCCTGTACTAGACGCGGGGCTTAGAAAGGGACAAAGATAAATTACGCCATAAACAATTTAGCTCTTTCAAGCTCTGCCTCTTGTAATTTATGGTTACAAGTATCTAGATTCTAGTCAATAGCCATGGCTCTAGTCATTTTGTGGTTACTGTTGGTGAAATCTGCTCTAATAGTTCAGATATAACAAACAGATTTTAATTTTATAAATTATTTTATGTAGTTGTAGTTATCGAAGAGTAGTTAGTGTATAGTGTAGTAGTTATTGCAGTGTTTTTAAAACTATTTTACGACGAGGACACATGGTTTGATATTCCGATTTCGGTAGACGGATGCGAGGTTTTTTCCGTACCCACTCGTTCGTGTCACTCGCGATTTTCTAAACACACTGCAAAAACATTCGAAGAATTCGATTTGACCTCAACTTTTGTTATTTTGAACAGCCTCGATGTATAGCGATCGATATATGCGCGGGAAAATTTTAAAAATTACAACGTTAACAAAAGTTTTTTATTAGTGTGAGAAAGAATGAGCCAAAAACTTGTTATAATCCTATTCGATAATAGTAAAATCAATCATCGAAAATATTCAGAAATTAATTTGCACGTCCCGCTCTTTATAATACATTATTATAACGCGAGAGAGAGTGAAACAAAAATTTCGGCCGGTACTCAAGGAGAATTTGATATTTTTCATTAATAAAAAAAAATTGTACTGTTGCGTCCCGTCCCGTACTAGAAAATCAGTTCAATTTATTATTATTTATTTTTAAATTTATATTTTCAATACAGAATATGTAACAATACAAAATTAAGGAAAATGGAATATAAATATAATGCAATCATTCATTGAAGAGAATTAAACTAATAAGCATCTCGCGTAAGTGGAAAATTAGTCTATTTAATATTACTTATTTATTTTTATGTCTCGTTTTTCTTTATACTGCATAGTATGAATGTGAATTATACATAACTTATATTATTGTTTTTTAAGCAGTTATTTTTATTAAAGATTTTATTCTATGAAATTCCCTTATAAAATGCGTTATTTCTGTAATTTATTGAACTCAAACCCAAATTTTGCCATCAATAATTATGCGTTCACAAAAAATTACCCTATCATCAGAAAAAGGATGATATAAACTTTCAAACGTTTTTATTTTCATTATTGTAATAATTGGTTTCGGACATACATAAGTATGATATAATTTTTTGTTAAAAGAGAACTGGTTTTTTTTTGTAATGTATGCCAAATTTTAACTATAGATTATACATCAGTAGATGCATTAATTAATTAGTGGGATAAATGTAAACGTTTCTTAGTGAAAAAAGGAATTATGCCGCTAAAAGTCGACCGAACGTATCGTAAAATTGCAACAACAACATTTTACACGATTAATTCAACACAATGTATTATTAGATTAAATCGAATTTTCAATGCATATGATATTTTCGATGATATCCACTTTTAAACTCGCGCCGATTAACTTATTTTAGTACCGTCTTCGCGCACTTTTTGACACTCAATGAAGGGTTAAACACCGAGGGGTTAAAATCACACAGATGGACACGTCCAAACGAAGACGTGGTGTGTCGTCGAATGGGCCAAGACTTCTTCGCAGAGGAATACCACTTCGTTGCCGTCGTTTTTGACGGCAAAATTGAACGAACGCAATGCAGAGGTGTCGGATGAGGTCGCCGTGGCCAAGGGGCCTTCTTTAAGACCCACATACGAACTCGTATATATTAATAAATATATTAGATATAATTTTTTTTGCAATAATTTATCGCTCAAGATCGATCCGTAACAGATGTAGTACATGTGTATTAACCATATAAGGATAACTGGTTCAGATTTAACTGCACGTTTGGTGAATCGTATGAGCGCACCTTATACTATTTATGTGGATTAATATGTCGTGACGAATTTGGACTAACAATCCATTACGAGATAATCACTGTTAATATTGTGGTTTGGTTTTAAAAGGACGAATTTCAAAATATTCATTTCTAATACACCCGCTTACATTTTAAATGTTTTATATGCTGAAATTTCAACTTTATTAAATATTTTAATTATCTTCCATAGAAAAAATCCTTCTATTAACAAATAAAAATGAGCACATTTCAATATTATAAAAAACTTTCCTTTTAGAAGACAAATTAAATTTGTATCTGATTTTTGTTCTTTTGGATTTGTTAAGTTGTTAATTGAGCATACTTTATTAATTGACTATAAAAAATCATTAAGCCAAATACTATATGTAGATACATATCGACCGTGAATTTTCAATCTCTCTAATCTTTTGTAAATTTACTTCTTTTTTTTAAATGTCACATATTTTAATAATAGATTTTTTCAGATATTATAAAATATATTTTTGACATATCACATACTAATTAATATTTATTACTGTCAGAGTAAAGTTAGGAGTTGTTGCTTCTTTCTATCTATGGTTCATGAATTAAGTAGATATTTTCATAGTCAATTTTAAACTATTTAGAGCGATGAATGAATGATTGATTTATGAGCTATTAATGATTGATTTGTGAGCTGTTATAATTTATGAGCCAAATAATGTTTTCGACAATAACTAAAAGATGAGATTAAAAACACTATTTTGCCAAAAAATGAGAGTTAGGAGATATTGATAGCTCACGTTCGATATTAAGATCTTATTGCTTAGATTTTACTATTTTGTTCTCTTAAATTACAATATTGTCCTATGTACATTATCAGAAATAATTGGATAAGTATCAATAAAATAAGCAAAACATACATTATATAGACTTTTGCATTATTTACATAGTAATACTATCACTATACAATGTCCGCACAAATTGGTATAAATACATCAAGTGTGATTGGAAGTCCCTGGATCTCGCACAACAATAAACTCAGTTAAAATTGTTCTGACTGTGGGTAATAATAGCGTAATTGAACACACATATTACGCTGATTACACACTGCACGCGACTAGACGTGCAAAATTAACCAATTTACACAAAATCAAGTTTCTCACACACTCGTTTGCAATACATAATAACAAGATTATAATAATACAACATTACACGTACATACATACATACGATTAAAAGTTCGGATATCAAATCAACACATGTATGTACCTACAAGTTGAATTTTCAGCAATGACATATTTTATTAGTTATTATATTATAGACATCACGCGTAGGACGTAATGTTTATTTTGACTCAACAGGAGACGGAAGTTTGGTCGTTTGCACGCGTCATCGAGCGAAATCATCGTAACTGAGTTTTGTAATCGTTGTAAATTCGAACCAATCTGTCGGATTAATCGGTCACTGCCAAATTTTTTTTGTTTTTTTTTTCGAGGAAGAATAATTATAAGCGTAAAAAGTGTGCAGTCGGTTCCAGAAGATTAACGAACCAATTGCGTTTAGTTCGTAAGCTGATTATGATAACGATGACGCCAGGTGACGAACAGGTCCGGCTTCAAATATCTTACAAAATCATAAAGACATTAAAAGTGACCTAAGCGTATTATTAACCAAAAATATAAAAAAAAACAAAATACAAATGGGTGGGGAGAATTTAATACCTCTAGAGAATTTGTTTGAATAACTTATTATTTATTAGTTTTGAGGAATAAAACTATCGAGAGCTAATTTTTAGGATTATTTTATTAAGTTGAAACGTAAATGGAATCAAATTCGGGTCATAAATATAATATTATCAAACTATATGTACATATGTATGTATGTACCTACTTTCAAATTAAAACTTTGACTATATGTATGTAGTTCTTGTTTTCATTTTATTTCATATTGAACGTGCTAGTTTCTTGAACATTTTTGGTTCAACTAGTATAATTAACAATTGACTAGTTTATTAAAACAAATTGAAACTTAAATCAAAACTGTGAAGAAAAGTGAGCAACCGATTGACCGATTCAGAATGTTGAGTGAAGTAGTCGGTATTTTAGTGAATCGGTTCGCATTTTGGTGAACCGGTTATTCGCAAATAAAATGTGTCAGTGCATACAACAGAGTACCTACACCATATGTAATCATAAATTTCTAGAGGCGAGGCTTAGAAAAGGACGGAGTGAAATTGTTTACGCTCTCTGCACTTTCCTTTTAATGTACCGATGGTTGTAATATCTATACCCAAATAAGGGTGTACTGAAATTTATTAATAGAAAAGTGCAAAGCGCGTAAAAATTTTTGCTGTTTTTTTCTAAGCCCCATCTCTAGGAATTTATGGTTACGGGTGGTGTACTCTGCTAAAGATTAACTGTGTCTGTGCAAATCTGTGCAATCAAAAGCGAATAGATTTCTGATCTATCATTCCAATTGCTATAAATTAGGATTTTAGCGATAGAAAGAAAATGCTTTTCATTTGAGGATTTGCAAAAAAGAAAACTATGAATACGTATGACCGTATGAGTATGTATGTACATATGTTCCAAATTGGACTTTGTTCATAGCGTGTACGTTAGTTTGACGATACGGTGCAATCAGGTTTGTAGACGACGATGACGATGATGACGTTTACGGCGTCACCGATGTACCAGTGTGACTCATTCATTGTCAGTGTTGTTATTGATGGTTACGTCATCAGCGTCAATGAAGATTTCGGCTTGGAGATGGCGCCGACCGACGGGAAGTCTTTTTTTTGTCTCCGTGTTAATGATAAATAATATGTATATGTTGCGCCAAAGTAGTAATTTGGTCGTAGAGGTTAATGGGTGTTGTGTGATGTCAACGTTCGGATGAATGGTAGCGGTGGAATTGGTGTTTTGATGTGGGAAGATCGGAAGTATCGTGGGAGGATGATGAGAAGATCGTAGGAGAGTAGGACCATTGCATTAGAAGGATAGTGAGTGGATCGGAAGGATAGTAGAATGATCGGGCGGATGTTTGAAAGATAGTGGAAGAATCATGGGAAAATAGTGGAAGAAATGGAAGGATAGTGATATAATCTGAAGGAAATTAGAGAAGATCGAAAACTATCGCAAAGATATTAGGAAGATAGTGGGAGAATTATCAGAATGAGGATAGTGAAATTATCGAAAGAAAAGTGGAAAAATCAAGAGGCAAATAGAAAGGAAATAGAAAATGGTAACCGTCACAAGGATTTTTGGAAAATAGTGGAATGATTGGAAGATTCGTAGCAGAATTTGGAGAAAAATAGTAAGATTGTTGCATTGCAACACTTTTAAACTTTGATTTAAAACATTGCACAACTATAATAACCAGATCAACGGTGGGAACCGGCGGCTCCGGAGCCACATACGGCTCTTTGTATGAAAGCCTGAGGCCCTCGCTGTTATCCAACGTTTTTCGTGAAACACAAAAAGTTGACACATAATTTACACAAAATCAAAATTAATCCCATTTCCAAAACTTCATGGCCATAAAAAGCTTCCCGACCACTGAACTATATGGTTCCATTACAAAAGAGAACATGACAAAACAGAACACGACAAAAGAGAACAGAACAGTGGAAAAATAAAATATTTTATTTTGTCGTATTATTAATTTATTAATTATTAATTACATACATATAAAAGTTCTGTTTTGTCACTGTTCTCTTTTGTCCTTTTCTCTTTTGTCGTGTTCTGTTTTGTCATGTTCTCTTTTGTCCGGTTACCGAACTGGTTCCATGACAAAAGAGAACTATAAAATATAAAATAAAATGTAAAAATAACGCAAAAACACATATGTCTACTGAAAAAATGTTGATGTTTGCTGAACAAATTTTTGAGTGCAAACCTGTATAACTTTTTCAACGACTCTTGAAAAGCAGTTTAATTGAAATTTGTGACAAAATGAATTGGGAAGAATTTTATAATAAGCTTATTATTATGTAATTGAAACTGTGAAACCGACTAAAATTAAACCAAAATTAGGGCTCACACACATTTACCACACGCTAGGCCAAACACGTCTTCTGACGAAATCCCAAACGCATGAATTTCTAAGGTTTTGTATGGCGTAGATTCGTAGATACACACTTGCAACACCCCACCCAACGTCATAATTCATATCAACGGCGTCACGTTACGTGTGGTAAGTGGATATGAATGAGCCTTAAGCATTTAAAAAGAGTTTTCTTTTTTGAACGTTGTTAAAGAACTTTATTTTTTATATAAAATTACTACTGCCATCTATGTAAAACTAATGAAAAATAAAAAAATATTTTAGTTTAAATTTTCACACACAGGCTCGCAATACTATTTTACGTCACATACAATAAAAGCGAAAGTGAAAACTGTTGTTTGCGTACGAAAAATAATAGCAGGCGTCGTTAACACTTTCACGTCCCCACCAAAAATTCACAAAAATAAAACAAATTAAAATATAATACACAATGAATAAAAATCGATAAAAAGATAGATAGTATCGACTAAATTTTGACCGACCTTCACACCGCACACGAAAAGTATATACATATAATATGTAGTATGTATATAATAAACGGTGATTTAATCGAGTCGAAATTTCTCAATGTTACAAACGGTGAAATAATTATTATAAAACTTAATCTTTACAAAAAGCGCACACACACACACACACAAATACACACACCTTAACTATGACTTCATATCAAAACAATTTTAATAATAAATACGCATTTGACGATGATGGTCAATTTAGATTGAACAATACCAAAAAAACAAAAACGAAACAAGCAATCGACGAATATAAACTCACTTGTAAATAATAAAAAAAATACAATTGATGCTACCCACGAGTTTACAGTCCCTGGATAACGGGTCGACTTTGACCTTTGCGTAATATAAGACCAGTCAGTCAGGAAAATGTCAGAAGTGCCAAACTAGAATGTCGATGGCGCCCACATGGAGGTCTCGAGTTCATTTCCCCGATTGTTTTTTTTATTTTATTTATTGTTTTATTCTCTTTATTTATTTATTAATTCTAATTTTTATTACTACTATCATAGCCTCAGTAGTCGAATTAATAGAATTACGAAAGGTCAACGCGTCATCGTTTATTTGGATCGCGGCATTTATACAGTGAGCGAGACAAGTGTCATTGGTCTCGTTTTGACGCACCTTGACTGTTAAGTTTCTTTTAATATCTACATATACCTAATATATATTTGTTATGGTTAAAAAATAAGGTATACGACCAATTATGTTATACGCCCAGTTATGACGTATGCATGTGAAACGTGGATGTTGAATTCAGGAATGTTACGTAAGATCCAGTGCACACAGAGAAACATGGAAAGAACGAGAAGAGACCGTAATAGGAATACATGGGTAAGAAGTATGACCAAAGTGGCAGATATAGTGGAACGTGTTACTGGAATACATAATATCCGAGAGGATGTAAAAGAAAGCAAGGTAGACCGAGTGGACGATGGGCTGATAAATTGAGAAGAATGTGTGGAGTTAAGTGGATGCAGATTGCTCAAGACAGACAGGAATGTAAGAGGATTGGAGATGCCTTCATCCAGCAGTGGACCGTGAACGGCTGAAAATGATGATGATATATACATATTTGTTGTTATGGTTTTGTCAGCTTTATTTAGCATAAAATAAATTGATTCAAGTTATTACTTTTATGTAGTGAATGAGGTAGTAATAGATAGGTGACGGATTGTTGCACACGTACAGTGTTTTATTTATGGCGTATATTTATTTGGTCATTATTTTTGATAAATGGTTATGTTAAGTTTTTTATAATAAGAGTACATATATAATTATGCAGATTGAGTATCCGTTTTCTTTTATCCGCGTTTGTTAAAAATGGATTAAACTGCAATTGGGATATTTGGCGACACTTGAATTTTTGTCCCTTTTTAACAGATAGTGAAGAAACAGATACTCAAACTGCATACTCCTTTGCTAAAAAAAATTATAAGTGAGGTTAGTATCTACTGTAATGAAGCGTCAGTATTATTAGATGGTCAGTTGTTGTGGGAAAAATCTCTACAGTACAATTCTGAATTCATTGAAAATAAAATGTATTCAAGTCGTCAATAATTTAGTATATAGTACGAAAGTGGTTCTGTTCTTCAGGAACAGATTATTGCATACATACTAACTATACAATAAAGGGCACTTCGACAAATTTATATGCCAATCCTGACTGCGTTCGGGAGAAAATATAAAAAAGATTCAATTACAGATCGAGAAACGCTGATTAAGCTGTGATAAAATTATTGGAAAGGTCAATTTTATTTTATTAATGCCAAAGTTTCGAGTGGATTAACTTGTACGTGAAAATAAATACACACAACAAAGAACAAATAATAATAAAACACTTTTCAAATTATTATAATGGCACTTTAGAGATAAGCAACTGCCTTATATGTATTAATTTATCGTTTCCGTTTGAACTGAAGTTTATTATTGTGTTCGTTATTTGGTAAAAAAAAAAACAACAACCAAACAAAAAAAAAGATCACCAGTTCGAGCTTTTTTGCGTGCGTGTGTTGTGATTTACATTTAATTGCAAAGTGGATTAAGATTGACTCGACTATTTATTTACGGATTCGCCATTATAATTAACCGGTTAACTGGCAGACGCCATTGTCCAAGTTAATTGACGGACAATTAACGCTGATCTCGGTCACGTGGAGCAAATACGCAATTACTATGTAGTAACCAAGTAACCGGTCGAGTTAACTAACATGTGGATAATAGTGAGTGTCAATCGTAAAGGCTACTTTTCTTATTCTCTTGGTTCATTTTTCATTTCACCTTTTTTATTTTACATTATTTAAATTAATATCATTATAATTAGTCGATAATCGATATACATTTAAACTATATTGTACATATCTAATAAGGAAACATGGTGTAGTAGGCGTCAAACTAAAAGGATATTTCTTCTATTTGATTTATCCTAGCATTAAATTTTTCATTTTATATTTATACATCGCAACAGCTTCATTTGAAAACTATCGTATAAAAGTTTTTATTTAGTATAGTAGGCGTCATGCGTAAAGGTAGCTTTTACTGTTGAAATGTTAAAATTTGACTATTAAATAAGCAAAAGTGTAGGAATTTAAGTTGCAACTACATAATTTTAACTACTTTTTCTACGTATTTCATTTACACCTTTCATATTATTTTTCCTTTATTAAGTAAGATTTAGCTATTTATAATTTAGGGCTTGCAAATTTGACTATCAAATAACCAAAATAGTACGAATTGAAGGTACACAATCCCCCGATTTACACAATAGATAGGTTCTGTAAAATTACCGTGTAAATCGAGACTAACATATATGTACCTACATATGTACATATATGTACATACATATATGGAAAAGAGGAAGATATGTTCTGTTTTAGAAAAATGAAAGTTCGAATTTTTTCTTTATTTCTTTTAATCGTCCTAACCGTTACTTAGTTTAGATTAAAACTTTTAGCAATTTCAGACGAACCTTGTCCATTTTGAAGTCGATCCCATACCAGAATCTTTGAATCTAGAGAAATTGCTTTTCTTTTCAATTTTTTAATCATTGGTTCTAAAAAAAGTAGTTATGGGTAAAAAGAACAAATATTTTAACGATAAAATTCTTGGAAATAAGAGAATTATAGATGTACTTTTAAATATTAACTTTAAATAATAAACAGCAAACTAAAAATAATGTATCTGCTGCTTAATTTTAGCAACTATAGTATAGCAAAAATATAGCAACTAGTGATCAACAGAGAAGACTTCGAGAGTTGAGTATATATGTACATAGGTATAACATATGTATGTATGTATGTATGTATAACAGTCTATGAGCTGTACCTACATATCATAAACACATCTCTCGGAAATGCGCACAGCTGTGTGTAACAAAACACAGTAGCATTTTAAAACAGAAACAGTGTAAAGCGAGGACCGTGTAAATCGAGGGATTGGTGTACAAGACATCCTATGTCAGAGTTTATGATCCGTAACCATACAATTCTTAGAGGCTTGCTTATTGGCTAGAATCTAGCTACCTGTAACCATACATTACTAGAGGTGGTGATTAGAAAGGGACAGAACCAAATTGTTTACGGTGTACCTAATAGGCTAGTTTCTACCCAATAGCCATGCCTCTAAGAGTTTTGTTGTTACTACTGGTAATGGTAATGAGCTCTGTCCTATGACTTCATTTTACAATTTTTTCAGTTACCTCTCTCATCACTTTTCTTAATATTATTTTTTAAAAAAGAAGACTACGACGTTTGGCCTTTGATATTGACGCCTGCTTTGATTTAAACGGAAGTTGCATCAATTGCGTTTAATTGTATTACTAAGATCATTGTGAAACAAGAAATGCATTATACATTTTTTTTTTAAATAAGGACGTATCGATTATGTGGAGTAAAATCTGGCCAAGGCAAACTGTGGGACACAAAAATACACATTATATACATATAATATCTACAACTATAAAATATGCAGGAAATAGGAGGAAGTACCATCAGCGGCAACGGAAGGTTAATTGCGAGATATTTTACGTACGCAAGGACGTTCGAAGATTTCTTCCGAGAAAACAACAAGCGATCGCGCAAATTGTAACCACATCTATTCTCCATATAAATTGCAACTTAATAAAAGAAGAATTTTGTTCTGAAAAAACATTTGAAGAGTAGGAGAGGATTTTTGAAGTTTGAGAGTGAAAGTGACGGCTCATTAGTTTAGCGCGCGCGCTTCTTTTATTTATGCGCGTGGTAAACATTATACAGGGAACCAGTTTATCGTTGATTTGGATACCGTTAACGAAAAAATTGAAGTCAGAGCTCGAAACGATATCGTCACCCTAGAGGCCTAGACTACAAAGCTCGTAACTCCACTTTTGTCAACATTACAGGAGGGACTTAAAAACTCATTAATTTGAGGAATTTAAAAATTAGATACAAAAATCGAATATTCATCGTTGTTGTCTCGTAACCATAGAGTTACCGGGTAAGAATAAAATATCCTAATTACTTTATATAAGTATACGACCAACTAGCATACTAATTTCTAAGAGTTATTAATGAAAAATAAGGGAGTTAGGTTAGATGGAGGAGGTTTACACGCGTCGAGTTTTGACATGTGAAATTTTCACAGAAGGTGTATCGTCACATAATCCAACAAATGGCATCAAAAATGTTAAATTCAGAATAAATGGAGTTACGAGTTCTGTAGTCTGGGGTGATGATATGTTAAATGTTGGCAGCTCGCGTGAGATCAGCGACGACGTCGTTATTCAACCCAAATTTAATATTGGATTTGTATCTCGGGTAAAGGTCGAGGTTTCGAAGCACGCAGAAGAAGAACGACAAAAAAAAATAGTGAATATTCTTCATGCATGTTCTTTGCAAGAGTATGTACTTCTATTGGGCACAACCTTGACAGAAGAAGCGCAACATCTTTCACGAGAAAGACATATGAGTGTGCAATTATTGGGAAATCGAGCGGAAGCCGCTAGAAGGCCACTACGCCCACTCGACAAAAGTGAGAGTCTTCCAAAAGAACAAATAGAAGAATATTTAACAAATGAGCCGTTTTTACTTCATCCTAATCGGATACAGTATTGTGATCGTGCGAAAATTCGACCTCGAGATTTTGACTGATTTGTATCAGGTATCATCACCTGATCACGTTTTCATAATTTCTGGAAAATGTCAGTATGGCTGTGTATTTGTGTGTGTATGTCTGTATGTGTGTTTTCTCCAAAACTATCAAGTCTATCAAGCTGAAATTTCATATTTATTATTTTCACGTGAGGTAAGGAATTTGGTCAACATCAGTCAACCGGAAGTAGGGTTTTTTTCGTGTAGAAAAGTCAAAAATCCTGTTACCACAGAATATTTCGAAACTAACCAACCGATCAAGTCAAAATTTCATATCTATAGTTTTCACGTTAGCCGTAAGAGATACCGTGATTTTGGTCACTGTGATTTGGTCACTGTGATACTGTGATTTTGGTCTTTTAAATATGTAGTATCGTCACAATATTGTAATGTTGTAATCCTGAGAGAAATTGCTGAGGCAAATACCTAATTATGAAAAAATAAATCATTAAAATCAGTCAACCGGAAGTTGGGTTTTTTTCTTGTAGAAAAGTCAAAAATTACTACGGAATATTTCTGAAACTACTTAACCAATCAAGCTGAAAATCTACATTTATAATTTTCATATAAAATTTAAGAGTTGATAAGGTTTTGATCAAACTCCACCCACTGGAAGTGGTAGTTTTTCCTATTTGAATATATGCCGAATATCGTATTTTACATGCGTGCGCGCCTCAACACAGTGATTTCATGATAATATGTACATATGTATGTATGTTGATTGGTGTGGTGGTGTGCGCGCGTTTTATTTGCTTACGTACTTAAAAAAATAATTTCGTTACTCTTTGTATTTCTCAAATATATGGATAAAGTCATGGGTTGGTCACACCCGAATTTATTTTTTCTGTTTTGTCGTGATCCATTTCATTTATTTTGTGACCCCACCAATGGGTTAGGACTCACAGTTTGAAAAACCCTGCATTAGATCATATTAATTAGGCCCGAAATGCACTAGGCAGCCATGACTGCCGCAGCCAGAAAATGGGGCAGCCAGTACGAGCAGCCAAAGCGGCAGCCAGAAAGATGAGAACACACTCACAAATGAACAGCTATAACATTGTAGATACAACATATTTTCAATTTTTAATGCAATATTTGGTTCGTAATCTCGGATCTCGGATCCTTTTGTACTGTATGTACCTACATATGTAGATGCAAATAATTTATTGAAAATAGTTTCATATAAATTGTTTCCAGCGAATTGTTTCCAACATTGGCGAGATTTTTCTTTAACATTTTGATCTTATCCGTTGAATTTAGTGCGTAATTTATAATTTTTTGAAAACAATGGAATTGTTTATAAAATAATTGGTAAGCGGCTGAAAATCTGAAATGACAAATGTGAATCGACTGGCTGCCGAGCAGCCAGGCTCCTAGTGCGTGCATCATACAGACAGCCACATACATTTACTTTGCCAAATACATCTCGTGTTTGCTGCGGCAGCCAGTGGCTGCCTGTCTGGCTGCTGTATATCGGAGCCAGTACTTATGGCTGCCGCAGCCAGAGTTTCCTGGCTGCCTAGTGCGTTATCAAACGGGCAGCCACATACATTTTCTAACATCGTTGTGGCTGGGCAGCCATGGCTGCCTAGTGCGTTACGGGCTTTATGGAATGAATGTTGAGTATGTTGTTTCATAGCAAATTTTTTTAATGCCTTTTTTAGGTAAGGGCATTTTGATTTAAGTTATTACGAACAAAAGTATCAAAAAAGAAGAGGTTATTCGAAACGAATCAATTTAAAAAGATTCACCCTCCCGTACAAACTGCATCGAACGAGTTTTCTTTCTTGATCCATATCTCACTGGGCTTGCACAACCGTTGCATACAGCTGCTGCATAGAGGATAGAGGTCCTTTGCGAGGTCTGATTCGTGAATCGTTAGTTTTGTAACGAGACGGTAAAGTACTTAGGTACAAGTACAACCATTTACCAGATACGATCGAGTGAAGGATAAGTGTCTAGTAATGTGTAGTATCCACGAGCGAGGGAAAATGCGCATTAACACTTATTATCCGGCGACACGAGAAAAGGTCCTACCCACGCTTCGACTGCTCTCGATTTGGGTCGGATATGTGTGGCACTACCGTGAGAGGTGACTTGCTCAACACTGGACAAAGAATGCTTGCTCTCTAGTTAAACTTAAGCGTATGCTATGATCCACTGTATCGTGAAACGTTTTGTAATTTTACAAGTATCGAAGTACCTAATCTATGTAGTAGGCGTAGAAACACTGCTCACTATGTACCTATATATTGGATTTTGGACATTTACATTTCTATTTATCGTTAGTGGGTGGTCTCAAATTCAGTTACTGAGTAAATATAATATTATTTAGCTTAAGCCTAGGATATACCTTGTTGCCGCAGTTTTCCAAAGAAGTTACCCACTGGACGGTTTGGGTCGGAAAAGTTGTGTCAAAGTCCAAATGTGTGGACATATCGTTTATTCCTGTTTGGTATGTGTTTCTTGTTTTCCACGGGGGCAACAAGTGTCAACATCAAATTGTTAATACGTCGGATGAAAGGTTTCATTGACACAAAAGCATGTGCAAACAGAAATAAATGACGTATTTACACATTAAAAATGTTGTGTTCGATACCATGTACATGGTGGCTCCGAGCTGATTGATGTATGTAATTTAAAACGGTCTCCTCGGTAAGGGTGAAAGGTCAGGGAGTGTGGCTATGCGCTAATTAAGACAAATTTTAATTTTTTCTTCTTAATCTCAACAAAATTTTCAAATAGAGCGCGTTTTGAAATGTATCAGTCGACTTATACATACATACAACGCTTAATCTAATACTTAAACTACATATACATATATCAGACTTTGCACTTTTTAAGAGTTGATTGTTGCAATCGACAGAAGCTATACTTTGAATGGCTAATTTGAATGTTTGAACAGTAAAAAGTCGCAAGGACAAAAATGGCATATCTAAATTTTAATAAACATCGACAGTAGTAAGTTTAGATGTTGGAATTTCCGCTCTACAAGTTTATTGCTTTTATACTGGGTCATGGTTGTGAATTATTAACGCGGTACCAAAGAAACAATGATTGAAAATCCAAGATTGACTCATAGCTGTCGATAATCTGTAGATTCGCATCGACAACTATGTAACTATTTCTATATTTCAAAACTGTAATAAAATAAACACACACACACATGGAAACTTGAAAGTTCTCCTAACAGCATAATAGACCATGTATGTAATAGTAAATGCAAAAATAGTCAAGTGCTTTTATGTAGATGTAATATTTGATAATATAATATAAACTTGAAGATTTCTTATCAATGACAAAACCTTGAAAGGAGAACGTACGCCACGGGCTTATCAAATATGTATTGTCAAATGCCGATAACAATCTTTCACATGCACATACGAACAATCGTGACAACTCATATGACATTATTCTAATGCGAGCCAGCGTACTGATCAGTATTAGATCGGGTCAGTGAGCTGCACAATATGCTAATTAATTGAATAAAACCAAACACATAAAAAAAAAATGGATCGTTTGCGTGGTATTTAAATACTTAAGCGGTGGCAAAAATGTTGATTGTGCGAATAGTTTTTGCGTAAGGGACAGGCTGACTGTTCTAGTCACGATTTCGCTACAGGCACATTTTGCTTTAATTGCTACGGGTGGTTGAGATTGTGTTAAACTTTGCTTTAAATACTAGTGATAAGGTTGCGTTGTGTAAACTTACTGGTATTTGTATGAAAGTTCCGTTGCTGAGCACTGGATAGGAGTATAATGGCACAACTGGAACACTTCCGTTTTTGAGGAAAATCGGTCCTTGGATTGGTGTGGCTGCTTGACGACCGCCACTACCTCCACCTGAGATTAGATATAAACCAAAAATTAGAGTTGTTTAATCAAAAAAATATCTAATAATAAAACATAAAAAAGTATATGGAACGAATACATACTACAAAAAAGACGAAACTGTCTATTACATAGTTGGTATTTTTTTATTATTAAAAGATATACATACATACATATGTATGTAAGCTAGGATTGTTTCACTGTTCTGAATAATGTCAACGGTAAGCTGGACTATCACAGAAAAAATTCGGGTGTGGCCAACTTGGCCATGACTTTATCCATATATTTGAGGAATATAAAGAATAACCAAACACTGAAAAAGTCAAAAAACCGTGTAAAAAAAAAAAAATTCGGGTGTGGCCAACCCACGACTTAAACCATATATTTTATATACCCATATATAAGAGTAACGAAATAAATTTTTTAAGTACGTAAGTAAATAAAACGCATGCACACCACCACACCAACCAACATACATACATACATATCATGAAATCACTGTGTTGAGTGCGCGCGCGTATGTAAAATACGATCTTCAGCATATATTCAAATAGGAAAAACTGCCACTTCCGGTCGTCAGATGTTGACCAAAATCACAGTATCTCTTACAGCTAACGTGAAAACTATAGCAGCAGTTTCTGAAATATTAACAGAATATTTCAGCAGTTTCTGAAATATTAACAGAATATTTCAGCAGTTTCTGAAATATTCTGTAGTAAACTTTTCGACAAAAAAAACTACTTTCGGTTGACTGATTTTAATGATATATTTTTTGGTAACTAGCAATTTCTCTAAGGAGTATAACATTACAATATTGTGACGATACTACATATTTAAAAGGCCGAAAAAAATAAAAAAAACAACAAATCGTTAAAGAGTAAGCTGCCATTTCTGCAGGAGGGATTTTGACCAAAATCACAGTATCTCTTAAGGCTAACGTGAAAACTATAGATATGAAATTTCGATAAAATCTCCGGAGCCGTTTCGGAAATATTCTGTGGTAAAAGAATTTTAGAATTTTCTACAAGAAAGAAACCCTACTTCCCGTTGACTGATGTTGACCAAATTCCTTACCTTACGTGAAAATAATAAATATGAAATTTCAGCTTGATAGACTTGATATTTTCTGAGAAAACACACATACAGACACACACACACACAAGTTCACAGACATACAGACATACAGACATTTTCCAGAAATCTTTCAAGAGTAAACTGCCACTTCCGGTTAGCGGATATTGACCAAAATGATAATATCTCTTCTTACACCTTACGTGAAAAAAATAGATATGAAAATTAGCTTGATAGACTTGATAGAGTATCCACTATTGCGCATACGTATCCGTCAATGCGACTTAATTTTTTTTTTTAATAAAATATACATATGAGCTAGGATTATTTTGATGTCTTGAGATACATACATACATACATATGTATGTCGACGGTAAGCTTTCGTGTGACCAACACGCGAAACCATTTTCCATACATTTTGCATTATTTTTTGAATGTGTTCACTATTGCTCATACGTAATGTTAATGTGATTTAATAATTTCAACTGCAAAACAAAAAACAAAATTATACTAATTATACGTGTTTAGCTTTTTATACAGATACACAAATTTGTATTTTTGCTCCCAATATCGTTACATTATTATTATATATTATATTATTATTATTATAATATAATTAATACATATGTTTCATGACAACTGAACACAAGACAATTGCACACAAGACAACTGCTCTGCAATATATACATGGTAAAGGTAAAAACGTAAGTGCAATTTTAATATTGTCAATGCAGAATACGATTAGATTCATTTTATCTAACTTATTCTTAAGTTTTATCCATTATTACCATCTCAGGGTTAGTACGAAATTCTAAGAAAGTGATCGCGTGAAATAAAAGACCATTGGTTTAATATTGTTAAATATGTAAATGTAACCGCGAGTGTAAGCTATAGCTATTTTGATTTAAATCAATTAGCACTTACTTATGTATAATAATGGAATTTATTTATAAACCTTTCAATTACGATATGACAGCAGTTAAAATAAATATAAATATAATGCGCCCAGCTAAATATTATACATAATATAGCCTTGCTATCAAATTGCACCATAAATTCGTTTGCATTTCCTCGATACGAACAAACGCAATATTTACAACGATTTCACAATATTGTACTACTTGAATATGATATACCGTACTTAAATAATAAATAAATATAAATATAAAAATAATAAATATAAATTTAATAAATTGAACTATCATTTGAATTATACTTCATAACCAGTCGCAGCTTTTAATTGCAAAAACGACAAGGAAATAAATTGCAAAGTTGACAATTGAATAGCTCTACAATGAACATACTGATAAGTTTCATATTAATTACAAAAGACAGTAGCTTTTTAATTTATGATATTGCAAAGTATGTACATATGTTCCATGAAATACCATATAAAATTAAGCACATTTTATTATAAAGTTGACATATTTGTAATGAAATTTGAATGCCTTTCAAATGTATAGATTCTTGGAAATTGCCTGTTATGCCTATTGGTGCTATGAAAGGCGTGCAAATTGGCTTAAACTCAATTCTCCGAAAAGCGAACTGGCATGGCGCTCTATGTAGATCAGATCTCGTCGTCGTCGTTGTGTCAACATTGAAACACTTCTCACCTTGGATTCAGTTCGGCTCGGTTTGATTTTTGTTTTGTCGTTTGTTGCTGGGTGTGGCCCAAGTAGATAGGAAATAATTAAAACTCGGTTCACGTGTTGTTCGCATTGATACGCTGATTTATTTGCGAGACCGGCTGCTAAAGTCGATCGCAAACGAACGCCCACCGGTTAAAGGTACAATTCAACCAGTTATAAATGCTACAGAAACGTATACATTGTATGTGGATATATTTCGACGGAACAATAGTAGGTAGTTGCCCTGTATATGTCGACTTGAATAAATGTAACACTTCCGCAACCATTATTGTGGCGTAGGTATAGCAACTATCAAACGTAAAGGCCAAAGCTCGCCGAGCGTTAAGTTAGTAGATATAATAATATCTACTTATAAAATATCATACTGGATAACATCAAAGATTCGCTGACAATAAATTACGCGGGCGATTGATCGCGCATCATATTTAACGCGAGAAAATTGATCGCGGTAAGATTCAACACATAGACAAATTAAAAAATGAATGGATAATTGATCGCCAACAACTTTGTCTTTCTCTCGAGTAAGTGGAATTCATTTCCTAGGCTAAATTTAAATAATTTTCGGACGTTAAATTATTTAACAATAAATCGTCTGCAACAATATTGTCCACGCTAAGCTTTTTGCGATCAATCATCCGACTTTCAGTATCGGGTATAGTGTATAGTATGAATGATATATTTTCAATTTGCATTGATGCATTGTAATGAAAATCCTGAGCGGCCAAGTCAAAGACATGTCAAAATCACACAAACTGACTGACGGTCAAATCTCTATCAAAGTGAAAAAACCATCAAATTTACGAAATTAATAATTTTTACAAAAAATTACCGGACTCGATTGATTGATTTGAAGAGATTAGTACTTCAAGCTAAATGTCATTTAAATTAGGGCTGGGTAATCTGTGGCTTTATTTGTGGCTATTGCAAATATTTCAATGAAAAAATCAAGATATGAAATAATAATCTAAAAGGCGCCCTAAACTCGGGAATACACTTTACCTTACACATTTAAAATTTAAATGAAAAATAGATATATTTATAGCCAATATTCAATATACATATGTATATATGTATGTATGCACATCTTACATTTCATCAAAAATAATTTAATATATAAATACATTTAAGGAATTTTTACTATAGAATCTTCGTCATATGCCCAGTACAATATGTGCGAATAAAATACCATAAAAAAATTCAAGTACACTCGTAAATGCAATATTTTATAAATATGTACTCATATGTCAGTTTTTTGACGTGTTTATTTAGCTACTATTTTAAGGGTCACTTCAGACGATGGCCGACAGCATGCAACGGGATGCAATTAATCGATAACACTAACATTATATACATAGATACAGGAAGTTTTCAAAAATTTTTACCCTGAAAATGCAATCATAATACACATTTAAAATTTATTCATACATAAACAATATTTAGTATTAAGCGAATTAACGACCCGTCCTTGAGCATTACGTTAATGAGTAGTTATGTCGTACCTAAAAATGTTTGCCGCTACAATAAATCACTCGCAAGACGTTCCTTATCATCTCGAAATATTTTAATTAATTGCTGAGGCACTACGAAAATAATAATACATATTGTTAGAAAAAAAAAAATTAAATAACATTTCTTTCGAACGACGACGCTTCTTCGGCTTCCGGATCGTAAATGGTAGTGACGCAACTATCCATAATACATATATCTGTATAGAAAAAAAAAGTTTTTCGACTACAAACGCACAAAATGTATTCGAGTGATCTCACCGCGAGTTCAGGCAGATTCTGCGAATCGATTGCAAAGCAGTGGAGCTTAACCTTTTCCCCTTTCAACCGTAATATTGATATTCTATGTAGTTTAGTTGTACGTCATATAATAATTAGCTCAGGCTATGTATTGTTAGTTTAGGTTAGGTTTGGTTTGCTTCGGTTAGGTTAGGCTAGGATTCGGTTTTACAACAGTAAAAGAAAGAGGCTAGGCAGAAAATACCTATATTAAACGCTTAATTTAAATTGTAGACAGCAAGATATGTATGACGAGAGAGAAAACGCAGCACACATGTGATAATACACGTATAAATATAAATTAATTAAAAGCAAATCACATTGCTTGCAGTATTTAATTTAATTATTGTTTTTGAATTAGGTAGCGGCAGTGATCGGGTTAAACGAAAAAATCTGTAATCGAATTTCGAAACGTGCACACACGACATCGTACTTACATACATACATCACAGAGACGCGTTCGAAAGTGACGCGAATTGTAGATGAGCATATTTATTATATTGAACCGCATACATACAGGGTTATGTATGTATGTATACCTACCATGATGTCACATACATGATAATATGAAACGACATTAAAACTGGAACCGTTTAATCTTTATTTATTACGATTTATTATATAAATTTAAATATTTTTCAAGCCAAGCAATAGCTCAATGAATAGCATTGGCTATTGAGCGAAAGGTTCGGGGTTCGATATTCCCGCATGTTGAAAGATTTTCACGATGGATTTCGATCTTAAATATCGTGATTGGCAAGATCTGGCAAGATATCATTAAATCCTAATCGGCTACCTCTTGTAAGAATGTGCAAATTTGCCAATTTATCTAATTTCTTCCTAAATACCAAATCAATGTCTGTTCCTTATCGCCCTTCTCCCTCTCAAAAAGCAATAGTTTCACGACTCTAGAGCATCTTTCCCTAGTTACTTCACTGTGACAGATGGGAAAATATTTGTCAATCAGTGAAGAGACAACGGTTTATATCAAGCATGCCACCTTCAGAAGAAGTATAGAAAATGATGTTAGAAGTGGGATAAAAAGGATTGCGAGACATATTGTGAATATTTTATGACGCCCGAAATCGAGTATGCAATAAATAAGAATTTTTTAAATATATATGTACACGGTTCGAACTAACGCGTGCAGATGACTTTTTTTCAAATTAATTTCATCTGAATTGAGTTTACAAAGGCCCTCTAAAGTCATCGATCCTGAACAAGTTGCCTCCTACGTAACCACATCATGGTGCCTTTTGCTTTACCTTGAAAGAGTCATTACAAAAAAAAAGGCAAAAGAATATCTTGACATTCGTATACGTGTGACCGCACCTGGTCGGTTTTCTGGTTTTGTAAATTGGTTCAATTTCAGTGGTTTTGACACAATGGTTGACTTCAGGAGTCGTGAAGGCCAAATTAATGCATTTGAGGCAAACCTCTTACTCGGTTTGGTAAATTTAGTATAGGCTAATTGAAAAAAAGTGGAACGTGTCCGGACTAATTATAGAGTTGAATACGACCCCAATAAACCGGAAATGAGTAAATTTCGAAATGAAAAAAAATGAGTATTATAAACTTTGAACTATTGAGTTATGTATAAGATAATAGTCCTTGACCTATTGAACATATTTTTTGTGAATTTTGTTAAATTTAGTTACGACTTTTCAATATTTTAAACGAATTAGTTGTTGCAAAACTATTAGACCAAATAACTATTAGTTCACCAAAAAACAATTTACCCATTTATGTATAATCAAGACGTAGAATTGCATTCATCCGTTTATAATTCAAACAATAAATTCTTCATACGAAAAGAATCATCACATAAAGAAAATTTCACCGCGCGAAATTTGCCACATTTGGTGATATTACATTAATTGTCGTCGATTTGCATACGAACGACCAAACATTACATTACCCAACACACATGCATCCGGTTAGCGCGCGAAAATATCACCAAATGGCCAAATTCGAATACGGACCAGTAAAAAAAAAAATAGTCGAAAAAGCGAGAAAATCGCGCGGAGAAAGCACAGCATATTTAGATAATATTTAAATAATAATATTAGTATGAAAAAAAAAATAGTACGTGGGTGTGTGTGTGTGAAACCATAAAAGAGCAGTTGGAGAAATTGCGATCGTTGTGCGGGGGCGTGTGTATCCCATGTTGTGTCGATGATGTACCATGTAAAGTAAAATGGCTAAACAAACTATTGAGACATCACACTGTAACCGGTTGGTTGACCGGTAAGTGATGGCCTTCCTCAGTGTCACTACACAAGTGGTATCAGAACACTATGTGAACTTTTCCCAATATCGCACTGCGCGTTGAGATTGCCGACAACTATTAAAGTGAGAATGGGCTATGTGGATTTTTTTCTGAAATTGAGATAGTGAACGTTTTTGCATACCGGGTAAATTATGGGGCTCGATATGTTTTATGCAGTCTATGCGTCTATGTAAATTCTTAATCACATGCGATTCACCTAACCTTACCCAACTGAATTTAGTCTAACCTAAACCTAACCCAACTTAAGTTTACACTGTCTCAACCTTACCTAACTTAACTAAACTGAAACTAACCTCAATCGTAATCAAACCTAACTAATCCTAATTTAGCCTAGCATAAGTTATCATAATAGTAAAATATTTACAACTTCACTTATTACTATTTGTACAGAGGTTACATTTTTATTTTGAATTATGTTAGATAATTCTTATAATTCTTCTAATAATTCTTCTAATAATTCTTCTGATAATTCTTCTAATAATTCACAAAAAGAAAATTGTATTCGGGATCGACTCAATGTTGCTTCGCGATCAACTGGTTGAGCACCCATGCTATAATTCTTTAATATATTTCTAAGCACTATATATTTACCATTGACTTTTCGAAGGAGACAAGGTAAGTTTAGTAAGTATGCAGATTGTTTCGAATGAAAATAATTATAATAGTGATTGATTTTGTATAGGTGCTATTTATCTAATCGATTTTTTTTCAACGCACTATAAAAGTATTAATTTTTAATTAAGAAAATCAATTAAGCAAAAGAGATACCTGCTATACGATTAGTTTATTGCAAACGTTTAGATTTATCAATTTTGACAAGGCAACAATTCCGCATTGCGTTCTTTATTGTGGCAGCACGAAAGGCGATTGATTTTCGTATCTCACAAGCGGCGTAGCAAGTAGCGCTCAAAATTAATCGATTGATTTTTAAAACGGTGGCCTTGTCTAGAGAGTCCGACAGTGAACCAAGTTTTGGCGAGTGAAATTTCAGAATTTGCCGTCAACTCCACCGTCAGAAGAAGAACTCTATAGAAAAAAATTAAATAATTCAAGCTCACCGTTGTCAGACTGCGAAGTAGTATCCGTATCATCCTCATAATAATCATCATCGTAATCGAGCACGGCATGCAGTTGAGCTTTACCGCCAGCCTGTCCACTCTGTCCACCTTGGACATGAGTAAAACCAGCTGGTCTCCCTGGAAAGTTTTGCTGCTGGGGTTGCTGCTGTTGGGGTTGTTGCTGTTGAGGTTGTTTCTGTTGCTGAGGTTGCTGTTGTTGTTGCTGTTGTTGTTGTTGTTGCTGCTGTTGCTGTTGTTGCTGTGGTTGTTGTTGCTGTTCTCTATTATCATAAGTTCTAAAGTCACCAGCTTTCCTTGACGCTTCCTGCGTAGTTCTGCTACCAAAAAACTCACTGCTACCACTACTGCCACTTCTATCTGCCGTGTGCTTCGTTGTCTCTTGGTAGTTTCCGTAATAACTTCCAGTTCTTTCGCTGTATCCCGAATTGTCCCTGTAGTTGTCAGGGGGTAGATATGTCGGGGGGCTGTAGGGGCTGCGTCCCGGTGCAGGAACAAAGGGGGAGGGGTGAGGGGGCCCCAATTGTGGTGCAGGACCAAAAGGAGCTTGCTGAAGGTAGGGGGCCCCAGCTCCAAAAGGTAGGCTGTAGTTGGAGAGTGCCATCGTTAGCTCGCAACAAACGACAGCAACCAACAGGTAAGTTTTGAACAACGACGTGCCCGTTGACACCGTCATGGGTCACGATTTTGGTATCACCAGCATTTCACAAAAAAAAAAAAAAAAAAACAAAAACAAACACTAATAGGTATAGGAACTATTATGTAACTTGGCACTGGGTACCGGCTACCGTCGTATGGACATTTTCGAACTATTCCCTCTGCGTGAATCGTAGGTTGTTTCAATTCTCATCGCCCGGCTGTAAAACTATCTGAAAATACAAATATAATATATTAATATTGTATAGATGATTCAAATTGAGTGGTAAGGTAGTAGAAGGGTGTAGTTGAGAAACTTTGTAGACTATAGAAGGACAACATCATCGAAGAGTCAGATAAAGAAAGGCATAGTTGAGAAACTGTGTAAAAGAAGAGCCCAATTATTACTAAGAAATTAAATAAGGGCGTTATTTGAAAACTATTTTGATTCAGAAGAAGATACATGTTGAATTGGTTAGAAGAAAGGAGTTAAAGAAGGGCGTAATTTTGGAGCTAAGAAACTGCTAAGATTTAGAAGAAGGTGTGAAGTAGATAATACTAACTTTTGCCATTTTAAATTAATTTTAACATTAAAATATAGAATTTTGAATTAGTGACGATGCCACACGTTTTCGTATCGTAAAATTGCGTAAGAGAGAGTATGCAAATGTCTGTCTGTCAGTCGCGAAAAATTCGACAGCACACCACACCGCACGTATGTACGTACGTATATACGCACATATGTAGGTATTTCACACGTGTGTTTTTTTTAAAGACAACATTGACTGAAACGAAACTTACGCCTGGCGCGACTGGCGAAAGGTGTATTGGCGTAACAAGGTCGTAACTTGCGTAATCGGACCGCGGTTTTGTCATTTACAATTCCTGGAAGAAAGCCACAATGAATGGTCGATCGAGGTGTGCTCAACACGAACTGCAATAAATACATAGTTCTATGAATATGTTGTTATAGGGTCACGAAGGCTACGATTGTACATTTACATTTTTGTTTTTCATTAAGATTTCTGGTTTTATGTATTATCTTTAACTTAAATACTGTTACACGGCATTATGTTCATATGGTGACTAATTTTTTAATATTAGGAGCACTAAGAGTACTGTCAGACTTTTCGAAAAGTCTGATTTAGTTAATTTTTATGAAAGTTGCGTGTGTGACGAAAACATTCTACATTTACATTGAACATGATATTTTTTTATCTTTTGATTTATTTTAACTTTCCCAAGAGGATTCTGTATTTAATTGATTTTATTACAATGTCCAAAGTTTTGTAGTTTGAAAGATATTTGTGATTGAAAATGGTACTGAAATGCACGATTTCTTCAGTTGCGTTGCAAAACAACCTTTCGCAACAATCTTTCTACAATTAATATAGATAGAGCTATTAGAAGTGAGTATAATTATAATAAAAGTTATCCACTAAGTTATCTAGTTAAATTTTTGTTTGCGAGTGTTACTTGAAATTATTCTAATATGCTACGCAAGTTAGGGTTTTACCAATTTTTTTTATTATCTTTGGTTTCAGAACACTTTTGGATGATCGTTCGATTTTATTGTTCGAGGGTCAAGGATTTATCGATATTGTCAGTAACTGCATATTTATAGTGTAACATTTGGAAAACACGAGCGAATGGGTTTTGTGTTTTCAAAGATATGAAATAAAAATTAGCAATGGTTTAAGAGAGGCACACGAACGTGTTGAAATGTCAAGATCAGATCGAAGATTAAATTTTTATATACATTTATACATAGCGATTAAATATTTTTTAATTGTATTCTTTCGACGACGCTTGTAACCTTTTCGTTTGCAATGCGGTACTTTTTTTTTCTTTGGTAGATACTGCGTGTTAAAAAAAAAAATGGTATGACAACGTCAGGATTTCTATTTCAATTTATGAAGTGTAGTACGTATATTTTGCACTATTTTGGCCATTTTCGGCATTGTATACAATGTCAGATGTGGGATTTCACACTTTGCTTGTAGCATTCAACATTGAGTTTATCAAAAAGTGCGAATAAAATATGAAGACTTTGCTTAACATGGATTCTACAAAATCAATTGTGTATGTACAATATGCACATTTGCTTGTTTACACGAATCGACCCAAATTTACGTGGATTGTACATTTTAACTCAAACTATGTGTTGTACATATACTTAATATTATATTTTTAATTTCTCTCAATAGATATCACCGAAATCAACTGAGTTTTATCGACGAATTTTGTATATTGTACAATTTTTTTTTGTCGTTGTATCGAACGAAATTATCGTTTTCGGTTCGATCACGCGTGGAATTCACGTGACATTTAGAGACACGTTTGATTGTCATTAACGAGCTGGTCAATGACACGCGAACTATACGAACCCAGACACATTTTACATTCCCGTGAAATTCTCACATTGTAGATACCTGTATGTACATATTATGTATATTGTACCTACACGTGAACGTTCACCTTGATTTGGCCAAACCCAATTTTTTGGCAAATGTCTTTTACCGCGCGACCTCGACAAGCTTATATTCATATTATACAGGATGGCGAGGCTTTCATCAGAGCATTACAAAAAGTTTTCCTATCCTAGTCGTTTAAGGTTTAGGGCAGTGATGAACAACACGCGACCCGCGGGTTATTTAAATGTAGCCCGAAGACAATTTCGATTTTTTTCACAACTTGTAAAATTATTAATATTTTGAGTTCACCTTACTGTCCTCCAATTTTATTTTTTTTAAAATCCTTTATCGGTAATCGAGTAATTAGAACAATACGCAAAAACGGCTTGCACCCAGGTAGTGCCCAGATGAGAGTAAAGTTTTTTTTCCAAATGACTCACAGGATTTATTAATGTGGGACCTAATAGGAAATGTGTTTTACTTAAATACTTTATTTTTAAAGAGAGTGAGAAATAGACAATGACAATATCTTTCTTACTATTTTTGCGAAAAATGAAAAGACAATTTGATTCCCGTATTAAAAATTTTACGGGAGAATAAAACTTGTTTTGATATTTTCTCATCACTCTTCAATTTAGACGATGAAATAATACCTGAAGAATTTCAAATGGTTGTGATCGATCTGTAGTGCAACACCGAATTAAAAAATAGATTTCAAAATGTCGAACTCCTTAATTTTTATGATTTCCGTCTGAAAAATTCCCATTTTTGGCAAATCATGCTCGGCAGATATTTGGAAGTATGTATGTACATACATACTTATCTCTGCGAGCAATTGTTTGTTATGTATGAAAAGTATCTGCATTTTTTAAGATTTAGATTTAAATTAATATTAAATAAAAAATCATTTTTAATCCTTTTTTTGGAATAAATAAATAAATAAATAAAATCATAACTCATTTTTTTAGCGTTATGGGCATTGGGGATTATTGAATTTTCAGTTTTGGCCCGCTGCAAAAAAAGGTTGTTCATCACTGGCTTAGGGGATATTTCTCAGCCAAAATATAGAAGATATGATGCGAATTTTGTTTCTTGTTTATTTTTTAAATAATTTTTTATGCATAAAAACCATGTAGTTTTATTATTTATGGTAGGTAGCATCAGTGGGGTAGTTTTCTTCTGTCCCAAACTCATTCTGGATATGCTTAAGAATCCCGATTGTAGTTGAGCATAGCCAAGTAGACTACATACTATCAAAGACTACTATCATACTCTACGAAATTCTACAGTGCGTACAGTTTTTGGTAAAGCATGAGATTTGTCTGTTTAACTGCATGCATCTTAACTAACGTTTCCCAGAGAAAATTAGATTGCGTGAGGCAACAATCTAACATGTTAGGTCAGAGTACACCACCCGTAACCACACATTCTTAGAAGCATGGCTATTGGCTAGAATCTAGTGTGACCGAAATTCCTAGGGATCGGGGCTAGAAAGGAACAGAGCTAAACTACGCCGTAAAAAATTAGCTCTGTCCTTTTCAAAGCCCCGCCTCTGTGATTTTACAGTTACAGGTAGCTAGATTCAAGCCAATGCCTAAGAATTTCGCGTTTAGGTATCTGAAGGAAATCATACATATGTACATACATAGATACATATGTATATGCAGTGGTGTTTTTCTAACATTTCATTTATCGGCTCGCACCCGAAATCAAATAAAAATAAAGTAAAAACAAAGAGAACTCACTATGTACATATGTATGTACATACATAGTTGTGCGGTTCTGACAAAACATCTAGATAGAATTTAGTGGTCATGCACATCCTGAAAAACCATTCAGGTATATTGGTGTAATCATTAAATTTCTTAGAAATATTCGAAATTAAAAATAATTCTTGGATTCAGATACCTACTTAATAACAAGTAATTGACACTTTTGTGTTTTGAGACTTTTTTTTTTTCATAGTAAAATTATTCTTGGCAACTTTTGAATTACCGGCTCTACGAACCTAAATTATTTTATTTACCTATCGGCTCTAGAGTGCCGGTGCGAACCCGTAGGAAAACACCACTGCATATATGTATATCAGACTGAAGGAAACTACCTTACTGGTGCTATCTGCTTTGATAAAATTGGTTTGTTTGCATAAAGCTATAATTTTCACCTTTCCATTGTGATTGAAAAAAATAAAACATAGCCAAGCAATAATATTTGCATTGTTATTTTGGTGGGAAGAAAAGAAAAAAAGTCCATAAAATCGATTCTGAGATATTTTAACTCTAGTAATATGTGTTTTAGCTATCCACTAGGATAGAATAGAACAATTTTTAAAAGTGTAACTTGATCCATTAATATACATAGTGAATATCCCCTAACCCCCACCCCTTGGACAGGAAAATGTTTAGTAACGCGCTGATGAAAACTTCACCATCCTGTATTATAGATACACGTATCTTTATAATCATGTAGTTGGATATATTCCATTTTTGTAGAAAGTCGATCGTAGACGCGTGCGTCGGGCTTTGCATGTGAGAGACGTCATGCGTCGTATGTTACGCCATCGTCCAATTTTTGCGTCACAGCGCGGTCGGCCGACACTCCTGACGCGTCAATTTCTAATACGAAAAAGTGTGACTCGATGAGTCGTCGTCGTTTTCTACACATTGCCGTTGAAAATCTTGAAAGCAGAGCCGGTGAAAGCTTTCGTTTTCGACATCCTCATCTCCTGACGGTCGACCGTCGTAATGTTACGCATCGCTTTCCTTACGCCCGCTCCGCATCGCGAACGGTTCAAAATCAAACATTTTATGTTTATGTTCGACCAGTGTATTGAATTGTAATACTAATGAGTGACGAAGTAACCAAAGTGAACACTGGCCGTAATGCAAGCGAATTACTGGTCGAAGAACACTGGTCGTGTAATAGAGCCTTAAAGATAGGTTTACACGGTCAGTTTATTGAATTGCAGCGATGGAAACCCATTGACGACCTTAATAAAATTGCTACACTGACTTTTTTTTTTACACACAACTGGCTTTTGCAACAGAGTTACTGGTCAAACAACACTGTATTAGTAAATTTTGGTTTTTCAATTCAATCACGTGACTTAACTAGGGCACGTGTTTTCAGCCGATAGTCTCCTCGGTAACGAGCTATTAGTTATATACATATATGGAAATTAAATATGTACTTCCATGATATTCTCTCAAAGTTGTAAATTGGTTTACATTTACATTTCATAAAAATGGATATTTCACTGTGATGCCGCCAGCGGTGAGTAATAGCGCATACTGTCTGAAGAGCGTCAGCAATTTATTACATCAAAAGTGATTTATTTTTGAGCTATATATTTCGATCCAATCGCAAAAAAAATATCGCCTGTTTGTTCATCGAAGAAAATAGCAATTTTTGTACGTTCAAATAAATGGGACTTTTTAATAATCATCATCATCATAATCATCATTTTCAGCCTTTCACCATCCACTGCTGGATGAAGGCCTCTCCAATCCTTTTCCATTCCTCTGTCTTGAGCAATCTGCATTCAATTATTGACTCCTCTCCTTTGGTATGGTACTGGAATGGTATCCTCTCGGATACCATTCCAGTATTTCTTGCGTCCATCTGCTATCCATTCTTCTCGCTGTGTCCAGCCCATTGCCACTTCAAGTTTTTCACACGTTCTGCTATATCTGACACTTTGGTCATACTTCTTACCCATGTATTCCTCTTACAATCTCTTCTTATTATACCAAGCATACATATTTCCATGCTTCTCTGTGTGCACTGGATCTTACGTAACATTCTTGAATTCAGCATCCCCATTTAATATCCATACGTCATAACTGGCAGTACGCATTGGTCGTATGCCTTCTTTTTTAAGCATAGCGGGATGTTGCATTTTAAAACTATGTTCATTATTTTTAATAATAAGAATTTTTTGTTCTTAATTTGAAATCATGACTAAAATTTATATTATTTGTACCAAAACTTCAATTTTTATATATTTGTATAATAAACAATCATGGTGAGTAAAAATGATGGTTTCATACGATCAGCATTTTTGAATAAATTTTTCGATGAAAAGGATGTTGATTATTTTTAATATTTTTATGTTTTTAATGTTAAATTTGTCTAGTATTAGAATATATATATTTTTAATTGGTTGCTATTCATTTTCTGCCGTGTTTAAAACATTTAGTTGATGTTTGCCGTTTAGAATTACGATTTTCAGGGCTCACACACACTTACCACACGCCACGCCACACACGTCTTCTGACGAAATCCTACATAAGTGCGTGAATTTCTGTGGTTTAGTATGGCATGGATACACAGTTGCAACACCCCACACCAAGTCACAATTCATAGCAACGGCGGCGTCACGTCGTGCAATCACGTCACGTGTGGTGTGGTAAGTGTGTGTGAGCCTTCATTCCCACACTGTACTAGTTATCAATAAGAAAAAAAGGCATACGGCATACCCGAGTGAATCTACGCCGAAGAGTGGGGGTACCCGCTGCCCGCTGGTCGTCTCTGGTTTTCGTGTCGTGCCACGCTTCGATGAAACGTTTTTACCAAACTGAGGGGCGGTGCGGGGGGCGGAGGGAACGCTTGAATTTTCGGGTCGGATCTCTCTCTCTCTCTCTCTCTCTCTCGCACCCACGCGAAAGAGCAAGAGAGAGGGCAATAGCCTACCTCCAAACTGGAGGGTGGGGGGTATGCGTCTTAGCTTATCGCTCGCTCCGTTTGTATGGAACGTTGGATGAACCGTTTTTATTCTACCGAGTGAAAAGAAGTTTTACTTCAAAAATTCAATTTAACAGTGAGTTGACAATTGACAAGCGCTGATTTAGCGAGTGATTGAATAATTTTTTCATATAAAAAAAAATAACCGGTGCAGAGCGGCACTCGCGTGTCATTGCTTCATGTTGTACCAGCGAGACATTGGCATTATTCGAGTAATGACTCCGATTTGTTATTTTGCGGCGTGAAGAGCGTAACTTGCGTCACACTCGAAGCGTATTATCGAAGGTGTAACTTACGTACCTACACGAGAAGGTCGCCTCGCTTTAGATTCATTTCGCCGAATCGACGTCTAATTCTAATGTGTGCGCTTTTCATTGAAGTGAAAAGGAGCGAAGCGGATGCGGAGATCCTGAATGGATGTAAAGCATCTTACTCACGCGGTGGCAATATCTATCACATAGTCGGGCGGATCAAGTATACCATACAATCGAAATTAATGTTGGGTTAAAAATTGTTGGAAAGATTGACGCATTCTCACGTAACGTAAAATATGAGTTGTTTTTTTATTTATTTAATTAAAATAGTTTAAAAACTAATTACAAACAAAAAAGTAACTAAAAGCTAAAATTACAAAATAAACTTAATTATCTACATATTAGCACTTGTACAGATGTGTTGTTTTAAGTCTGCCAGGAATCTATCAATTTGGTTTATATTTTTAGGACCGTCTGGCAGTTCAGTGTATTCAACAACACCCCTGTGCAAGATACTTCTAGATCTTTTTAATTTTAAATTCTTAACTGTTACTTATTCTTACCACTATTATTATGACTATGTATATTATATTCCATTATTAAATAGTTTGGTAATAAATTCTCATTCAACTTAAAAATATATACTAACATGCACACTTTTAAGATTTCATTTACATTCATCCAATTCAATTCATTCCACATATTTTTTATACTATGTAGTATTTACATTCAAATACTTTGCATACCTCTGTTTAGCATTTTTTGCAACCTATATTTAATTAACTTATTTACTAAATTTAAAAATTGTAGTCGAAACTGTATGTGGAAATTTTTTTAAAGATAAAATTTAGATTGAGAACCACTGGAAATTTCTTTTAAACGCACTAAAACTATAAACAGAGGTTTTCGAAGTATTTACTATTCATTTTTTTTTTTAAAGTTAAATTCTGCAACATTCAAATGTAAAAACATTCATATGTCAACGCATTATTTTTAGTTTAACAATTTAATAATTAATTTTTATCAATTAAAATAGACATATACATAGGTCTAAAATATACAATAGTAATTAAACTTTAATGACACGTTAAGTCACAGTGTAGATACTTGACTTTTCGTCCCCCAATAGTATTATACCTACAACCTACCTACATATATACATACTATACGTATGTATATCTATGTATAGACAGTTGCGCCACCGTCTTAATGCACAACGATAGTACCTATATATATATGTATACATACATATATAATAATTTACACAAAACGTTCGGATTATTTATTTGCTCAAAAGAAAACGCTCGAACGTTGTGTTTCATAGGTAGACATAGGTACGAAGCCGTTGCACAACGACCTTTACTATTTCAATTTTCCGACTTCTTAATATTATAATAAATTCGCCTCAAAAAGCAAAAGCAACGCGACAAAGCATTCGACGCATTCTACATGCAAAATCGTGAGCCATGCTGTGTTTCTCGCCTTTCAATAATAATATTATTATAATAGAAATTCTTTGTTTGGAATTGTACAATAAACATTGTACAGTTTAGTCAATATGTTTCATATTATATGTGTCTGGAATTTTATTGAGACTTTCGCTCGTGCAATTTATTATTATGTACATTGTATACTTTAGTCTAGAGTTGCTTTGAATTTTGACTCCGAACTTCGAACGTTCAATTTGATCAGTGTCTCTCAACCATTTTGACATGTACGAGTATCTACATATGTACATACATACATATGTAGATAGTGATTTAATTCAAAAGTTCAATGTGAGAATGTCAAAAATGTGACCTTGTATAGTGCGATCCGCTAGTTTTTGAAATTATTTGTACATATTGATAAAAAGTCCCTATGCAATTTATTGCCGTTGAGGCACCCGGGTTGAAGTTCATTTACCGGATTCTATATAACTGGATTCCGTATATATTTTAGTGTAAAATTTGAGCTGATGACAGCTCAGGAATGCCACGTCACCGGTTCGGATTTTATCTGTTTAACCTTTCGCTTTCTTTTGCTGGTTAAATCTTGATGTTTCAAAGTGTTGTATTGGTGTATAACATTAAGCGAATCAAAAGGAAGGATAAACAGATTCTTCTTATATTTATTATCCGAATATTCAATTAAAATTCAATACATTTTGACAGTGATCATTGAATTGAGATTTACGTAATACAACATTGAAGTTAATACAAATTTAATTAAGAATCCATATGCTACAGCCAAAGTGTGAAATCCCAACGCATAAAGTGACCAGTGCAAAATGTACTACGCTTCTTAATTGTAATAGAAATAGCACGTATGAAAAACTAATGTTTGATAAAAACCACATCAAAATAAATGGTTCAAATTGTTGTTCAGGATCAGCTGGTTAAATTGATGAGATAAAATAAGATTCGGTTACAAAAATTCGTTTACTTTGCCTTGTTAAACTTAAGCTTAATTTATACAATACGGGGATTTCATACTTTGCCTGTAAACGATAATCAATCGTATAAATTTGGCCATTTTGTCAATTATTGACTTTTATATTAATGGGTAAAAGTAAATTGAATAACTTTCGTAGTTTGGTTGAGATTTAACATAGGATTAAGCAACTAGATATTGCATTCCATAAATATAATATTTATAATACAAAGTAGAATGGATATTTCGTTTTCTCAAAAAAAATTATTAAAGCAAACATTACATTCTGCTGTAGTTGTTTTCTTATCAAAAAAGCACGTCCATCGATCGACATTTACGTCAAGTTGCTTTTTACGCTTTCGTTTTATTTATTTATTTATATTTACACCGAGCCACCTTCGGCGAGAAACCTTCGCCGATCGATTTTGCAAAGTATGATCGTATTTATGACACGTTTAAATGTCAATTGACGGCAAATAATCGGTGACAGATAAAGTAAAATTGGCAGGAGTTGATCGAGCGAACGGAGCGTGCGCTTTCTGCTTGCACAATCATTTATCGTTGTCTTTGCACTGAGTGAGACTTTTTTGAGCAACACATACCCAATATCTACTTAATAAAATTATCGATCGGCATCCTGTCTATTTTATAATAGCATATTTACACCGTAGAACGCAAATCTAGTATACTTTTAACGAAATTTATGGAACATACATTTGTATGTAGTCCATTGTCAAACAACAAAAAAAACTCGATTTCATTTTGCCCCAAAATTGCTCATATGTATGTACTATGTACATATGTACATATCGTCGGTATATTGGCAGAAAACATTAAGTCAAAAATCCTTGTTTTGAGAAAATTTGTTTTTCCAGTAACAAGCGAGGACATAAATAACTTAATTCGTATTGACATCTTTAAATTACGTCAAAAATAAATCGAATATGAATCAGCTTGTTTTTTCAACCGACAGAGTGTGTTGAAATCTACCGAGTTGCATTATTAGGTTAAAACAGCCAATTTTTGACTTAACGTTTTCTGCCAGTATTCCGACGATATATAGGTTTATATTTATGTTCGTCTGTGTCAATGCTTCGCTATAGTGTTTTTCAGAGTTCGCTATAGTCAAGGTCGATTCGGTGCTAATTTTTATATTAAAATTTAATCGTAAATTCTAGGGAAGTCGCAAGTATCGTAAGCGGAAAAAAAAGACGGGTCAAACAATGACAAGAGATCGTAACTAAAATCCCCATTTCAGATTGATTTACAATCTGCGACATTTATTATAATGCCGAATTCGATCTGTATTTTCGAGGTTACGATTCTGCATAGTTTATAGTGGCAATGAAGATGTTTCCTTAAACAATAAAAAATAAATAAAATCGTAAACATAAATTTAAATTTACATTTCTCATTACATGTATAGATATATTATATTTGATTAGGTATCTTATTTTATATGCACTAACTACTATAATATTCAGAAACAAGCGAAACAGAACTAAAACTGTTAGTACGATTTATTTTTTTGTGTCGCAGATTAAGGATAACTCAGTGGCTAGAGTGAAAATGTTTGATCCCCGTATGTCGAAAAGTTTTCTCGATAGCTTTCAACCTTAAATGTCGTCATTGGCAAGATCTGGATATTACTACATAAATTATCAAGGCCTTTCCATGCTAGAATTTGTCAATTTATCCAACTTAGTTGTGAAACAGTGCCATAAAAGTTGCCACCATCAAAATATTCCTCCCTACCTACAAAATTATTATTTGTTCCTTCCTTCTTCTTCCTTTTTTTTTCACAATTGCAGAGTATCCATTAATTACTTCACTATGAAATAAAAATGTTTGTCAAATATTAAAGAGGCCACCTTCAGAAGAAGTACGCAAAATGGTGTCAGAAGTGGGATAAAAGGGGATAGCGAGACTCATTTTGAATCTTTTACAGAATCCTTCAAACATTACGACGCACGTAAGTACGTGCATATATGTACAATGCAACAAACACGTCGTAAACGTACACGTAATTGAATACGCGGCGAATTTTAATTGAATCTCTTTAATCGATCAAAGGCGACACGTCCGTGAAAATTTCGAAGTCTTCGAACGTTTTTGCCTTTTGAGTTGGCTCGTTCGCGTTATATCCGTGTAATTGAGCGCGTATTGAAATTTATTAACCAAGGATTTGAACGACCTTATCCGAGGTTGGTCTTTTGTCACAAATCACACGGGAGAGACACTGTACTATTTTTTTTTATTCATTTTTGGTTTTGTCGACTGCAAATTATTGGGGTTATACTAATTCGCAACGGGTACGTATGCGAGGTTTCCGCACAGCGAGCTGTTTCATTACGTATGTATGTATGTACATATATGTAATTTGTGTGTGTCGGTATTGACGTGTTGCACATAGTGCGGTGCATTAAATTGCCAGTCTCACGATCGCGATCGATATTGAGTAATTTGCAGATAGTTAATGTTTTGCGATTATGCACTTACTCGTTGCGTGGATGTGTATGTGTGCGTAATAATAAATGTCCCGAAGTGAGATTTAAATTAATAGTGCTCAGTTGTAGTAAATTATTGTGGAGACGATGTGATAGTGTGAATGTTTAAATATATTTAATTATTTTTTAAATTAATAATATTTTTTAATCAATAGTGCATTCGTTTTATTATTTATTGACCAATTTTGATTGTGTTTATTCAAAATTTTTATTCAATAATAAATAAATAAGAATTCGCTCTGGAATTTAATTGGAATAGTAATAAAATTTTAATTTAATAGTTGATACATAGTTATTGTAATATTTAATTTAATTGTAATAGTAAAAAAAGGTCTGAGGTTCGATCCCCGCATGTCGAACAAAGTTTTTCGATTTAAAAGATATCACTGGCGTCACTTGCAAGATCTGGATATTAAAAAATTCCGCGGCCGTCTCCTGTTAGAATTTGCAAATTTATTTATATTAATTATGAGACGGATCCATAAAAATTGGCACCACCGAAACAAATTCCTCACTACCAACAAAAACCAAATCATTCCATCTATCCCTTCCTCCTCTCCAATTTGAATATGATTTGTAATATATATTTGAATATGTACATACTTTCTTATAAAAAAAAACTATATCTATAAAAGACTATACCTTCAGAATAAGAAGTAATACAATAAACTTAGCAAGTAAGCTCTAAACTGTAATTAAAAGCCTATACCTACTCTTTATTAATTTATTCAATATTAATGTTCTATCATTCGTGATAGGGAAATTAGAGCATTGTTTCCAAAAGGGTATTACAAACAATAGTAAAATTCGCAATGCTAATGATATCATAAGTAAATGTCTCATATTTATATATTTAAATGAGTGTTTTGCAACTGTTTTCAAACATCATAACATACACTACGCTATGAAAATACTCTTAAAATCATTTATAATAAAGTTAGAAAATATATCTGATTCAGAATTCACCATCAGTAGCCACAAAATTTGAATAGAATAAAAAAAAGTCGAGGCTAAATTATTACATACATACATATAAGCTCTGTCCCTTTCTGAAACGCTTTTAGTAATTTTATTAGAATTAATTTACAGGTGGCTAGATTCTAGTCAATTTTTTGGTTTCTGATCGTGAACTCTTTCCAAATTGGTGTACATTTTTAAAACTTAATTTATATTTATTATATAGTTTTCATGAATATTTTAATAAAATGTATTATTTAAAAAAAAAAAAATATATATATGTAAATATAGTATAAGCGTTCGAATGATTTTCATTGTACAAAAACAAATAGATTCAGTCGTGTCTGTATCTACATACATATGTATGTGAATTATCAAATTACGTATACATTTATTCATCGACATTTCGCTATACACATTAAATTTAGCAACACTGATTAGTAATAATATCGAGCTTTCAAATAAGACAGAGTACAGCCATCGTAATCGTAAATTCCTAGAGGTTTGGTTGTAATATCTAGCTGCAAAAAAGATTTCCAATTAAAGTGCTAAAAATTATCAGTGAAATAGTGCAAAGAGAGTTAATAATTTAGCTCTGTCCTTTTCTAAACCCCTCCTCTTGAAATTTACAGTTACGGGTGGGGGGTACTCTGACATTAGATATTATTAAGAGACTCGCTTAGTAATTAAGTAAAGCGCGGACAAATTAGCGTGCTGTTTTTTCACGTTTTTACTGATTTTTTTCGATTTAAAACAATAAAAACGACGTGTACTATACTAGAGGTAATATCTTAAATGTCAAAAAATCAATTCCATCACGTACCGGAATAAGGTTGAACGGCAAATCAGCCAAGAATGAAGATTAGACCAAAATGGGTGAAGGAAACCGCTTAAAGGTCATTGGCGTTATGACACATACAAACAAAAAAAAAACATACGTGCATATAAATAAATTTGTGTGTGTGGGCATAAGTATTGAAGTGTGCTATACACACGCAAGCGTGGTAATATCGCTAATGTTTATTCGGAAGAGATTTTTTTTACGACGGCGAAAGTCATCGAAAGTTACGCCCGTGTTCTAATGTTAAAATAAATATTGGATGTATGAATATTGTGCAATATTCGTACATATTTCGTTGCAAATTTTCACATCGGAAATTTTTCGATGTCAATTTTAAAATTTTAATCGTCATAATGACTATTTTTTTCGAAAAAAGCTCTAGGTCACAGTATACCACCCGTAGCCGTGAATCTTAGGGGTTGGACTTAGAAGTTAAATTGTTAACGCTCTCTGCATTTTTTTTATTAAAGCACCGATGGTTGTTAATATCTATCTGTAAAAAAGGTTGTCCAATTAGAGAGAGAGAGAGCGTAAAAATTTGACTCTTCTCCTCGCCTCCAGTAGTTTGTTGTTACGAGTTGTGTACTCTGCTCTAGGTCACATAGTACGAGTGAATAAACATGATCAGTGAAAAATAATTTATTTTAATATTTAAATATTTGTTGATTAAATATCTCCAGTTTCACAGTATTATACGCAACAACTTTTATTTAACTATTGCAATAATTTAGCAATGAAAATATTTTACGCAGAGTTTTCCATATAATTTTCTATACATAGATATTCATTTTGATCCAAGCAATTTACAATTGCATTGAATAATTTAATATTGTTATAATATTATACACGTATACTACTGGAACGTTTCATCATAATAATTGCAGTGAATCTAGGGATTATTAAATTGAAATTTAAAATTGATTTCACGCCAATGATAAAATCACACATTTTGCAATCAACTATTCAAAATAATCAAAATATGTATACAATTATTGTTAAGTTTAAAGCAACGCTGTTTTATATAAAATTGCATGAAAAAAATGAACACAAGTACGATCAAAATAATATGATAATAATAAATAATTAAAAAGCACATCGGTGTAAACGAGACCTATTATACCAACAAGGATAATAACATATGACAAAGTCAAATCTTTTTTGTCACCTTATGTTTTGATTTTCGATATATGTACATATATTGTATATTGGCAAAACGAACGATAACAACTACGTAGAGTCTGTTTTTTTTTTAACAAAAGAGTATACAGTTTGAGTTTTGAGTGTTTCTTCTAACCACGTTTGCTAAAGAGGGGACAAAAATTCGAGTGGTACCAAATGCACCAATAGCGCGCGTATTTATGAGAAAAACAAACTTTTGCTACTCAAACTCAAACTGCAACTAGTTCTCGTTAAAAAAATCAAACTATTGCCCCAATTATTTATTTTGACACTACTCCTGTTAAGAATGGAGATAATTAGGTGACTTACAGGTGAAAGTACCACTTCTGGTGGACGAAAATTTTTTAAAACCTTATGGATTGTAGTGGTTTGCACCAAACTATATATTATAGATAAATATGTAGTTTCAATGTGATAGAGTAGGTATTAACGGTTTTTGGGATATAGCGGTAGACATTTTAGACACGAAAAAGTGATACAGTGATACATCCAATTTAAAATCTCAAGGTCGATTTTTCACACGACAACAATACTTTATCTACATACATACATATGTATATGGATACAGTAAAAAAACAGACTGCAGTGATGTTATAACGGCAATGTTTACTTACTGTGTATTTAAAGCGCGACGGGGGAAAGTCACATCGCGCAGTGTCCGCGCACGGTGTGTTAACTTCAGTATATATGGTAATATAATATACTTATGTGAATTTTTTTTTTTAGGCAAATCGCGATACACCGGATGTACACCGGAGACGCAAACGGAGAGTCCAACTGTCGAGACGCGCACTCTCCGGTACTCGCGAACGACGACTGTCGCTGGATTGTGTGGTTCTCGCGAACCGGTCGGACCCAACCGGTACGCGGTGTGGGCCACTCGACAAGCTGCAGAAACGCGGATCTGGTTCTGTGTTAACATTTCCGCAACTGTTGCCGGACACTGGACGTGTTTTCCAACCCCCTTGTTTGCTGTGCTAATTTTCCAATTTTCCGGTTAGTGGTTCTCGGTTAGGCGGTCGTAAAATGATTAGACGGTTTGCTTTTGGGACCCTTACCTTTTAATGCGATGGTGATTTGTATTTGAGTACTGCCACGATAATACTGGGACAGTAATGTCTAACTCAAATCGTAAGCCTTATGTATAGTCTTGATCCCAGGAGATTCGCCTCCACCACACACCCCCTCTCCTATGCGGTGGCCAAAAGAGGTCACTCTAAGGCCCGTAACGCACTTGGCTGCCTGGCTGCGACAGCCATGGCTGCGCAGCCAGAACGATGTTAGAAAATGTATGTGGCTGTCTGTTTGATAACGCACTATGCAGCCAGGAAACTCTGGCTGCAGCCAGAGTTTCCAAGTGCGTTACGTGCCTAACGGAGAAGGCTCTTACAAGTAATTACACTGAGCAACAAAAAATCATGTTTTTTAAACCCCAGAGCGGAGATTAGTCAATATTTACTAAGTTTGACCCACTGAATTCGAATCCGATAATGATTTTTCTTGATATGCTCTCGTTTATGAGAGATTCGATTGATAAACCCGCCGCCGAGAACATCTCATAACATAGTTTAAAACCATTTTCCGCTCGAATTAGTACGTTTAGATAAAATAAAAAAATTTCGAAATAGAAAACCAATCCTTATAAATGTGGTCAAATAAAAAAACTCGCCAAATAGCACGGGAGAAAAATAATATATTTTTGACTTTAAAAATTCGTATAAAAAATAAGTATTTTAAAGTAATAAAAAATCACAATCAATAGAAAAAATATCTGACTATTGATTTCAATACTCACTTTGAGCACAGAGATACTATCTTTTGAGTTATAGACCGCTAAAGTCAAAATATTGGATATTTTTTACATTTTTTAAATCGGGAATATCTTACAAACGAGAGCATATCAAAAAAATCATTTTCGGATTCGAATTCAATGGGTTAAAATTGGTAAAGATTGACCAATCTCCGCTCTGGGTATCTCTTTTTGTTGCTCAGTGTTATTTTTTAACGCGCACGAGGATCATGGGTCTCAATCACTCGTGATGGCTGAACGGCAGCAAAAAAAAAAAAAAAAAGTTAATGAGGCTACCCGGAGGGAGTCCCGTCTGAAGGGGTGACATTCAGAGTGGAGGCCCTCCAGTCACGGATTATTTGTAGGGTCATTGGTGCAAAGTTATTACATAAATTGATAATAGAGAACAAAAAGAAAAGAAAGTAAGTAAATAAAAATTAACGACAAATACTTTTTTTTTTGCAATCACATGTACTTTTAAAAAAAAAAGATAATAAAGTTAGAAATAATAGATATGTAAATAATAATCAATAGTCACTAAAACATCGCGGTGTCCCAAACCATTTCAGACAGGGTTTCGGGGAGGTGGTTTCACGAGGAAAGCGAACCGCCCGGCCCCGAAGCCTTATAAAATAAATGGTAAGGCGATGGTGGGTAGTGAAATAGCCAATTGACGTAAGTCATTATTCCACTAGTATTAGTGTGCCAGTGGCAGTTAACGCTGCGTAAGTGCCTTGAGGGAAGCTTCGGGGGTAGGTTTCCGTATATCCAAAGGTTTTAGACCTTAAAGATTGTCATTGGCAAGTTCTAGACATTACTAAATCCAGATCGGATGTCTACTGTTGGAGTTTGTCATTTTTTGAAACGTTACCATACAAATTGGCACCATTCAAACAATTCCTTTTTACCTCAACAAACCAACAAATCATAGTCCGTTCCTTTTCTCTCTTCTTCGCCTACAGAAAGCAACAGTGCCACGGTTGCAATGGTTTCAGCACTGCACAGTATCTTTCCTGGGTTACTTGACCACGACGGACGGTATAATGTTTGTCAAATACGCTTGATTTCACGTTCGTCTTCTTCAAAATAAGGAGGGTATTTGGTCATAATATGTAGCGGTTAGGATTAAATCTTTCATTTCACAAAAATCTTGGTTCGGGTAGCTGAGCGATCACGGAGAGCGATCAACGGAACAAACGATTTTTGTTGTAGCGTGTATGACGTGCTATATACCAAGATGGCGGCTCATCAGCAGTAAGGTTATGGCGTAACTGCGCAAACGTCTCGTTCACACTGACAGCTGGCACTACTACTCGCTCTATGTGACTGACGTATCGTTTCATAGCGGACGAGTGAGTGAGCAGATTTTTCGCTTTTATGTATATGTACATACATATATAACGAATGAGTTTCTAAAGTGAAATATCCATTGAAAAATCAGATCATTCAAAATAATGGGTTGGTCTTTTTGGTTATTAAATTTTCTCGAAAAAATCAAGTAATGGGCAAAAAAATTTTTTAGGACCACAGTTTAAATTGCGTTTATTGTCAATTGTTCTTAAGCAAACTAATAAAAAATTTATTTAATAGATATTCCAATGACTTTTTCTCCCTTGCAATGCGGATCAAGAGAGCAATGAATCACCCTTTACGCATAATTGATATAAATGAAAGGTAAAATATCACAAAGATAACAAACAACAAAGCTTTAATTGTAAAACGCTCGTGCCACTCTACATACATACATACATACATAGGTATGTACATATATAATATAAAGTAAGCGGTTCAGGAAAAAGTTTCGTTCAAACACATTAGGAACAATTGTTTCAAGGTTCCCTTTCTCGTTCGGTTTGCTCCATATTTATTCGCATGCGCAAAACGATAAATTCAAACCCAACAAACGAACCGAGTTGAGAACCACATTTAATGGCCACCTTCTAAAATGGACCCAGATAAGTAGGAAAATGCAAACGATTGTCGTGCGTAGAAGTGAATGAAGAACAAAAACAGTAAGTGTGTCGCAATACATATGTATGTACATACATTGTATCGACCAGGTTGTATTTAGTATAGCTATTCTTCACCTGTGCAATTTAGCAGAGGTCACCTGTTGAGGTCTGCTACTACTTGGCGGCCATCGAAGCAGCACTCGACAAAGAGACCGCTAGCAAAATAAAAATAAACATACATCGTCGAACGTAACACTTTCCATTTCATTGACGAAAGTGAATTTGAAGCACGGCGCGTGCTTACGTCACATTGGAGATGCTAACGATGGAAGAATTTTCTCTAGAATGCGAGCTGTATGATAGTTGGCATAGTTTCGTCAATCGTTTGGGCAAATCTTTAAACCCATTGTTGGCTTTACAGTCGATTTTGTGGTATTAAGCTCGCTCTCATTATTATATGAAGGAAATCCAATCGTTGTGTATATATATAGATATTTGTGTGTGCGGCAGTTCACGAATGTATGGCCGTATCGCGAAATGTTTCGTCCAACGCGCCTGGTGCCCGGAGCGTGACCAAAGTTATTTATCCGTCGCCATAGTTTTCGTTCCGTTTCCCACGATTTCGCTTTTATAGATTGGTGTAATAGTGGTTCTCAAAGAATTGTAGTACGGTTTGTGTTTTCGGCAATTCAGTTTTTGATGATAGTAAAATTGTCTAACCATTACCTATACATATAATACATACATATGTATATACAATTCTTAAAATATTTGGTTTGTCCGTCATATGATGGTGAATTCTGATCCCACCCTCCCAACCACCACCTGTGCACGCTAGTTTGTACAATAACAGTACAGCCCGTAGTCCGTTTTATAGTATGTACGTGAAACAATTTTGTAGTGCGCCGTTGATTGAATGGCTACAAAATCACGTTGTTGACTCTTATCAGCTTTGACAGATAGCGGCTTGTTGCCAACACACTGCATGTTGTTACTTTATCCTAATCGGATAAAGTATTATGATCATGTAAAAATTCGACTTAGAGATTTTGATTGATTTGTATCATGTATCATCCCCTGATCACGTTTTCATGATTTCTGGAAAATGTCTGTATGTCTGTGTACTGTGTGTTTTCTCCGAAACTATCAAGTCTACCAAGTTGAAATTTCATATCTATTATTTTCACGTAAGGTGTAAGAGCCATAAGGAATTTGGTCAACATCAGTCAACCGGAAATAGGGTTTTTTTCGTGCATAAAATTCAGAAATCCTGTTAAAAAAAATATTTCCGAAACCATCCCATTGATCAAGTTGAAATTTCATATCTACAGTTTTCACCTTAGCTGTAAGAGATACTGTGATTTTGGTCACCATCTGACGATCGAAAGTGGCAGTTTTTCCTATTTGAATATATGCCGATGATCGTATTTTACATACGAGCGCGCCCCTCAACACAGTGATTTCATGATATATATGTAAGTATGTATGTTGGTTGATGTGGTGGTGTGCATGCGTTTTATTTACTTACGTACTAAAAAAAATAATTTCGTTACTCTTTGTATGGATAAAGTCATGAGTTGGCCACACCCGAATTTTTTTAATGTTGACAATGCTAGCGTGACCGCAACGACCCAGGCAGGCAGGCAGGCAGGCAGACATACGCTAATATACCTATAGCTGATTTCTTTCAGTGGTTCTCAAAAAAATTTGATTACTCAAAGATTATCTTCTCAGTATAAAGCAAGTTCACTTAAAAACGGCAATATAAAATATCACACAAGAATATTCGTACGTACATATGTATGTTTGCGTATGTAATTATTCAATGGTGAATCCAATCGAAGCATTTAGTTAGAGCAATTAGAGCTTTTCATGGGGACGAACAATGATTACGCTTATGTCACTGTGCCGGATTCTGAACCGAACGTCTTCAAATGAATCTCCACGATCGCAAGGTCGGGTTTTCCCAGATACGACTTAGATAAATGTCGGGATAATACGCAGCTTACTATTTTCAAATGCGTGTCGAATTTCGACAAATTCATGCACGCACACAGTATTGTTTAATTGCAATTTTTTTGTACAGTTGCGCTCTATCTTCATTCACTGCTTCTTTAGACGGGCCAATGTTGAATTTTTGGTCGAATTTAATGATATTCTATTCGTATGCGATCCATTTAAGGTGTAATTAGCTTAGGCTTAGTTAGGTTAGGTAAGGTTATACTAAGTAAAAAGTAAGGCTAGGTAATGTTAAAAAGTAAAGGTTAGGTTAAGTTACAGTGGCGGCTATTGAAATTGCATGTATTTCGTTTCCTTTAAGTTTTTTGTCTTTTTCCCATTTTATAAATTTTTTTTATTAAATTGAATCTGCTTAACATGTTTTACAATATATTTTGACTATTTCAAGTCCTTAATTTTGATTCGGGAGGTATTCCAAAAATCTGATTTTCGGTCGTCTACTTTAAATATATGTACATATATGTAGTACTATAATCTATTTATATGTACATATGTATGTATACTAAATTTATTTATTTATTTATTTTTTTATAATACATATACCGTGATGACCAAACAGGTTACCCCAATTTGCCACCACGGCCAGATACAATTAAAGAGTGCCATTTTACTTAAACTACGAGCTATTACTTCACATTTATATTACAGCAATTTATTTATTTAATCGTATTTATTTATTCATAAAAAGACAACAATAACACAATATACAAATAAAAACATAAATTAATGTGAAAAATAAAGGAATCTGGTAAGCTGTTGAGGACTTACATACATATGTTAAATAAATCGATATTCTGTGCAACAGTATGCAGCCTACCAATAGCGACGGGTGAGTCACGGAGGATACAGGATCTGGCCCAGATTGGTGAAAACAATAGTTGTGAACGAGATCCACGAGGATGCTCAGGTGCCAAAAACTTCAACTCATCCAAGACCGGAGAATTGAAGATGTCACCTCTTAACAGTTTTTAAAAATGATAAACGAGGTGAGCATCTCTCCGAGACGACAAGGTTTTATATCCCACTGCACCCAGAACAAAAGCGCTGGGAAACAGAAAGGGATAATAGCCGAACTCTCTCAAGTACAAATATCTCAAGAATTTCCTTTGGATCCTTTCAATCTGTACAGAGTATGTAATGGAACTGGGACTCCAAATTATGGAACCAGGTTCTAAGATGCTTCGGACTAATGTATTATAAAGGAGAGGTAACAACCACATATTGTTAAACTGGTGAGCATTACGTATTACAAATCCCAGCATCTTTGAAGCTTTATTACATAAGTTCTCAATGGGTAAAGAAAATCGCCACTTGCTCTCAAATGTCATTCCGAGATCACACGTTGAAAGCATTCTTTCAATTTCAATATATGTATGTATGTATAATGTATATTAAATACTCCCGTATCAAATTGTAATGCTTTAAATAATCTTAATGTAGTTAAAAAATAATAAAACCACCACATAGAGTTATAAATGAGAAAAATATTTGTAATACCTAAACGAAAATTGCAAAACAGTGATGTGATTTCAATGACCGTTGCCGTAGGTAAGGTAGGTTACGCAATGTAGATCGTATTGTGACACAAATGAACAACGGAACATCACAAAAATAGATGACATTCGTCCTTTGAGAGTCAAACCACAGGACTACACGTTTATAAATTGTGAACTATCCATTGGGAATTTCCGGTAGTACGGGTTGCGAGGAATACCCCATGCCCAGACGATACCTATTATAGTATGAAGATTTACGATTTAAATACTATAAAAAATAGCACTGAATTGAGTTCGCTATTGCCCTAAGCAGATCCTATTGGGATTTTCATAACGTTCAACCTCTGTTGACACAACCGGAAGTCGCAAGATGAGAATTCCATGACTCACCGGATCAGGAGCAAACGAAACGTTCGTCAGCGTAAAGTCGATCGTATGTATTGTCATCACGATTCATTTTTTTTTTCAACCACACTGGAAAAAATGTTATTAGAGTGTATACTCGTGATAATATCATGGCATTGTGATTTTATATTCACCTGACGTACTTCTTCAATACGAATGATTCACTGTGTGTGCGAAATTTATTCACACGATCGAATTGGTGCAATAAAATTTTGAAAAAGTCACGAATCTCAACGAGTTGCATGTTCATTTGGACACGGCACGATTTTTGTGTACCTATACAAATAAATCAAATATATATTACACGGTGGAAACAACAAACGATAATTGTTTTAAAAAAAAATTATATCTCCGAAACAAATAACGCTACGACAATAAAATATGAATAATTTTAAAGTTCATTTAATCTTCTTTCTAGTGATATTGTACATACATAGTTTTTACGAATAACTGTTAATGTCAAAAATAGCGCTTAAAAAAAATTTACAGAAAAAACGCATTTTATAAAGTATTATTTTTTTTAGCACCACAGGTATAGGCCGCGCAGCCAAAGTTGACGTGAACCACACACACACACATATGCATTTTTAGTATACAGGCTGATGCAAATTTTTTTTTTAACATTTAATTTTAACTTTATCCCTAATAATACCCCACAGTAACTCTATAGGGTTTTGTTCTGGGTGGAAGGGTGGTAGGTGCAGTACACTATGTATGTCCGTGATCTTCCAGGATTTTTTCAAATACTTACAAATTTTTGGTAATTTGGCTTATTCTTTAGTATTATGTCATATAAAATGGGTTTTGTGCTTTTCTCTGCATACGGTATATTCAAACTAAACTCTAACTAAACTATTAAACTAACTACTCTAATTAAACCAACAAACGATATAAAAATCGAAGACTGAATAAACATGCTGTATTTCACAAAATAAAAATATACAAAACAATGTTGTCTCTGTTACACTCGTAACATTTACGCGCGCGAAAGAGACAGAGCGTTTTTATTGTTACATTTAGTGAAAATTCATATTATTCACTATTCACAGACACACAATTTGAGTGTGTTGGTTCACCTCAACTCTGGGTGCGAGACCTGTAGTCTTAAATGATAAAAAATCAAGTTTATTAATTCATTGATGGTTAAATTATAGCACCCTGTTTGCTCCAACACTATATTCTTGTATGAAATCCTAATCAAATGCGTTTTTTCTAGCGTTAATTGTAGCAATAATATCTATCCGTCGATATAAAACTACAATATAATTATAAAGAAAATTAAATGAACTTTAAAATGGTCACCATAGCATTATGTATATGTTCGAGCAGATATTTTTTTTTAATAAACTGGTATCGTTATATTGTGTTCATTCTGTATGTATGTATGTATATATTTGTATGATATAACTTTCAATGAAATCGATTCCAAGTATTTCCATTGGCTACTTGTAAATTGACCATCATCGCTAAACTGTTCCCTGTTTAAACATACATGGGTTTCGGTATAAATTGAGTTTACCATTTTGAGCTTTCGACCGATTGAGTTTTACATTAAAACGAGACGTGAATGACTCATTTAGAACGCGTCAAACCTTCAACAAGTTCAAACTATGGACTTTCCCGAAAACTTAAATATGTACATTTTGTGACGCATGACATCAACATCAACACATAAGTCACGTAATTTCGGCGCTATCACCCTTATAACTTATTTATTTGTTTATTATCATCGTCGTTTGGATTTGTGCGCGGAAATGTCAATGCGCCATTGATTTGCAAACAAAGCAAGCGAAAAAAATAAAAAAAACTTCCGCCACTAATTGTCGAGTTCCGTCACACGCTACGTGTGACCGAAATTCAAAATGGACAAATGGCTTTTGACGAGCGGCCATTTTTGGCAATTTTCAATTTTGGTCCGGTACAACGAAATTTCACTTCGCTAGGATTATGTTCGATTTTCCCGCGACCTTTCACTTTCACCACCGACGACGAATCTTTCGATATTGGTATATAAAATTATATATTCCTGTAGGCAAATATTTACTGCTACTGCCGCACTAATACCTACAAAAAATGGTTAACTTCAATTGGGTATTTCACTATCCACCATCGCCATATTTTACCATCCTTTTTTTTGACAGCTAAACATTACCCGCCCTCGTATTATCAAACGATATTTTTTGTATTTTTGTAAGGCTTACGATTGGAGTTAATCATTATTTTACTAGTATTAGTATGGCAGTGGCAGTTAATGCTTTAGGAAGTTTTTATTATATGTATGTTACACAACCGATACAACTCTTATCTGAAATGAAAATTTTAAGCAAATTCTATAAATAATTTATTCGACTATTTAAGTTAGACATCGTAGATTACTATTGTTCAAGGGGTCAAATTTAAAACTTATTTTTAAAATATGAACCGAGAGTTCTTTGCAAAAATTTGAAAAAAGTCGGGTCAAATTTGACCCATCTTTTAACAGATAAAATATCATTTACTGATGGTGTCGAATTAAAGATCTTATTGTAAATGAAAACTTTCGCACTAGATCCTTTATCATTTTTAGAAACAAATCACATACATATGTATATAGGTATATGTAATATGTATGTACATTTGAAATACGAAAATCAATATTTGTATCATATACAGTCCCTTGACAGCGAATTACAAACACTTGACTTACGAGCGGTTTGTGCATTTGAAACCTTAAAAAAAACTTACTACAGTATGTTACGTTTTAATTTTTTTTGTACGCCCTTCTACATATCGAATTCTATTTATGCACAAAGTTTATGTGTAAATATTCTTTTTAAAAATATTGTAAAACAAAATTTGGAAGGAACAGATTCGCTTCTCTCATTTTTCTACCGAAATTCTTCTGGTGCAGTTCTGTCTTCGTGAAGATTGTTGAGCTTTCGCATTATGAACAAATTTCTTTAATTTTTAATTTTGGGCATCCATATCCATTGAAGTCCCGGGTCCTCTCTATTTCGTAGAAGAATCCATGAACAGAGAGCAGTACACAAAGCTGTTAAAAGATACTTTTTTGCCCTCGATACAAGACAAAATTAATAATAGGGTTTGTTTTCACTTCATGCAAGTCACATAGCGAAAATTGTTAAAAAAAATTATGTCTGACCATAAAATACCTCTTCTTCCATGGGTAGGCAATTCTCCCGACCTATGTAAACCCCATTGAAAATGTCTGGCACCATTTACAAACAGAAATAAATAAACTTCCTTGTTTCAATAAATCATACTTTAAAGAAAATATCATTTTAGTGTGGCAGGATTAAAAAATAGTTTTTTTTGTCTTGTATCAAGAGCATGCCTGCTCGTATTGCTCTTTGTATAGAAAATAGGGGTGGACCTACTAAATATTATCCATTCTGCATTTTATTGTATTTTTATTTGTATAATACACTGAGTAACAAAAAAATGAAAAATATGGCAATAAATGTCAAATTTACAAAATTTGCGAAGTGTTTGTAATTCGATATCATGGTATAATATAACAATCAAAGTGAATTTCAATATTAAAATACTAGTCAATGCCCGTTGACAGTGTCATCGACCATTTATGTATATACCTACATACGAATATTGTATTTATATATTTTATTATACATTTGTGTATATACTTCAAAATGTAAAGGTAGTTGAAAAATGCAAGCGCTTCGCGCTACCCGTGCCATAAGTGAGTGTATGTGTACGTACCGTGTGTATGCAAGCGTTCCGCGGCTACGCAGCCGTCCAGGGAGGCCCCTGTGATACTATTTATAGTAATAATAATAAAATTCAGGTTCAAGGACTAGAAATGTATCTATCCTTTTTGATGATCTCTTCATGGTTAATCTAAAAAACTTATCGCACTTCCTTGACAATTTAAAAATTTTAAATATAGAATGTGTGAAATTTTAAACGAGCTGTCGTACAATATTATTTTTTATATTGATTTAAAATATTATCATTAATATTTACAAAATATGTGTCTACGAGCATTTAGCACAAATAACAAACCCAATGAGTTGCTTTACGAATTGTACGACCTTGAAAATTATAATTTTTTTTTAAATTTCGTTCATTAATTCATTTTATATGTATTCCATTTTACCTATTATTATTTCAATTTGCTTGCTACGCGCGTATAAACTTTATTATTATACCTTTTTTTCCCCTTCGAATTCGAAACAATTTGATTGGCACGGAAAAAACACGCAGCAATTGTGTCAACTTTGATCCATTTTTTTTATTCGGACATTAAACGGCTTGATTTGCATGATAATGACCAATTTCAAACCACAAAGGGGACATGAAACGAAACTAAAATGAAAAAAAAAAAAATGATTGCTACCGAAAATTTTGTATCGTTAAGCACAAACGTGAATGAATAATTGATTGTTTCATCGTAAACGTGTGGTCTTAACGGATTCGGAAGGATAGTTTCAAGTTTTAACTAGTTAACATTGACAAATCTGATACTGATCTATCCTGCTGTGAAACGGACTGTAATAAAACTATCGGCAATTTTTGTGATATATGTATGTATGTTCGTATATAAGCCGCTTTGTATAACCCGTTCGATTTACAAGTAGCCAATAGACATACTTGGAATCGATTTCATTTATTTAATATATATGTAGGGTAAGTCCACGTACCGATATACAATATTTGAAGACAATTTTGAAGTTTTTTATTATAATCATAAACACTTTTAATAGTTGTATATTAATTGTATAAAGATTGTTTTGAAGCCAAAACATGTAATGTAATGTAATAATTCAAGTAAAGAGATCGTGCATTTCAATACCAATTTTAATCACAAATATGTTTCAAATTATAACACCAATGACATTGTAATAAAAACAGTTAAATACAAAATCCTCTCGGAATAATTATAATAAATCAAAAAGTTAAAATAAATGCTTATGAATCAGATTAAATGTAGAATATATTCGTCACACACAAAACTTTCACCAAATTCGCTTAAAAAAACAACTTTTCACAAATATTGATATGTATTAATTACATAGGTAGGTACCTACGGTGTTACTAATCTTAAGGAAAAAAAAAAATTAGTCCCCATATGAAAATAAAGCACCGTAGCAATATTTTAATAAAATAATACTCCACGATATGTTGGTACATTAAAACAGCAATTGTAATGAAAAACAAAAAGTTTGTTTCACGAAAAATCGACGCCTTCGCGTGGATGACCCTTTTGTTAAAAGTTATGGAATTTGTCTTTCATAGGTTGCGTTTTATATCGAAGACTATTTATGTAGTGGTGCCTCACAAAAGTAATGACCTTATCTATTCCATTTACGTACGTATGTACATATGTAGATTCGATTCGCTAAGTTTAAGTTAAGACTATTTAACGAAAAATACTAAGTAATATGAACGAGCGAGCACTCCTCAACCCCAACAGTGAAAAAATTAATTACATATGTACATATGCAAATAAAAAATATATTTTTGGCAAGAAAGTTAATATGAATATTAATTATATTGTAAATTGACACATATGAGTGTATACTTAAGTATATATCATAATCATAGTCATCGCGCGTCTATTTGAATTTAAGATTTTCGCGACGATCGATCGTCGAGCAAAAAAAAAAGACTTCACTTTTACCGATTCGAAAGTAAAAATTAATAAAAACTCGTAAATAAAACACGAATTATTATTACTATTATTATTATTAAATGCATAGATATCGCCATTTGGTATTTGGCAATATCGAATCGAATATTAATACACCCGGTAAATTTAACGAGTTATTTCTACTACTCATTTCGATCGAAATGGTGCCTTTTCGGCACGTTCGTTCCATGCGAATTGCTTTATTTTATATATTCGATGACGACTTCATGACCTTATTGTCGCTGATGCGATTAGATTTAGGTATATTAAATATGTGCACAATGCTCGTTCGCCGTCTCCCTCAATTAGAAGATTTGGATATTACTAAGGCAGTGGTTTCACTATTGCATAGCTTCTTTCATTTACTTCACTATGATAGACGCTAAAATATTTGTCAAATATTATATGGTACATACAATTATTATTAGTTACAAAAAAAGGTTACATCAATAATATCGAGGGCATGGGGAATTATTTTAAATATAAATATTTGTGAAGAGGCCACCTTCAGAAGAAGTACAAAAAATGTTGGCAGAAGTGGGACAAAAAGGGATACCAAGACAGATTTTGAATCTTTTACAGAGTTTTTCAAACATTTTACGACGTATATATGTAAGTACGTACGTTCATAAACAGCGTAATACATTGTAAACGTACACGTAATTTAATACTACGCGGCGAGTATCTTTCTCCAGTTACATCATCATCAAATTGTGAACAGGCAACTCTTGATATCAAGTAAGTCACATTCAGAACGGCAAAGCGTGTCTCTGAAAAATTAGTTGGTTTATTATGCCAGACATTTAGGCACACCCCTGAATTGCGCATGAATCACACTCGCGTCTCGCCGTGGGACAAAATCTCTTACCGTTAATTTATTCTCGTCGCAGAAGTGAGTGAACAAACGCTCGTCGATCGAATAAATATCGGCTTTTTCGTGTTAGCATTTTTTTTTCGCGTATATATCGTGGAACCGATTCGACGTATTGACATCTCTGAGTGTTGACAGAGAGCTAACAATATAATTTTTTTTTTCTTTCATTTTCACTCCATCCAATGTTGAAGTTTTGTTGACTGTGTACGGTTTATTTGACGCGCTCGGCGACGATGTTAAATATCGAGAGAAAGAGAGACATGTATGTATGTGTGTGTGTGTGTGTGTGTGTGTCTGTGTGTGTGTGTGTGTAGAGAAAAAACTCAAATAAATAAATAATTAATGAAAGTTTATCCTATCCATAAATAGGCAACGCAATGTGGGTTTTTCAAAGCTTTGCATAAAGATTTATTCAAATAAATATATTTAATCGATTTTTTTAGGTGGGGTTGAGTTTGAAAAGTCATATAAATTTAGCAAAATATTATTTCAACGCAAAATTATCCACCCATAACCATACATTCTGAGAGGTGTGTGTAATGGCTAAAATCTAGCCAGAGATGAGGCTTAGAAAGGGACATACATATCTAAATTACGCCGTAAAAAATTTCAATGTCCATTTATATGCCCTATCTCTAGGAATTTATGCTTAAGGAAGGCTAGATTCTAGCCAATAGTTATGCCTCTAAAATTTTTGTGGTAATATAATATATGTAGTTGTGTCAATAGTTTTAATGGGGGGCTTAGAAGCGAACAGACCTAAATTACACTGTAAACAATTCAGCTCTGTCCTTTTCTAAGCCCAGCCTCTAGTGCAGGTCGTTAGTCTTATGCAGTGGTCTAGTCGTTATCTATCGCATTTCGATGATTCTGAATGTCAAAATTAAACCATAATAAGATCAAAATCATACAAATCAGCTCGCATATACATACATAAATATGTATGTACATATTTAGGGTTGACGAAAATAGGAAACAATTTTATCACCGTATCAATCGTATAATTATCATCAATCAAGGTTTCACGTCAACGATTGTAGAATAGTTAACGACAGATCGATCGATAACTTTGCAACAACTTTATTTATTAATACATAACATTTTAGACGGCACGAGGAAGTTGTCGTCAAAATAAACAAATAAAATTATGACCTTACGTGTCATTACAGTAATAATAACAACGTAGAAATTTCAATATGGAAAATATTAGAGCAATCATAATATTATAATAAATATTAGAACTATGTATGGTATAATTTGTAAATAAAATTAGATCGTAGGAATCCCGCGACATTTAAAATTTTTCTTAATTACAGGCTGTTACTATAATAATTAACATTTAATTCATACGTGAAAAAAATCCGCAAACGTATATAATAACAGCTCGTATAGATTACATGTCATTTTACGCAAGTGTAAATTATCTGTAACTTGGTTCTAAAAGGAACTATGTCAAAATATTTGACTCTCATTTTTTTGGCGAGAAAGTATGCAGTTTGAGTTTGAGTATCCGTTTCTTCTAATCGCGTGTGTTAAAAAAGAAAAAAAAGTCGTCTCTCTTACAAAGGGAGAGACAAACTGAATTTTTGTCCTTTTTTAGCACACATGGTTAGAAGAAAGCCATACATACATACATATGTATATACTCATACTTAAACTGCATACAAGAATATATATACATATGTATGTATGTATGTATGTATACAATATATAATATATATAACGTTAAAAAAGTTTACTATACCTATACATATTTGTGGTAAAAATATCATTAGTATTATTAATACCTAAAACTATTTATGTTTATTTTGTTTTTATGAACTGGCATAAAAATTGGCTTCGACTGGCAATACTCCATCTGTCAAAAGATGAAATTATCGAAATAAAACTTTGCATGGCAGCTAGGCAAGAAAAAAATCGTTTTTAAATAGCCAATAATATAGCACACCACCTGTGACCAAATATTCCTAGAGGCGAGGCTTAGAAAAGGACCGAGCTAAATTGCTTACGCTCTCTCCACTTTTCTATTGATATTTTTTTGCATTTTACAGCCATCTTTGTTTAATAGAAAAGTGTTGAATGAATTTAGCTCTGTCCTTTTAAGTCCCACCTCAATGAATTTGTGGTTACGGATGGTGTACTCTGCCCTATAAAGCTCGTAGGATCATAGAAAGTAGCACTACATAGTTTGGTCATGATTAGTATCGCAAAAATACACTGATTATGGTAATTTGAATAATTAAATCAATATACTTACATATTTGTCGATATTGAAATTTTAGAACATGAAAGTAGACACTTAGCTCCGAAATTTGACATTGGCCGTTTCAGAACCGAGCCACTGATATACATTCAATATAATATTACGATCGTAAATGTGGCAATTCCGTATCGTGCATAAGTCACGATAATACTCTCAATGTATAGATAGATACAATAAATAAGATAATTGTTGTTGTTGAACTGTAAAACAAACGGTTCGGTCTTTGTGTCTGCACAGCAACGAGGTCAAATCAGATTGTTATCTGTGACGGAAAGCAACGAAATTCCGATGGCGAGACTGTCGACTGCACTTTTGAATCGTTTGCGTTTTGATTATTTTTTAAATTCACATTTAAATGTCGAAAGGGTTAAACCGACGCGTTGGTTTTCCCCCATATGCTTTCAAATCGTTCGTACAAAGGCTTGATTCGTGTGTTACATTGTAATCGCCATTTTTTAACGTCTAGATACATTTTTGTTACTTAACTACGGAAAAAACGATAAGTTTAGTCTTACACTTTTAACCTACATATGTATGTACATATGTATGTATATGGGTACACTGAAAGTGGAGCGGCAAAGTAAAATACTCGCCAACAACATAAGAATATACTGATAAAAGTGAATGTTACTAACGAGAGAAATTATGTCTAATTTTAACTATGATTCTAATTTAGGGGTTGTGCACGTGAATAGGTCAGTTCTTGTTTTAAAATGCATTCGACCCTGATTTCTCTGTCATACATATCGCATTTTGCACAAGCCAGTCGTCATATTTCGTCGAAAATTGGTTATCGAAAATTATAATTATAATCAGTTCGCCCTTAATTAAAGCTCGACGAAAGATTTTAAACTGAGATGTCTCAAATCAGAATTGCATAACTCCATTTTTGTCACATTACAGGAGAGACTAAAACTGTTAAACTTCATCAATTCAAGGAATGTTAAAAATCCTGTTTAAAGTTTTTCACTGTCAAAAAAATCGGTACCGTTATATATTTACTTTATCCTAATCGAATTATCGAATAAAGTAACGACCTTCAAAATAATATAATTTTTAAACATTTTTTTTACTCTTGGTTTTTGGAGTTTTTAACTTTTTCTCCCAAACTATTAAGTCTATCAAGCTCAAATTTAATATATATTATTTTCACGTGAGGTTGTGAGAGATATTATAATTTTGGTCAACATTCACCAATCGGAAGTGGCAGTTTACTCTTAAACGAGATTTCGTTTTTTATTTTTTTCAGCCTTTTACATATTTGGTATCTTCATAATATTGTAATATTATAATCCTTAAAGCAATACCTAGCTACGAAAAAATAAATCATTAAAATCAGTAAACCGGAAGTTGGGTTTTTTTCTTGTAGAAAAGTCAAAAGTCCAGCTACCACGAAATATTTCTGAAACTACTTTACCGATCAAGCTGAAAATTTATATATAAAATTTAAGAGTTGATAAGGTTTTGATCAAAATCCGTCGACCGAAAGTGGTAGTTTAATTTTTTTTAAAGAAAGGTAGTTTAATAAAGTTTTTCGGCCTTTTCGGTCTATTTCCTATGAAGTTAGGTTGATTATTATGATATAAAGGGTTTTTAGTTTAAAATTTGATTTTAATTTATTGAGATTTGTTCGGTTTCAGCAAAATGTATGATTTATTTTTATTTTGGTCCAATAACGACATTTTTCCGGTATATATAGGTACATACATATACCAAACGCGGTTACCTCCACTTTTCAAATTTTTTGAGATTTTTGTTGCATGACCTGACGCAACTGTTTTTACATATGTGTGTTTTCTCAAAATTCTTCTAGCTCCTCGTTAAACCTTTTTTTCAAACTATGATATCTCCACAAATTTGTTATATCAAAACTGGGTAACTCCTTTGTGACCAATCCCGTTGCGTGATTTTTCAAAATGGCCGTGCAATTGCAAACGAACTTCAGTTGCAAGCAGTGCGTTTTGGTAGTTTTTTTGTGTTTTTTTCTTCGAATTAAACAAAAATATGGTTGAAATTGTATTGTCTAATAAAGCACGCAATAGAAAAACAACAAAAAAACTCCAGCAAACGTGCTTTAAATACTGTAAAAACGTAAGTTAAGATATCATTTGACAGTATTCACATAGCGTATTTGGCAGGGGTGTAGTTCAGGGCTCCAATAAAATACTGCCACCTACGCTTATCTCACATTTTTATTGCGATTTTTTTAATAATTAATTGTTTTTGCACTACTTTACGTAATATATATATATATATTATAACAGCTAACAAATATATAATGAACGTATGTATGTAATAAATAATAAAATATAACTTATGTCAAGTAAAAAGATTGTTTTATTTAGAATAATTTTCAATATTTCGTTTTTGTTTATCCACAAATATTAATACCCATTATTTATTTTTCTTTATTATAACTACAGCCCTAGCGACGCAAACTCACATAAATATCAAATCAAAACTGTCCATCTCCACGAGTTTTCATTTCAAAACCGGACAAATCCATGGGGTACATATCAAACTCTGTTATCTCCATATTTAAAACCGATATTTCTTATTTCCTGTGAATTTTTCAACACAAAGAATTTGATAAGTAATATTCAATGTCAAAAGTGCGTCGATTAAAAAAGTCAAACTAAATTAATTCTCAAATTTGACTGCTCAGGAGAAAAAAGTCATTTTCCTCCATTTCAACTTTTGTGGAGATAACTGAGTTTGATATGTAGCGACACATATGTAGATAGCCGCTGTGTGTGTGTTGGTAAGGTTTTTTGCTGTCCGGACATGACAACCTTCAAATAGACAATAAGAATAAACAAAAACAAAAAATTATGCAAAAAAATATTATATATTATCTATACATATCGGACATATATATCGCGGGTTACTGGACATCTGTTGGTCAATAGTTACATAACATGAAATAATAATAATAATAAAGTGTGAACATCACGCGACTTTAACGGTATCGTATTGAAATGTCAACAATACAGTGTGTAGAGAAAGAAGTGCGCTTCCGAACCGGTTCGAAAATTTCATACCAGCGAATTAAAAATGACTCTTGGTCAGAAAAATTAGAAAAATTAAATGCAATAGATGGCTCCCTCTGGAAATTAACGAAAGCGATCCGTAGGTCAAAAAATTCGATCCCTCCATTGAGTGATGGCGTGAACATGGTGACACGAGACAGTGACAAGACGGAACTCTTAGCAAACGCATTCCAAAAGCATCACACACTCACACATCACTACCATCACACACCGACATACAACAAAGTCAAACATTCTATCAAAAAGCATATTAAAACTGATATTAACAATACTAATTCTGTGAAACTAGTCCATCCGTGCGAAATTCAAAATATAATTCATAGTTTAAAGAATAAAAAAGCTGTTGGCAGTGACGCAATAGATAATGTAATCATAAAACAACTTCCGTTCAGAACCTTAGTATTATTGTCAAAAATATTTAACGCCTGCTTACTCACAAAAGTCATTCCACTGCCGAAGCCAGGTAAGGACCCAAAAAACCCAGTCAATTACCGACCCATCAGTTTACTTTGCACTCTCTCTAAAATTTTAGAAAAAATCATTTACTCGCGCTTACTAAAAATAGTTGATAAAAATCTGATTAATGAACAATTTGGTTTCCGCTCGGGACATTCCACAACCCAGCAGCTTACCAGATTAACTGAGCACGTGACGAAGAACTTTAATATGAAGAGAAGTACGGGGATGGTGTGTCTCGATATAGAAAAAGCCTTCGACACAGTTTGGCACGATGGACTAATTCACAAACTAATCAATAACAAAGTGCCCAACTACCTTATTAATATTATCCGATCATACCTAACCGATAGAAAACTAATAGTTAATGTAAAAGACGAACCATCGATGCCGAAACCGATCGTGGCGGGAGTTCCACAGGGAAGTTTGCTAGGGCCACTCCTATTTGCCATATATTAAATGATATTCCCGTTCAAAAAAAGTGCCACTTAGCACTCTATGCAGACGATACTGCTTGCTTTACGAGCAGCACCAAACCTGACGCGAATCGTAAAAATCTTGAATTAGCTTTAAAATCATTAAACGACCATTTTACAAAGTGGAAAATAAAAATTAACCATACAAAAACGGACGCTATATTCTTTAGTGTTCGAAAGCACAGGCCGAGTTCAGAACTGAAGATCCCATCAGGAGAAAGGCTGAAATAGCAAGCTCAGTTGAAATATTTAGGAATAATATTTGATAGAAGAATGCGCTGGGCCCCACAATTAGAGTCAGCGAGGTGCAAGGCGATGCGCGCGATGGCAGCGGTCTATCCGTTGTTCAACCGTCGTAGCGCTTTGTCACGATCCAATCGCATCAAAATGTATCGCGCCCTAATACTACTAATATTAACATACGCTGCGCCTGTTTGGAACAATGCCTCCACCACTAACCATACTAAACTGCAAATCGTGCAAAACAAAGCCATCAAAATCATATATAACACCCCCATGTATACTAACCTCAAAACGCTTTACTCGTGAAACAACATCCCATTTGTAACTGATATTACTAACAAATTAACCACGAAGTTTTACCAAAAAACTACCAATAACCACGCTAACAAATTAGTAAAAAGTCTCGGTGATTACGATAGTGTGTCATTACCATTCAGGTATAAACATAGGCTCCCGAAACATAATTTGTTTTAAACCTCCGTTTACAGTAAGTCACTAGAAATAAGAATTTAATGTATCTGCATGCATACCCTATTTATTATGTATTGTATTTAAAAAAATAAAAATAAAATTTGTAAATAGGTTTTTTAGCTTAAATTTTCCTACTGTAAAAACAAACACTAACGATAAAGTAAGATTATTTTCCTGTTACTACTAACACATTTATTGTAAAATGGATAATGGCCATTGACCAGGAACCATTAGGATACGTTTTTTAGTAAATAAGAAGTATTATGAACATTATATGGATAAATAAAAAAAAAAAAAAAAAAAAAAAATACCATCCGATTAACGGTTTCGTTATTAGTGCGTATTTTGAAGTTTTTCAGTACATAGCGTCAAAATAGATTTAATTTGAAAAGCAAAAGCTTATAGAAACTGTCATTTCAACAGTTACCGCATTTGTCAAATTGATGGTCATCAATCAACTTAGACGAGATAAATCAGTATATCTTGACAATCGAAAACAATGCATTCGTAACGTCACGTCACATCAAAATTTTGGGTGGCCACATGATAAGAAAAAAAAAATAATAACGCATAAGACCGTGATAATTGATAAACCTAAATGTAAACAAAATTAAATGTTAACTATTCACTAACATTTTTCATATTATACTGTGTTTACAGCAGATATGTAGTTTGATTATACGTCAAACGTCAACATATCGCATGCCAGTACGATTTCAGACAGTCTTGGGGGCGATTATCGGTTCTTTCCGTAACTTTTCCTGTTAGCAGAACTATAAAACTTAATTTAAGCCAACCTAACCTAACACAACCTTACCCAATGCAAATATATATTTTAATGTCTACTTAGGTAAGATTATGTTTTTTGTTTAATAATATTTATTATTATGTATATTTTTTGGATAACTTGTGTTTTTTTACTTTATCCTAATTGGATAAAGTAGTATTGAGATCGTCCGAAAATTCGACCTCGAGATTTTGACTAATTTGTATCAGGTATTATCCCCTGATCACGTTTTCATGATTTCTGGAAAATGTCTGTATGTCTGTGTGTCTGTGTACTTGTGTGTAAAATCGCTAATAATTCAAAAATCGTTCATCCTATTAAACTGAAACTTCATATTTATATTTTTTTTACCGGCCATTGCAATCCATTAGGTTTTCAAAAATTTTCGTCAACCGGAAGTGGTACTTCCCTTGGAAAACCACCTAATTTTTTTAATTCTTTCTCTTCATATTTTAAAATAATTCATTATTATAAACTATTTTCAAAAAAATATCACACTGGTGGTTCTCAAACTCTTTAAACTTAAGTATGTAAGCTAGATACAGACTAGGTGCAGTTTTCTGAGAAAACGTTTAAAATGATCATCAAATAATCTGTGAATGCAATAAACACGCTAACCTCATCTATAGACGATTTAACACATTAACACATTGTGCAACCACTAAAAAATTAACTTTAGCGTACTACATATTATAGAATTTGAAACCTTGAAGCGTTCTGCATATTTCTAAAACTATAATTGTTTCGCTTTTACGTACATATATACATACATACATTGTTTCCGCATTCAGTGGATACGTATGTATGTACATACGTATAATGGGGAAATCCTCGTTGTACATCGTTTCCATGTAACGTCACTTGATACGCGCGCGGTTTTGAATTTACTTGTCATAGATCAATGGAGTCAGTACTTTTTATCTTGCGAGGTCAATTAACACATCAAAAGTCGTACTGGCGAAAGTTGCAAAGTTCGACAACACAATAGATGTTCGAATCGTGTTGTACGCAACGGAAAAAATACAAATATCGTATAAATTATTCAAATATCCAACATATACATAAATGTAAAAGTTAAGATGTTAGGGTAACAAATTCAATGGCGTGTAATTCGAGGTCGACGGAAGATGAATCGGTCGAGCGTGAAAAGTAAACTTCCGATTTTAAATAAAATAAAATACTATCGAAGAGAATAGTGGGAAGTTGTAAGCAATAGGTTACGGTAGAGTGCGATTAAGAAATGCTGCCGATAACGTTTCAAATTCTCAAGGAAGACATAAATATTTTTTAAACATGTACATACATGTACAGTAAATATTATATTTCAGCAATAGTAAAATGTACCTTAGTGTTTTTTATCAGTACAGCGATGACATAAATAACTTTTATGTACTATATTATAAATATATCACATTCAAATGACAAGAATATGATAAACTTTTCAATGATATTAATTTCGAATTGATTAAAAGTGAGATAATACAATTAAATTGCTATAAACCACGACCTTATGTCTTTATTGATATAAAATGTATACTTTACTTGAATTATTCTAGCGCAAAAATGAAACTTTGTATAAATCTAAAATAATTACTATTTAAATAAAAGGATATTTTTAATCTTTAACTAAAATATTAATTTCAAATTTTGTATTTAGAAATGAGAAAATAAAATGTAATTAAGTCCTTACTGTCATAAAATTTATGAAGGTACACCTTTATTTGAATAATAATAGCATAAAATCTATATGCGATAATTATCTGAAATAAATGCGCTATATGTAGAAAAGGATTTGCTTAATCTTTTGTAAAACATTAATTTGATTAGTTTGATTAAAAATTAGAAAATATACTCAATTCGCTATTGGTCACGTATCAAATACTTAGTGTTATAAAATGTATACCTTTATACAATAACTATGTATAAACTATATATGTGATAAATGTCTAAAATAAATATTGCTCAAAGACAAGAGCTTTGTATCTTAAAATATATAATTTTATTATATTAAGAACTAATATTATATTATTTTACTCATGAACATCGTATCAATCAGTTTCGACTTAATAATTAATAAAGTTTTAATATGTGGGTACTTGTTACATTGTAAAGCACAAGTTTGTTTACTTTTAATTAGATTTTATCCCCATAACTGATAACATTATTTTCCAAACTGTCGAAAGGTTCGGTCATCGCGGGAAAAACCGACTTCCCGCTGTTGGTAATAAATAAATAAATAAATATAAATAAATACGGAGACGTGGGCGGTGGTTCGCCGGTCGCCCTCGCTGAATGCAAATCAGAGCAAATGGTTCATTGACGTGTCTCTTGCTCGTTGAATTCGCTTCTGTATCGCATATTTACATAGTTCGAGACACCACAAAACACCCATACGATTAACTTTAAACGGTTCAAAACAAAGGACGAAGTACTAACGTTTATAAAAGTGTACGTAGACAATTATCACTTGTGTATAACAATGGCAGCCGGACATCGAAGTGAACTGATCGAGTTTCATTATTTTTTTATGACTTGTATATAAACGGAAGTAAAAACGTACAATGAATGATCTAGATCAGTGTGACTGATCTACGACACACGCGCGACCAGATCAAGGTCCGACAATCCGATCGATTTATCATAATCGCGTTGTTGTTGTTGACTTTTTATCCGATTGTTTATTTATGCGATATCGCCACAACTACATATATCGCCACAACTACAGCGTGGCGCATAAAAGTCAAGACCCGATGTTATTTTGCTATAACGTTTGAACTAAGCATTAAAAATCAATTTAATAAATTGGCTATTTCAGTCAAGGACTTTGGAATTTTATTAATACTAATTATTGAAAATTATATCGTGCAAATGTCCGCCATTTGTTTCCGCGAAGTTTTTCACTGACTTTATGACATTTATACTAAAATGTTTGTGTTGGATTATTTTTCAGGTAGATGTTACAACCATCGGTTCGGTAATTTAAAAAAAAGATCTGTCCTTTTTTAAGCCTCGCCTCTAGAAATTTCATATAATACATAGTTGTGTTTAAAGGCGCGTGAACGGTCTTGCATAATCTGATTGTTAGATTGTCGACATATTAATATTTTACTTAAAGTTGTGTGCAAAGTCACACGAACGATCTTGCTTGATCTGATTGTTAGATTGTCTATAAATTATTATATAAATTAAAATGTTGTACAATTGTGATAATCTAACAACGTTAACGTTCTAAACGACACGAATTTGACATAATAGCCGCTGTGAAATTATCTCGTGATATCCACAAAATTGCACTCGCTCGTATTATATTATCCGCAATAAAGTTATACTAAATACATATGTATGTACTACTATACATAGTATAAACGCAGTATAGTATGTAGTAGTGTCGCTATCGCTCGAATATATTCATTTAAATTTATCAAAAAATTCACTTATTGAGCGCTGATTTGGATTAAATATATATTTTTCTACCTTACATATCGTCATCGGCAAGATCTGGTTATTACTAGATCCATCTTCTGTTGAAATTTGCCAATTTATCTAGCTTTGTAGGGAAACTGTACCACAAAAATTGGCACCATCCAAGCAATTCCTTCCTACTTACCAAAACATTGTGCGTTGAGAGAACTCCTTTTCCTACTTCTAGACCACTCTCGCTGCGCTCGCAAATAAATGTCTATAATTATGTACCTATGTACATATGTATGTGTAACGAAGTATAGAAGCGTTTTTGACATTGCAGCGCACGTATGCAAGTGTAACCAAAGTTGTTTATCCGACATTATGGTTTTTTTTTCACAACTTTACTTTTCTGTATTACAGTAATTTCAGTTACGCGATAGCGCAGTTCTTAGAGGCTAAGTTTCTTGAGCGGAGATTGAGAAGTCCAAGCCCTGTATGTCGAATGACTTTGTGACCTTAAATATCATTGGCAATATCTGGATATCACCGAATCAAAATTGACCATATCCTGTTAGAATTTGCCAATTTATCTAACAGACATATTTATGTAGTTGTGAGACAAAATTGCCACCATGCAAAAAAATCCTTCCTACCAATCATTCCTTCTCTCCCTTTCTCCGCTGCAGAAGGCCATAATGGTTTCTGGAGTAGAGCATAAAATATCTTTCCCTAGTAACTTCACTATGACAGACAGTAAAGTGTTTGTCAAATAATGAAGAGACAACGTACTTGATATTAAGTACGCTATCTTCAGAACAATAAATAGCATTTAGTATTTAACATTCACTGAAAAGCAGAATGGTAGTCATTTTTCACGCAAATGTCAATCTGGTTATTTCCGGGAAAATTCCTTGACGAATTTCTTAAATTACAATGTGAACGTTGCGCGTGTGTGTCAATTTGATACGATTCAAAAGGGACACAAAAGGTACCTACATACAAGAGTACTCGAAGACCTTCATTCGAGACAACGCGTGCGGAATTCTCGACCACACTTTGAGGTGCTAAATCAACGAACGGGAACGTACATAAGACAGGGGTGTTCAAGCAATCTAATGCAGAATCTAGTACCTAAAATGCAAAAATATATATATTTTCATACATTGAACACACCATTTGATCAAATTTGGAACTGTGAATCAGTTGTGTGGTTTAACTTTATATCTTTGGATGTACGAAACACCGATTGTGCACCCCTGTCGTATGTAAAGCGCTGACTTTTATAATGAGATCGAAGGTTTCGCGTTTCCTTTCTATTCCATATCGTGACTGCTGAATTGAAGCTCGTGTGTTTACCCTATTTTTATTACATGCATATTCAAACGATGCCCTGGAATCTAGTGGTTTGTTTACACCGGCAAACTTCGCATACAATAATAGCGAGAGTGCGACCTTTCGCACCGCGAAGAAATTGGATACAGTTGAATGACAGTTCAATGAATAGTTGAACCTTTTGTTTTAATTGTAGGAATTCCGGTATTGGGTTGGTCACTATTTAAGTGGTCACGCATTTTATTCTCATTTTGACCTCAACGTATCAAACGAAAAGCAGCCAGGAACTGTTCTAATGAAAATTCGTGCTCGTGCCGCTTTCCAACTATGTATATATGTAATATGTACTTGAGAATTGCTGTCTAAAAATTACATTTTATCTTGCAATAGTAATATTCGATTTATCGGTATGGTACGTCTCATGAAATATAAAGATTGATATCAACGAACGATGATTGTTAATGAAACTGATTGTAAACCAGTTTTTATATTGTTATTTACTTACATACATTCAGTGTTACATTATATTACAGTAGGTACGTTTGTTGAGTCCAATGTTTTTTTAAACGATAAAAACCAAATATACATAAGTTTTATGATTGAAACTATATTTTTCTATACTGTATCACTTCTAATGTTGTGAGGCGAGAATATTCCGATTTCGAAAAGATCGCCAAAAATTTTTGAGAATTTTCTTTTTTCTTAGTTATAAAATATCTCTAGGTAGTTTTATATCTTTTTAGGACATTTTCAGAACCTAATAGGACTTTCTAGAATGTCTGAGAACATTTTGAATGACATTTTTTTATTTTGACAACACTGAGTGTGTATTTTCGTCATTTGATGCTTGAGTACGTAATACTTTAAGGCGGGTTGCATACTGAAGTAATATGAAACACGCAACTGACAACCGACAGCGTGGGTAGAGCCTATAATGAGTTTAGAGTTATCAAGTTATCTATAATGTCGATAATGTCAGTGTGTTTTTCAGGTTGTTTGGTTTTCTATCAGATACCAATTTCATGTTCCGTATTACTTCAGTGTGTAACCCACCGAAGTGTTTCGTTCTCCTTTTTCATTCCATATTGTTCTGGAAGCTTTCTTTGTAGAGTAAATTCCCTCTAATTCTGGCCAATACTGGGGAGAGGTTTAACGAAAAACACGGAAAATAACAATTTATTATCATCAGAATTACACAGATATAAACTTGGAAAAATAATTAATAATTTTTGTTTGTGTTTGAGACCCTTTTAATTGTTTTTTCACATCAGTGGGAAATTTTTAAACACATTACATATGAAATCGTACATGTATTAGGTTTAAAATAACGATAAAATGGGTAAAATGTAAACAATAGCACTAACATATGACATTTGGTTCTAATTTATTGCTTCCAGAGTTAATAAGTATTACATTGCTTTGGGGTTTTCGGCGATATCGCTTACTCTATTTTATCACACACTACATATGTAATATAAAAACTTGGATTGATTAAATGAGTTGGTGCCCAATATACATATGTATATCGTTCAAAAGCCACATTTGCTTAACCTCCACTGCCGGGTGAAGACCTCTCTAATACTCTTCCATTCCTGTCTGTCTTGAGCAATCTGCATCCACTCGACTCCACACATTCTTCTCAATTCATATTTTTGCATAAGTTAATTAATTTTATTTATGTCCTCCTTCATCTTACAGTTCACATGGATTTATCCATTTTCGCAAAAGGTTTAATTGCAAAGGAATAGTAGGTATCTATAAAAACCCTCAGATGCTCCAAAAAAAAATTTTTTTAATATATAAAAAGACATCTATGTAAAAAATTTAAAACTAATATTATTTAAAAAGTTGGCTTTCCTTACATGTTAAATTGAGTAAAATTAATTATAATCAAATTCATATTTTTTGATAAATATGAATGTATTTTCTTACATAAATATTGTAAATTTATAATAAAAATTAAATTTGAGTCTATTCTTAAATATCCATAGATGTCACTATAGAAATATTAATTTTCTAATCGTTTTCCGAGGCTTTTCCGAGTGTACTTTGTACGGATTCAACATTTTATCACAAAACTCATACACGATGAAGCATTCATCAAAAAATTTAATCTATTAAATTCTCTTCATCTAGATTCTAGAATACGATTCAATATCTTTCGCATTAAATAATAATTAACGAAAAACCAGACACGATGATATTAATATACCCGATATATTTATAATCTTATTAAATTGTTCCATAATTATTTTTTAATAATTCTGCTATCGAATAGTGATTACTTTGATGAAAGAACGAACATTGATTCAGTTCTACGAAACGAAGATGCATTCTTTCCATACAAATTACATTGTAAAGTGTTTTCGTCAAATGAAATTGATGAATCATACGAATTGTCATACCATAAAGCGATACAATGAGCTATAATTTGTTAGAATTAACATTTACGATCCGATTCTATCACAATATGCAATAATTGTATAATAAGTTCCATTGTTTCGGTCATATGAAAGTTGTTAAAGGAAAATAAATATTTTTAAATAGATTTTTCCTTTAAAAAAATATTTATACCCATTTTTATATTGAATCCTCTCAATGACGTCATTTTGTTAATGGATATCTAGGAAACAGTTTATGTTGAAAAACTCACAATCAGAAATGCCAATTATCTGCTGATAACAGTCGCTGTATCGCTTGCATTGTTTTAATAGAACAAAGTACAAACATAAGCAACATACTTCCTTTAAACTTCAATTAATTGATCTGCTGATAATTTCAATTTAATAATTTTTAACAATTAAATATGATTTCAAGATATTGATCAATAAATTGAATTCATTTTTAATAAAATTCAATAAGAAAAAGCAAAAAAATAAATAAAACCTTCATATAATAAAAGTATATGACTTGGCTCTAAAAGAGCTTAAATCAAAATATTTAGTTCTAAGAAAAAATAAAAAAAACTGGGCTATAGATTGTACCTACTACAAATAATTAATTATAATTACAATTCCCGTCAAGACATGACACTAATTTGAAATTGTTCATTTTAACGAATAAATACCATTTTCACACTTTATGAACCAATCGCACATTGCATTGTCTTTCGATGTTAACTTAACGATGTTACATACATACCTATGTACTTATGTATATCATCAGATAATAATTATATATTTCTTGTCAAATAAATAACGAACCATCGAAAATTAAGATGCCCGTGTAGTAGAAAAATAAAGGCCAATCATCATCTTATCGCATAACTGACTGGGCTAGATTAAGTTTTTATCATATTTTCTTTATCCTAATCGGATAAAGTATTGTGATCGTGTGAAAATTCGACCTAGAGATTTTGACTGATTTGTATCAGGTATCATCCCCTGATCACGTTTTCTTGATCACTGGAAAATGTCTGTATGACTTTGTACTTGTGGGTGTGTGTGTGTGTATGTGTTTTTTCCAAAACTATCAAGTCTATCAGCTGAAATTTCATATCTATTATTTTCACGTAAGGTGTAGAGACATAAGGAATTTTGTCAACATCAGTCAACCGGAAGTAGGGTTTTTTTCTTGTAGAAAATTCAATAATCCTGTTACCACAGAATATTTCCGAAACTGCCCCACCGTTCAAGTCGAAATTTAAATAAAAAATAAATCATTAAAATCAGTCAACCGGAAGTAGGGCTTTTTTTTGTCGAAAAGTTTACCACGGAATATTTCAGAAACTGCTTCGGTGATCAAGTCGAAATTTCATATCTATAGTTTTCACATTAGCCGTAAAAGATACTGTGATTTTGGTCAACATCTGACTACCGGAAGTGGCAGTTTACTCTTGAACAATTTTTTTTTTTTTTTTTTTTTAATTTTTTCGGCCTTTTAAATATGTAGTATCGTCACAATATTGTTGTAATCCTGAAAAAAATTGCTAGTTACGAAAAAATAAATCATTAAAATCAGTCTTTTTTTTCTTGTAGAAAAGTAAAAAATCCTGTTACCATGCAATATTTCCGATACTACTTTGCCGATCAAGTTGAAATTTTTATATATATAGTTTTCACAGTAATGATATATGTACATACATATCGCTACCCTAACTTGTAAACCTCGTAAATCCAAAATGACATTTTGTTCAGGAGAGAGTTAAAACTGTTTTATTTTAACTGTGGATGGAATCCGAAAGTTACAAAAATACGGTTTCTAGATTTCAAACAAACGAATTATATTTAGCGATTGTTTTTCCTGATTTTTAGCATTATCCTTATTTAATTGGCAATTTTGGATTTACAAGTCTTCACTTATATGTGTACTTCTATGAAATTGTTTTTTTTTAAGGATTTACGAGGTACATACATATGTACTGAAAATGTGTTGAAAAACAGGTTTTTATTTCTGCCAATTTTTTATTTATGATAAATAACACACATTACAATCTAGTTATTGAGGTAAATTATTATAAAAATCATGATAATCTCGACATAAAACAGACTTCAATTCTTGTAAATCTTGAAATTTCTTGGGCTTGATTTTCAGGCGGCTAGTACGCAGAGGTGGAAGAGCATTCAATATTTGTGGTACGACATCCATGTCTCTTCTCTGAGGCAGTGAAATTCAATCATCTGTGAATCTTAATTTATATTTTATCTCACTTTGTCGTCCTTTGTATTAAAATTAAATAAACAAAAATTATGAACTATGAGCTTGGTTTTGTAATATAAGCTGGAAACCTTTGACTTTAGGCTTAATAAAACCACTTGCAGATCCATCGTGAATACATTATTCCCCTTTTCTTCGTCTAATCTTATCTCATCTCTAGGCTCTTTTTTCTTTTCTTGATGGACTTCATAAATAGTCTTCGATAAGTTTCCTGTTTCATATTGGACACAAGTCTCACATTTGTCTTTTTTTGGACTAAATAATGAAATATTTTCTTTGTCCAAACTTCTCGAAAATTTACTCATTGAAAATGATGTTGCATTCTCACTCTGTTCTTTATAAAATGAGTATAGTTCCGATTTCGAATGCCATTCTGGTAACAGGTACACTTTATTAGACCTAGCTCTATGTACAATAGTGAGATTCCATTTTAGGCAGAGAATCTAAAAATTCTTTCAATTATATATTGTCGTCTTCAAATCGCTTCTGCTGTTTTCTTTTCGGAAAATTCAAAAATCACGAACTATTTCTTCAAAACGTAGCAGACAGTTGATGCAACACTGTTATGTATGAACATGAAACAAACGGTGGCGTGGATTTACGAGTATTACATAATTGTTTTGTATATGGATAGGATTTACGAGTTTTTTGCGGAGGGTTTTTCTTCCTTATTTTTATAGTTATAGATTTAAAAGTTTTACAAGGAGGTGGACATAAAAAAATTCTACAAGAAAAACTAAAAATATCGATTTTGACCAAAAGTGGATTTACGAGGTTTACAAGTTAGGGTAGCGATATGTTTATTATAGTGATTATAGTTGGTATGTGTGTATGTCTGTATGTCTGTATGTATGTTTTCTCCGAAACTATTAAGTCTATCAAGCTGAAATTTCATATCCATTATTTTCACGTAAGGTGTAAGAGATAATAGGAATTCGGTTAATATCCACCAACCGGAAGTAATACTTTTACTCTTGGTTTTCGATGTTTTTAACTTTTTATCGAAACTATCAAGTCGATCAAGCTCAAATTTCATATCTATAGTTTATTTTGATCAAAATCCGTCCACCGGAAGTGGTAGTTTACTCTTGCATGATTTTTAATTTTTTTTGGCCTTTTATATATTTTAAATCTTCATAATATTATAAAATTAGAATTTTTATAGCAATGGTGAGTTAAAAAAAAAACTCATCAAAATCGGCACAGTAGAAGTGACGGTTTATCGTGTTTCAGTATGCGTTGAAAATTGATTGTTACATATTATGATGCGTTCGTTCGTTGCTCGCTACGTTCGAGGCAATATTCTCTGGCTCGAGCAAAATTTGATTTTTGGCTTTTCAAGTTTTAAATTTTTTTACGTTACTCTTTAAGGTATTCCTCAAATATGTACTTATATGGATAAAGTCATGGGTTGACCACACCCGAATTTTTTTATATTGAATTGATTTTTGTTCTTTTTTACATGCACAAAATCAGAACGTGATTGCGGGCATAGTTTTGATATGATACATTGTTGTTTCTAGTTTGATTTACGTCTGTGTGGGAAATTCGAATCGGTGTACACGACCTCTTTATCCCCCGGGAAGCAATTTGGAGTAAGGGGAATGGGAACAGAGGCGCCACTATGTCGCGGTCGACGGTCGCCATGGATACACCATGGAGGGTGGCCCTCTTTCTTCCTCTTCCTCCGATGACCCAATATATACATGTAATATCCTAGTGACTCTGTGTGACGCAACGCCAGCTATCCCCCAAATAATATTGTGTATTCGCAAAGAGCGATGAACCCATAAACGAGTTAATATAATACACCTTTGGTTTGAAGTGTTTGATTCCAAGTACATATGTACGTACTTCTTGTTGATATTAGAACTGTTGGTAGAATTTGATGGTACCAAAAAGCATTAACAATGTGTGGTGGCAAAATTTCTAATACATACGAGCCTCTCGTTTACTAAAATTGTTGATTTAGAAAATCAAACTTGTGTTAATTGGATTCACTGTATTAATGGATCAAATCACACTTTCGAAACATCGCTTTTTCCTATCTTCGTGGATTGTTAAAGCAAATATCTACATTGTGTATCAAAAACAGAGCTTAATTTAAAAATCACGCCATAGGAAGTAGTAGTAGAATGAACTTGGATATTATATATAGATATATATATACATATATGTATAGTTAATTAATTACAAGAAATGGTAACGGTGTGTGATACATTTTTTTAAATTCATACAACGCAAAATAGCTTTGGTAAAGTAATTAATTATACTCGAGTTCAGATTTTGTTGTTAAATTCAAAAATTATTTTTTTTGATTAGAATCATCCTGCATATTTCAGAAATGTAACGAAAATTCTAAAAAAATTAGAATTAGATACTAATCAAGTGCATCCTTCTAATTAACTACCAATATATGTATATATGTATGTATCCTTTAATTAAGTTATGATACGTACTTAAGATTGAATTCATTATTTGTCTTATTTTCTCAGATTTTGTTAGGTTTTCTAATAAAGCGATTTAACAACAAAAAAAATTGACACTGAAGCCATTTTTATACATGGAGACATTTTAAACATCAAGAACCACAATAAAAGAAACAGTAAAAATAGACAACATAAACACATTGTCAAAATAAAATAAAATTACATATGTATGTACAATGTCGATTTTTTGGGTACATTTATTTTATTTTAGAATATTAAATAATCTCACAATTTTTAGGACACTTCTAATTATGTATATGTAAACATAGTATCATTTAAATTGTGATTGACATCAATACACTGACTAATATATTTGATAAATGCATTGTGCATCATCGTTTCTCACTTATGATAATCGATCGATTAAAGAACAATTTCTACAATCCACGTATAGATATTACGCACTAATACTTGGAAACGGAATGGGTTTATTTCCAATAATACACTTTGCAGGAATGGAAGAGGATTGGAGAGGCCTTCATCCAGCAGTGGATGGTGAAGGGCTGAAAATGATGATGATGATGATGATGATGAATACACTTTGGACCTATCGTGAGGTTAGTTTTGCATTTATCGTAGGTACTTGAGATAAATGAGACACATTTATCTATTTAATTGATAAACGGCCGCAATTAACGGCAAATTCCATTTCGTTGACTAATATTTTTGTTCGATGGGTAAAATTATCGCGGGTTTTATCATTTTGCATACCCGGATAGATATCGAAGAGCGTATTGTTATTGTAGGAATTTCACATAGTTTTGAACAATTCTATAATTGAGGCTAAAAACTAAAACGAAATTTTCACTATAAACTAATACGTACATACATACTTCAGTACCAAAAAACGAAAATGAGCTCCATCATCAGCTATTAAATATAGCTACCTTAAATATCTCTTTTCACCCTTGAGAGTGATCTTCTACCTTCGATTTTAATAAGTTTTAATATTTCTATTCTATTTAACAATATTTCTTTAAATTTGCAATTTAAAATCTTCTTATTAAATTCTTCTTAGTTATTAAAATCTTCTTATTTATCAGCCACTATTATCGCAGTTGTACAACTGCATAAACATGCTAGCGATATATCAACAGTGAAGGACACGAACCATACGCAATTCACTAAACATGGTAGTGACATAAATATAAAATATCTATTATAAACAAGTAGAATGAACGATTTGATAAGATATAAACTTTATAAAAAATATACATAAGTTAGAATTTTTTTTCTGTATAACATAAAAATACTAGCAGTGAAAGGGGAAATCATATGCAGTTCACTAATGTATATAAACATGGTAGCGACATAAATATAAAATGTTATAAACAACTGTATAACATAAACAAACTACATAACAGCGAAGGGGGCAAACTAATTCATCCCTTTAAATATCGAACTACGCAAACAGGTGACAATAATATAACAGTGAGAAAACAACTTCCGTTCTTGATACCTTTTTCATTCTCACTCCACCTGTACACATTCTTTTCAACTTTAAGCAACGTGGATGCAAGTAATGTGAACTGAGATGTGATAGAGATATAACAGGGCGCATATTGTAAAGTTCATTTGGTCGATTCGAGTCTTAATTATTCAACTAATGTGAATTGAGAATGGTCAGAATATAACAATACATATCATCATAATTATCAGCATAAATGTAAAATATTCTATGTATAACAATAGAATGATTACTCGCAAACGAAAAAAATTGCTTAACTGTCTAATCGGATTCGATCGTCAGTGGTCTCTCGATCGATATCGCACGTTCGCAGAATTCTTCCAATCTCATTTACAACGTCATACTCTAATGATAAAAAAAAACAATTTTTTTAATCTACCGGGGAGTCTGATTCCTCGTTAAAAACTTGATTGTATCACTTTGCATCGTAGATTGTAGTTTGTAATTCACAGTAGTTCAGCGTATGTGGTAGAAAAGAGGTAGACAAACTACATATCTACATATGTATGTACAACAGCATCGATTGATTAAATGAAACAACGTAAGAAGATACCGAAAACCCACAAATGTCGGAAATAACTCAAAATCCAAACCAAACGATACGTTGAAAAAAGTAAACGTACATATGTATGTATGTATAGGTAGATGAAATATCGATAGGTGTTTGCTTTCACTCGTTGATTTTTTTTCATTGGCATTATTTACCACCATTTGTACGCATTAGGGGGGCAAAAAAGAACCAATTTTAAAAGTTTATATCTCCGAAACTAATAATGTTACCATGATAAAATTAAACACATTTTAAAAATGCTTTTTTGGCAAACGGATAATTTATGTATGACAAAGTTAGCGTTTGAAATCGAAAATTGAATTGTATATGAGAGTTTTCGTATGATAATATTTGAATTTTGTTTTTTTTTTTACCGTATGAGGTCTTAAATGATAACCATTTAATGGCAACAACCACCATATCGTTAGAAAGAGGATGCGTTATTAGTTTCGGAGATATAAATTTTTGAAAACAGGACCGCTTTGTTTTGCCCACCCCATACGTAAAAATGATACCCAACTACACACAGTTGTAAAACGACGTGTTTATTTTGACCGCGCCTGGTTTTCAAATTGGAAACGTGAGGTATTTAAAAATAAACATGGGCGTTAGTTAGTCAGCTCAATTAGCTAAGAGTTGAGTGATATATGTATAATCTAATTAGATGCATTTTTTTTTTATTATTATTTTGGTTTGCGTATTATTATAATAGGGTTAAATGATCGTTAAATGATCGCCTCAATGCGTTGCCGAAGTTGACTTAAAGGCCCGAACACACCTAAGCGAAATCGCTTGCGAAAACTTTCGCGCTCTATCGTCGTTGATTCGTACCAATGCGAATTATATCGGTGCGAGTGGGACGACGATAGAGGTGAAAGTTTTCGCAAGCGATTTCGCTTCGGCGTGGGAGCGCCTTAGGCCCGTAACGCACTTGGCAGCCTGGCTGCCCGGCCATAGCCGCGGCGGCCAGAAAAACGTGCACCCAGTTCAAGCAGCCAAAGCGGCAGCCAGAGCTCAGTTCTCAGAAATTTAGCGGCAAATTCTCAAACAAAAGATGCCCACAAATGGACAGCGATACAACATATTATTTTCAACGCAATATTTGGTTCGTAATCTCGGATCTCGGATCCTTTTGTACTGTATGTACATATGTAGATGCAAATAATTCGTTGAAAATAGTTTTATATACATTATTTCCAGCGCGCAATATTAGCGATTTTTTTTTTTATTTTTATCTTATTCGTTGAATTTAGTGTAAAATTTATAATGGAATTGGAATTGTTTATTCAGATTTTCAGCCGAAGCGGCTGAAAATCAGAAATGGCAAACGTGAATTGACTGGCTGCCGAGCAGCCAGGCTGCTAGTGCGTGCATCGCACACGCAGCCACATACATTTGCTTTGTTAAATACATCTCGTGTTGGCCGCGGCGGCCAGTGGCCGCTTGTCTGGCTGCTGCGTATCGGAGCCGGTACCTGTGGCCGCACAGCCAGGCTGCCAAGTGCGTTACGGGCCTTAATAGTTTTTTTTTCGTTATAAAACTAGTGGGTGTGTTTGTACGTGGCGTCGTTCTCGCTGCGCTCGTGTATGGCCGTGTCGCGAAGCATTTACATAGACCAACGCCAAAGTCTGCGCTCGTTATACAGACGAACATTGATCGAACAATTTGGTTATTCGCTCGCGACTGATGACGTGACTGTCACCGGTGACAGCACGTTACGGCAATTGTTTATCGGTCGTTACAGTGATGTTGAGTAAATTTTTCTCTTTTATATATACATGGTAATACTATAAGACTATACAAAAGTATAGTACGAGTAATTTCAAGTAGGTACGCATTCTAATAAATTTTCATTGCGCCGTATAAAGCGCACCGAATTTTCGCATTTTCACTAAGGGTTCTCAATGTGTAATTTAAACAAGAATAAAAATAAAATGGGCTTTGGATTGCATCGTTCTGCAGTCTCATAAACGATCTCAAATATTAGCATTTGTAAAATTAGATTTTAATATAAATTATATGAGAATTGAAGTATCTAAATATATTTTCCAATTTACGTCGTATCAAATTCACAAAATATCTGCTCGTGTGAAATCAACTTATCTGATAAATTATTTATGTTACATATTGTATTTTTTTATACTTTTAAGTAACGTCTACGTATCAATGGAAAAATTCGGTGAACATGAACAGCGATTGCCTTAAAAAAGTATTGATAATTTGGTTATTTAAATTTCTTATTACTTTATCCTAATCGGATAAAGTATTGTGATCTTGCGAAAATTCGACCTCGAGATTTTGACTGATTTTTTTTATTGCCGGCTTTTTGCCGGCATGGTTTTTGTTTCACAACTTTTTCTGTATTATAATTTCAGTCAGGCGATAACGCAGTACTTAGAGGGTTAATTTCTTTAGTGAAGGTCCGGGCTTATAGCCCCGTATTTCGAATGACTTTATAGACCTTAAATATCGTCATTGGCAATATTTGGATATCAATGAATCGAAATTAGCCATATTCTGTTAGAATTTGCCGATGTATCTAACATACATACATACATATGTATGTAATTGTGAGACAAAATTGCCACCATGCAAAAAATTCCTTCCTACCTATCATTCCTTCTCTCCATTTCTCAGCGATCGTCCAGAAGGCCATAATGGTTTCACCACTGGAGAGTAACTTTTCCTAGTTATTTCACAATGACAGACTGTAAAATATTTGTCTAATAGTGAAGAGACAACCCTTGATATCAAGTAAGGCACCTTCAGATGATGAAATACTAATAAATATTTGATTTATGATATAATTGACGTGTTGAAAAATTAAAGTCGTAGAAAGTTTTCTTTATAATACCTATAAGAATACGAAATGTTTGGGAATGTGCGTTCTATTAAGGGTGTTTGTGGAGGAACGGCGCCATTCTGTCGGACCACTGTCTTCTGCAGTCTTCTACAAGCTTCCATTCGCACTGGACCATATTCGCATTCTACGAGGACAAAAGCTTTCACTTCTGTTGATATAAATAACCTCAGAAGAGAAAAATCTAAATTTGGTATAATAAATAATCAACAAAAAAAATTACGATATTCTATAATAAATTCAATAAAAATATCTATACGAATGACGACAGCAAAAATATAAATACATTTAATTTAATCAAAAAAGAAATACTCGCATATGCGCGCTTATTAACGACATCATCATAACATCAACAATGAAAGTAAAGTAAACGTCAATATTTGCGGCACAAAAATTCAAATATCAATCATTAACCCTTACTTACTTTTTTATCGGTGAAATGAACGGCTTATCGCAATTTTTTATCAATAGTTTTAATTATAACCACTCTCATCGTCGCTATGTATGTATGTATGACGATGATTGTGCTGATTGTGATCAATTGTGCTAATTTTGAACATTTTGTACATTTCAGCTGTGAAGTTTCATTAATATGTTATAAGTCGGTAGTAAATAAAATTAAAGTGTGATTTATTTCGGCGATTGATTCATCAAACGAATTCACGATGAGAAATTCAATTTTGTGTGTAGTTTTCATCGTCAGCTACATTCAATCATGTGAGTATGTTTATTTGTACTTCGTATATTTACAATATATATATATATATTGTATATCAAGATAAATAAAATGTATTATGAATTGATCGAACGATTAAGTATAATAATTGTATAATTTGTGTATTTTATAAAGACTGTGCGACATTTTCAATTTACAATCGGTCGTGATTTTTCGTTGCTAATTTTAATTGTGCTATGAACCGTTTTCAATCTGTAATTAGATAGCTCGTGTGGATAAAGTATAATTTTTTTGTTGCTGATAAGCGAAATATCTCGTACATATTATGGTTAATCAGTATTAAAAAAAAATACACCTAGGCATATATGCCTTCGCACAAGAATAAAGCGAGAACAGTCATTGTGCACAAAATTAATATCTATGAATAAAATATTGGTTTAAATTTATTTATTAAGAAGTATTTAGACGTTATACAGAATATTCATACATTTAAAACTGTTAATATAATGAATATATACTTAATAAATAATAATTTTAAAAAATCACCATATGTACAATGTACATTGTACAATGTACATACATGTACATACATATGTGAGGATTTACGGAAAAAATCGACATAGATATATTATAAGGAACGGCTACAGTTGGAAAATAAAATGTAGTACAAAATATTGTTCAAATTCTGCTGAATCTTTCAGTGAAAGATTAGTGAAAATCGACCATACATATGTGTAGATTCGAAGATCAGCCATGAAGATTCGATTGTCGCACAAACTATTCATCGAAAAGTTATGTGTAACGACGAGACAAGATGGTGACCGATGAACATTTTTCTATAACTGCATCATTGGTGTAATATTACTTAATCATCTATCAAACACACCAGCTGATCATCAACGGGATGTACTCTAAATCGAAAATAATTTCAAATTCATTAGCTTGATACAAGAATGACATGTTTTAGCGAATGCTACATATTATGTAAAATGCGCAAAGTTGAAAATGTCACATTAATAATATCTACTATCGATCGTACTGACATTTTGGCGAAATGCCCCGCGTTTACACGAAGTGACTGAAGCAACCTTTCAAGTGTCCCAGTTTTAAAACGAGCCTTACTATTAATTTATTAGGTGTATTATTATCATTTGAGTCGCGATAAGAGTGTTTTTGTTGTAATGTTTAAGTATTGTTGAAGATAACTTATTAACACAATACATAGGTTAATGGTTAAGAGTTTTCCCCTATAGACGACCTCGTAAGATTATTGTTTATCGGACGAGTATTGATTTATTGAAGTATGTCAATTTAATCTAACACAAATTAAATTGTTTTATCTTGAAAATTTTTTTCAGCCTCTGCCATCAGTTGCTACATCTGCCAGTCTCGTTCTAATCCAGCATGTTTAGATCCGATCAAAAAATATAAGTTGGAATTGACGGTGAGAACTTTAATTATATGTACATACATATGTAGTTAAATGTCGAAAAATTATACGGGGTGGGGCAGTGCGAGATGACGTCATATAAAATGCTTTCCTGTCTGAGGGATGTGAGTTAGGGGATCTATGTAACATGTAACTATACACCAATCAAAAGAAGATGATACGCCTGTTTAATTGTATATTTTTTTTTTTATGGAGAGGTTGAAAACATGGTACAAATTTAGCATGCGAGATTTATCTTAACAACGTATTCTGGATATTTCTAGGATGTCTGATTGTTACTGAAAAATATTATGTGGATATTTTCATTAGAATTTACCATTTGCATGGTTATTGGAGAATCGTGAGGTTTGTCTGATACATTAACAGCATCTTAAAAATTACGTAACCGGGACAGAATCGCGTTATGTTATGTAAATATGTATCAGACGTCCTAAGGATATCTAGGAGAAGTTTTGAATTGAAAGAAGCCAATTAAATATTATCTACCATTAAATAATAAAATGTAATGTATTATTTTCACTTTGTTAGGGATTATTTTAATATAAAAAAAAAAAAATATTTATTTATTTGAAAATGTATTCAAATTGAATGTTATTTTAAAATATGTACATATCGCCCGTCGCTCTCATTAAATTTATAAGTGAGATAAGTCGTAACATGTAATATGTCGTAATATGTACATATCGTAGATATTTTGGAAAATGTTTCTAGAATGATTGATATCAGATTAAATCTTTACCTACAAAAATTTAAATTCTTTAAGTTTTAATATTAAAAAAAAAAGCTGAGAATGGAAACCTTGAAAGAATTTTTGATATTAATTAGAAATAGGGTGAGAAGTTCTCCGGATAAGAGGTGAGTTAAAATTACTATACGTATTAATTTGGCTGAAGAAATTGCTTGAATGATAAAATATTTTATAATAAATTCTGAAGTTATGCTATTATTATATGTAGGTTTATTATTAAGGGGATAAAAAAGAAAAGATTTATTTCTAGACCCATTCATCTGATTACTCAGATGCCAGGAGGGACCATGTTTAAATAAAGAGCTTCCACTCTGAATTTCATTATTAACCACTTTCATTTTAATCTAATATAAAATATTTTAATTTAATATAAAATATTTAAAGTATATAACAATAAACTCAATGAATTTTTTGACACTGGTAAGGTGACATCTCTTTCGTTTTTATGTGTAATCTGTTTTGCAGTTCAAATAATCTCTTTCGAAGCTAAAGCTAAAAAGTGCAATATAATTTTATTGTTCAACATTTGAAACGATTACTGAATGTTTGAACGATTACTTTGACGTGAGATAACCCAACTTATTGTGCACTCGTCTAATTTTCTTGCAAAACTTTTACTACAAACGAAAATTATTCAAATTCAAAGTGCAATCAAGTACCAACCATACTACCTATAAAATAGCGTGCTTTTAGCACAAATCTTGTGCGCTAAATTTAAGTTTTATTCTCCACCTCTGCATTTCAGATTAAAAAAATATACACAATTAAACAGACGTATCATCTTCTTTTGATTAGCGTATAGTTAAATCCCGTAACCATCACTTTTCGGAGAGGAGGGTATTTTGTATGACGTCAGCTCGTGGCAGTCGTGGCCCTGTAAAAAGCTCGCGGACTGTACACGACATATTTCTCTGTTCAGGAATGTACACCGGAAGTGTTGACCAGATCGAGCGAAGAGCTGGCCCACGGACTGAACGGATTCACCGGTCTAAGTAACCGCGAATCGGTCGACCTGATCGCAGGACATCCACCCGGTGAATTAGAGCCAATGCAGTGCCAGAAGATTAACTTCAACTGTAAGTAACAGTGAAACTATAGCGGCCGTCAATCGCTATGGCTGTGTGCTAATTATTTGACCGTTTCAGTTGGCGAGGAGCGCGTTGTGATACGGGGATGTCAGGCGATCGTCAACCGATGGTCGGACACCCAGAGCAAGCTGTGCCAAGTGCTCGAGCAAAAGTCTAATCAGCAACACGAAACGTATTTGAACTATTGCAAGACTTGCAACGAGGACGGATGCAATGCTGCACCCGGAGGGAATGCGGTTTCCACATGGCTAATGACGCTGATGATCGTGGTTGCCGTGTTGATTCGATAGGCGACACCATTGTTGTCGCAACGTTACATAACCTCAACAAGCGTCGACGCCATCTTGTGAACGCCACACATCGATTCAGTACAATGCGACACCTAAACGTATGAGACGCCATTTTGAATATGATAACCTTTAATGCAGACTTCGCCATAAATGACCACAGAATTCTTAGAGGCATACTATTGACTAGAATCGACCCGCATGCATTAAAGGTGGGCCTTAGAAAGGGACAGAGCTCTAGCATGTAGTATAGATGGCTAGATCCTAAGCAATAGACTTACCTCTAAGAATTTTATGGTAACTCTTCTGTAATGATTTCTTTATACATTTTCGTATTGTGTTAGTATGTAAAATGCCTAACACCGCTGCAAAATGTGTCATGTATGTGTAATATACATATGTATGTATGTATGTACATATACATACATACGAGACGTCCTTTTTAAAATAGACTTAAATGGATATCTCCATACATTTTGCATGTCATATGACGTATATTGCAAAAGTGTAAAAGTGTGGTAATAGTTTTGTGCACGGTATCTATAGAATAGAATTAATCGCTCGGAAAATTAATTGATCGGAAAGTGTTCGAATCATGAACGTAACTCTCGAAATTTAGGTAATTGAAATAAAATGCTTAACAATCATCTACTTTGTGTTTTTTTTGACCTAAAATCAACAAGATGGGAGTGCGTCCATACGATCAAATGTCCATGCGATCAATTTTCTGCACGCATTTTTCATCTAACAATTATTATGTACCACGTACACCGACTACTGCATTGGCGTTCATAAAGTGACGTCAGGCGCACAATTGTAATTGCCCTTAACATTTTGGAAATTTATCGTTTAGTTGAGAAAATCAAAATAAAAAAAGTTAGACAAAGATTTCTTCGCTTATTCTATCGAATATTCATTTGTGTTAATCTTTTTTCCCAGTTGTTAATTTTGTGAAGTGGAATTATATGTAGGTATATGTATAATCTTTTTTATAAAAAGTCTATCTGCAAAATATTAAATATTTATTATATCTGTTTATTAATAAGATTAATAATTTTATAATATTTGAGAACGTAAACAAGTATTGATTTTGTCGTGTGTGAAATTCGATATGATTTCTCTCATACGGCTTCTTACTTACTTCTTATTTTTTTGTACATAAATAAATACATTTATTTAGAAAGGCTTTGAAGGTTCGCGACCGCTTTTGCGGTTTGAGCGCAACGCAATGAAAAGTGAATCTCTATTAAAATAAAAATAAGATTTATCATTATGATTATTGATTATTTTCGAAATTTTAAAATGGTGTACCGTAGTGCATTCTTTAATGTAAATAACTATAAATGCGTATAACGTATGCAAATTATATTATACATACATATATACTATTATTGGAATGGACAGTGCTTCTTAAATTTTAAATTAAACACACCACGCATAAAATAATATTTTTATGGAATTAAACAAAAAGGACATTGGAAAATCTATTGCGCATTTAAATTTTACTTACATACATATGTATATACCCATACATACATACCTATATATTCATTCGATCAGTACTCAAAGGAAACGTTCAGTATTGGTATCGTTTTCGGTATTACTACTAATATTAATACTGACCGTTTAATAAGAATACTGATAGAACTTTGTACTTATTATTATGAAAAGTTTAATTAACTGACCTTTTTCCGATGAATTCTGACCATTTATTTAAAATACTGACCAAAATTTAAATGATTAGACTCAAGTTTGAGGAACACATTCTTAGATTGTTATTTTATTTATTTAATCAATATTTATTACTGAAGAAAATCAATCGTAAAAATTAATGCATACCTATGTAATTGAATATATGTAATCATATTTATGTAGAAACGCTTTTGATCAAATTAAGTCCATATAACATTATAGATATTATCGTGCATTAGTTTTAAATCATTACCAATGTCAAAATATGATTAAAAAACAATTTTAAAAATTAAATTTTATATCTTAGAATATGTATGAATTTATAATGTGTGTATATTTCATTCACAGAACGTTGAGTGTCTTTCAATACTAATGTAAAAGATTTTGTTAAAATGTATTGTTGTAACGTGATTGATCGTCGATTAATATTTTATTGTAAAGGTGCGTTCACACTCTTCAATCGTCAGTATAGAAAGTTATTGTCATTTTTTTGTCATGAATGTTTGTAAATTGAATTTGATATTTGTATTACGTAAATATATTGTAGTAATGATTAAAAATGTAAGATGTATCGTGTTTTGCTTCACTTCGAATAAAATGTTTTAAAATACAACTTTTTTTTTTTTATTTTTATTACAATAGTTATTTTTTATGGTTGTCGATGTGATTTGGTTCCAAAAGCTTGTTATATTTTCAACTTTCTTTTACATGTTTTCTATTGAATTTTGATTGATCATTTCCAATTAGAATCATTCGTGTTAGGAAAATTCGTTTATTGTCTGCTTAAGTTCAAAAAGTTGACCTTGATCAGTATATTCTCGTCGTAGAGACGTAGACAATTTAGCTCTGCTCCTTTCTAAGCCCCGTCTCTAGGAGTTTATGTTTACATGTGACTAGATTCTAAGCAATGTTCATGCCTCTAAGATTTTGTGGCTACTGGCGGTGTCTACTAGTCTATAGTCTGTTTTTACTTTATCCTAATCGGATAAAGTATTGTTTTTTTAGCAGGAGAGTATGGAAAGGGGTAGGTGACATGCTATTTGTATATTTTTTACAGTGACGAAAATAGTAATTTACTCCTTCTAACCGCGTGAGTTGAAAGGGCCGAAAAATAGACAGGGAAATCAACGCGTGAATTGTGTTTTAGTTGTCGGCATACACGATGTAACTTTCAATTAGTAATAAAATAAACACTACCCATTTATAAATAGACATATGTACATAGGTAAATAGATACATACATATCATTTACAGAATCTACATTTTCTACACACATATCAAATTAAAGTATAAAATGAGGAATATAGGAATATAAACGTCATTTACTTTTGGTTATTTCTACTTTACTGATAGGCTCGCCTAACAAACGGAATCACTTTGAATGTATACGGTGGGCAAAATAAAGCTGTCACCGAAAATATTTACCAATAACGTGTCGCGTACTTCGTTGTATACTCGTACCTCGTTGTTAATAAAAAAAATTCGGGTGTGGCCAACCCATGACTTTATCCATATATTTGAGGAATACAAAGAGTAACGAAATTATTTTTTTAAGTACGTAAGTAAATAAAACGCATGCACACCACCACACCGACCAAAATACATACATACATATCATGAAATTACTATATTGAGTGCGCGCGCGTATGTAAAATACGATCTTCGGCATATATTCAACTACCAATTACGGTCAGCGGATTTTGATCAAAACCTTATAAACTCTTAATTTTTATATGAAAATTATAAATATAAATTTTCGACAAGATCGCCGAAGCAGTTTCAGAAATATTCTGTGGTAAACTTTTCGACAAAAAAAACCTACTTCCGGTTGACTGATTTTAATGATTTATTTTTTCCTAAATAGCAATTTCTTTCGGAATTACAACATTAGTAATATTGTGATGATACTATAAATCTAAAAGGTCAAAAAAATTAAAAAACAAAAAATCGTTCAAGAGTAAACTGCCACTTTTGCTCATCAGAAGTTGACTAAAATCACAGTATCTCTTACAGCTAACGTGAAAACTATAGATATGAAATTTCGACAAAATTCCCGAAGCCGTTTCGGAAATATTCTGTGGTAAAAGAATTTTAGAATTTTCTACAAGAAAAAAACCCTACTTGCGGTTGACTGATGTTGACCAAATTCCTTATGGCTCTTACACCTTACGTGAAAATAATAGATATGAAATTTCAGCTTGATAGCCTTGATAGTTTCGGAGAAAACACACATACAGACACACACACGCATAAGTACACAGACATACAGACATACAGACATACAGACATACAGACACACGGACACACAGACACACAGACACACAGACATACAGACATTTTTTAGAAATCATGAAAACGTGATCAGGGGTTGATACTCGATACAAATCAGTCAAAATCTCGAAGTCGAATTTTCGCACGATCACAATACTTTATCCGATTAGGATAAAGTAATAAACAGATCATACATACCTACATATACGTATGTATGGATGTATACTCGGCTGTCCAATAGTGCAAGTCCCAATGACTCACGACAAGTATATTTTAATAATAGCAGAGTTTAGAATTTCGCTGACGAGATTTGAAGTTATTTTATCTGCGCGATGCTTATCGCGAGATAAATACAGATAAACTTTACAATATACAGTATCAAATCAATAAATTGTAGCGACTACAAGTTGGCAGATGCAGTATAGTTCTGAGCTTTGCATTTGACAACTGTCTCTTCTATCGACCTACTTCCAAAAATGAAGTCGAATCTAGTAATGGCGCCAATTTTTTTGGCGCTCATCTTCACCTGCTTACTTCCTCAAGGTGGGTACTTTAAATTTTAATTTGAGTTTTAAAAAAATCAATTTGGAATTGAATTTATTTGCAAATTTCTTAGGAAATTTTTCTTCTATCAGTAGAGGGTTTTTTTTTTTATATTTTATTTTTTTACTGAGTCTACTACATAGGTACATATTATGTACAAATCTTTTTTTCACACAGTAAACTTGTTTTCTAATGTTGATCAAATTTCAATATTTTTGAATTTATAACGCGTGTATGTGTGCTAAAATTTAAACATAATAATAATGTCTGCGTTTCGAAACAAGAGAGTACAATGTAATCTATTTTTATTTATTTTTTTGAAGCGTGTGTATAAAAAGCGGACAAAAATGAGAATCGTGACGTGCGACTATGCTCGAATAGCCAATGAAATTCGAATGGTCGGCATACACTAAAAACGTATTGTTCCACCCTTTTCACGGCTGTATTAGTACTCTCTCGTCTCATAAAACAGTTATAGTGGCATTTTTTTGAACGTCTGTATTTTTCATTGAAATAAATAAAAATATCTTAACGTGCGTATTTTCAGGTGGCGCGTTTAAATGTTACAAGTGTACAGATTGTGATGAAATTACTGACGATACGCCTACGGAAGAGTGTGGTGAGCAAGAGACCCGGGCAATTCCATTTGCGCACATGAGACTTAGACGAGATATTCGAATTGTGCAAGTCTATAACGAAGATGGTGGAGAGGAGAGCACAGCAGAGGCGACCACTTCAGAGGAGACCACACCAGAGGCGACAACTCCAGAGGTGACCACTCCAGAAGAGACCACACCAGAGGCGACCACTCCAGAGGAGACTACACTAGAGGCGACCACTCCAGAGGCGACCACTCCAGAGGCGACAACCCCAGAGGCGACCACTCCAGAGGAGACCACACCAGAGGCGACAACCCCAGAGGCGACCACTCCAGAGGAGACCACACCAGAGGCGACCACTCCAGAGGAGACCACACCAGAGGTGACAACCCCAGAGGCGACCACTCCAGAGGAGACCACACCAGAGGCGACAACCCCAGAGGCGACCACTCCAGAGGAGACCACACCAGAGGCGACCACTCCAGAGGAGACCACACCAGAGGTGACAACCCCAGAGGCGACCACTCCAGAGGAGACCACACCAGAGGCGACAACCCCAGAGGCGACCACTCCAGAGGAGACCACACCAGAGGCGACCACTCCAGAGGAGACCACACCAGAGGTGACAACCCCAGAGGCGACCACTCCAGAGGAGACAACCCCAGAGGCGACCACTCCCGGTCCTGAAGAGAACCAACAATGCTTGAAAATTGTATACATAGGTAATTTATTTTTATTTTTTATTATATAAATCCCTACGTCTGGTTTAATTACACTAAATTTTCGAATAAAGGTACATACGTACCTACAAAGCTCAACAATTTCTTATTTTTAGCCTCGATAACGGGATTCTACTCTCAAATTTCTTTTTTTTTGTTTTCTTTGATATTAAAGAAAACATACAAAAAATCTGACATTGGTGTCAACCTTTTCACGTGTTGATTGACCTTCGTTATATTGAATTATTTTTTTTGATATTGTTATTTTTTTATCCACAATAAAATCACATCATTATCTCATAGCTACATACTTTAGTGATAGATTAATCGACATTACATAGATTTGGAATATTTGGATACGTATCCAGCATGGTACTGAGAATTCTGAAACTCTATATGAACCTGTATAGCCTTCTGGATACGCACGCGAAATACGTACCTACTCTTTTTTAAAAAATCAAAAAAATACTGAATTTTAAGATATTATACATAGTCTCTTCCAAAGGTGGCTTACTTGATATGAAGTACGCCACCCTTGGAAGACTTTACTTTGGTACATATATCAATCGAAGAACTCGTATATTACCCACAATTATTATTGGTAGAGAGATACATACGTACATACATATGTATGTACATACATACATACATATGTATAGCGCTATATTTCACATTTTCCTTTTGCTCTGTAAAACAACTCTTCAACTGTTTGATTTTCAGACGCAGATGACGTGAGAAAAACACAGAGAGGTTGCTTCACCTATGATGGTACAGATGATCAATCGTCTCGAGACAAGAAATGCCAGAACATCGTGAATCACGACGGGGATCTCGAAGTATGTGCGATGTGCAAGGGGGAACTCTGCAATCCAGCCGGACGTGCAGTTGCTACTGGAGTAATGGCCGTGCTTCTACCATTGGTAGCTTTCGTACTGTTACATTAAAATACATTTTTTAAAAAACGTCAAATAGCACTAGTCGACTCTGTACCCCATACCGGAGAACTGAATTTTTTTTATCACGTATTCAACTGCTTTGGCTCGAGTACCACGACGTGCATCACGTAGGTACGCCACATTCTAAAACGCACAATTCAATCAACACGCTTTTCGGTATGGCGATACAGAGTTGCGTTGACGATCACTCGTACAATAACGAGGGTACGTCGAAAAAGTAACAATTAAACGTCGACACTGACGCCCTCTGGATATGGCTATTAACCAAACATACACGATTCACAGATGTAACTGTACTTTTCATAGTGTGAAGTTCAAAATGTACGGAGACGCCATTTTGAATATGATAACCTAACCGAAACGATTTGAGACGACGTCATTTTGGATGTCATAACCTAAACGTAACCAAATGGCGATATCTTTTAACACCTGTGAAATTTGTACATGTATACATAGGTTGATGCTTAATATATGTAATATACAGGGGGCGTTAGTATTGCCAGTTTTTTTTTTTGATTCACTCTCGTGCCTTCCTATGTGCGGCATACTAATCCGATCAGACATTTTTTTCACATTCACATTAATAATTCAATACTCAATTTATTATATTGGAACTTTTAGTATATTATTTTAGTGTAATTGCTATTAATTCGAGATATTATCGTACATATACATATATATATTATAGCGTACGACGAATGCCCATTGGGTAATCTTAAACGTAATTTACGTTTAAGTCGTATTGAATTTTGTGCACTTTTATTTAAAGTTGATCATTTTTTAGATTGATTGATTGATTGCTTAGAAATTGTCAGTCGAAATTCGCCAGTTTATTGTGCCGCACCTTGTGCATGTGAAGCGTCAACGTATTTGTAAATAGAAATATATATTTTTAAATTTATTTTTTTAGTAAGTAATTAAGTGCCTGTTTTGATAAGTACCACCTTATAATATATACAGTGTCTCTGTTGTAGGAAAAGCATGCTTTTACAGAGACACACTGTAAATATTGATTTAAATAATAAGGATGTATTTTTTATACATTCACAGAATCAATGCAATTTATATATGTATGTATATTTGCAAAATGTATCATGTTTATATGAAAAAGAAAATAAATAAACTAATTGGCTTGATCTGATCTTCGTGTTTATTATTCGTCACTATCAAAATTCATCATCGACCAAAAGAAATAATAGATAATTAGTATCTATTGGAAAAAATAAAATAAAATAAAAACGCAACGATGAGAAGCCTAGATAGGTATTTGAGAATTAAAAATGATTTTCGATGGTGTAACAGATCTATCTGTCGTCGGCATTTCCTTTCATGTAATGTGACTAATGAAAATTTTCACGCATAGCTTTCCCTTTGTTCTGTAATTTATTTAGTACTTATCTTTCGCACAATCGCCTCTTAATACTTTGAGCATTCAATTTTTAATGCCGCGATAAGATAAACCCGCTAATTAAAAACGGTCTGATCTACCGTGTTAAAAAAAATAGCAACCGGATTAATATAATAAAAAGTCGTATATGACATATGTATATACATTGTATGTAGATCCACCAGTATCTTAACAATCAACTGCACTACATTCGCAACGTGACGTCACATTAGAGCTTCGGGTGACCAAGTGCTTAGAAACAAATTGGAGAATCAAAATAATTAAACTAAATGTTAAATCACTCATTTTAGAATATTTCTCTTTGAATATACTATGTATTGCTCATACAAATGCATTATTTTTACGTCTTCAACTCTTAATACTGTTAAACTCCGCTTTTATGATTTCCGCAATGCTATACGTTTTATGTGGTATACCGTGCTAATTAATATACCTAAATTTTAACACAATGAAATTAATAATAACTAAACCCTAACATTTTTCATATTGTACCATGTAGTCCATGTTTACAACAGAATGGTCGGTTACGTAACTGTCATGGCCGCCGTGCGACTTGCGGCATTTTCATCGGGATTTATCGGTTCTACATATTCTTAATTTAAATGTAAAACTTCACAAAATTTACAAACTAGCATTACTGCATACTGCCTTCGATGTTTTTGACATGCTTGTATAAAAAAATAGGCAGAATTTCGCTCGCAAAACAAAGCACGCGTTACATTTGACAGTTGCAGTGGGGAAGAGGACAGTATTTCGCATTATGCCGCTGTTCAACTTACGTTGATGGATCTATGTACATATGTGTGTAGATGGATACAGGCAAACTTAATAAAATCGAGACATAAAGGTGTCCTTAAGTCAACGCCTGACAACGGGAGCGGGAGTGCGAAATTTGTGTCCAGCACATCAACGCCTGAGTGGCAGCAGAAGCGGCGAAGCGGGATAGGTGAAACACTGAAGTACTCGTTACTTTGTCCTAATTGGATAAAGTATTGTGATCGTGCGAAAAAATTCGACCTTGAGATTTTGACTGATTTGTATCAGGTATCGTCCCCTGATCACGTTTTCATGATTTCTGGAAAATGTCTGTATGTTGTGTGTCTGTGTACATACTTGTGTGTAAAATCGCTAATAACTCCAAAACCGTTTATCATATTAAACTGAAACTTCATATTTATATTTTTTAGCGGCCATTACAATCCACTAGGCTTTCAAAAATTTTCGTCAACCGGAAGTGATACTTCCCTTGGAAAACCACCTAATTTTTGGAAGGTTTTTCCAGCAAAACTAACAAACACATTAAGCTGAAATTTTGCATATGTAGTAGGTGTAACGATCTTAAAAATAATATAATTTTTTATCCAACCGGAAGTATTACTTTTACTCTTGGTTTTTGGAGTTTTTAACATTTTCTCTGAAACTGTCGAGTCTATCAAGCTGAAATTTCATATCTATTATTTTCACGTAGGGTGTAAGAGATATTATGATTTTGGTAAACATCCGCCAACCGGAAATGGCAGTTTACTCTTGAAGGCGATTTCTTTTTTTTCATTTTTTCGGCCTTTTACATATGTATTTGGTATTTTTATAATATTGTAATAGTATAATCCTTAAAGCAATACCTAGCTACGAAAAAATAAATCATTAAAATCGGATAGCCGGAAGTCGGATTTTTTTTCTTGTAGAAAAGTCAAAAATTCTGTTACCACGGAAAATTTCCGAAACTACCGAGCCGATCAAGTCGAAATTTCATATCTATAGTTTTCACGTTAGCAGTAAGAGATAATGTGATTTTGTTCAACATCCGCCTTCCGGAAGTGGCAGTTACTCTTGAACGATTTGTTTTTTTATTTTTTTCGGCCTTTTAAATTTTTGGTATCGTCATAATATTGTAATATTATAATCGTGAGGTAAATACCTCGTTATGAAAAAATAAATCAATAAAATCAGTCAACCGGAAGTTGGGTTTGGATAAAGTCATGGGTTGGCCACACCCGAATTTTTTTGTTATGCATTTAATAATTACAATATGTATGTAGTATGTTGTTCGACAAATATTATTTCATAACCTTATTGTGAAAGATCAAAACTGGGCGGGATGCGGAAAAAATTATGCACGCAGCCTACCGAACACAAGATGTGATGAGTGAACGGGATGACACGGGATACATGGTTGTTACGGCTTTGCTGGACTCCAACAGAAAGGTCAATAGGCTATATTCGTTGGGGGGAGGGGAGGGGGAGGTGGGCCTCATGTGAGGGTCATGGGAGGGAGAAAAAGTTGTTCTATTCAAGGCGGCTTATATATAGTCTCCATACTTTGGTCCCTAACCGCGAACGCTCCCGCTGTACCGCGTTAGTTTGGGAACACCTTAAAAGTGATCAGACCACTTGAATCAAATTTGGAATTAATAGTCACACATGTATTCTAAGCTCTTTGGTTTTGCCACTACAGAAAAAGCAGTGTACGGGAAATATGTTGAACAATTTGCACCCTGGAAAAGCTATGTAGGTGTTTACAATTGTAGTAAGTATTTTTACAACTCAACGATTTCAATAAAATATGTTTGGAAGATAATAAACCAGGTAAGAAAAACTATAAATAACGCATTTTATGTATATGTTAATTTCATGGAATATTTTATTTTGTTCCAGTACATGAAGTTTTAAGGGCTTCACAAACTGGAGCGGATTATTATCCGCGAGTGGATAATCCGCTCCGGTTTGTCCTTTTAATCATTCGAAGGAAAAATGTACGGACTCAAATATACGTATGTTTACTCAAAAAATAAATAAAAAATTGCATATATGTATGTATGTATGTACATACAAGTGTATTATGTTATTGATTTTTATTTAACAGAAATTGAACATTAACATTTACTTAGCAATCTTAGAATACGTATGTAGGTACTACATATTGTAGATATTTTCAAAAAATAATTTTTATTCAAATTGAGAAATTAATTAAATACTGAACGATATATTATGTACACAGAAATAGTTAATTGTTTATGGAACTAGAATGGCTTTTTTAATAACTTTAGCTGGACGACCTCTCTTGGGTTTATTTCCAGCTGGTACGTAATATTTCACCTCTGCTGGAACGGAAACTAGCTTCAACACTATGGCTATACCGACAAGGTGCATACAAATATTTTTTTTTAACGAAACCGGACAATAACAACTACCATTTTTCCACACGTCATTCTCGGGAATCTGAGTCAACCAATAAGTGTGAAACATTTTTGATTTAAACTCATCGTAACTGTTAAACGACTTGTCGAATTCTTCCACACACTCTTGATCATCGGCCGGTATTAAATATATATTGAAACCGTCACGATTGATCGGCTTGAGAATCTTTTTCCTTTCAGTCGCCCACTGATATGACTTTTTCCACAAATCGAACGTTATAGTCGGCTCGTGTGCGAAAGTATAAACATTATTTTTGTAGTTAGACGACCATGTTTCGATCCACACGTTCATATTAAACAGAAACTTAGACACCGGAAGCCTCTCACGGTGCGTCTTTTCATCTTTTAAGATTTTATTCCAAGACTCTAAGCTGTTATTAGTGCTTGGAGTTCTTATAGCTACACCTTCGTACCAATTTTTATTTTGCATTATCCATTCCTCTTTGAAGTAATCTACGAATTCTTTAAACTTTGACCATTTATCAATGAAGAAGCTTGAAGCTTTTTCGAACACTTCCGAACAATTACTCAGTTGCAACAAGTCTAAATCGGACAAAACTTCCTCTTGTAACTGTTTCGGAAACCATTGCTTGATTTTTTTCTGTATACATCGTTTTGCACGTGTCCAACACATTATAATTACACAATCGCTGCCGAAAACATTCAAGAAAGCGTTATGGATGATTTTGGCGCCGTCGCAAACCAATCGTTTGGGTTCAAAATTAGCCTGAAATAATTTTTCTACGCCGTTCTTCAACGATTGCAAAACGTATTGATAATCTTCCGTCGTATCATTCGTACAGAATCCGATGCCGAATGGATGAAAATGACCGTCGAGATCCGTGGTGCCAATGACGAAGACTGTAAACCTATGCCATATGATTTTACACATTGAGTCGCAATGTACGATATTGGCACCGATTGCCATTTTCAATAGCATTAACGACGACATGAAAAATCGCAAACTGGATTCTTCCTCGTTCATTTCATGAGATATAATAAACGGAGTAGTTTCCTCATCTGGAACAGTGCTGTGCTCCGATAGGCATTCAATCAACTCTTCAACGTTTATACTTGATTTTTCGTACTTTTCATGTCTGAATGTTTTCAATAGATTACCCAGTTGCGGTTTCGATGGGAGTGGAATATTGTTTCTTGATAAATTTTCAATGATAGCTTTCGGTTTCAAACCGTCCGTATACAGCTCTTTAATTTTGCCTTTTATTTCTGGGGACATTGAAAAAGTGGCCTTCGTTCCAATGTTATTACAGGTGTGTTGGAGTGATGAACGAAGCAACACGACATTATCATTCGGAGATGCAAATAATAGACAAAGTGCTGCGTCGCATTGTTCACCGCGAGATTTGACTTTTTTGCAACGATAAACCTTTTTGATTCCATCTTCGGTGTCGTTTTTGTAATGATATCCCCATCGGCCCTCCGCATACACAGCTGCTTCTGCATCTTTTACATTGTTGAAAACTTTTTCTTGTACCCATTCTTTTGAAATTTTCTTTTTTCGCTTTGCACGAGCAACCTCCGAGTTTTCTCTATAAGTTGGAATATAGCGACTGCGTCTTAGTATTACCTGGAAGAATAATAATATATTCATAGGAAAAAGTCTCCAAAATATTTTTGTGTTTGTATATGGTATAGTTAGGCATACAACAAAAACATCCCGGTTTAACCGAGACTGTCCTTGGTTTGAAGTTGTTAAATTAGCATAGCAAAATGACTTTGAAAAGTCGTAAAATTTTTATGGTATGTCTCAAACAATGTTTTTTTAAAAAAAAATAAAAATTTATAATAATATAAAAAACGAATTAATAGAATCCCATGTTAAAAGAGCGTTTGTTTTAAAAAAAAATAAATTTATTAATGATATACAAAAAAAAAAAATAAACTAAAAAGTCTTCTTCTTATAAATAAAATTCTAGTCACATTTTTGCCAAAATTGAGTGATAATGTAGTTATACTGGAAAACCATATACCATCTTTTGACATTCAATAAACATTAAAAAGGCTAAAGTCTAGCTATACCGATAAAACTGAACTCCAAATTTGAGTTCCATGTTAAAAAGACGTTTGTCCACAACTGTGGGTCCTCGGACTAATGCCCTTTTAACATGGAGTGATTCAATATTGGAATCTTATACATACAAGACCTAACCTAATCTAACCTAGTAAAAGACATAACAAAATAATCTCACAGTTAGTGTTGTGATCATAATAAACATAATTTATTACCCGCGAATTCTCGACGGTGCTATTTCCTTCGCATTTCGATGACTCGTCAGCATTGATTTTTTTTACACCTTTGTCGCTCACGGTGGAAGTTTGCATTTCATTACGCACATTTAAACTCTGCGAGTTAGCATCGAGATCCATCTCCCACTTCAAATCGTCGAGTATAACTTCTTCGGTTTTGATTTCGGCCAACCTCAGTTTTAGCTTTTCTTCGTTGTGAATGCAATCATTTTTAAAATTGGTAAACGATTCCAGTTTGGATTCACACGATGTGCATATTGTGTTCGGTAAGCCGTCTTCTTTTGCCACCTTTAAAGAAAATACGCGATTGTGATCATTTTACGAGCGTTATGATTGATATGGTAAAAGTGACAATAGGTCGTTAGGTGAACTAGCCTGTAGCTGACAGCAGATCCAGATACGTTGTACCAATGTTTGAGGATTGTCGTGGATGGAGACAGACGATTCAGCTGGTGCAGAAGTAAGACAGAGTCGACACTCCATTCTGATGCACTTCTATGTTGTTTCTAGCTGTCACTGAAATGTAATATGTAGTACTTGTTAGTGACGTTAATCTAACCTCTAAAAGTACAGAAGATGACTCGCACTACTGCCAACTGTTTAATACTTCGTACATATTCATTCATCATTCAAAACAAATATACGAAATGGTCAAAAATATCAGGGCTGTGAAGTTGTTAGAAAAAACGCGACTCCGACACCGATTTAAAAAATGTCAAATTTAATTTTTTTCCATTTTTGTTATGTACAGTACCATTTCCAGGTATGTATGTACATAAATACGCACGACTCCGATTCCCACTCCACAGCCCTGAAAAATATATATGAGCTGTCAATATTTAGCATAATACGTGGGGTGGGGTGTTGCAAGTGTGTATCTACGCCATACAAAACCATAGAAATTCATGCGTTTATGATTTAATCAGAAGACGTGTGTGGTGTGGTAAGCCCTTAAGGCCTCACAAACCGGAACGGATTATCATTCGCGAGCGGATAAATACGCTCGGTGGTATGTGGTGGGGGTTTTAAAACAATGTGTTACAAACCCCACCGTTATTTATCCGCTTGCGAATAATAATCTGCTCTGGTTTATGATGCCCTTTATTATTTAAACGAGTGTATGCCCGTTGAATAATTAATGATATCAATGAAATAATTTTTTTAAACATCCGGCCGCCTATTAATTTTATATAATAAATAAACAAAAGAACTTTTGAATTATTTGCTTTGATATAATATTGAAAAATTAAATTAATTAAGCAATTCCCTACCTTCCTGCCTAGTGCAGAAGGAAGAAAGTTACTTAAATGGAGGAAAACTTGGATTTTTGATTTTTAAAGTATTTGTAAATTTGTTCTAGCTTTGTACATTTGAACTGATTTTTAAGCTTTTATAGATTAGCTAGTAACTGCTCACTGATAGTGTCGTCGATTGGTTATCATTTATGTATATACCTGTAGTTAGGCTTACCATACGTCCCGAAGTCCCGGTCAGTTTGTCATTTTGTAAATGTGTGGTATGTATGTAACTTTGGCCCAATCAGAACGAAATAATAAAGAAACCTGTCCTTCCAATTGGTAAATATATATTTTTTTACTCTACATTCGTTCATTTTAAAACGATTTGCTGTTTAGAAAAAAAAATGTAGCGTGTGGCACATTATTTTAGTTTTATACAAAATCTTGTGATTTTCTTATAAAATTTTAAATAATTTAAATGCAAAATGTTCTTATGCAAGAAAATATTTCACCTGCTGTGCATTTTTACTCAAAGACGAAGTAATTTTTAAAAAATTATACAAAATAAACATATTTTTCGCTTTTCGGCTAATAAGCCGTAAAGCGAAATGCCATGAAAATTTTTGAAAAACACCAAGTTTCTAGTTGAAAATGCATTTTTTACTTTTTATTTCATTTAAAAATAACAATTCCATTACATATTGATGAAAATACAAAATGAAAACAAATTAAAATGTTGAAGAACGGTTCTAACCAGAGTGTGAGGAGGAACATAAACACGAAGAATCATGTGACACCAAGCTGTCGTCATCACCATTCGCTGTTGTGGAAGGACCTGGTTTAAAAAATTGATCCAACCTTTGTTGTTTTGCCTTGCTTACTTCTTTTTGCAGTTCTTTGTAGCAGTTAATGGTTGTGTTAATGCCTCGAGAAACTTTAGCGCTGCGTTCTTCGTCGGGATCAGTTTGAAGTAGGATGTTTATACCTTGTTCGAAATGAGAAAGCGCTTTCGACAAATTCTTTGAGATTAACTGTCGGTGGACAGCTGGCTCTGGCTCCTCATTAAATGCTTGGTCTGTTTCTAGTTGGATCAGTTCCTCGTTGGAAAGGGGTTCTCTATCAGCATCTAGCAAATCGAGCACATCACCTTCTTCCACATCCTCAAAACCAAGTTTGTTTGCTAGGTTCAATATGTTTTGTTGAATTTCAGAAAGAGAATCAGCTTCAGGATCATTAGTTGTTATGCATTCTGGCCATATTTTTTTCCATACATGATTCATTGTGGTTGACTTCAAATCCTTCCACGATTCGCTAATGTTGTCTACAGCATCTTTGATGTTGTATTTTTTCCAAAATTGTTTAATTGAAGATTCACCATCGGTCTCGTTAATAAGTTTTCGGAAAGTTCTTAGTAAATAATATGCCTTAAAAGTGGCTATTGCACCCTGATCCATTGGCTGAATTTGGTCTGTTGTGTTTTTAGGAAGATACTCAATCTCCACATCTTCAGATAATTCGGATAAATTAACCGGATGTCCTGGAGTATTATACAACAGGAGCAAAACCTTGTTGTTTAAATTTTTGCCTTGCAAATATGTTTTCACCTCGGGGCAAAAGTAATTTTTAAACCAGTCTTCGAAGACAATTCTTGTCATCCAAGCTTTTTTGTTGGATCTCCAAATGACAGGTAATTCTTTTTTGTTCAACCCTTTAAAAGGCCTTGGATTTTCGGAAACATATACCAAAAGTGGTTTTAGCTTAAAATCTCCCGCAGCATTACCACCAAGGAGCAAAGTTAATCGTTCTTTGGACACCTTATATCCAGATGCAGACTTTTCATTTTTTGAAATGTAAGTTCTTTCGGGCATTCGCTTCCAATAGAGTCCGGTCTCGTCCACATTAAAAACTTGTTCAGGAAGGTATCCACCTCGTTCAACAATCCGTTTCAAAATATTCGGATACTCTTGAGCTGCATCCGTATCGGCACCAACTGCTTCACCTTTCATCTTAATGTTTTGCAAATTATGTCGATTTTTAAATTTTTCAAACCAACCTCTGCTTGCTAGGAAAGTTACATCAGTATTCACACTCTTCAAATTTTCGAAAATACTTTTAGCCTTTTCTTGGATAGTCATTCGGGTCATTGGCATCCTTCGTTGGTTGTTGTCGTCAATCCATATGCCTAATAATTTTTCCATTCTTTCCATAATGCCGCTTCTTTGGCGAGTTAATTTTGAGACACTTAAAGGTGCAGCTGATTGCGAATGTGCCTTAATTTTTTCCTTGTTATCGCGTATTGTTTGAACAGTAGACTTCGCAAGTCCTAATGCCTTACAAATTTTAACAATTTTCTCACCAGCTTCAATACGACGCGAAACTTCTAGTTTAGTCTCTAGTGTGACAGATTTCCGAATTCTCTTTTTATTTCCATCACTCTCCAAATTCGAAGAAGGTTTCGGCTGCATTTTGTCCTCAAAAACTGGATTTTATTAAAAAGAAATTAAAAAGTTTTTGTATTACCTAGTACGTTAAAAAAAAGTGAACGATTTCGGCAAAAACCCACAGAAATGCAACGCTTATAAACTCTGGAAGCAATTAATTATAACCAACTGACATATTTTAGTGCTATGCTTTTAGGCCGTTATGGTGAAAACCCGTATAAAGAGCAGCCATATAGCAAAATATTTCCTAGAGAATATATACATACATATGTACACGCAAAAAGTTCTTATGCATGAAAATATTTCGCCTGTGACACATTTTTGCGTTATAAAGATAATTTTTTTTGCATTTCTAGTTTAACTAATTAAACATTATACATTTAAATTATTATACAATTCAATTATCTTTATGATTTCAACTTGATGATACGAATTCTATAAATCAGTAATCAATTTAAATAAATACGTGGATTTACAATAAAAAACATCACAATTATGATCATTAACAATTTATTATAAAAATAATTGCAAACAAAACCATTTGACCCCAAAAAATATATTTAATGTAAAACGCTTAACGAAATATTTGTACAATGAAAGCTATGAGGATCTAAAGTGGTAACATCTATGTGACTCTTACAACAAGTTTCGATCGATACTTTTTGCACAGTACACCACCCATAACCACGAAATCCTAGAGGTGGGGCTTAGAAAAGGGCAGACCTAAATTGATTTCGCCAATCTTTTCTATTGATAATTTTAGCACTTAAATTGTACACCCTTTATTGCAGAGTTATTAAAACCATCAGTGCTTCAACAGAAAAGTGCAGAGAGCGTAAACAACTTAGCGCTGTCCTTTTCTAAGCCCCACCTCTAAGAATTTATGGCTACGGGTGGTACACTTTTCACGAAGATGGTCATATTTTAAATTTCAAATTTGTGCAGGTTTTTCTTGGCGTTTTGTGAATTTTTACAATATGTTGTCGTAAAATCGATTTAGACGTGTACAACTTTAAACAGATCTTACATTTGTGTTGTTTTAACCCAGTGTGAATACTCATATGTTGCTCTAAGAGGCATTTACGCTTAAACGATTTTGAGCACAAATCACATACGTGTAGAACATTTCGAGTGTGTGCACTCAAATGTTCCACTAATTTGGATTTGCATATGAACGATTCTAAACATAATTCACATTTTAATTTGTTTTCATCGGTGATTTTAGATTTGTGAATAGATTTGTGGAGTACTAAGGACGATTTTTTTGTAAAAGATTTAAAACAGATTACACATTTGTACGGTTTTAGCTCACCATGAAGATTCATATGTTGCATTAACTTCAATTTGCAAGAGAACAATTTTAAACAATCGCCGCATTTGTGTTTTTTGAACTCGGCGTGGCTACTCATATGTTTCTCTAAGCGGAATTTGTCTGTGAACGCTTTTAAACAGATGTCGCATATGTATAATTTTTTTTCAGCGTGAAGTTTCATATGTTTGACGAAAAGAGCTTTTCGCGTGAACATTTTCAGGCAGATTTCACATTCATACGGTTTTTCCCCGGTCGTTTGATATTTGTGAACGTTCATGTGTTCCACATAGCGGACCCTTTGTTTGAACGATTTGAAGCATATTTCACATTTGTGTGATTTTGCTACCTTGTAAACTTTAATGTGAACTTTCACGTGTTTCACCAATTCAGAGTTGGTAGGTAGCATTTTGAAACACGTGTTGCATTTGTATATTTTACACGTAGAGTGAATGATTCGCATGTGTGTCTCTAAGAACGGTATGTGCGCAAACAGCATTAAACAGATGTCGCATTTGTATGGATTTTGTTTGTAATGCATCGAAATGTGCAATCGTAAATTGCACTTTTTACAAAATACTTTACCGCAATAGTCACATGCGAATTTAGGGTTGTTGGAGTTTTTTCGGACTCCGAATTCGTTTAGTGTACTTTCGATCTTTTCATCACAATGACTTTGGAAAACCTTTTCATCTACAATCTGTAAAATAAACCAAAAATTAAACGTGTACATATGTATATGAGAATGTGAATGTGAATGGAAATGCATTGTGACTTTCAATATGTTTTCATCTCACGAAGGATTCTGATATGCGCAGTAACAAAACCTCAAATTGTATAACTTGTCCCTTACGCATATAAAACCTGCGCAGTAGAAAGGGTGAAGATTCCCCTTCGTGAGATGATAACATTTGTAAATATGTAAAAGAAAATACCAAATTTTTTTTTTATAAAATTATTAGTGTTGCTCGTTGACGATTAGATGAGTTTAGAAGAAACAGATACACAAATTTAAACTGCATAAAATAAACAGACAATACATTTTTTTAGAGATTGCAAAATGTCTCCACAGTTAAAGTGATAATAATTTATTATCATAATTACAGCAGTTTCATACTTTGACAATAATTTAACAATAGCGATAAATAAGTTTTCTGTGTGTGCTTCTATATTTCGCACCTTTTTCAGTTTGGGAGCTACTTTTTGATTTGCATGGCGATCGACTTCCATGCAAGAATTTATGGGTAGGTTCGGATTTAATATACCAATAAGAATCTTGTAAGATTTTTTTCAACATTTCTTATTAACTTTTTCAAAGTAATCTTTTATCTATCAAAGATGGTTTTTAAAAATATGCGATATAAATCGATGAAAATATAAACTTATTTTCAAATAATTAGGTTTATAATTACTTGTAGCAAAACGCAAACAGTCATCAAGGTCATCAATCAAACAAATCCGTATTGCTGAATGCAGTCGTTTAAATATAGTCTCTCATAAGAACACGTGTTTTGGATTGGCAATTTCGAAGAAAGTGTGCGGTATTATAATAGAGCAGATGTTAACAGTTCCAAGAAGTCCTCTTGACTTTTTTTGACAAATTAGCTAGTGTAACTGAAAACCAATGATGCAATGATTAAACAAATGCATACCAAGAAAAAATAACGATCCTTCCTTTGATCATTAGTCCTTTACGTTAACAGATTAGCTCGGGAAGATTACCGTTTAGTCATTGGCCTGGGTTTAGTAAACCATTAAACCTTAAAACTATTGTAGAAAATTTGAAAAACAGAAATTAATATTCATTTCAAAATTCACAAAGCAAAATTGTATTCAGGATCGCCTAAAGTTTGCTTCGCAATCAACCGGTCGAACACCCATGTTATAAAGCAGCGGTCGGCAACTGGTGGTCCGAAGAACATTAGAACTGGAGGTGGAGAGAAGAAGCTCAAAGTTTTATGAAAATATGATGCGGACTACTTGAAGTTTGGATTTATTCAAGAACCTGGAACTGAACTGGATCCACGGCCACTTTGTATTATGTGTTCTGAGAGCTTATCCAATGATGCCCTGAAACTTTCAAAACTCGGCAGGCACTTGCAGTCAAAACACCCAGATTTAGTTAAAAAGCCAGTTGAATACATACTCCCAAAGGATGCGTGAAATTTTTCAAAAGCAAAAAATTTCATTAGCAACAATGTTTGTTGAAGATAAGTATAATCTTCTTATTTGATAGCACAAATTGCGAGATGTAAAAAAGATTTAAATACGATTGGGGAAGAACTAATTAAGTCTTGCTTGCTACAAACCTGTGAAGAGATTTGGGGGAAACAGGCTGCCCCGAAAGTGAAAGGAATTTCTATGTCCGCTAACACTGAATCGCAGAATTGAAGATATTGAAAATCAAGTGGTTGCATTTGTTTTATTCACTTCAACTCGACGAATCAACAGATATAACTAACAAGGTAGTTCTTCTTTGTTTTGTGAGGTTTGTTTGCCAAGGAGAATTAAAGGAAGAACTCCTCTATTCGCTATCCTTGCCCGGTAGAACAACCGGCTCTGAAATTTTCAATGCAATTAATGGTTATTTCCTGGAACACAGTATTGAATGGAAGAAATGTGTTCGGATATGCACAGACGGTGCCTCAAGCATGACTGGACATCGTTCAGGAGTTATCGCAAAAGTTAAAGACGTTGGACACCCAGATATCTTGTTTACTCATTGCATTATACACCATAAGCAACTTGCGTCGAAAAGATTATGTCCAGATCTGCACCCTGAGGTAATTAAAATTGTAATCGAAATTCGCCACAACGCTCAATTCTCGAATATTTGAGGCACTTTGTGAAGAAATGGGCTCTCATAATACTGATCTTCTTCACACTGAGGTGAGGTAGCTGTTGAGGGGCAAAGTACTAACCCGATTGTTCGACTTGCGCCAAGAAGTAAAGTTATTCTTCCAGCAACAAAATAATTCGAGGTTCCAAGATCTCTTGTCCGACGATGATTGGCTGGCCAAGCTTGCAAACCTGGCAGATATTTTTTCTCTGTTAAACGAGCTGAACACGTCCTTGGAAAGACAGCTTACGGACGTGTTCACATTGAGAGGAAAAAATGGATGCATTTCAAAAGATATTGCTGTGGGAAATGCGGTTGGCTGAAGATGATCTGCAAATGTTCCCAAATTTTGATGATTATATGAAACAGGAGGAGGTAATAATAATTATTGTTCGACTGCATTTACAGTCGCTCACTGACTCTTTTTGTCGTTATTACCCAAAGGAAGAGGACCCCAGACACGGAAATACGTGGACAATATTATCCATTTTCGGCGAAAATCGAGGATAGTAATTTGAACATACAGACATTTTCCAGAAATCATCAAAACAAATCAATCAAAATCTCGAGGTCGAATTTTCGCATGATCACAATACTTCGTCCGATTAAGATAAAGTAAAAATCATGGTAGTGGTCCGCGGGATTAAAAATTTTGAGTTTAGTGGTCCGTGAGGTCAGAAAGGTTGGCGACCGCTGCTATAAAGTAACATTCGACAATACAGTAGTAATAATCAACTTATAATGAATTTTTACCGGTGACTTTCTATCAATCTCATCCTTCCAATTTAAATCGTCTAGTATAACTTCTTCGGTTTTGATATTAATATACTCGGATAATCTCGGTCTTCGTATTTGATCATTTTTAGCGCAGATGCTTTTAAAAGTGACGAACGATTTCAAATTTGATTCACACAACGTGCATATTGTGTTCGGCAAGCCATCGTCTTGTTCCACCTACAAAGGAAATACGCGATTTTAATATATATTATGATTAATATGGAAAAAGTATAAGCAATTAGGTTGAACGGTGAACTGGCCTGTAACCGACAGCAGTTCTGGATACTTAGCACCAATGAGTGAAGATTGTCATGGATGGAGATGGACGATTCGGCTGGTGAAGAAGAAAGACAAAGTCTACACTCCATTCTGAAGAACTTCTCACTACTCGTTGACACTAAACTGTCATTCCAACCTACAAATGATAGGACGTACTGATACCAACCGTTCAATACTTCATTTCAATTTGGCAATAAATACTTTGCACAGTATTTTATTCACTTTTCAAGTATTTGTACTTGGTGATATGATGGGTAAATTACAAAATATATGTAGTAGCGCAGGAATTTGCCTGACCGACTGACTGGGTAGCCTAGTCGCTGAACACTCTCGTATACTCGGTACGGCTGTTGCGCTTTGTGCTCACGCTACACCACCTCACTAACTCACACAAACACTCTCGGCAAGGATAGCCGCGTAAGCCTAGGGGCACACGTGCCGGATGGATCCGCCCAGCACTGGGCCGATGCCGGGTAGTAGGCGCTGTGTTGTATGGGTGAGTAGGTACTGTTGGTCTCACACGTGTCGGATGAAGCGACCGGCGCCGTGCCGGGCCGGTCGCTTTCATACAACACAACGCCTACTACGTGTGCCGGGTGGATCCGCACGTCCAGCACGTGTGAGACCAACAGTACTCACCCATAAAACACAGCGCCTACTACCCGGCATCGGCCCGGTGCCGGGCGGATCCATCCGGCACGTGTGCCCCTAGGCTTAAGATCGCATACAACGGCACGGCACGTACACATACATTCACTCACTCACACACACGATACGGGTTGCTAACCATCCGATGACACTGTCAACGGGCAGTTGCTAGTAGACATGTATATACAAAGTATGGCGTACTCTCCAGGATCAGGTGGATTATTGGTAAAATCGTCTCATTTCTTCTTTACAACGACGAATGTGGTATACTGAACATTAATATAGAAAGTTTTGGAGTATTATTAGTAGAGCCCGGAAAGATACGGCGCGAACGTATTGACTGACCAGTGCGCGTGGGTAAAACCCAAGGCAAGGGCCGCATCGGAAAATTTTCGTAATATTTAAGAGGTACTTAAATTATAATCCGATCATTGGAAATTTAACTCAACTGTACTTAAAAAGCTTTTCTTAGCTAAAAAGCTTTTCTTTCTTCTGAAAAATGAGCTATTTGAAATTGAAATTTTTTAGTCGTGAGTGAGCCGTTGCTTCGAGTGTTCCGAATTACAACATTGGAGGCGAGCGGAAGGATTCAATTCAAATCCTTCGTCTATACATTTTATAACAGTACATATAGTATAACGTACTATAGAGTTTTATAGTCATATAAATAATGCCTTCCGCTAAAAAACCTTTACTCACCCTTGTGAATGAATGGATAAAAGATCACCCCGAAATAATTTTTAATGGTGAAAATCTTTATTGCAATAAATGTAAAACTAATATGGTGATGAAAAGGTATAATGTTAAAAAAACACATAGCTAGAAAATCTCACACCGGAATCATTAATTCTAATTTTAATACTGATTTAGCGGAAATGCTAATAAAGTGCAATATTCCATGGGTTAAAGTCGAGCATCCGGTATTTAAATCTTTTATAAATAAATGTTTAAAACAGCAATACGGAAATGTTGTCATTCCTTCTGAAACAACATTGCGAAAAAAATTTCTACCGCGATTGTATAGTGAAAAAATGTTGAATATTAAAGAAGATCTCTGTGATAAATATTTATACGTGAGTGTAGACGAAACAACTGACAAATGCGGGAATAATATCATTTAACACGTTATCTGGAGACATTGGCGACAAAATTAAAAATAATTTTTTTTCTATTTTAAATAATAATCCCGGTTTTAATACTTTGACTAATATTTCAAAACTTCTTAAATCTGAAGTAATTAATTGTTCGGCAAACGATTAGACATTTCCCATGTTTTAACTTTTCACCTGTAACCTCGGTCGATGTTGAACGATCATTTTCCAAGTTGAAATGGATATTTAGTGAACGGCGACAAACTATGACTATAGAACATCTAGAACAATATGTAATAGTGCATTATGAAATTAATTGTAAAATGTAATTTTTTTTTCGTTCGTGGATTAGGTCTCTGGGGGAGACCACGTAAAAATAAAACGCGCTGAAATTCTCCCTCCTGCGTTGTGTGGAAATGAATTTTAATTTTATACAGAAATATTTAAAAAAATTTCCAATACGGCCCTGCAAACCGGTTTCTGTAAGCAAAAAAAACAATACGTTCGCGCTCCATCTTTCCTAGCTCTAATTAATAGTCATCGTAGCAAATTTGGCCACGTTTTAAGTCTACCGACAAATGTCAGAAGGAATTGCGTTCAACAAACCCTCTACTATTATTAAATTATTATCTATTTATTACTAAGCTTACCACACGTCCCGGTCGGTTTATCATTTAGTCCCGGTTTGTCATTTTTATCCCAGTTTGTCATTTCTGGAAAATTGGCAGATATCGTCACGAGGCATGAGTAATCTTTTTTTAATTTTTTAATTTTTATTTATTTATTGGTAAACTTTTTTTTCTGCGGATAATCTTTTTAAATTTAGAAACTATGTACATATATGCTGTGTTTTGGAATTAAAATCTTTTTTGCAGCGCATTTTTTTAGAGTTTTGTACAAAAAATAGTGATTTTTTTCTCAAAAAACGAAGTAATTTTTTTTAAATTGTACACAATAAACATATTTTTCCGAAAAAAAATTCGAGCACTGCATATGTACATATGTAGCTACTCAATAGTCAATATATAACTAACAACATATGTATATACATACATACTTCTTATTTGCATATTCTATTAAATATGCACTAAAATTACGTTTATGTGAAAAAATTATTCCCTGCGGTGCATTTAAAATTTTTTGTTGTCAATATTAGCAAAAATTTTGACTGAATTTGATCCAAATTTTGACTCACCGCAGAAAAAGATGGTGGGCTACTGGCCTACGCCAATAAACGGCAGATTAATTATTGCACTCAAACGAAGAATCCGGTTTGAATCCTGATACAGTCGCATGACTTTCTCGATGCTTTTCAACAGTTGCTATCGTCTTGGCAATAATTGAATACATCCATATCTCCCAAATCCGTCTTTTTTCCAATGAAACTTCACTTGTACAAACAGTAAAGAGCAGCTACGACTAAAATCAATTATAAAAATCAATAAGGACAACTCTAATTAGCTATGTAGCTTTACTTTGCATCATACGACTGTACGACAGCCACTCTATATACATTGTATGTACATACATATGTTCTATTTATATACTAAGCTATTTGATCAAGGCTGTTCGAAGACTACCGTGCGAGCTGGACACCAACAACTTAATCCAAGTTCAAATTGATCCAAAGTTCACTCGTGTGTAACCAAACCACACCAACATCAGTAAGAAGCCTTGAGGTTGTCCCAGTGCTGGTTTTGCTATTTGTTTGTGGTAGTGGTGGGGACGCAAACCACCGAGGCGTGTTAAGCCAAACTAGCATCATTCTGCGTTGGTCGGTCGTTGGCTGAACTTCTCGTCTCCGGTTGAACGCTCATCCACTAGTCCGAGATCATGTCTTCTTCATTCGTCTTCGCATTCGCTCTGCTGGCCGTCCTGGTGCCCTCAGGTAACGATTCGACAATCTTTTCTCTAATTATTTATTTATTTGCCAGTCTGTGTTGTTGTTGTTTTGAACTACTTTTGGGCTTAAACCCTTCTACTTATCCAAATTTGGGCAAAAATGAAAGTATTTCTCTTAGTAGCACGTTTACTTTTTAAAAGAAAACTTTTTGCGCTCGTAAAGCTCTCTCGTTTAATTTTTGGGTTGATATTGGTCGCGAGTTTCGCGTGGTTCACCATTTCGTTCATATGATTTTAGAGTAGATTTTCAGATGTTGCTCGTGCGAATTTTGCATTGATTTTTCAGTTGATTGATCAATATACTGTAAATATCCATCCATATGAAAGGTATTATGTATATATATTCAAAGTATTTAATTGAGTTTTGATAAGTGTTCAGGAGTTATTAGAAGTTATATTCAACATTTTCAGCAAACAGATCATTTTTGTTCGAATTAGTTTTATCTAGGGAAATGATACATTAAATATTTTACATTTATTAAAAATGCTGAACTTTTACTATTTAACTGAGCGTTTAAAAAAATACTTGAAAATTGATATAAAAGGGTATTTTTGACTGATTAAGAACACTCGACGAGTGAATAAAATATTAAACTACGTCTCTATTGCTTATATAAAATATGTATTCAATGTATTAGCAAAGTTACGAAACTTCAATTTTTTAATAAAAAAGTGTGTGAACGTTTATTTAAATTCTTCTATTGTCTTGTTAAGCGTCTCGATTCTTACAGATCATATATGTATGTCAGAATTTAAGCATCTCAATACAACAGAAATAAAATATGATTATACATATAGGTACATATATGTATGTACATATCTGAATGTTATGCAAATGTTTTGGGGAAAATTTTTAAGGCTCAAAAGTTTCATTAAAGTTGGCTTAAGCACTATTGTTCCCAATCGAAAATTGATTAGGTGTAGCGTAAGTGTTATAAACCCATTTGTAATTCGTTCAACTCGTTGTATCATTAAAGTCAAACGAATAAAGGAATCAGTGACTTGTTTTGAAATAATTAAATAGGTAAACAAATATTAGGTTAATGTAGGTTATCTTTTCAATTACAAATTTCTACTCTGTGATAATTAGTTTAATATGATTTTTTTTTATTAATATACAAAGCGTGCGTGCTGTCATCTTAAGTTAATACAAATTGATAACTTGTAATAAATAATTAGATCTTCTTTTGAAAGTGGCGTACTTGATATCAAGCGATGCCTCTTCACACATTTTAGTCTGTCATAGTGAAGTAGCTCGGGAAAGATACTCTCCGGTGGTGAAACCATTGCCTTCCGAAGGAGAGGAAGTGATAGGGTATGATATTTTTAGGGTGGTGATAATTTTGTGGGACCATCTGACAACTGTTAGATAAATTGGCAAATTGAGAATTTTAGTAATATCCAGATCTGGCCAATGACTATATTTAAGGTCAAAAACCGTCGAGAAAACCTTTCGACATATGAGGATCGAACTCCAGACCTTCGCTCTAACCTGGCTTAAATATAATTTGATAATTTTCATCAACTTATAACTTTACTATCGTTCAAAGGGTAGCCGGAGAGTAGTCTGAGTTCTGAGTAACTTTCAACTGTTGCATCATTACAAAAAGGTGCAACAGTTGCACACGACCATATACCGTTTAAATGAAGGTTTAACTGATTGTGCAATGCTTGGGTATATCTGGCGTAGGATCAATAACCGTGTGTGCAGGTAAATGTTCGTGACATTAAAAAAAATTGTGCTCATAACAAAATTATAAATAAAAACAACATGCAATTTGAATAAAATTGCATAACAATTGGCTATCAATGGTTATCATCGATACATTTTATTTGCAATATTCTATTAAAATATATTAACGATAACGTTCTTTAGTTGTATAAAAACGATACATCTATTGAAATTATTTGGGTCAGCATTTTTCGCAAATGTGGATAAAATTTAAATAATCCTCAGAAACAGCAAATGGGTATCCTTTCTTTTGGTAAATAAAATTATATAAGTACAGAAATGTGCTCCCAAGCTCTGTGCGTATGCGCTGAAGTATCAGCTCTGTGCGTATGTTCTCCACAGTGAACTTGTGGAGAACACCCATAGAGGTTATGATATTCAAAATGGTGTCTCCATATATTTTTGCCGTTGTTCGTGACGCGCATGTAATTGTAAAAAAATATAATAAATATTGAAAATTTACGGTATATTATACATCTTGAACATTGTCGCCCTTGGGTTACGGTTAAATTTGAAGACTCTGTATTTAAAACAGTGTACATATACATACATTGTACATATATACCTACACTAGTGTAAGCCCGTTGAATATCAACGCCCGCTGAATTTTAAATTGCGTAAAGCGCTTTTTTATAAGAGATTAATAATGAGCAGATTGTTCGATTTTATTATATAGGTATATTTATTTATTTATTTATTAACAGGTTTTTAGCCCAAAATATAGATTACATATGTACATATGTATATAAAAAAAAAAAGAATAAGAATATCAAAAAGATACATAGAAGTTAATATATGTAATATAATAGAAAACATAAGAAAATCAAAAAAAAAAAAAAAAATAATACTAGAATTTACAATTTTTTAGTTTGATTACAAACTGCGCCAGGCTGATGTTGAAAATGTCAACATCAGTCGACAATGAATTAAATAATTTAATGTATGTATGTAGTTAGTTATCACATGTAATAAGTATTTCCAGTTCACAAAAAGCAATACATACATACACGTGATCAGAGTATAATATTTTGCACCTGGTAAACGCCAGGTAGTTGTAGCAAACAGTTTACTCTTTTTTGGGCGCAAATTATGCTCAATGTACTTTATAGATACGTAATTCTAACACACGCTTTGCGACGTATTTTTTAGGAATCGATTGAAGTACAGATTGACAGGTGTTGCGACTGAAAATATCCTTAATTGTTAAAATACGGTGCCAGGTACTACTAGCGATGCGGCAATACATGTGTGAACGTATTATAGCACAAAGAAGTATGTCGTATTTGTACCCCCCAAAAAATGGGGTGGCTAAAAAATCGTGTACCTTTTGATTATACATACATACCTATAGTACTAACTTTCAGTCAATTAGTTCGAGTGCCCTAGTTATATATAGTGCGTCGCGGCAATTACAATATATGTAATATGTAGGTGCAGTAGTTCAAAAGTATGATTCATTTATGAGTGTATTGGCACGTATGGGCCTATAGGGTCATTCCATGCGAAGGAGGTGATTTACAATTTGTTTTTTATCCAAGGTGGTTTTTATTAAGTTTTATCCAAGTTGCGTGTGACGAAGATATTCTGCGTTTACTTTAAACATAAAGAATTATGTTTATCTTTTGATTTATTTTAATTATGCCAAAAGGATTCTGTATTTAACTGTTTTTATTAGAATGTCATAAGTGTTGCAATTTTAAAAGATATTTGCGATTGAAATTGGTACTAAAATGCACGACTACTTCAGTTGCAGCAGAGCTATTAATGTACTTAATTAATTGAACATCAAACAATATAATTTCGTTTATATGTATGTCCATCCTTTATATTTTATACTCAATGAACGAACAAAAATAATTTAGAAATATCAACCTACCTAACCTTCTCTATCCATAGTGTTGTAAGTGGAGAATCTTCTCGGAGAACGAGAATATTCTCCAAAAGATTATTCTCCGAGAATATTCTCCAAAGATTATTCTCCGAGAATATTCGAGGATTTTCTTTTTTCTTGGTTATAAAACATCTCTAGATAGTTTAATAGCTTTTTAGAGGATTCTAGGATATTTTCAGAACCTAATAGGAGTAACCTATTACTAGATCCTAATTACTAAATCCTAATTTTCTAGAGTGTTTGAGAGAATTTTGAATTACATTTTTAATTTTTTCATTCTGACGACACTGAATGTGTCATTTCGTCATTTTAACATACGCACTACTAGCATGAACGTTTTCATGAAATTCTCACAGGAATGCAATGCTTATTAACTCTGGAAGCAATAAATTATGTATAGTACATATTTTTATTGCTTTGGTTATGATATTCCGGTGAAATTGTTCCAACTTATTATATAATCATTCATTTAAACTTAGCACAAAAGATCGTAAAAAAATTGTCATATTCATGCCCCATCAAATTTAGTTTTTGTCACGGATACTAAACTAATATTATTCGTGTAATCCGTCACCTCTCCCAAGTATTAGCCCGGATTAGAGGGAGTTTACTGTATATTTAAGCAAATACAGTAAGAGTAGTATATATTTATTTAAAATACATGGTGACCGATGGAATCCAGGGTACATTGCATTATGTACTACAATTTTAAAGAGAAAATTCTCGGTTTGGAAAATATTCTCCAAAAGATTATTCCCGAGAATTTTACGACACTATCTATCCATATATGTACCTACATGGCATATAAAAAGGAATATTGTCAATGTAATCGATGTATACGGACTAACGTAATCAACTTTTAATATAATCAACGTTTAATGTTTTATGTAGGTACAGTTTCTTGATATGAATGTTGCTATACTAAGAAATCGAAGCTATACCGTTGTCTTCAAAATTTAATGTAATCAACATTTTATATGATCATTACATAATCGTCATTTTTGACGGGTTAATCCACTAGTCTTATTATAAAATATTAGACATGAAAATTTTCACCGAATTCTCGAAATATGTAGAATATTTTGACATCAGTGTTTTTAGAACCAACCCCAAAAAATAATTGATTTGAAACTAAACAGATTTATACCCAACTGAACATAGATTACATCACCCCTATAACACGTTTTGGTATAACACGTGCTTATTAAAACGTAATTTAAATTCACACACTCAGTTAATGCAATATATCACGTTTAAAAACATAATTGAATTTTGTGATTCACTACTTGAGACTTTGACTCAAACGAAAAAACACTAAAAACGTTTTTCAGCAAGTTTAAGAATTCCTTATGAATAAAAAATATGCATTGACGTACTTTACGTAAATTAGGCAAAAACTTTTCAAATCAACAATTCTTTCTAGGACTAAAAAGAAAATCTACTAAGAATATATGTATGTACATATGTACTTTAGAACGGCTTCACAGATTAACATTTTATTAAATCCAATCAATCAATGAATCATAAATCGTAAAAACTACCGATAGGGGCTGACTAAATATATTCAATTTTTATCAATAATAATTGTGTGATCCTATTGATGATAGTCGACGAGAACATTTAAGCGAGGACGCATACTGAAAGATAAGACACGTATTATTCCATGGGGCAAAATCCCAATACCTCAAAAAACGTCACACGTGATAAACGGATCGTTTGTGTATCGTGATCGTTGTCTGTTTTTTTTTTAACAAAAGAGTGCAGCTTGAGCTGTTTCTTCTAATTAACTACGTGTGTTAAAAGGGACAAAAATTCGAATGGCACCGAATGCACCAATAGTGTTTTCGTCTGTTTTGAACTTTTTTTCCTTTTTTCACACACGAGGTTAGAATAAACAGATACTCAAACTCAAAGGGCACACTCTCCTGTGACTTGTTACCAGTTTTGACTTCTACTTCCACACTAATGTTTAACGTCAATTAGCTATTTGACTACGCACCATCGCTTTCTCTTACCATATTTTTTGCATTGTAAGGATTATGATTTGAGTTAACCATTATTCCACTAGCATTAGTGTACATACATACTTAACCCAAAATATTTGTAGAATTTGTGCAACACTGAAATTCTCATAGCTCATAACCTTGTTATGATCTAAAATTTGTCAAATCGAACGCAAAACGCTGAGTTTCGCGTTCGAGTGAACGGAATGACGCGTCAAGGTTTCCCCAAACCAACGCGATGACTGCGATTAAAGTGCTTGTTCGAACTCAAAACTTCCAGAACAAAATGAGCTCTGCTCTCACGTTTTGATCAGGGATGAGGCCTATGCTCTGAAGTCATACTTGATAAGACCTTTTCCTCACAGACAGTCGAGAGCAGATAGTCGTAAGGAAAAATACAATGCCTTTGACATAGTGGAAGATATTTAAAATTTAATAGACCGATGAAGTTGGTGTAGAAACAACATTAATTTCTCATACATCTTGTGCGTTTGTCAGATACATTTGGCGCGTAAACACAAGCGAAAAGAGTGCGCGCAGAGACCGATCGCCTTTTCGCTACATCGGCATCGCCGCGTTATCAATAGCCGCCATGTCTATTCGCTCACGATGCTTTCGTTGCGAAATAGCGTTGGTTTGGGGAGACCTTCCCGACACCCGACCGCATTCGGCAATGTCTTCATGCCCCACCCCTAACCACGAACCGCAATGGCTTAGGAAGACCTAAATATAAATCAAAACCACATCTCTAATTTGAATAATATATTATTTTGAATAATAGCATCTATGTATGTATGTATGTAGGTATGTACAATAGAAAACAGAGACAATAAATCACAATGGGTTCAAATGACAATCGCATTGTCAGAATACACTCGACGAGCACCTGTCAAATAATAATAAATAATTGGTACGAGGTGCGAAAGAGTCGTTAGCTTTGTCCAAAAACATACACTTGGCGATAATGATTCATTCATGCGCAAGTCAGTTGGTGCGTGTTCTCGGAATTAGGTCACGCTCGTGTGGTTAGCCCTTCGCGTATTTCCCTAAACAATTTTGATAGTTTGGTCGATAGCATCCGAAACTTTCTTTGTTGTCCTGTCTTACGAGTGACTCAATAGACGAATCTAGACCAAGAATAGTGGCGGTCAATCGCGAAGGCACCGGACTTCAGCCAAGCCAAGGAACTTGACTGATATATGTACATATGTACTCGTATATGTAGGTATTACCGATTTCGAAACTGTAATCCCGACTCCCGATACACAGTCTGTAATTCCCGATTTGCACAGAAAATTTTAAAATCGAACTAAAGAGAGACATTATTATTATAATTGCAGTTTTTAAATGCTTAGTAAGTGGGCAGCTGGGCAGAGATTCAGTGAATAAAAATGCATAAAATACAATTAGAGACGCTCTAATCTTACAAAGCCGGGAATTCCCGTACTCCCGAACTTCCAGGCCTGCGTACGTCACGCCCGCAAAATTTCAATCGCCTCGGCTTGTTCGGCTTGTTGTTTTTATTTCTAATGCTTTGAATAAATACTTATTTATTTAAGTACTTCATTAATTCTAGAACGAATATTCAAAATGTCTGATTGTGACTCTGAAAACTCTCAAACATAAATGAATGAAAGTGAGAAGAAAAGGTTAAAGAGAATGGTAAAATTTAACCCGGAGGGGAAATTTTTATTTTTTATTTGTCCTTTTTACTTTATCCTAATCGGATAAAGTATTGTGATCGTGCGAAAATTCGACCTCGAGATTTTGACTGATTTGTACCAGGTATCATCCCCTGATCACGTTGTCTTGATTTCTAAAAAATGTCTGTATGTTGTGTACTTATATGTGTGTGTGTCTGTATGTGTGTTTTCTCCGAAACTATCAAGTCTATCAAGCTGAAATTTCACATCTATTATTTTCACGTAAGGTGTGAGAGCCATAAGGAATTTGGTCAACATCAGTCAACTGGAAGTAGGGTTTCTTTCGTGTAGAAAATTCAAAAATTCTTTTACCACAGAATATTTCTGAAACTGCACCGGCGATTTCGTCAAAATTTCATATCTATAGTTTTCACGTTAGCCGTAAGAGATACTGTGATTTTGGTCAACATCTGACTACCGGAAATGACAATTTTTCCTATTTGAATATATGCCGAAGATCGTATTTTACATACGCGCGCGCACTCAACACAGTGATTTCATGATATGTATGTACGTACATATGTTGATTGGTGTGGTGGTGTGCATGCGTTTTATTTACTTACGTACTTAAAAAATTAATTTCGTTACTCTTTTTTATTCCTCAAATACATACATATGTATATGGATAAAGTCATGGGTTGGCCACAGCCGAATTTTTTTGTACTAAAATCGCGATATGCTGTTCTAAAAATCAGGCAACCCTGGGTTCATACAAGAAAAATCAAACTCATAGGTACGTACATGTATAATGTTTGACTTCGGAAATGATCAAGATAGCTTTCCAGTACATACGAGTATGTTGCAAATTATAAAATACCTAGTCATTATTTTATTTAAAAAATATATATGTATGTACATATACTGTGATGACCTAACAGGTTACCCCAATTCGTCATCATAGTCAAATTATTACATACAATTAAATTAATTAACTAAGTATAAAAAAAGAGACAATATGGAATATAAAATAACAAATTAACAATTAGTTAAACATAAAATAAAGTTTTTCAACACAAATCTCGAGTGCGAGAGGAAAGCGGCGATCTGAAGTGGATCTATCTACATATCTATCTATCTATCAAAATTTTCTTCAGTATAGATTCTATACTGAACAAAATTTTGAATCAGTTTTTTTCAAGCTATCTTTCTCAAACTTTAATTTTTCATATGTGCCATTTCTATTTCAATTGATGAAACGTAGTACATTTTGCACTTTTCCTAGTCATTTTGATCATTGTATAAAATGCCTAGTCATTTATCAGGATCAGCTCATTCACTCGGACAGCAAAATTCATTTATACCTAAAACACTTACATACTTTAAACTTGCCAAATGTAAAGGGCCAACGATATGGGATTTCACAGTTTGCCTGAGAAATAGTTTTTCACTCTGTCAGGCCATTTTGTGCATTGTATAAAATGCCTACGGACTTCACTGTTTGTATGTAACACGTCAACACGTGTACAAATGTTGGTTCAAAAAAGCTCAATATCTAATTTTCATATTGTTATATACATACATATATAAATTAATCGTGTTGTTCAATTTAATTTTGCTATACTTTATATAATATTTTTTAGATCGAAACCTGTAATGAATTTTTGGCTATTTGTATTTTAATGCATCACAAAATTTCTACACGTCAATATAATAATTACGCTCACGAAATTTTAAAGTTATGCGAAATTACATCCGACAGTGAACAACTTTCGATTTACTTTCTCTCTAAACGTTACACTGTTACACTATCTATCGTTTGACAAGTTTCTATCATTTGTAAGTGAGAAGAAGAACAATAAATTGGGCCATGGCAAAATTTTGGTTAATTTGAAACAATACCAACACCAACTCTAAAATGTATTTATTTTTAATGAAAATGTCAAAATCGGGTCAGCCAATGCAAAAATATATGGAGACGACATTTTGAATATCATAACCCAAATCTTCACTATGTATTTCACAAACATTGTTCCGTCCGTCATAGTGAAGTAACTAGCGAAAGATCTAGTGAAAAAAAACCCTTGCCTTCTATAGGGAAGGAAGAAAATTGACGGACAATGATTTGGTAGGTAGGAAAGAATTTATTAGGTCGTCCCAATTTGATGGAACCGTCACACAAGTCACAACTTAGCTGGATAAAAAGGAGTGGGTTGATCTGAAGTTAGTAACATCTAAATCTTGCCAATGACGACATTTAAGATCGAAAATCTTTCGAAATACGGTGATTGAATCCTGAAACTGTTAATTAGTGTGTTCGCAAACAGCACAACGGGAAGTCAATCTATCATCACTTGATGAATAACAGATTTGAACTAAGAATATTACGACGTCAGTGATGCGTAATAAAATCAGCAACGAGCGAGACTATGTTGAAAATTACGACGAGCGTAATGCATCCTCAATTATGGCGTAATTTATATTGAAAAAAATCCCATGAATTCAACGACAATGACAAATTTTAGCCCAGACAATAAATAAATTACTACAGAGTGACAGTTATTTTTTATACATATACCTATACATAATATAATCAAGTAGAATATTAACTTACGATATTATTTTAGCCCTTACTATCAGAAAATAAATTTAAAGTTAAAAATTTCGAAACCAAATCACAGATAATATAATATTAAAATTGAAATGTCTCGCACCTGGCTTTTTATAGATCTTTTTGTTTGTGACCTATAATGGTTCTAATTGCTGTTTTCGTAATATAATATTGCACTTGTACAATAATAATAATTTATATAATTATAATCGTTCTCGTTGAACCAGTTACCGATTATTGCCTCTAAACTGGTTGAATATGTATACAAGTAGGTACTAATAATGTTCTAAAGTTGTTTGTTGGGTTGCGCAAATTCAATTTTTACTGGAGGTATTCGAAAGATAGATATTATTTAATAATTTATCGATCCAAGTGTTGAGAAGCGTTGAGCGCGTGTGAATCGGGACTCGTTTGACTCACAATTCAAATACTAATTTATCATTGAAAATCATTATTATGTATGTAGATGTGCAAAAACTTATTATATAATTTTATTATTCTTTCGTTTATTCCTCAAAACGCGATTCGTGATGTATTAAAAACAATCTTGCTGAAACTTAAAAGAACGTGAATATTTCTTTGTTTTTGTTCTGAAACGGCCCATATAAAATTTTTTCAAGTATGTCGACAGTTTTAAAGACAAATTTGGCTGGAATTACATATTAACTATTTCAAATATTTTATTATAAAATATTCGATGTGTGTGACAATTCGTGAATGTCCGTAAAATGAAGCGTTTTGGCCAACGCGACCGATGACGTGCGTTACCGAATTCGTTTATCGGTCGCTTGTCGTTATGTTATCGTTTCACCAGTGAGCATATTATTCGCTTTTATTACATTTACAGAATAATAATAATATGCATATTTGTCATATAACTCTATTCGTTTAAAATTAAAATTCACTTATTGCAAATTCATGTTTTGGTCACACTTTTTTCAAATATATCTACATACTAATTAAAATATTCCAATCTTGTAAAATTGTACATTTTCATAATCAAACGACGACATCAACGATGATTTTACGTATAATTTTAATATTCCATGAAAATTTCGAAGCATGCAAATTTTCAAAATACTTCATTTTTTCCAAACATACATATGTATGTATGTATGTATGTATGTACATGCGCACCTTTATAATATGATGCAAGCTCAACATTCTCAATCTATGCGCGATCATTAAATGATATCAAGCGTTACATACGTATTCACTACATATATGTAAGCCTGTAAAAGTTACTCTCCGGTGGTAAAACCATTGCCTTCTGAAGGAGAGGAAGGGAGAAAGGCAATAGGATATGATATTTTTGGGTGGTGCCAATTTTGTGGAACCATCTTACTAAGATAAATTGACAAATTCTAAAAGAATACGGCCGATCTGGATTTAGTAACATGTAGATCTTGCCAATGACGATATTTAAGGTCAAAAACCGCCGAGAAAACCTTTCTACATACGAGGATCTAACTCCGGATCTTCTCTTAAGAGACTAATGCTTTCTAATATATTGGTAATAAAATTACCGCGATGAATCTAATTTTTTCAGACTATGTATGTACATATATCGTTTATGCTTTTATGGTACGGCTCAAAGCACACACACACGGTGATACCTTTTTTTCATCATATTTTATGAAATAACCTGTATTATCCATTATCAAGTAAAAGCTCACACCTATAAATGTATTTTTTCACCGCTATTAATTTTGTCGACATGATTCGGCGAATTCGTCGTCCATTGTTAGGGACTATTTTAATTTGCGAAGCGTCGAAGTAAATTTCGATTACTATGTACATGCATACGTAACAACGAACATACATACATATACATATGCATATGTATGTATGTACGTAGTTTACAAAATTAATTGGAATTAGTGATAGCAGCTGTTTGAGGTGTTTTAAGCAAGTACAAAAATTAGTTCCCAGTGTATCGGGGAGGCAATTTGTCCAGTTGACACTTGCCCCTGCTGGTATCTTGTATACCAACTCTGTGGTCATTCAACAAGGCTGGGATTCTCAAATGCTTCCATGAAACTATCCATTAATATTTATCTAACTTAGTTGTGAAACGGTACCACAAAATTGTCACCAAAAAAAATCGTTACTAATTATAAAATCCTTCTCTACCTTCCTCTCCTCCAGAAGGCAATGGTTTCACCACTAGAGAGTATCTTTCCCGTTACTTCACTACGATAGACGGTAAAACATTCAATATCAAGTATACTACCCTCAGAAAAAAAAGTACCCGGCGTTTTCCCGGTACTTAAAACTATATCAAAACTGCTGCAGTTATCGAAACAAACATTTAACGGGTTAATAAGTACCTGAAAGAAATAAAAATGTCCTATCGCACTCAAGTACTTCCAAGTTTGACACCCCTGGGATCTTAGAAAGTCCTTCTGCAAAATTTCTTGTCGATTAGAAATGCGTCTATTATCTAACTATCTTCATATTTTGTAAATCCAAGATCTCAGATTCTCAGAAAAAGATACTATTTTGACACGGGCCCTTTAAGAATCAAGCAGTACATGTGCAGATGTGCACCAAAAATCATTTTTACAAATTTTGATTGAAATTCAACAAAAAATACTTTACAATACATGAGACCACAATTCGATTCAGTTCATTGGTCACAAGTCGCGGTTCACTTTCCATATTGATTTTGCAAGGAATTTATAAAGTATTTCCAACATTAAAATTACATATGTAAAGCCTTTCATAACATTCGACATTCATGGTTGTGAAGCTCTGAGCGCGGATACGTTTTAGATTAAGTCACCGATTAGTAAATAGTTTTTTTTAGTTACAATGACAATTTTATTTTCTTCAATTGAGTATGCGCCTAGCGCTAAACGAATTTGTTTTTATTGACTTTAAATGTGTTCATTGACGTTTTCGTGCGATAAAATCGACGATTAATCATCTGAACCAGAATTTCTCAAAATTCACATAATAAACTTTTAGCCAACTGTACATACATACATACATATGTACACCAATAATCGGAATACGATAATGAAAAAAAAATTGAGAAACTTCTAATAAATTCAATTATAAAAAGATGCGACCATGCGACATCGTGAATCACAATTGTTACATTTTTTTTATGTTTTGGAACTCAATTGTGTAGTATAATATTTAATCAGGTGTTTTACTGCTATTTTTATTGCATTGTGTGTACATACATATAATACATATAGTACGTACATATGTACATATAATACATATAGTCAATGTTTTTTAACAAGAAAGTATACAGTTTGAATTTTACTCACTCTGGATAGTATCTTTCCCTAGTTACATACATACTTCACTATAATTGACGTGTAAAATGTTCTCAAATAGTGAAGAGACAACGCTTTATATTAAGTACGCCATCTTCAGAAGCAAATAGAGTAAAAAATAATTGGTAATTAATTAACATTCATAGTAAACTCTGAACGTTACCTTTCGGTCTTCTTTCGGGATAAAGAAAAGATAATCCAGGAGATGAGTCGGGAAAATGTTTAACAAATGGTTTTAGAAAAGTTCCCCGTTTGCTTACTTTGTGATAAAATGATAAATCACGCGCTTGGGAAACGACTAAACCTATTCGCACTATTGTACGATACAATACAATCATCGATGTATACATACATATGTAGCTGTATTTACTGACATAATGACAGGAAAATAAAATATTATTTAATAAAAACTCGTGATTACTTTTGATACTCCGCAGTAGGCTTCTGATACTGGTGATTTGTTTACAATTTTCCAACCTTTGCAAGTCAAATCGTAATTCCGTTTTTACTTTTAACTGATTTTTTTTTTTCTAAAGGTGGCGAACTTGATATATAAAGCGAGGATCTCTTCACTATTTGACAAACATTTTAACGTCTGTCGTAGTCAGTGCTCGAAATGGAAATTTTCACGAATGGGAGCGCTCGATAATTTTCAAAAAATATCAAACGACCTTTTTTTTTAATTATATGTATGTATACCTACCTAATATATACATACATATACCTAAGTATTGTATATGTATGTATACCTATACCTACATATGTATATTATAACTAGAGCTAGGAAAGATGGAGCGCGAACGTATTGTTTTTTTTTTGCTTTTTTTTTTTTTTTTTTTGCTTACAGAAACCGGTTTGCAGGGCCATATTGGAAATTTCTCGTAAATTTTTTAAATATTTCTGTATAAAATTAAAATTCATTTCCACACAACCCAGGAGGTAGAATTTCAGTGCGTTTTATTTTTACGTGGTCTCCCCCAGAGGCCTAATCCACGAACGAAAAAAAAATTACATTTTACAGTTAATTTCATAATGCACTATTACATATTGTTCTAGATGTTCTATAGTCATAATTTGTCGCCGTTCACTAAATATCCATTTCAACTTGGAAAATGATCGTTCAACATCGACCGAGGTTACAGGGGAAAAGTTAAAACATGGGAAATGTCTAATCGTTTGCCGAACAATTAATTACTTCAGATTTAAGAAGTTTTGAAATATTAGTCAAAGTATTAAAACCGGGATTATTATTTAAAACAGAAAAAAAATTATTTTTAATTTTGTCGCCAATGTCTCCAGATAACGTGTTAAATGATATTATTCCCGCATTTGTCAGTCGTTTCGTCTACACTCACGTATAAATATTTATCACAGAGATCTTCTTAGTTTTACATTTATTGCAATAAAGATTTTCACCATTAAAAATTATTTCGGGGTGATCTTTTATCCATTCATTCACAAGGTGAGTAAAGGTTTTTTAGCGGGTGGCATTATTTATATGACTATAAAACTCTATAGTACGTTATACTATATGTACTGTTATAAAATGTATAGACGGAGGATTTGAATTGAATCCTTCCGCTCGCCTCCAATGTTGTAATTCGGAACACTCGAAGCAACGGCTCACTCACGACTAAAAAAATTTCAATTTCAAACAGCTCATTTTTTTTACCTGCAGCTAAGAAAAGCTTTTTAAGTACAGCTGAGTCAAATTTCCAATGATCGGATTATAATTTAAGTACCTCTTAAATATTACGAAAAATTTCCGATGCGGCCCTTGCCTTGGGTTTTGCCCACGCGCACTGGTCAGTCAATACGTTCGCGCCGTATCTTTCCGGGCTCTAATTATAATACCAAAACACTTATTAATTACGTAACATATGTACACCAATATATATGAATTTATGGGTGTACATATATATTAGGTTATTAGTATTATTATTATAGAAATTGTATTACATAAATACACAATTTACACGGTTAATTTTTTTAAATTTGAATAATTGTTAATATCACTATTTAGTTAGTCACGTGCAGTAATTATAATTCACACAACTTAAAAAATGTTGCTAGAAAAGTGTTTGTTAGTGATTAAGTGCAGTAATAAAATATAAATAAAAAAAATAATCAAGCGATTCCCGATCATAGATTTAAATTGCAAATACGTTCGCTAAATTCAAATTCTCTCATCAGAAGGACAGGCAAGACTGAACTATTTTGAAATTTTGGTTCCTTTAGTATAATGGTCGTGGTACAACACGACAATTCAAAGAATCATCAAAATGACCAATGGCTCGAAAAGGCCCGTTGCAGTTCGAAATGCTGATTGCCGGCCATAAAAACTCTTTGCACAAAGCCGACATAGAATCTAAAAACCCTCGGAATTGAATAGAATTCTAAATATTATCTTCAAGTAACGCGTGCACCCAGCTTTTTCAAAACCTAATAATATTTTAAATGGCTTTTGGCTACAGAAAGATGCCTTTGTCGGAATTGAAATGTAAAGAATTTAACTTCCAGTGAAAAATTATGATTTAGGAGTCATAAATGTAAAAAAAATTCACCGTTTAACATTTTTTCGGCAATAATTATTGAAAGAACACGGAAATTTTGGTTTATCACCAAAGGGAGCGCTAAATTTACAGATTTCACGAAAGGGTACGCTACGTTTTCAAATTTCACGAAAGGGAACGCCCACTCCTTGCCGCTCCCGCTGAATTCGAGCACTGGTCGTAGTAAAATAACTGGGGAAAGATACTCCAGTATTGAAACTTTTGCCATCTGAGGGGAGAAAGGGAGAGAAGGAACGGACTATGACTTAGTAGGTAGGAAGGAATTTTTTGCATTGTGTCAATTGTGTGGAACTGTCCCACAAACAGATGGTATCGAGCCCCGAAACTTCACTCACCAGACAAACGTTCTAACAGTCTAACCACTGAGCTATCACCCGGCTTTTAACTGATATCATCATATAAAGCTTACCGCTGCAGTTTGTGTGACTGTTTCTTTCGAGTATATTGACAACATAACCTATGGAAGTATAAACCATCTGTCTCGTTCACGATGATTCAACCGTTTCAATGACATATATATGTATATATTTAACCTTTGCCATCCTCCTTCCTGTCCTGCGATCTCTGCTCCCTATTGTCTAAGAAGATCACTGTGAATCTTAAATACAATCGTCTCGTTACAACATGTATGTATGTATGTACGTAATGCGTCATACAATGACATAAAACACACTGTGTAGCGTGATGAATCGTGAAAGATTGCACTATGCATGTATGTACCTACTCGTACCTATGTATTTGCACATGAGTAATTGCGAACTTCAATAAAGTCAAGGCCCAATGCGCATGAGCATCTCTTGAAACAAAATAATTACATATAATCCGGGGTGGGACAGTTCAAACTGACCTCATGAAATGCTCTCCTGTCTGAGCGGTGGGATTTAAAGGATGTAACTGTACATTAATCAAAAGAGGACGATACGCCTGTTTAATTGTGTATAATTTTATTCCATCTGAAATGGAGAGTTGGGAAACATGCTACAAATTGAGCACACGAGATTGATGTTAAATGTATGCAATTTAATGGTAGATAACATTGGTAAATTGGCTTATTTCAGTTTAAAACACATTATACGTACATATGTACATAGATATACATAAGTAGGACGCGTGATATTTAAATAACGTAACGCGATTCTGTCCTGGTTGAAAATGCTGGTAACGTAACAGATAGATCGTTTTTCAATAAGTTATTAATCGTACGAGTGCAAGTGTGGTGAGTTAAGAAGAAAATGTTCAGAGTAAGAAAAACTTTTGAATTATGTTAATATAGTGTTTTTTGTAACAATCAGACATCCAGACTAATTTTTGAGCTGAAAGAGGCATCCTTTCAAAATAATATAATTGCACGTTTTTAGCATAATTCTCGAATGTTAAATTTGAACCTTGTTGTCACCTTTCCATTTCAGGTGCATAAAAAATATACACAATCAAACAGGCGTATTGTCCTCTTTCGATCGATGTAGAGTACCACCCCTTAAAACCCTACCCCGTACATCAAAACTAACTACGTTTTATTCTAGCACTAAGTTCGAAAAGTTCGAGCCTTGAACCCGAACTTTGAACTCGGTACTATCTTATATTATTATATAGCTTATAGCAAGTTTACAACAACTTGTATACATGTACAACGAGACGCGTAACTTACAACTTACTACCTCAGATCTATCTACCTATATGTACATACCGGTTGTGGGTTTTGCGCAAAGGTAAACTGTGCCGAACTAGTGTGCTGACGTAACACTCGCTACGTGGGACGGTTACAAGAAACCGGTTACACGAAGTTGTGGCTCTCAAACTTTAAAAATGAAAACGATAATAATAATCCAGTCTATAGACGTTGCCACATTTGACACACTGCAGCTTTGCCCAGGTTCATTTTAATTGGAAATAGTTTTCACTGAATTGTACGTATGTTTTTGCGAAAATGATGGCGTAATTGATAGGTTGCCTGTTCACTGCTTAACAAACATTTTACAGTCTGTCATGGTGAAATAACACATATCAACTTACAAATGACGATATTTCAGGTCGAAAACTGCCGTGAAAACCTTTCGACATTCGGGAATCGAACCCCGGAGCTTCGTTCGAGAGGCTAATGCTCTAACAGTCTAACCACTGAGCTATCGCCTCGCTGATAAATAAATATCGCCTGGCTATAGAAATAAAATGAACCCAGAAAGTTTGTTGAGATTCCGTCGGTGAAAGTTTGGTGAAAATCGACCCACTAGATTCGACGGACAAACTCTTTTAGTTACGTTTGACACTGACCCTTTTAGTGCCAAGCAACATCATACTATAAAGTTGAATGTTTGTTTGTTTGTCCGCTATGCAAATCTACAGTTTTCAATAATTTAGAACCACCAAATTTGGTATACTATCTCATGGTACTCTAACTTAAGTCGTATACGGTTTTTGGAAGTGGTCGGAGCCCGCGGTCATAAAAAATAAAAATAAATTTCAATCAATTTTTGTTTGTACTGGAGAATAAATGTTTATTTCGATATATTTTAATTCACCCGCCCGAGCAACGCCGGGCAATTCGGCTTGTTGTATAAATATAACCGATGTGTGAACTAAACCGGTTTTATTCTTTTTGCATTTAGTATAATTACTGCTATGAGTAGTTCGAATGTTTGGCATTACTTGATATTGATGATTCTTTTCCTTTTATATTTAACTTTGAATGTGCGTTGTCATGGAACTATTGTAATGTGGGCAGATCTGACCCCCCCTTCCTCATTTTTTTTTAATTTTGTGGCCCGCATGCGGCTACGCTTCGTCGTTTTCGACAACGCACTATAGTAACATTAATTAAATTACAACATACATAGGTATGCACCAACATTTTTTTTTTTTTGATTTCCTATCGATAAGGCTTCTGAAACTTCCGTTCGATAAGGCTCCCCTTGAAGCCTGTTGTTAATTCCCCCCCCCCCAAGTATACAGAGAAGCCTGTTTAAATTGGCTTCTAAAAATATGTAAAGCTCCAAAGTTGCCAGACTTGAAGTCTTTAGTGACAGCCAGTGAAATGTTAAAATTTCCGTTAACTTTTCGCAATTCTATAAACGATTTTATTTATTTTTGTATTATTAAAGTACCTATTTTACATATACATATTAAGCTAATATAACGTCTAAAATTGAGATAAATTTCAAAATAACTATTGATTTTTTCATTTATTTCTACATATAAGATGGGCTTTTTTGGGCTATTGAAGTTTGAGCTTTAACTCCATTTCAATACATTAAAACTTTTCTTAATTAGATTTATAACTATTTGACATATGTACATAAAATATGTACATCTCCAATCGTTTTCGACGAGCGTTGGTGCGTGAAGGTTCAGATTTGCGCTCGCGTTATTGTAAGCATAATGCCCGCGCCAGACATGTGTTCAAAGATGTGATCAAATAAGTGTTCACATGTGTGGCACGGGCATTTGATACTATTGTCACATATTTGAACACTTAAGTGCGCTTTGCCATTCCGTTTTTTAGCGCACATCAAAGGGATAAAAGTCCAAATGTTTGTGTGCCTGCCACACTGCGCGAAGCCCAGTTGCGCGAGCGTCGCTGTGGAGAGCTTTGAACACATATCTGGCAGATACAACAATATGTGAACAAATGTGTGAGCAAAGTCTTCAAAGAAGTGATCACTTCTTTGAACTTATGTCTGGCGCCGGCATAAGGCACATTGGGTACGTATTCGTACGAATTCGTAAAATGGCATGTGCTAAAATGATCGTGCTGACAACGGGAATTGGCACATTCACAATCCATTTTCATAATACGTCCCTATATAATATGGACCGTGAATGGCCAACATAATGCAGACTACGCCACAAGTTCCTAGAGATGGGGCTTAGAAAAGGATAGAGCTAAATTTTTAACGTTCTATGCCTTTTTCCATTAAAGCGCCGAAGTTTGTAATGTCTATCTGCATAAATGGATATACAATTCAAGTGTTAACATCAATAGAATAATGCAGAGAGTAAACAATTCCTGGAGTGGTTCCTTCCTCTAGGAATTTATTGTAGTTACTTGCTGGTGTACTTTATTGTAATGGTTCAGATTTGCGCTCTGCAAAATTATGATTTAACGCTACCGCATGAGTCGTTCACTGTACATCCGCTCATACACACATACATAGATAGCACCGAAAATGATTTTTCCCAATTTGCGTTGCCCCATGTTGGCAAATTTCCCAATTTCGACTGAAATATTACGAACGTTACAACACACGCTGACTCACGCTTATAGATTTCCACATTTCGCAACGCACGAATCGTTTTGATTATTACATATTTTTATGACACAAACGAGTCACACTTGCATTATGAACAATGCGTTCACTCATTCTTAATTTATTGTTATATCGATAACGTGCATTTTTATTTATATATATGTACATAAGGTGCCTTTGACGCGAATCTTCACATTTAGATTATGTACCAATACGCACATGTGTCATTTTTGGGATAAGTTTGCTTTTGACTGAAGATTTGACGATTTTTCCGACTGATTCCCCGGAAAATATTAGAAACTACGTAGTTGACGACTCGTTGGCAATTTGACGACCTTCGAACCAAGACAACAAAAGGATCACATCGCCAATTAACCAACTCAGCAGAAACGGTTCAAGTTAATTACGTGTTTTTATTAACTGTTGCAACAATGTGTTTACTAGATTACAGTTGTTCTCTGTAACAATGAACTTTTAACAGTGAAGTGAGTGATCAAGTCGCAATTATGAAAAATTGCTTTTTTCTATATCCCAATGAGCAGTTAGTTATAAGTTATAATTATAACTATTTTCTACATACATTGTGTCGATAACATAAGTCTGACTTTAAAAATAAAAGTTTCGAGTTGCACTACTACTACTAGTAGTACTAGTCTTTTATTTTAAGGCGGAACCGCACTAGGTGGAACTCAACTGCGCGACAAAAATATGGTTTGTATGAAATTGTATGAGATAGACCGCATTACGCGGTAGCGGAACTGCACTTCAAGTGGACAATTTCATGCAAACAAATTTTGCCGCGTCGTGTCGCGCAGTGCAGTTGCATCGCAGTTCTGCCTAGTGCGGTTGCACCATAAGTCTAAATATCTCAGAATCGATTTTATAAACTAAATCCATTTATCCAAATATCAATAGTCGATAAATTGTATTTTGAATTTTTTCATTCGGTGAATTGCACGTTTGGTCGATTGGTTTTCGACCAATTTTCATATTAGGTTACAATAGCGTTCTGTATATTGATTGTTAAGTTTTTTATGCAATCGAAACGATCAGTATTATTACAATGATAAATCGCAATGATTCATTGTTCTCTCTCATGTGCTAATGTGTACATATATGTATAATATTTTCACATACATATGTACCTGCCTAAGTTTCTTTCGTTATTTAATCGGCATTTCATAATATTGAACATTGCATTTTATATTATTTTCCGACGACTTTGCACAATAATTTATTGATTTGCAACAAAGTTGTTGCTAATGGAAAATGATATTGTGGTTAATGCGCAATTCTTTTACTTGGTTCTAAAAGGGCCAATCTGATCAGTAGGTACATGTATTCGAGCTCAAATTGTGATCGATACTTACTTGTTCATCAATTAAATAACTATCACAAAGACTTATTGAACACCATCCATTAGGACAAATTTCTAGAGGTAGGTCTTAGGAATCTACCTAGAAACCTATCGTATCATAAACTTACTGTTAAAATGTATGAGACGCCATTTTGAATTTTATAACCTTGAATTATTTATCAATACATTTTTGTACATTGATGAGTAACCTGCTATATTGAAGCATCATGAGCGGTGTTTAGCGCTAAATTATTATATTAGCTTGATCATCACAGAAAAAAACAAACAAATATACATTGTATGTATTCGACTTTCACCTGGCCTTTGTTATTGTTCAACAAAAACAAAACAAAATATACAAAAGCCAATAAATAAATTGTGAAATGTTACACGACATGAACGCAATTAAACGAGAGATTCTCAACATTTTGCTGATCGTCAGAGCGAATAAAATTGACTATAAAACTGTTCGAGCGGATATGGCCGTTAAAAAATTTGAATTGGCGCAATGTGAAAATGATAGCTTTGGCCGTAACAACGTCACGTACCGCCATTACCGTTATAATTAAACTAAAAATTCGACTTTAAATGCGTGGAAAATACCCATTTCTATTTTCAAATCATCGTATGATTTTTCATTTTCAGTTTGACCCATTAACACCACTTTTAAATTGGGTAATTAAATTCATGGGGATTATTATGTTATTGTTTTTGCTCTGTTGGTGCCCCTGCTTTCAATTTCCTCTGCACCTCGACCCTGTGTGTCTTGTCTTGTTTATAACAACTTAATTTATTTATTATTACTAATCGAGTGCATTAATCAGTCGACTAATTGTCTCACAGTGTAAAATATCGCGTGCTTAACCACTAGGTATGTCGTCAGAGCGAAGCATGGGCTTTATTTGCATTATTTAATGGGTCAAAAAAGGTCACGTTCGAGCTCAAGTATTAAAAGCACATTGTGCATAATGATTGATTTGTGACTTGATTCAAGAAGAATCATTATCAACAGGTACATGATTATATTTATCTAGTGCACATAACTAGTATTTAATTCGGTTTTGCTTAGAATTATATTGAAACTTTTTAGGTAAAAATATATTTCTATAGTATAAGATTTTTGTCATGTATTTATTTACTGGCGTTCATCATCATTTATTCCATGCAACACTTGAAATCAAAGCACTCCGATTGACTTGTGCAAGGGATCGCTCCCATTTTTTCAAGAATTTATTCAAGCAATAATGCTTATCGTTTATTTTTTTTTAGGTATGGCTATCAGATGCTGGACGTGCTCATCCGACCTGGATCCAAGATGTGGTGATCTATTCAACACCACCGTGCCGTATGGCACCCATGGTTACTCGTTGACTGATTGCAATGCTCAATCATCGGGCGGCAGCTACCCCTACATAACTTCAGCCAGATCGGTCTGCAAGAAATCTAAACAATTGGGTAGGCTATGGTGTTTTAATTGTGATTTGTATGTGTGTGTGTCATCGACTGTCGTTGCCTACTTCTGATCATCGATCATATGCAAATTTAGCGCGTAAGCGTTATTATCTAAAGGTCAAAATGGTTTACCTCTTCGAATAATGGGTAATTCTGTCCGCCAGATTATCGCATGATGGATAGTCAATGTACATAGTTACATAAATATGTCACTGGAGATGTTACGGAAACATTCTTTAGTCTTTTATATGTATATAATATATGTAAAGATTGTTGAATAATAGATAGATGATATTCGTTTAGGTGTAGCGTAGTCAGCGATTGCATTTTTTTTTTGTTTTGTTTGTTGTTTCTATTGCGTCATTTCTGGTCTGTCATTGACCCAAGGTGTTATTGAAATGTTGATTCGAAGCATGCCCAAATATTTTACAGTAAACGTTAGTTGTTACGCTATAGTATGTACAAAATGTATATACATACATATATGCGATAATAAAATGGGATTAGTCAAATTTTGGATCATTTTGGGTTCAATACTCACCTCCTTTAGAAAATATCAGTTGTAAATTTGTTTATCAAAATTTTCAAAAATATACATACATACATACAAAATAGACGCTATTTTGGATGAATTTTTCATACATTTTGATTTTGGTTTCGACAAATTGGTACACATACATATGTAGTATATTGCCTTCTAAAAATTTCAACGCTTGTAACATATCAATCGAACGGCTGCCATCAAACTGACCTCTTCACACGTTCTGCTCCTCAAATACCGTTTTTCTTAATTTAGAGTGTTCTAGGCGGCCAGACAGACAGGCAGACTTAATGCTATTGTATATATGTATGTATATACCTAACGAGAGTATGACTCGTTGGAGATCAACTGGCTTTATTATTGACATATGAGTGAGTTAACAATAGTGGTAAGTACGGGTTATATGTAGGTAAAATATGAAATATAAAAAAATAGCAATTCAAAATTTCAATGAAAACAAAAAAAGTGTGTCAAGCATTCCTGACCCACAGACAGATAAACTTAAGCCTTTTATATACATACTAGTGTAAGCCCGTTGAATATCAACGGAGTGGTTTCTCATCACCCGTACTTTACCCGAGTGCTTTTGGGTGGTTGAGTATTGTACATGTGTATTTAATAGTTTTTATAGTTGTTGTATAGATGGCGCTTTATAATTAATTATTTAATTATATGTATATATAATTGTTATTATAAAGCGCCATCTATACAACAACTATAAAAACTATTATATATTCATATAATTTAGCAAAGTCGCAAACACTTGCGAGGGTGACGTCATAGCGTTATCAGCAGACAGACGGATTTCGGCTATTATACATATATATAATACATATGTACATATATATATATGTACATATAGTATTTAGTTGAAGATCAAGGCCTGCTTATTGTTTATTGGTTACGGGAAAAATTAAGTAAGGTCAACAAAGAAGCTTGACATCTGTTAGATCCGTGGTCGGGAACCTTTTTCGAACTAAGAGCCAAATTAGGGAAAACCTTGCGAAATTGGTAGGTTTGGGAGCCGCAACATATTATTTTATAATTATATATTCAAAATTAAATTAAATGTTACTCATTAATCATTAATAATAGTAAGAAAAAAGTTGTCCCCGTGATATTTCTTAACGTTCGACAGTTTATTATACTATACTAAAAATTATTATAAAATTTAATCTGAAAAACAATCTAAAAGCATTTTATAGCCACGACGTTGTGGAAATGCATAGATATAAAATACCATAGATAGGCCATTCCAAACAAATTTGCACGGAGAAAGCGTCAGAAGCAACGGGGGTGTGCGGGGGGGTCTTAAGTGTGGGAAATTCTCAGAAAAAAGAAGTCCCACAAAAAAAAAGTCAAGCAAAATGCATGCAAGGCATTTTGCATGCCCTTTTTGTATGTTATTCTACATCTATGTGGAAATGGGATTAATTTTAATCTTGTGTAAACTGTGTGTCAACATTTTGTATTTCACGCAAAACGTTGGATGACAGCGAGAGCCGAAGGTTTTCATACAAAGAGCCGCATGCGGCTCCAGAGCCGCCGGTTCCCTACCCCTATATTAGATAAACGTTGGTCAAACTAGCAAACAGATTTAAGCTGTTTATGTTATGTTATACTCCGGCCGTTTTAGCAAGACTTCTGGGTAAAAAAAGGGTGGGTCCCTTTCATCCCCTCTCCGCCCGCAAATGACCAATTGCAATGCATTTCAGTTTCATGTTGCATTTTAGTCGAGCGATACAACATTGTGCGTGCGTCGGTAGAATTTAACGTTTATATTTTGTTAGTTTTTTGAGAGAGTTTTTTGGAGTTAGAGTCTGATAATGTCTTCAATTAATAATAGAAAAGTTGTTAAAGGACAGTGTCGTGAGTTTATAATTAAACTGCGTGAATATTTTGAAAAGGAGAGAGACAATGGCGGACCGTTGTCCCCAATATCAAATGTGTGTAACAGGGTGTCGCAAGCCTTAGGAATAAGTTATTAATAGTATGTTGTAGATACAACATACTATTAATAATATTCTATCTATTAATAATAAATAAATAAATAAATAAAAACAAAGAAATTATTTTACGTCTTTACAATGTTGCATCGCATGAACGAAAGGGACAGCATGTACGTTTTACCCAGAAGTCTTCCTAAAACGGCCGGAGTATAGTACATAGTATATGTTGGCTGTCGAAAATTTTCACATTTAAGAAACCATTTTCAACTGCTTCCCACATAAAATTTTCATCCATTTTTTTTTTCGATGTACCACGTCACTCGGACACGCATAATATAATAATTATCGCAGCCATCTTTGTATCGAACGACCCAGTTCTTTTAAAAAGCGTTGACAAAATAACAAAAATTGACAGAAAATCGGACATCCTCGACTGAACAAAACTAACAAAAAAAAAACGAATAGAAATTTGAATAATTTAGGCATGTAAGTTTTTTTGGCCCCGAAGGACGTTTATGTAAGGCATGAAAAGTTTTCGAATTGCGCGACATACGAATTAGACATTGAAAAGACAGGATGTTTGTATTACGAATATAAACATTCTCAACGAACCAATTGCATTTATTAACTTTTCGGACAATTAGAAGACAGTCAAAGCATGTTCAATTATAATGATTATGTTCGTTTAACGAACGCGCATTTTGTCAAATCGTCGTCGTCGACTTCTATGTTTCGTCTTTTTTGTACCTCTATAGCTTTTCTAGGGTTTCTATATTTTTAGTATACTATTATTGGATGATTAAAGCGCCGAAAGAGCCAAAATGTCGACTAAGGGGAAGGTGTGAGGCAATTCGAAAATAGTTTCACTATGACATCCCATATATTTTAAAAAATAACCATTGCCTTAAACACGTATCCGTGTAAATACAAAGATGTGATACTAATGTATGTATTTATATAACGAAGTGGCTTTGTACTTGAGCATTAACCATTAACGCGATCGGTAAATGAGGAAAAATAGCGTTAACAACATCGACAGTAGCTAAATGAACAACTGTGTCATGTTGTACCTACATTGAACTGTCGGACACGCGTTGTCGTTTTTCCCATAACAACGCCTTCTTGTGGGACAAGGCCTAAATCAAGACGCTTGACGTCAGTTGCGAAGGTCATAGAATAGCACAAATTAAAGCTTCATACTATGGGAGCTACCCGTTTCTTTAAGGCCGGGCGCACACTGGGTACATATTCGTACGAATTCGTGTCGTGCGTATGTTGTTGTCCCTCACACGCATGGCGTTGTCTCTCTCTGGGCGTGAGACATATGTACGTGAGAGAGACGCCGTACGTGTGAGAGACAACAACATACGTACGACACGAATTCGTACCCAGTGTGCGCCCGGCCTAAGTCTCGTGTGTTAAAAATGGACAAAAACGCGAGTGTAGACGCCCACTCTGCTGAAAATGCCAATGAAAATCTAGTGGCCGGTATATGCTAAAAAAAATGCACCAATAATCTGTTGTTATGTTGGCCATTCACGATCCGTTTTCCCCGTGATACAGAACGGAGGTCTCATCAAAAAATATCGTGAATGTGCTAAATCGATTGAAAACGGTGGATTTAGCACATTCGCGATGTTTTTTGATGAGACCTCCATTCTGTACCCCAGGGAAAACGAAGTTTTCATACAAGGATTCAAATTGCGTATCTGAATGAATTGAAATACAAGCATAAATTAATAACTTTGGTAGGTGTTTTTGTGAATGAGAAAATTTAACAAAATGGCCTTGAAATACTACAATTCTTAAATCGCGATAAAATTACATCAGCATCGTCACGACTATGTATTGCACAAAGAATTTCGCCTGTTTTTTTTTATTTCATAAGAGCTATTCTTGCGTACAAACGTCATAGATTAGTTAGTCAGGTCAGTTAGATTTTAAGTTGATGATAAATTCAAAATTTTATTCAATAAACCGATTATTTCAAGTCAAGTTTATTTAAGTCACTCGCCATGTAATCGTACACTTCAGTAACAGTTGTAACAATGTGGATTATGCTATTTTTCAGTGAACGGTGACATGACCATCATCAGATCTTGCGCATGGCAGATGCCGGATCAGCCTGTAGGAGCTTGCACCACCACACCATCTAGCCAACAGATCCGTGTCGTCTTCTGTGAGACTTGTGAGACCGAAGGTTGCAACTCTGGACACGGACTCACAGCCGTGCCGTTGTTGGCGGCCATGTCGACGGCTACGCTGATCTTCTCGGCCATTAGATATCTATAGACTCGTCAAATCACTTGTAATTTATAATGAATGCAAATTCAGTAATCGCATTTGACTTGTAAAAATTGGAATATTTGAGTAAACTCAGGTCGGGGAAACCGTTGATGAAATATAAACAATCTTAAATGCACTATTTGCCAAGTTTCAACTATGAGTTAAAGGTTTCATGAACTTTATTTTTAGATTTGTTTGTATTTCAATCTGTTACAGGCAAAGTGTGATATCTCCGCATTGTATAAAATGCGCCTAAGCCTTTTAGGCAAAGTATGAAATAAATTAATTTTGCTGGCCGAATCATTTCTTATATCTTCAAGCTAACCAATTGATCCCGTAGAACAATTTGAACCAGTTTTTTCCGTGAAGTCTTTCTTAAACGTTAATTTTTTGCTGTTTCTATTTCAATTAATGAAGCGTAGTACATTTTACATTTTTCCTGCACATTTTGGAAATCGTATAACATGCCTAGGATTTCATAGTTTGTTTGTAACACATACACTGTTTTCCCAAACTAGGGTATTTATAGGTATTAAATTAAGTTAATGTTACCAAATCATAAAAAATCTTTGATTAATTATATAATAGACGTGTGAAATTGACATTTAAAAAACAACATTTTAACACTTTAATGTACAAATATTGTTTAGAATATTCCTTTTATTTAATTAATGATAAAACCATTATAGATATTATATGAAGAACAAAAAGCCGATCATTGTAATTCTTCATATGATAGTTTATTGTAATAATATCTATATACATACGTAAGCGGTTAATGTGCACATTGGCCGGAACATGTACGTATATTTTGACGTATAGTTCAGTGTCGGCACTGTGTAATATTTTTTTTAAGTATTACTATTTAAGTTTTGCACGAATCACACTGTTTTCTATCTTTGTACATATTTTTACTTTATCCAAATTTTTTTTATTCAACTCTTAAGTACATATAATATACACATTTTTTTGCAAACAACTTTTCAATGAAATAAAACAATCACATATCGTATCATATTTGTTTTTTTGTATAATAATAATAAATTAATTGTTAAAAAATTAAATCATTAGTGTTAGACAAGTGTTGCTTTTTCTTTAGAACAAAATTAATCAACAGCAAACATTTTTTAATTTAAAAACACTTAAATAAGTGCACGGTTTTCTCTTATCTTGACTTGTCTTTATTTTAATGTTTTAATCTAATAAGTATTAAAAAATATTTTGCAAAGAGCATATCGACCGTAAACTATCAATTTCTTCTATCTTGGTATAGAAAATTTTATAGGAGGAAGAAAAAACCTCGTCATTTTAAAATTTTTTACCTATTTTAACAATCGATTTTCTTAGATACATGTGTATTATCTCTTATGATATTTTTGACATATCTCATATTTAAAACTGTCAGAATGAAGTTACAAGTTATTCCTACTTTTTATCTATGGTACATGAACTTGGTAGATATTTCCATAGGCAATTTTAAAACAATGAACAATTATTGAATTATGAGCTATTGCATATAATGTGTTTCAACAATAGCTAACACATGGCGTTGAAAACAATATTTAAAAAAAATTAAATTTAAGAGATATTGGCAGTTCTTAGTCGATATATTGTTAAAAAAAACAGTTTCACTTCTTTTATTTCTCAACTTAACGCACATAATTATTATTAATAATTATTGGAGAATACGTTACTGTAACGACTAATAATATTTCTATGATCAAATCTGTAATCTCTAACTAATCATTTTCCGTTTCACCTAACACAATCCATACGAATCACTTGTCAGTAGTCCGTCCATTACGTTTATAAGATATTTTTATCGTACGGCAGCGACTTCTGTGATTGTATATTCTAATATTTTGACCCAGCGTAACAAACTAGCAACGTTTGAGCTTATTTCAAATAAAACTACATAGGTCCAAAATATAGAAAGAGAAATCGCAGAAATCACTACCGTTAAATATAGTTGTAATATGAAAAATTTACAGTTTGTTAAACGATGTTCACCTTATAAATTCGAACTTGACTTTAAACTCAAATTGTCGTATTAAAGATATAGTCTTTACCAATTAAATACTTAGTAGTTTGGTTTTTGAAATTTATTTTGAATATCCTATTTAAGGGAACACCTAATAGTAAATAATGTACTGTAAATATCAACCAAATAACCATTGAAGTTAAATTTTCAATATATACACATTGTACTTATAATTGAATTTCAAGGAGAACAATTTTACACATTTATATAAATAGGCAACCCTTGTAAAATTTTCTAAACAATACACAGTGTGCTAATTTGGTAAAAATAGTGTTAATAGGTTGAAGAATTGAAACTATTTTGCTCAGTTTTCAATTGTGTGTGAATTTTTTTTGTATTACCATATTTTTAATTGAACAATGTACGTTTTTATTCTGTTTGCATAAACCATGTCACAATTGTAAATATATTACGCGTATATTTACATATAGATAATATATAAAATATGTAAATGCGATCAGAATGTTCAGGCTATTAATATTATTTACATTCGGATCGTATGAAACACTTGTTACGCACCGTGTAAATTATTGTATTAGAAACATGTGCAACAATAAATCTTATTAACAGTTGACGGCGTTTGAGAAACATTGCTTCGTTGATTGAGTAGATATATGAAGTTAATCGACAGACAAAACGATAATTAGTATCGGCGAAGATCCATTCAAAAATTATTCAAAGGAACATTGTTTGAATGATACGTGACATCTGCATCGTTGGTTCAATTTTTATGAGCTTATTGAATATGAAATGACAAAATTCCTTCTTCTAAAGGTGGCGTATTTGATATCAAGCGTTGGCTCTTCACTATTTGATAAACATTTTACCGTCCGTCATAGTAAAGTAACTAGGGAAAGATATTCTCAAGTGGTGAAATCATTGCCTCGTGGGGGGAGGAAGGGAGAGAAACGGACTATGATTTGATAGGTAGCAGAGGATACTTGGCATAGTGTCAATTTTGTGGAATTGTTTCACAACTAAAAATTGCTAAATTCTAACAGGATTCAATAAGGATTTAATTCTAATCCAATCTAGATTCAATAATATCCACATCTTGCCAGAGACAATATTTAATGTTAAAAATCGTCGAGAAAACCTTTCGACATATGGGGATCGAATCCTGGACGTTCGTTCAAGAGACTAACGCTCTAACTTGAACTTAATATTATATATATAATAGCCGAAATCCGTCTGTATGTCTGTCTGCTGATAACGCTCGCTGAGGAAAAATAATAAAAAAACCCGAATGAGTGGGGGATCGAACCCAGGACCCCAAGCTCGGGAAGAACGCGCTTACGCTAAGCTGCCAAAACCAGTTGTCGATTTGGTCCTTTTTTTTTTTAAACATTACCTACGAATGAGGTCGTGACTATGCTTTACGTATAAAAGGGATCGTGACTCTGCTAATAATACATAGATGGCACTATAAAAACTATTTTTTTTTTGTTGTATTATAACGCGCCATAAATGGCGCTATAAAAACTTTTAAATTGGTACTTGTCTGTTAGCCGCACGCCGGAAGTGGTACCCCCAGTGATTGTACCTCCTACCGTTTGACAATCGCCTCCCTGAGAGTGTATTGGAGAAGCGTGTATATGTGCATTGTTGACATATTGAAACGTCAGTCAAGTGTGAAATTGACCAATAATTGAACTACGTTAATACATCAATGATTTACTTCTAGAGCAGGGCAGATAGTGGTATAACCTTCCAAGTATTCCCTGCTATGGTATACATTGAACTTGACGAGCTCAGCGTTCCCATATACGAACGATGACAGCCGACAGCCGATACGATTATACTTAAAATCATTTGAGTGTAGGACTACTAGTTTGAATCCAATGAACAACCGAGTGAAGAATGAACCTTCGCAGCAAACTGTAACTTTGATATAGCCCATTGAGTACATCTTCGACTGCGACGAGACTTATTTTGATATCAGAGAGACTCGGTTCAAAGTAGTCCGTCGTCGACCAATTAGTGCTTTGTTTTACCTGGCCTACGTGTAAAACAGAGCACTAATGTTTAAAGACAATAACTATTTCTCGCACCGTCTAAGTTTTAGCTGTTTCTTTCCATTTATTTATATTCAGTTGTAGGTATCTGAACAAAGCTATCAAAGGGATTCTTTGGTATTTAAAGCACCGGCTACGAAAAAAAATTCGCAAAAAATTTAATAAACAATCGGCAAGTACTGGTAGATAGCATCCAAAAAAATTTTGTCACCTGAACCAGAAAGTGCGCCAGACACATTTGGGAGATATGTCGCAACACATTTGAAAGATCTAAATACATTTCATCAGAGTATATATAGCCCTTAAATTTATTTCGAAAATAATTTCTTATGCCAGGATGGACAAATTATCGCTTCAATCTGCTTTTACTCTAAACTCACCCCCTCCTTCTATACCGTTTCAATCTCCAGCATAATCCACTTCATCAAATAGTTTCTGTACCTATAAATACTCTCCTTATCACAAGGTGTCCCCGCCAATAAAATTACCTCTGCTGCCCAACCCAACCAGGATATCACGAATAGCAGCGCTACCGTACGTGAAGCTTGCGATGGTTTAAAAGATTTTATTGTATTTAAAAAAAATAATAATTTATGTAGATATATGTATGCATGCATTTACCTATACATACCTATAGATACATGCTTTTTTTTCTTACCTCTACATTTTCTACATATTCCTACAGTGGAGTTTGTTAAAATGTGTTTTTATTGTTTCAGATGACTATTGAATGGTATGGGAAAGAGTTCAGTTTGGTTAGGTAATCATATATTATAAGTATTACATACGATAATATTTATAGTAATTACTATTTTATTAACAAATTATAGAATAATGGATTTGGGGATTTGAGTGGCCTATGTGTAAAACAAAGCACTAATTGATGTTTAAAGACAATAGCTATTTCTGGCACCATCTGTTTATTGAATCTATAGCACCTACACAATTATCAAATTGTACTATTACATAGATGGAGATATAATACATGCAAGCCAAAGTAATTAGAATAATTATAAATATCGTTTATGAAATCCAAATATCCCACAAAGTTTATTTTAAAAAATTAAATTAATCAGGTAAGTTGATTGATAAAGCAATATCACCGTGAGGCTGTCCGTTCAACTGTTGCAACGTGAATTGAACCTATAATGTTGGCAGTTCTGCTTGTCAGATGAATTACAGCTACAGCAGCTGGCCAACCTGCCTTATGTCACTTGTCAATAATAATTAACAACCATCGATTGCACGTTTTATTATGATGTAGTATCGTATCAGAACTGTCAATTTAATGTTCAAGTTAGTACATTTTAAACACAACCTAATCAATTATGTTATAGAAATAAAATAAAAATATGCTAATAAAATAAAATAAGAAAATGTATCTTGCTTTTTCATTACTATTGTAATTTGTTTTTTTCAGATGTTTAAAATGCGACCGCTTCGTTGTGTAGTTTGTGAATAAATAATGAACAAATATACGTTTAATACACAAGGTTTAAACATCAAAGTGGAAGAAGTTGAAATAACTGTGGACAATGAAATACCAAAGATCGAAGATAAACCAGTCGACAATGTAAGAATCAAAGTCGAACAAGTTATTTTAACCGATGAGGATTTTGATGAAGAATTCGCCTATTCAAATTTAAATGTCTCTGAAAAAAAGCCAAATGTATGCAAATTAAAAATTGAAAAGATTTTCATCAAGGTAACACCGATACATAAAATAAAATATAATATTTTAATTTTGAATCTTAAGTTTTTTTTTCAGGAAGAGAAAGGAATACTTACCGATGCTTCAAACAAAACGTTAAGCATTAAATTTTATAATGAAAAGTCTGATAAGTTGTCGTTCCAATGCGACGATTGTTCCGAATCTTTTAACCAAAAGTCAATGTTGATCAAACATTTAAGCGCTCACGTCGACAAATGCCGTAAAGTCAAAATCGAACAAGTGCGACATTTGTTCTAAAGCTTTCTATCACAAAGGTCATTTGAATAGACATAAGAAAATTCACAACAGACAAAAACCGCACATTTGCGAATTTTGCACAAAACCGTTCGTCGACAAGTCAGGCCTGAACCAACATATGTTTCTTCACACGGGAAATAGGAAATATAAATGTGAATTTTGCACCAAAACTTTCCTTTGCAACAGCGCTTTGAACAAACATACTAAACTTCGTCACAGCGATGTCAAACCGTACAAATGTAACATTTGTACAAAAGAGTTTCTCTTCAATAGTTATTTGATCAATCATTTAAGGATTCACACCGAGAAAAAACCACTGTCTGTTTGCGAGCGTGAAAATTCAACACGTGAAACTCAAAATTCTCAAAAACTCAAAACTCAACGTGAAATTCAAAAACACGTGAAAATTCACCATGGCTCCATACAAATGCGAAATTTGTGCGTTAACATTGTCCAAAAGCATTGTGTTTAAATTTATTTATTTACAAAAACGTCCTGCAAGACATTACAGATATAAATCCAGATCGCCATGCAGGGAAAACAATACATATATGTACATATATAGTATCATATAACCACAATAAAAACTTAGAAACATTAGATAGATGTATGTGCATATAATATAAACATAGCACATAATATAATTATACAAAAAAAATATAAAAAAAAGAAAGTTAGATAAAATTTGTGAAAAAATAAAAATAAAAATTATAAAGAAAAAACAGAAAGGCTCAAGAATCACAAAATAATATGTTACGTGTTATGCATAACGTGTATCTATCTTAAAATCTTATAATCTAAGCAAAGTCTCTACCAGGTTAGCATAACTGCAAGAAAATATATCGATAGAGTCGGCCACCAAGTTGAGTAAAGCAATAGCTTTAGCAACCGGAGAATTTAGCATTATATTGGTACGTGCCGCCGATGGATAAAGCAGAAGATGTTGCCTGGAACATCTAAGCTGACTCGGTACCCACAATTCAAGTTCCATAAGAACCTGAGGATTGTGTATCAAACTAACTATCAGCTTGTAGAAGTGTTTACCCAGGTAGACCTTTCTTCTTGATTCCAAAGAGTAAAATCCCAGGGCACCCAGAAGGAAGCCACTAGGGTACATCCAAGGATACCGTCCATATGTTGTCATATAGAGATACCTAAGGAACCTTTTCTGAACCTTTTCAAGTTTAGATATATGGGCTTTATCACAAGGACTCCATATAATTGAAGAAAACTCTAGAACAGTCCGTACTAGTGTTTCATACAGAATCTTAAGTACCATGGCAGATTGGAAAGGTTTGCTCACTCTGAGAACAAAACCTAATAATTTAGAGGCCTTCATACATACACCGTCTATATGACGCCCAAAACTAAATTTAGAAGAAAATAAGACTCCCAAATCACGAAACTCATCCACCATATTTAGGTCATTGTCAAGAATATGGTAAACAGTAGATACATGATTATGGGTTCTGGAAAATCGTAAAGAACAACATTTATTAATACTGAAGTACAAGCTATTTTTTGCTGACCATGCTGCAACAGCATCAAGATCCAATTGTAATAAAGCGGAATCCATTGTAGTTACAATTGTTCTATATAGTTTAAGATCGTCAGCAAAAAGTAGAAATTCTGAATATTTAATAACATCAACTATATCATTAACATAAATCAAGAAAAGTAAAGGGCCCAAGTTTGAACCCTGTGGTACTCCTGAGTGAGCACTATATTCTGGCGAGAATTTAGAGCAATGGAAAACATATTGTTTACGATTCACAAAATAACTTCTGAAGAGTAACATGAGACTATTGGAGATACCAAAACGATCTAATTTCTCCAATAAAATCTCATGGTTCACGACATCAAAAGCCTTCTCGAAATCCGTATAGACAATATCAACCTGTTTATTCGCATCTAAAGACTTAGTAACAAAATTAGAGAGACACAACAGATTTGTTACAGTAGACCGAGAGGGTCTAAAGTCATGTTGTTGATCAATCAAGAAAGGTTCACAGTGACTAAAGAGATATTTATGTATTATTGATTCAAACAGCTTTGCTGGAGCAGAGAGAAGTGCGATAGGTCTATAGTTTGAGATATTGGATTTATCACCTTTTTTGAAAACAGGAACTACCTTGGTATTTTTCCAAAGATCAGGGAAAACTCCTGATTTAAGAGATAAATCGAAGATGAATTTCAATGGTACAATAAGAGCTGCTTTGCAGTTTTTCAAAACAAAATTGGGAATATTGTCAGGACCAGCCGACTTAATGGATCTAAGCTTATTGAAACCATAATCAAGATCAGCCATAGTGAATTGGTCCAATGCTAAAGTAGGATGCCATCCATTGTCTGGTAAGTCATCCAAAAGGTTAATGACACGAGGTCTGTTTGCTAGAGAACAGTTTAGAATGCTACTAAAGTGACTAGCAAAAGAATTTGCAATATTCTGATAGCCAATAACAGGGGACAAATTATATACCATAGATGAAGAGTGACTCGAAGCTGAGCGTTTGGAGTTGATAAGCGTCCAGAACGCAGAAGAATCTGCTGAGAGAGCATGTTCACAATCTGATACATATATTCGATGACATTCACTAATGAGAGATTTAGAGAGACGACGTAGCTGAATAAAGTCCATTCTAGCCTTTTCACAAGTGGTGGCTTTCCATATTTTATGAACATAGTTTTTACATTTAAGAATCTTAATCAAGTCTCTAGAAAACCAGATAGGATAATTGGCGTCATCAGAAAACAAGGTCTTTCTCTTCAAGGGACAAACAACATTTAATACATCATAAAATATACTGTAGAAAGATTCAAGAGCAATATTTACATCACTACATTTAAACAAATCATCCCAATTGCATAGCGATAATTTACTGCACAAGATATTAAAATCCATTCCTGGCTTAAACGACCATCCAGTTCTGCTAAAGTTCAGAGTATCACCAAGTGATTTATCACATATAGAGGATGGAAGTTTTATAGAAGTAAGAAGTGCAGGATGAAACTTATCTTCCAAAACCAAAGCATCTATAGATCTACATACATTTACATCAACATAATTAAAATTACTGAAAATTAAATCAAGAATAGAGCCATTATAATCATTAACTATTTGGTTGCACTGAAATAAACAATATAAAGACGACAAAAAATCAAGATCAGCAGAAGGATAGTTACATGAATTTAGGTTAAAATCACCAAGAATTAATAGTTTCCCCTTGCTAAGAGATGTGTAATTAGAGATAATAGAATGAAAGAAACATTTAAATGTATCAAGTGATGATCTAGGTGGGAAGTAAACTACACAAATGAATAAATGGACATTAACGTACACACACCAGAGCAGTATAGTTCTTTTGGGAACGTTAATCCGATAGTTACTTTCTTTGGAATGAAAGAAAATCATCCAGTGTATATGTGCAAGGTTTGGGTATCCACTTGAAGGAAGGATATCTATTTTCTGTTTTTAAAGATTAACTGAATTTTGTTCACGCCGCAACACAAAATTGGTATTGAATGTGTACCAATTGATTGAATACCCAATGTTTCAATAAGTAGCAAAAACGATTAACCAAAGATGACCATTGTGGATTGAATCTCACAGCAGCACTATCTAATAAAAATCTAACATTAGTCCGATATTCAGATCAGTACGAGATCAGACTCCTTTTGAGTATTACAGATAAATATCGCATATGATTTATTCAGTACTATATTCGAAATGTTAAGTAAATGTCAGATATTGGCAAGTATTAAGCAGTTTTTGCTAAGAAAACAATTAATTTTGTCAAGTGCTACTTACTGGGCGTTTATCGTTTAATATTTGACAATTATTAAATGTGCTGAACATTTACTATTTGCACTGAACAAAAGTATTTTTTTACAGAGCAGAAATACTCGAGTGAAGTATTGAAGCCGATAAATATTAAGAGTATGAGTCTTACCGTGTATAATTTTAATTGATTATATATTACTAGTGTAAGCCTGTTGAATTCAACGGAGCGTTCTCATCACCCATACTGAAAAATAATATTAAATTTAATAGTTTTTATAGTCGTTGCATCTATGCAACAATGCGCCATTTATGGCGCGTTATAATCGTATCGGCTGTCGGCTGTCATCGTTCGTATATGGGAACGCTGAGCTCGTCGAGGTCAAGGTATACCATAGCAGGGAATACTTGGAAGGTTATACGACTATCTGCCCTGCTCTAGAAGTAAATCATTGATGTATTAACGTAGTTCAATTATTGGTCAATTTCACACTTGACTGACGTTTCAATATGTCAACAATGCACATATACACGCTTCTCCAATACACTCTCAGGGAGGCGACTGTCTAACGGTAGGAGGTACAATCACTCGGGGTACCACTTCCGGCGTGCGGCTAACAGACAAGTACCCAAATTTGTTTTGGATATTCTACAAATTATAGCTTATCTCCACCAGTTTCATTGTATAATATTTAGGATTTCATTGTATAATGTTTATCTCAATGCTCTTGTATAGATACATATTTAAAATATTCGATTAACTTCAGACATGAACGTTTCTATAATTTCCTTGTATGATATATGTATGTACATTAAAATGAAAGATTTTGAACAAATCTGACTTTTTTTTGTTCTTACTTAAAATAATTATTATGTATAGTGGATGTATTGAATAAAAACCGTTGATATTGACAGATAAAGCTTATATATTTAATTTTGCTCAAGCAATAATTATATAGATAATAGATAAATAAGGAAAAAAACATACATTTCACTTGCTTGTAAATCACATTAATTAAATAATAAATAAAATAAATTGATACATTTCATTTTGTTTATGAATCACAAATAATCTATACTAACTATACCAGGCGTCGGCAACCTATGACCCATGGGTCACCAAGTGACCCATTTGATAATTTCAAGTGACCCACTTGAGTTCCTCAAATAAAGTATAATATAAAAATAGTGCACAAGATTTTGTTTTTTTTTTTTAAATATATGTACATATGTACATATATACGAATATGTATAGTGGAAAGGGTGCGTGGAATCCAGTGTATGCAGATTGCTCAAGACAGACTGGAATGAAAGAGGATTGGAAAGGCCTTGGTCCAGCAGTGGATGGTGAACGGCTGAAAATGATGATGATAATTAAATTATCATCATTGCGGTTTGGCAATGTATGATATGCAGTCAAAAACTGTCTAATTGTTTTTGGAATTTTCTGTAAAATATACACGGAAAATACGTTTATATGAAGAGAATTTTTGCCTGCGGTGCATTATACGCATATTTCTCAATGTGACTAAACTTTTTGTTAAAACTAAGAAGCTAACATTGTTTAATGACCCACCAAAAATTTTTGGTTGTAACCTTTAGATTTTTTTACCCAACGCAGAAAAAGGTTGCCGACCCCTGAACTATACTATACATATACATATATATTCTGAACATTGCACAAATGTTAACTTCTTTACACCCGTTAAATGTACATAATTGCTAAGAATAGATTTCATTATATTTTTGCTATTCAACTACATATATACGTGTAACAACTATAGATATATCTACTATAATTATATATATATATATATATAACTAATAAATAAATAACTTTCAAACATGTGTAACGTGTTTTCGTGAATTCATTGTATGATGAGTTTTCATATGATGATTTAAAGTGCATTTTAAAACGAACGCTTTAGAGCAGATATCACATTTGTGATTCTTAATTTTAGCGTGATACAACATGTGTATTTTTATGTTCCCCTTAGATGTGAAGTTTCGTGAGCAAATATCGCATTTGTATAATGCTACCCCAGCGTGTATTTTCATGTGATCAACAAAAATATACTTGGAAAGAAAAGATTTTCCACAAACGTCACATTTGTGTGATTTTCTTTCATCATGAATTATTTTGTGTTGAATCAAGTACCACTTGGACTTAAAGACTTTGAAACAGATCTCACACTTGTGAATGTAAGATGCGGTGTGATTCACCATATGCTTCCTTAACTTATTTTTTGAAGTAAGCCATTTAGAGCAAATATCGCATTTGTATGGCGCTACCCCATTGTGTGTTTTCATATGATCGGCAAAATTATATTTGGAAAGAAACGATTTGCGACAAACGTTACATTTGTACGATTTTTTTTCATTGTGAATTATTTTGTGTTGATCCAAGTAACACTTTGACTGGAACACTTGGAAACAAATCTCACATTTGTGGCTATTTGTGTGAACAAGGAGATTTGAGATGTGACGTTTTAAGGAAGTTTTGCTATTAAATATTTTTGAGCATGTGTCACATTGGTATTGCTCTTTAGCGTGAATTTTCATGTGTCGAGTTAAATTACGTTTTATGGCGAAATCTTTCAAACAAATTTCACATTTGTGTTTCTCCTGTGATGTTCCCGTGTGATTTAAAATGTGTAATTCCAAGGAATCTTTTCGATAAAAAATTTTCGAACAAATTTTACAATCGTAGCACTCGTTTTGAATTTCTCCCTTGTGACTTAACTTATGTCTGTCAAGACAATATAATGAAAGAAATGATTCCTCACAGATGTCGCATTGGTGTTTTTTTTTTTCACCGTGAGTTTTCATATGTCGATTTAAAGCGTGTTTAAAAACGAAAGCTTTAGAACAAACTATACATTTGTGTTTCTTATTAGCCATGTGATTTAAAATGTGCACTCTCAAGGAATATTTTCGATAGTAAGTTTTAGAACAAATATCACACTCATATCCCATTTCTCCGCTGTGACTATTCTTATGTTGGTGAAGGTAAGACATTGAAAGAAATGATTTTTCACATACGTCACATTTATATGATTTTCTTTCGCCGTGAGTTTTCATGTGCCGATTTAACGAAAACTCAAAAACAAAAGTTTTCGAACAAATGTCACATTTGTGTCTTTTATTAACCGTATGATTTAAAACGTGCATTTCCAAGGTATCTTTTCGATGAAAAGTTTTCGTACAAATATCACAAGTGAAACACTCGTATTGAATTTCTCCCTTGTGACATTTCTTATGTCTGTAAAGATAAGTTAACGAAAGAAATGATTTCTCACAAACGTCACACTTAAATGACTTTCTCTCACCGTGAATTTTCATGTGTTTATTTAACGAACGTTGTAAAACAAAAATTTTAGAACAAATATTACATTCGTATCTTACTTCTGCAGTGCGAGTCGGTTTTCTTTTGGTAGACTTTGAAGCGAAAACTTCCGGAAAAATTTCGCGTTTGCGAGTCTTTGGTGTGCTTTTTGGAATCGATACATTACGCGTGTGGTTCTTATTTTCAATACCATCGCTGATTTCCGTTTTTATATTACTTTCGCCAACAAAAGATTGCGAATTAGAAGTGTGCAACATCACTTTATTGTGAAGTTTCTTCATATGTTGAATAAAATGGTATTTAGAAATAAACGATTTTTCACAAACATTACACTTGTGCCGCGGTCTTTCATCGTGGATTATTTTGTGCTGTTTGAAATGATTTTTTTGGGAAAACGCTTTCGCACAAATATCACATTTATACGGTTTGGCCACAGTCTCTTTCTTTATATTCTTATTTACATCACCTTTCCTAGAAGGCGCTTTAGAACATTTCCAAAGTTTATCAATTCTGTGATTCGGTGCGTGTTTTTTTATAATAATATCTGGTTTGGTTTCAGTGTGTGTGTTTATATTCCGATTTGAAGCGTTTATTTGGGTAAACGCATTAGAAGACGTTGCAGTGTGTGTATTTATACGCTCTTTCAAGCAAGCCGCTTTTAAACGATTCCAACGTTTAAACAGAGTATCAATCGAGTGAAGCGACTCGTGCAATGTCAGGCTATTTGTATTGGAGAAAGTTTGCGGGCAAATCTTACATCTGTAACATTTTACGATGTACGACGTACGTAAAATAACACGCCGGTGACTTGGGATGTGTTGCTTTAACTCGTGTTCCGAAGAAAATTCTTCAATACACACGTGACATTTATATAGACGTTGGGATTGGGTTTCATTGCAATTATGATCAACGATAGCGCTTTTAGACGTTAGTAGTTCTGAACAATTACCACATGTTTGCGGTTCAAATTTGTGCGGGCCGTTGTTTGCATCAAATTCAGTCTTCAACGATTTGTCTGCAATCTCCTTCTGCAAAAAAAAATCACATGTTAACATTGTAGAAAAAAAATCGTACATTATATACGAATCGGACTATGTTGACTTATTGTCGTTTTGAGAAAATACAAGGTCTGCATTTCTGTTGACTGAAAAATCTGATTAAATTTTTTTTTATTGTTACTTTTGTTCGTAAGGATTCAAATTATTATGTAAAGGTATTAAATCTAAAGGGATCTATTTTTTTATTAAGTACAAAATATGGAAATTTATGGAACATAGTCTACTGTGAAACAAAAATAATAAATAATTTTTTTGGAAATTCAATACAGAATAAATCTTGTAATTTTGTACACCATTATAAAATTTACCTTTGGAAAAATATTTTCAACGTTGTTGCTTCCAGAATTTTCCAATGGAACTTCGTAAAAATTTGGATTTACACTGAAGATTGGTTTCACATCCTCACGACTATGACCCGCACAAGCTTCATCGGGTACAATTATTTCCTCTACTTTAATTCTAGCATTTTGAAATGATTCATTCTTCTGTGGTGGAATTACAACATCGTCCGATGGTTCTTTTTTTATCCCCGTGACGTCCATAGCTTTTTTTATTTATTTACTACAAACTATTTGCAATTTTTTTTGCGATGAACATACTCCATTTGATAGCCCGTTGCCCTATTGCACCTGTGAATACAATAATATAAACAAATTAACATACACCTACATACTATGTGATATTATATCAGATTTAGTACTTGTTTAGTACAATGTTTACACGTAGATAAAAAAAAACAGTAATATATTACTTTTGAGTATACGTACTGTAAAGTAAAGTCTGTCATGTCAGCTGTTAGTGTAGTTGTCATGAATCGTTGCCCATGGCAACCGCAGTAACAGTAACAGTAGTTACCCCACAAATATTATATTAATATTATATTAATAGTACCCTATTGATCTTATTTTTTCAACTGTTTTTTTTTTCCATAGCCCATAGTTAGCATGCAATACAATGTCAACAATAAACACCTGTTTATTGTCAATGGGCAATACTTAAGCTAGGCATAATATTATTTTTAATTCACTTGAGGAATTTTTTTTCGGAAAAATAGGTACAAAACTTAATTTTATTTCAGGTAAAAATGCGCCGCAGGTTTAAAATTTTGTTTAATCAATTAGTTTATTTGTATAGTATTAGATACCAATAGCTAAGCTTACCATACTATTTTTATTTCAAACTGGGACATAAGGATTAAACTTGACGAAAATTTTTTTTCGGAAATATGTTTATATTGTACAATTTTTAAAACACGACTTCGTTTTAGAGCAAAAATGCACCGCAGGCGAAATATTTTCTTGCATAGGAACTTTTGCATTTAATTTCTTTTAAATTTCATAAGAAAATTATTAGATTTTGTACAAAATCTTAAAAAAATGCGCCGCAGTCGAGATTATTTTTACAAAACAGCATATCGTTTGTAAAATTTAGTAAAAACAAGATAAGAAACTCTCGACAACCTCTATTGACCGTTAACTCAGCCGTGCTGTCTATCACGTTTTGTATGTACTAGAGATGGGTGGGGCCTTACCTTTTTGATGACCAATACGGATTAGTCTACATACGTTTAGTGCTATTTCTGTGATAGTGATAACAAATATGTCATCAATGGTATTGGCCATCAAAAATGCAAGGCCCCACCCATATCTAATACATACGAAAACTGGGGATATATTGAGCACAGCTGCACTAACTGATCAACAATTGTCAGCATCCTACCGTGAAGCATAGTACATATTACAATTGTTCGACATATGCGCACAACTCATGCCCCGTGACACCATTTGTCAATTTTCCAAAGAATGGAACTATAGACGTGTATATACTCTATACAACACTACACAATCTATAAACTATACAACTATAGACAATCGCAGTCAGACCGTGACATGGTAGGCCCAGCAATAACTAACAAAAAAAAAATTAATTGGTGGACTCATTTCTTCTCAAAATCTGTATTTAATCGCGATCAAATTTCACAGAGTTACTTACTGTGATCCTGCAGTTAACATGGGATACTCGAATAGGATAGAACACTTCATTAATCCGGATAACTACGGTGCAAATTATTTTTTCAACAGCTCCATATGGAATTCTTTATAAACGGTGGCGAAGATGGACTTCATTTGTTTATTTAAATTTTGAAAAAAATTTAATTAGTTTTTTTCGTTTTATTTATTTATTCAATTCATTCGTACGAAACGAGAGCTCGACGATTCTGCCATTTGACAGATCGACGATGCAGGTTGACTAACTGCAAACGATCCATTCGACAATCAGAATTGCAACTTAATATTTTCGCCTTTATTAGTCACATTTGATTTAATAATATGGCGAGATCATATTAAAATACATTTTATAACGTCCACAACACGATTTTTTCACAAAATATTTTGAGAATCTTAAACAGGCGAATATCTATACTCTGTCCAAGTAAAGGTATGGTTTCGCGAGTGCGTCGACCTGGCCGACGCCAACCCCGTGATATTTTGTATAGAATTTAACAGCCGGATGTAAAGCACCCCCCCTTCCCTCGCGGCCAAACATTCTGGTCTTGACCGATTAAGAATCGATTTGCACAGACTACCTGCGTCTGAACCAATGAGCTTCGTCACCATCTCGGCTTTTTGAAATAACCAACTAAAGTCGTAAATCTCAGACAGCCACAACCCTTTTTTTTTAGTTCCTGGGTTTTAGTATAGAAGGGGTGCTGGAATTTTAAAACTATACATGGCCATGTACGTTACTTGCTATCAATGCTAGTCAATTTTAAACTTTAATTGAGCTCACTCTCATTTTACTACATTTTGATTCTGGAATGGACCTTTTTCGTTTTATTAACTATGTATGTCTACTGCAAGCCTTTTGCATACATAATATCTACTATATAAAATTCAATGTTGGTTTGTTTGTGATTCCGCTATGCAAATCTACAGTTTTCAACTTAGAACCGCCAAACTTGGTATACTATCTCATGATACCCCAAGTCAGACCGTAGGTGGGTTTTGGAAGGGGTCGGAGTCCACGGTCAAGGGGCCCCCATACAAATTTTTTAATCTGAAAAAAATTTTGTACTGGAAAATAAATGTTTTCATTTGTTTCAATTTTTGTTTGTACTGGATAACTTTCACCCACCCGAGCAACGCTGGGCAATTCAGCTAGTATTATTATAAAATTCATAGATACATACATACATAGGTTTAGAAATTTTTTTTTTTTTATCTTTGTTGGGAGAGCTAAAAAATCGTTCCTATTATTATATTCGTGTTCAGTGGTCTAACATCTACAAAAAGTTATGGGTATATTTTGTTGCTTAAATAAAAAAATTAATTGAAATTTGCATAACCGATTTATTTCTCAATTTATACACGATGTTGGCAAAATAAATAACACTAAGTAATTTTTCTGAAATTTAAAATATCTATACACAAAGCTAATAGGACATTCGATACATAAATCATAAAGTACAAAGACTTGTTAGAACTCGGTGAGTTCACACCAGGAGGAAACAATGAATAAAATTTTTTTCTTGTGTATATAATATTTATTGCAAACAAACCATCACTTCACACTTGATAATATGTACTAAGTGTTTCTTCAGTTATTTTTCGCTATAAAGCATTGTGAACAGATATCACATGTGTTGTTATTTTCCACTCTGAATAATCCTGAATACGTTCATTTTAAACAGATTTCACATATGTTTCATTTTTCCCCATTATGTCTTTTCATATGTCGTTTTAAATCTGGGTTACATCCAAAACATTTCAAACAGATATCACATTTGTATGATTTTTCTCCGGTGTGAGTGTGTATATGTCGTTTTAAGTTGGACTCGGTAAAAAAACATTTTGAGCACATGTGACATGCGTGCGATTTTTCCCCAATGTGAATTCTCATGTGTCGTTTTAAGACACTGCTCATTACAAAACATTTCGAACAGACCTCACATTTGTGTGGTTTTTCTTCGTTGTGATGTTTCATGTGTATTTTTAAGGTCCAGTTCAGTGGAAAGCATCTCGAGCAGATGTTACATTTGAATGGTTTTTCACCAGTGTGAGTATTCATGTGTCGTTTCAAGTCACTGTTCAATAAAAAATCCTTTGAACATACATCACATTTATATGGTTTTTCTCCGTTGTGTTGTTTCATATGCATTTGGAACTTAAAATTCGTTAGAAAGCATTTTGAACAGATTTCACATTTGTGCGGTTTCTCCCCGGTGTGAATTCTCATGTGTATTTTTAGGTTCCATTTACTTTCAAAACATTTCGAACAGATATCACACTTGTGTTGTTTTTCTCCAGTGTGAATACGCATATGTCGCTTTAAATTATTATTCGATAAAAATGATTTAGAACAAATCTCGCATTTGTATTGTTTGGGAAATTCACATTCCAATTCTAAATTATTACCGTCGCCATCAACAGGGGAATTACGGGCAGATGGCTGTTTACTGGTGCCAAGCTCATCGTCCCAAATTAAATCGTCCAGTATAACTTCTTCCGTTTTGATATCCCAACACTTGCCCAATTTCGACCTTCGTGTTTGATCATTTTTAACACAGATCTTTTTGAAATCAGTGAACAATTCCAGATTGGACTCACAAGACGAGCATATCGTGTCCGGTAGCAAGTCATCTTTTTCCACCTGGAAAGGAAATACAGATCATCGTAATTAGTCTGTGAATGTGATAGAGAAGGCAAGAGCATCGCATCACTAGGCTAATTGGTAAAAGGTGAACCAGCCTGTAGGTGACAGCAGCTCCAAATTCGTTGCACCAATGAGTGGGGATAGTCATGGATGGAGACAAATGTCTCCGCTGGTGCAGAAGTGAGGCAAAGTCGACACTCCATCGACCCTAATTTTCGCCTTCCGGCGTCACCGAAACTTACTCAGTTAACTACTTAGGTCAATACGCACGCGTACCAATCGTTCACATAGTATTGACCATCCCACTCGGCATGTGATCGCAATGAATACTCTGCACAGTAAAATAATACTTATTTTCAGTATTGTTTTGTAAACGCAGTTAAATAGAACGTAGGTAGTGTTTTCATCTCACGAGGGAAATCTCACACGCAGGTTTTATTAGAAAATGTAGTAGTAACCAATTTTTCCAATGTGCATCCAAGTAGGAGTGGGAATTCCCCTTCGTAAGACGAAAACTTATATCCTTGGTATTTTAAACAAATTTACGGCTAACACTTTCGGATTACAGCAAATTACATACTGTTTTCAGGACTCAGTCCTTGTATCATTAGACCTGTTAAACTTTTTTTTTAGAAAAGTGTGTTCACCTCTCCAAAAATTATGCCCAGGCATAGATATAGAATAACATAGATAGGCCTTAGCGCCCTAAAAATGACATACAAAAAGGGCATGCAAAATGCATACAAGTGCTTGACTTCTTTTCTGTGGGAATTCCTTTCCCCGCACACCCCCGTTGCATCTGACGCTTTCTCTAGGCAAATTTGTTTGGAATGGTCTATCTATGTTATTCTATATCTACATATGTGCCCAGGTCTTTAATGTAGTTCACCAGTGAGATGTTAGCCCTGCATACATTGTATTTAAAGTAGATGGGTTTCTTAACTCTAGGAAAGTAATGATAACATTTTTGATTGTTTAAAGCGATTTTATTAACCCGGTCAAGCGAACTAAAGGCGTTATGGAGTACAAAGCAATCATTCATAGAATGGATAACTTTGTAAATATTTAACATCATTAATGAATACTAAAAATATTATTGGCCCAAGCAAGATGTGAGCCTTGAATGCATTTTTGTCGTCTATAAATATAATCTACAATTAATAAGTGCAACTATGTATGTATGTGCTCAAATTTATTCAAAACCTAGTGTGAAAAAATTATACATAGTTTTAGATATTCATTAATTAATTACTAGCAAAATTACTAAATGTGATCCTGTCAAGTATTCTGTTTGGCGTTTGGAACAGTTTTACTATATTTAGGTGAAGATATGTGAAACATAATCTCTAAATATATTATGAATTCACTGTATTTCGCCGCTGTGGACCGGTAAATGCCTGATCAGAGATGACTTATGCACAAACGTCTTCGAGCAGACTTCGCATTTGGTCAGTCCTTCACCCGTGTGAATTTTCACGTGATCCCTTAAATCGCACTTATGAAAGAACGCACGGGGGCAAAGTTCAGACTTGTGCGGCCTGTGGCCGATGTGGATTTTCATATGTTGGCTCAGATTGTATTTGAGAGCGAACTCCTTCGAGCATAAGTCGCATTTGAACTGCTTGACGCCCAAGTGTGTTATCATGTGTGTGTTAAGATGTGAAGGGGACATGAACGCCTTTGAGCAAATATTACATGTAAACCTTCTCATTTTGGAATCCGACGTTGTTTTGCCCTAAAAAAATATGCAAAATAATAAAACTAGGATATAAAGATAAAACTAGCATATGGCCCTTACAGTAGGAAGGCATTTAAATGTGTGTTACCGTAGCTCGTGTGGTCTCAGCTTGTTCCGGTGTTTGTGATTGAAGTGTTAATAATTGAGAGCGAGCGTAAGCAGCTCGAACGGCCTCGACTTGTTCTGGTGTTTGTGATTTAAGTCTTGATCTCTCATAGCGAGCACGAGCAGCTCGTTTGGCTTCAATTTGTTCTGGTGTTTGTGATTGAAGTCTTAATCTCTGATAGCGAGCCTGATAAGCTCGCCTGGCCTCAGCTTGTTCCGGTGTTTGTGATTCAAGTCTTAATTTCTCAGAGCGAATACGAGCAATTCGTCTTGCCTCAACTTGTTCCGGTGTTTGTGATTGAATTCTTAATCTTTGATATTGAGCCTGGGTAGCTCGTCTGGCCTCAGCTTGTTCCGGTGTTTCCAACGTTTCTTGGCTTTGTCGTGCTCGCCATCGTCGCATTCTTTCTCTCGCCAAACGACGTTCTCTCTGTGTTGGATCTTCTGCAGCTACATTTATTTCTATAAGTGACGATTGAACACTATCAGCTTGTTCTGCATTGCTTGTTGCATCTACTTGTTCTGAAGTCTCAGATTGACTCATATGTAATCTGTTCAATGTTTCTTGTCGTGCTCGCCATCGTCGCTTTCTTTCTCTAGCCAAACAACGTTCTCTCATATTATTAATATTAATTTCTATAAGCGACGATTGAGAATGAGCTGCTTGTCTTGAATCTACTTGTTCCAAGCTCGCAGATTGGTTCGGATGTAATCCGTTTAATGTTTCTTGTCGTGCTCGCCACCGTCGCTGTCTTTCTCTCGCCAAACGACGTTCTCTCTGCTTTGGATCTTCTTCAGCCATATTATTAATTTCTATAAAATAATGATTATTTATGTAAAAAATATGTATAATTTTTTAAAAATCATTATACATAACTAACTACATGCTGAAATATTTATAACGGTTTGACATACCTTTTGTTTTTACTATAACATTCTAACTATTCAATGCAGTAAATTTTAAGAATTTAAGTTATGGAAATTGTATTTACAATTGAAGCATACTGCCAAATTACAATGCATGTTGCATATTGCTGTTTTACGGTATTAAAGTTAGACGAAAATAAAATACATAATTGGAATACCATTTCAACTTACAAACTAAGAAATATATTGTAAAAACCGTGGTACTTGGTTGGTAAATAATGACACATGTTAATTTAATCTTTTTTTTTTCTTCTTTTTTTATTGGTAAAAAATCATAGCGCATTATTGGCAGGTCCATTCGCATGATCCAGCTTGTTTGATAAATCTTGAAGCTTTTCCAATATACATATATCAGGTATCGTACCCTGAGTTTTACTTTCTTCAGCCTTTCAGTTAATGCAAAATCTCCACCGACATATTGACATACAATAGTTGCCATAAACGCAACACGGAAATTTTTGATTTATTTTGGTGAAATAATGGCAAATGATTAAATAGGCTAACTGTATTATATGTATATATACATATCATATATGCCAGTTTGAGCCAGACCACATATCAGATCATGGCGTGCCAAATCGCAAACTTAATGTTTTAAAAACATGATCATAGAAGATTCTGGTGATGTTAGTGTTTGGATGTTGATCCTCGAAGCTACAGTACATTTTATATAAATTCAAGTCCAGATTGAGACATTTCTCTGTCGATCGTTTCCTACTATTATGTGATTCTTGTATAGGAAAACTGTTAATATGATTAACAACGGCTGTTCTGTCATTGTACGTAATCGCGTGAGGCCTATTAAAATGTATTCCTCTTCTATCTTGAGGTGAGAGTTCTATCTGAATTTTTACTTTACTACTAGTGTAAGCCCGTTGAATATCAATGGAGCGGTTTCTCATCACCCCTACTGAAAAATAATATTAAATTTAATAGTTTTTATAGTTGTTGCATAGATGGTGCGTTATAATACAACAACGTAACAATTTAGCAAATTCGCGATCCTACTAAGGATTTATATGTTCAAATATAGGAGATCTCGCATTATTGGCGTTGGATCATAGCGTAAGCGCTCACTGTTCCAAACCAGTGATCTCGGGTTCAAATCCTACTCGCGCGCGGACAGTTCGTGTCTTTTAATTATTTACCTCAACGAGTGTTATCAGCAGACAGACACACAGACACACACACACACACACACACACAGAAAGACGGAATAGGGCTATTATATATATATAATATAATGGAGAGTCTGTATGCGACGATTACTTATTTTAAAAGGGTCCATGATAGTCTTTTTGCATACATTAATATTATTCAGCGAGTGTTTAAAAGTACACTGTCTCTTTGAATTGGCGCTAGTCTTAAATGTTCTTCTTTTTGACAGCTCGACAATATTAATCGTAGTTATCAAGAATTGGGACTGTTTGTTGTAAATCATGCTGTAGAAATTATCAAAAAAACCTCGACGTTTAGCGATGCTTAATTTTGAACAATCAAGCTTACAGATATCGAAGCACGCTTTGTCCTAAAAGCAAAAAGAAAGGTGTAAATATATATCGGTAGAGTACATTACAAATAGTGAATTGAATTGACACTGAAAACAACTTAAAATGAAATATGCGCATTTAAAATTGAAAATTCACTAAATTCGCGTAAAAAACTGATACCATATTGCGTGTTAGAATTGAAGTTACAGAAGCATAAACTTTTAAGTGTTTTATATTCATATACGTAGACAATAGTTATTTATGTTACAATATCTAAATTGTATTCAAAAAGTGTACATACCCGACGTGGTGGAATTTTAGCTGGTACTGACTTTTTGCTTCTTTTAGATTTATAAGCCTGTCCAGCGTTTCATAGTTTTTTTTTTTTGATGTCGGCCCAATGTTATAAATTAATTTTTCTTTTCTTAGTTTTATTGAAACGGTTAGACTAATTTCAATATTGGCCATGGCAAATGTAAGTGACAATAACACAACAGTCACAATGTCTGTATGGTTTTTACACACAACGTATATCTTTACTCCACTGGATAAGTACTGATTGACACAGAAATAATGTAACATTTGAACCCTTTGCACTTCTTTCGGGACAAAATTAACAATACAAATGAGTAGAACATGTTACTTAGAATTAAAATATCGTATTAAATTTCATCGATTCTAAGGGTTGACGCACACATCCCAGTAGTGAGGTAGTGCACGATGTTCTTTCTCCATTTGTACGACAACTTATGTTTTGATTAAATAAATATTAAAGATTTGATTATAAAATAATGATTTTATTTATAAACGTACCTTAGTGTTACCGCCAATTTTTCTTGTGGTGGAATACAGAGTCTCATATCTGTGTCTTGATATATTGGTTCCATCACAAAAAATAGAACAAGACAAAACAGAACACGATAAAAGAGAACAGGACAAAACAGAAAAGCGATAAAGAGAACAGGAAAAAAGAGAACGAGACAAAACAGAAAAGCGATAAAGAGAACAGTGAAAAAATAAAATATTTATTTTTATCGAATCTATTTATTAATTACATACCTACATGTAAAAGAAAATATTATAAAAATATATAAATATACAATATATATAACAAAACGATGACAAAACAGATCAGTGTAAAAAAAGTAATTGGTCCGTTATCTTGAACCGTGTAAAAAAAACGTGCAAAAAGAGAATCGGGTGTATATCTGTATATCTGCTACAAATTTTTGTGGAAATGGAGATTTATTTTCTTTTTCAAATTTTTGACAGCATAGCAGTTTGACATGATTTGTGACTCAATCAACGCCAATTGTCGGTGATATGACTTAACTGCATTATAAGTTTCACATATAAAATAAAATATTAACTCGCGGGCCGGATTAAAAATAGGCAGCAGGCCGGATTTGGACCGCAGTTTTCCGAGCCCTGTGTAGATAATGCGTGGAATAATTGTTTATTTGACGACGTTCGGGATTCCCTCGTTTTAACAAAAAAAGATCACTTTCTTGGAAAAATGGAATACTAAAACTCTTTCACGTGCCTAATTACATGCAATCTCACGGTCAAATGGTCACTCATCGGTCTCGCAAAAAAATTGGCTTCCTGCCAACTCTTGCATATTAAGGTACTGCATTTATTAACGTACATATATGTATGTATGTACATATTTGTATGCAAAAATAAAAGCATTTACTACCAAAAATTGATATAATTTTTGTAGTAAATGCTTTTATTTAATTATATCAATTTTTGGTAGTATATACATATGTACATATGCGAACAGACGTTTTCCAAAATGAAATTTATTAAATCAAAACATCGATCACGCTTAAGGCCCGAGCCTCACCAGGCAACTAATCTGCCGACTAGTCTGCAGACTAATCGGCCTTAGTCGTCGTGTCGTCAAAATGTTAGCGTTTAGACGGAGCGGACCTCACCGGGCAACTCAGTCTCCGCAACTATGGAAGACTACCGACGACTACATGCCGTCACAGCAACTCTGGGAGACTCACGATTTTCACGACCCGAAAAGACGTTTATATAGGCATGGAAATCCAAAACCGACTTCAAATATGGGTTTCTTAGACAATTTTGTACAGGTAACACGAAAAAAAAATGGTTTTTTTTTTCAAAAAAACGAAAAACGAAAAAAAAAAGACGAATTTTTCATACTACGAGATAAACACTACTCACAGATAGTGATTTCCGAAGAAAGTTTCAGTCCAGATCCTTATTTTCAAAGATTCGTCAAATCTTCAAAAATCTTCCAATTCGTCAAATCTGAACATACACAATAATCTTAAACATCTCCATAAAAGTGTATAGCTCTGTAAGAGGCCAAAACCGACGAGAATATAATATGATTATTAGGCAATTTTATATAAGATAAAAAACGAAAAAAAATAAGTATTTTTTTTTTTTAAGATTTGTCTATTTTTAAGTGACGTAAATAAATCATACAGAGGTGATGCACTCGCCGTTGTCTCGCTCGCACTCTATTTGCGTAAGAGAAACGCTCACTCACTCACACTGCACTCGTTAAGTTTCAGTCGTATGCAAGCCACTTTACCAGATGCTGCGTCAATACAATGACGTTTGATACCGAACATTTCGAATGACAATTTGACCCTGTAAATCACGAGAAGTGCTTACCGTGACTTGCGGACGACATTTTCACGTTGAAGATGGACGTCGAAGAGGTCGCGCTCATGCTATATTTTCGGCGTAGACAATTAATTATATACGTGAAACTCGAAAAACGAAAAAAAAGACGAATTTTTCATTTTTTTTTTTTTTTTTTTTTTTTCGAGTTTCATTTATAGAATTGTCTAAGAAACCGATTCTGCGGGTCAGTTTTGAATTTCCATAATAATTAAAGATAATCAACATCGCAATGTGAGCAACTAAGTCGGCGGAGCAAATTGCTCAAAGCAACTCGCCGCATACTAGTTGCCCGGTGAGGCTCGGGCCTAACCGATCGGTATCTAAATTTTTTTTTACATATGTATCAACAAAACATCTAATTTGAAACCAGACCTAAAAAAAATTAGTTTTTCAGAACAAACGCAAACGTCGCACTAATTAATATCTACGCATATTTTTGTTCCATCAATAATTATAAAAGTATAATAATTGTAAAAGGTATAAAATACATACATATGTATATGTAATAATTTTAATTGCTATCAACCTTTTTATTTTTGAATTTGTATGTACATATTAGGTATATATGTAGTTACAACACAAATTTGTCACATCTACTACCGTCCGATACCCTCGACAGGACACTTTTATATATTTTTATAATTTTTTTTTTTATATTTTGTTTTATATACATATACATATTTAATTAATAAATAGATACGACATATCGAGATACGAAAAAAATAATATTTTTCCACTGTTTTGTTTTGTCATCGTTTTGTTATATATGTATATTGTATATTTATATATTTTTATAATATTTATAATATTGTCTTTTATATGTATCTAATTAATAAATAGATTCGACAAAAATAAATATTTTATTTTTCCACTGTTCTGTTTTGTCACTGTTCTCTTTATCGCTTTTCTGTTTTGTCCTGTTCTCTTTTGTCATGTTCTCTTTTGTCCTGTTATCTTTTGTCGTGTTCTGTTTTGTCTTGTTCTCTTTTGTCCGGTTACCGTTTTTCCCATTTTGGTGTCTGTATTACAAACGCTGTCGAATGAAGTTTTAGACTCTGATAGTGATAATACAGAAGAAAATACACACATAAATAATATATGTATGTGCTGTAAATGCATTTTATTGTCATCAAATCACATTTCATCATCTTCTGTTGTAACAGTTTAGTTTTGTTTAGTTTTAACAGTGATACAACAGAAGAAAGTACATAAGTAATTATGCTTTTTATCGTCAGTGTATGTTTTTCATCAACTTCTGGTGTAACAGTTTTTATTATTATTGATATTTAAAAATAAGGATGCGTCTTGGAATCAATAAAATACAGTATGTTAAAAATTCATTTTGAAAAATTGTAACATGGATCGATATTCGACTTCATACTTCTTTAACTGATGTTATTACTGATGATGTTATCTAAATTCAATGCATCGATTTTGATGAAAATTTTATTTTTAAATTTCATTAGTGTCCCAGGCTTGTTAACACAATATGATTGTTATTTAAGTTGAAAAAAAAACTGGCAGTTTAAGCCATTTTAAGTCATATATTGCAGGCCAATTTACGAACGAATCAAGATACTGTGCGATTTCCAAAAATCGTCCTTAACAACACCACTGTTGTATTTATAGGATAAGCTGTAGTTTCATATTGCTAAAATTATATTGCTGGCATATTTCACAATGCTTGATTGATTGCAATTGAGAATGCTTGCCAGTTGATTTGAATTGAATTTAGTTGAAGTTTAAAACATGAAATGGTTGTTATTGGCTCTATATATATGTATATATACATATATGTAGGTTGGTAATCGGACAAAAGAGAACATGATAAAACAGAACATGATAAAACAGAACAGTGACAAAACAGAACAGTGGAAAAATAAAATATTTATTTCTTATCTATTTATTAATTAAATACATATAAAACAAAATATTATAAAAATTTATAAATATACAATACATATGTATGTAAAAAAAAATAGAACAGTGGAAAAATAAAATATTTATTTTTGTCATATCTCGATATGTCGTATCTATTTATTAATTAAATACATATAAAAAATAATTATAAATATTATAAAAATATATAAAAGCATCCTGTCGAGGGTATCGCACGGTGGCAGATGTGACATGCACATAAATAAAAGAAAGGTTTCTTTAACCACATAAATGTTGAATATTAAATGTTTATGTAATGTTAAGCCATAAAAAAAATTATCGCAGTTAATTTCAATGCCCAGATAAATTTGTCACATCTTCCACCGTGCGATATCCTCGACAGGATGCTTTTATATATTAATATATTTTTTTAATATTTGGTTTTATGTGTATTTAATTAATAAATAGATACGACAAAAATAAATATTTTATTTTTCCACTGTTCTGTTTTGTCACTGTTCTCTTTTATCATGTTCTCTTTTGTTATGGAACCATATATGTACATAGGTTATAGACATATCTTATTGCTTATTACTTATTCTATATATACAAAGCTGTGTTTATAACTGAGAAAAATATGAAATAAAAAAGTTATAGCAAAAACAAAAGGTCTTGTGACTTACTCTTCACCCGATATTACATATTATCAATACATTCGTAATAAAATATTGATCGTGTTGTCTATCTTCATCCAACTTTATATTAGAGGGGAAATATTTTTCGAAAAGCATTCCAAGCAAAGTTAGAATAAATTAATTCAACCCGTATTTGATTCTAGCCGATATGTCTGTGCGTGTAGTATTTTAAAACAAAGCACCGAAAAATATATCATATGACATACTCCTCGGGATCAACTAATAATTTACAAAATCATCTGGTTTTTCTTTATAACGATGAATATGGCACTGAACTTTAACCTTGAGAAGTATCAATGTCAATAATGTGAATATTAACTGCTCCACATTCATTTTGTGTAAATATTGAGAGAAAAATAATATGGTAAGCCTAGATATTATATATATAATAGCCGAAATCCGTCTTTCTGTCTGCTGATAACGCTCGCTGAGGAAAAATGATTAAAAAACCGCCAGAACGAGTGGGGATCGAACCGAAGACCCCAAGCTCGGGAAGAACGCGCTTACGCTAATTGCCAAAACCAGTTGTCGGTTGGGTCCTTATTTTTTAAACATATCGTGACTCGGATTTACCCACAAAAGGGATCGTGATTCTGCTAATAATACATAGATGACACTATAGAAACTATTATTTTTTTTTGTTTTTTGATTTTTACAAAATCACTTACAAAATTATAATTATTATATATATAATAATTAATAATTATAATATAAATAGTGAAGTAAAAAAAAAAAAAAACATTTTTTGAGTGGGTATCGGGGATCGATCGATTTGGGTAATGGGGATCTCTATTACGATATTACGATATTTAAAATTCGTTTTACGCTTTACGATATTTAAAATTCAGCGGGCGTTGATATTCAACGGGCTTACACTAGTATATAATAGCGATTACAGTGGTCACCGCGCGTATTTTATTCTGATCTTTGACAGTACACTTTAAACATGGCCAAGTCTCCAGCGCTGACCAGTCATCTTTAAAAAATAAACTAGACGATTTTGATAATAAAACAGCCGATCCCATCCGTGCGCTACGTGATATACATATATTCCCACTTATCCTCAGAGTGATAGTCACATTCAAATATTGAATTACCTTCACCATCAACGGGGAATTACGAGTAGATGGCGATTTACTCGTGCCAAGCTCATCATCCCAATTTAAATCGTCCAGTATAACTTCTTCCGTTTTGATATCCCAACACTTGCCCAATTTCGACCTTCGTGTTTGATCATTTTTAACACAGATCTTTTTGAAATCGGTGAATAATTCCAGATTGGACTCACACGACGAGCATATCGTGTCTGGCAGCAAGTCATCTTTTTCTACCTGGAAAGAAAATACAGATCATCGTAATTAGTTTATGAATGTGTGATTGAGATGGCAAGAGCATCACTGGGCTAATTAGTAAAAGATGAACCAGCCTGTAGGTGACAGCAGCTCCAAATTCGTTGTACCAATGAGTGAGGATAGTCATGGATGGAGACAAATGTCTCCGCTGGTGCAGAAGTGAGGCAAAGTCGACACTCCATCGAGCCTTAGGGCTCGTTGGCTGATCTATCTTAGTGGGATACCATACAAAATATAAGTTACACTACAGAAAGGACTCGGCCTAAACAAAATAATATCTATCTAAAGTGAAGAAATTACACTTCTCGCTTCTCACTGACATCTAAACGTCACTTAGTAAGGTCGTATTCACACCGGCGACATTTGTCGCTCGTTTTCATGGGTTGCTATAACAAACATATGGGTTGCATAGCAACCCATACAGATTTCTGTCACCACAGGACCAAAATCGATGACATAATAGCAGTGCATTGCATTTGGCGTGGGTAGAAATTTTGGACCCGCATACAAAATTATTAAAGGGGGTAGGAATTATCTTCTCCCGCATTATTCACAATGGCAACATCTTCAAACTTGGGGGGGGGGGGAAACACACTAGGCCAGTGCTTTTCAACCCCTTTCAAGCCACGTAAGTCACGTCACACTAATCAACTTATAAAATTTTCGCGGCACACTGAAAAATACTCATATATACTGACATACCTAGCAATTTTCGAAAACTTAAGTTCACATAAATTAAGTTGTTCACCCACTGAAATAAAGGTTTTGACGTGAATACGTCTATACGCGGACCAGTATGGGGTACCAGTACGGAAACGACGATGTTACGTTTGGATGGGCATACATTCCGACACTATAACTTATACTAACTTTATATAACTTCGTATAACTAACGTTATAATAACTTCGTTACTAATAACACGATTGACATGAATGTTATTTTATTCGCTCGGGTATACGTCTACGATACATTTATGACCTTGAGTTGGCACCGTGCATGGCGCGAGGCGCGGGGGCGTATCTTCCAACGGCTATTTTGGATATTTCCAAGCAGTATATCTCACGACTCTGACATGCTAACGCGGTAATTTTGCTACCAAAAGAAATATCTCTTTAAGATCTGTCGATTTAAGCCGTAAAAAGTAAATGTACGTAGTTATATGGGGCACGCCACACCTGGTCTCCGCGAAGTCTGCTGACCAATTAAATAATTTCATACATTTGGTCTGGTCGCTCACGAGTCTGTAGACCAGAGTCGCCTAGTGCAGTGCTACCCAAAGTGGTGGTCCGCCAGCTCTATGTTGCCGGTCCGCACGGTTATCTAAGATTTTTGACCAGAATCAGATATTTTGGTACTTGTCTGTTAGCCGCACGCCGGAAGTGGTACCCCCAGTGATTGTACCTCCTACCGTTTGACAATCGCCTCCCTGAGAGTGTATTGGAGAAGCGTGTATATGTGCATTGTTGACATATTGAAACGTCAGTCAAGTGTGAAATTGACCAATAATTGAACTACGTTAATACATCAATGATTTACTTCTAGAGCAGGGCAGATAGTGGTATAACCTTCCAAGTATTCCCTGCTATGGTATACATTGAACTTGACGAGCTCAGCGTTCCCATATACGAACGATGACAGCCGACAGCCGATACGATTATACTTAAAATCATTTGAGTGTAGGACTACTAGTTTGAATCCAATGAACAACCGAGTGAAGAATGAACCTTCGCAGCAAACTGTAACTTTGATATAGCCCATTGAGTACATCTTCGACTGCGACGAGACTTATTTTGATATCAGAGAGACTCGGTTCAAAGTAGTCCGTCGTCGACCAATTAGTGCTTTGTTTTACCTGGCCTACGTGTAAAACAGAGCACTAATGTTTAAAGACAATAACTATTTCTCGCACCGTCTAAGTTTTAGCTGTTTCTTTCCATTTATTTATATTCAGTTGTAGGTATCTGAACAAAGCTATCAAAGGGATTCTTTGGTATTTAAAGCACCGGCTACGAAAAAAATTCGCAAAAATTTAATAAACAATCGGCAAGTACTGGTAGATAGCATCCAAAAAATTTTGTCACCTGAACCAGAAAGTGCGCCAGACACATTTGGGAGATATGTCGCAACACATTTGAAAGATCTAAATACATTTCATCAGAGTATATATAGCCCTTAAATTTATTTCGAAAATAATTTCTTATGCCAGGATGGACAAATTATCGCTTCAATCTGCTTTTACTCTAAACTCACCCCCTCCTTCTATACCGTTTCAATCTCCAGCATAATCCACTTCATCAAATAGTTTCTGTACCTATAAATACTCTCCTTATCACAAGGTGTCCCCGCCAATAAAATTACCTCTGCTGCCCAACCCAACCAGGATATCACGAATAGCAGCGCTACCGTACGTGAAGCTTGCGATGGTTTAAAAGATTTTATTGTATTTAAAAAAAAAATAATTTATGTAGATATATGTATGCATGAATTTACCTATACATACCTATAGATACATGCTTTTTTTTCTTACCACTTAAAATAAACACTTTCTTGCAAAAATGACAGTTACATAATCCATTGCATGTGCAGGGCAAAAATTGAAAAGTTCCCAGGCAACTTTACTGAATTAATTGACCGTTTCGAGTTTTATTTTCCAAGAGAACACAATCCACGGATAGGAACTGGATGGATCCGAAATCCATTAATTGGATCAAAGGCTGATTTAAATGTCATTTTGCAAGATAAGCTGTTGGATCTATCTGCTGACGGAGGATTGAAGATGGTTTTTAAAACTATGACTTCACTAGCTTCTTTTTGGATACATATCAAAGTAGAATATAATGAACTTGCCGAAATTGCCTTGGAAAGTTGTCCTCCCATTTTCTTCAACTTACCTCTGCGAAACTGGGTTTTCAACCATGACTATTATTAAGAAAAAATACAGGAAAAGTGTGGATATTAAGTCCCCTTCGCGTGTAGCACTGTCAACAATAGAGCCACGACTTGATACACTTGTTAACAATAAACAGTCCTGCCTTTCGCATTAAATGGTCACTGTTAGCTAATATCATTTTGTAAGACGACATCACCAGCTAATCATTAATTTGACAGTTGGTACACCCCTCGGGCCTATCCTAACTCTGGCAAACTCGCGCAAATGCCAGATCTGGCAACCCCGCGCAAATCAACCCCTACCGAGAGTTTCAAACTCTCGGTCATTCTCATCTCGATCAGCAACCAGACCAGACCTTTATCTCAAACCCCTCACGGTAACCCACCCACTTTTCGAAAACTATTCAACTCAACCTCACCCGAGAGACGCCTTCTTCGTATCTTCGAATACGCAGAAGACGTGCTCTTACAATTTTAATTTTAAGAACTGTAGCTTATTTAAAATTTATTTTATAATTAGTATCTACTGTGAATTAAATTATATATATATATACTGTGTATTAAATTATAAATTTGCGATACACATTTCCAAAGATTTTCTGTCTCTTCAAATGTATATAAATATATAATTTGGTACCATTTTCAAAAAATTATTTTATATTCTTGTTTATTAAGACTTTAGAGCAGTGGTCTCCAAACTCAATAAGGATGTGAGCTACTTTCAGAAATTGAAATTGTCTTTATCGTACCATACATAATTATTATTATATATATAATAGCCGAAATCCGTCTGTCTGTCTGCTGATAACGCTCGCTGAGGAAAAATTGGGAAAAATCTTGGCAGTGGGAGTGGGGTTCGAACCCACGACCTCACGCTCAAGAGGTATTGCGCTAACGCTCGGTTGAATTTGTCCTTTTAAACATTACCTATAGTTAAAATAAATAGGAAATGAGGAAAAATAATTAAAATACCAGAATGAGCGGGATTTGAACTCGGAACGACAAGTCGGTAACTGAGAACTCTGACGCATGAGCCACGGCCGCTGCTAAGAGAGTCCTTTTTTACCTATATATGTACATACAAGCGGTCTGGACTGCTTTACCTTCATACCTACCTACCTACTATATTTTTTTTTGTTTTTTTACTTACAAAATTATAATTATTATATATATAATAATTAATAATTATAATATAATAAAAATAAGGTATAAAAAAAATATTTTTTTTGAAAATTTTTTGATGTTACAGCTAGATAGGTTTTCAATGTCAAAATTTATAAAATGAGCTGAAACAAATTGTCCAAGCAGCTAACTTTTTTTAAAGTCACGAAACCGCAGATCAAACTGTTTCCGCAAGCTTGAAAGAATCTGGAGATGATTTTCTCCTTTGTGGCTTTCATGATTTATTTCTTTTTTCAGCTTCTTTTTCAAACAGGGGAAATGTTTGACTTCAAGGTTGTACTCCCAGAATGTAAGTTTGTTGGAAAATGCCTGTACTTTAGACATCATTTCTCCAAAATATTTATCTTGTCCCTGAAGTTGAACATTCATTTCATTTAATTTTTCTGTAACATCCACAAGAAAGGCAAAATCCCGCAGCCACTCAAAATTTGAGAGCTCTGAGTATGTTTCATCACTTTCTTTGAAAAATTCGACTATTGTAGGTAGCAGTTCATTAAAACGACGAAGAACACGTCCTTTACTCAACCAACGGATTAATGTGTGGAGCAAGAGGTCTCCATACTGGTAATTTAGCTCATCTGTCAGAGCCTTGAACAAGCGTCTTTGGAGAGCATAGCCCTCACCTGGTTAATAATTTTAACAAGTTTCATTGCCTCGTTGAATTTTAGATATTTTGCACAGTGCCTGCTGGTGAATAATGCAGTGATAAGATAAAAAGGGTGGAAACATTTCCTCTTTCTGGCATAAGGCAATGAAGCCATTGTTGACACCACAAAAAGCTTCATATTACAACGGCAATTTGTTAAGCATTTCATTCAAATTTAGTTTGAGAAATATTTCATTTCGGAGTCCAATAATAAAATTTGAGAGGCAAATTTATAAATATGATAAAATATCCTAAGCGAGCTACCGAAAATGTCGCCGCGAGCTACCGGTAGCTTGCGAGCGACCGTTTGGCGATCACTGCTTTAAAGTGTAGGAATCCCGACGTACGTGTAATGCATACACGAGTCGGTATCATCCACGTGCTGTAAACTCATTAAGATTCCCCGGAAACATATCTTGAGCAAACACATAAAAGACCCGGGTCATGAACCCATTAAAATTCCCTAAATTAAAAATTTCCCAAATCTGTGGGAAAACACATAAAAACAACATGTCGCGAACCGATTAATTCATTATCGCTTTGGGAACAAAGACGTCGCTACGCTTAGCATAACAAACACCCGGATTGACACGTACAACCCGACAGGGACAAAGGACACTTAAAAGTGAACCCATTAAAATTCCCTAAATTGAATCTGTGGGAAAACACATAAAACCGATAAATTCATTATCGCTTTGGGAACAAAGACTCGTCGCATGCACTTCATAAAATATTCTCACGAGTTCTACCCTTTCCAGTCAGCACGTCCAATCACAAATGCGCACTCGAGCGGTTTAAATACGCCACCATCGTTCCCAGTCAATCACTGTTCCTGAACTCTCTCCACTGAAGACAACCACTACGGGACTCCAGCTCTCAACCCTCTGGGCCCTCAACGGGCTACCACGGAGATGAACGTCCCCCTGGCACACGAGTCCGCACCAGACGAAATAAACGCTCGTCAGTCGAACTCACACTGCCCACGACGACCGTCCTCACGCTGCTCAAGACAACCGTACTCATCGCAGCACATACCTACGCCGGATCCAGAGTCGAGGAACACGTCACAACGTCCACCAATCAAAACGCACTCACGGACACAGTACTCTGGACCACACACGGAAGACTCGTCGCATACAACTACGTAGATACCTAACTTCTACGTGCCTGTAAATTGCTGTACTTACTTCAACAAATAAATAAAATACAAAACTCTACCTTGTATGAAAATAGAACGTTTCACACACCTGACCCAGCGTTCCTATAATTGGTAATGATACGTCTCTTAAAAGAGCCATATCGAATTGGCTAATATTACATATTTAAAGGTCATATAAAAAGAAAAATAATTAATAAATTAAGCACCGGTCCCTGTTGCTTGGGAAAATTTTCTACCGGTCCGCTAAACTGAAAAGTTTGGGAAGCACTGGCCTAGTGTGTCCTGGCCCTAATAAGGCAGAGTGCACATTGGGTACGAATTTGTATCGCACGTATTCGTGCGATTCTTGTCATACGTATTTAGCGCGCATACTGGTTGAGTTTTGTCCGTCAGCATAGCGGAAACGCATATTGCTAGAGTTTCCTCCCCCTCACACGTATGGCGTTGTCTCTCCTTTAGGGAAACATTTCCAAATACGACCACTGGCACTGTTAGCGTTAGGCCGGGCGCACACTGGGTACGTATTCGTACCCAGTGGTACGAATGGCGTGAGACAACGCCATACGTGTGAGGGACAACAACATACGTACGACACGAATTCGTACGAATACGTACCCAGTGTGCGCCCGGCCTTACTGTCGTCATTTAGTTCGCGCACGATCTGTCGAAACACAACGTAAATCGCAGTTCGCAGCAAAAATATCGCAGTTCTCTGATCACGTTCGTGCGAAATGAATGATCTGTACCTTTTAAAAAATTCTCTTCTGACTCGTAGACTACGGCGTCGTCGCCGTCGTAGAACCGAGTGAGTGAACAAAATATATTTAAAAAGGGATGAATTCGGTGAATTCCATCATATTATAGCATACTTAAATAACGACTCCAAGCGATTTCATGGTTATCTACGTATGAACAAAGAAACATTTCAATATATTCTAAATACTGGACGACCTGACCTGACCAGATTTTTCGCAAGACCATATCACCTGAAGAATGATTAGTTGTAAACCTTGAGGTAAGGAAGTAAATACATTTTTTATTTAAATCTCTATTAAACTGTTCTACAATATATCTGTTCATGCTGCATTCTGTTCATCTATTAAAATTTGCTGTAACTTTTCTCGTACCATTAATTTACGATGTTTAGGGACATCTTTTAAAAATGGTAAAAGGCTCATCAAAAACTGGGTATCAGGATCATTCGCATTTGCTTTAAAGTATTTTTCCTCTTCAATCTGCAATAGTTTTGCATCAATTTCATCTGGCTTTTGTCTTTTTACCTTCTTTGTTTCTGGGGTATTGCCTTTAAGATCTCTTCGAGACATTGTACCTCTGAGAAACAGTAACATTTTAAAATAAGGCCATTTGGAATCAGGTTTTGTATCAGCTGCTTGACCTGATTTTTTCGTGTTAACTTTTTTGAGTTCTCTTCCAAATGTGTCTCTTAGCCCTCTCCACTTTTTCTTCAGCTCATCTTCTGAAAAATAGTAAAATTTATATTATTATTGCAGGTACTTAGCAACTGGTTCATCTTTCAAAACACTCGGATATTCATTCAGGATTTCAGATAATACTGTTGGTATTATTGTACATGATACATGTAAAGTAATATTACTGGACTACATTTTCCTTGATAACGTTTTTCCATTTCTAAAATACATTTTTTGATGACAATTATTCGGAAAAAAATCTAGATGCCTATGTAAAAAGTGAATTTTTAGTCACATATTGCAGCCCAGTTTTTGAAAAGAAGATATTATCCACAAGTTTTTTGAAATTATCTGCTTTTTATTCCCCAGAAAATACTCCCTTTCACACCCTCTCGACCAATTGCATTTCACTTAAGTTTCGTGTTGCATTTTGGTCGAGCTATATAACATTGTGCGTGCGACGGTAGAATTCAACGTTTATATTTTGTTAGTTAGAGTTTTTGTGTTCACTATAAATACTTGCATATTTCTGACAATGTCTTCAATTAAGAAAATACAAGTTGTTAAAGGACAGTGTCGTAATTTTATAATTAAACTGCGTGGATATTTTGAAATAAAAAATATTTATAGAAAGAAGTGACATCCAGACATCCAGATGTAAATTTTTAAGAAAAGTTAAATAACTGGCAAAGTCGCCCGGTGTGCCCGGGCTTAGCTCACGAGCGCGTGCTCGTCTTTATGACATTTGCCGCTGGAATTAGTACGTTTAGATAAAATAAAAAAATATTCTTAAACGTGGTGAAATTCTTATAAACGTGGTGAAAAAAAAAACTGGCCAAATAAACGCATAATAGCACGGGGAAAAATGTGTAAAAAAAATTATTTTTGACTTTAAAAATTCGCTAGATAATTAATTATAAGTTTTTCAAAGCAATAAAAAATCACAATCAATAGGAAAAATATCTGACTATTGATTTCAATACTCACTTTGAGCACAGCAATACTATATTTCGAGCTATAGACCGCAAAAGCCAAAAAAATGGATATTTTTTAAATCGCGAAAATCTCATAAACGAGAGCTAATCAACAAAAATCATCATCGGATTCGAATTCAGCGGCCAAACTTAGTAAAGACTGACTATCTCTGCTCTGGGTTTTAAAAAACGTAATTTTTTGTTGCTCAGTGTAATCATTATGCTAATTACAATCCGTGAAAACAAATCATCATAATCGCTTAACCGGAAGTGGGATTTTTTCCTTCTAAAAGTCAAAATCCTGCTATTGTTCTTTGTGCACAGTTTTATGACTTTTTTCAGTTTTTGGTTACTCTTCATTTTCCTACATATATGGATAAATTCATGGGTTGGCTACACCCGATTTTTTAACTTTACTGTTTCAGTTGGCGACCCCACAGAAAACCCCTCGCGGCCCCATTTGAGGTGGCGACCCATAGGTTGGAAGCCCGTGGTCTATCCTTTGGCACAAATTAATAAATAAATAAATTAGCTTAGGCCGAGCACACACTGGGTACGAATTTGTATCGTACGTATGGCATTGTCCCTCACACGTTGGCGTTGAGGAGAGAACGCCATACGTACGATACAAATTCGTACCCAATATGCGCTGGGCCTTACCTGGTATTTTCATTTCTTCAGAGATTTCCCACCATGATCTACGTTGATGGTCACGTGAGTGATAATTAGAATCACTTTGATCCCACAAACATTTGTGTCCGTGTACTAAATTAATACATGTTTCAGTCTCAATGACGCTCCGTACGAAAAAATTCGGGTGTGGCCAACCCATGACTTTATCCATATATGTATTTGAGGAATACAAAGAGTAACGAAATTATTTTTTTAAGTACGTAAGTAAATAAAACGCATGCACACCACCACACCGACCAAAATACATACATAAATATCATGAAATTACTATGTTGAGTGCGCGCGCGTATGTAAAATACGATCTTCGGCATATATTCAACTACCACTTTTGGTCGGCGGATTTTGATCAAAATCTTATCAACTCTTAATTTTTATATGAAAATTATAAATATAAATTTTCGACAAGATCGCCGGAGCAGTTTCAGAAATATTCTCTTGTAAACTTTTCGACGAAAAAAAAAAACCTACTTCCGGTTGACTAATTTTAATAATTTTTTTTTTAAATATCAATTTCACTCAGAATTACAACATTACAATATTGTGACGATACTACATATTTAAAAGGCCGAAAAAAATAAAAAACAAAAAATCGTTCAAGAGTAAACTGTCACTTTCGCTAGTCAGAAGTTGACTAAAATCACAGTATCTCTTACGGCTAACGTGAAAACTATAGATATGAAATTTTATCAAAATTCCTGGAGCCGTTTCGGAAATATTCTGTGGTAAAAGAATTTTAGAATTTTCTACAAAAAAAAAACCCTACTTCCGGTTCACTGATGTTAACCAAATTCCTTATGGCTCTTACACCTTATGTGAAAATAATAGATATGAAATTTCAGCTTGATAGACTTGATAGTTTCGGAGAAAACACACATACAGACACACACACATTAGTACACAGACATACAGACATTTTTTAGAAATCATGAAAACGTGATCAGGGGATGATACCTGATACAAATCAGTCAAAATCTCGAGGTCGAATTTTCGCACGATCACAATACTTTATCCGATTCGGATAAAGTAAAAACAAAATTCGGTCGCGTCAAACGTCGTAACACGCCCGTACACGAACGACTACTCGTACGCAACTGTGAGTTTCCATACGGCCATACTAAGGCTCGTCGCACACTGGGCACGTATTCGTGTCGTACGTATGCTGTTGTCCCTCGCTCGTATGGCGTTGTTTCTTGTTGAGGAGAGATAACGCCATTACGTGTGAGGGACAACGACATACGTACGATACGAATACGTACCCAGTGTGTGGCGGACCTTATAAAGAACAAAATAACGGTGCTCGGATTTAAAGTGCACAGAAAAATGCGCATATTGAAAAATACGCACACGGAAAAAAGCGCACATAAAATCCGCGATTCCCAGACATATGAACACAATGATAAATGAACACCCATGTATACGATTGAACACATAGACAATTGATCACAAGACAATATTATGCCGTTTTAAACTGAATTTACGTAATTATAGTGTAGGCAGATTTATATCTGGGTTGTCCAAATAGCGGCCCGCCACCTGTGGGTTGTGATTTTCACGTGCGAAAAAAAAATTTAAATTTAAATTCTATTATGAATATAATCTCAATATTCAATATTTCTTAAAAACGAAGTCACGTCTGACACAAAAGAACTTGAAAATCAAATGCAAGATCTAATAAAAATGCAATTTTTATTAGATCTTGAATTTATAACAGATATGACCATGTCTGCGTTCAATTGTACATGTGTTCATTTATCATTGTGTTCAGTTGTCTTGTGTTCATATGTCTGGTCACCAAAATCCGCACATCGAAAAATACTTTTTAAATATATTTAAATTACTACAATCTAATATGACAGAATTTAGAGATTCACTAATAAAGATTAAATATTTTTTTAGAAATGCCTACACGATCTAACTTAAATTTACAAAATAATAGAATATCTACATAATAGAACATCTTTTTTTCCACAATCGAACAATGATAGTAATCACTTTAACTATGTACAGTCTTTTTTGGCTGCGATTATTTCGTAAACGGAATAGTCCTTCAGTGTAAAATTTAAGTTTAATACACAATAAAAAAACGAAATTGCGTTAAAGGGTTGCCACATTCCAGTTGGGGGATTTTCACCAAAATCATATTATCTCTTACATCTTACATGAAAACTATAGATATGAAATTTCAACTCAATAACGAGATAGAAGAAAGGTAAGGTAAAAGCATACTTTATTATCATAAATACAAAGTCAGCAATACATAATTTGAGAAATATTATATTAGTGATACATAATTCTAATATTATAATAAGACATTATTTATTGGGATTATGTATTGAGAAACATAATACTAGATCATGATGGTGTTCTACCACATCCTGTATCTGTATATGTAACTTGGCCCAGACAGATGGAGACGTGTCTCCAATAATTATCCTCCTGAAAATGAATATTAAATTATGCTTATTGCACATTTTCTTCATCACAAAATATTTTCTGCAACTTAGTTCGCACAATCATTTTCCTCTCTTTTGGAACTTGCCTAAAATGTGGCAAGAGACTCATCATAAAATGATAATCAGCATCTTCTAACTGATTTCCCTCAATGATTGTCTGACTCATTTTTCTTCTGTATTCTTCTAACTTTTTCTTTTCTATATCTAAAAGTTTTTCTAAAGCGTTTGATTTCCGATACTTCGTGTGTTTCTTCTCACTAAACGCAAAACTATCGACTTCAGAATTTTCTGGTTGAGTTACATAATCTGTAAGCCTAGGGGCACACGTGCCGAGTGGATCCGCCCGGCACCGGGTTGGTGCCGGGTAGTAGGGGCTGTGTTGTATGGGTGAGTACTGATGGTGGCACACGTGCCGGATGAAAGCGGCCGGCGCCGGGCGGTCGCTTTCATACAACACAACGCCTACTACCCGGTGCCGGGCGGATCCACCCGGCACGTGTGCCCCTAGGCTTAGAGTTTCATTATGAATATCATTGTTGGTGTTGGTCGTTTCATTATGTTGCTCCTCATTGACTTTAATAGTCATAGACGGAGTGTCTGGAATACTACTGTTTAAATTTCTTTTAGCTAACTGATATTTGAGAAGAAATCCGTTTTCAAAACGTGACCAAGTCGATTCTTTTACAGATCCTCCTTCATCACCTGAATGTTTTTTCGGCAGTTTATTCAGTTCCTTGCGAAATTCGTTCAGCAAACCTCTACATTTATTTTTGACTGCTTCAGCTGCAAAAATAATTACATATAATACATTATTTTATAATATATATGAACGACTACGACAACATGAAGATAAATTCTTCAATTATTTTAGAATGTCAATTGCTTCTTTCGATGAATTGCTTTCCCTTTTGAAGCATAAAATTAAACGCAGTGACACGGTGATGAGAAAAAGTATTCCAGCTGAAGAAAGACTTGCTTTTACTTTAAGGTAAGCAATTATGTACATAATAAGTTTAAAGTAAGAGATTATGTATGTATATAATTTGAATGCTTTAAAAATTAAAAATAAAATATTTTTATATTTACATTTATTCAGAAAACTACAATTTTATATAAAACAAACGCTATTAAAATAAAAACTATATTACATTACTTTATCCGATTAGGATAAAGTAAAGTAATGTTGAAAATCCACATCCATTGGTTTCTCGCTCTTATTGTCGAGTTTTCTTGCCAAACTTTCAAAAAGTGCATTTCTTGCAATTTTTCAGGGCTCATTCTAGCCATAGTTGTAGCTCTTGTCTGCACTTATGTATTTAGTGCAGACAAGGATTCCGTTGACCGATACGCTCGCACACAGCCAAACAAAGCCGGATAGCGTTTACTCGTTTGCACATATGCCCATCCCCATCTGCGATCTCGCTCTAGCCGTTCTGCGTCCATGCTCACTCCAGTTAGTTCAATATGCCAACTGGTGATAGTACACGTATTGCCTTCTTTGAGATGCTGCGGATCCACTTTTCGCTTTATAATTTATTGCTCCTGCACACATCTCTATTAAAACTGTCTCTTGGAGTTTTCCACTTGCGTTGCAGTTTTTGACTTAAAAATTTAAAATATATTGTACTAAATTAGTTTTTTTATCTTGTTTCACTATTCACTTCACTATTATTATAGATGTGGAGCTTCCACAACAATATAATTAAGGATGTTTCTCAACAAATTTTGATCAATGTTAAAGAAATTATTTGCATTCCACAGCCAACAGAAGAGAAATGGGTGAACAACGCAGATGGGAAACACATCAGAATTGTTAAGCCAACTGATAGTGGCTCATTTTACCACAATTACAAAAAAAATTGCTCAATATAATCTTGTTGGCTCTATGAGACTTTTAGTACATGTTTACATTTGTGGATATAGGCTCTTTAGACATTTTTGATTAGATCGATCGACTATTTTTTAAAACAGTGTTTTGAATAAAAGGCTACAAATATACACTACATATTCCACCACCTGCGCGAATTGCAAACGATTGAAACTTATTACCATATATTTAGGAACATTGAATGTTCATTTGAAATTTTAGTGAATAAATGGAGAATCTTGCACAGACCACTTTATGTTTCGATTTTTCAATTGACATAAAGTATAACCGTGTCAATGGAAAAACTTTCTATTGACATAAAGTGTAAGTGTACTGCACAATTTTGTCGGCGAAAGAGATTAAAATAAATTTGAAAACACTTTATTACAAATAATATTGAACGAAATTCCATTCCACAAGGTGGCCGATTATTTATTAAACTCAATACGAGATCAATTTGGTGATTATTTTGTGAGCGACGAGGGAAAATTAAAATAGCAGTGGAATTAAATATAAATTCTACAAGTGAACATTTTTACTTTATCCGAATCGGATAAAGTATTGTGATCGTGCGAAAATTCGACCTTGAGATTTTGACTGATTTGTATCAGGTATCACCCACTGATCACATTTTCATGATTTCTGGAAAATATCTGTATGTCTGTGTGTCAAATCGTAAAAAAAACCTGTGTGTAAAATCGCTAATAACTCAAAAATCGTTTATCCTATTAAACTGAAACTTCATATTTATATTTTTTTTACCGGAACAAAAAAAGTATGGTTTTTACGGTGACAAAAAAGAACAGTGGAAAAATAAAATATTTATTTTTGTTGTATCTCGATATGTCGTATTATTAAATATTAATTAAATACATATAAAACAAAAATAAAAAAAAAATTATAAAAAATATATAAATACATATATGAAAGCATCCAGTCGAGGGTATCGCATGGTGGTAGATGTGACAAATTTATATTAGTTCTTGAGCTACTGTCAATGAAAGATATTTTTGTCCTGCCTGTATTTGTTGAAGCCATAACATCTTGTATAATTTCAGAGAATATTACTTTGTTAGCAAGCCAAGAAGCATAACAAACCTACTTTCAAAAACATACTTACTGTCGAATTTTCAAATTTGAAAGAAATTGTCCAACTTTTAATTTAATGCTTTTTATTACATTTTCATCAGCGTTATTTAATTTCAAATATGAGATTATGTAATCAGCCAATGTCAATTTGTAGCAGTTTTATTTCTCAAAGCATTATACAGAGTATGATTAGAAATCGATTGCAAACGCCCTAGAAAAATAATAATTTTGTAACATTTATAAAAGTCTTTTTAGCATGGTGCATAGCCATAGAATATAAATCATCAGCATTACAATACTCTTACAAGAAGACGTCGTCTTACAAGGTTTATTTGATATTGATAGATTTGTATTAAATATCAACGAAGTATAAAAGAACTACATATAAAATTAAGATGGTACTATCGTCCTCTATGAATATCCATTTCAATTTTTTTACATTTTGGTTCTACAACAGCACACACAACCTTTGAACTTGATGGTCAAACCGCAACTTCGCAAAATTTATTCGTTCGATTACAGTTCGAGTTGCAATGTTTACATCGATGCAGGGCCCATATCACACGACTCGTTAAAATTATATTTACCATTTCTAAAAGTAAATTTTGTATAGATTCATAATTTCAATACCAAAATTTTTTAATGTGAAATATACAAATATTTGCTTCGACGCACCGGATCGGTTATTTTGCCCACCGTGCACCACCACTCGATTACCGTTTATTATAAACTAGCGAATTACCCGTTAATAATCAACGACCGCTGAATTTTCAATAGCGTAAAGCTTTTTTAATATGTAGAAATCCCCACTACTTACTAAATTTTTTCTAGTGGTGGTTTGGGAGTCCAGCATGGCTTGAGGGATTCCAAAAAGGGGCCGCCGGGGCTTGAGGGGTGGTTTGGGGACCGGCGCACAGTGGACTACGTAGAACAAGCTAGCACGCACCAAGAGGTGCGCGCGGCACTTCACGCGCTGTTTCTCTTGATATACTATTCATATATTTATTTAAAACACTAAAGTGATGTATTTAGGATCTTGTCCTAGTATTTTTTTCCATATTTCATTTTTAAATATAAGTTTTTTTTTTTCAAATCACAAAGAATTAAAAGCGACTATATTATATGTATCTACATATCGTCGGTATACTGGCAGAAAACGTTAGTAAAAAAATTGGCTGTTTTAACCTAATAATGCAACTCGTTAGATTTCAACACGCTCTGTCGGTTGAAAAAACAAGCTGATTCATATTCGATTTATTTTTGACGTAATTTTAAGATGTCAATACGAATTAAGTTAGTTATGTCCTCGCTTGTTACTGGAAAAACAAATTTTCTCAAACGTTTTCTGCCAATATACCGACGATATGTACATATAATTATATATACATTAAATATTTAATATTCATAATAATATTAAACTTAAATTCATTTTATAATAGGAAGTAGAACATATAAATTATTTAACAGTACATTTTACATACATATATCCATCTACATACCACGCATATATGTAGGTATGTAGATGGATACATGTATGTAGTACCATACCAATAATAATAAATCTAAAATAAAAGTTAGTTATAATATTTTTCATGTAAAAGTGAGATATGTATCTGTAAGTATATTTTATACAAACCATTGAAATATATTTTATGCGTGGTATGAGTTTTTACAAATAGATATGTAAACTGAAATTACATTTTCAAAGTATAAACTGCAGCCCTTACTCATCACGAAGTCTATAAAATATAAAATCAAACCAATAACCTCGTACATTCTTATTGATAAACTAAAAAAAAAATATGAGTTAAAATATATTTAAAAAAATAATTTATAGACTTGTAAATATATTTTAGACGCACCTGTAATATTTGCATACACACGTACTACGTATCAGATTCACAACTAGAGTCTGATAGATTGTCCGGTGATCCTGGTGCAGAAAGTAATTTACACACAGAAGCATTTAAAATTTCGCCTTTATTTCGTCGAATTTTCCTTGCTTGAGATATTAAAGGGTCAGAAGTAGCGAGTAGCATATTTAATAAATTTTCCATTGTTGTTTTTCGAGAGAGTTCCCTGGTATGTCTCTCTCTATAATTCCTATAATCTTTGTTCCGGGCCTCCTGGGCTTCTTCTGACAGTTGGCCAATGGGAAGAATTGCATCAGCAATCACATCTGCCCCATGTACTAATATTTTATGCACCGATGAAGGCATATAGTACCATGGGTACAGTTGCAAATACAAACTCCTGGTGTCGTTTGCGAAGCAGCTAAAAGCTGTTACATTTATGGGAAAACCGCACGACAATGTTTGCAGGATTATCCCGAATCGGGATATTAATGTCTTGTCAATTTCTGTAATGTTGGCTGACATTGCTGGATTTTTAAAAAATCGACGAGCGGTATTCCCATCGTTGGTAGTCCCTTTCCCTTGTATGATGTGATCTACAATTAGTCCCATCTCTTCTTTAAATCTTTTTATAATATTAGATTTTCTGAAAGCCACTTTTAATTTGTCGGTGTCCGATCTTATCTGCCATTTTTTTATTTCCAGTTGGTAAGAAATATGTAGAAGGCATTCGAAAAACCGGATGTAGACATGTAAGGTGGAGAGTCCAAATGAATATGAGTCTACATCTGCACATTTATTCCGGTAAGATATATTGTTCATTTCCGTAGGCTTTGTTCCACAAATGTAACATTTTTGGGCAGATACACCAGTTATGGCACTGCATATCTTTCCATCTACCATCATCAATACAAGATTCGCTTTGATTTGAATTTTCTTTCCGCTGAGATTAAATTTTGTTGGTACAAGGTTGCTGACTTGATCTTCTATATTTTGAATCTCCTTTATTGTAAGGGCTGTAGTTTCTTTCTTTTGTAGGAGTTTTATGGGGTGACAAAATCTCAGAGATGATGGGACGGGATTTTGCCATAGCACAGTTTTATTATTAATCGCAGAAGGTTTTTTTACGTATATCTGCAGTGGTACAATCGATATTGAAAACATATCTGACTCACTGTGATCAGTGTCATGACTTGTAACCCTCTGCTTATATAAACTTTGGCTACTACTCCCGTCACAACCCCATTTAAAAATTATAATTAGTTCGTCTTCGAGAACAGTAAGGGCCTTGCTCCAGTACAATTTTTTGACTCTCGCATAAGCGATTGATTGTATCCACAATTGCCTGCAGTTTTATTTCTGCCGAAATTTCTGTAATATTGATTTGGTCCTTTGGTGGGTAGCATAACTTCTTCTGAGCTTGTATTACGTTGTATGGAGGACATATGAAACAGTCTTGCTCTAAGGCCTCATTTCTTATAAATGTATATGAGTATTTGCTCATTTTTCCATTTATGAAAATAGCGAGAGCGGCTTCTGGAGTAAACGCCCTAGGCTCAGATAATAATTTTGATGCTTCGTATACCCTTTTGTTTATTGAATCCATCACATTTTGTACAATTCCAGAGAATATTATTTTATTATCAAGCCAAGAAGCATATTTTTTTAGAAAATGTTTCTGATTTGAAAAACATACTTTCTGTCGAACTTACAAATTTGAATGAAATTGGCCAACTTTTATTTTAATGCTTTTAATTACATTTTCATCAGGGTTATTTAATTTCAAATATGAGATTACGTAATCAGCCAATGTCAATCTTGTGGCAGTTTTATTTATCAAAGCATTATATAGAGTATGATGAGAAATCGATTGCAAACGCCCTAAAAAAATAATAATTTTGTAATATTTATAAAAGCTTTTTCAGCATTGTGGTTCAGAGTTATCGATTTCGATACGCGAGTAAACTGCATAGCCACAGAATATAAATCATTAGCATTACAATATTACAAACAAAAGAAAAATATTAAAAGTGATGTCGTAATAATGATGGCTACATATATGTATAAGCTCTTTATTAATATAGCCAAGCCGGAGCCGCAGTTGGTTGCAGTTAGATCAGCGTTTCCCAAACTGTGGGTTGCGAGCAGATTTTTAGTGGGTCGCGAAAAATTCAAATTTCAAAATTCACATTCCAAAGAATGTGATTTTTTTTTAATTATTTAAAAATAAATATGAAAAATAATATGCAACAAAATTAAAAAAAAAAACAAGACGGCACAACAGAGAATAAATAGGATGCGTCCGAGCAAATTGCGTTGTCATTTTGTGACGAAGCATCCGGATTTTAAAAACAAGCCACTAGAACAGCTTAAGTCGTCGAAATCTAAGCTTTCGCACGACACCAGCATTAATAAAAATCTCTCCACGCCTCGTACCTGATTAGTTTGCAAATCGTGCAAGCTAGTAAGTCGCACACAATTGGCAAAACTTTAGTACTACCACCAATAAAATACACGGTTGGAATTATGTTTGATGATAAGAGCAAGAAAGAAGTATAAAATTCGTCTTTTCTTTTCGTTTTTCGAGTCATGAAGATGGACGTCGAAGAGGTTGCGCTCATGCTATACTATCGGGGGAAGCCAATTTCAGAAAGAAAAAATCTGGACGCATCCTTTCTTAGGAAGTCACAGTCTGTCTGGAGTTTTTAATACACTATACTCCAGGGGTTCTTAACCTTTTGCGGTAGCGGGGGCATTTGAGATTTAGGATAATAGTCGCGGGCGAACGCCGGATTTTTAAAATAAACATGATTTAATACACAAAGTAATACACGTTTATTTTAGTTAAAAAATGTTGGTCAAAAAATTCACTTGGCACTAAATTTTACTAAAAACTAAAAACACTTATTATAGTATACAGTCAATATTTCTGCTTAGTGTGGTATGCTTCGAAGCACGGCACAACACGAGTTGAGGGATATTCTCCAGTGGTATTCTCCATATTCTCCAAGTAATGGTCCCCAGTTATCCGAGAAGGTGGTGAACTGGTCCGAGGGCGTTTTCTTTTCTGTGCTTGTTCTTTTTTGTGTTTTGGTATAAGTTGCCTTATAACTTCCAATTGGAATTCTTTAAAAATGAAAAATAAAAATTTTTTATATTCAAATTTATTCAGAAAACTACAATTTAAATTTAAACATTACAAAAACTATTAAAATAAAAATTATTATTGTCAAAAATAATTAAAAAATTTCAAGCCAAAATTACAGAAGAATCATCACTTTATTACATGGAGTGGATGGTGGGGACTGTGCATATGTATCTGGGGCGGAATAAATAGGATTGGGAACGAATGAAACTGATGCAGGGTTAACAGTAAAATGTGGAGTGTATTGATTTTCATTTTATCGACTTATGATGTTAATGGGAATAAGGGTAATGTTGATATTGTGTATGAAGACCATTTCTACTTTCGCGTCCAATTTATGATTGGCTGGAATATTTTGAAAATCCCCACGCAGCGATAAGAGAAATAATTTATCATCGTCCATGGAGTTCATTGTTTTCTCAATTATTTTATTTTCGACTTTTCTTGCCAAAATTTCAAAGAGTGCATTTTCGGCCGATACCTTATTCCTTTTTGTAGGTGGTTTGCTGATAACTGGTCGTCTGATGGGCGTTGTCGTTGTCGGGGCGATAATTAATGATTTGTGCGGTAATTCTTCTGGGCTCATGCTCGCCACAGTCGTATCTCTTGTCTGGGCTAATGCACTTAAAAAAGGTGATAGTTAGGGTTGCCAACAGGTCTCTTTTAGAGAGAACATGTTCTCTTTTTTAACACAATTCTTTTGTTATCTATCTTTTTTTATATATGTATGTATGTATACTCAGATTGTTCTCTTTTTCAATTTCGCCATCTTTGAATTATTTTAAGTTTTAAGCAAAAACTCGTAAATAAATATAACTATGTGATAGGCAAGTGAAATCACGTTCTCGCCTTGTGATTGGGTCACTCCACGCTTACAAACATCAATTTATTTTGCAATACCTGGCCAAAATGTCAATGTATAATAGAAAGAATATTTTCCATGATCAGCGAACAGTGGACCAAAGAAATAAAAGAAAATAAGTAAATTTTAGACCAAATTAGCAGTGTAGATAAATATAGCAAAATGATGAAAATATGAATGATGATTGAATTATTTTTTTTAAGCGCAACTTGAAAATTAAGAAAATTTAATATGAATTTTTTTTTTCTTAACACCTGACAACCCTAGTGATAGTAGATGTATTGCCTTCTTTTGAGATACTGTGGATCCACTTTTTGCTTTGTTGTTCCTGCACACCTCTCTATTAAAGCTCTCTCTGAATTGTTAAGCCAACTGATAATGATTCATTATACTACAATTACAGAAAATATTGCTCAATAATCTTGTTGGCTCTATGTGACTATAAGTACACTAGTGTAAGCCCGTTGAATATCAACGCCCGCTGAATTTTAAATATCGTAATAAAGATCCCCATTACCCAAATCGATCGATCCCCGATACCCACTCAAAAAAATATTTTTTTTTTACTTTACTATTTATATAATAATTATTAATTATTATATATATAATAATTTTGTAAGTGATTTTGTAAAAATCAAAAAAAAAAAAAAATTAATTTTTTTTTTTTTTTTTACTTACAAAATTATAATTATAATTATTATATATATAATAATTAATAATTATAATATAATAAAAATAAAACTGGGTATTAATTAAATTATCGAAATTATCATTTCCATTTGTCAATTAGATGGCGCTTTATAAAGTTTTTTTTTTTTATTACAACTCACTTACAAAATAGCAGAATATTATTATATAAAATAATTAATAATTATATAAAATAATTAATAATTATATAAAATAATTAATAATTATATAAAATAATTAATAAAATAATTATAATTAAATATAAAAGTTTTTTTTTTTAAAAAAATTAAAAAAGCGCTTTACGTAATTTAAAATTCAGCGGGCGTTGATATTCATATTCAACATTACAACATTACGATTACGATATTGATATTCAACAATAGTAAAGTAGAAGTCACTTTGAAGTGAATTTGTCACTTCGTGTCTTACGTATGGCGTTGTCTCTTTCTGGCATGCGGTGCGGCGGCTTTTGGGCCTTATAAAAAAAACCGACATTCCGAGTGCCAAACCTTTGTTTATTCCTTTGAATATTCCCACCGACCCCAACTTATCTCTGCCCAAGAAATTACCGTTCGTTACTTGCATTACTAAGATTACATTATTAAATTTAATATTTTTTTTTAGTAGGTACGGGTGATAAACGCTCCGTTGATACTCAACGGGCTTACACTAGTTATATATAATAGCCGAAATCCGTCTGTCTGTCTGCTGATAACGCTCGCTCACGAAAAATTATTAAAAAACCACTAGAACGAGTGGGGGATCGAACCCACGACCTTAGGCTCAAGAGTCATCGCACTAATGCTATACACTATCGCCCGGCCATGAGTTTGTCCTTTAGTTACATTATCTATAGTTACAATAAATAGGAAATGAGGAAAAATAATTAAAATACCAGATTGTGCGGGATTCGAACCCACGACGACAGTTGTTAGTCGAGCATGCTAACGTATCGGCTACGGCGGCTTGGTGAGAGAGACCTTTTTTACCCATATAAGCGGTCTGGACTGCTACCTGGACTGAACCCACCCCCCCCCCAACTTATCTCTGCCAATCGCTGCCTTGCATGACTAAGAAATTACCGTTCGTTACTTGCATTACCAAGAAAAACTGTTGCTTTCTTTACGAAGTTCCTCTTCTTAGTTTAATTTAAATTATATGTATATTTTACTCCTGTATTGATATCTTCTCTATTTGTATAAAAGCCTTTTTATGTAAGTTCTATAACTATTGACATTTTTATTTAAGTTACATTACATCATTCTGACACTAAAACGATTTTAACCACTTAAATGCCGGAGGAAAAAAGTCAAAAGAGCCCTCCAGGCCGGAGATGTTTAAAAATTTTTTTAGACGCAAGTCCGTGCAAAAAAAAAAAATCAATATTTTTTTATCCATAATATAGACTACGTCTTTAATTTTCAGTCATTAGTACATTATAAATACGCATATTTGTGTTCTGATAATAGGGCTGCCACAAATTTTTTATAAAAAAAAAAAAAGTATTGTAAGACGACATCACCAGCTAATCATTAATTTGACAGTTGGTACACCCCTCGGGCCTATCCTAACTCTGGCAAACTCGCGCAAGTTCCAGATCTGGCAACCCCGCGCAAATCAAACCCCTACCGAGAGTTTCAAACTCTCGGTCATTCTCATCTCGATCAGCAACCAGACCAGACCTTCATCTCAAACCCCTCACGGTAACCCACTTTTTGAAAACTATTCAATTCAACTCAACCCGAGAGACGCCTTCTTCGTATCTTCGAAAACGGAGAAGACGTGATCTTACAGTATGTAAATAGTTGTTCATTATTATAATGTAGTCGGGGCCGTAGTAATTCATTGTAAATATGTAAGGATATAGGGTTGCCACATCAAAAAACATATTATAAAAAAAAAATTGTACTCACGATTTTGAAATTGAGTTATCTACATATATATATATGTGGTCAGACGAGTAAGTTCACGGGATAAAATTTTTAGTTTTTGTAAACAGGGTTGCCACACACAAAAAGTAATACACGTTTGTTTTAGTTAAAAAATATTAGTCAATAAACTCACTTAGCACTAAATTTAACTAAAAACTAAAAACACTTATTATATAGTATACAGTCAATATGTCTGCTTCGTGTGGTATGCTTCGAAGCATGGCACAACACACAACGGAACGTCACATTGTTTACAAAAGTATTTGGTTTCTTTCCGCTTTTTTTCCTGAATGGTAGTGTTAGAACAAACATGGCATCTCTTCCACGAAGTCGAGCGGTTTTGAGTTGGGGGATATTCTCCAAAGTAATGGTCCCCAGTTATCCGAGAAGGTGGTGAACTGGTCCGAGGGCGTTTTCTTTTCTGTGCTTGTTCTTTTTTGTGTTTTGGTATAAGTTGCCTTATAACTTCCAATTGGAATTCTTTAAAAATGAAAAATAAAAATTTTTTATATTCAAATTTATTCAGAAAACTACAATTTAAATTTAAACATTACAAAAACTATTAAAATAAAAATTATTATTGTCAAAAATAATTAAAAAATTTCAAGCCAAAATTACAGAAGAATCATCACTTTATTACATGGAGTGGATGGTGGGGACTGTGCATATGTATCTGGGGCGGAATAAATAGGATTGGGAACGAATGAAACTGATGCAGGGTTAACAGTAAAATGTGGAGTGTATTGATTTTCATTTTATCGACTTATGATGTTAATGGGAATAAGGGTAATGTTGATATTGTGTATGAAGACCATTTCTACTTTCGCGTCCAATTTATGATTGGCTGGAATATTTTGAAAATCCCCACGCAGCGATAAGAGAAATAATTTATCATCGTCCATGGAGTTCATTTTTCTCAATTATTTTATTTTCGACTTTTTTTCTTGCCAAAATTTCAAAGAGTGCATTTTCGGCCGATACCTTATTCCTTTTTGTAGGTGGTTTGCTGATAACTGGTCGTCTGATGGGCGTTGTCGTTGTCGGGGCGATAATTAATGATTTGTGCGGTAATTCTTCCGGGCTCATGCTCGCCACAGTCGTATCTCTTGTCTGGGCTAATGCACTTAAAAAAGGTGATAGTTAGGGTTGCCAACAGGTCTCTTTTAGAGAGAACATGTTCTCTTTTTTAACACAATTCTTTTGTTATCTATCTTTTTTTATATATGTTTGTATGTATACTCAGATTGTTCTCTTTTTCAATTTCGCCATCTTTGAATTATTTTAAGTTTTAAGCAAAAACTCGTAAATAAATATAACTATGTGATAGGCAAGTGAAATCACGTTCTCGCCTTGTGATTGGGTCACTCCACGCTTACAAACATCAATTTATTTTGCAATACCTGGCCAAAATGTCAATGTATAATAGAAAGAATATTTTCCATGATCAGCGAACAGTGGACCAAAGAAATAAAAGAAAATAAGTAAATTTTAGACCAAATTAGCAGTGTAGATAAATATAGCAAAATGATGAAAATATGAATGATGATTGAATTATTTTTTTTAAGCGCAACTTGAAAATTAAGAAAATTTAATATGAATTTTTTTTTTCTTAACACCTGACAACCCTAGTGATAGTAGATGTATTGCCTTCTTTTGAGATACTGTGGATCCACTTTTTGCTTTGTTGTTCCTGCACACCTCTCTATTAAAGCTCTCTCTGAATTGTTAAGCCAACTGATAATGATTCATTATACTACAATTACAGAAAATATTGCTCAATAATCTTGTTGGCTCTATGTGACTATAAGTACACTAGTGTAAGCCCGTTGAATATCAACGCCCGCTGAATTTTAAATATCGTAATAAAGATCCCCATTACCCAAATCGATCGATCCCCGATACCCACTCAAAAAAAAATTTTTTTTTTACTTTACTATTTATATAATAATTATTAATTATTATATATATAATAATTTTGTAAGTGATTTTGTAAAAATCAAAAACAAAAAAAAATTAAAATTTTTTTGTTTTTTTACTTACAAAATTATAATTATAATGTAGCGTTGTGAGACCGCGTGGCGATCCCGCCAAAATAGACCAATGGCGTTCTGATCGCCTACTATAAATAGAGGCACGATTGGCCTCAGAGATCATTCTCGCTCAGGATGCTGGACCGAACGGACCGTTCGGCTCCAGTGGAATAAACCTCTTACAACCAACTTCGATCTTTCTCTCCGTTCACGGAACCACCCTTCCTGCCCACGCAACACTGGTGTCAGAATGGTCAAGACAAGAGGCAAGCAGGTGTCACCGGCGATCCAGGAGACACCACAAAAGGAGCAGAATCGGGAGGAGGTCCGTCCAAACGGGTCAATTGCAGGGACAATGACTACACCGAGACGGACGGAAACTGTGGCACAGAGCGACTTACGTGCCGAATTGAGGAAGTCAAAAGCTGTTATCACAGCTAGTATCGGTTGAAAGACACGGGGGGGTCACAGTCGTTTCACGATTGCTTCCCGAACAGTCGGTTGCATCGGTCACATCTGTTACGCAAGGGCTGGAAGCGATACCGTTATTTCAACATTCCGCAAATGACGCAGCACCCAAGGCCACCGAAGGGGAAGCGGTACCACTATTACGACATTCCACAGATGACGCATCACCGAAGGCCACCGACGTCACGGAGGAAGACTTCGGGACACGGATACGACATCGTATAGAATATCCAACATTCGACGGAACAGAGTCCTGGGAAGAATTTCTGGCCCGTTTTAAATTCACGGCAAAGCTGCATGATCATGAAAAAAAAAAAAATCTTGCAATACGCTTGTGCTCCACAATGAGGTCAGCGGCAATGACCTACGTATGTCGTTTACCTGTGACGACACAGGAAAATTTCGAACAGCTGATCTCGAAATTAGCAACACGATACGGGAACCGCACGTCAGTATACGAGCATTTTGAGAAGGCGGTCGGAAACAAATGGAAGGCCAACACCGGTGAGCTGACGGCGCACGTAGACGCAATCACAAAACACGCCGAGTTGGCGTTCGCCGGGGTAGCATTGGCACCAGAAGCTTTGGAAAGGTTCATTTTGTGTGCTTTCGTAAACACCATTACCGATGCAGATGTAAGAGCAGCTGTCGCATGTCTCGATCCAGCCACCGCTCTTCCAGAAGCCGTAAGAATCGCAGAGGCGGTCTACCAGTCGAAACTTTTCGCGCGCAATGCATCCAATGCTTCAAGTAATGTGCGGCAGCCTACCGTCACTACAGCTGCGGCCGGTGGCGCTACAGTCGCCGGTCGACCGGAGACATCTGGCGGACAGAAACCACGATACGCGAACACGAAGTTAACACGCACACCACCGCGACCATTTCACACCCCAGAATGCTGGAATTGCGGAAAGAAAGGTCACATCAGTCAGTATTGCCGACAAACAAAACTCGACGACTCGTTGACGACAAAGACGACAAAGACGAATCAAGCGAAGCGGCGTCGGAAACGAGCAGTGATCGGTCGAATACGGGCTCAACCGATCACTAAACGAACGAAAAGACCCGGAGTTAAAACAATCGGCACTCGCGGATCACCGCAAATAAAAGGAAAAATAGGCGGAATACCGTGTCATATGGTGTGTGACACCGGGTCAGAAATTACAGTTATAAACACGACCTTTTCGCCCGAATTCCTTTCGACCGGTTTGAAGTCATAAAAGGGCGCTGTACAAAAGCACGTCAAGCATCGGACGCATACCTCCATATCAACAAATGGATACGCGTTAAAATCGAAACCCAAACCAAAACATTTACATGGGAAGTCGCAGTTGCAGCGATTCGCGACAGAGTGCTTTTAGGAGTGGATTTTTTAAGGCATGCCAAGACGGACATATTGTTAACGGAGCCGGAAGTAGTAGTAACAATTCGGAGAACCATCCAAGAATCACCCCATCCGAAGTTAGCGGCGTTAATGGAAACCACAACCGATGATCTTCAACCGGATGTCCGGCAGCAGCTAGCCGAAATGTTGCAACAAAATGGAAAAGCATTTGCGCGCGACCAAGACGACCATGGACGAACCAACACCGTGGTACACACGATTAACGTAGGCGACGCCAGACCAATTAAACAGGCACCGAGAAGAACACCGTTAGCCAAGAAAGGAGAAGTTCGCCAGCTGATCGAGGACCTTCAACGACGAGGCGTCATCGAACCAGCTTTCGGCCCATGGGCATCTCCCATTGTACTGGTAGATAAAAGGACGGATCATCACGCCTGTGCGTGGACTATCGTCGTTTAAATGCAGTCACCAAGATTGACTCGCATCCCATCCCAAGGGTAGACGACACGCTCGATCAGTTGGCCGGGGCACGTTATTTCAGTACATTGGATTTACAGAGCGGCTATTGGCAGGTACCAGTGGCACCAGAGGACCGAGAGAAGACAGCCTTTGTAACAGAACACGGCCTGTTCCAGTTCAAAGTAATGCCGTTTGACTGTGTAATGCACCTGCAACGTTCGTGCGATTGATGGAACAGGTCGTCGGGGATATGAAGAACAATGTGCTGGTGTATTTAGATGACATAATAATTCACAGCCAGACATTACAGCATCACATAGAGCAACTAGAAAAAGTACTACGACGGGTACAGGCCGCTGGATTGAAGTTGAATGCCGACAAATGTAAAATCTTCAGAAAGGAAGTCGAGTTCCTGGGACATCGAGTGTCTCCCGAGGGAATCACCACTGATCCACGAAAGATCCGAGATGTCAGAGACTGGGACGTCCCGAAAACAAAAACGCACGTGAGGAGTTTTTTAGGGCTAGCCACGTACTACAGGCGTTTTGTACTCGATTTCGCTAAGATAGCGAAACCTCTACACAAGCTGACGGAGAAGGATACAGCGTTCGAGTGGACTCCGGAATGTCAAAAGGCATTCGACCTCTTGAAAGATGCGTTGATAACGGCCCCGGTAATGACACATCCACGACCCGATGGTCACTTTATCCTCGACACAGACGCCAGCCAGCACAGCATCGGAGCAGTATTATCCCAACTGCAGGAAGGGGAGGAGCGAGTTATCGGGTACTTCAGCAAAACGATGAGCAAGACGGAAACCAACTATTGCGTTACCCGGAAGGAACTACTTGCCTTGGTGAAAGCAGTACAGCACTTTCATCACTACCTGGCGGGGACTCCGTTCACCCTGAGAACAGACCACTCGGCGCTGACGTGGATGAGAAATTTTAAAACCAGAAGGACAACTTGCTCGATGGCTGGAGGTGCTAGGACAGTACAACCTAAACATCATCCACCGACCGGGACAAAACATGGCAATGCCGACGCATTATCACGAAGACCATGTCAAACGGACTGCCCGAAGTGTTCACGACTAGAAAGGCGAGACCAAGAAGCAGACCACGAAGAAGAAGAAGAAGCTACGGTAGCATTAGTGGGGATCCAGACAGATGACATGATTGATGCGACAATTCAGAAAGTGATCGACTGGAAGCAGAACGGACAACGACCACCATGGGAGGAAGTGTCCGCCGAGGAGCCCGAGGTCAAAATACTCTGGGCACAGTGGGATACACTCGAAGTGAAGGATGGCAAGCTTTATCGTTCCTGGGAAAGCAACTCCGGGAACCGACAAGTAAAGCAACTTGTACTGCCAAAGGAAAAAAATCAAAGATATCCTGTGGGAATTCCACACCGCACCCACGGGTGGTCACTTCGGCATAAATAAAACGTACAAAAAATATTCGACAGAGATATTATTGGCCAACTTGTAGGGCCGATGTAACCCACTGGTGCGAACAATGTACGGAATGCGCGGCACACAATGGACCCCACCAGAGGAATAGGGGAGCACTGCGTCAATATATCTCTGAGCACCCTTAGAGCGAATGGCTGTTGACATTCTTGGACCACTACCTGTCACTGAGCGAGGGAACCGGTACATCCTCGTCGCCATGGATTACTTCACCAAATGGCCAGAAGCGATCGCCCTTCCGAATCAAGAGGCTGAAACAGTGGCTGAAGCTCTAGTAAACCAAGTGTTCACCCGACTAGGTGTACCTGACGAATTACACTCAGATCAGGGTCGCAATTTTGAATCAAAATTGTTTCGCCAAACACTAAGTCTTATGGGGATACGAAAACGAGGACCACCCCTTTATAGACCACAGTCAGACGGCATGGTGGAGAGGCTAAACCGGACGTTGTTAGCCCATTTAACCAAATTCGTGGCAAACCAACAGACGGAATGGGATTCATTCGTGCCACATTTCCTCATGGCATATAGAGCTGCGCAACATGATTCAACAGGAGCATCACCAGCTGCAATGATGTATGGTCGGGAGCTCCGCGTACCAGCCGACCTGATGTACGGAGGGGCCCCCACCCGACAATGGGCCACAAGAACCACACCAACACACCACTCAGTTGATCGAGCGAATGGCAGAAGTTCATAGATTCGCCCGAACCCACCTACGAATGCAGCACAACCGCATGAAAGCACGGTACGACGTCCGTGCAACGGAGCCCCGGTATGAAGAAGGCGACCGAGTGTGGTTGTACAATCCAGCCAGATACGTGGGACGCTCCCCAAAGCTGCAGTCCTTCTGGGAAGGACCATATCGGATTGTGAAACGGATCAGCGACGTCGTGTACCGCATCAGAAAAGAGTCTGGAAACTCTACACGCTGCGTAGTGGTACATTTAGATCGATTGGCTCGATACAAAGCCACGACAAGTGAGACACAACAGTGATGTGTGCTAATTATGACTTTACTATTTGTTTATGTGTATTTGTTGAATTTGAACTAATTGTAAGGTTATTTTGTAATTGATTTGAACTACTTGTATATTTCCCACTACTGCTATAGTGCCGAGATTTATGTATGTGTTTAAGGCTACGTGTATATTTACTATTTGTTTATGTGTATTTGTTGTATTGGAGCTACTTGTAAGGTTATTTTATAATTGATTTGAACTACTTGTATATTTCGCACTATTGCTATACTGATAAATGGATACATATATGTATGTGTGTATGTCGATCGAGACGATCTCCTCTAAAGAGAGGGGCAATGTAGCGTTGTGAGACCGCGTGGCGATCCCGCCAAAATAGACCAATGGCGTTCTGATCGCCTACTATAAATAGAGGCACGATTGGCCTCAGAGAGTATTCTCGTTCAGGATGCTGGACCGAACGGACCGTTCGGCTCCAGTGGAATAAACCTCTTACAACCAACTTCGATCTTTCTCTCCGTTCACGGAACCACCCTTCCTGCCCACGCAACAATAATTATTATATATATAATAATTAATAATTATAATATAATAAAAATAAAACTGGGTATTAATTAAATTATCGAAATTATCATTTCCATTTGTCAATTAGATGGCGCTTTATAAAGTTTTTTTTTTTTATTACAACTCACTTACAAAATAGCAGAATATTATTATATAAAATAATTAATAATTATATAAAATAATTAATAATTATATAAAATAAAAATATAAAAGTAAAAAAATTTTTTTTTTTGTTTTTTTCTCTTAAAAAAATCTCTATTAAAAAAAAAAGCGCTTTACGTAATTTAAAATTCAGCGGGCGTTGATATTCATATTCAACATTACAACATTACGATTACGATATTGATATTCAACAATAGTAAAGTAGAAGTCACTTTGAAGTGAATTTGTCACTTCGTGTCTTACGTATGGCGTTGTCTCTTTCTGGCATGCTGTGCGGCGGCTTTTAGGCCTTATAAAAAAAACCGACATTCCGAGTGCCAAACCTTTGTTTATTCCTTTGAATATTCCCACCGACCCCAACTTATCTCTGCCCAAGAAATTACCGTTCGTTACTTGCATTACTAAGATTACATTATTAAATTTAATATTATTTTTTAGTAGGTACGGGTGATAAACGCTCCGTTGATACTAGCCGAAATCCGTCTGTCTGTCTGCTGATAACGCTCGCTCAGGAAAAATTATTAAAAAACCACTAGAACGAGTGGGGGATCGAACCCACGACCTTAGGCTCAAGAGTCATCGCACTAATGCTATACACTATCGCCCGGCCATGTGTTTGTACAACCTTTAGTTACATTATCTATAGTTACAATAAATAGGAAATGAGGAAAAATAATTAAAATACCAGATTGTGCGGGATTCGAACCCACGACGACAGTTGTTAGTCGAGCATGCTAACGTATCGGCTACGGCGGCTTGGTGAGAGAGACCTTTTTTACCCATATAAGCGGTCTGGACTGCTACCTGGACTGAACCCACCCCCAACTTATCTCTGCCAATCGCTGCCTTGCATGACTAAGAAATTACCGTTCGTTACTTGCATTACCAAGAAAAACTGTTGCTTTCTTTACGAAGTTCCTCTTCTTAGTTTAATTTAAATTATATGTATATTTTACTCCTGTATTGATATCTTCTCTATTTGTATAAAAGCCTTTTTATGTAAGTTCTATAACTATTGACATTTTTATTTAAGTTACATTACATCATTCTGACACTAAAACGATTTTAATACACCTCGCATTTATTTTTAATTTCCCTATATTTGGTTCAGCGCCATCTATACAACAACTATAAAAACTATTAAATTTAATATTATTTTTTAGTAGGTACGGGTGATACTCAACGGGCTTACACTAGTGTATAAAATAAATGTACTGCATAAATAAAATAAAGGGAGGGAAAATTAGAATGGCAATGGAATCAAATATAAATTCTACACGTGAACATCGATTCTTATAGATTTTGCTGTATAAATAAAATATGTAAATGTTTTTTTTAAACTTACCAATTTTGTTTTTCTCCTTTATCGAATTGTCGGCAGAACTTGGAAAACATGTTAGACAAATCTCAGTCTAAGCATTTTTTCTATTTATCATATCACTGTAAGATGAGCAGGTGTAATCCCAAATACAGGGAAAGTATTTTATTGCACTGGTGAAAATATAAACTTCCAAAGAATCGTCATCCATGGTGGCAAAACGCGGAACAATCAAACGTCAACGTGTGTTTCACAAAATATCATCCGCACGGGAGTGAGATGGTCAAGATGAGGAGTCAAGGGCGAGGGGTGAAGGGTCAATTGCTCCATGTGTTGCAGATGCACACCAACAGATAAAAACGCGGTAGCTCTCAAACACAGCCGACCACACATGTAGTCCATGTCCGAGTGTTGTAATGTATGTACATAATTACGTACAATTCTATGGTCTGCTGAAACGCGGCTTCAAAAAGCTGCCCTGTTGGACCGCCGCCGACCACAAAAAGAGGTTCGTGTATTGCCAGCCTTATATGCAACCTGATCAACAATTGTCAACAACTTACCTTCTCCACCAAGCTCATTTGATCGACAAACGTGTTGACAGGTTACTTAAGCCAGTCGCATATACAATATACTGTGTTGATATGTTCATTTTTCTCCAGTGTGATAGTTAACACTAATTCTAAATTATTATGCTCACCTTGAACTGGGGTATTGCAGGTGGCTGTCGATGAATCGGTGTCAGATGGCGATTTACTCGTGCCAAGTTCATCATCCCAAATTAAATCGTCTAGTATAACTTCTTCCGTTTTGATATCACAGCACTGGCCCAAATTCGACCTTCGCGTTTCATCACTTTGAATACAGGTCTTTTTAAAATCCGTGAACAATTCCAGATTGGACTCGCACGACGAGCAAATCTTGTCCGGCAGCCGGTCGTGTTTTTCCACCTGAAATAAAAAGGCAAATCACCGTAATTAGTCTGTGAATATGTGATTGAGATGGCAAGATCATCACTAAGCTAATTGGTGAACCAGCCTGTAGGTGACAGCAGCTCCAGATTCGTTGCACCAACGAGTGAGGGTAGTCATGGATGGAGACAAATGTCTCGGCTGGTGAAGAAGTAAGACAAAGTCGACACTCCATCGTGCTTTACTTGTTACTTCTCGCTGACACCGAATCGTCACTCAGCGAAGTATTGACACAATGGCGTGCCCACGTTTCCAAGCAACCAGCTTTCCCACTTTTTGTTAATAACAACTAGTTTGCTGACCATAATAACACAAAGTTTGAATAATCGTTTTTGAAATTTCAATTTCGCATGAACGGACCACTGTTGACTGAATTTGCGCCTCAGAAAGTGGTCCGTGGCTTAATATTCAAATTATTTTAAAATTAAAAAAAACACTGAAATTTGCGGAATTTTGATTTTTCAGCTATTTTTGAGAGTATTTTCATTCCTACCCAGGAGAGGAATGAAAGCTCTATAAGAGAGGAATGAAGTGTTTCCCAAAAAAATTGCAATAATTCGTTAGATATGCTTCCAAATTGCATTCAAGGCGATATTTTGAGGGATTTGAAAAATCTAATGGAGTCTTTTGATGATTACTTTCAACCTTACTTAAAAATGTAGGGTGGATAAGAAATTTTTTCAGTTTTAATTTGAACTCCATGGATGATGCTGCCATGGAGAAGGACGACTTCATCGATTTACAGAGCAAACAAAGTTCTACTGAAGCAAGAATTCTCAAATGGAAACCTTGTTGAATTTTAGTGCTCTCAGACAGTTTAGAAAACTGTCTGCCAATCTGGATTTTCAAAATTTAGTCAGTATCAAGATAGGAATTTTTTGAACCTCAAGACATATTTTAAAATATCTTATAGCCTATACATAATTATGTGATGGTTTTTGCCAAATAGATAATGATTAAAAAATTAGTATCTAATAAAATTCACCACAAACAGCATAATTGCCCTAGCTGTACTATCGCTTACCAAAAAAAAAAAAAATTCGGGTGTGGCCAACCCGGTTCCATGACTAAACAGAACATGATAAAAGAGAACATTGTAGATATCGTTGTTATCGTGTGTAGATATGGGAACTAATGCCTACGAATTTAAACTTTGTTTTTCGAGTTTATTAAATACTTTATTTTGAACGAATTTACGGTTAGAAGCGAGGTGAGCAGACATGCATGTCACTAGTGTTCCCCACCCTGCGTTCGGGGATGAAGCGCAGTGTTGCCACACGCAGAATGCGGAGGCTGGAGTGGGGAACTCCTACAACATGATAAAAGAGAACAGCGAAAAACAGAGACATCGAATTTCGCAAATATTTTTTTATGATATTCAATTTTGAAAAAGACCGTTCAGATTTTGCAACTGTAATTGGAAGTGTCAGTTGAAGTAATAATGTGGTTATTAAGTCCGAAAAACTAGACGCTAGTAGTGTTGTAAAATTCTCGGGAATAATCTTTTTGAGAATATTCTTGAGAATACGTACTTAAAAAATTAATTACTCTTTGTATTCCTCAAATATATGGATAAAGTCATGGGTTGGCCACACCCGAATTTTTTTAATGCAGAGGCTACTTTCTATTGTCTTGATAATGTTAAGAAAAAAAAAAAAAGAATGAATATATTAGTAGGTACATATTAGCACTTGCAATAAATTTGCTTAAATCTTAAATCTTCTAAATTTTGATAAAAAATCGTCAAAATCTTTATTTTAAAATTATTATTTTTTCCTTTCAAATAACAAATTCCTAAGTAACTCATTATTTTTGAAAATGCGTTAATTTACGTAAGCAAATTTTTTTTATAGACTTGCGTAGTTTCTCAACTAAACCAGTTTTATTGCAATTCCTTAGCTGAAAAACCGTATCTGCATCTTGATATGTTGAATTTGTAAAGTATTAATAAAACTTTTTCTCTGTATAGGCAGATACGTTAGATTTAATAACTTAAAAATCACTTTTGGATCTTCATCCAAAATATATATATAAATACATTAATTTTGATATGAAAAATCTCAAAAATATATCCGCAAAACCCCTGAAACACACAACTCGTTTACCCATTTTTTGTCAGTTACGTTAAGTGAGCTTATGAACGGCAGTATGGTAGCGCTACCTCCATGTATATTATTCGCGATATCCTGATTGGGTTGAGAAGTAGAGGCAATTTTAAATAATTTTAATAGCGGGGCTGCCAAGTGATACGGTGTGTATTTATAGATATAAAGATTATTTGGACTAGATCGAGATTGAACTGGTATAGGATGGGAACCTAAAGTATGTGAAAGCGGATTGATGCGGCGATAACAATAATTTCCTGGCATAAGAAATTATTTCAGGGCTATAAATTGTGAAAAATGCGTTTGGTATTTTTGGTTTTAACACATTACAATGTGTCGTCGTCAAAATGAAATACTTCGATATACTGCAAACTGAGTTTAATTATTAGGTGGATCCCACACCACGGCATGATCCACTTATCCTATAATGTGGTTTAAAAAATTGTTTTTCCAAGCTATTTAGGATATTTTAATATTATTTTTCAAATTTATATTTGGAATTATTCAGAACTGAATTTTATAAGTATGTATGTAGAAGTTTTTCTTTTCCAATAGGTGTCATTTGTTAGTTTATTTTTGATGTAGATACATACATATGTACATACATAGATATGTATTTATTTACTTTTCGATCTTTTTCCTTACTTATTCTATTTTATTTTTATTTGATAAATTTAAGTGTTAATGTTAGCGGATCAAGTTCATATAATCTATACTGAGATAAATCTTACACTGGGAAAATTGTGGAAAATTACCAATCCTCTATTCAGTTTGGGTCAAGAAACTATAAAAAAAACTATATACATATATGGATAAAGTAATAATAATAGAACAAAAATTCAAAAAATAAATATTATTGACACATTTAACATTGGAAAAATTATATGGCAACTGTTTACGTGGCAGTTGTGAATTACAAGCCAACAAAAAAAATACTTAAATGTAACATTAACTATACTCTATCCAACTCAAGGAGAAACCTAGTCTTGACCGATTTAGAATCGATCTACGCAGACTACCTGGGTCTGAACCAATGAGCTTCTCCACCGTGTCAGCTTCTTGGAATAAACAATAACCAAAGATGCGAATCTCGGACAGCCACAAACCTCTTTTTTTTAGTTGTGCGATAATAAGGTACATTTTATGATGGATAGAGTATGATTTATATATAAACATCTTTTATATGAAAAATTTTCTCTCTTGGCATTTACATAATATCTAATATAAAAATTAAGAATAAAAACATATAAAAAATAAAAATGAAAATACACATAGTACCTATTGCACTGCACACCTATACACTGCCGTCCTAAGTCCATATTAATAACATAACTGACAAAAATTACGAAAATGAGTTAGGTGTGTTTTAGGGGTTATGGGAGTGTATTATTGTGATTTTTCATATCAAAATTAATGTATCTTCATCCAAAAGTTACTTTTTTGAGCTATTAAATCTAACGTATCTGCATGCGCCAAGAAATATTATCACCAATACTTTTCGAAAATAACGTATCCAATATTTACTTCGGTCATTACCTTATCATGAAATATTGAAAAGACTGAATCTCTCCACATTGGAGACGAGGAGATTAAGAAGTGATTTAATTGAAGTATTCAAAATAATAAATAATTCATGTGAAATGACCAACCTCATTATGTTCAATGAGAACCCTCATCTAAGAGGTCATACTCATATAATGTCATATAATGAATAATGAATCTTTTCAAATAGAGTGATTGAAATTTGGAATAGTCATATGTATATGTACAATATGAAGTGACGTAACTACTAACGTAACTACTAAAGTATTCATTTTTTTTAATTTTTTCCTTAGAATTATCAAAACACAATAGAAAATAACCTCATGCACTAAAAAAAAGTTTAAATAAATCAGTAATATATGAAGAAAAACACAAATTTAGAATAAAACTTTCAAGTCCATTTATCTCGATATTGTTGTTTTGTCAGTTACGTTAAGTGGGCTTAGGACGGCAGTACAGGTGAAAGATACCTGTTTTTTATTTAATTTATATCTCCGAAACAACCCTACAATAAAATAAAAATCATTCGAAAGTTCATTTAATGTTCTAGCTTTTTCATGATATTGATACTACCTACATATACATATGTATGTAACCATAATGAATGAATTCACTGTTTTTCTTCACTGTGTACCGTTAAATGTCTGATCAGAGAACACTTGTGTACGAAGGTCTTCGAGCACACATCACATTTGTGCAGTCTTTCGCCCGTGTGAATTTTCATGTGATCCCGCAAATCGCACCTTTGAATGAAAGCACCGGGGCAAAGTTCGCACTTGTGTGGCCTGTAGCCGATGTGAATCTTCATATGTTGGCTCAGATTGTATTTGAGAGCAAACTCCTTGGAGCATAAGTCGCATTTGAACGGTTTATCTCCGAGATGGGTCAACATGTGTCTGTTTAGATGTGAACGGTACATGAACGCCTTCGAGCAGAGCTTACATTTGATCCATTTTTCTTTACAACACGGCGTTGTTTTGTCCTGAAAACAAATACGACATTGATATTGTGGTAAAACTAACATATACACAAATTTACTAGGAACAGATACTCTCCAGTGGTGAAACCTATGCCCTCTGAAGGGGAAGAAGGAATATAAGGAACAGACTATGATTTGGGTAGGAAGGAATCTTTGTGGATGGTGTCAATCTTGTGGAACTGTCTCACAAGTAAGTGACTAATTCTAACAGCCAATCTGGTTTTAGTAGTATTCAACTATAGCCTGGCTTAATGAATTGGTTAAATTACACCCAAAAATATAAATCAAGGAGTTTTTTTACAAAACAATGAGTACTTTTATCACCACTGTGATATAGTAGCTCAGTGGTCGGCAATTCTCGCGTTTTGGATTTATAGCTGTGGCTTTGAAAGATTGTTATTGTTATGAAAATAATGACAAAATTACTTTTACCATCGATTTTTAACTTCTCAAAGATATCATTTGTCAATATTTGGATCTTATGCATAATTAGCGGCTCAGGAGCCCCATGCGGCTCTTTGTATGGAAACTTGCAGCTTTCGCAATCATCCACACTTTTTACACTAAATCAAAATGAATTCTATTTCCATATTTCCTTCATGGCTATAAAAACTTTTTAATAATAAATCGTAATGCACCAAGAAATATGTATCATTTAGATTATTATTTCAATTCATTTCATAAATGAGCAACATTTAATTTAATTTTGAATATATAATCCGAAAATAATATGTTGGAGCTCCTAAACTTACCAATTTTGCAAAGTTTTCCTTAATTTGGTTCTTAGCTCGAAAAAGGTTCCCAACCACTGGCATAGATAATTAATTAGATGACTTTTAGAGATGCCGTAATGAGACAATTTGAACATCTTCTTCGCGTTTCTGAGTTAAAGCTTATTTTCGAATATGAAAAGCTCTGCTGTTTGCTATATGTTAATTAAGTTAAAAAGGGAACCACAGCAGTTACTTTTTCGTTTGAACAAAAATTAGGTACGTGCGAGAGATCTTAAGAAGCTAATGAAAATCATCATTTTTCATACAAACTATTAGACGTGGTGCCTTGAGTATTTTTATTTTAAACGTTTATTCAGATATGGCTCTTCACTGAAAAAAAAGGTTTCCGACCCCTGATAGATAGTAGGAATAAATTTTACATAGTATTACCTTCATAGTACTTTCATCGGTGTTACTTTTTTGGGAATTTTGACTCAGTAATTTAAACAGAAACGAATTTCTATCCTGAGTGTCGAAATCTTGATTTACATCTTCGCGGCCGTCCGACGCACAATTCTCATCGGAAAGAATAACTTCTTCCACTTTAATATCGGATTCTTTGTCTAATTTGTCTTCCTCATTTGCCCAATCCTCATCGCAGTGAGTCACCTCTACCTCTTCAACCTTAATATTCACATCTGCGCCTAATCTATCCCGTAAAATTCTATCAGACTGTTCGCAAGCATTTTTAAATTGGGAGAACAGTTCTAGTTTGACTTCGCACGACGAGCATATTCTGTCTGGCAGACCGTCATTTTTTTCCACCTATAACAAGAAAATGAAAACACAATAGGATGAACACAGTATCCAGATTTTACAACTAGTGATGTACTCATATCTACTAGATAAATGAAATATGATTTAAATGCGATTTGTAATTTATAACCAGACGATGATTTTGTTTTCATATAAGGTTTTTCAGTGGTATTATAAACCTGCAGCTGACAGCAGCTCCATATGCGCATCACCAGCGATTCAGGAGCTCCCCATATGGAAATTGGTGGCTCGTGACTTAAGCACAGACGACACTCCATTTTGAGTTAACAAATCTTGATAAGCTGTAAATTATTGACAAGTGACGTTTGACAGTTTGATACGGGGCAGTGCTACCAATCGCTGAAATCAGATGTTGAGTAAAGGGGCCAATTCGCCGGTAACCGGACAAAAGAGAACATGACATTCTGAAAATATCCTAGAATCCTCTAAAAAGCTATTAAACTATCTAGAGATGTTTTATAACCAAGAAAAAAGAAAATTCTCGGAGAATAATCTTTGGAGAATATTGGAGTGAAAATTATAGATATCAAATTTCAGCTTGATCGACTCAATAGTTTCGACAAAAAGTTAAAAACATCGAAAACCAAGAGTAAAAGTACTACTTCCGGTTTGCGAATGTTAAGGAAATTCCTATTATCTCTTACACCTTACGTGAAAATAATAGATATGAATTTTCAGCTTGATAAACTTGATAGTTTCGGAGAAAACATACACACAGGCACACACATACCAACTATAGTCACTATACATATATGTACATATGTATCATTACTGTGAAAACTATAGTTATGAAATTTCGTCTTGATCGGCTCAGTAGTTTCGGAAATATTCCGTGGTAACAGTATTTTTGACTTTTCTACGAGAAAAAAAACCAACTTCCGGTTGACTGATTTTAACGATTTATTTTTTTGTAACTAGGTATTGCTTTAAGGATTATAATATTACAATATTATTAAGATACCAAATATTTAAAAGGCCGAAAAAAAATAAAAACAAAATCTCGTTAAAGAGTAAACTGCCACTTCCGGTTGGCGGATATTGACCAAAATCATAATATCTCTTACAACTTACGTGAAAATAATAGATATGAAATTTCAGCTTGATAGACTTGATAGTTTCGGAGAAAAAGTTAAAGTTAAAAAGTACATCGACACACAGTCATACAAACATTTTCCAGAAATCATGAAAACGTGATCAGGGGATGATACCTGATACAAATCAGTCAAAATCTCAATGTAGAATTTTCGCACGATCTCAATACTTTATCCGATCAGGATAAAGTAAAAAAAATCCGGGGTTGGCGTCGGCTAGGCTGCGGATTCACGAAATCATGTCTGTAAAGGGCATCTGAAATTTTTTTGCTTAAAATTAGTTTTTCCAAGTTTTACTTAGTTAAAAGTACTAGGTGCTTACCATTTAATATTTAATTGTGCAGTTACAGAAAGCACTTGACATTTAGTTTACTATTTATACTGAACTTTTTTTATATTTTTTACCTGGAAAATGAATAAAATACTGAAATAAATACTTATTTCTTGCCAGATTCGTTTTATTACAACCAAAACGCTTTTTTTCCTTGCCATAGGAATACCATACAAATGGAATTCCTCCAATGCTGCAACAATTCGTTAACTTATTTACATTAATACATATAACAATTCGATTTAATAGAAAGTCGAAAATATTTTTAAAATATATTTATTTCATGAGATTTATCATCAGATCTATAGGGTCAGTACAACATTAAACATTACACTTTGGATGTAATATAAAATAAAATATACATCGTATATTGATAAAATAAAAATGGACGATTCAGTCTTAATATAACTTCGACGGAATGACAATTAATTGTAATAATTTGATACTGCTACTTTCTATATTGGAAAATAATTTGAGAAAACAACAAAATCATGGTAACGATAATATTATAGCAAGTTCAGAAATGTGGAGCATAATTCGAACACCGCTTGTAAAATAAAATACATATTTGTACATACATACACATACATACAAAATACATACTATAACGTTCAATCAATTACACAAAAGTTTCATGTTCATTTCTGAATTGTACTGAACAGTTACCATATAAAAAAAATTTAAAACTTACAATATAAAATTTACAATGAAAATTTGGAAGTCTCAATAAAAATAAGCATATTATACAAGCAATCCTCTGACATGTTGATATTGCAATTTTTTTTAACAAGTACATAGTTTAGATAAGTATTTTAAAGCTCAGAGTATTGAAGGCCACAAATTTTACACTTACATATGTATGTATTTAAAGAATTGTTCAAAATTTCTCAAACTGGTCAAACATGTAAATTTCATTGGACGGAATGTATTAAGTTCACGTTTGCTCTAATTTAAAAAATTGTAAAACTTATCTAATATACAATATAAAATACGAAACATGCACATTTGTAAAATGATTTTCGCAATGACAATATTAAAATAAATATTCGCATATAAAGTTTTTGCTTTTGGAAAACTTTATGCAGAGTGAATTTTTTTTGGTAAAATAACAAAAAACGTCAACATTACAACATGATAATTTATATTTTTATGAATTTGTACTTCGATATAGTGTAATTCAGGGGCAAACGTACACTTTGTATGAATTTTTACTTTTGTTTCTTGCCAAGTGTCAGTTTTCCCCAAAATTATCCTATATAATTTACAATTAAAAACTATACAATATTAAAATACGTGGAATATCGACCGTGAAGTGCCAATTTCTCATATCGTCTGTAAATTTTACACGAGGAAAAAGAAATATTTTAATAATTGACTTTCTTGGATTGTTGATTTCTGATTTGACAAGTTGATTGAAATGATATATTTGAAATATAACATAGCAATTTGTATTTATAATTGTCAGAGTAAAGTTAGGAGTGAGTGCATGAACTCAATATATATGTATTTCCATACGCAATTTAAAAATATTTATTTATGGGCTATTGACACATGTGTTCCGACAATAGCTAACAAATGGCGTTAAAAACACTATTTTGTAAAATAAATGCATGTTGGGAGATATTGACGGTTCACATTCGATATATAAAATGTCTGGAATCGAATATAACACCAATTATTTTAGTCTGTATATAAATAAAATATAGCATTTTGGACGAAATTGTTCTAATAGTAATTACATCTATGTAAATGGACGACAGAACTGAAACCAAATTACGGACATTACGGAATGTAAAAAAATTCAATTACGTAACTACTACTGGATAACTGGATAGATTTATTATACAGCATTTATGCAACACGGTCAAAGTCTACGATACTCACATCTTCGCAAACTCAAACTCGTTGGGTTTATTTGTGCTGTATTTGGAACGCATAACTACTAATATTAAATTTAAACTTTAAACATAAAAATGGCAGACGACAACGTAGCGAGCGCTATCAATAAAATAGATATCACGCTCGTGGACTTGAACGATACAGCCGAATTACAGCCATCTTTGCTGTTACACGTGCAATACTCCAAAAATATATTGTACGTTCCCGTTCGCATTATACAAAAGCGCTCATCTCCACCGAGACCCGGTTCGCCCATGTATGCGCAACTTCTGATATATCTCCATTCTCCGTTGACTGAAAACAACAAGTTAAACAAACCATTAGATAAATAAATGGATGAGGTGAAAGTGCAAATCGATTTTCGGGTACCTTTCTGTCTAATCTTTCGACACATTGTCGGTCTCACGCCTGGCAAGTGCGACAGACTCGGCTCTTTGGTGCAATCGGTGATCGGCACTGTGCTGTTGTCAAACGGATCGGCACATTTTGGATCACTATCCGATCTGCAGACCCAGCATTTGATGCTCCAAACTGCAATTCAATCATAAAATATTACACATAAGCACGTTTTCTAATTAAAACATGAGATTTTTTTTAAATGTAAGCTAACCAACAGGTCCGAGAACACAAGGAGCCAGATGCATTCTCGTCAATTTTTATCTATATTGAGTATGTTCAATGTATGGTAGGATCTATTTAATATTTAGCTTATATAGCACAATTTGATACCCACATTGACAAAATCAACTAGTTTCTATGAAAAGGTGAATATGGTACTGAACTTAAGCTTTGAGAATTTTCTGAAATCGATATCGTTAGTATTAACCGTTTTACGTATATTTAGTTTAGATCTTTTCTCTAATTTTTTAGCAGTGATTCCAGCTTTGCCGGACAACCGTCCGTCTCCAACGGAAAGGCCAATATATTAGATTAGTTGGAGGAATTGGTGGTCTCATGTGAAAGAAAAAGAAGAAAGAAGTTGGAGGTGTTCACCTCAAGACGGCTTAATATGTTCAGTACTTGGTAATTGTACTGTTTAATGGTGACTGTGGCATTCTTTGTTGCCATATTGCATTGCATTTTTATTTTAATTTCAAGTTAACTTTTTTTAGCAATAATAGTTAATTTAGGTATAAATAATATTAATATGTATTATTTATACCTAGGATAATTGGTGAACATGACTGGATGTAAAGAAGAAGAAATAAAACGCTAGGATAGAGCACTTTTGGAAGAATGAACACAGTTTTAAAATCCAAAATCCCACTATGCTTAAAAAAGAAGGCATATGACCAATGCGTACTACCAGTTATGACGCATGGATGTGAAACGCGGATGTTGAATTCAAAAATGTTACCTAAGATCCAGTGTACACAGAGAAGCATGGAAAGATGTATGCTTGGTATAACAAGAAGAGATCGTAAGAGGAGTACGTGGGTAAGAAGCATGACCAAAGTGCCAATGGGTTGGACACAGCGAGAAGAATGCATGGCAGATGGAATGGTATCCAAGGAATGTGAAAGAAAGCAAATTAGACCAAGTGGACAATGAGCTGATGAATTGAGAAGAATGTGTGGAGTCAAGTGGATGCAGATTGCTCAAGACAGACAGGAATGGGAGAGGATTGGAGAGGCCTTCATCCAGCAGTGGGTGGTGAACGGCTGAAAATGATGATGAATAATTAATTTAATAATAGCAATAACATACTTCCTTTTGACATAACTTTTATTGCAACATTTAAGATATAAACTTTCGACTGTGGCCAAATCTGGAAAAGCTAACCACAATAATACTCCATATATTTAAAGGTTCAAGGTTCTATACCATATTCGATAATTATAAAAGTATGCAATACGAAATAGTTATCCAACCGACCTTAGTGGGTTCGCTATATATACATATATGTATTGTATTACCAAAATTTTACGTTTTGTGACTGTCGAGCTGTGAGTCAGAACACGTTAAGGTTATGTACCCATATCGACAAAATCAAACGGTAACTGCTATAGGTGCAATGTGAAAATGGAACATTCCATCGGGTAGAGTGTACGAAGTGTGCAAGGAGTCATCGAAGAGATTGCACGACAATATAGAAGGTATGTATGAGACGATCGTCGAGTGACACAAGTGACAGTTTGTGAGGTGGGCGTGGCGATGGGTGCGGCCGGCGAAAACTCACCTGTAGGCACCACGACGACTATCAACAACGTTATCAAACACCATTGTGTCCTCATGGTGTTGGTTTGTATCGATATTCGCACTCAGATAGCTTGTATAATAAAAATATGAGTTACTCTAGCTCATTCACTCGTCCCGTTGTCAGATGTAAACAATTGGGATCGAGACTCAGTGTTGACAACTTACAAGTGAGCACGTTTGCCAACATTAATGTAAATAGCCCATTGAATTGCACATTCAACTTTAATTCGAAAAGATAGACAACGTACAATGTTTTCATCTCACCCAGGGGAATTCCCACTTTCGTCTCCACTCACTCTCACTCACTTTTCTCATTCTGCGCGTGAGATTCCCCTCCGTGAAATTGTTGAAAAACGGTATGTTTGGTTATGGTTTTGAACTTATACTGACACTGTGGTCACCAGTTGTGGGAACGCTGGTTTATGTATATGTGTAACGTTCAGGGTAATAACACCTCCTTTTGGCGGGGAAAACGGACCGTTGATGGCCACCATTACAGTTCGTTGACATTTTTTTCAAATAAAAGTTGATAGCGCTAAAACCATAGATTCGAATACCTTGGGTATCTTCGTGGCTAATCGAGACTAGGATTAGACCCTGGGTTAATCGATAGTCATAATTTCTATCGGTGGTCAGTTGGCCGTCTACCGAACATTTGTATGCTTGATTTAGACCTACATATATCGCCGGTGTGAATACGACCTTACTAAGTGACGTTTAGATGTCAGTGAGAGGCGATAATTAGAACTTGTTCGCTTTAGGTTGATATTATTTACTTAGGCTTAGTCCCAGCTGTACTGTAACTTACATTGTTGTATGGTATACCACTAAGATAGATCGGCGAACAAGCCCAAAGGCACGATGAAGTGTCGACTTTGCCTCACTTCTGCACCAGCTGAGACATTTGTCTCCATCCATGACTATCCTCACTCGTTGGTGCAACAAATTTGGAGCTGCTGTCACCTACAGGCTGGTTTAACTATTACCAATTAGCTTAGTGATGATCTTGCCATCTCAATCACACATTCACATACTAATTACGATGATCACTATTTCCTTTCCAGGTGGAAAAACATGACTTACTGCCAGACACGATATGCTCGTCGTGTGAGTCCAATCTGAAATTATTCACCGATTTTAAAAAGATCTGTACTCAAAATGATGAAATACGAAGGTCGAAATTGGAAAAATGTTGGGATATCAAAATGGAAGAAGTTATACTGGACGATTTAATTTGGGATGATGAACTTGGCACCAGTAATTCTCCTGTTGATGATGAAGGTAATTCTGAGGATAAATAAGAAATATATTATGTAGCATACCCCTGGAATTGGTTTTCTATGTTAAATATTAGTAATTTTCTTACCGTCATGTTAATCTTTCAATGCTTCAACTATCGCAGTATAAACTTCAGGAATTGTATTTAAAGTTACAGTTCTTGATATTACTATATATAGTAACCCAGAACTCTGCTTGACTGGCTGAGTAGCCTAGCCGCGGAACATTCGCATACCCGGCACGGCACGCACACAAATGCTCACTCACTTACACAACGCGTGTTGCGTGAAGCGGTCGCACTATGTAACCTCACAAACACTCCATGCATCGCATACCACGGCACGGCACGCACACTTACACTTACTCATTTATAGACACACAGATGGCACAGGGTGTGCGAAGCGCTCACGCTACATAACCTCACTAATTTACACAGACCACCCGATGATGCTGTCAACGGGCAGTTACTAGTTTTTAATAGATACACGAGTCTTCAGTAGCTCAAATAAGACTTGAGAATTACATATTATTATTGAACTTACAAAATGCCATTTGTATTAAGTACATATGTAGTTCACCTTGATTATATTATAGTATTTTTACCGTTGTTTGTTTCTCTTTTTCATGAGTGATGAGTGAGCAAAGTCAAAGTCTAAAGTCTAACCCTTCGGAGGTTGGGGGAAGTCAAAATTCAAAAAGAAAACGGACGACAACACTGTGGAGTAAAGGTGATATACGAAAACTAATCCATCAGTGTAAGAAGACCCCGTCTTTGTGGAACCTCGGTCACTCAAACTACAAAGATCGTACTCTGAAGACGAGGCTCTTCTCAAACATTGGCAAGCTCTTGAATAAGGATACCGTGGACGTCATTTATAAGTGGCAAAAACTTCGGTAACTAGTTTACTAGTTTATTTATTAACAAAATAACGATGAATAATATAAATAATTGTATTCATTCAATTGAAGGAGTCATTACAATGCGGAGACAAGAAAATACCTACAACACCAAAGCGGACAATCGAGCGATACTTATGTCAGCAAATGGGAGTTCTACGGCCTGCTAAAATTTTTATCTCCTAGGAGTATCACATATCGTGTTTCCAATTATTTAGTATGTTTTTACTTTTTTTTTTAATTTACTCAAAAACCTGTTCAAAAAGTGTTTTGTGGCTTACGTATATAAACTCTGTCCAACTTAAGAAGCACCAAAAAAGAGGGTTGTGGCTGTCCAAGATTTACGATTTTGGTTGGTTAATGGTTTATGGTTAATGGTTTTTTATCGTTAATGTTTATTTCGAGACGCCGGGATGGTGACGAAGCTCATTGGTTGAGACTTGGGTAGTCTGCGCAGATTGATTCCAAATCGGTCAAGACTACGGTGTTTCTTAAGTTGGCCGATCGTTTTTCGTCATACACACATATTTGAAGTCATACGTCATACACACATATACCATGTGAAGTTTCAGCCTTCAGTCTGGCCGTGTTTTTCACCCGGTTGAAAGATTTCCAACAATCATGTATGACAAAACTATTGCATTTTCAACAATACTCCAGACTCTTGACAATTTATAATTAAAAATTCGATTTGGTGCAGGTTGACCATTTGAGAGTAATAATATCGAGAGCAATACTTGCAAATGGACACAGTTTGGAGAGTGACCATCCACGAGCGACGTAATATCTCAGAGAGCTGAGCAAGTTCAATCTTGTTCGCAAGTGGACACGTGCGCTTCTTTCTCTCTGCCAGTTGCTCTCAAGGGTCCCACTAACGATGAGTTTACCGGAAAGTCGCCAGATGAAATTTCATCCGATCAGGCTTATCAAAACTTATCCTTAGTGGACATTTCTGTCTATCCATTCAAGCTTCAGGCCATCAGATCGGAACATTAGTGGAGATATGTTGCGACAGGTCAGTTCGAGTGATATTAAACGTGATTGGTTGGTCCAAGTTGTGACGTGTGACGAAAAAAAATGTGTTAAAGATGGCTAATTGGCAAAACGATTTCTTACTAGAATTGATTGACATTACATATACATATGTGAAAATGAACCGCTTGGGATAGTCAAATCCAAAGATTATCATAACAAGTTAAAAAAATTCGGGTGTAGCCAACCCATGACTTTATCCATATATTTGAGGAATACAAAGAGTAACGAAATTAATTTTTTAAGTACGTAAGTAAATAAAACGCATACACCACCACCACACCAATCAAAATACATACATATGTATGTACATATCATGAAATTACTGTGTTGAGTGCGCGCGCGTATATAAAATACGATCTTCGGCATATATTCAAATAAGAAAAACTACCACTTCCGGTCGGCGGATTTTAATCAAAACCTTATCAACTCTTAAGTTTTATATGATAATTATAAATATAAATTTTCGACTTGATCAATAGGGCAGTTTCTGAAATATTCTGTGGTAAACTTTTCGACAAAAAAAAAAACCCTACTTCCGGTTGACTGATTTTAATGATTATTTTTTCGTAACTAGCAATTTTACTCAGGAGTACAACATTATAATATTGTGACGATAATACATATTTAAAAGGCCGAAAAAAATAAAAAACAAAAAATCGTTCAAGAGTAAACTGCCATTTCCGGTAGTCAGATGTTGACCAAAATCACAGTATCTCTTAAGGCTAACGTGAAAACTATAGATATGAAATTTCGACGAAATCGCCGGTGCAGTTTCGGAAATATTCTGCGGTAAACTTTTCGACAAAAAAAAAAACCTACTTCCGGTTGACTAATTTTAATAATTTTTTTTTTTTTAAATAGCAATTTCTATGAGAATTACAATATTACAATATGGTGACGATACTACATATTTAAAAGGCGAAAAAAATAAAAAACAAAAAATCGTTCAAGAGTAAACTGCCACTTCTGTCAGACGGATTTTGACCAAAATCACAGTATCTCTTAAGGCTAACGTGAAAACTATAGATATGAAATTTCAACTTGATCGATGGGGCAGATTCGGAAATATTTTGCGGTAAACTTTTCAACAAAAAAAAAACCTACTTCCGGTTGACTAATTTTATTAATTTTTTTTTTTTTAAATATAAATTTCTCTCAAAATTACAACATTACAATATTGTGACGATACCACATATTTAAAAGGTCGAAAAAAATAAAAAACAAAAAATCGTTCAAGAGTAAACTGCCATTTCCGGTAATCAGAAGTTGACTAAAATCACAGTATCTCTTAAGGCTAATGTGAAAACTATAGAAATGAAATTTGGAGAAAATTCCCGGTGCAGTTTCGGAAATATGATTTTTTACCGGATTTTTGAATTTTCTACACGAAAAAAACCCTACTTCCGGTTGACTGATGTTGACCAAATTCCTTATGGCTTTTAAACTTTACGTGAAAATAATAGATATGAAATTTCAGCTTAATACACTTGATAGTTTCGGAGAAAACACACAGACATACACACACACACATAGTACACAGACATACAGACATTTTTTAGAAATCATGAAAACGTGATCAGGGGATGATACCTGATACAAATCAGTCAAAATCTCGAGGTCGAATTTTCGCACGATCACAATACTTTATCCGATTAGGATAAAGTAAAAAGAATGTTATGATATTTTGGTTTCAAAAGTAAGAGAAATAAAACTCGATTCTATGAAAAAAGATGTAACCAAAAAAGTCAACAACTTACGATCTACTACGCGGAAGGAATTGAAGAAGATAGAACAATCGAAGAGATCGTGAGCCAGTGCCAGTGAAATTTAACAACCAAAATTGTGGTATTTTGAACATTTAAAATTTCCATCAGACCAGGAAGAGATCCTTATACCAGGAGACAATACGGATAGGAAAATAGAAGGAAGTCAGGTATGTTGATTAATAGAAGAAGCTTATTTTTATTTTAAGCATATTTTAACGGTCGTTAAACATAATTTAATGTAAATATCTTGCCATGGAACTTTTCCTATTGAAATATCCTATAAACGCCTCGCGTGGTTTTTTTGCTGCTGTAACTTGATTGTGTGGTCTCATCTGAAGATTTTGGGAGTTATTTATTCTAAGATCTTCAAATATTCGATCATTCGTCAGTTCAATGTCAAAACATCCTGAAGGTGTATATGAAGAAAGTGATATTTTTCTTAAATAATTATGAAGGTAGCAGCATGCTTTAATTACGGGGCTTACATTGTCAATATCGATATTTATTCTGCTCCGCAAAACTCCAAACCTGGCAACTAGAATGCCAAAAATATTTTCAATTATTCTTCGTGTACGCGATAATCTGTAGTTGAATATTTTCCTTTCATGCGTAAGTTACTTGTGGGCAATATGGTTTTAAAAGATTTACCCGTAAAGCAAAGACTTCATCACCTACAAAAACATATGGCAATGTCATACCATTGACCATTGAAGATTGTGGGAGATTTAAAGATCCATCTTACAACATATTGCTTAATGTGCTATTAACACCACCGTCAGAAACGCGTCTGCTAACTTCAAAACTAAAGTATGTAAATAATTTCATAATTTGCATTTGCAACAGCAAGAATTACTTGACTGTGAAACCCCTTGTAATTATAAAAATTTGATCCAGATCCTGGGAGACGTTTTATAGCAATATGCTTGCCATCAATAGCTCCAAGACAGTTGGGAAAATTCCATTTTCTTTCAAAGTCCTTTGCAATGCTTTTCCATTTATGGTCACTTGGTATCTGAAAAAAGAAAAATATATTCTTGTATGTACTTTGAATTATCGGCTTTGTTTCAGGTCACATCTCTGGACAGCTTTTCTGTGGCAACTTCTCCAGCTTCTGAAATTTATGATGATGAAGGCACTCCCTTATTTAAGAGAAAGAAATCGACCAAAATGTCAATTGGAGAAATGGTATTGACCAAGGACAATGGACACCTTGGAAATATAAATATAGTTGATTCATTTATACTTTTGAACAACACATAGTGTTCAAATTGCGTAATTTGCCTAGAATGCAACAAATTGTTTATGAAGAAGTTATTGGTGATTTAATGTTTATGGCTCAATTAGGTAGGTTCATATATATGTATGTAGATACGAAAATTATTTCTGTTGAAACTGTAAATCACTGTGGAATACAACCTATGCAATCTGAATACATACTTAATTTCTCCATTAGTAGAAGATTGCTCTGCAGAACAAAAAATTCCATAAGACAAGGAAGGAGATGAAAATCCACTATTCAACTTCGTTGGTCTATACAACCCTAGTTTTTTTTTGGGTATTCCTATTTATTTGTATGGTGGTAATAATAACAATAAAATATTTAAAAAATAATAATTTTTTTTCACTTACCTGACAAACAGTTTTTAATGATTTAATTATTGCTTTATCAGGAATAATTTTTCCGAGCATTTGAGATGAAATTGTAGTCGTAAATTTCAGGTCTTTGTAACTTCTCCCAGTAGCCAAAAATCGTAATGTCACTGTTTCATAGGAGTGAGGTATAAAAGATAGAGGTATGTATCTTCGTCGATTCTTAGGTAATTATTCCAGTTTTTTTGGGTAAAACTTTAGCTCTTTCAATACATTCACGTGAGAATAATGATGTCTTTTTAAAAGTTACCTCTTAGTACGTTTCCTGCTATTATTTTTTATTAAGATTTTTTCGTCAAACACAAGAGCTACGGTTGCATATCAATATGTGGCCAATGTGGCCTGAATGGAATGAATCTCGCCTGATCATTAATGGTGATGTGCATTCTGACCATTCGATCAGGCGGCCTCCCGCTGAACTTATCATTCGACATGTGTAGGTAGTGTCCTATTATGCAAGTGTACAGGCTGTGGTAAATCAATAGTACTGCTTTCAAATCCATCATATAACGAACAATTTGAAAATTATTTTATCAAAAGCGTCAGAATTTTTCAATCATTCAAGTGTATGTATGTAGTTGTAGGAAACCAAAACAAAACAAAAATTAATGCTCCATGTCATTAGGTTTTTTGTTATATATCTTAAGTGACATTTTTCCGGAAGTAAATAGTTTAAAAAATGTTTATAACTTTTTCAGGGAAGGACAGAATCAACAAATGAAGATAGTTATGAGGAAATTAAAATTATCAATGAAAATACAACACCAAAAGCAAACATAAAAAACCGAACAGATAATGATGTGTTTAAAGATGCTATAAAAAATTTACAGCCTGACGATTGTGATCGTTTTGGGCAATACGTTGCTCTAGAGCTAAAGTGTCTGAAATCAAACCATAATAAAAGAAGGTTGAAGAGTGAAATAAAAAAATCAATCATTCGTATCGCAGATGAGGATGATCGATTTGAAACCGAAACAAATCAGATACTTGATGTTGATACTTTTCATCGCAGTTTGCAATATTCTGATTTGTAATGTATCAATTGGTTTTAATTTGTCCTGATGCATCCAGGTCATCTAGCTTCACTTACACCGAGAATCTGTAATTTATTTTTAGTCATTTCCAATTGCAAGTTTTGCATTTTACTTGGTTGATACATAGTTCTAAAATTCCATGTACCTATTCGTTGTATATTCACAACAAAAATAAAGACACATACAAAAATAATAATAATTTTAATTTCATCCAACCGTAGGTACATACATATCTCTCCTTGTGAGTGTTGCAAATCGCTTCCGTTACTTCTTCTGATATTCTACCAATTGTACATACAGGTACTCTAAATAAGTATTGTAACCTGTAATCAAAAAATATTTATTTCCATTTCAATGCATATTTGTAATAATTGAAATAGGAAATAAAAAATCAATACAAATTGACGTTAAAAATCTTAATGTTATCATTTCAAACAAATTTAATGAACGAGAACTACACTATTCACTGTTCACCACATTTATACAGACTAAAAAACCCATTTATGAATTTTGCCATTGATCTACACATCTATTATACAATATTTATTTTGCCATGGAATATTAAAGTATTTCGTGTAAATAGAATTTCTTTCTGTGTTGTTTCGTCTTAAATTCACTAAAGCGTCTGGATCTGGCCGTAGATCTGGTATCAATTCCCGTCTTCAGTTTCTGTATATATATATAATATTTCTCAACAACTATCTAAATATTATGTTTTGTGTTTCACAGAATACGCCGTCTACCCGAGACACAAACTTGGATGCAAGCCTACAGTCACCACACGAACATGACTATGATAGTGTTGATAGAGCAGATTCAAACCGTTTATCAACACTTAACAGTATGCTGGGATCATCAATTACAAGTTCATCTCCAGTCAAGATTAGTCGATCAAAGAAAAAAAAACGTACCGATCCTAGTGAAAATATGTTACGAGCGATAGCTGATAAGATCAACAGCACTTCAACACAGAATCCAACCTCAATAAAAGATAAATTTGATTTATATGGTGAGAATGTTGCATCTAAATTACGATCATTACCCTTCGAGCAAAGGATTTACGCTGAAAGAATCATTAACGAAACTTTATTTGAAGCTGAGCTAGGTAACTTAAACAAGAACTGTACATTCAAAATACCGCTTGCAACTAACCATACAGAATTACGTTATAAATCTGGAACATCGTGATGATGAATCGACTCCTGAATCAACTGTTACATAACACTGTTCGACACGAAAAATGCTTCAGAGACGAGATATGACTTTTCTTATACCTATAGATCTATGTCCAGTGAACACGAATCTGGTAATAGAAAATTTTGATTGGCTCGAGATCTGGATATATGTGTTTTTTAAATCGTGCGATTTTTCTATTTCTTGGTGTTGTTTGGTCAATGTCTTAAAATCTGTCAATTTCTTGTTCAAAATGAATATTGGAATCTATAGTCGGGTATTTTATCTTTCATTTGTAGTACTTTTCAGCTTTCAGATATTTCTAAGTAGTCGTCCAGTTCAAATCAGTGTAATTAACAAATGTATCTGATTTTACTTTATCCTAATCGGATAAAGTATTGTGATCGTGCGAAAATTCGACCTCGAGATTTTGACTGATTTGTATCGAGTATCATCCCCAGGTCACGTTTTCATGATTTTTAAAAAATGTCTGTATGGCTGTATGTCTGTGTACTTATGCGTGTGTGTGTCTGTATGTGTTTTTTCTCCGAAACTATCAAGGCTATCAAGCTGAAATTTCATATCTATTATTTTCACGTAAGGTGTAAGAGCCATAAGGAATTTGGTCAACATCAGTCAACCGGAAATAGGGTTTTTTTCTTATAGAAAATTCTAAAATTCTTTTACCACAGAATATTTCCGAAACGGCTCCGGGAATTTTGTCCAAATTTCATATCTATATTTTTCACGTTAGCCGTAAGAGATACTGTGATTTTGGTCAACATCTGACTACCGGAAATGGCAGTATACTCTTGAACGATTTTTTTTTTTTTTATTTTTTTCGGCCTTTTAAATATGTACTATCGTCACAATATTATAATGTTGTACTCCTGAGTAAAATTGCTAGTTACGAAAAAATAAATCATTAAAATCAGTCAACCGGAAGTAGGGTTTTTTTTTTGTCGAAAAGTTTACCACAGAATATTTCAGAAACTGCCCTATTGATCAAGTCTAAAATTTATATTTATAATTATCATATAAAATTTAAGAGTTGATAAGGTTTTGATTAAAATCCGCCGACCGAAAGTGGTAGTTTTTCTTATTTAAATATATGCCGAAGATCGTATTTTATATACGCGCGCACTCAACACAGTAATTTCATGATATGTATGTTTGTACATATGTATTTTGGTTGGTGTGGTGGTGTTGTATGCGTTTTATTTACTTACGTACTTAAAAAATAATTTCGTTACTCTTTGTATTCCTCAAATATATGGATAAAGTCATGGGTTGGCTACACCCGAATTTTTTAAATTCTTATAATGCAGAATAGTCTTTTATTTTTTGTCTTTATTCATTATAGGTGTTATAATAAATAGATTAATTTAAAAAGTGTATAAAAAATAAACGTACAATAGTCATATTTCTGAATCTCATATTTCCTCAAAGCCTCCAATACAAAACAGGCTCGACTATGTCATATTTTGATCTTATGTTAAACCCACACAAATAAATACACACCTCTAAATAGTCATTTCACAGAATTTGATATGTATATACATATGTAGTTTTTCTTGGGTATGCATAATATCCTTAATCGATCTGACTGTCTGGAGGCAACTTCTTTACACTGTTAAATCAGCCAATAGAATCTGATGAGAATGCTTGACCGACCACTAGCAGACTCAATCGAAAAGAAAATTTTTCACCATATTAAAATAGTATTGTAGGAATCCCGATGCATGTGCAATGCACGCACGAGTTGCTACCACCCACGCGTGTAAACCCATTAAGATTCCCGGAAACATATCTCGAGCAAACACACAAAAGACTGGGGGCGTGAACCAAATAAAACCACCCTAATTTGAAGCTGTGGGAAAACGCACTAAAACAACACTGTCGCGAACCCATAAAATCATAATCGTTTTGGGAACATAGTCATCGTCACGCTTAATACAACAAACACCCGGATTGACACTACAACCCGACAAGGACAAAGGACACTTAAAAGTGAACCAATTAAAATTCCACAAATTGAATCTGTGGGAAAATACATAAAACCGATATATTCCCACGGGTTTCTACCCTTTCTATTCGACTCGTCGAAACACAACTGCGCACTGGAGTAGTTTAAATAGGCCACCATCGTCCACAGTCAGTCACTGTTCCTGGACTCTCTCCACTGAAGGAAGACCACCACCTGGACTCTCACCACTCCACTGGGCCCTCAACGGGCTACCACGGAGATGAACGTCCCCCTGGCACACGAGTCCGCACCAGACGAAGCCACGCTGCCTACGACAACCGTAGCCAAGCTGCCCACGACAACCGTAGCCACGCTACTCACGACAACCGTAGCCACACTGCTCACAACTACGTAGACACTTAATTTCCATGTACCTGTGAATCGCTGTACATACTTCAAAGAATAAATAAAAATACAAAACTCTACTTTGTACAAAAATAGAACGTTTCACACACCTGACCCAGCGTTCCACTAATTGGTAGTGACAACGTCTCTATAGTATACCGTAGCAGTATTAATGAAAATAAAAATTTGTCTCTGAGTCTTGAGTCGGGTTGCACACTGAAACAAAACACAACCAAAGCAACCTTGATTTCTCACACAGACATTGCAGACAATGTCGTCTGACGAGGAATTATTGGTTATGTGGTGACTCAGAAAGAGAAACTGCAGGCGAAAATATTGGGTACAACCTGCGTTTTGGGTACAAAGTGCCACCCAGTGCTAGTATTGTAGCAGGCTCAAACAGCATATTATCAAATTTCAAAATTGCTACAGGAGTCCCACAAAATTCGAGTTACTGCTAAATTTAGTAGGTCCACAAAAAAAAAAAGATACAAACTGGAGAGAAGTAATCAGACCAGAAGAAAAACTACTAATTACATATGTACGAATCACGACTCTCGTCAATACACGTACCTACATACATGTATAAACATGCGTCACAAACGATGTAGAGTTAACACATAAAAAACGCGTGCCTTAAAACGGGAGATGCCCCAAAACAAATCTAGTACAAACGCGTAATTGAGGGATACGAAAAACCTGACAGACACAATACTCCCATCGCTCTCACACACTCACAACGCCCAGGGCTACCTCAGCATGACACACTACTACACACGGATCCTGACCTAGGCGCTACCTCAGCATGGCATACTATTATACACGAATCCTGGCCTAAGCACGTAATTACACCATCTGAACCATCTCCATCAATGACCAGCACCATCGCCTGCTGCTACAACAACCCTCGACGAAGAATGAGCACCAACCCATCGCCGACTCTTCTAGAAGTACCTGATGGAGCGATACTCTGGACCACACGCAGTTAATTTATCGCACACAACTACGTGGCCACTTACCCTTCTATATACATGTAATTTGAAAAATAAATAAAATACAAAACTCCACTTTGTATGAAAATATGAACATTAACACACCATCACCCGTTCCTATAATAATTATTATAGGTCACTGATTATAATCAGTGGCCACAACGTTCGTATAATTACACTAAGGTAAGGTATTTTTTTTCAATAAAAAAAAATATATTTTGTCACGTCTATGTATAGGGGGAAAATTTAAAAGAAAATCTATTAAATTTTTTTCTGCTTTATTTAATGTATATATATTTCAGACGACAGTATCAGTAAATATACTGGTCTTTGGTTTTTTTGGTGTGTTACAGTACAATTTAAATACCATAATAAATATTACGAAAAATTTTCCATGCGGCCCTGCCAGATAGTGCAACCAATTTACGCGCTTTAATTATTACACTCAACAGATGGCGCCACCCCAACTGCCGGCTATATAAATCCCGAAGCTCTGAAGTTCTACAACTGGTCGGGCTCTAGAACTACTACCTTTAATATTTGACAAAAGGGTGCATTTTTCTGAACATTTTAAATATAATACTGAAACAAATAAAACACAAGTCAGATACTGCTCTACGACTTCTGTAGATATCAGTGAGAAGCGAGAAATAGAACTTGTGACATACAATGTATAATATCATGGGACATTGATTATTTATTGCCCCATGATATTACTATTTCAGTGATTGGTACTCGTGCGTGTTGTCTTTTGTAGGTAACTAAGTGACATTTTTGGTGTCAGCAGGAGGCGAAAAGTAAGGCGTGATGGAATGTCGACTTTGCCTCACTTCTGCACCAACCGAGTCGTTCGTTTCCATTCATGACAATCCTCACTCGTTAGAACAACTAATCGGGAGCTGCTGTCAGCTACAGGCTGGTTCACCTACTAGAAATTAGTCTAGTGACACTTGTCATTTCAATGATACATTCACATACTAATTACGATGATATGTACCTTTCAGGTGAAAAAACACGACTGGCTACCAGACACAATATGCTCGTCGTGTGAGTCCAATTTGGAATTGTTCTCAGATTTTAAAAAGATCTGTATTCAAAATGATGAAATACGTAGGTCGAAATTGGGCAAGTGTTGGGATATTAAGACAGAAGAAATTTTACTAGATGATTTAATTTGGAATGATGGGCCTGATACTGGATCACCTACATCCATCTGTAAATCTCCTGTCGATGGTGGAAGTAAGAGTAATAATTTAAAATTAGAATGTGAATATTCCATCAAAGAGAACCTAAACAAATGTAAGATTTGTTCTAAATGTTTTTTATTGCATAGAAATTTAAAAAAGCATATGCGTATTCATACTGGGAAAAAACCACACAAGTGTGAGATTTGTTCAAGATGTTTTCTAGATAAAGGAAACTTAACAATACATATGCTTATTCACACTGGGGAGAAACCACACAAGTGTGAGATCTGTTCAAAAGGTTTTCTAACAAATTCTAAATTACAAATGCATATGAAACATCACAATGGAGAAAAACCACCCAAATGTGAGGTCTGTTCAAAAAGTTTTGTAAATATCAACACCTTGAAGCGACATATGAAAATTCACACCGGGGAAAAACCATACACTTGTGACTTCTGTTCAGAATGTTTTGGAAGAAAAGAACTTTTAAAATACCATATGAAACATCACAATGGAGAAACACCACAAAAATGTAAGATCTGTTCAAAAAGTTTTGTAAATATCAACACCTTAAAGCGACATATGAAAATTCACACCGGCATTGGAGAAAAACCACACAAATGCGAAGTCTGTTCTATATGTTTTTTATTTAGCTCGGAGTTAAAACGACATATGACTACTCACAATGGCGAAAAACCATTCAAATGTGACATCTGCTTAAAATGTTTTCTGTATAAAGGGAACTTTAAAATTCACATGAGAATTCATACTGGGGAGAAACCACACAAATGTGATGTCTGCTTAAAAACTTTTTTATGGAACAGTAATTTAAAACGACATATGAGTATTCACACTGAAAAACTAAGTCAATAACTAACAAATAAAATAACTCGACGAATACTGCCGTCCTAAGCCCACTTAACGTAACTGACAAAACAACAATATCGAGATAAATGGACTTGAAAGTTTTATTCTAAATTTGTGTTTTTCTTCATATATTACTGATTTATTTAAACTTTTTTTTAGTGCATGAGGTTATTTTCTATTGTGTTTTGATAATTCTAAGGAAAAATTAAAAAAAAATGAATACTTTAGTAGTTACGTCACTTCATTATTCATTATATGACATTATATGAGTATGACCTCTTAGATGAGGGTTCTCATTGAACATAATGAGGTTGGTCATTTCACATGAATTATTTATTATTTTGAATACTTCAATTAAATCACTTCTTAATCTCCTCGTCTCCAATGTGGAGAGATTCAGTCTTTTCAATATTTCATGATAAGGTAATGACCGAAGTAAATATTGGATACGTTATTTTCGAAAAGTATTGGTGATAATATTTCTTGGCGCATGCAGATACGTTAGATTTAATAGCTCAAAAAAGTAACTTTTGGATGAAGATACATTAATTTTGATATGAAAAATCACAATAATACACTCCCATAACCCCTAAAACACACCTAACTCATTTTCGTAATTTTTGTCAGTTATGTTATTAATATGGACTTAGGACGGCAGAATAGCAGAACAAGTTTCGATTTGCAGTACCATTGTACTAGTACTAGATTGTTTTGAGTATTGAATATTCAAGTATTTACAACTGTAAAAAAACCGCACAAATGTTATCGTTTAAAAACTTGTTGGCGAAAGTATTTTTAAAAAATCATAAAAATGCACCCTTATCAAAGCGAGGTCAATTGACTGATACTATTTTATGTAAGATTTCTCTTCAAACTAGTGATGGGTTTGTTTGGATGTAAACAAAAGTATTATATAAAAGTATCAAGGAGACAAAAAACAAAATTTATGGTTTCCTGTGGTATAAACTCAATAAGTTCTAACAAATCATTGTCAAAATTTATCTTTGAACATGTATACATTTTAGTAAATAAATCACCAGTCTTTTTTAATTTTAACCTTTTTTTATTGTAGCAAACGACTTATATTATTCTAAACTTTAAACGTTTATGATTTCTTTCGATAAATTGACAAATTGTCTAATTGGCGCCTTACGTACTTACCACCTCACAAAATAATTTTTTACTAACAAATATTTAGCGAATGAATAAAATACTTATCGAAGCAGTGGCTTACGACTAGAGATACGTGATTTTCGCATCTATTTTTATAAAATTTCGCGTTTTGACTTTTCAATTTCGCGTTTTGGAGCAAATAAAATAACAAATTTTCGCATCTATTTAGCGTTTATTTCTTTTTCACAAATTTGAAGTTAATAAGTCCAATTTAAATACAATTAATAGAGAAACAAAACAAAACATGGATACAAAAATAAAATATGATTAAAATTAATTAAAACTCAGCATAGAACATGTTTCCATAGATGATTGTTTTAATCTAGTACAGTGGTCGGGAACCGGCGGCTCCAGGCGCAAAAATTGGCAGCTCCGTTTATAATCCAACACTTTTCGTAAAATAAAATAAAAAAATGTAAATTAGTTTTTTTTTACCCTAAATTTACTCGCGTCTTGTAGAAATTAAAAATAGAAGTATTTGAACTGAAAAACTAACGGAAATGTTTAGACAAGTGGAAATAAATTTAGCCACCAAAGAGAGCACGGCAAGTGGTATTATGTATATTCAAATGTTGGCAATCATTTCCAGCCAATTATTCGAACGTCAGGAAGCTTGCATTTGCTGTCTTGACGATTTTTGGTTCCACATACAATATTGTGAACAATTTTTTTATTCGATGAAATTTGTGAAAAATTCGTACCGTAATCAATCAAGTTGCAAATGCACTGATGCAATTGAAGAACACTAAATACGTTCCGAATTTATGTAAATTTTTCAAGTTCAAAAGACGCATTAGCTTTTAAAAATAACATTAAAATCCGTTTTCAGACAAAATATTTATTTTTAGGGCTGAATTGTGTAACGTTAAGTAACATATCTACAGCCTGCAAGTGAGTAAAATTTATTTATATACATATATACATACATATATGTATGTATGTATATACATATATACATGTATGTATGTATGTATGTATATATATTTTTTTTATTAAATTGTATAATATTTAATTAAATATAATTTAATATTTTATTAAGTATAATTTAAACGTATAATATTGGATGATAAGTTAGATTTTAAGTTACACGGTCAAGAAGTGATATTTGTGCGAGATATTTTTCATTTTTCGCATCTATATCGCACTTATCGCAAAACGCGATAATCACGTATCTCTACTTACGACTCTTACGAGTGGGTGTTCCATTTCATAGCTATAGGTATATTAATTTGTAACAAACTATCAAGGTCATGAAATAAATTTATATTTATAGATGTTGAATCTTACGGATCTGCAAGTTACGCTACCGTTTTTAAGAATTCGAAAATGGGAAGAATGTTGGAAGAAAATAAACTAAATATATCCACTGAAAGACCTTTGCCAGGCTATAAAGACGAACGACCATTGCCATTTTATGTTGTGACTGTGAAGCTTTTGGGCTAACAAAACATGTATTGCGACCAAATGCAAAAAAATTTACAATTCCGAAAATAATATTTTAACTATCGACAATTGAGGCCTCGTCGAATGGTGGAGTGCACTTTTGGAATTTTAGCTAGCAAATGGAGACATGAATTTTTCATAGATCGATGAATGTCAGCATTGATTTTTGCAACTGCATAATTAAAGCGTGTTGTATACTTCACAATTATGTATAAGGCTCCCATTTTTTCTAAATACAAAACCGGGACACCCCCTCAGATTGAAATTTAAATTCAAAAATTACAATACATCTTTCTCATTATCTACAGCTTCAAGAACTTTCCGTTGGTGACTGGTAAAACATGTCAATTTGAGATATTTAAATGATGAGTGTATTTTTATTAAAAGGTCAAAAAACTGTGAATAGTCTTTAATATCAAGATAGATACTATAGAGACGTTGTCACTACCAATTATAGGAACGCTGGGTCAGGTGTGTGAAACGTTCTATTTTCATACAAGGTAGAGTTTTGTATTTTATTTATTTGTTGAAGTATGTACAGCAATTTACAGGTACGTAGAAGTTAAGTATCTACGTAGTTGCGTGCCATGAATACGATTGTCTTGAGCAGTGTGAGGACGGTCGTCGTGGGCAGCGTGAGTTCGACTGACGAGCGTTTATTTCGTCTGGTGCGGACTCGTGTGCAAGGGGGACGTTCATCTCCGAGGTAGCCCGTTGAGGGCCCAGAGGGTTGAGAGCTGGAGCCCCGTAGTGGTTGTCTTCAGTGGAGAGAGTCCAGGAACAGTGATCGACTGGGATCGCTCGTAGCGTATTTAAACCACTCGAGTGCGCGTTTGCGATTAGACGCGCCACAGGAGAGGGAAGAATTTATGAGAAACTTCAATGAGATCACTTTGAGTTTCCTTTGTCTTGTGTCCATGGTGGATTGCACGTGTTCTCTGCATGTGTTGATTCCTGGTATCCTTTGTTTAAAGCGTAACGATCTCTTTGTTCTCAAAGCGATAATGGATTAATCGGTTCGCGACCATGTGTTGTTTTATGTCAGATTTATTTCGTGGAATAATTGCGAGATTCGCGACCCGTGGGTGATGTCATGTTGTAAAATAAATGTGTATGCATTACATTATTTGTGACGCATGTTTATACATATATTTATGTGTATTGGCGAGAATCCTGATTCCTACAATACATAAGATAGATTTTACTGTTCCCAGTTGCAGGCTTTTCCTTTTACATGTCCTTAGCGAATTTATCAGAGAGAAAATACGTTCAACTGATGTATTTTATCCTGGTATAGTAGAACAAAAACTAATTATATTTTACATATTTCACTGAGGATCTGTTACTTCTTGAAATGAGTGTAAAACTTATTTAAGCAGAAATGAATGATGTCATTGGGTTATAAAATCGGAAATGGCATTATAATACTACAATTCGACACACACTGACTTACTAAATTGACTAAATAATAAATGTTGTTTTGAGACAACATTTATTACAGTACATACCTGCAAATGCGTCATGTTTGTCCCGGGAAACAGTATATATGTATGTACATATCTACATATGTATATGTAAATAGTTAAAATGTTGCACTTAGTGTTGTAAAATTCTCGAGAATATTCGACAATTTTCTATTTTTAGAGCATCTGAGGGGTTTTTATACTATTCCGTTGCAACTAAGCCTTCTGCAAAAATAGATAAATTCATGTGAGCGGTAAATATGAGGGAGGAAATGAATAAAAGTAATCAATTAGTGCAAAAACATATTTAATAATAATTTGATATATACATATGTATATCTATAGAGATGAAAAGAACAACTGTAATTCACAACTGTCATATTTAATCAGATTCTGATTCTAATACAATTATATCTAAGTCTGATTCATTACATTCATCGGCTTCTTCATATTTTTCAGCCTCTGTCGGCTCTAATTCTGGAATATGTGAGTGTTAAAAATTTCAAATTGTGAGTAATTTGTAATGAGAAATGTAAGTTAATTTTTTAAATTTGTAATAAGAAATTCAAGTTAATTTTTTAAATTTGTAATAAGAAATGTAAGTTAATTTTTTGCTGTTAATCGGTTCCTTTTTGCCGAATGAACAGTAAGCTCACATATACATTATACTCCCTCTAATCCGGGCTAATACTTGGGAGAGGTGACACGGATTACACGAATACTATTAGTTTTCATCAGAATTGCACAAATAGGCGTAGAAAAATATATAGTAAATTTATTTGAGTTTGAGAGTCGTCGCTTTTTCACCTCGCTTACTGCAATCGTGTCCTTGTTATTGTCTTTCAAAATAATATTTCTCTCTCTCTTTATGTGTGTAATTTGAAAAGACTATTATTACTATCTTTCAATATATTTTAATCCCGCTTTGTTTCGTGTATAAGTGTAAAAGTTCTCTCTTACTCTTGTACAGATGTTTTTAGTATCAGTGACAAAAACTAAATTAGGGCGTGAATATGACAAAATTTTTACGATCTAATCCTAATGTGTTTAAAATAATGATTAAATCAGTAAATTGGAACAATTTCTTCACCAAAGCAATAAAAATATCTATAATTTATTGCTTCCAGACTTAATAAGCATTGTATTCTTGTGAGAATTTCTCGGAAAACATTAATTCTGGTAGTGCGTGTGTTAAAATGGCGTAATGACATGTTCAGTGTCGTCAGAAACTGAATATGTCATTTCGTCATTTCATTTTGTCATTTCGTCATTCTAAAAAGCTAGTAAACTATCTAGAGATGTTTAACCAAGAAAAAAGAAAATTTTCAAATATTCTCGGAGAATATTCTCGACTTACGACACTAGTTGCACTCTTGATATTTTTAAGAAACTTTGATTTTTTTCTTTCAAAAATCCGGGATTTTTGCTGTGCGTCCCGAGACATTTCTCGGGACAGGGGACGGCTGCAATATTGAAAATATGCAATAATTTGAGAGGTTTGACCCATGTACAGGTTGTTCTATTATATCAAATATTGATAAGGATATGAAGTTACAAATTAGTTATTTGTATAATATTTAAATGTGAAAGGTTCAGGATATAACAATACAAATAGACTCGTGCAAGCAAGCCTTGAGTCAAGCATGGCAAGTTTCAAAATTAAATTAAATGATAGTCATTTATCAACTGAATAGCTGTAAGAAATAAGTTCACTTCGTGATATTTCTTAATGTTTTGTTACTAAAGTATTATATATATAATAGCCGAAATCCGTCTGTCTTTCTGCTGATAACGCTCGCTGAGGAGAAATTATTAAAAAAAACCACTAGCACGACTGGGGTTCGAACCCACGACCTCACGCTCGGGAAGAACGTCGTTAGACCAATCTGCTAAAACCAGTCGTCGGTTGGCTGCTTTTTTTTTTAAACATATTGTCACGATCCATTTACCTACAAAATGGATCGTGATTCTGCTAATAATACATAGATGACACTATAAAAACTGTTATTTTTTTTGTTTTTTGATTTTTACAAAATCACTTAAAAAATTATTATTATTATATATATAATAATTAATATTTATTATATAAATAGTAAAAAAAAAAAAAAAATTTTTTTTTTTTGAGTGGGTATCGATAGCATTCAATTAGTGGGGATTGCTATAATACATGGTTGGCGCGATAAAAAACTATTTTTTTTTTTGTTTTTTTCGATTAATTAGTGGGGATCTCTATTAAAAAAGCGCTTTACGATATTTAAAATTCAGCGGGCGTTGATATTCAACGGGCTTACACTATGTATTATAAAGGTTTAATCTGAAAACGATCTAAGGTTTTTATAACCACGAAGTTATGGAAATAGGATTAAATTTGATTTTGTGTATATTGTGTGTCAAGAAAAAAATGTATTGTAGATTTTTTAGAAAGTAATTTTTCAATTATAATTTTAGTCTTGGAGGGTAGGGGGGACGGGGGGATGTCCCGATTTTTTATTTTAATGGGAGCCCTAATCATGGAACATTGATTTATTGCCCCACGATATTGCTATTTAAGCGATTGGTACTCTTGCGTGTTCTCTTTTGTAGTAAGGCGTAATGGGCATATCGATTTTGCCTCATTGCTGCACCAGCCGAGTCGTTCGTTTCGACTCGGCCTGAGTCGTTCATGACAATCCTCACCCGTTGGAGCATCGAATCTGGAGCTGTCGTCACCTACAGGTTGGTTCACCTATTAAAAATTAGTCTAGTGACACTCTTGTAATTTCAATATACATTCACACATTAATTACGATGATCTGCATTTTATTTTCAGGTGGAAAAACATGTCTGACCTCGGAATAAGATACATATACTCGTTTGCTATTTTATCTGGGTTTCGATGATGGGGCGATTAAATAAAGAATAGCACGTTCCCTTTTCAGTTTTTCTTTCTATAAATAGTTATTTGAACTTTGAAATAGTGTAATATAACTAAAATCGATTTTCGTTTCAATTTTTTAAGTTGTTTCATGTACATATATTCAATAAATATGAGTATAACAATTTTGCTATTTTCTAAGGCTTAGAAAATAGCAAGATCCCTTTTCAGTGTAATTTTTAAGCCGTTAGCCTTTCACCTTTAGAACTTAGTGTCGTAGTGTAAATACATAGTGTCGAAATCGGATTTAGTTTAGGGAATTAATTATTTTGGTTTACAAATACAATAGCAGTGATGTGTGTCTAGTCTAATTCGATATTTAAGTCAGTATTAAATTTAGTGTTTAATAGATAGTTAATTGTTAACAAATATATAATATTTAAATGCTCCTTAAGCATTAAAAGTTTTGGCACATTGAAATATCTACATAGATCTTACGATACTCGTACAATATACCAGTAGTAATTCATAGTCAATATTAATATTTACATATAGTATGTATGAGCATATTCTCAAATTATTATATATATTCAAAAAATATTATAACTGTTTTGTCTCAATTTTTTAAATTGTTTCATGTATATTCAATAAATATGAGTATAATCGTCTTGCTATTTTCTAAGCCTTAGAAAATAACAAGATCCCTTTTCAGTTTAACTTTTAAGCCGTTAGCCTTTAAGCCTTAGAACTTAGGATAGAACATCATCTCATAAAGTGAAAGATTTTTTTTATTTCGTTTAATAAGTTTGGTACATTAGAAAATAGCACGATCTCTTTTCAGTTTTATTTCCACAAAAAGTTTGTTGAACTTTGAAATACATAGTGTCGAAATCGGATTTAGTTTAGGGAATAAATTGTTTTGGTTTACAAATACAATAGCAGTGATGTGTGTCTAGTCTAATTCGATATTTAAGTCAGTATTAAATTTAGTGTTTAATAGATAGTTAATTGTTAACAAATATATAATATTTAAATGCTCCTTAAGCATTAAAAGTTTTGGCACATTGAAATATCTACATAGATCTTACGATACTCGTACAATATACCAGTAGTAATTCATAGTCAATATTAATATTTACATATAGTATGTATGAGCATATTCTCAAATTATTATATATATTCAAAAAAATATTATAACTGTTTTGTCTCAATTTTTTGAAAATTGTTTCATGTATATTCAATAAATATGAGTATAATCGTCTTGCTATTTTCTAAGCCTTAGAAAATAACAAGATCCCTTTTCAGTTTAACTTTTAAGCCGTTAGCCTTTAAGCCTTAGAACTTAGGATAGAACATCATCTCATAAAGTGAAAGATTTTTTTTTATTTCGTTCAATAAGTTTGGTACATTAGAAAATAGCACGATCTCTTTTCAGTTTTATTTCCACAAAAAGTTTGTTGAACTTTGAAATACATAGTGTCGAAATCGGATTTAGTTTAGGGAATAAATTGTTTTGGTTTACAAATACAATAGCAGTGATGTGTGTCTAGTCTAATTCGATATTTAAGTCAGTATTAAATTTAGTGTTTAATAGATAGTTAATTGTTAACAAATATATAATATTTAAATGCTCCTTAAGCATTAAAAGTTTTGGCACATTGAAATATCTACATAGATCTTACGATACTCGTACAATATACCAGTAGTAATTCATAGTCAATATTAATATTTACATATAGTATGTATGAGCATATTCTCAAATTATTATATATATTCAAAAAATATTATAACTGTTTTGTCTCAATTTTTTAAATTGTTTCATGTATATTCAATAAATATGAGTATAATCGTCTTGCTATTTTCTAAGCCTTAGAAAATAACAAGATCCCTTTTCAGTTTAACTTTTAAGCCGTTAGCCTTTAAGCCTTAGAACTTAGGATAGAACATCATCTCATAAAGTGAAAGATTTTTTTTTATTTCGTTTAATAAGTTTGGTACATTAGAAAATAGCACGATCTCTTTTCAGTTTTATTTCCACAAAAAGTTTGTTGAACTTTGAAATACATAGTGTCGAAATCGGATTTAGTTTAGGGAATAAATTGTTTTGGTTTACAAATACAATAGCAGTGATGTGTGTCTAGTCTAATTCGATATTTAAGTCAGTATTAAATTTAGTGTTTAATAGATAGTTAATTGTTAACAAATATATAATATTTAAATGCTCCTTAAGCATTAAAAGTTTTGGCACATTGAAATATCTACATAGATCTTACGATACTCGTACAATATACCAGTAGTAATTCATAGTCAATATTAATATTTACATATAGTATGTATGAGCATATTCTCAAATTATTATATATATTCAAAAAATATTATAACTGTTTTGTCTCAATGTAATTTAGATTGTCAATTTAAATTAACCTCTCCCCCCCCCCCCCAAAGAAACCACGGTGACAGCTAATTTTCAATTTTATTTCCACAAAATTTTATTAGTGTCGAAAATCGAATTTATTTTTATTACACTATTTCAAAGTTCGACAAACTATTTGTCAAAACAAAAACTGGGAAGGAAACGTGCTATTTTTTTATTGAATCGCCCCATCATCGAAACCCAGATAAAATAGTAAACTCTGAACGGAGACGACCGATCTGAATCGATGAAGATCCAAATCTCGTCAGCGCAGCGCAAAACACTTCGGATAATCGGAAATAAATTTATGATGCCAAGATTCGAACCACGGTCTTTCCGTGTGAGAATCCGATGCCTCATCAGCTTCCACAGTGGCTTAAGGGGGGGGTGGGTTTATTTAAAAATCTAACATGAATAGTTGTTCTGAATGGATGAGACGGGCCTTATCTCAATTACACTAAAACCGAATATCAAGCCTTTTTGAAAATGGTTATACATACTAATATTTATTGAATATCCATAAAACAACTTAACAGTTATAATATTTTTTGAATATATACAGTGGCGTAGCGACCGCGCCTGCAGACCCCGCAATGCGGTGGGGCGCCACGGAGCAGGGCGCCTTTTTCACTAATTTTTTCTTTATCCCAATCGGATAAAGTATTGTGATCGTACAAAAATTCCATTTTGAGATTTTGACTGATTTGTATCAGGTATCATTCCTCAGGGAATGATACCTGATACATAGAGACCCGTATTTTTCGCATTTTGCGATAAATGCGATATATATGCTAAAATCCAGGATATATGCGAATTTATGCTAAAATCCGAAAATATGCGAATAGATGCTAAAAATCACAAAAATTAATTATTTTTAAAGAAAAATATTAATAAAACAACGTTGAGACTTGTTTGTACACACTAACTAGCGAACTAATAACTAAAAGTTAACAATCGTGTCCATATTGATACGTTGGGTTGTGAATACCTGGGTCGGCAATGATGAGTTAAAGAAAAACCCATACGAAAATTGTACCCAAATAAGTTTTTTTACCTGGAGGTAAAAATTGAGATGGTTTTACCCAAAGTAGTTTTATTGGTGGGAAATATCGAAAACTATGCAGCATGCAGTATTATTTAAAACAAATTTGCAAATAAAAACCAGTTTGTCGTTTGACTTCAGCAAGAGTCGTTCTTCTTGTCTCGCGATCGGTCTCTTACGTGCAGTCGTGAACTTTTGAAGATTCTTGAACGTGAAAGATTTTTGACTTTTTTGGACTTGGACAAATTAAAAAGGCTAGTATTTATTTACTTTACGAATTTATCATTTTCGTAATTTGGTTTAACTATAAAATTCACGAAAATCGACCGTAATTTAATACAAAATTTTATTAAAGTATCAATGTTCAGAAATTTATTAAAATGTAAAATAAGTTTTTTAGCTTCAGCATGGGGCGTACTAATATTAATCTTCGTGACAGAGCAAATCCATACAAAGCCCGCGGAATTTATATAAATTATGCTAACATTTTAATGTGCAGACATTGTAATTGTCGAGTGGAGTGGCAGAAATAAGGATAACTTGGAAAAACATCTGAAATCTATAAATCTTACTACGAACAATACCATTCAAGCATTTTTTTTAACGATTTGTAGCAAATATAAAAAGTGGGTTAAAACCTGATATACTGCAATTGTTAATGACCACAAAAATTAAATATGAAGAGTTTGGTTCTGCTGCAATAAAATCAATTTGGTGTCCTGGATGTAGAAAGATTTCTTAGTAAATATAATTTAGTGGTAACTGATCGTCGTACTAACTAAAAAGAGTCGTCTGTGGAAATATGTTCCATGCTTAGTTTTAATAAATTTTAAATTAATGTTATATTTTATTTTTAAATTCATGATTTTTGTCTTCGTATTTCTCCATATTGCTATTTCTTAATAATTTTCTACTATTTTTTATTTGTCATGTTAGTTTTAAATTGTTTGTATATATAAATTGTGTTAGAGAGTATTGAAATTAACTGTATTTTGATCTGTATTAAAAAAATTATCTAATAAAAATAAATGCTAAATAGATGCTAAAACCAAACACTTTACTTTACAATATGCTAAAATGACAGATCAAAATGCTAAAATCGATAAAAAATATATGCGAAAAACACGGGTCTCTACTGATACAGCGTGTTCATTTCGTTTTCATGATTTCTGGAAAATGTCTGTATGACTGTGTGTCATTGTGTCTGTAAATGTGTGTAGAATCGCTAACAACTCAAAAACTGTTTATCCTATTACACTAAAACTTCATATTTATATGTTTTTTGCCGGCCATTACAATCCATAAGGCTTTCAAAAATGTCCATCAAGCGTCAACCCTTGGAAAGTCACTTAATTTTTGTGTTATCTTTGAAAGGTTTTTCCAGCAAAACTATGATACATATTAAGCTAAAATTTTGCATATGTAGTATGTGTAACAACCCAAAAAATAATATAATTTTTAAACATTTTTTTTCCAACCGAAAGTAGTACTTTTACTATTGGTTTTTGGTGTTTTTAACTTTTTTCTCCGAAACTATCAAGTCTATCATGCTGAAATTTCATTTCTATTATTTTCACGTAAGGTGTAAGAGATATTAGAACAAGATTTATTTGTTTCGGCCTTTCACATATTTGGTATCTTCATAATATTGTAATATCATAACCCTAAAGCGATACCTTGTTACGAAAAATTAAATCTGACAACCGGAAGTTGGTTTTTTTTCTTGTAGAAAAATCAAAAATTCTGTTACCACACAATATTTCCGAAACTACTTAGCCGATCAAGTTGAAATTTCATATCTATAGTTTTCACATAAGGCGTAAGAGTTGATAAGGTTTTGATTAAAATCCGTCCATCAGAAGTGGTAGTTTACTCTTGCATGATTTTTTGTTTTTTTTTTTTTTCCGGCCTTTTATATATTTTGAATCTTCACAATATTATAAAATTAATATTCTTATAGCAATGGTGAGTTTAAAAAACTCATCAAAATCGGTATCGTAGAAGTGACGGTTTATCGTGTTTCAGTATTCTTTATATATATATATATATAAAGTCATGGGTTGGCCACACCCGAATTTTTTAACTTGTTCTGTCGGGTTTTTGACTTTTCAAGTTTCAAAAAATTTTCAACCTATTTGCTTCTTGTTTTATTTTATTTAACGAAATAATCGAAGTGTTTACCAATGTGAAGGTCCAGAAGTAAAAAACGAGGCACCTGGAATTACATATATATGTATACATATGTATGTAGGGGAAGAGTGTGTGTGACGGCATAATTTTTTAAAAACCTATATTTCTACAAATAATATTACTAAAATAAGGGTGTTAATGATATTTCTTATTAGAGTAGATATTGAACTTTTATTTATTCAATTAAAATGGGTTATAATAAGTATATTTTTGGCAACATCATAAAAAAAAAAAAAAGTATCGAAATATGCCATCTCACCCATACCCATTGGTGAGATGGCATACATACATGCATTTTTACAAAATTAAAATAATATTAAGAACGACCACAACAAATTTAATATCATATATTAATGTTTTGCAGTTTTTGGTAGACTGGTGCACTCATCATGGCACTAATTTGAGCAAATCGCTATTAGAATATTATATTCTAATAGCGATATCGAGGAAAAAGAAATGTCTGATGATGAAAATCCTGCTTTTATTTTTTGTAATGAAAGTTATAGCCGATCAAAAGGTCGGGAATGGTGGCTTAGTTGCCGAATTTGCTCAAATTAGTGCCATGCTGAGCCATAATAATATTCTGTCAAAAGACGAACTATCACATATTTTTCTCACATGCGTCTTTTGACAGACCGAGCATCCTTTCTTTGTAATTTGGCGTTCTTTTCAGCAACTGCAGCTTTCATTTCCACAATATCTGGCGTAGAATTTAAGACACCGTATTTTCCTCTCTTACGATTTGATCGTTCTGTAATGGAAGAAACTGGTAAAGGAGAAATATCCGATACGGAGAGATTAACCTCTGAAGTTGAAGGTATTTTCTGGAGTTCATTTGTTTCTCATTCTAAGACTGACGTAAAGATTTCCTGACATGTGGAGCCATATCTAAAATGAATTTAAACAGACTAAAATAAATATAATTGATAACAAAAACAATGTAAAAAAAAAAGGTTAGTATGGGTGAGATGACATCTTACCCATATGTGTTAAATAACTTTAGAAGTATTTTAACTTAAGTAAATTTTAAAGCAGCGTGGTAAGACATAAGCTCAATAGTAACGCAGTATTCAATAAACAAATAATGCATTAGGATTTACCCAATTCAGTTTACTATTTCAATACTACGACGAGTTGATATCTTCGACAAAATAACTTTTTTTAGCCGTTTAATCGATAATGACAGATTGTGGAGCGGACACCGCCAAGTACGCACCGACAATAACAAAGCAGTGCGTAATTAGCTAGAGTCTTACCAAATATATGTTCTGTATCTTCATCTAGCGAATATTTACGGAAATACGACGGGTATGCCATCTCATCAACTATGCCGTCACACACACTCTTCCCCTAAATGTTAATATTGACCATGAATTACTACTGGTATATTGTACGAGTATCGTAAGATCTACATATGTATGTAGATATTTCAATGTGCCAAAACTTTTAATGCTTAAGGAGCATTTAAATATTATATATTTGTTAACAATTAACTATCTATTAAACACTTAATTTAATACTGACTTAAATATCGAATTAGACCAGACACACATCACTGCTATTGTATTTGTAAACCAAAACAATTTATTCCCTAAACTAAAACCGATTTCGACACTATGTATTTAAAAGTTCGACAAACTTTTTGTGGGAATAAAACTGAAAAGAAATCGTGTTATTTTCTAAGGTACCAAACTTATTAAACGAAATAAAAAAAATCTTTCACTTTATGAAATGATGTTCTATCCCAAGTTCTAAGGCTTAAAGGCTAACGGCTTAAAAATTAAACTGAAAAGGGATCTTCTTATTTTCCAAGGCTTAAAAAATAGCAAGACGATTATACTCATATTTATTGAATATACATGAAAAAATTTAAAACATTCAGACAAAACAGTTATAATATTTTTTGAATATATGTATATAATAATTTGAGAATATGCACATACATACTATATGTAAATATTAATATTGACTATGAATTACTACTGGTATATTGTACGAGTATCGTAAGATCTATGTAGATATTTCAATGTGCCAAAACTTTTAATGCTTAAGGAGCATTTAAATATTATATATTTGTTAACAATTAACTATCTATTAAACACTTAATTTAATACTGACTTAAATATCGAATTAGACCAGACACACATCACTGCTATTGTATTTGTAAACCAAAACAATTTATTCCCTAAACTAAAACCGATTTCGACACTATGTATTTAAAAGTTCGACAAACTTTTTGTGGGAATAAAACTGAAAAGAAATCGTGTTATTTTCTAAGGTGCCAAACTTATTAAACGAAATAAAAAAAATCTTTCACTTTATGAAATGATGTTCTATCCCAAGTTCTAAGGCTTAAAGGCTAACGGCTTAAAAATTAAACTGAAAAGGGATCTTCTTATTTTCCAAGGCTTAAAAAATAGCAAGACGATTATACTCATATTTATTGAATATACATGAAAAAATTTAAAACATTCAGACAAAACAGTTATAATATTTTTTGAATATATGTATATAATAATTTGAGAATATGCACATACATACTATATGTAAATATTAATATTGACTATGAATTACTACTGGTATATTGTACGAGTATCGTAAGATCTATGTAAATATTTCAATGTGCCAAAACTTTTAATGCTTAAGGAGCATTTAAATATTATATATTTGTTAACAATTAACTATCTATTAAACACTTAATTTAATACTGACTTAAATATCGAATTAGACCAGACACACATCACTGCTATTGTATTTGTAAACCAAAACAATTTATTCCCTAAACTAAAACCGATTTCGACACTATGTATTTAAAAGTTCGACAAACTTTTTGTGGGAATAAAACTGAAAAGAAATCGTGTTATTTTCTAAGGTACCAAACTTATTAAACGAAATAAAAAAAATCTTTCACTTTATGAAATGATGTTCTATCCCAAGTTCTAAGGCTTAAAGGCTAACGGCTTAAAAATTAAACTGAAAAGGGATCTTGTTATTTTCTAAGGCTTAAAAAATAGCAAGACGATTATACTCATATTTATTGAATATACATGAAACAATTTAAAACATTCAGACAAAACAGTTATAATATTTTTTGAATATATTTAATAATTTTCAATGTGCCAAAACTTGTAATGCCTAAGGAGCATTTAAATATCATGTATTTGTTAACAATTAACTATCAATTAAACGCTCAATTTAATACCGACTTAAATATTACAATAATTTAGACACACATTACTGCTATTCCATTTGTAAACCAAAGCAATTATTTCCTCAAATATACATTGTAAGACGACATTACCAGCTCGTTATTTTGTGACAGTTTGTACACCCCTCGGACCCCCCACATTGGCAAAACTGTACGAGTGTTGGCCATCATTCGTTCCCGCTCGAACTTCTTCCCGGCCGACGCTGAGATTTCAACTGCTCCCGGTAACCCACCACACTAACATCTTTAATACGGAGGTTTCTTCGTACAAGTCCTCACCGGAGAAGACGTCGCCTTATATTGGCGCCCAACTAGAGGCCGTGACTTTTGGAATATACATACATAGTTAACGTTAGAGACTACCTACGTGGAAAATGCGACGTACGCACACGTGGTCAATCCGAAGCCAGAACAGAATCCGTTAGTCGATGAGGATATATCGACTCCAGTCACAATGACGGCAGCAATGCTGATGATACAGCAGTTCAGGGCGATGGTGGCAGAAATGCAGAGATTGCATACTGAGATGATCGAAAGCTTATTGGTACAAAAGCTTTCATACTCACACTCACCAATACCGTGGCACCGGGGTACGTTGGTTAAATGCACGGCACGATTCAGTGGTGCACCTGGCCAAAACGTGGAGACGTTCATTGACGCCGTGGATACGTTTAGGGAGTGTGTCCAAGTTTCTGACGACAACGTAATAAAAGGGTTCGCCATACTATTCACCTACATAGGTTGCAGCCATGCAGTGGCGGAATGCGAAATCATACATGTGTTCTTGGGCGGCCGTTCTCCAGTGATCGGAAGCCACGGAACTACATGTTCAGAGACACCGTTGGCCGAGGGAGAGTCTAAACCATCAATGATGATGAAACTGTGCTGCGAGTCATTGCCGAAGAACTCCAACATTCCATCTCCAAGGTATTGACGTTGGACTCGTCTACTGCCACCGGAGGAAAAACTGGACGAGGAAGAGTCAGAACCATCAGCGACGATGGAACCACCTTGTCGGTCAGTGCCGAAGAACCACCACACCCCTTTACTCATGAATCAGCGTTGAACCGGTCATTCCGCAACCTAGACACCGTCAAGCTAAGGGGAGTTTTGACGGCTAACCCCGTAGTTACTGGAGAGGAACACATTCCCGGCTGCAAGTGCGAGGCTACTAAGAACAAGGTTCTGGACAAAAGCCAGGGCACCAGGATCCGAGCCCCGGTACGAAGATGTTCACCAGGTCTCGAGGAGGAGTATGTAAGACTACATCACCAGTTCGTCATTTTGTGACAGTTGGTACACCCATAGGGCCCCTTTCGTTGGCAGCACTGTACGATGGTCAACATCGAACATCATTCATTCCCGCTCGAATTTCATCCCGGTCTACACGGAGGTTTCAACCGCTCCCGGTAACCCACCACACTAACATATTTAATACGGAGGTATATACGTCTTCGTACAAATCCTCACCGGAAAAGACGTCGCCTTACAATATTCTTTTAATTTCCAAAAATACAAGCCTATTTGTGCTGTTATATCCTGATCCTTTCACATTTAAATATTGTAATGTTTATCCAAATATCGAATAACTTCATATCCTTATCAACATTTTATAAAATAGCGTGCATTTCACACGGGAACAACCTATATATCGATCAAACCTCTCAAATTATTGCACATTTTTAAATTAGCAAATAATATAAAACTGCTTATCAAAGTGTAACTTGATAATGCATAGAGCATTTAGTACAATGTCAATGCTTTACATTGTCCACAATTGTGAAAGATCATCTATGCAACGCTAATTATAAAGGCCCGAACACACCTAAGCGAAATCGTTTGCGAAAACTTTCGCGCTCTATCGTCGTTGATTCGCACCAATGCGAATGGGACGACGATAGAGGCGAAAATTTTCGCAAGCGATTTCGCTTCGGCGTGTTCGCGCCTTAAATGATCACATAAAAGGAGTTGTTTCATTGGGTTACGCTCGGGTTAAATTTCATTTATAATATCTTACATCGAGTGTCTCTTTTACTATACACCAGAGTATACCCGTTCTCTATACTCGAGTCTTTTTGTCTATATACACCTGCGTGTGTCTCTACTATATTATACACCTGTGCATGCATACATACCTACATACATACACCTGCGAGTGTACTTGTGTATACATTGAATAAACGAGTATTTAGACTAGATAAATGTCTATAATTTATTCCGGCGGATATTCCCAGAAAGATATCTTGGTGGCAACTACTTCATCACTACTCATTTTATCAAAATTCCAGTTGTGGATCGAGACAGGGAAATATCATCTTGCCCTACGATCCATAACGGTGCGGCAACATTAGCGCGCCGACGCTGCTTATCTACAAAACCTACCGAGAAATCACACAGCTACTTACGTGCGAGACGGAAGATGCATTGCGCGTACGAGCGAGCGAGAAAGCTAACGCTATCAGTCGCAGCGTTTCATTCTCGGGCCAAGCCTGTACGCCAGACACGCTCATTGTTTGTTTCGCATAGAAAGCTTCAAGCAATATGGATAAACATCATTTGGGATGTGAAAACTATTTATGAAAATAAATATGTATTGCGATTGTGTAAATAATAATAAATTTAAAATTCTCTTGCAGAAATTACATGGTGATTGTCAAATTGTAAGTAGATGGAAAAAGCAAGTGTTATACAGCAGCATGCATGTACTAATTCATTTGGTTTTAACTGAAAGTATTGCTGGTGCTTGTTGTTCGCATATCTGATCGAACTCGAACCGTTTCTTTCGGCTCTTAGGCAAAATATTCACATTATTTTTGACTATTGCTAGTTAATAATGGACATCATAAATTGAGTGATTTTATAGTATTTTCTTGTACATAAACCAAATAACATAATGTTTGTAAGGAACTCAATAAGAAATACCCAAACGCATGTTTTGACATGTTTATTTAAGTAATATAGCAACAAAAATAAATAAAATCAGAATAATAAATATTTATAAATATGTATAAATAATTAATTATTGTTTTTCTTCATTTTAAAAAATTTTTTTTTTGTAATTCTCATCTTCGGGTTATATAATGCTGGGCACGTCTCGTAGGTATAAATAAATATTTTTAAATCTGCTTCCGACTTATTTGGGAGATCTAAACTGTCGAAGAAACCAGTTTCTGAACGAAATTCGCAACTGTCATGCATAACTATTAAGCCGTCTTTCGGTCAATCGTAGGGAAGCCACGCCCCCTGGTGCGGCGGATTTCAAAACAGACTTGGCTAGATGCCAAGATACCGCGATAGCGACAATACTTCTACTTTTATATTGATGACACGCGGTATATTGATGATATATTGACAAGTGTGGCAGGCCCCAATGTCGTGGGCTGTTGTAGCAGCAGGTGGTGGTGTTGGTCCTCGGAGGAGATGTATCAGATAGTGTGAGAGGCGAGAGAACTGACGTGCTAGTATAGACATCGGGGTTATCGTGTTGTGATGTGGGATCTAATGTCTATCAATTAAACTTTATATAAGTTTATTAAATAATTTATTTTCAGAATGCGGAGGCTGGAGTAGGGAACTCCAACACTGGAATGATTGTCCTAATTTTATTTCTCTAAATTGCGCGTTTGCATTTGGATGCGCTAATAGGAGAGGGATTTATGAGTTCACGGAGTTCTTTCATTACACGTTTAGTGTGTGTGATAAAATAATGATCATATGAATGAGGTCACTTTTCGGATGCACTTTGTTTTATGCTCTCGCTGCGCAGTTAATTCCCTTGTTCCTGGAGAGGTAATGTTGTAAAAAACGCATTTTTATATGTTTGCTCCAAATTTGTTTTAGGTGGATTTATGACGCATATTTTGTATACGTGTGTTAATGAGAGTCGTAATTTCTACAGCCTCATTTATCGTCGACAAAATTAATCATTTAAGAAAAATACTTGGCGAATGAATAAAATAGTGATCGAAGTATTTATTGTCTTTTAATTTTAATAAGAACGTATTGGCTGGAAAGTGATTTCACTCGATAGCTTCTGCATGACAAACAGTTGGGCGTGCCGCTCTCAACTGTCAAACAGGACATTCTCATTTCGTCACAATGTGGGCCCCCGGGGGCTCCGCCCTCGTCCTTTTATTTGCAATATTATTCACCCTTCTACACAGAAGTAACGCTCATTCATATATATTCGAATTTTTCATTCCATTCCCCTAATTTAGCACAAGTTGTATTCCACATACAAACTTGTATGTTTCAATTGATGATTCACATTTCGTCTTCATTTTTTTCCAATCAGGTATCGCCGTAAAATGCTACATGTGTTCATCGTCAGCCGATCCCAAAGGCGAGGATCACTGCGGTGCTTACAGAAGGTTCGACAAAACCGAACACATAGCTGTCGAATGCAATAGCGAAGAATCACCTATGCCTGGATCCTTTTGCATGAAGATCACTCAACAGAGCCCCATCGGTTTCGTTTGTACGTATCTTTCGCTATATCTGTTTGTATTGGAATTTAATTGAAATCACATTAAAATCAACTTTTTTGCTTGACTTCGAATATATGCAACTAATAACTGACCGTTGACAGTGTGCTCTGATTACTAGGCGGCTTAAAACCCATTTGTACCCAGAACTCGCGAGAAAACACAAGTCCCATGTTCCAGAACTACTTTTTCGTTTATTTTCCAAAATCTTTGAGTTATTTTATTGAAGATATTTTTTATGGATTAGGATTAGATAATTGATTGATTTTTTAACGTTTTTATTTGTTTTCTAGACGGGGTCATAAAAGGCCACTTGGGGAATTGAAACATGTTTTATTTTATTTTTTCTTTAATTTTCATTGTTTTTTATTAAATTTTTGAAAATAACCTAATTCAACTATATTCAACAATACATGGAATAAAAAAAGTTACAAAAAAAAAATTATGTACATAATCAGTTGTAATACATACGCATACTTATTACAATACTTATGCAATGTCATTAAAAATGTAAAAATAAAGTCATTTTGTAAAAATAATTATACTCCGGCCGTTTTAGGAAGACTTCTGGGTAAAAAAAGGGTGGGTCCCTTTCATCCCCTCTCCACCCGCAAATGACCAATTGCAATGCATTTCAGTTTCATGTTGCATTTTAGGTCGAGCGATACAACATTGTGCGTGCGTCGGTAGAATTTAACGTTAATATTTTATTAGAGTTTTTTGGAGTTAGAGTTTGATAATGTCTTCAATTAATAATAGTCAAGTTGTTAAAGGACAGTGTCGTGAGTTTATAATTAAACTGCGTGTATGTATGTATATATATGTATTTTTAAAGAAAAATATTACTAAAACAATGTTGAGACTTGTTTGTATACACTATAACTATATATATGTAACTAGCGAACTAATAACTGACAGTTAAATTCAAATATTATTTTTGAGTTCTTAAAACAGTCGTATCCATATTGCGGGTATAAGTGTCGTTTATTTGTAAAAAAAAATTTTAAATCTACTAAGCTCAGTGTCGGTGATTCATTTGTGAAAAATTATCTATCTATCTATCTATATTTCTCTGAAGGCAAAATTATTTACTGCGTGCACGTGCAAGCTAGATGACATTTTAAACAATAACTTCTCGGAAACATTCTCAACTGCCTTAACATAATCTTCAAAAAGGACCGTTTTATTTATTTAGTTTCTCGGAAATTTATCGGCTGACATTTTCAAATTTAGCGGCCAGGTCTTAACCAAAAGATGCTCATAAATAGACAGAGATAACATTGTAGATACAACATACTATTAATAATATAATATTATTAATATTCTATCTATTAATAATAAATAAATAAATAAAAACAAAGAAATTATTTTACGTCTTTACAATGTTGCATCACATGAACGAAAGGGACAGCATGTACATTTTACCCAGAAGTCTTCCTAAAATGGCCGGAGTATAGTTGTGATATGGTACAAAACAATATTGTCATGCAATGGAACATCGTAATTATTACAAGCGGATAGTGTTCTCTTTTTGCAATGGTCAATGGTATATCTCGAACGAAAATTCAGGTGGGTAATATACCTGCGGCAAAAGCTTCGAAAATCCGAAATTCCATTATCTAATGATTACAGTTGCAAACGCCGAATCTAATGAGAACGAATCCATTGTGGTCCAATGGAAAATGTCGCAAACGGATAAGGTCTAATAAGAATAAGATGTCAAGTGCATAAGGTCTATTAGGAATAATATTGAAAAAATCCATATTTCGCTAGGCATAAAAGGCTAGTCAAACTATTTTTTCTATGTTCGTATACTCCTGGTAGAATATTGAATTTTTCCATACTTTTGATTATTCATACAACCAGTTCGCGTCAAATAACTCCTCACGACATATGTACTCCTGGTAGCTAGTCAGGCCGACGCTTACACATAGTAATTACAAGTGTTTATTCATTATTATAAAGTTTACTTCCAATGTTGCGTGTGCCACTTCCATATGTATGTATGTACATCTACCTTTATATATTTTTCTTATATTTGTTTGTCTTAATTGAATTTCAGGGGATGGTCGTTGGCGTCAAGTTATCAGAAGGTGTGCTTCAGTTGCCGATACCGGTGTGACAGGCGTTTGCAATTGGGGTGTATACGAGAACGGCGTATATTGGGAAGAGTGCTATTGCTCATCAGACGAATGCAACTCTTCGCCTCGTCTCTCTGTTTTGCCGTTATCTTTATTATTAACGCTGCCACTTTTACACGTGCTGAGATTGATTGTCAGTAACGTCGTTGCTATGTAAGAATAGCATGGGCCAATGTCGTTTTAATTTAATATTTTAGATGAATCTCTGAAATTACCGTCCATTTTTATTATTTTTATATTAATATTAAGTCGCATTCCCGCTTTTGATATTTGTTGTTTTGACTGTTTGTAATGTACAAAATATATTATTATTATTGTGTTATGAATAGGCTTTGGAGCATATTGTGAATTTTGCCCATTCTACAGGTGATAGCTCGGTGGATAGAGGGTTAGTCTCTCGAGCCAAGATCCAGGGTTCGAACCCCATATGTCGAAAAGGTTTTTCGACCCTAAATATCGTCATTGGCAAGATCTGGATATTATCGACCGTATCCTTTTAGAATTTGCCAATTTATCATATTTGGTCGTGAACGGTTCCACAAAATAGACACCACCAAAAAAATTCAGTTCTACAAAGAGTATCTTCGTTACTTTAATATGATATCAAGTTCGCCGCCACCTTCAAAAGAGCAGTTAATTGTAAGTGTGTTTGATTATGGTTAAAGTTCATGATGTGCTCCGTGGGTCATTCTCGTGTTGTAGCGAGTTTCATATGTATACAATTTTTCTAGCAGTTTTATCTTTTTATGATTTTTGACCAAATATGTCTCAAAATTAATAATGACAATATTTTAAATTAATGCTAATAATGATTATACTCACTGGATAACGATTCACTCAATTTACATTTGCATTCTCATTTCTGTATTATTAACTTAACGCCAAACTGCATACGAATCGTCGAAAAGGATAGATATTACGTAGATACATAGATATGTCATTGAGTTAAAAATCGACATAGTGATTGATAAATAAGTGCTGTATTATTTCTACAGTAAAGGCCCGAACACGCCTAATCGAAATCGTTTCGTCAAACTTTCGCGCTCTATAGTCGTTGATTCGCACCAATGCGAATTATATCGGTGCAAATGGGACGATAGAAGCGAAATTTTCACGGAGCGATTTCGCTTCGGTGTGTGAGCGCCTTAAAAGTACAATTATTATAAAAGTTTATTTGTGCATTCCGGGGAGTACACATGCATGTTAGTGAATAGTTAAGAATATAAGTTCGGATTAAATGAATCCAATAATCAATGTTGATTCATTTAACGAAATAATGTGCCTCAATACATTTTAAATATAAATATATATATGTAAAGATTTTTTTAAACACATCTTTAAATTTATTATGTTTGAACGTATCATTAGAATATTGATCTGAAATGCAATCCGTCCTATCGATTTGTGCCTTTTCACATGAAATAATTTATTATTTTAATTTTTGACAAATTTATTATGTAAGATTGATTTTATATTGATATGAACTGTTATATTGTAGACTCCAATTTTAATCTTGTGTAAATTTGTAATTTGTTTTATAAAAAAGAAGAAATATACACTTTATATTTAAAAAAAAACCCATTCTTTTCTTGTACAAGTATCGTTTTGTATATATGTATGTATGTATAACACACAATGCTTGTTGGCCTTAACTGACTAATTCAAATCAAAAAACAGATCGTTGAACCATTCAACCAATTGCTTCTTTTTGGTGGAGAACACTTTTGAGATGAGGAAAATCTAAAGAAATTCCGCCTAAACGAGAGGCGTTAAAAACTTAAGAGTGAATTTTCTTTTTCGTTTTCAAATCATTTTTGAAATGCGTTCAGTATACATAAAGAGCTTAGAATACATTAAGGGGCTGTTGTTATACAATGGTACGATGTAAAATTGTCCCAACCGATTGGAGTTTTGAAGCAGATCACTAATAACATCATCATCATTCACCATTCATTGCTGAACGAAGGCCTCTCTAATCTTTTACCATTCCTGTCTGTCTCGAATAATCTGCATCCATCTGAAACCACGCATTCTTTTAATTCATCATTCAAGTCCGTTTGGTTTTCCTTGTTTTTTTTATGTTATTCCGAGCATATATCTTGCCACGCTTCTGTATGCACTAGATTTTGCGTAGCATTCTTGAGTTCAACGTCCATGTTTCACATCCGTATGTCATCACTGGCAACACGCATGCATATGTAAAGAATACATATAAGTAGACTTACCATAAAATTTTCTTTTCAAACCGGGACACCTTCGAGAGTTTTCTTGAAGTAGTTAGTGAGCCACTTTTATGTGATTTTAGATTGAGAGAAGTATATTCAGCCAAGTATTTAAGATTCAAAAAGGGCTAAGTAATGCATTGGTTGACAAAAAAAAACAATTATTTAATAATAATTTTTAATTACTCTTAATTGAACATAGCTTATTATAAAAAAAAAGTTAGCAATATTTATCACTAGCATGAACTTTCTTTAAAAATTTTTTGTTTTTTTTAATCGCGTCGAAAAATTCACTACAATTTAGTTTACAATTAACTTTGCAGCGCAATAAAGCTTTTACAGTTGATAAATCCATTTTACCTCTTTCTTCAGACCATATGTTATTCATTATTGAAAAAATCCTTGCCTGTGCCTGGCATGCTGAAAATGTATTCTATAATTTGGACAAGATTGGGCAACGAAATGTTCTTTTCTTTGAAATGACCGAATAGTTTTATCCATTTTCTTCGCAACTTGCATTTTTCCAAATGGTATAGTTCGTAGAACAAAAACCTTTTGCAATCACCACTTCATCAAACAGTTCATCCATGTTTATTGCACTATTTGCAAGAGTTTCATTAATTTTTTCACCTGATCCTTCAATTTCAGATCATGTCAATTCATTGTTGTTTATCCAAATAAACGATTCTGCTCCACCAAAACTATTTTCCCATAATTCAATGTAAGAAAAACATCGATCATAAAAAATTTTAAACTCTTGTAGGATTGTATTAATATTGATATTTCCATTATTTTCCCGTATTCTAAAAAGCTTTTTTGCTTCTTGTGGTATAAATTTATTTTCACGCCTTTCCTCAATATTTTTTTTTAATTTTCTAAGTTCAATGACAATGTCAGCTGCACTTGCTTTTGTACTTTCCATAATTAAGGTAGATTTGTTAAACAATGTAAGTTGACCTTGCACAAACCGCAAATATATTTCACCACAATCATTTTCAAAGAACTCTTTTATTAACACTGGACAGTGTTCTTGCGAAAAAAAGTACGACTTCAGTCCCTCATAGATTTCAAGTATTCTATCGATAGCCGGAAGTAGCGAAAGAAAACGAGTGTTGCCATGTTGAAGAACCTTTTTATACTCGATATCTGCAAATTCACAGAACTCTTTCAGTTGAGTTACTCGAACCGTATAAATGTGAAAATATTTATACGGTTATGTGAAAATATTTATATTCAAACCAAAATACATACATTCATATCATGAAATTACTGTGTTGAGTGCCCGCGCATATTTAAAATACGATCTTCGGCATATATTCAAATAAGAAAAACTACAACTTTCGGTCGGCGGATTGTGATCAAAACCTTATCAACTCTTAAACTTTATATGGAAATTATAAATATAAATTTTCGATTTGATCAATGGGGCAGTTTCTGAAATATTCTGTGGTAAAATTTTCGACAAAAAAAAAAACCCTACTTCCGGTTGATTGATTTTAATGATTTATTTTTTCCTAACTAGCAATTTTTCTCAGGAGTACAATATAACAATATTGCGACGATACTACATATTTAAAAGGCCGAAAAAAACAACAAATCGTTCAAGAGTAAACTGCCACTTCTGTCAGATGGATTTTGACCAAAATCACAGTATCTCTTACGGTTAACGTGAAAACTATAGATATGAAATTTCAACTTAATCGATTAGGCAGTTTCGGAAATATTCTGTGGTAAAAGAATTTTAGAATTTTCTACACGAAAAAAACCCTACTTCCGGTTGACTAACATTGACCAAATTCCTTATGGCTCTCACACCTTACGTAAAAATAATAGATATGAAATTTCAGCTTGATAGACTTGATAGTTTCGGAGAAAACACACACACAGGCACACACACACACATAAGTACACAGACATACAGACATTTTTTAGAAATCATGAAAACGAGATCAGGGGATGATACCTGATACAAATCAGTCAAAATCTCGAGGTCGAATTTTCGCACGATCACAATACTTTATCCGATCAGGATAAAGTAAAAAGCAATGGTACTGTAATACGATAAAGTGAATAAAGGCTCACACAAACATACCGCGTTACAAACGTTACGCCACACACGTATTGTGACAAAATCCTAAACGCACAAATTTCTATAGTTTTATATGGCGTAGAAGCATACGTGCAACACCCCACTCCACGTCGCGCGTCCCGTCACGTGTGGTGTGGGGCCTTGAAGCTCACAATCCCCAACACGACCATCTTCAAAGATGCATATAGTTTCGACACGAACTTGCGCACCCTTTCAGTTTTTGTGTGTGTGTGACTGGCAGCAGGTGTAGTGGTCGGAAAAGCGCGGAAAGCATGCGCAAATCGCACAAAACGCACAAAACGCACAAATCGCACAAATCGCACAAATCGCACAGGGTTGTCTTTAGAGCGAGAGAGCGACCCGGGGGAGAAAACCCGGCCGAGCCACTAGCCAGTGCGCCCCTGGCTGTCGAACGGAGAGCGTTAATACGCATCACTCTGTCTCCCGTCCCGCTCCCGCGCACGTTTTCTCCTACTCTTCTCGCTCGCACGATCACACAACAACACCACCGCACCGTCATGCCGTTCTGACGGAGCGCACTTTCCCGTCTTCTCGCCGATCGATTGTCGAGATGAAGAGAACGACACGTGCTGATGAAGATGTGGGCTCGGATGCTGTTGCGTAGCCGTCCCCGCGTACTTGCGCGGGATCTTAGGGTGAGTTTCCGGCAATTTTTATCGATATCGCTGATCTATTGCAATAAGGAGACATGAAAAAAAAGAATATTGATACAAGTTCACAAAATGAGATATGTTAATATTTTTACTGGGAATTAAGTTTTATGGTATAATATATTTCTTAGTTAAAGATGTCTCCTTATTGCAATAGACCAGCGATATATTTTTTTATGGGTTTTATTTTTTGTACAATAGTATGAGAAATTTAATGGTTATGATTGCTACAAAAAACATGTAAAAGTTAATAGAGGAGGTTTGAAGATTTTGTAGAATAAAATTAAAGCGTGTGATTTTACTATCCAAATTTCAAATGATCACTTGAATAATGACGTTTGACAAAATATTGTCTTTTTTTATTTTTTAAATACTTGGTTTGCTACATATGTACATATGTGCATACATTTTTTTTTTTTTATCAAAGGTACTCTCTAAGTTAATATGTACATTTCAGACTTGTATACACAATAACAGTTATACGTAATACTAGTAGAATTAGTGGTTATTTCTATAGCTATAGACTATAGCGAATTATAAATTATGATTTATTTGAATAAATCGCAATAAATATTATTATTATATTATTATTTTATTAATCTAAGAGACGAAAGGTGAAAGGATCAAAAGACTAGTAGTGTAATATGCCTGTTTATTAAAAAAATTGTATATTTATTTATTGAACCGAATTAGAATTATCATTTATCAAATGATAATTCTATAGAAAAATAGATACAATTTCTAATTAGGGAAAATTAAAAAAAATTATATATGTATACGCATATTGTAAATTTATCATCCGGCAAATTATTCGTTCGATGTTATCAAGCGAGATGTAAATTTGTCGAGGCATATTTTGCGAATTGGCTAATTTCATCTAACTTCAACAAAATCAGCCAACCGGAAATGACCGTTTTCCACTTGTTTCGCAATTTGATTCTCCCCGTTCATCGTTTTCCGCGCTAAATTTAACAAATTATCTTTATTATTATCATTATTATGTATGTCCTCACTATTTAATAACTACACTTCAACGCGAATAATTGTACAAACCTACGTATATATAAAAGCATTAAATCGGCTTGCCCGTCAGGAACGCAAAACACACTTCTTTTGTTTTCATTGAAAATTTGAAATTATTATTTTTTACATTTAATTTTTTCCCACGACCCATAGCTATCGCTATTGTTAGCTCGCTCTCTCTCTCTCTTATGTCAATAATAAACACCCGTTGATTGTCAATGGGCAATACTGCAATACAGAGTACACCAACCAACAACCGTAAATTTATAGAAGCGGTGATTGTGACATGAATCTGGATTGGATTGAACATGAAAGGATTAATTCTCAAAGGAAGTTATTTTTTCGTGTTATGCATTTTTTAATCATTGGTTTTCAGTTACATTAATTTGTAAAAAAAATTTGAAGACTTCTTGGAACTTTTAGCATCTGCTCTATTTACAACACCGCACACCTTCTTCGAAATTGCTAATCCAAAACACGTGTTCTTATGAGAAACAATATTTAAACGACTGCATTCAGCAATGCGGATTTGTTTGATGATCACTTTGATGACTGTTTGCGTTTTGCTACAAGTGATATTATAAACCTGATTATTTGAAAATAGGTTTATATTTTCATCGATTTATATCGCATATTTTTATGAATAGCTTTGAAAAACTAAAAAAAGTTTACAAGAAATTTTGTAAAATTCTCAATCTTTCCCTAAATTTAAGCATGGAAATCGATTGCCATGCAAATTCAAATTTAAAAAAGTAGCTCCCAAACTGAAAAAGGTTGAGCACCCTCGGTTTAAACGCATACATATCTACATCGTGTGTCAAGAACAGAAAATTAAAAACAGATCAGCAGTACAAGTTTCGAGTTGCAGTACTACGAGTTTTTTACTCGAAGTCTAAATATCTCAGTATCGACTCTATGGACTTGTGATATACATATTATGATCAATTTTTAACACTGTTCATAGACTTACTAGACTGTTTACTAGACTTGGTTCATTTACGCGCCATTGTGAGAACACTGCCTTTTACTTTACATAAGCGGTATCCACTGTTGATACTCGTAATATCCACGTAGGTATACTATGGGGTATTCAACTGAAAACGTTTCGTCAGACAAAGGCCCAGTTCATCATTGTGTACGTAGAGGTAGCAATACACACAAGTATAATGTGAGCAACAACGGCTTGTTGCTCTCCACTAGTAAACGGGCAGGATAAAGAGGGTGAAGGGGAGGGTGGGTTTTCCGAAGCTCTGAGTGAACATTTAATAGGTCACGGAGGCTTTCATGGTGCAAGGTTGAAGTGGAAATAAACGCATGCCGGTGGTGCCTGGCCAACCTCAATTTTCCGAGAGTGAAAATATGCAGATCACAGCTGGAACCGTTTCACGTTCGAGAGCAACGAAGAATTTCTAAAGCCATTATGTTGTTTAGGCACTATATTATGTGTTATGCACAATAGCGTATAAGCGAGGGCAAGACCCTGACTTTTGACATGAATATCGGAAATATCCTCAGCTTTAAATAATATCGTATACAAAAGCGAAAAATATGTCTGCTAGATGAAATGCTACCATGGCGACCGACAAGCAACTCGTGTAACGCTTCGAAGTGTGATCGTGGGTGAATTGGTCTAAAGGCCGCAGATTGTGACGGTGACCGAAAACCCACTCACTTACACACAACATATACGAGCGAAGCAGTGGCGTAGCGTGAATTCCAGTCGCCCTCCCGCAAAATATTTTAAGGCGTCAAAACCTTATCAACTCTTACGCCTTATGTGAAAACTATAGATATGAAATTTCAACTTGATCGGCTAAGTAGTTTCGGAAATATTGCGTGGTAACAGAAGTTTTGATTTTTCTACAAGAAAAATAAAGTAAAAACCAACTTCCGGTTGACTGATTTAATTTTTCGTAACTATGTCGGTATTGCTTTAAGGATTGTGATATTACAATATTATGAAGATACCAAATATGTGAAAGGCCGAAAAAAATAAATCTTGTTCTAATATCTCTTACACCTTACGTAAAAATAATAGAAATGAAATTTCAGCATGATAGACTTGATAGTTTCGGGAGAAAAAATTAAAAACACCTAAAACCAATGGTAAAAGTACTACTTCCGATGGGAAAAAATTTTATATTATTTTGAGGGTTGTTACACATATCTACTACATATGCAAAATTTCAGCTTAATATGTATCATAGTTTTGCTGGAAAAACCTTTCAAAGATTACACAAAAATTAGGTGACTTTCCAAGGGTTGACGTAAATTTTTGTAAGCCTTATGGATTGTAATGGCCGGCAAAAAACATATAAATATGAAGTTTTAGTGTAATAGGATAAACGGTTTTTGAGTTGTTAGCGATTCTACACACAGGTACACAGATTTACACAAAGACACACAGTCATACAGACATTTTCCAGAAATCATGAAAACGTGATCAGGGAATGATACCTGATACAAATCAGTCAAAATCTCAAGATCGAATTTTTGTACGATCACAATACTTTATCCAGTTGGGATACAGTAAAAATTAGTGAAAAAGGCGCCCCACTTCGCGGCGCCCCTCAAGTCTCGGCGCCCCCCCGCATTGCGGGGTCTACAGGCGCGGTCGCTACGCCACTGGAGCGAAGCGAGATGACGCCGTGTACACGACGTCCGTTTGGTGCAATACTGCACTCTTCTTGCACGGTGCAATAGATTTGAAAATAGGTATTAACGCGTTGCACAAACAGGTTTGTTAATAAATTCAAACACGTATGTCTCCAAACCGCAATGGTGGCGATTAACGGTCCGTTTTCCCCAACGTACAAAATTGACGTCTCATTAAAACAATACTTTATCCGATTAAGATAAAGTAAAAAACATCGCGAATGTGCTGAACCGATTGAAAACGATGTTTTTACTTTATCCATGTCGGATAAAGTATTGTTTTGTACGCCAGGGAAAACGAACCGTGAATGGCCACCATTTCATTAAAACTTCATCTTATAAAAATCAAACGTCTTACAATCAACGACCACTGTTTGAATTTGATGACCGCTTTTAGAACCTATTTATTACGAGAGTATCACAATCAACTGGTGCTAATTATTGAAGTATGAATGGGCTAAGTGTAGGCTATGGGAAAAAAACATAATTCAAATGTTCAATGAAAACAAAAGAAGTGTGTCGAGCATTTCTAACGCACCAACAAACAGACATGTCTCATATGAGGCCACCATCCCCCTTCGCGTAAATTTAAGATTTATTTTCAATAGCGATTTCGTCTGTGATGAAAGGTCAACTCTGTCGAGTGAGAGAGAGAGAGAGAGAGAGAGAAAGAGAGAGAGAGTTTCTGGAAAACTTTGGATACCATTAGAATTCTTCACGTTTTCGTCATAAGCGAAAGTTTTCGGCGATGTAAAAAGTTGGAACGCCTAGGTTAAACCCGTTGCCGATCTTATCCGCCGCGGCTTAACGCGCACAAAGTCCATAATATGCGCCGAAGTTTGCCAATAAACCTCCGACCCGACCCGGCTCGTAATTTTGACCGACGCGTTTCTGGTCCCTTTTATCGCCCTCTTGTGCGAAATTGTATTAAGACAGAGTGCTCGCAAATGCTGAAACTATTTTAGCGCCATCAGCGGTGAGCAGGAATCAATTTTGATATGTATATCGAAAGTGAAAATATATATCAATTTACATAAACGCAACTTATACATAAAACGAAGTAAATTATGCATAGGAAATACGCTCGACACACTTATTTTGTTTTCATTGACAATGAATAATGGTTTTTCTTTAATTTAATTTTTCCCTTAACCCATAACTACCACTGTTAGTTCACTTATAGTAAATAATAAATACAATGGGATATACTTCAGTTGTTTGAATGAAATGTGAGCTTGTCTGCAACAATCTGTGACCCTATGCATTTATAACATTGATCAATTTTTTCAATCAACGCTACACGTTATTGATGCATTTAATGCCGATGTTTTGTCCCTTTTTAACAGACAGAAGAAACTCAAACTACATACTCTCTTGTTAAAAGTAACACACTTTAAATATCGATTTTTTGATACATTATAGGTGCAATTTTTAAAATACAACAAATAACAACGATAATTTTCATAAAAAGAATAAAAGGAGAAAGGATAAAATATAAACAGAAACAGAACCAAATATTCCATTAATTATAGTATCGTTGTTGTTTAATATAAAATACGTATATGTATAGTATTTTGATTTGTTTCGTCGTACGCAAACAATCTTGGGTGAAATGAATTTTCGCGCGGGAAAACTTCGGGAAATTCAATACATCCGTACCTAATCGACGTTCGGGCGTTAATTAAAATCGAACCGAATATCCTTGTTGTTAATTATCATGCTATAAATATTTACAATTCGCGAAAGGGCAGCGAGAAAACGATGCGAAATCTCCATCGGAAAAGCAACGCTACGTTATTATTACTACATATATGGAAGGATTTTCACGGGTGGAAATTGATGTTTATATGTGGGGCGAAAACATCGAAAGAAAATCTAGGTTGGATCGTTGAAGGGGCAAGAAGGGCAGGGAATAAGGAAGAGGGTTAAAAAGAAAAGCTCGCCGCTCGGAGAAAATCCGAGAAAAGCCCCATTTTCACATTACGTAGGAAACGGTAATATACGTACTCATACTTGTATCTACTATGTTCAGGGTGGTCATTAAATGATCGGTGTAGTTTTCAAAAATTTATATCTCCGAAACTAATAACGCTACTGTGATGAAAAAAAAAAAAACAACAAAGTTCATTTACTCTTATTTGATATGGTGGTTTTTTCCATAAAGTTGATTATCAATACCAAAATTAGAACTTAAAAGAAAAATTCGAATATATTTGTATGAAATTTCCTTATCATTGTTTCTTCTGTACTTTTTTTTCCAAGCACTAATTTTTACATTAATAATCATATATTTGTCACAAATCACCATATTATTAAAAAAGGGACGGTATGATTTTTATAATGATCCATATTGCATTAGTTTTAGAAATATGAATTTTTGAAAACAATTTTTTTTTTGTTATTTAACGACCATTCTGTATGTATGTATATACATACATATGTAAGTTATGTGTATGCATATTGAAAAATTAAATTTCCGTTAGTTTTCCATTTGACCGGAAGTCATCCCCGATGGTAAATAGAATACCTGACTGATTGGCCGTGTCTGGCTAATTGCTACGGGCATAGCCGAGTCGGCATTACCTTGCCAATTGCTTGCCATAATGTAATTGAAGTCAAACGACCCGGAAAGCTTCACCGCCATTATAAATACCCCCATCGACCCCTTTTCGATATTACGGTTAAATGTACTACAAAAACGTATTCCGTGTTATTATTTTTATAAAAATCAGTATCCGTAAGTACCGGGCAACACTCTGGTAAAAATTTTCGCACATATTGCTTTTACTGAACTAGAAATAATGTTGGCGAAGTCATCGTGATAAAACTGGACATACCCAAAAATTCATTTTCGCACTGAAGTAGCAATTTTTTTTATTTTCGCACTCGCATGATTGATAGGCAGCAACTTTGTAATGTTAGTTTGGATTTAGACAACGGTTGTGGAAATGTTTAAGGTATAAATCAATAAGGATTCAATTTCAAATTATACAATATACTAAATGCCTGGCGTTACTTAGGTGAAAATATATATAAATCTGTATATTATTTTGTCTCATGTGCTGAGCCAACAGAACGTACATATGTATGTATGTACATACATGTATTATTTGTATTAACATTTAGATTAGTATAGGTACATAGTATATATTAGAGTATTCCCCGTTGACGATCAACAGATGTTTATTATTGACATATAAATGGAATAAAAAAGTATGGGTTACGACAATAAATTAAGTATAAAATAACGATAATTCAAATTTTCAATGTAAACGAAAGAAATGTGTCGAGCGTTCCTGACGGAATGACAGACAAATTTAAGGCTACTATATTTACCTATATAATTATACATTGACTGTAGGCTTGGCATTGTCTACAACAAAAGTCTATAAATTCAAGCAATGCCATATATAGATTAAAGCCTGCGAGGCTAAAGACTTGTCGAGCCTGTCAAATAGGACGCGTGACGTCATACCATGTAAACCAATACGTCATTATTAAAAACGAGTAACTGCCCATTGACAGTTCCATCGTGTGGTTATCATTTATGTATGTATCGTGTATTTACGAAATGGATAGTTATGGATTTATGTACGTAATTAAGCGAACATTCGAGTCCTGGAACTTTTCGCGCACACCTTTCCATATATGTACATACATATATTCAGAGTATGAATAATTTATTTCGCATCGAAAATATGTAAATTCTCGAAGCAAAACTGGGAATCGATTCGTATCTTAAATTTATTTTCGCTTTATCGTACAGAAATAATGGGAAATGCCACGGTATAATATACGCATAATATAATACATATATCGCTGGAATTATGAATGTCGACATTATAATGTTTTAAATATGGGTTTTATAATTGAGTTACGTAAAGGACGCGGCGATAAAAATTAAATTCGATTTAAATGCATACTTTGAAGTTTTTAATTGCATTTGCGCGAAAGCGATGAAAATATAACGAAGTTAAATTCGCTCTCCGCGAACTTCTTCAGACGGAACTGCTTCAGGTAATATTAATTAATTGGATCGAACTTATTCCATCTCATCGAAGATGGATTCGAAGAAATTCATATTTTTTGATAATAATAATAAATGAGTTAAGTAAACAGTAATATAAAATACAACAAACTGCGGCAAATCACTAGGCAAAAATCACACGCGCTCAGCTTTTAACCAGTAATTTCAACAAAATAAATTCAATTAATTCAACTATTCTATTATCTATTTTAAAATATAAAATTTTTAACCTTAAACTTTACATTGATATATTTTATATTGCTAAAAATAAAATAAAATTGACCAAGACTGCAATTTTAAACTTTATTTTTTATTTACAAAAGTATGTACATACCTATAATTATATATACATACCTACGTATATACCTATAACATATGTATGTACATGAAAAGCTCGCAATTTTTTTATTCTGATTTTCAATATTGTTGAAAATTTTTAAAAATCAAAATCTCTCAAATGTTATACCTACATGTGTATGTACGTACATATCTATATGTACATATTATAAACAATGCACTCGTAAACAATAATAAATTATGTTTACGAGTGCGTAAGCGCTCGGTTAAAGAACACTGAAAAATCGTGGAATACTGAATTTTACCATAAAAAAATAAAAATATAGCTAGAAAATTGAAAATTTTAAATATCGATCTTCTACATACATACACACATACATAGAGTTCTCCATAAAATTTTCGAACTTATGTACGTTTTTCATTATGTAATAAGCGAGCCCCTACTATAAAGAATATGTATCTTATGTATCTATTCTTAATTGTATTACATCAATGTTATCAATGATATTACATATATTGATATGATTTATTACACAGTTGCTCTTACATTAGGCCATAGTTAAATATTTCACTGTCGAGGCACTAAAGTTTAAGTCGTGATAAAATGGCCCGCTTAAATTTAAAACGTAGACTGCCAACTCCATCTGAAGTATGTCGAAGCTTTTGACATTGACGAGTCTCTACGTCTACACAAATGGCGGGGGAAATTGTTAATGCAAATCGACACAAAGAGTAGGTGCAAGATTGATGGTCGATAAATTGAGTAGGGGAAAATCTGCACGCGAAAACTGGGGAATTTTGGCACGAAACGAGGACGAGGGTTGACGACGACAAGGCTTCGGGATTTACGCTAAATCCACCCTTATACTATTTTGGCAAGGGATGAGAGGGGGTGAGCTGGGATGGGATGGCTCCTGATTGAACAGGATATTTGCTTGTTTGAGCGGATCAACTGTTATAAATGGCAATAGTACACGAGCGAACATCGCGTAACACGATCACCGAGCTAAAATGGTTTTTACCACCTACATACATATGTATGTACATACATACATACATATATAAACTAAATATAATGTTACGCGTGTAACTTGTACATTTGTACGGTGTAAATTCTACAATAATTATTATACATACTAAGTTTATGGACGGGGTGTTGCCAAAGAAACATTAATATCTGAATATGATAGCATCTATTAATTAGTAATTGCATCTAAGGCCCGTAACGCACTTGGCAGCCTGGCTGCGCGGCCAGTGGCTGCCTGTCTGGCTGCTGCGTATCGAAGCCGGTACCTGTGGCCGCGCAGCCAGAGTTTCCTGGCTGCCTCAGTGCGTTGTCAAACAGGCAGCCACATACATTTTCTAACATCGTTGTGGCCGCCATGGCCGCCATGGCCGCCATGGCCGCCATGGCCGCGCAGCCAGGCTGCCAAGTGCATTACGGGCCTTACGGGCCTAATAGTTCAGATCCTATGACCAAATAACTAGGTTATTTATTGAAATTGTAACTACATATTCCAAGAACTTTCAACGGCTTTCCACGACAAAGCTCGTAAAATTCACTCTTAAATATTAGATGTTTCCTGATTTTCTCCTGTTCCGTGATTGTTAGTAACAGATGCATATAGAAATTTAATTAAGGTTAGTGTAGTCATGTTTTGTTAGGTTAGTTTACTTTAGGTTAGATTGGTTAGATTATACATATTTAGGTTTCTGGAAACAGTTTTTTTATAGAATGATTGTTTTGTCCTCTTCCGTGCGGCTATTTTTTCTTCTATTGATCACTAAGAAATATTTTCAAATTGACGCAAATATAGTAACATATATCTATATTTCTTAGAATGAAAGATAATTCGGGAACCAAGAATCAACAACCTTTGTAATCAACAAGAAAAACTCCAGATATGAGACAACAAATACGTATATTCCACGGCAAATCAACACAGTATTTGTGAGGTCGATTTTTGATAAAAAATTTGTTGTCTCATATCTGGAGTTTTTCTTATAACTATGTAGTCAATGCTCATGGACAGTGTCATCGGGTGGTTATTAATGTTATCATTTATGTACATATACATATACCTATATTAGCTTAAATGAGTATAGTAGCTCAAAATGTTGGATGAAGTTGAAAAATGCGAGCGCCTCGCGCTACCAGTGCAATGAGTGTATGCGAGCGTTCTACGACTACTCAGCCAGCCAGGCACACCCTTGCGCTACTACATACATACATACATTCCTATATAGTAATTGTAATATCAAAAAAGTCTAGTTCTGAGAAATCAGAATGAATGTTTGCAACTCAAAGTCAGGGATAGGTATGATGAAACATTTTACAATTTTTTATCAATAAATTGGTTCATGTTGTAAAAATATTTCGATTTTGGGATTATTTACTAAATATAAGGAGTATATTTGACGTTTTAAAACCATGTCACACATCTTACACATAGGTATGTGTCTGTAAGTATTACATATACATATAAATACGGTCGAAATAAAACAGTAAGACGTAATATCGAGGCGAGGAGTTTCATCTAAAAATTCAGCGAACGTCGCTGAAGGCCACTGATAACATTTTGCAATTGGGTCCTTTTACGACCGCTGAAAAACGGGGTCCTTCCTCTGCATCCGGGGTAGGTTTATCGATCTCACTACCCTCTATGAACGTTGTCTCGACTTCGAAAATATATATTATATACACCTACGAGTAAATTTACACGAAATTTTTTTCGTTTTTCAGTAAAATCGTCGTAGATGGATCACCATGGCTGGGATGCCTCACCAATCAGTGCTACTTCCGATGCTGTTGCTCCTTCTATTTTCATACTCTGAGGTTAGTACAAAATTTTATCCTTAATCGAATTAATCAAATTAATAGAGCGTAACCCAGGCAATAGGTCAGTGGTTAGAGCGAAGGTCCAAGGCTCGATATCTGTATATCGAAAGGTTTTCGCGGCAGTATTCGACCTTAAACATCGTCATTAGTAAGATCTGAATATTACAAAATTCAAATCGGCCGCGGCCATCTCTTGTTAGAATTTGCCAATTTATCTAACTTAGTTGTGAGACGATTCCACAAAATCGGCACAATCTAAAAAAATCCTTGATACCCACCAAATCATTATCCGTTACTTTTCTCCCTTCATCTCCTGCCAGAATCATTGCCGAAAGGTAATGATTTCACCACTCGAGAGTATCTTTTCCTAGTTACTTCACTAGGATAGACAGTAAATGTTTATCAAATAGTGAAGAGATAAAGCTTAATTCAGAAATCTTACCTTCATAAAAATAGATTATAAAAAAAGTATACAAGCTATTGAAATACCAAGCACCCAAACAAATGGAGGGTGTGTCAATGATTATCCAAAATGTGGTTTTAAACTCTTTTCGGGTGAATGTATTGCTTAAAACTGTGTTGGAAATTCAAGTTGGATTGGTTAGTTCTTATGTAGTATTATGTTACAAAGTGTGAAAGTACTAGCTATTTTATACAATGCCCAAGCATCTGGACAATAAATCCTGAAAAACATTTTGAATCAGTTATTAGGTGTCAAACTTCAGTTTTTCATTGGCGCTTCAAATTAATTTCAATTTATAAAGCGTAGTACATTTTGTACATTGCCATATTAAAGGTACGTCAAAAACACAATAATTGACCAATCAAGCTGAAACCTTCACCACAGTAACGAGAGAGATAACAAGCAATACAACCGACAGAAAAGAAAATAAAACAACATCTAATCACCCTCGTAAAATCAGTTTAAAATGTATTTTGTTATTTATTAGACGCCGGCAGGACCAAGCTTCTATCTCAGCAGTCTACGTTTAGGTAAAGACGTGACACTGCGAGGCAACGGTTTGCGAGGCGACTTCGCTCGGCGTGCCTCGCAATGTGTGTACCATTTTGCCTAACGAGGTACGGTAGTCGTTTTGCTTCGCGAGGCTTCCTCGCTAAGTTGCCGCGCAAAGTGTGTACACACTACACACTACACACACACCTTAATCCTATGCTTTACACATTACAAATTATGTAGTTTCAATCTTGTACAATTGCTCAAATAATTAATTGACCAAATGTTCAGTAAACATAATCCAACAAAGAGATTGAGTTAGACCACTTTCAAAATAAACGCGCAACGCGTCACACTTTTACGAATCACATTAATCCTCTTTATTTTTATTATGAAACGTACATAAGTAATAAACTCTCATTTATCGTCGAGTGTAGATTTTCATCTATGGCGCCAATCTCCGCGTTATGACCGAAGAAAGCTCTCCAAAGAACTCTGATAACGGCCATCAAAACGACCGTAACTTTTGATTGGTCATCGGAGAAAAAATCTAGTATCTAAACGTAATTTATAATTTAACACTCGCGCCGGAAAACTTAATCTATTTTATTGGTACTATTTTACGCATTAGAGACAGATAATATCATGGAATGGCGATCCAATAAACGTGCTGCACTAATACTTGTTTACACACAAATGGCAGTACTGCAACCGAATTACTGGTCGAAGAACATTGTACCTTTAAACTAGGCTTACCCACTTATAGTCCAGTGTTTCTCAACCGGGGCCCATATGGCCCCCTCGGGACCACAGAACATTTCAAGGGAGCCACAGGCCAAAAATTAACTTTTGTGTAGCATGAAAACATATTCAAGCCCACTTTAAATTAATCTTTTCGGACAAATCTGTGAGGAAAACGAGGAAGATTTTGAGCGCCATCTATTACACACAGAGGTTCGTTGGTTATCAAAGGGTAATTGTCTTCGTCTCGTTGTTGCACATTGGGACAGTATTGTATCATTTATGAGTGACAAACAATTTGGGGAAGAAATAGCTGGTGCTAAGTGTGATATCTTTTATCTGTCAGATATATTCGAAAAACTTGATTTATTAAACAAACAGTTACAGGGGAAAAATTGTAATCTCATAAGGTGAAAAGTGCCATTCTCTTTTTTCTCGGAAAGCTCAATGTTTTCAAAATTAATATTGGATGTCGTGAGTTAACGCAATTTCCATCATTGGCCACTAATGACATCGAAGCACAAGATGATGATCTTTTTGTATATGTATATTGAGCATTTGAAACAGTTTCATGGGGATATGCAAGTTCGATTCAGTGATATGATAGATATAAATATCCCAGTGTGTTTGATAGATATAAATATCCCAGAATGTTTGATAGATCCATTTGGTGTAAATGCAACTGATGCTGAAATTAAATTACAATAAAACCTCATAGAGCTGCAAAGTAATACGAAAGCTCATGTAAGATCATTTCTGAATAAGTAGTGAAATGGCGAGTGCATTTCCACAGCTCTGAGAGAGGGCAAATTAATATTTTAATGCATTTCCCATATCTTATCTTGTTGAATCTGGATTTAGTCGGGTTATTCATCTGCTCTCAAAAGCTCGTAACCGTCTTGATGTCGTGAATAGATCGCTGACAACCTCGCAACCAGACATTAAAAAATTCGGGTGTGGAATCATGAAATCACTGTGTTGAGTGCGCGCGCGTATGTAAAATACGATCTTCGGCATATATTCAAATAGGAAAAACTACCACTTCCGGTAAGCGGATTATGATCAAAACCCTATCCACTCCTAAATTTTATATGGAAATTATAAATATAAATTTTCAGCTTGATCGGTTAAGTAGTTTCAGAAATATTTCGTGGTAACAGGATTTTTGACTTTTCTATGTACAAGAAAAAAACCCAACTTCCGGTTAACTGATTTTATTGATTTATTTTTTTGTAACTAGGTTTTTTTCTCAGGATTATAATATAACAATATCATAAGGATACTTAATATTTAAAAGGCCGAAAAAATGAAATTTCAGCATATTAGACTTGATAGTTTTGCAGAAAAAGTTAAAAACCAAGAGTAAAAGGTATTACTTTTAAAATTATATTACATATTTTGAAGGTCGTTACACCTACTACACATATGTATGTATATGCAAAATTTCAGCTTAATGTGTAAGATAGTTTTACTGGAAAAATATTCCAAAGATTACACAAAAATTAGGTAGTTTTCCAAGGGTACCATTTCCATTTGACGAAAATTTTTGAAAGCCCTATTGTTTATAATGGCCGCCAAAAACAAATATGAAGTTTCAGTGTAATAGGATAAACGGTTTTTAAATTTTTAGCGATTTTACACACAGGTACACAGACTTTCCAGTAATCATGACAACGTGATCAGGGGATGATACCTGATACAAATCAGTCAAAATCTCGAGGTCGAATTATAGCAAAATCACAATACTTTATCCGATTAGGATAAAGTAAAAACTTGCTAGTTTGCATCAGTCACAAGGATCAGACTAAATAAAGTAAACGTCAATTTATTACATATAGGTACATCCTGTTATGTTCTGACCATTTTCAATTCACATTAGTTGAATAATTACGAAGAGTCGAATCCACCAAATGAACTTTACAATATGTAACTTGTCATACCTTTACTATTATCAATTCAAATTAATTACGTCTAGTCAAGTAACCAATAATCGAAACGATAAATTAAATTATAGACGGATAACCCCTGTCACATAACTAACCAACAAAAATATGAATGTGATCACTTGTATATACGAGATAAGAGAAATGTAAACAATAAGATGAAAGCGTCTATACCACTGTTAGTTTATAGACGGATAACCCCTGTCACATAACTAACCATCAAAAATATGAAAACAATCTTTTATAAATACGAGATAAAAGTTAATGTAAACGAGATTAGAAAGTGTCTCTCTCAATGTTAATTTATAGACCAATTAAGTTTTAATTTAAGAGATGCAGCTGTGATGCAATCAAAATATACAATCGAGAATAGAATCTCCCCTCTCCCAAATATTGTAAAATAGTATTTAAGGTATAGAAAAACTCATCTCTAATCAGTTCAGGCAGTTCAGTTCAGGGCAGTTGTTCAGTGGACAACACAGCACTGCTCACTAGCCAATAGACATACGCCATGTCTGAACTCACTATTCTAATAGACGTACACTACGTCACTTGTACTCTCAATTTAAAATAAATAAAAGAAGTTTTAACTATTAAATGGATCGACGATCATTTTGAACCACAAAACATAACAATTCATAAACAAGCACTACAATCAAGAAGATGCATATGTCGCAAACGTCGTTATTTTCAAGTTATGTTTCATCTTCAACCGTCCTCCACATCGTCATCGTCCATCTCGATAGGACCGATCCGATGTACTATCAATCATCATACTAACAATCACACACGGGGGATGAAGAAGCTTCTTCAAACGATCAAAGTCACGAGGAAGAAAATCATAACAATACATACATACGTCTGTAGGTCATAAGGAATATGTTATAATTATTTTTATTAAAAATCCATTTTATAATTTTAAAATAAACGGTGCAATTTTTAATGTTTGTTTGTTCATTTCTATTTGTTCACTATTATGGGTGGGAGACCACAGAAAAATATTAAACTCAAAAGGGGCCTACAGATGAATAAAGGTTGAGAAACTATGGCTAAAAAGACTCGTGTTTGCACTGACGAAGGATGACGATCCAATAAAAGTGCTACCTACAGTGACGCTTGTTTTCACACAACTGACAAAAATGCCACACAATAACTTCCAGTGCATTCTTACTTTTGGGTACTTACCGGTGAATATTTTTCCATTTTTTCGTATTCACTTTAGTATATTTTGTCACGAGTGCCAGACAGATATTAATAATACAACCTTTTGACATTGAAATGCTCCAGCTGTATAGCTTAATATATTACGGTGGGAATCGAATCTGTTCAAAATTCCAAACGGCGACAAACAAGATGGCGCTTGATTGTATCGCATGCCGAATCTAATTAACCTCGCCGCTAATCAATCTCGTCAGTAATTAATTGAAGTTGTGTGTACTTCAGGGCGACGATGGCGATGGCGCTTGGAGTGGCCAGCTCGAGGACAGGGAGGCTGCTCTTCGTGCCATTCACGCGGTCAGCACTGGTGCTAGGGGTGCTGTTTGCGTGACACGAGCTTGGCTACCCCTGCCCGTACGAATCAACGCCACCAGATACCTCATTCAGAGCAAGCAGGTCGATCTTACGGCCAGGATGGTCACAAACATCGGAGCTATTGTGCGTCAAGGTAAGAATTAGATACTATTTATATTTATAAAAGCGAAAAATCTGCTCGCCCACTAATGAAACGCTGCCATAGCGACCGATAAACAACGCGAGCGAGCGTTACTGTCGTTACGTGAGTGAAAACGACAGTATCGACTGCCACACTAAAACTAATGGAATAATGGTCAACTCCAATCATAAGTCATACAATACAAAAAATATGTGAGTGACTGTCAAAAAAAATACGGCAAGATAAGGCGATGGTTGGCGTTAACCATTATTCCACTAGTATTAGTGTGGCAGTGGCAGTTACCGCTGCACTAGTGCTAATACACACAATAGTATTCAAAAGTATAATGCGTCTGTAAGTGATCTGTATATACATACATATACCTATGTATATTTTTACATATGTGTGACAGCATTTGCCTTATTGCACGTGGAATTTTAGAGGATGATAGGTTAAAATGTATAATCCAGTGTTTGCTAGTAGCGTATACGCACAAGGCTTAGCGTCGTCTTTTGTGTGAATATGTATTGAACTGATTTCAATCAATGAATCTAATGAAAACGAAGCAAGAATACGTTTTTGCTTCTTCTTCTTTTGCGTTCATCCTTTTCCCTTATATTTGCGGGTCAAGGCTGCAAGCAGTTGAAGATTGTTTTCCAATGTTTTTATCCTTATTTTTTTACACTGTAGAACTTCGAAGTCTGTTTTTGTACATTTGTATTTAATTCTAGTTCCACAAAAGTTGGTCAATGCTAACAATTAATTATCCCCATGTCATTTCCGGGAAAACTCGCTATTGAATAGCACACGTTTCATGTGATAGTTTTTCTGTCTCAAAGCCATTTAGATACACACAAAAATACGTCTATTCAGATCGTTTCGAGTAAAATGCTAGGTTTGATTATATTCCTGGGAAAAACCATTAATGAATGCTCGTTTTGTCCTTTTATGTGCGGTAGTTTTTCCACTAAAGGCATTAAGAAAGAAAACACATGGCTCGGTTTGAAAAGGTCCCGTGTTACAACACAAAGTTTCAAAGAATGGTTAATTTTATCAATTAATAAGATAAAGCATATTATATAGTGTGTATAGGTACATATCGTGTCCTTACAGCACAAAGGTGATATGTCCAAAATTTTGCGGAAATGTGTTATGAAGGCAAATTTAATTTGTTCCGCTTTAATTATATTCTATCAGGGCAGTCAAGTGGCACATCCGAATGATGTCACAATTTTTTTGACATCACAAATTATAAAAGTTACGTGTCCTTTCTACTGCTGTTGTTAGAGCACACAAGTGACAAGTCCGGACTTGTCGGAGAAATTAAATAAATTAAAAAATTTGAATACTCAGGCACATAAAATTTTTTCTTAAATAATTTAATAGCATCTCTAAAAGGCTTGGGGTTTATTCAGTTTCGTAGGGTCCTAATAAATTAAGATTAGTGGGTATTTTTCAACCTTTCAGATATGCTATTAAATTATTTAGGAAAGAATTTTATGTGCCTGGGTATTCAAATTTTTATTTAAAGAAAATTTGAAAAATTTACTTGTATGAATCCAATAACATTGAAATAGCATCTAAAAATCTAGAGTACAATATGTACATTTATCATTTTTATATAAAGTATTCCTGATTTATGATAACCATTTCAAATTTTAAAACTGCGGTCTTAAACGATTTACTATTTTGGACACTTTAGTGACGCTCTGAGGACGCGACATCTACTGATGTACTAATTAATACACTCAGAGAAGCATCTAACTTGCGAAACTAACGTACATATGTATGTATGTACATATGTACATTAAAACGGATTAACAAGGATTCTTCAAAGGCAACCACTACAAAACGTGTATGGAATGCTAATCGAAGATACGTGCAAATGTTGAACCATTTCCGTACTATTCCACGCACCCATGCATAAACGATTAGACCAGCGTTTCCCAAACTGTGGGTCGCGACCCACTTGTAGGTCACGATCCGATTATAGTGGGTCGCGAAAAATTCAAAGTTAAAATTCACACTCCAAAGAATGTGATTTTTTTTAATTATTTAAAAATAAAATATGAAAAAATGGGAAAGTAAAAATAATATGCATCAAAATTTAAAAAAAAAGTTCGGGTGTGGCCAACCCATGACTTTATCCATAGATATATTTGAGGAATACAAAGAGTAACGAAATTATTTTTTTAAGTACGTAAGTAAATAAAACGCATGCACACCACCACACCGACCAAAATACATACATAAATATCATGAAATTACTAAGTTGCGGGCGCAATGTAAAATACGATCTTCGGCATATATTCAACTACCACTTCCGGTCGGCGGATTTTGATCAAAACCTTATCAACTCTTAATTTTTATATGAAAATTATAAATATAAATTTTCGACAAAATCGCCGGAGCAATTTCAGAAATATTCTGTCGTAAACTTTTCGACGAAAAAAAAAAACCTACTTCCGGTTGACTAATTTTAATTATTATTTTTTTTTTAAATATCAATTTCTCTCAATTACAACATTACAATATTGTGACGATACTACATATTTAAAAGGCTGAAAAAAATAAACAACAACAAATCGTTCAAGAGTAAGCTGCCATTTCTGCAGGAGGGATTTTGACCAAAATCACAGTATCTCTTACGGCTAACGTGAAAACTATAGATATGAAATTTCGACAAAATTCCCGGAGCCGTTTCGGAAATATTCTGTGGTAAAAGAATTTTAGAATTTTCTACAAGAAAAAAACCCTACTTCCGGTTTACTGATGTTGACCAAATTCCTTATAGCTCTTACAACTTACGTGCAAATAATAGATATGAAATTTCGGCTTGATAGACTTGATAGTTTCGGAGAAAACACACATACAGACACACACACGCATAAGTACACAGACATACAGACATACAGACACACAGACATACAGACATTTTTTAGAAATCATGAAAACGTGATCAGGGGATGATACTCGATACAAATCAGTCAAAATCTCGAGGTCGAATTTTCGCACGATCACAATACTACATACATTTATCCGATTAGGATAAAGTAATAAAGTAAAAAGTGGCGGTACAAGAAAATAGGATGCGTCCGAGCAAATTGCGTTGGCATTTTGTGACGAAGCATCCGGATTTTAAAAAAACAAGCCACTAGAATTTTTTGAAAGACAACTGGAACAGTTTAAGTCGTCGAAATCGAAGCTATCGCATTACATCAGCATTAATGAAAAATCTCTCCACACCTGCTCTGCTTGTCTTCGTTAAATCTGCTTGTTTTCGTTAATTATAAGTAAGTTATTTAAAAATAAATAAAACGGGATATTTTTAATTATAAAAACAGTATTAAAAATAATTTAAATACACCCCCCCCCCCTCTCCCCATTATGTTCATTAAAACTAGGTGGGTCGATCGCGAAAGTTTGTCCTTCTAAAACGTGGGTCGTGGTACTAAAAAGTTTGGGAAGCACTGGATTAGACCATTCAATTTTCCTCTGATTAGCAAAACTCTACACTCGATAATTATATATAATTAGACCATTAGTATGTAGTAACCTGTCAGAGTGCGATCGATGCTATCAAATTGTAGCCTCATCGGTCTCTTGAATGAAGGTCCGGAGTTCGGTCCCAGTATGTCAAAAGGTTTTCTTGACGATTTTCAACCTTAAATATTGTCATTGGCAAGATTTGGATATCACCAAATCCAGATTGGCCGATTTCTTTTAAAATTTGCCAATTTATCTAACTTAGTTGTGATACAGTTCCACAAAATTGGAACAATCTAAAAAATCCATTGAAAATCCGCAGAAGGCAATGCTTTCACCACTGGAGAGTATCTTTCGCTGGTCATTTCACCATGACAGACGGTAAAATGTTTGTCAAATAGTGAAGAGGCAGCGCTTGCTTAAACTGTGAATTTGAATTGAATTTCAGCGATCGATACTTTGAATGTAGAGGTTAACACATTCGACTCGTTCGTTCGTTCGTCCCTTTTATTTTTTTGCACGTGTTCCGGTTCCGGTCGGCTCATTAGCTGCTCACCTTCTCTTTGACGCTGAACCAACGGTCCGTGAACCTGAAAGGGCTTTTAGAGCCACCGAACAAAAGCGCAAATCGTTTACACTAAAGAAAGACGCGTTATAATGCTATTACGTGTATTCGTTTCCGTGCAAATGCTTCTCCGAGATGGCATTAATGACTATTTTAAACATACACGTTGCGTATCTATTATTGTAAGGCAGAGTACGTATGTACATCAGTCAGTTATCGTTAATTCTTAATGGTGGGGCTTAGTAAAGAACAGGGCTAATTTTTTCCGCTCTCTTCACTCTATGGTTGTATAACTATCTGAAAAATAATGTGTCCGATTAAAGTACTAAAAAATTATCTCTGTCCTTTTCTAAGCCCCGCCTCTGGAAATTTATGGATACATACTGGCTGGTGTACTCTGTTGTTAAGGCTATTTTTCGAGTAGGCCAATCATCACCGACTGCATCAAAGATGATCGCTGAAAGTCTTTTAACCTATATGTATGTACCTATACATACGTAAAGCCAGTAGTTATTCATAATGACTAGTTACTCAACAATATAATGAGCGGGGTCAATATGCAGAATTAATTTTAATTGGTTTGATTATCGTGTAAAAATGATTCAAGGGAAGAATTTAATTATGTACTATAATATCAGTAATTAATTACTATAATATCAGACAAAAATAAGACAATTCAGAACAAAAGCGTAAATATGTACATATATATTGTACATATTCATTTACATAATCGTCCTGAATGACATTACAGAATATCGAATTTCGTCCAGATCGTCATGCAGGGAAAACATATCATATATATATATGTATGTATGTACATAGGTATGCTTTAGTTTAAAAAGAGATTTAAAATCGGATTACATAATTTTATAATAGCTTACATTCGAAATATTTTATTCCTAGTATATGTACATATGTATGTACATATGTATTAGTGCCCGCTAACAATTATTTCAATACAAAGAAATGTGTCGAGAGTTCCCGATGGACAGACAGACAGATTTTACAGGATAATTGTATTTAAATGTATGACATTTAAAGCCTATCTGTCATATGTAACCCGAACCTTTTTGTAAATAGTTTTTGCGACATTTCGGCTAATAAATTAATATTATAATGAGATTTCGATGTATTGTGATAAGAGTATAATTATACAACAGCACAGTTCAAGGCTCGTTATCAAACTCGTAATGACTCATTGAAACTTCAAACCAAAGCTACATGTATGGTCTTTCATAATATATGTACTTACACTATGTGTATTTTCTGTAAAATATTATGACTTTTATTATTTTCCATTTTTTTTTGTATAGTCAATTTAAATTCACAATGATTCGCATAAACGCTCACTTTTTCATTTTCGCAGTAAAAACGTGTAAAGCGATTTTTTTCCCCGAGACAGAATTTCCCAGCGCGGGAAAAACCGCTTACGGCCCTAATGAATTTCCCTTTATTTTCCGCATTCAAATACGCACAATACAATAACGGGTCGTTTTTGGCCACAAAGCGATTTTCATTTATCACGACTTACAGCCTTGGAAACGCAATGGGGTCTATAGAGCTCGACCCAATTAATGTCTCGATCGAAATAATGGTAAAAACCGGTACGTTTTCGACGGGTAAAAATCGTGACGATGATTCTGTCGAATCTTGCGTTCGACTTGTGGAGAAAAATTATATAAATTCAGCGTGTGCCGGGGTACGAGAATACCTCGAATTCGTTGTTTGCACATTCCCCTACTGTGGACCCTGCCTACAAACACAAAGAGAAATCCTTGTTCAAATATTTATTTATTCGTTCAAATCGACCGAACATAATCGACCCGACTCGGCGTTTAACGTTTATAAATAAACAAATAAATAAGGCGTATGATAATAATAGGGCAAAATCAAATTGAACCTAGAATATTTTAGTTTGCTTCTTTTTTACTTATTGTATAAGGTTTTTTTTTTACAAACGATGATATAATAGAGAGAAAAATAAACATTTTAGTTCGTTACTAACTTAACTATGACCGAGGCTTGCTTTTATAACGGCCTAAATTCAAATTTTTGTGCAAATCAAGTTACATATGTATGTATATGTAAAAAAAAATTGTATAATAAAGCGAAAGTGTGAGATATGGAACGAAAACCATAGCGAAGAATGAACAACTGCGGCCACGGATGAGTTGGATGTAATACTTCGCAACACGGCCATACATTTGCGGCCTGTAACTAGATATTTTGACATTGGCCCTTTTAAATGTAATATCATACTACACACTAAACGAGTTTGTAAGGTTGCTTTCACACCTATGAAGTTGCAGTAAAAGTAGACGAAAAGTGTACAGAGAAATAATTCAAATTCAAAATCAAAATCGTTGAATCTACTCGAACGATTTTCGCGAAACATTCACTGAAAGATTAATTTTATTAATCTAACATTAGCCATTTCTAAAATATACAGTTTTTTTCGTTAAGCTCGCCTAAGCCCACCTTGACCTCTAACCTCACACTCTTCAAGACCCTCACACGAGGCCACCACCCCCTCAACGAACATAGTCTGTTGACAGTGTTGACCATTCCTTTGGTGACAGAACGCTTGTCCAGTAATGTTAAATCATACAGAAAGTATTTTTAAGTTTAATTGTACATACATACAATATCTCTTTCTCACACTGTCATCTAATCGAGTATGTACTTTCAATCAGAAAAGCATCGAGGCAACGCCGTGTACGAAAACACATATAAAATGAACCCACACCGACAGGCGCATATTTCTGATAATTGGATAATCTACAACGTAAAAAAATTGGACATGGAAATTAGTCTGAAACGCCGAAATCATTTAATTTTTGCATAACGCGCAATGGCGCAATCGTTTCAATCATTCCAACTGCCGCGGAATGTTTTATTTCCCCGTTGGGTCGTAAACGAAACTCTCTCTCGTTAAAACTTTGATGACGCATTGTCGAATTAATTTTCAGATATTTTAGACGTGATAGCGCGCAGTTTGGACAAAGAGGTAGAGAGAGCCATAACGGCAAGAGCCTTTGTCCTCACTCGTCCCACTTCCAACGAGGAAGTTGAAGTTCCCGAAGCTTACCCTCAGCCCGAACTACCCTGGTGAGTATCATTTGCACACATCACCACAGTCCCCTCACGATAGGAAGGTACATACAATACCTATACTATTGCACTGTTTAGACATTGAGCTGTGCTACACTCGTACGCGCGTCATCCATGTCACTACGAGCATTGTTCTACATACCTCCAATGAACTGTTATCAATCTTTAACTTTACATACATATGTCTTGAAAGGTTGCCGTCAATGTTGAATAACTTAACCGAAGATCCACCATCAGGCTACCATTCGCACTGGAGTGTCCCTTATTACAGTTGTGCAGCAAGTCGTTGGTTGCTTTCATACAGTATCATCGTTCCAGCACCCACTGTTGAAAGGTAATTTAGTATTTCTCTCTGCACGAGAGTCTGAAACGAGAGAGTACAAAGTTTTTTATAATCGCATGCGTTCAAAGGGGACAAAATGCGAGTGATGACACCTATGCATCAATAACGTATCGAGTTACATTTTCCACAATGGACCTAGTAGATACTCTCTCGTGTCATAAACAGATTACACAATAAGCGGACAGTGTTTTCTGTCTGTTATTGAGTGACAGTTGTGTGTAGAAAAAAAAGCGTCTTTGATGGGTTGTCGGTGTACTGCCTTCGCTGTCGTACAATAAACTGACCGAAAACACTGGACGTATAGTCGTAGCTTAACTAGACTCGATTGTAACGTTGATGTTGAAACTACGCTAATTTTGCATCCGCAGTGGAGGTAATGTCGTACTTTCGCTGGATTTGGATCTGTCAGGGCTGGAAGTCAACCAGTGCGAGGTCTCAAACTCGACTAGCGATGATAATCAAATATTGGTCTTCCACGGTTCCCACAAGTGCTCCAATCTAACGACGCAGGTATGTGCACCTACCTTCTTTTCACTGTTTCTCCTCCGAGAGAAAAATGATTTTTGGCCATTTCATGTCGTGTGCTACTTTCACGTGGATACAAAACCTTATTTTTGGCCTTCTTTTAGTGTGAATACCGAGCGGGGAGGGGTGCTGGAGGGGGTGCGGGTGCGGGGGGTGGTTGGGCTAGAGGAGCTTATGTCTGCCGCTGTCGACAAGGATTCTACTCGCCTACACATCCTGACGGGTTTAATGGATCATTGGTGGAAGGTGAGTTATATTTAGGTCGTCGAGATGCTTATACTGGTGGATCAATACATAATCTAATGCTACTTTTTGTGTTGTGATGATAGCTTATAATTTAACTTGGAAGATCATTCGATATGTATCATTGAATTATGCACAATACATAGGTAACGTGAGAATCGTGCTATAGCGTTGGGTTTGCATAAGACCGTTGGATTTTGGACGTGACGTCACAAAAGTCGCATTTTGGTCTGTCTAATACCCCAACCAGAAAAGCATGTACATACATATATCGCGTTTCTATCGATCAAAAATGAATACATATATCTACACAATGCTCGTGTTGTTTTGTTCTCGATAACTTTGGTGTTCAGTCGCTTGGCAAGAGCGTAGCAAAGAGGCAGATGGCAGCGATGGATGGTCGGCTCTAAGATGTCTTCCTTGCGCCGAAGGATGCTCTTCGTGCACCAGCCCTCGTCCTTGTCGAGCCTCTTACAACTGGCCATTCAGGTATATCCATTTGGAAAAAATTTTATGTCTATATTACATAAGTTTTAACAATGTGGTAATCAAGGGTTACCCCACTGGAGTCCCTAGGGTCACGTACTATCAACTATGTACATAAATCCATTACAAAAGTTTTATGATATGTGGAGAGTTTCATTAGTGTCTATACACGTAATATGTACCTAATCATAAAATAATCGCCGGTATTAAATTCCCATTGAAACGAATATTTTTTGGTGTCGCTTTGCTGACGTTTTTAAATAGTCTCATGTCCGAGAATGAGAGATTAGAAGATGTGACTAAACTCCAATCAAAAAAAGATTTTATGCTAGTTTAAATGTTTTGCAAAGAGGTTCAATGTACATAAATGTCGATTTCAATCAAGACATCTTATCTCGTAAGAGTCAATCTTAGTATTCTACAAGATTTGTCTCAAACTCTTCCCGAGTATGCCTAGGATACACGATCGAACTTCGTAGACTACTTATTTGCCAAGACTCCATTGTCCATTGTGACTGAAAAAATAAACAACATGATACCAATACTCGATTGCTATCATATAGCCATACCTTTTAGTGGGGCTAGCGTTATGAAATGTGTCAGTCAGCTCTGCGTCGCCATATATACCTATACATACATACATACATATGTATACATACCTATAATACACTGGCTATTATTGAACGTTTTCAGGAGTGTTCTACTCGGAATATCGGGATGGTGCGCGGCTTGCACATTTTTCCTTGCAGGATACTTACACAGGCACAGGCGTGCCAGAGTCTTCCGGAGCGCCAGTCCAGTGTTTTTAGCAATAACCCTTCTGGGATGTGCCATCATGTATCTCGAGGTACGCAAAAAGCTTACCATCTTCAACCACAAGTTACATTAAATCAAGAAACTACCCATATATGGTTTCATTACGTTTCAGATGGCAGCCATTTTTCCCGTGCTAGACACGTACACTTGCATTGCCACCAAGTGGTCCCGCCACTTGGGTTTCTGCATCACTTATACGGCTCTGCTCATGAAAACTTGGAGGTAAATTCGATTCACCTCAATAAATTCAGTTGGGATCTTCACACAATATCTTCAATGTAACAATATATTTTTATTATTTGCAGGGTATCGTTAACGTACCGAGTAAAATCGGCACACGCCGTCAAGTTGACTGAGCAACAACTTTTACGTTGGTTATTGCCCGTGTTGCTCATTGCCTTGGTCTATTTAGGAACTTGGACTCTCTCTGATCCACCTCACGCCATCGACGTAAGTTTATCAGTATTCATTCAATCCACGTTAAAAATAATCAGATATGCCCACAATCTCATATGGCTGATTATGGCCAAATTAAAATCGTTCTTCGAGTGCATCATCAGAGTGGTTAACCATTTGAGCATACATACCTGGTTTCTCTTTCCACCATGATTCCGTATTAAATGATACATATTGACTTTCTTTCAGATAACGGACAGTGAAGGTCTCAAATTCAAACAATGCGCTTACAATTGGTGGGATCACAGTCTCGCTATAGGTCTCAATCAACCTATTAATTAATAATACTTAGATCAATGCTAATATTTGAATAATCTGATTAATTATAATTTGTGTACATACAGGCGAACTGGCATTCCTGTTATGGGGCGTCAAAGTATGCTACGGAGTGAGACATGCCGAATCTCTTTACAATGAAGCACGTCTCATCTCCTATGCAATTTACAACATCGCCCTTGTCAACTGTCTCATGCTGACGTTCCAGTGAGTACAAAAAGCATATGTCATGAATCAATACCTTGAAACTTTAATGTATACGATATGTGTTTTCATAACAGCCTGCTCATATTTCCACAAGTCGGTCCTGACATGAAGTATTTCTTGGGTTTCATTCGCACGCAACTCTCAACGTCAGTCACCGTTGCTCTCGTCTTCGGTCCTAAAGTGAGATTCGTTCCTACTGATTACATCATTGATCCGATATTAAGCATGTATTATAATTTGTCTGAGTTTTTTTTTTTTAGGTAGTACGAGTTTGGAGAGGATTCGGAGACCAGTGGGACAGTAGAGCGGCTCGAGGTGTTTCAGCTTCCTTTTCTTTGAACGGAATCGGTTTTCATCCTCATACACCTCCACCACCAACCCCACACGATTTAGCTCAAGAGAATGATGAATTAAAAGTAAGTATACGCTTTATACAATATTATACAAATATTCAGTGCGCGCTTTGAGTAACGGGAAGGGATCTAGAGAGGAATACGTGGGTAAAAACCATAAACAAGATGACGGATTATAGCAAATCGAGTGAAAAAGTATTTCAGACAATATGTAGAAGAAAGTACGGAATAGTAAATCAACGGTCAAATAAGGTGAATGTGTGCAATTCAATGAATGAAAGTTGAGCAAAAAAAAGATTGGAGAGACTTTCATCCTGCAGTGGATGGTAAATGGTTATACTCGTAGTACCGAGCTACATACATATGTACATATGTATGTATACCTGTAGATCAGCGATTTGAAGTCTGGGGCTCCGGAGCCACATGCGACTCTTTGTGTGGACACCCGAGGCTCTCGCTGTCATCCAACGTTTTGCGCGAAACACAAAACGTTGACACACAATTTACACAAAGTCAAAATTAATCCTATTTCCATAACTTTATGACTATAAAAAGCTTTAAGAGCGTTTTTCAGATTAAACTTTATAATAATCTTATTATGACTGTGTATATTATATCCCTTTATTAAAATTCTTATCTAACTTAAAAATACATATTAACATGCGCATTTGTGAGGTTTCCTTTACATTACATTACATTCAATTCCATCCGTCACGGTTCAAAGCTACAGATACTTTTAATGTTTCAGGAGGAAGTTCAAAAGCTAGCGGCGCAGATCGAATTCATGAAAATCGTACAGATGGAACTTCACAATAGACATTTGCGACCGCGGCCCGGCGGCCATTTCACGCTGCCGGTCCCGCAGAATATTCTTCCTCAGCCTCAGGTTGACGTTTATTAAAAAAAATTAATTTCTTTCCAATCTTTCTTTTCTGAATTTTTCTCGTGGAATAGAATAGTGAATTTGACGAGACGTCTATCGAATTTTTAAGCAGGTGAACGAAGATATAGAAGCGACGAGAATGGTAGCGGGGTGACTGGTAGCGTGGTGCGCGGGCGGATGGCGCTGGCCAGGGCCGGCTGCGCGCGCGCACACCCGTTCTCCCGACAAACGCTCCCCAATCTACGTCTAATATACGCCTACTAACACTAGTGACCATCGTGGACTACCCTAGATAGTATTGGTGTACTAGGGTGAACCCCATGCCATAGTAAAAATCGCCCTTCTGGGACCCCAAACAGCAAAGAGTATGAAAATCCTATAGCGCCGCTATATCAACTCTGAACATGGGGTAAGGTATCAAAATAAAATTGTTCAGTCTGAATTGGTCCGAAAGCAGGTTTGAGAACTGATTTTTTGTACTGAATCACTATCCCCAACCTGACTACAAATTTGCACCGTAACTTGTATAAGTAATAAATAGTACTTACCCCCAACTCTATAGTTATATTTTAACCTTTGGCACGGAGTAACAAGAGAGACAACTAGACCTTGTTTGCGTGCGTTTGGCGATTTTCCTACACGTGCATGCTTCGCTGTGCAAATCTGTTTGTACTTAATTCGCGCGCATAAGATTACTATTTAATTTGTCAAAAGAAGTCAAGACGTCTGCTCTATTACAACACCACACACTTTCTTCGAATCCAAAACAGGTGTCCACCCGCTAATCCAAAACAGGTGTGCTTATGAGAAGCTATATTTAAACGACTGCGTTCAGCAATGCTGACACGTTTGATCACCTTGACGACTGTTTGCGTTTGCTAGAAGTAATTATAATTCTAATTATTTGAAGATAGCACAATCTCAAATGTCTCACTAAATAATTTTCTATATCGTTCTACGTCTTTTAAATAAAATTTTTCATTTTATTGAATTTGCTTGCAGCGTGCCCTGCTGCCCTCCCCTACACAGATAATAAGGATATAAAATAATAGTATTTTGCATATTTTCATCGATAGCTTTGAGAAACTAAAAAAAGTTAACGAGAAATTTTGTAAAATTCTTATAAGATTCATAATAGCACATTATGTATATCCGGATCTCCCACTAAATTCTTGCATGGAAGTTGATCGTCATGCAATTTAAAAAAAAAAGTAGCTCCCAAACTCAATAAGGTTGAGCGCGCCCCGTTTTGCCTGTACAAACCAAGTTTGTATAGGCAAACCTCGCAACAACCATGCGCGTGTAGGATAGCCTACAGGGTTTTTATCACAATTTTATTTAGGCATTAGTAATCGTATGTGCGCAAACTTAGTACTAGCAGGTTTGCGCAGGCCAGGCACTAGCGTGTAGAGATCCTTTTAAAGTGTGAGACGCTATATTGTGATTATTTGAGACGCGAGCACACGTTCTCATTTTTAAAGCTGGAGTCCATATGAGACATCCTATTGAGAGCAGTACTTGCGTTTGTACTGTAAACGTAAACGTAAATACTGCTATGGATAGTAAGTCTCGAGAGTATTACTCTCATATGGACTCCAGCCTTAAAAAAAATCACCAAGCTAACGCAAACAAGCTCTACCTTTACTTCAATTAGATTTTTAGCTCGGTTCTCACGGTGAGATTTATATTGATCAAGTGACTGTTGAATGATAGTTGTTAAATGTGTTAAGCTTTCATGTTGGTTAAAATTAGTAGCTGAACTTAGTTGAAAGGAGGTTCACATTTATCAATTATCTTTCACTTGGTCAACAAAAATTGATGCGTGCAAGCTGGACTTTTGGGGATAGCGGACAAGAGATCCGAATCCAAAATGAAAAACATATAAAAGGATCTCTCTTGCTCCTGTATATAACTTAAGCTCCAAATAAGTTTTCAAGAGAACAAAAGGTTGCCGTCTTTATTATTTACTGTATTCTGAACAGCGATTTTTACCCGAATCAAACAACTAGGCACGTCCACGGTGGGCATTGCTGGCCTACTACTTTCAGCCGCTCACATCTAATTTACCTGGCATTTTATTCTTAAATGTATGACAAAAAAATAAACTTAAAAATCGGTTACCCATTCATTGTAGGTCCGTGAATTTAGCTAATTTTCTCTTGGTCATACATTCAAGCGTACAAAGTATTCTCTAGTCCCAATTGAATAGTTAGAAGATTTCATACTATTCCTTTTTACTTTTCATAGATGCGTTAAGAATGCTCTCCAGTAAACGTTTCCTTTTTTTTATCAAGAATAATATAACTCATTTACTTTCTTGCACTGTAATAATACAATTTATTTATTTTCTCAACCAGCACATTTTCCAAAAGAGTAACCATTTAACACTTTCTATACAGCACTCATTCGTTAAATTCTTAACCTAACCTTACTTAATCTAACCTAACATTCTGAGATGAACCAAAAAATATTTGCATTTGTTTATCTTAGCAAATATCCAATCAACTGATTGTATGTTTTTCTATTTATGCCACTTTTTGATTGTTTTTCACATTCTATGCACTAGTTTATTATGATCTGAATCACACTGTAATATTTAATATGAATATTTTGATAACTTTTCAATACTATGCGCTGTGGAAACATTTTTTACATTGTTTGTATTCACGGGCTATCATCAGGCGTATTGCTTATGTGCTCATCGTGAGCCTGCCTTCTAATATTAAATATCAATTAATCATTCAAAACTGTACTAGAGTCGATGTTATAAATATAAAAGTTAAGGCGAACATTTAAAAATTGCAAATAAAAAAAAACAATAGATATTTAGTATATGTAGTTGATGTGAAAAAAACTAGATCAATAGAATACCAAGCTTCTATGCGCGTTGACTGTTACTTATACATGCATGCATACATTGTCAAAACATATTTATTTATATTTAGCTAAATTTATTTGCTATATGTAGAAGTGTCATACGTTGTTGTAAAAAAAGTTAAAAACTGTTATTGTACCTATTGAATTAATATAAAATTAGTATGTATACCTACCTACCTACATACGGCATGTCAAATTTTTTGTATTTGTGATATTATATAATGCATAATTTACAGAGAATATTTTCTATTCCATTTTATTACATTAGAAATATTATGTTTATATTGTATTATATATCTACTTCCATTATTTTTATGCAAGTACAATTATATTGTCTTCGTTGCACAAATTATCTGAATATATCTATCTATATAAATGAATATATTTTGTATGACTTATTTATAATTAAATATGTAAAAAAAATATTTAACCATGATTGTATAATATATGCTATTATTTATTTGATGATTGATTCATTTTTTTTTTTTGTATTATTATATATGTACATATAAGTTATTTAAAAATCATATTCCTCTGTGTCAAATAATACAAATTGTTATATTATAATTGAATGCCTTCACAAAGTCAAAGAATAATTGGTATATAAAACAAACTAAAAATAAATTAATGTTATTCTGATGTTTGATGTTTATGTACAACTATTTTGACTTTAGTGATATTTAATTATAATATTTTTAATACACACCCACTTACAAATATTTGATATACGTAATATGTAGAACAATAAAATCTTAAGTTGTATTAATATTTTATTAATCTACAATTTATGTTTACATATACATACATACATACATATTCCATAGAAGATACAAGACTCTTCTTATTTAATTTCAATAGTATTTTAGTGTTATATATTATGTAGTCGTTTAACAGTTAAGAGCTTTTCTTTCTCGTCTCGTACTTTTCTACCTTCTGTGTGTAATAATTTCTAATTTACATATATGTATATCATTTTCTTATATGTACATGCACATCTAGTGTGAGTTTTTAATAAATCCCCATTAATTCTTAAATACAATTTAAAATGATTTGCAAATACATAATCCTCTCCTCAATACAGTTCCAATGCACATAAATTAAATCCAGTCAACAAGTTTATAGTCAATACTTGTCGACTTTTAATTCCAAATTCAATATTTAGCCGCCCTTGCTCGACCCTCTTCCCGCAACGTATACATTATATAATTGTTAAGTTCAAGTTTTGATAAATCGTGGGCTTGAGATTGACTGTGATATTATCATAATAAGAATTTGGGTGTCAAAAATATCAGGCTCTATATTATAAAAACAAGAGTAAAAAAATCATTAATTTATCATATACGCAGACACGTGTGTACGTAAACGTATCAAATTCAATGTACAAAATATTATTCATTAAATTTTAATATATGTAGAACTAGGTGTGTGTACACTGCGTCGTTCTCGTTGCGCTCGTATATAGCCGTGTCCACATTTGCTTAAAACAAACATCTGCACCCGTTAAACTAATTGGGTTGTCAAACGCCCACGCCACAGCTATTCATTGGCAATCGGAGATATCACATTACGGAAATTGTTTATCGATCGTTATACATAGTAACGTTTCACAACTGGATGAGCAGATTTTTCGCTTTTATATTTAGTAAAAAGGTTGATTTACGCACGTGTCTACGTAGAGCGGAGTCCCCCACAAGTAATCATAAATACCCAGAGGTGGGGCTTAGAAACGGACAGAGCTAAATTGTTAACGCTCAAAAGCATTGATGATTGCACCTCTAGGAGTTTATAATTACGGATGGTGTAATTCTGACGTAGTTTCAACGTAAATTTAAAAAAAAAACTTTCAGTGAAATTGATATTTTAGAATGTTAAAAATTATTATTTTTTTGTTAACTAAACATTCACCGTTTGTAACTTGCAAAAAAAAAAAAAACAGTAGAAAGTTTATTATTATAATATAAAATACTGTCAATTGTGACAATAACTGATTGATTATTCTTGTTGCCTGGAATTTCATATGTAACTTTTGGATTGTTAATTACATATTGAAAAAAATTGCTATATATTGTATAAATTTTATATAACATCATATTGATTGATTTCGCATCGCGTTATCGTATTTCATCATTCATATTAGATGATACTTATATTTATGGATAAATTTATTTAAATATGTGTATGATTTGTGTATTTTTAAATGACTGTTGTAATTTACATATTATATAAATGGAAAATATCAATGTTTTATAGGTGTTTCGTTCATTATATTAGTATCGTTTATTCGACAAAGTTTATAATGAAACAATAATACCGTCTTGCCGTCAAATAAAGCGAGTACAATAATATTAAAAAAAAAATCAATATAATAGATTGTGTATATTTACGTTGACTATTTATTGTATTTATATGAAATTTTTTAGTGTTATCAATTAAATAATGTATTATACATATACATATGTATCTATGTGTTAACTTGTTGAATGATGTTTAGAACTATTATTATTATATTGAGTTTATATTTTAGTATGAATAAAAAATATATTTAGATTGTTTATATTATATTACAAATGTAAATCGTAATGAATATACGACGATATTATTAGCAAACTCGATCGATTCCGGAAATAGCTGTGTTTGCTAATAACTTATTCGTAAAAGATTGTTAATAAATGTGTTCAAATAATCAAATCAATTTTTATTTACATTATTATTATATCATACATATAACATTCATCATAAAAGAAAAATTACATTACAATTAATGGCACAAAACAAAACAACAAAAGTTTTTGCCAACAATCGATTCGATTCCAGGGGGGTATAAATGTATAATACACTTTATAATAACCAAAATGAGTATTTACAATGATAATACATATTATAGTATACATACATATAAATTAAATTAAAACATAGTCAGGATCATCAACTTTATTTTGAAGACACGGCGCGCGTTCAGCTTCAGTATTTAGACCGAGAGATAAGTAAGTTTGGAACAATGAAGCCGCCGACGACATGTCCAAACTATTATTTATAGCCGTAGCTACATTATTAGCTGCCGAAGTAGTCATTTTCACACGCTCAGATCTAGCTATGGCTAATTCGCGCTCCATCAATCGACTACCGGCTGCAGCTGCAAGTGCACGAGCTCTCAACTGTTCCACTTCTTGCTCCAACCGTCGCTTCTGCTCTACCAGATCAGGTCCCAAGCCTTCATCACACGGTAAAAGTACGTTGTCTGGTATCGATAAGCCATCATCAATGGCTTGATCGATGCGACTGAGTGGTTCTTCAGCTCCTTCAGTAAAGTATTCGCCGATACGTTTGAGTCTTGTTCGCACGGTGTCAACTTGCTCGGGTGTTAGACTAACTCGGTCCGTAGATGTGAGATCTTGTTCCGCCTGGTCCGTCAGTGCCTTCAGCCTGTCGTTCAGGAGGTCCCTGATGGCCCATTTCAGTAGTGGCCGGTCGAACGTGAGCAGTTGCAACTCGTATTCGCGACAAGTCCAGTTGTTTTCAGTCATCTTGTGTCACTTTGACAACTGTCAAACGGATAACGGACGCTTCGTAGTGTACCGTTCGCGCAGTGCAGCCAATAGTACAATATGGCAACTTAACGGTGTTGTGAGAGTGAACATTTTTAAGTATTCTAAAAAGCGTTTGCAGTTCTCGTGAACGAATAAATATCAGAATAAAAGCATTTTCATAGTTTTAATAGTTTTTTTAGAATTAAATTTATCAATTTGGGGCTAGCGTTCAAAAAAATAGTTTATGCCATTGTGGGTGCTATATCATCCGAACGGCTGGGGGTTACTACCCCTGCAAGAGTTGGTAGCCCTCTCGCAGGTAACGCGACACACACTTCACACATCGTTTGATTAAACAAAAAAGTATAAATTTAACCACCATCGATCATTTTTGAAAAAGTATAACATTTTTCGGGGATACTTTCAAAAAACAATAAAAAAAATAGCCCTTTCATATTTGAACTGGGTTATTTGGTTCAAGTTCAACGTTTTAAATGCATTGAAACCGGATAATGGATACATATTGATTACGTTCTGCGCCATGACCAATTGTAGTGATTCATTTTTAATCAACATAATTACATAAAAGGAAAGAAAGGAAAAGGATTATCAAAGATATAATACATGTCAGATAATATATGTAAGGCTTTGATTCTGGCTACTATGAGGTCCCGAATAAAAGATTCTAATCCACTAATACCGAAGAAATAAAACGGAATGCACCAAAATAGTTGAAGCAAGCAATTGATATGTAAATCTAGTGCGTAAACGACATTCATCATAGTTTATTATCCTCAGCCATTTACCATCCATTGCTGGATTAAGGTATTTCCAATCCTCTTCCATTCCTGTCTGTCTTGAGCAATCTGACTTCGCACATTCTTCTTAATTCGTCAGCCCATCGTCCACTTGGTCTTCCAAACTTTCTTTCACATCCTCTCAGATACCGTCCTCACGTCCATCTGCCATCCATTCTTCTCGCTATGTGTCCAACTCATTACCACTTCAACTTTTTCACACGTGCCGCTATATCTACCAATTTGGTCATGCTTCTTACACATGTATTCCTCTTACAATATTTTCTTGTTATACCAAGCATACATTTTCCATGCTTCTCTGTCTGCAGTAGATCTTACGTAACATTCTCGAATTCAGCATTCACGTTTCACATCCATACGTCATAACTGGCAGTACGCATTGATCGTATGCCTTCTTTTTAAGCATAGTGGGATGTTGGATTTAAAAACTATGTTCATTCTTCCAAGAGCGCTCCATCCTATTTTTTTTTTTTTTAGTGATATGTACCAAGTATAAATAATTATCATCTACAATATCATAAGGCAAAGATTATAAAAGAATACCCTAAACTGTCACAACATGAAAACTAAACTAGACTTGAAATCAAATATTCAAACCTATTTTTATTCCACAATCGCATACAAACAATAATAAAAATCACTTTTGGGCGTCGAAAACATAATCAACAATTACGCAACACATTTTTAAACCCGCCCCACATTGCAGAACAAAGAAAGCGCAGCGAAATCGATTTTCAACACAACACAGTTGAACACATATAGATACTTGTACGTGGCGTACAGGGCTTAAAGTGCAGAGTGCAAGTGCACTCGCAAATGTCAAAGGTAATATCGATATAGGGGGGAGAGGGGGGGGAGAGGCGAGAGAGTGGGGGTAGAGATTGAGCGCGCAACTGTCAGTCGAGGGAACACTTTGGTGTGGAGAAGTTGTACGTGAATCCGACCGTAGCAGGAGAGGGGTGAGGGGAAAAGGGGAAAAGGGAAAGGTGGAGTAGCAATGGAAGGTCCGAGTGGGTCAGGAGGTGGAGCTCCACCTCCAACTTCTGCAGCATCCAGAGACTCCGCACACAAAGCCAGGTCAAAATACCACACTACTACTATTACCATTACTTAATATTATGAGTAATTATATCATATGGGATTAGCTGTTCTATTGGAAAAATCGTTTGGCTTCTTTATATCAATATATATATATTATATATATATATATATATATATATATATATATATATATACATATACATATGTCATCGTTGCACGTTTACAATCCACTGTCAAAAGTCAGCTGCCACTCTACATATATAGGTTTAGTAAAATTATACTGTATAATGCAATTGGTCGCCCTCACTAATGTTTTTGATGGGTTAGAATGGTTGAATGTAAGAGAAGTTCCATATGTACTTTATTGTTTATTTATTTTCCGTCCTTATCGTTTTCGGTGTAAAATACTCGTATCGTCTGTACGATAGTGGTTTCCACATGTTTTTTTTTGCGTATCGAAATGTCGCCGATTTGGTCGATTACCAAATTATGTTAAATATGATGGGTTTGTTATCAGGTCAAAATTGAGATCATTTCCGTTTATGTTTTTTTTTTGTGTATTTCTTTTAGGAATTATGCAAGCAATGCATTCATTGACATAAATAGTTAAATATGGCGATGGATTGAAGATGGCTATTGACTCAAATGAATAAATTTGTGATTGATACATTTTTACTTTATCCATACATAATATGTACATATGTATATACGTATGTGGTATGATCCAGTATTGTGATCGTGCGAAAATTCGACCTCAAGATTTTGAATGATTTATATCACATTTTTTATTACATTTCTATTGTTTAGGATGAACATGCTGTACGTAAAGGCCTAGAGTTGGTATGTCCATGGGGAATCGTGTTGAAATTGTTTCAAGTGTATCAATACTTGACACACTTCTTTCATTGAAAAGTTGGATTATTTAATTTTTTTCCCATAACTCATAGTTACCGCTATTGTTAGCCCACTCATTTGTCACAAATAAATGTTATAAATACGCATACACAATCGACACCAGAAAATCTTTATAAGAATATTTTTATAGAGCCACCAGTATAACTTGAAAAACGGCAAACGCGCGAAGTCAAAGTCCCCTTGCCCACCGCAGCTTTTAAAGTTTGTTTTGTGAGCGAAATTCCGCCTAGTTATATATAACACTAGTCACTGCCTATTGACAGTGTCATCGAATGGTTATCATTTATGTACCTATAGTATATTTACATAAATCTAAGTATGTATATGTATGTATGTACATATGTGTTCACGGTACATACAAATGCAGGCGTTCCGCGGCTATCAGTGTTGTGAGTGAATGCGAGCGTTCCGCGGCTACTCAGCCAGACGACCCTTGCGCTACTATTTATAGTATGTATGTACATATAATATATGTATGTGAAAAAGTTCGAAGGTGGTACACGTTAATACGCCAAGTTCAATGCTAAGTCACATTGTGAACGCAGTGCCATTTTTTGTCAAGATATACTGGTGGGTCTATACTTGTGTTTTGTTGTGCAGATTATTTTATGTGCTCTTACCAATTTTACATACAAATATTTTTATTTAGATTGATTTGTATAAACTTGACCATAACGAAGCAACAATTGCCTACAATGTCAATATGTCCATTCAACAGTTGCCTCCTGCTACGATGTGCGAGTCAGTCATCATTAGACGAAAGCAGTCAACCTGCCGGACATTGCGGTTTGGGAAGCTCGGAAGACGGAGCTTCGGAGAGACACCGTCACCATCATCATGCGACAACGGCTTTTGACACGCTCGGTCAAATGCGAAAGTAAATTCAACACAACCACACGTCTCAAACAAATATCTACCTTCAACCACAAGCAACTAATCATTTGCGGAAATTTTCAGACAAGGAATACTGTGCGACGTTCGACTCGTGGCCGGCGAAACGGAAGTACCGGCTCATCGTGCCATTTTAGCAGCTTGCAGTCCGTACTTTCGCGCTATGTTCACTCAATTTGACGAATCTCGACGAGATCGTATTATTTTACAGGTATACATATGTACATTCGAACACCATACATCATTGTGCAACACAGGGCGGTGGCGCATTCTCCACCCAGTTACCAGACGCTCTCCCGTTTGATGGTTGGAAGTTTGGGAATGTATTTATTCGACAATCAAAAAAGGATACGATGAAGTTAATACGACACGATCAATTCAAAGTGGTAAATCAGGGTCAAGTAAAAAAAAATAGGGTGTATGCATACATATAAGCCGCCTCGAGGAGAACACCTCCAACTTATTTCTCCTTAAGACCCCTACGTGAGGCCACCACCCCCCTCACGAATGCAGTCTATCAACCTTTCCGTTGGAGACAGACAGTTGACCAGCAAAGCCGGAACAACCGTGCATCCCTGCTAGAAAATTTATATGTATGAATACAAAATGCAATTTTATTATTTATGGTAGATAACATCAGTAAGGTAGTTTCTTTCAACCCCAAACTCAATCTTAATTTATATTATCTGAGAAAGAATAATTAATAAAAAAATAAATACCTAGCAGCCTTCTCTATAGCAGATAGTCTTTGGTGCTACATTCTTTATTGCAACAGGATTTCACGGCCGGGAAATGAATGAAGTAAAATCGGTTAAAGGTGACATTATTGATAGAGAATCCTCCTCAAATTCATTGAACTAGATTGTTTCCAATATAAGGGATGGCTGATAGAAGGTTGGTGACATTCTAAAATGAATGCTCACTATTTCCCAATCTAAATATTTCTTACATGGCTTTATGTTGGATGCCATTTTTGGCTGGGTTTTATTCTAAGGATTTGATCTTGGAAGTTGTTTTAATGACCAATTTTTTTTTTCTATTGGATTAACAGTGAGGTATATACTATTCATATATTATATTTTAATCCCGGATATTTCTAAGATTCCTAATTGTTGTTGAGCTGGGAGAAGTGGACTACACTCAAAGATTTCCAATACTCTTCAGTACACACAGTTATTAGTGAACTATGAGCGTAGCCTTCTTAGTTGCCGCCATTTTCAAATTTACGTTCCCCAAAGAAAATTAGGTTGCATAATGCAACGTTCAGACATTTTAGGCATATCCTGGATAAATTTGGGACTGAACGCCTTCTTTTCCAACTCTCTATTATAAATAAATTGATCAAAATAATCATATCTTCTTTTGATTTTCGTTTAAATCCAACCCTTAACTCACCCCTCACACAGAAGAGCATTTTGTAACCGAATGAAGATTGCGTCACCACCCTGTATGTACATATGTACATACCAAATATATATATTAAATTGATTTTAGGGAGTCGATCCGATAGCTTTAGAACTTCTAGTCGATTATGTTTATGAGCCAGAAATTATCGTTACCGAAGACAATGTCCAAGTATGTATTATTCAAATATAATGTAATCGATTTCTATGTCTGTTTGAATTGCAAGTAATTTCTTTCTATAGGTTTTGCTACCAGCCGCTAATTTGCTTCAACTCGGCGGCGTCCGAGAAGCTTGCTGCAGCTTCCTCGTCGGCCAATTGCACCCGTCTAACTGTTTAGGTATCCGGGCTTTTGCCGATCTACACGCGTGTCAAGATTTAATACTGGCCGCTGATCGATACATCGAAGCACACTTTGCGTAAGTGGACATTCAAGTCGTTTCTAAGCAATCGGATGTAGAGTGTCGCAATTCAAATTTGATTTTTGCTCCCAGTGAGGTCGTAGAGAGCGAGGAATTCTTGGCGCTCTCACAGCAACAAGTGGCTCGTTTGATAAGCAGTGATCGTTTGACAGTTTCCACTGAAGAAAAGGTATTTAATCAATCATTTTATTCAATGTACAAAGAGTGGAGCACAGCTGACTGACACATTTCAGAATGATTTCCTGTGCGCATTTATCACCGACACACTCCGTTTTGATGTGCAAACTAAGTTTGTATACGCAAACCTCGAAAAAAGCATGCGCGTGTAGGGCAGCCTTTACACAATGTAGCTGAACTTCAAGCTAGGGACGATTTGATACCATTTTAATTGTTTTTCAACTCATCATTTCAACTACACTGAAAACATAAAAATCATAATGGAATTGAATTCTTCATTGCTTGAATATAGTCACATCCTTTAAATCATACCGTTTATAATCTGTTTTTTCAACAAGATAGCATGCACTTTGAGTATCTGTTTCTTACGGTGTGTGTTAAAAAAGGAACATAACTTCATTTATCTCGAACAGATTGTTGCACACAGACTTACATTCATTCATATAATCGACGTGTAGACTTATTTTTCACGAGTTTGCAGTTTGAGTAATCTGTTTATTATTTAGTGCCATTAGGATTTTTGTCCCTTTTTAGCACAGATTATATATGTAGACAGGAGAGGGTTTTGAAATGTGTCAGTCAGTCATTCTCAAAACGTCGAATCATTTCTATTGAATTATTTTCATCCAGGTATTGGAAAGCGTACTTCAATGGGCAGCTCACAATCCGAATCAGCGTCAACCGCATTTAGCGTCACTCATGGAACACGTTCGCCTACCGCTACTATCTCAAGTAAGATTTATAATGCGTATATACAGTTGCATTTAAGATAATGGATAACTTTAATCAGAGTACGTTAAATTATTATAGGAATGTTTAGTGAGCCGAGTTCAGACGGAGCCTGCCCTACGCGGCGATCTACGCTGTAAAGATTTACTCATCGAAGCGTTGACATACCATTTGCTCAGACCGGAACAACGTCTGGCTGCTATAACGCCCCGCTGTCGACCTCGTGAACCCATAGATGCACCGAAGGTTATCTCGCACACTAACTATACATTTAGCCAGTTGTTTGTTTACTAAAAAATATGTTGTTCTATATATGTAGGTGTTATTGGTAGTCGGCGGACAAGCTCCGAAAGCGATAAGATCCGTGGAATGCTATGACTTGCAACAGGAACGTTGGTATCACGCTGCCGAAATGGGTACTAGACGTTGCAGGTTGGGTTCTATTCATACAGTGTCGTATTTAGTTTGATTTGTGTTCAATAATACTATCGATTATATTAAATGTTCTAGAGCTGGTCTGGGAGTCGTCAATGGTAAGGTTTACGCCGTGGGTGGGTTCAACGGTTCATTGCGCGTTCGCACCGTCGACGTCTACGATCCCAACACGGACTCTTGGCAAGTTGCACCGTCGATGGAAGCACGACGTTCTACACTCGGCGTTGCCGTTATCGACTCGTGTATTTACGCCGTATGTTTATTTTGATTATTTATTTACATTGAGGCTAATTTGTACGGTTGTTCTGGAATTAGAGGTCTGTTTTGTTTCAGGTCGGTGGATTCGACGGTGCTACTGGATTGAGTTCGGCTGAAGTTTTAGACACGAGAGTGGGAGCTTGGCGTCCGTTAGCGTCGATGGCCACTCGTCGCTCTTCAGTCGGTGTTGCCGTTCTTCAGGGAAAACTTTATGCCGTTAGTAGAAAATATAATTATGATTATGTTTTAATTTTGTAAGTGATTTTGTAAAAAAATCGAAAAAAAAAAAAAAAATTATAGTTTTTATAGCGCCATCTATGTATTATTAGCAGAGTCACGATCCCTTTTATGGGTAATGTTTAAAAAAAAAAGGACCAAATTGACAACTGTTTTTGGCGGTTAGCGTAAGCGCGTTCCTTCCGAGCTAGCGTCCCCGGTTCGATCCCCCACTCGTTCTGGTTTTTTAATTATTTTTCCTCAGCGAGCGCTATCAGCAGACAGACAGACGCATTTCGGCTATTATATACATACTAGTGTAAGCCCGTTGAATATCAACGCCCGCTGAATTTTAAATTACGTAAAGCGCTTTTTTAATAGAGATCCCCACTAATTGATCGCACGGTTGTAAGTGACAAAAAAAAAATAGTTTTTTATGTATCTATGTATTATAGCAATCCCGTAGTATCGATAGTATCGATAGAGTGATTTTGTAAAAATCAAAAAACAATAAAAATATTTTTTTTTATACCTTATTTTTATTATATTATAATTATTAATTATTATATATATAAATAATAATTATAATTTTGTAAGTTTTTGTAAAAAATCAAAAAAATAAATAAAAAATAGTTTTTTATAGCGCCATCTATGTATTATAGCAATCCCGTAGTATCGATAGTATCGAAAGAGTGATTATGTAAAAATCAAAAAAAAAAAAAAATAATTTTTTTTATACCTTATTTTTATTATACATATTATAATTATTAATTATTATATATATAATAATTATAATTTTGTAAGTAAAAAAACAAAAAAAAAGTATAGTGTTTATAGGTAGGTAGGTATGTAGGTAAAGCAGTCCAGACCCGCTTGTATGTATATGGGTAAAAAAGGACTCTCTTAGCAGCGGCCGTAGCCGATACGTCAGCGTTCTCAGCTACCGACTTGTCGTCGTGGGTTCGAATCCCACTCATTCTGGTATTTTAATTATTTTTCCTCATTTCCTATTTATTTTAACTATAGGTAATGTTTAAAAGGACAAACTCATGGACGGGCGATAGAGTGAGCGTTAGCGTGATACCTCTTGAGCCTAAGGTCGTGGGTTCGATCCCCCACTCGTTCTAGTGGTTTTTTAATTAATTTTTCCTCAGTGAGCGTTATCAGCAGACAGACAGACAGACGGATTTCGGCTATTATATATATTATTATATTAATAAAGAGCTTAATGTGTGTCTGTCCCGTAACGCTATGACGTCACTATAGGATTTTTCGAGTTTTTTTCTATGAATATATTTTTGAAAATATATATATATATAAATATATATAGAAAATATATATATAAATATATATTTTTTTTTTGACTTTTGAACTTTTTTTTTTTGAATTTTTTTTTTTTTTTTTTTTTTTTTTTCAACTTTTAATACCTCCTAAAGCCATGCCGGCCCTCTAACCCCCCCCCAGACGCCCCTGCTACCCCGGCGGCCCCTTTTGGACCCCCCGAAAAAACTATGCCGGCCCCTTACCACCCCCAGACCTCCCTCCTGCCCCAGCGGCCCCTTTTTTTTGCACTCCCGAAAAGCTATGCCGGCCCCTTACCACCCGCCAGACCCCCCCCCCTACCCCGGCGGTCCTTTTTTTGGACTCCCGAAAAACTATGCCGGCCCCTTACCACCCATTTTTTTTCACTCACTAAAAGCCATGCCGGACCATCACCGGCCCCCCCACAGATCCCCCCTACCCCTACGGCACCTTTTCAGCACTCCCGAAAAGCTATGCCGGCCCCACCACCACTCACCCATGCCAGATCACCACCCCACAGACCCCCCCTACCCCTACGGCACCTTTTCAGCACTCCGAAAAGCTATGCCGGCCCCTCACCACCCCAGATTACCCCACGGCACCTTTTGACTCACTAAAAGCCATGCCAGCCCATCACCACCCCAGAGCCGCCTTCTACCCCGGCGGCCCCTTTTTTGGACTCCCGAAAAGCAATACAGGCCCCTCACCACCCCACAGATCCAAAAATCAAAACCATTAAAAATTCAGCGGGCGTTGATTATCAACGGGCAATAAGCTAGTAATAATATAATAGCTTTCATTTTCTACTAATTCCAACTAATAACGAAGAGAACTTTCGAATTTTGCTAGACATACATAGGTTGTTCAACACAACTCAAGTAAAAACTATTTACAATTGAAAATCATTGAATAGGTTGGTGGCTACGATGGAAGCAGTCGTCAATGCTTGAATTCAGTAGAATGCTTCGATCCCGCAACGAACGCTTGGACTCTTGCTCCAGATATGGCTGCACGTAGAAGTGGAGCTGGTAATTTCTCACCTTCTAACGCTATCAATCAGCTATGTTTTGATTGTTTTTTTAACACTTTTGTTGTATCTTTAGGAGTTGGGGTGTTAGACGGTGTCTTATACGCAGTAGGTGGTCATGACGGACCTCAGGTTCGCCGTTCGGTTGAAGTTTGGCAAGTCGGTACGTCATCTTGGAGACCAGCACCCGATATGTCCATCTGTCGACGCAACGCTGGAGTTCTGCCGCACCGTGGCCTCCTGTATGTAATCGGCGGAGACGACGGCACTTCAAATCTTAATACCGTTGAGGTTAGTTAAAGGGAAAAGTATATGTTCATCAGAAACACCCATTAAAGCTGTCAATAAACAATACAGTAGTTCGTTTGTACTACTTTAAATTCAGACACATTTATATAATATATTATGTAATTGTTTTTATTTTCCCTTGATTAAAATTTGCTTTATACATTTCAGGTGTACAATCCCAAAACTGAAACATGGACAACGCTCGCTAGTGGCATGTCAACTGGCCGTTCTTACGCAGGAGTAGCTATAATTGATCGACCCACACCAGCCTGACGTTGCCCACCTCCCTCTCAGTTAGATTTTAATACATAAAATTACAAATACACACTCCGAATACATCAATGATGTGCTTAAAACGTGCTTCTCATTTTAGATGCGTTACTCAAACAAGTGAGGGGGAAGAATTCGACAGCGAGAGCAGAATCAACGGTGCCAGAAGTTCAATATGCGGCGGAGAGAGCTCATCGTCGACTACAACTCGACGAAGATACAACCAGCAAAAAACCAGAAGCGACAATTGCAGAACGCTCCCATCTCGTCATTGCGATGCAGTGGTCCATCATTCAGTACACATGCCATCATGCTCCAGAGCCGTCGAACCGGAAATCATCAACCATGTAAACGTGATCCAACACGACAGAGTCCTAATAGCGGCAGATATAATCGAAAGACCCGACATTGAACGTTGCGCTACATTGCCTCGATCCTCGGCGAATTTTCGCCTTGATTTGAGCCCTAATCTGAACAGACCGAATCATATCTATGAACGACTCGAAGAACCGTCAACGTCTACGTCGTCGGCTGCCACTCATTGGCGCTTTAAAATGTTCAAGTCGGTGACAAAAAATACTAAGCAGAATAGTGTTCGGGACGGGTCGTTGAAATCTACAAAGAACGCATCCGAATATGATTTCCCCAAGGCGCCAGTTAAGTTAGCCGATAAATGCTTTCCGACGAAGGCGAAGAACAAATTGAAAGTATCTCCGATTACGACCAACGGTGAGTCTTCGAATCAGACCAGTGGAAGTCCGATCAGTCTGAACATATGTTTCGGAAAGAAGTCGTTGCATTCGCCGTCGAATTCTCAAACGTTGGAGTTCAACGATCGCAGCAGCACCAGCAGCCGGGAAGGTCGGGATTCTAACCGTATAGCCGAGAGGCAAATCGAGGACAGCAACAACGGTGGAACGTCACAACAAAATCAAACTTCTACCCTATCGAATTGTGTCTACGGTCGCGTTGGAAATACGTACGGTCGTTTGCATGTGCTCGGTTCAGGCATCGGTCGCATTGAACGCCACTTGAGCTCGTCCTGCGGTAATATAGACCATTATTGTAACCCGCACGCACGCCACGAAGGCAATCCTAGGTTCAGGATCGAAAATCAAACCGTTGAAGCCGACAGGACTTATCAAAATCAGAACAACCCGACCGAAGAAGGCGATCGAATCGGCGCTTCGTTAGTTCCCGCCGACATTCGAGGAATATCTAAAAGCTCGCTGCAATGGCTCATGTCCAACCGTTGGCTACCGTTGTGGGTAGGAAACTCTGGTGGTAAGAACGAGTATAAAGTCATAGATTTAGATTTTTCTTTATATGACGATGTGCAGTACTCTGCGTGTACTTCGGCGTGCACCGACGAGCACTGCTACGGTAGAAATGTATTCGAAACATGCAGTCTGTATAGAAGATCGTGTCCACGTGGAGCTGGACTAGTCTGCAACTACTTCGCAGAACACGAGCATCCACCGGAAGAGAATCGTAATGTAGTGGTTGACAATGCCGCTAGAGAGGACTCATCATTAAGAAACTCTCCGGAGATCTCGTACAATAATCAGAACGAACCTGCCGATGAGCGTGCCGGTGGTAACCTGTCGCTGAACGAGGATTGCGATTCTCCCGATACGTCGCAGGCGAACAACTACGTGACCCAGGATAGTATAACTGACAATGATCAGGGGTTGAGTTTAGGCGATAACGAGCCGTCTACGTCCGAAGGTCGCGGAATGGGACCGCATAGCAACAGTGTGGATACATGCTCTCCGACGTCGCCATCAACTCCTACTCCGACGACGGGACCTGCCAGTCCCAAACCTTCCGATCTGCTTAATAATTAGTATTCTATTCGTTTGATCTGTAATGTTGTATAGGCATTTTTCGCTTAACTGCCACATTCGATATTAAATATGCTCTGCCGATGTATTTCTTTTATAAAACTCAAATGAGACAACATTTATGCAAATTAGTCTCTTTTTTGAGTTTGTTAGGCGCCATCGCATTTGCCGTTTAACAGTATTTAAGTATCAAATCTGAAAAATAAGATCAAAATTATTTTTAAAATCGAGTACTAGTCGAGAATATCCCCACCAAATAATATTCCAAACAAATTAAAAAAAGACCACCTATTGACCTAATCCAAAATTATTTTTGTGTAAACGCATAGTTTTAAATCTAGTCAATAGATGGCAGTACATAGTAAAAATCAACTTGGTGGGTTTATTCGTAACTGGTACCTTTTTTTTTTTTTTTAATATAATTTATATACATACAATGTACGATTTATTTTTATAGTATTATATTTTAGAGAACGTGCAATAATACTGCAATGCCGATATAATTTTATATAAATTTCCAATATTCCATGTATATAATCTATTTTATTGTATTTTATGTATGCTTTTTGCTAGTAAAACTAGGTTGTGAAAAAAATTATATTTATATTCCAATTTTAAATTAATTATATCCTGAATTCATTTAATCTACTACTTACTTCGTACTTTTGATTGTAATGGAATCGTCAACTTGTAAATATTTACAGCGAGCTCAAACCGAGAAGTCTGATTTAAAATTATTTTTCTTTTGTGATATTAAAAACAGGATCAAATTTTCCAAAAATCCAAATCATCATTCCAAAAATGAAATTATATATTTTAAAATCTCTTTTTCGTCTAATGTAAAACAAAATTCATTGATGTGTATGTGTGTTATTATAATAGTAGTAGACGTAAATATTAAAAAAAATTACATATTTTGCTTGTACATATTTACCATTATTATTATTTTGCTATAGAGAATATTGTGTAAGATCAAAATTATATTTCCGTATACAATATTAGATATATTTTTTAAATAATGTATATCATTTCAAAACGTAGTCTGTGATGGAGATCTGCATTTTTTTTTCAAATCTGGGATCTTCGAAACTTAAAATCAACAAATTAATTCAACCCACTTGGAAAGATCCTTGCTTAATATTTTAATATACTCTGAAAATTTCTGTGATAGCTTTTGATTGAACAAATCATATTTTATTCGCAGATCTCCCGCTTTTACTTTAACATTATAAACAGTGTTCAAAATGAAAGAAAAAAATATTTTTACAGGCCTCAATTCCATTAATTACATATCTTTGAGTTCAAGTATATTTAAAAAAAAACCCCGTAACTTAAGCAATTCAATGTAATTATTGTTAATGTGTATTATTGAAAGCTCAAATACTTTTATTTTGTATGATAAATTTTACTATGATTATTATATTTTTTATTTATGTTATAACGGACGAGTGTGTTATGATATTATCGCATCACTATCGTCCTGGACTTGACCCACTTAACCGTATGTTTATATTCGTATGTATAATATATTTTCCTGTGCAAATTTTCGCCGTTTATTAATACTTAGATATGTATTTTTATCGTTGATTTCTGCGCCTTACATTCCGCGCATTCTAAGCTTAGACATAATAAATGTTTTAAAAAATGAATGAAAAACAATGTTATTCGAACAAAATAAATTAAATTCATGTGCATGAAAAGAATAAATCTATCAAACTGTAATGTACTTTTGACTTTTGTCCCCTATTCGTTTTTCAGGCTTTTCTAAAACGCTAAATTCTTCTTCTGAAGATGGAGTACTTGATATCAAGCGTTGCTTCTTCACCATTTGACAAACATTTTGTCACTTGTCATAGTGAAGTTCATAACTAGGGAAAGATACTCACCATTGCCTTCTGGGGGAAGGAACGGATGATTTTGGTAGGAGAGATTTTTTTATGGAACCTTTTCACAACTAAGATGAATTGGCAAATTCTAACAGTAGACGGCCGATCTACATAGATTTACTTATATCCAGATATTGCCAATGACTATATTTAAGGTCGAAAACCATTCGACATACGGCGATCGAACCCCAGACCAAAGCTCTAACCACTAAGCTATGGCCTGACTTATTGCTAAATAAGGACTGATTAGTCATCAGGTGTCTCGAAAACACACCAAGACTCACTATGGTGCTATTTCTGCTGCAGAAAGTCAGCGCCACAACTACTCCCACCTCTTGAGCACCTACGACTCCTACTACTAATTCCACTTCGACAAATATCAAACTTTGAGAATCGCTTGTCGACTATAAAAATGTTCCTACGCGAATGCAATGATTACCGCAGTTTCATTTGGCGTGGTCGTACATTTTTTTAGCGCTAACTCAAAAACGAGTGATTAAAACGTGACGAAAATTTATATGAATCCACTCTGTCGCATTGGTTGGGAATTGTTCGATCGGAAGTTACTGATTTCGTGTTTTGCCGCCGAAAACAATTTTAGAATGTTCGAAGAAGGTCAATGTCAAGGTTTGGCTTTTCCCGGTTTGGTTTGTCACATATCCTAGTTTTCCCGGACGTATAAGTAGGTACGTTTTACGTACTCAGTTTACGTCACCGATTACGCTTCCGTTTTCAACAATCTATGTACATACATACATCCGCAAGTATGACAATTTAAAATATGAATCACAATTCTACCGTAACCAACGACCAAACTTAACATCTTTTAAACGCAACAAATACATACATTTGTCTAGTATTTATTTTATACGCTCGAATTTATTGTATACGCGAGAATTAGCTGAAAATCATCGAAAACCAAAATTAAAAGTGTATCGGTTTTATTCGATTTTTTTTTTTTGTTTTTGAAGGTCATTCATTGCACATACTACATATACATACATATATGTATAGAAAATTTCAGCTTAATTCATGCGACACGCTCGCATAAATTTTCCAAAGATCATCAAAACGTGCTCAGGGGACGATATCTGATGCATAGTCGAATCTTCGTACGACAGCAAATACTTCATTTATACTTACGGTGACCATACGTCCTTTATTATAGAAAACAGTACTTTATTTTAAGGCGTTGTCCTTTGGAATTTTTTTTTTCAAAAACCCACTTTTGATCATTATTATCTGTTTTGCCATTTAAAGTATAGAATATGTGATAATTTCGACGTCCAGTATAAAAAAAAACTACTATGCTACAGCAAAACTAGATGGTTAACTCTTCTACCAGCTTTAGAAAGAATTTTAAAACTATTTAAGCCGCTAAAATTGTACTTTTTGGAACGAGAAAAATGTCCTACAATTCAAAAAACTTTTTTTTAATGATCCGTTAGCTGAGTCGTGGTTATTTTTCGTTCACAGCCAAGTTTCAACTTTAAAAAAACATATTCTTGCGGTCTTTAAACGAGCTGAAATTAAAGTTGTTTGAACGAAAACATCAACAGTTTTTACCGATGAATATTTTATTCTTGAGTCTTGTTGAACAAAAATTTTTTCTTTCGTATAAACCTCTTTCAGATTTGTCCTTTATTTTTTTCGAAGAAAATATGATCACGGTTTCTATACTGCGTATAAAGTAAAAAATAGCCTACATCCCAGACTTTATACCAGAGTCCGAGACACTCACAACGAGCATCGCAGAAAGGTGTCCTACATTACAGGTACATAAAAACTATATGAAATAAAATTGAATCGTGAAAATACACGTCTAAAGGAAAAACAGTCATAGAGTCGCGTTGGAAAATTTATCGCGGAAAATGACACGACTAACTAACAGGTAAGTATAGGTACCGATAGCAGTATTGTCGCGCACCACAGTTTAACATCGCACGGACTAGTTGTGAAATCTCGAGAAGCAGCAGCCGGCCAACAGTGCTAGCTGGTCTGTCAAGGTGTTGCGATCGTCTTCGTTCAAGGTCCACAACATCATCATCAACATCATCACTATATATTTATATATTCCCGGTTGCGATTGCGCAACTAACCCGACTGCTTGCTTATTCATTGCGAGGTAACTCGACCCGCTCTCAACAACTCTATTGTTCATTCACACTCATAATATCATATTTGTTTATATGTTACGACACGTGCGTTGCCAATAACTAAACTTCGTGTGTGTGTGTACGTTACACATATGTATGTACATCTGTGTACACCTGTTTTAATTTTTCGCGTTTTCCGCTCGACGACTGAGTTTTTCCGATGCGCGTTCAGTACCAAAAGTTAATCCGGACTTAACGTACGTATGTATGTAAATATGTATGATTTTGAATTGTCTTGTGTGTATCTTGAATGGTGTACCTTCTGACCTTGTTTAGAACGGTGTTTGTGTGTAACGTGATTTGCGTTTTACTCGGAAATCAGTAGGAGTTGATCTACTGCTAACTTAACTGCATAAATTCCGCTTCAAGTTGTAAAAAAAATGATTATTTATGGCAATAGACGACTGGTGACTTTCTAGAGATGCTTGGTCGTAGGTTATGTTTGAAAGCAATTGTGAAACTTTATTTACATTGACTTCAAATGATTTGGACGCTCAATCTATGTATGTTCATCTATGTATGTATATTTGAAATGTTAAATAAAAAAATGTATTCAATGGTTTTTATGTATTTGACGCATTGACTCTAGACATTTAGTAAAACTCTGAACATTTACTGTTTTACTAAGCGTTTACAAAAAAAAAAAAAACACTTGGCAAATGATAGGTGGGGAAATTATTTATTTCCATTTGATTTTTACGGTTTCTGTACGTACGGTGTAAGTTTGCTGAAAATCAATCGACCAAATGTACGTCTATATGTATGTAGGTAAGCTTGGTTCTAAAATGGCCAATGTCAAATTTAAGTAAAATTTATGAAAACGCTAAATATTGATCCTTGGTCAAATTTTGACAATAGGATCATGTATTGTATTGAGGCGCCATTTTGAAAATCATAACCTACATACGTATATACATAAATGATGTTTCCGTACATTTCGATGTTTTCTTTTGTGTTTTAAAATTAAATTTAAGTTGAAAACCATGTATTGTTTTTTTCTCAAAATGCAATATAAAATCTTAAAATGTCTTGTAAATCAGATCGTCAGCATACGCACATATATGTATGTATTTATAGAATTGTCGAAACGTTTTCAAAACACGTTAAACGAATCCGGCCATCATTCAATTCGGTCAATCAGTGAATCAGTACAGTGAATTCTTTGCAATTTTCGTTATGTTGTGCTAACATTATTGTAGACAGACATATTTATCGTGACCAAAACGATTGGCGTTCACTGTAGCAACAAAAACAAGCTATAGTATATTTCTTTAACAATATAATAAACAGCTTGAGTTGGAGCATATTGTAGCCGCGTGTTTTGAAAAGGGACAAAAATTCGAGTGAAACCAAATGCCACAACACTTATCTCTCTCTCTCTCCTCATGAAAGAGACGAGCTATTGTCCTGTTTTAACCCACGTGGTTAGAAGAAACAAAAACTCACACTGCATACTCATATATATCTACTTGTTAAAAGAAACCCGGAAAACGACAATCAATGAACAATATAAAGTATTTTTGCGTGGGGGGGGGGGAAATAAAATGATGTTTCGCAATTTTTTTATTATTAAAATTTTTATTTCCTAGTTTACGTAATCGTATAATTATGTATGTATATGAAATTAAAAGTTTCCGCATAAATGCGTTTATTTTTATACATACTCGTGTGAGTCGTGTGTACTTACTGAAATTTTGTGTATACATACATATATTATATACATTTACACAATATGTAATATACATTGTCTCACTCCATTGGCATGTCATCCTCGAGACATGATGAGTCGTATTGAGTCAGCCATTGGATGCAGTTGCTTGCATCATCGACGACTTCAACACACGTATAAATAAATTGTAGGCGTAACTTGTAATGTTTTACATGCGTAATTTGAGGAAAATGCGTAAAATATGTAAAATTTATTGAGTTTTGAGTTTCATTTTGACTTTCAGCTTGTCAGAGGTCATAAAGTGCACCGTGTGTGATACACATAAAGACCTTGGGTCAGTATATCGGTCGCTTCGTTTACGTACATACACTCTTTTATTTTTTCAATTGGGTGTGTTTAAACGATCACACTTAATTTTATTATTGTAATTATTATTATTTATGTTGTGTGAAGGTTTTTTATGTGCTGACACATTTGCTACTTTTCCACGAAATCATTATTGTACTGTTAGGTCATATGTCTTTTTTCCATACTCTGATTTTTGTTTTGCCATCATTTTACTAATTTGCAATGTGGCCAAAGGTTTAGAAACAACAAATATGTAAATAAGGGTTACATATTATGTAAGATCTACTCTATACATTCACAGAAAGTTTGATCCTAAGCGTTGTGACAAACACTGAATTAAGTTGTTTCGTATATTCTTCGCGTTTATGTTTTGTTTTTTGAAACAAGAGAGTACATTGTGGAGTAAGTAACCCAAAACGTCATTGTTATGTTTTTCTAGTGTATGCCAATGGGCAATGACATTCACTAAATTCCAACAAAACAGACGTCACCACTCGCAATTGCGTCCCCTTTTAACACGCGCGATTAAAAGAAACAGATAACACCATACTCTTTTGTTTCGTAAAATAGATTAGTATAAGACTGTAGGTTATGGTATTCAAAATGGCATCTCCATATATATTTTTGTGCAATTTATTACTAGGTTTGACTCACTCTTTCGCAGAATGATCCATTCGCGCGGTGTTAATTAAAACGGTATCCAATTGAAAAACTGTCTCATCATTGACAAAAATAGAATTTGAGCGTATCGAAGGAATTTTTCAAATGTAACCAATAGTATTTTTCACTCTATATTTATCTCCACACGTGGAATTTAAATTAGACTACGTTTCCGCTTTATAAAAGTCCACTCGATTCACTCGTGTTAATATTCTACCACATTGGAATTCTTCAAAGCTGATCAAAGAGGCTTTTATCTTTAATATAAGTATATTCTTTAATATATATATGTATATATTATATTCTTAATATAATATATTATATTATAATATAATATACTATATTCTTTAATCCTTAATCATAGTAAAAATTCTCAATAGAACTGGATTTTTTTAACGAGTTCTTCGAGTCTTTTAAGCTATTGCGATTGTTGTGATCTCTATGTATACACACTCATTATGGTAAGTGTATTCAAAAGCCACATTGCAGGGGAGTTCCACGAGAAAGCGACATACATATTTTGCTTTCCATTGTAAGTTGCTGTTTTAATGTACATACATATTGTTTTTTTTTTTTATATTGCTACAGTGCTCTATTTTCATATGGTGGCTAATCTTTTTTAGATTAGTACCGCTGAGAGTATCAAGTCTCTCTTAATGGCTGCTTATGAGTGAATTATTATGAAAAGATATTGTGCATTTACTTTGAACATTAGTAAAAATTTTGTATCTTTTGAATTTTTGATTCAATTTAATTATCTCAATACTATTCTGGATTTGAGTGTTTTTAGTAAGCTTTTTAATTTGATAGATATTTATGATTGGATATTGAAATGCATGACTTTTTCAGTTGCATCAGTAACGATTTTGATGTGACAGCCTTTTTACAATATTGATATACAACTATTCTGTGATTATAATCGCAATAAAAGTTATCCACTAAGCTTATATATACGTAACTATACATTACTAGAAGCGAGGCTTATTAGAAAATGGCAGAGCTAAATTGAAACACTGATGGTTGTAATATCAGTGTGTCCACCTCTTTAAATTAAAAATTATTCATAGAGAATTGCAGAGAGCTTAAACAATTTAGCTCTGCCCTTTTCTAACACTGTAGCGAGCCCCGCCTCTAAGAATTTATGGTTACTGGGTAATATGCACTGTACTAACCTGTGAAGTTAAATGTTTATTCACAGCAAATTATGTCAATTTTTTTTTTAAATGTTGCGTGTGTGACGTGGAATGACCCTACACAAATAAAAACCGATATATAGATAAAGAATAGGCAAAGAACCGCTTTTTTCGAAGGTCGCTGACGTTTGACCAGTCCAGCCGGTTTTTTCAGCGAACTTTGCATCATCACCGGAAGCTTCGTATCGGGATTTTTATGTGAGGTTGTCTTCTTGAGACTCCAAAGAAGTCCCCCTTTTGATTTTTCCTTCCCCCGCCTCCCCTTAGAGTGGGTTAGGCGCCTTCGCCCCCGCTTCGTATTTATAGCCGTAGTCTGTCCCACACACGAGCCGACCCAATTTCGCCACGGAGCAAACTCGTAAACGGCCGTTTATTGGAAACGAGCCCGGCCATTATTATTCGAAACAATAATGGCGAACGCTAGGTCGTGCGAAATCAATCATGCGAGAGGTTAATTGAGAATTCAATCACAGCCGCATCGAAACGGTTTCGAATGTCGCGGGTCACGAAAGTGTATCGTATCATTTTTTCAACAACCGAATCTGGTCGATAGCGTGATGAATTGATGATCTATAACCATTTTTCATTAGTGTGGTTTACAGTAGCGCTAAAATCGCACAACGGAAAGTCAATTTGTATGGATTGCGACTTTGCTGACATTAGACATTGTGTACAATGCTGCCAAACTGTTGACACTTCTTGACAGTTCCTATTTGAATTATAAAAACGTGCTTGTGGCATTGTAAATCAGTGTTCGTCACGATTGCGTAGTGTCTCCAAAAGGTATTTAATCTTTAGGGTCAGCAAATACATATGTACATAGTAGACCAATTTCGGTAAATCAATTCTATAATTCTATACAAGTGATCCGAAACCTTCAGGTTGCAATCTTAATAAAATATTCAAAAGAAATCGTCGATATCGGTTGGGAGCCGGCTGCTCCGGAACCGCATGCGGCTCTTTGTAAGAAAACCTACGGCTCTCACTGGCGTCCAACGTTTGGCGTGAAACACAAAATGTTGACACATAATTTATACAAAATCAACATGAATCTTATTTCCATAACTTCATGGTTATAAAAAGCTTGAAGACTTCCATTTCATAAATGAGTAACATTTAATTTCATTTTGAATATAGAATCTGAAAATAATATGTTGCGGCTCTTAAACTTTCCAAATTTGCAAGGTTTTCCCAAATTTGGCTGTTAGCTCGAAAAGGTTCCCGACCACTGTCTTAGAATAACTGTTTTAATAATTCACAACGTATTTCATTCATTTTAGTCAGACTTTGCTTGGTAATTTCCTCAATTTAAATACATAGTACATAATTCGAGTACGTTTTACTTTTTTAAATACATATGTAGTATCTACCTATAGATAAATTGTTGTTGTCTGTGAAAATTTTACCTCGTGATATTGACTGACTTATCAGGTATCTTCCTCGTCAAAACTAATTTCATACTCGACAATAAATATTTTTCATACTACATACATATACATATTTACATGCATACATATATATGTATGTATGTATATGCTCTTACAGCCAAAAACTAACGCTTGAATAAACTTCCATTGATAAAATCTGTCAACTCGCAGCTTACAATGGATCAATTTGAATGGCTTTTTTATTTATTGTATCGATTGAATTTGGTCCCTTTTGAGCTAATGCGTAAAACGAAGACAAGGTCGCCAAATCCACTGTTACATATAATCCGCGTTCTGATACTGAATACATACCAACGACATTTTCTCAATTTGGAAAATCGCGCCAAATAGCATTGCAGTTGCGGCCATAAAGTCATCAACTAGGACTATCGTCCGTTACGTTTCGAGAAATTTAACGCGACCGATTTATCGCGAAACGTCTATTAACTATTATTAACTATTTTTCTTCATAATTTATCATTTTAAGAAACCCTTTGAGTTTGGTAAAGTGATAAATGTCTCCTAATGTGAATAGATGGTTATGTTTCATCGCTTTTTGTCGGCCATTGTGCGCACTGCACTGTGCTCCGTTTTTAAAATTGGTTCCGCTTAGTATTCTTCGGACGTGTCTAAAGCGTATAAAGGTGCGGTCTTCTTCCTCGTTAAAATAAATGACATCTGCGCTAGAACTTTCCAGACTGTTAATATAAAAATAGCAGTTTAAACTGTAGAATTATTTACTTACTATTTTAAACGATTTAACTTCGCATTTGATTTCACATTTGCGACAAAATCACAAGACAAAAAGTCAATTTGTACCAAAAACGTATTCGCTATTTTTTGTAAGCAAATAATAATTTATCTCTGCTAGAGAAAAACTACATAGGATTCGCATCAAGCAAACTAACTGGAATATACTTTTACGGTTTCAGATCGGACTCTAACTAGATTCTCGTTGATTCCTCTTCTCGAAATTCATTCGGTAACCTTTCTCAAACTGCAAAACTATGACCGAAATACTGTAATAGCATCATCATGTCAATTTTCTTCAATTATACAATAAGTTTGTAACGATAGATCTTCGAATATATGTACTGAGCGGATTTTCACTAAACTTTACTAATTTTATTATATGTACTAACATTTATCGAGCAGCCATTGAAATATGATGCGATAAAATGCGTTTTTTCTGTAAAATTTTTTCAAGCGCTAATTTCGACATTAATAGTTATACCAGTTTGGAAAAAAACTACATTATTATACGAACTTCCACATGATTTGTGTTTTAGTACCGTAGCCATATTTGTTTCGTAGAGTGCTAAAAAGCAGTTATCGTATTCTTGTATCCTCTCTGTTTTCTATACAAAAAAAGTACCTATTTAACAATTCAAAGCACAAAATGCAAATAAAAGTATGAGTAGCGCAGTTTCTAATGCTTACAAAAGACTGTCGAGTTAATAAAGACGATGAAAAGCATCGCCATAACTTGGAATGAAATATTAGACAATGCAAATTACGGCGATATTGAAATAGGTCAGTTTCCGCGTAGTACCAACATTGTTTGAACGGAACGATGCAACAGCCTTGGCCGTTGTAGAAATTTGTCGAAACGCAAAGAGCTGACATTTGCTGGCCTAATATAATAGCCTTCCTCACCGCTTATCGATCCGGGAGCTGACCTTTTCTTCGTCGGAGACACTCCTTCGACCTCGTCGACCACTCTCACGATCGTTTCGATTATGGCACACTATCAAAATCGAGCAGTGATTGACGGAAACTTACCTACGACTAGCACGCGATCGCTAATACAGAGTGAGACAGAGCCAACTGACATCATATAAAACGCTCTCCTATCCGTAATGTAACTCTACATCAATCAAAAGAGGACGATACTCCTGCTTAATGTTAAATTTCAACATCGTTTTCCACACCTCTATTTTAGATGAAAAAATTGCATATATGTATGTATAGTCCTCTTTTGATTAGTGTATAATTACATCCCTAACCCCCACCCCTCGGACAGGTGGGTATTTTATATGCACTGCCCCACCCCGTATAATGTCTACCAAAAAATAAAAAGAAAACGCCAAAAATGGTTATCGTTACCATCGATCCACTTTTGGCGAACAGAACGAACGCGAACGATGCGATTCGATTAATATTGATGAGCGATCGCTTAACATACACTGTGACCTTGAATGCGATGACATATTTGATTATTCGACGAATGTATTATTATATTATATTTACTTAAGTGTCATCGGAAGAATTTGACGAACAACTTTTAAAAGGATCTGTTAAAATTACGAATGGGGGGCTATATATCTATGTACATATGAGTCAAATTCAATAACATTAAAGTCACTGTATTCGTATGATCAATATCATAAGTAAAAACTATATTATATAGATCACAGTACATACATAGTCAGTAGTCATAAATTCTTAGGACTCAGAAAAGGATAGACCTAATTTTTTTACGCGCTCTGCACTTTTCTATTGATGTTTATTGGAGGTAATTAAATGTTAAAATAACATACTGTAGATTATAGAGATGATTTCAAAGTGTAGTTTGAGAAACGTCGATGATACAAATCATACAAATTTCGCATAGGTAAATTGTGGCCACGAAATGCGATTACATAATGTTTACACTTTCAAGATCGGATTTATGGCTCTTGTCACCATAAATTAAACGAAGACCTTAAAAACCTTAACCTGATTTATTTCCATTATCTTCATTGGAACAGCATGAAACAGCATACCTTTGTTTCCCTTCGTTGATTAAAATTGACATGGTTAGGTAAATTCTATATATCTATGTATACATGTATGTATGTACATACATACATATATCTAGATAATTTATGTTTGTACTTTGTACAGAATAATAATTCCATTCAATAAATTGTAGTTATTTAACAACGGAACTAAAATGCAAGATGAACTAAACTTTTGCAACACAAAACATAAGCACTTAAAAACGACTCAAATATTAACCGTTTAACTTTTTACTACACGGAAATTTGAAGCCGAAATTCCTTCGAAGGCATAATTAGAATGTTTTATTTAAATTTTCCCTTTTGTTGTATGAATAAATTTTGATGAAAATTTTTATATGTACTCCATGTTCAGAGTGAGTCAAAAAAACCGATATCTTTTTTCAAATAAATATATCTTCGAAACCAATAAAGCTACTCGGATGAAAAATAAAACATTTTAAGTTCATTTCATCCTCTTTCTAGTGATATAGCAGTTTTTGGCAAACAGATAATTATTTATGACGAAATTAGCGCTAGAAAAAATAATACAGAAAAACAAATCCATTTTGTTTATTTATTTTTTTATTAATGGCATCCTTGTACATATTCCTAATATTTGAATTAAAGTTAGTAGTTCAAATTTAATTTATATATGTAACATTTTTATACTTTGTTTATACATAATCAAATAGATCGAGCTGTTTACAGCTAGCTCAGAATAAAATACATAGAACAATTTTAAATGTTTACATTGCGTCTGGCATTGGCTCAATTTTCTGAGATTATTCATCTGATTCTTAAGACAGTTTCACATGTGCAATGCAACGCAGCTAAGACAACAGTTTACGCAACTTGCATAAAATGCTCTCATTACAAATTACATTTTAATAACATATAATCGTAATTTTACAGGAAAACAACATTAGCAAAAGCCAACAGTGACGAATAAAGAAGATGGAGAAAAAATAAAAGTGTTGCAAATGAACAGTGCAAACATTAGTCGAGTTTGACGATCGATTTTTTTTGCGTATTCTTTTTTTGTGGACTTTTTACAAATTAAAAAATGTCGTGGTTGAGATCGTGCTGTGGATGCACATCTCTGAGATCCGGCTCAGTCATCATCGGCATACTCGGAATCTTGTCGGCCATAATATGTCTTATCGTCATGCTGACGGCTCACGTGGAGTTCAAAACCATCATTTTGGACTGGTTGCCGCAATGGATAGGTAATAAAAACACTTTGAATAGATACTTAATACCTTATGCTTCTGATTTTAATACTATTGAATTTTTGTTTTCAGTGAAAGTGATTATAGGAATCAATTTAGCGATGACAGTTTTCATCTCCATTTTACTCATCATAGGAGCAATAAAGGTAAACGATACACCGAAACAATTATTTATTAGATTATTTTATTTTAAGTTTCTAAATAATAATTTCTTGTTTTCTTTTCATCAGCACAACACGTTCATGATGATGCCTTGGGTAGTGTTGGGTATAATGCTCGCTGTAGGATTACTAGTCAGCGTTATATACACGTCTGTCGTGTTCTACATACACGATGATGTATTCAACGGAACTCTCTGGCTAGTTTTAGGCATAATTTTTGTCCGTGAGTATATCAGTTATAATAACTTTCTACGGTGAATCTACAGGTGGGAAAAAAAAACCTGTTCTGTTTTCAAAAATTTATGTCTCCGAAACTAATAGCCCTACGGCTATGGAAAATAAAACATTTTATACTCGTTTTTGTCAAACGGACTGTGCAACAAAAAAAAACTACCGGAGCGAAGACTTAATCAATATTTACTTAGTTTGACCCACTGGATCCGAATATGATAATATAATTTATTGGTTAGTTCTGGTTTATGAGATATGAGCATTTTAAAAAATTGACAATTTTTACATTTTTTTGACTTCTGTGGTCTGTAACTCAAAATGAGTATTGGAATATTCAATATTCATTATTCAGATGCATTTGCTATTAATTGTGATATTTATATAAATAAGTAATAGTCTAGCAAATATTAAATGAATTTCATTATCATATTCGGATTCAGTGGGTCAGAATTAGTAATTATTTTTGGATCTTCGCTCTGGTAACTCAAAAACGTGATTTTTTGTTAGTGTTATTTACATATTATGTCAAAATTTTCGTTCGATAAAAACTACCATATCATTAGAAAGAGGATTAAATGAATGTTTTATTTTCCATATTAATGGTTTCGGAGATATAAATTTTTGAAAACAGGACTGATTTTTTAATTGTCCATTCTGTATAATTGAATTTAATGTCATTCTATTTGCATTTTGGTCACCGTGGTGCAGGTTTGAGATTGATTGACCCGTTGTAAACATACATACATATAAACATAATACGAACATTTTTTTTCAATTATCATTATTGTTTGTTTTTAGTGGTATATGTTTACATGTGGCTAGTGGTGTTCAGTCACTTCCAGGAAGTGCACGAGAATGAAAGCCGAGGATTTTACGCCAAAGCTCCATACAGACGGTGATCATTGCAGTACAAATACGTCAAAGAAATATCGGCTCCGATATGGACAACTTCGGGGACCGTATTGACATGATATTATTACATCCACTAATTGTATTTATTAACAATTTTCTGACGATAAAGAATCAGAATCTTTGATATTATCAGTGCCGTTGAAAAGAACTATTTTAAACTCTACTTATGATAAACGTTTGTGTCTATTTGATTGTTGTGGATGTGGTTGCCTTCTTATCGGTATTTTAAGAACGATTATAAAGTTCCAGAACTTAATGCATTCATATTCTTTAGATGAGCCAACAAATTCAGTGTCCTCAGAACTTTCAGAAACAGAAAAATCGAATTGTAGTACTATGCACTAGTTGTTGAAATAATTTTGTGCTTTTTTTAATTTTGATATAAAAATAATTCAATAAAAAAAGTATTCATATAAAATAAGTGTATGTCGTTTTGTAAGTCACAGTTGGACAAAATCTGCTTAACTTACTATCAAAATGTATGTTCTTTTTTATTGCTGCCTAATAAATAAACAGTAAAGTATATTTTTATATGCATTGTATAGGTATACCTACTAAACACGCCTGGCATTTTACTATTGTATCAAAAGTAGTTTTTTTGTAGTTTTATCTTGAGGGGCATTTACATTATCAAATACATGTTTAGTTATAAACCACGTTGAATCTATTATTACTACCTACAGTAATATATCAGTTACATTGAATGCTGATAATTTGTCAATGTAAATGCACCCAATATATTAAAATATTTTTTTATATATTAAAAAAAAAATATAATAACGTATTAACCAAACGTTGTTTATACATTGAAATTTTACAGACTTTATCGTGAAATGTTATTTATTTCTAACATTTAATATGAATAAGCTTTCATTTTCAATAGAATTAGATTGTAAATACTGTTGAAAATTACTAATATATATTAGATATGTATACAAAAACAGTAATTGTTGTGAATGATATTTTTATACTTTGTTCTATTTTCAAATTGTAATTAGAATGAAAGTTGGGCCAAGTTATATTTTTATAACCTCAAACATATTTTTTCATTCTAAAATTAGTAATTTGCTTCCTCTCAATTTTCATTTTATTACATTAAAATTTACAAGCATGTGCTCCGTTGCATACAACTATTGACAGAAAATTTTATTTTGTATATTACAAGTACATAATTCATACGAAACTTTATGTTAAAGTTAACTTAATGTGTAATTTTTTTTAATAAAATCAAATACTAAAACCAAATATGCGGTTTTATTTGTGTTACAATCATTAACCGAGTATTTTAACAGCTGCCAATGACAAAGTAGATACACCTAATCCAGTGGAATGCGAAGAACAATCAGCCGGACCCAATGAATTAGTCGATCTACGGATTCGATTATTGTAATGACCCCAACAACCTTCTGGTCTTTGCCAATCGTTGATAGGTTCAATCCATTGCGGCTTCAAAACTTCCAAATATCCGCTCACAGCGCACAAAGTCACTAAAATTCAATTCAAATCAGTTTCCAGTGCATACATACATATGTACATACAAATACATCAAAAAATTAAGTATCCACCTTGTTCCATAAAAAGATCTTTGAATTCTGGTGCAAATCCTGATTCTTCTATTGCTGAAGCTTCAGCCATGATGCTACAACACAAGTCTTCTATTGCTAGGTTAGTTTCTATTCCACCGCATTTCAAACATCCTTCAATACGACATATTATAAAGTATAGCAACCTATTGAAGAAAATTTATTAGACTTTAATTATTATTAAACTGTTATTATTTAGTATTTTGCTTTTATATGTACGTGCCTGTGTGTTTTTGAATATCCTTTTGATGGACCTGTAATCATTGCGTGATAACATGCTTTCGACATCGGGCAAGATTTCTTCTCATTGAACAATTTATTTGTCACGATAATTATTTCTGACATGCACATATCTACATATAATGAAATATTTTATTAGAATAATTGAAAATATTAAATTAGCAGTCATCTTTATGATCTCATCATTAAGCAATACCAGATTCAAATTCAATCGGTGACGTATCAAAAGATAATAAACTTTTCCTTAGACGTTTCCTATCGAGATTAAAATAGCTGGTCTTCATTTGACTATTGCACTTTAATGTCATATTGCGTTTTGAAATTATTGTTTTCCATTTGTCTTCATTCATAATATATTGTTCTACTGTAATACAAATAAAATTTTTAATAAACTCCTCAAGTCTGTCCGTCAGGAACGTGAGACATTTCTTTTTTTTCTAAATTAAACTACTATTTTTAGTTTTATAGATTCCACTCATGTGTCAATAATAAACACCCATTGATTGTCAACGGGAAATTTTAATTTATAATGCAATTATTATATGAATATTTAATACTTACTGTTTTGTAAATAATAGCTTTTCTTTGTATTAATTTTATTGTTCCTTGTCATTAAAACATATTTTGTAAGATTTAACGTGTCTTCTAACTCAGCGTCTTTGATATCAATGTTTTCCAAATATACTGAACATACATATTTATATTTAAAAAGTTATAGAAAATAATAAATAATATAAAATTGTGTTTTAAAAATACCTTTCGTTAAGAGTACACCAAAATATGCATCGAGATTCACGTCTTCGATATTACTTTTCATGTAACGTAGAGCCGACTGTATACTGTCAAGGTAAACGTAAAATTCACCAGGTAATATAACAAATTGAGAAATTGCAAACGTATTAACAATTAATAGTATGTGAAGAAAGGATGCTGATATTATTTTAAACATTTTGATCCCGTTGTAGAACTGAAAATGAATCTTTTCACCGTTCGTTCTCGGTTTTATAAAGAATATTGTGGAAAGAAAGGAGAAGAGGGAGAATTTTCCAATTAGTATTCCGTTGGTCGCTCGAGGCATTTTGTCTTACTACGGCGACTTAAACAAATTTTTCATCAATGATTCTCATTCTTTCAACTTATACTGTACCAGTACAATTTAGTACATATTAAACACATTTCAAAAGAAAAACAAATTTGTAAAACAATAATGGAATAATAAAACTATTTAATCCCTAAATTTGAAACTATCAAACTTTTTGCCAAATATCTATGCTAAGAAGCGAATTATTATTTTTTTAATTTTCACACTTGTTTTGTGATTTCATTTTAATTTTTTATATGTTTGGAACCTGTGCTCTAAGGCAACAAAAAAAAAAAGCAAAATAAATACAAATTGTGGTCTTCGCATTTATAAATAAGCCATGCCGTTCATCAAGTGGGATTACGTTGGATTTATTACATCTCCATGGTGTTTCTTTTGATCTTTGCCGAAAGGAAAATATCCAATTTAAACGCAAAATTGAATCACTACATTACCTACTTCAACATAAGTGCTATTTATTATATTAAACGTATTTGTTTATTATGAATAAATAAATAATTAACCTGATAACTATCTATGTACATATGTATAAGTCAATGAGCGGTTATATAATATTCACGATTAGATAAACTCAGCAAGGTTAACAAATATTAACACAAAAAAATTACATAAAATTATAGTATGTCTAGAAATATGTAAAATATTTTTCATATCATTTAGTTATAGATATTATAAAAATAATAAAATTGGTATTTTTGCTAATTTTAATTTTAGAGCAGAATAAATTTAATTGCGTTTATTATATGGCAATAAATACTTTCCACGGTATTTTATTCATTTACCAAGTATTTTTGTTCAGAAAAAATATACTTTTTTTCAGTAGATTCGTATCTACTATGTATAAGTAAAGGCCAGTAACTTTTCCGTCTTTCGGTTAGTTATTTTAATCAAATGATGAGTAATTTTAATAAATGTTGAGTAAGTTTTAATAAATGGTGAGTAAGTTTGATAAAAGTCAGTACACACTGGTCAGTACTTAAATGATCAGTAATTTATACTAAAATGTAAGTAAATTTATATAAACGGTCGGTATTTATCTGTAAAATCGCTATTTACTGACCATTTGTGAAAAAGTTACTTATTTATTTTTTACTGACCGTTTACTAAATATATTACTGACCATTTTCTTGAAAAGTTACTGACCGTTTATTGATTTAAATACTGACCGATTAAGTAGTTGCCATAAGTAAATAGTTATTTTATATTTGGCAAAAATTACTTTTTTACTGAAAATTTCAAATATAATACTGAACAAAACCGAATTAAATCCTGGGCGGTTAATCATATGTCAATTAATAATTTGGGTGTAACCTTTTGAGTGTAACCGATAATATAAAACCATATTGACAATTATTACTGCCAAAATTTAAAAATATTTACACGAGTATAAAACTTTTGTATCAATATGTAAATGCAATCTACGCAGTTTAACCTATAAGCCTTCGCATTTGACACATTCAGTGCTCTGTTAGCATTCTATAACGTCTCAAAATGGAAATATCATTCAAAGGAAAAAATATAATCGTAACAGGAGCAGGACAAGGTATGGTTGTCAAAACAGTTGTTACGGTCTAATATTGTAATATTCGCGCATTTATTTCGAACTTTTTTTTTCAGGTATCGGTCGAGCTATATGCGTTCGCTTAGCCGAGTATGGTGCAAATGTTATCGCCGTTTCCAAAACTGAAGCCAATTTAAAATCGCTTCGAGAACAAATCGCCGTCGAGTTGGTATGCGTGGATTTGAGCCAATGGGACGCCGCCAGAAATGCAATTCAAAAAGCTATCAAAAATAGGCCGATACACGGACTCGTGAATAATGCTGCCGTTGCCCAATTGGAATCATTTTTTGATGTTAAGCCGGAGAGCTTTGATATGTAAATTTTCATTTAATTTAAATTTCCTATCAAAATGGACAAATTTTTGGTCTTAAAATTTCCAATTTTGACTCGGTACCAAAAATATGTTACCTTTATTCCCATTATATTTCTCATGTGCAAAACTATGATATAAATTCTCAGGAGTTTCAACGTCAACGTTAAATCAGCACTGAACGTCAGTCAAATCGCAGCAAAGAATATGATAAACAACAAATTAAATGGTTCAATAGTAAACATATCGTCTCAGGCATCAAAAGTACGTACATACCATATTATAAAAGCCGTAAGTCCATCTGTCCATCGGTAATGTTGGACACACTTCATTTGTTTTCATCGAACATTTGAATTATTTTAACACTATTGTTAGCCCACTCACATGTCAGCAACAAACAATAGCTAGGTCTACGGTTCGATTCCCGTATGTTGAAAAGTTTTCTCAACGGATTTCGACCGTAAATGTCGTCATTGGCAAGATCTGGATATTAACTCCAGATAGTCCGCCTCCTTTACAATTTGCCAAATTTCAAACTTAGTTGTGAGACGGTTGCATACAATTTGCATTACCCAAAAAAATTCCTTCCTACCTACCTAATCCTAGTCCGTTCTTTCCCGCACTTTCTTCCTTCCAAAAGGCAAAGGGAAACCACTAGAGAGTACCTTTCTCTAACTACTTCACAATGACCGACGGTAAAATGTCAAAGTAGTGAAGAAGCGACGTTTGCTATCAAGTACATACATATGCCACCTTCAAATGAAGGAATGTAAGAGTAAATGTCAACAATTTAGGTCTGCCCTTTTCCAACACAGTTCTGTCACACCTCTAGAAATTGTGAATTTTGTTCTAACCAACGTATCGCTAAGTTTTTTTTTTCGATAAAATATAGATGTTTATACTCCTCGTTTCAGGCTGCATTGATGGATCACACCGTGTATTGTGCTACAAAAGGCGCTTTGGATGCAATGTCCCGAGTAATGGCTTTAGAATTGGGACCACACAATATACGAGTGAACTGTGTCAATCCGACCGTGATCATGACCGAGATGGGAAAACTCGGCTGGGCAGATCCGGCTCGAGCCGAGCCGATGCTGCAGAAAATACCGCTAAGACGGTAAACCTTTGTGCCAATTAAATCACCTTTAAGCTGAATATGATTCCATATGCTTTAAAAATACTGTTTTAGATTCGGCGAAGTGTCGGAAGTCGTCGATGCAGTGATGTTTCTACTGAGTGAACTTTCGGGTATGATTTCCGGAACGGAAATTCCTATCGACGGTGGATTCTTGGCTTGTTGATACCATGTTTTATCATACAATGTTATCTTATATATACATACATAAATATGTATAATTTTGCATCGTTTGTTTATCTTTAAGCCATGCGATATGGTCTGTAGTTCGACCCCCATATGTCGAAAGGCTTTCTCGGCTATTCGCGACCTCAAATATCGGCATTAGTAAGATTTAGATATCACTATGTAGATTCAGATCGGCCGTCTCTTGTAGAATTTGCCAATTTATGTAACTTAGTTGTGAGACGGTTCCACGAAATTGGCACCATCCACCTTCTATCAAACCATTATCCGTTCCTTCTATCCTTACCTCCCCTCCAGAAAGCAACGGTTTCAATACTGGAGTATCTTTCCCTAGTTACTTTGCTATGACAAATGTTATGTTCGTCAAATAGTGAAGAGACGCTTTATCAAGTATGTGTACGCCACTTTCAGAATAATTCAGTATTTCATAGTTCTAGATAATAATCGAGTGATAGATTAGGATTTATTATGAATAGTGGAGAAAAAAATAAGTATAAATCAATGTTTATAACAAATGTTCCTGTATTTCGGGTTATAATCATGTATGATCTTACAGTTAAGAATCATATTTGGCTGTCCCAACACACAACTCAATTCTTGGTACAAAATTGATCACGAACTGGTTCGTAAAGAATATTTATCACATATTCACTCCTGAATAATAATATAATACATAATATAGGAAATATACAGAAAATTGATTACTTTTCTTTTGTAATTTGAATGAATTTCAGAGGCAAATTTAGTGCAATTTCCGACAGATTCCACGAAATTTCAACCAGTTCAAAAAAAAAACGGAATCTCGTTGTGCTTTTATATTCCTTTCTTTTTTAATAACAGCTCAATATGCGTTTTACAATCTACACGTACATACAAACGATACAATAATGAAACATAACCTGTCTGTTCCTAAACACAATCAGTATAACAACGAAGAATATTTTCCATACACAAATTCAGATTCTACATTTAAATCATACACATAAGTATACATATTATGTAAAAATTTTATCGTTTATTTTGAGGCTCGATGGACCATTGCCCGAAATGATTAAATTTTAATACACATCTGATAAATTGACTAAGATCTCTTTTGTTGGATAAATTATCGAAAACATGTGATAGATTATAAAAAAAAAGATACTTATATGTAAGTATGTACATATATATGGGTGATACGAATTATAAATCATTAATTGTATTGTATATTGAAAATTGCAACCGAAATCATATTGTTATAATTCTTTCAAAATATATCAGTCAAAGCCATGATATTGCTCCGCCATCGATCGACACCGAATATGGCAAAATGCAACGACCGATTAGACGAAAGCAACATTCTGAGGTATGCCGAATATATTCCTGATAGAACCAAGTATATTATAAGGTTAAAAAATGATTCGACAGCATATGAAATAAAAAAAAATATTGTTGAATAAAATGCTAAGATAAATATAAAACATAACTAAGGTTTCTTCTATGCGAAGACGACTTAAGTATCGATTAAAATACTTAAAAATAATTTAGATCGAAATACGTACATTTAGTATATAATGGAATTTCCCCATTGAGAAGCTGCTGGTTTTACAATAGAACATGTGTCAGGAGATAGGAGTATGTTGTGAGACGTTAACACCGACGTACGTGATCCTTAAAATTAATCATACCAATCAGGATCGATATACATCTATAGGTACATAAGGATAGTCATTCCCATTCGTCGGAACAAACATTACAATTCATATATTTCAAATATAAATTATACTTTTCCATCAGATTAAAAATTGAATACTAATTTTTTGCAGTGATTATATTATTTTGACATGCATATCAACATTAAAACTGATAAAAAATACCGAAATTTTTTCATAGTAAATTACATAATTAATATAAATTTTTTGTCTACGTACATGAATAGCCAATTTTTATTCTCTCTGGCTTTATAAAATGTACACAATCGAGTACATTGAGATATAAATATATTTTTTTGTTTTTTTGTTAAAAACATGCGCAACAGCTAAATGTAATAATGAAAAATAATATCATAAAAAAATGTTTTAGTACATTATATTCTAATTTCTCATTTTATACAAATCGAAAAATAAAACCTGGTAACAAATCAGTTCTTTACCATTGTAAAATTGGCTTATATTTTTTGACGCACGGTAAGTTTCATGTATTGCGACCGGTTGAATAAGACGTTAAAAAGAAAAACATAGATGGAATTAAATTGTAATAAATTAATTTGACCAAAAACCTAATCAAATCGGCAAAGATTAAAATGAAAGTACGATAAAAATAATTCGTAATAATAGGTTATTTTTTCAACACACAATCTCTTGTCTAATTGCACAAAAAATAAATCACAGATATGGTTTATGCACTTACGAAAAAAAAAAAAAAAGTACACTTACTAAATACACATTCGTATTACGTATTAGGCGGGAATGTTTTCACACTTTGATACGCAAATAAATTTTATACATAGTGACTCATGTTATTTGTTGTGCTTTAAGTTTTTTTTTTAAGTTAATAATAAACCATGCTACATTCTCAAAATTGAAACAAATAAGCGTATGCGTGCAGAGTTTATATATTTATTATATATAAAAATTATAATACAATCTAGGCAAAATTGTTTTTTAAATTGAGTGCACTTCAAAACTATCGTGAAGCCCGCCTAAAGCATACCGACAAGTTACAAATGAGCTGATAAAATTAAGGACTTGACGTTTAAAAATAAAATTAAAATTTAGCAAATATGCAATAGTTCATTTTAGGAGCTTCAGAATACGTAATAAATGAAAACGTAATCCTCAGAGCAATCGACAGCAAATTACTTTATGTCACTAAGTATCATTTAGTATCTCGATTATTATTTTGGCACCATACTAAATTGAAAATTAAACTATAACGTATTATTAAAATAATAAAAAAAAAAAGATCAAATAAAAAGAATTAGTTAAATCTAATAAGCTTTAAGAAATTTGTTTCGATAAAAAATTAACTAATCGCAAAAAAAGTGATACAATCTTAACAATTCCGAAACCGAAACCGATGATTAATCGGCAGTTATGAGGAAATAAACCATTACACATTCAAATAATTGCAATAGTATTTTTTTCTATCAAAAAAGTCATAAGAAGAAATACAGGATTATTGAATACACGACTGTGAAGTAAATGTTAACATATAATATGCGGAGTTTGAAGCTACTTGAATAATAAATCAAAATATACAAGTACACGTATAGCACATTCTTAATACAGAAAAAATCAATATACTACAACAGTAGACGAATGTATTACATCAACTTCAGGCAAAAATTACAAAGAGATGACAGATGATTTCACTAAAATATCAATAAAAATAACAAGTATTTTGATAATAATAATAATAATAAGGAATAATCAATTCCTGTGGAGACAATGCACAATATAATTCAACACGACCCAAAATCATCGCCAAGCACAAATCACTTATTCAAAGTTTTTTAAACGCATTATAATAATAGTCTGAATTTCACATCATTAATCGCCGTTTCAATGAAAATAAATATAATTAAAATTTCACGTTGAAGTCTAAAGCACAAGAGAGCACTCACAACAGAATCACAGTTAAAATACACTTTTGAAATATTATTTGCGTCCGTTTCACAAAATGCCTTTTATTATTTTTGCTACATATGTTTTGTCTATTTGTATTTGAATGAACGATTATCGTCCTCGTTTTTTTTTTAAATTATTATTATGATGATGAAGAAGATAACAAAACGGTCATGTGTAAAAAACAACAACACTGACATGGAGGAGGGGGGAGTTGGAGCAATTACAAAAATTGGTTAATTTTCAACAAGACACATAGTGAGCAGATACACTGAGGACGGAGGTAACAACTCTGATGAAGATCTCTGTTGCCAATATAGTGTGCTCCGCGCTTACACTTATATTGTATAATGACTGCTGTATATTCTCAAAATTCCCATCTTTGAATATTTGAATTATCTATGTATCTGCGAAACAAAAAAAAACAAAAAAAAAATCAAATTAACGTACACATCAAAGATGTTAATGCTTCAAAAGATAGGTAATATTAAAAATTAAAAGTCATAACTGGAAACCATGAGTCAAATAACATTATTTTACAAATTTCGACTTTGTTGTATCTGCAATGACATATTAGATATCTTACAGATTTTTGCCTACTGAACACGAATACAAAAATAAATTGACTGCATTGTGCAGAAGTCCATTTTAAATACCATATCAAAGTAACCATAAAATTCTCTAAGACATGGCTATTGACTAGAACAGTGGTCGGGAACCTTTTTCGTGCTGAGAGCCAAATCAGGGAGAAATTTGAAAAATTAGCTAAAAGCTGCAGCATATTTTCAGATTTTATACTTAAAATATGAATAATGATGTATGTACATACTGGCAAATTTTAAGATATTTGTTATCTTCACAGTATTATTCAATGATAAGTCCATTTTTTATCTTGACTGAATTCTGTAAAAAATAAATATATTATATCTGTTTTTAACTGAATCTACCATTAACACAATTTTTTTCAAAATTGAACTTACCACTTACAAAAATAATGGCTTAATTAATCACTGAAACTTATTACAAAGTTTGATCTACAAAATGATTTTAAAGATTATTATGACCAAATTAAAACCAAATTAATGGGATTTTGTAAAAATTGTGTTTCAAACACCACTTTGGAATGATTTATTTCACTTCAAGCAAAACTTTGAATGACAATGAAAGCCGTAGGTTTATACAAAGAGCCGCAGGTTCCTAATCGCTGAACTAGAATCTAACCACCAGAACTGCAAGGAGGTGGGGGAGGGACTTAGAAAGGGACAGAGCTAAATAAGGCTGTAATAACTTTGACTCTATCTATATCTTTAAAATCAGAGGAAAATGAACATTCTTCAGTATCATATTCGTATTCACTGGGCGAAAATCTAAAAATGGGGACTATTTCATCGCAGATTAATAATTAAAAAATACATAACGAATTCGTCCACATTTCATTTTCAACAGTTGACTCACGGTTGTCAGTTTCAGATTCTATATCTCGTTTGTTAAATGTTTGTCCTGTAGTATTATATCTGTGTACCTCCTCCCGTGTTATCACTCCTCCGCCTTTATAGGGTGCGCCGCCGCTGCCAGTAGCTGCGGGCGTTCCAGCAGTACCACTTTCTTTATGCGGGAAACCACCTAAAAAAAAAAAAGCATTACATACTGTTTTTATTGTTTTGAGAAAGTGCTAGTAGAATAAATTGATGTGCATTGTTGATAGTTTACCAGCTTCGCGATTGTTAGTGTCGGTATCTAGCAAACGTTTGATGACCTGTTGACCCTGTGCGTGATATCTGTGGTCTTGCTCTTGCGTCGTTGTCGTACCACCACCGTAACCACCGCTTGTATATCCGGCACCACTTCCTGTCGCAGCTCCGCCACCACTTCCACCTTCTTTACGAGAATAACCACCTTCGAATAAGTTAATCAAATTCTAAATGACTCATTATGACACATCGATAGTCTTTTGTAGTCATATACTGCTATTCTATTCTATTTAAAACAGAGCTAATAAACACAATTCCGTGCACTCTTTTATCCAATACGTACAAGATAGCGGAGTGACTATATGATAAGCAAAATATCATTCAATACCATTTTTACACTATTCACTTTTTTTCAATACTAAGCATACGATTACACAGCTTGTGTCTTCGACCAGTAATTACGTTGCACTTTTGTGAACAAGCGTCAGTGCAGCACTTTTATTGCATAGTCACTCATACTCAGTGCATTGCTTATCACTACAGTTCAATAAACTAGTTGTGTAAACCTAGCTTAATGATTCTGAACATGACCCTTAAGAGAGTAGTTCACATTGCTTTGCTCGACAACGATCATGCAGAATAAGTATATTCAACAGTTTGAGACGAATGTAGCTACACTCTTTGACCTTAACCCCTTAAAAAGAGAGCATTCCGGAATTTGTCAGTCGGCAGTGCGCTATCCTGTTTCGAAAAATTTGTTCCATAGATTCACTATCAGACTATACTAACTGAGAATTATTAAGCAATAATTTAATAAAAAAGAAAATAGACGTGTATAAGGGGAAAAGTTATTGCATCAATGCATTAATGCCATATATTCACCAGGTTCACGATTATTAGTATCAGAATCGAGAAGCCGCTTTATAAACTGCTGACCGGAACCGTGCTGTCTGTGCTCTGGTTCTCTTCCCGATGTTATAGCCGGTGTTTGAGTACTTGAACCACCTCGACCAGCACCACCGGTGCCCGTGGCTCCTGCGCCGTTATTACCCTCTTTACGAGAAGAACCTCCTGCAACATTCAAACAATTAAAATGAATCCAAAAATTAAAGACCACATTTAAGATGGGTAGGGGCGAATACTCACCAAACTTAAGCATATTCCAATCGAATACAAAGTCATAGGAAAAATAAAGTCTACTGAACAACGTTCGGAACAGCCCTTGAAGCGCTTTATAGTTAGGTTTGTGGGTGAAGCTCATCTGACGACAGCGTTTCAAATAGTAATAAAATTCTCCAGGATAGCCCTAAAATTCGTAAAATACATATACAATTTTATTACAAACGATTAGAGGAGCATTATTACATTGTACAACAGACTAATTAATTCGCAACATACCTTACAAAGTTCGTCTATTGGTTCCGATAGCTTACTTTCAGAAATACATTCGTACTTTTGTCTTTTGTTCGCGGCCTTGAGTCCTTGCCATGGCAACGAGCCACGATTGAAATACATCAAAACATAGCCGAGTGACTCCATATCATCCCTTCGCGACTGCTCAATTCCGAGATGTGTATTCACTGACGCATAACGAGCAGTGCCTGTTGCAATAAAAAATAATTAATAAGCAATTTGATTTAGTTTACTTGCGCAATGCAACGGAATAGTAAAATTCACCTGTTAAATTTTTATTTTCTCTATATTCTATGTGTTGGAACGTTCTCGGATCGCGAAATCTTTTAGCGAGGCCGAAATCGATAATGTGAACGAGATTGCCTTTCTTTCCGAGGCCCATTAAAAAATTATCCGGTTTGATGTCTCGATGGATGAAATTTTTACTGTGTATATACTCGATGCGGGATATAAGTTGATCGGCCAGCATAAGTACAGTTTTTAAAGAAAATCTACGAGAACAATACATGAACAGATCTTCCAATGAGGGTCCTAGCAGTTCCATAACCATCACCTCATAGTCGCCTTCCGATCCGGACCATTTCAATTGTGGAATCCCACCTATAACGATAAAAATTTGTCAAATCAAATGTATAGTTAATATTTTAAGCAAATCAAATGATTGAATTTTAACGTACTTCCTCCTTGCAAGCATCTGTATATCTTGCTCTCTGTGTGGAGTTGAGGGTGTCGCGCATCGAGACATTCTAATTTAATGGCAACTTCTTCTCCGGTGAGAATGCTCGTCCCTGTAAACGTTAAATAATAAATTAAGCAAAAACAATGGTAGTATTTTTACAAGAAATGTGATTTGGATTTCAACAGAAAGAATATGTGGGAACTTAAATTGCTTCACCATTGTCGTTAATGATAACCAAGAGACAGTTCAAACAAACATAAATTGCAAATAAATCGTAATACACATAAATGCATACAAAATTATTAATAATATAAATACAAATTTAATGATAAGCATGTTGTTGTGAATGCTAAACATGTGTTTAATTATACGTATAAAAACAAATATGTTTATCATTTTTGATAGCGTTGAACGGTATCACAATGAATATATGTATGTATATAAATTATATACGTATTTTAGAAATATAGATGAACACAAAATAATGCAGATTATGTTGTTCTAGGTCTGAACCAATGAGCTTCGTTCCATTTTGACTCTTTGGAATAAACATTTTACTGTCTGCCATAGTGGAGTAACTGAGGGAAGATACTCTCCAATGGTTTCCCATTGCTTTCTGGGGGGGGGGGGGGGAGGAACGGACAATGGATTGATTCACAATGAAATTAGAAAAATTGGCAAATTATAACAGAAGACGATCAATCTGAATTTAGTAATATCCAGATCTTACAGGTGACGATAGTCAAGTTTGAAACACCCCAGACTTTTACAATATCATATCCAAAGGGAGAACAGGAGGCCACAGACGTAAACGAAACTCAATATTGGCCAAGGTAAAAATAATTAAACGTTATCATGGCCGAATAAAATCTTGCTTGATCAAAAAATGTGCAATGGTGTGAGATGTGAATTCATATCAGTTTGCGATAATGATTTTGTTCTACCACTGCACCGAAGAGGTATTAAAAGTTTGAAAAAAAAGGTTCATCAGGGTACTTTGGAAAAGCAACAATGTACAGTAAAAATCCAATTGTCCGGACTAATTAAGAATGAAGGTAGTCCGGATACTGAAAAATCCGGATAATCGAAAAAATTTTTTCGTTCAACATAAAAGTTGAATTGAGTCACATTCTTCCCGTCTTTTAAACCACCTTTATATTGTCAAATCTTCGATGAGTGTAAAGGACCAATATTTTCATTATCATCAATCTCATTGTGATTTTCTTAATCCTGTACATCTAATGGAATGTTCGATATACTCTTCATCGTTCAAAATTTGAAATTACATAAAAACAAACACTTATAAAGTTAATCGGCTGTATGTACTCAATTAAATAATTTGTATGGTGAAATCCGGATAATCGGGTTTTTACTATATTGTTGACATGGACATGGTCATTATTGAACGCAATATGAACTGTAAAATACGATGGCTTTGAATTTGCTTAAAACATTTTTACAACCACAATAATTCTAATTCAAATTAAAAACAAAACAAACAAATAAACACACAAACAACCATAAGACTAAAATTGAACTGTGCGCATGAGGAATGCATCAGCTGAATCGTCCAGTCTCTTTGTTACGACGATGAGCTGAACTTTAACCTTAATAGTTTTGACATCGCGAATTTTGAGGTCTCCCCAAACCGGAGCGATGAGTGCGATTTCGCAGCGAAAACATCACAAGCGAATATATGTATGTACATAACGGTTGTTTGTGACGTGCAGACTAGCGCGATGTAAACGCGGCGATGAGGCGAAAAGGCCATGCACGCACTCTTTTCGCGACACACGTATTGGTATTCTGACATTATAGGTTAAGTCAGACGTTTCGAATTTGGAGCGCCAACCATAACAATACTCCAAACCTCTCCACATCCATCGTTATAAATAAGAAATCGAAAAATATTGTCAATAATCAGCTCATTCTGGAGGATACGCCTATTATATGTACTAGTATACTTATCATCATTTTCAGCCATTCACCATCCGCTGCTGGATGAAAGCCATTTCAATCCTCCTTCATTCCTGTCTCGAGCAATCTGCATTCACTCAACTTACTCATCCACCACATCCACTCAGCCCATTGTCCATTCGGTCTACCTTGCTTTCTTTCACATCCTCTCGAATACAATTCCACCATCTCTCGCGTCTATCTGCCATTCATTCTTCTCGCTGTGTGTACCAGTTACGTTTTTCACACGTTCTGCTATATCTGCCACTTCTTACCTATACATTCCTCTTGCCATCTCTTCTCGTTATATCGAGCATACATCTTTCCAAGCTTCGCTGTGTGCACTGGATCTTACGTAACATTCTCGAATTCAGCATCCACGTTTCACATCCATACGTCACAACTGGCAGTGCGCACAACTTCAGATTTAAAAACTACGTTCATTTTTCCAAAAGCGCTCCATCCTAGTTTCATTCCTTATCCTTTACATCCAGTCGTGTTAATCGATCGTCCCGGGTATAACTAATTGTCAACTATCTCTACGATACGGCTATCTACCGCGACTACGTTTTACACTAGTATACTGAGGGCGATAAATTCTTCTCCGTCATCGGGGAGGGAGGAATGCACGACGAGTTAGAGCGAGCGCGTCGATGAGAACGCAAACGTCAAAGTGACAGGTGCGCGCGGGCGAATCCGCGTCCCGCTTCGGTGTGTGCGACGACACAAATGTGACGCTCGCGATACTTTCGCACTCATCGCGTCGGTTCGGGGAAACCTTCGATTCAGTCGTGGACGAAAAAAACTCCAATACGACGGTCAATGGCCGACACTCGAGACCACATTACATCACACGAATAATTTAAACTAAAAACAAAACAAAAAAAAAAACACACACACACACATGAGAAACGTCAAATCGCGCGCACACACACACACACACATACATACATACATAAAAAAAAACGGAACGCGACACAAACCATAGACAAGGATTGCACTGCGAGGAATGCGCCAAAGAAGAGGAAGAGGAAGAGGAAGAGGAAGAGGAAGAAGTGTTGGACTGACCTAGGTAGATGTCACCGAAGGAACCCGAGCCGATCTTTCGGCCCAGCCTGTATCTGTTTCCGACGCGCAGCTCCATGGAGGCGTTGGGGCTTTGAGTTAGAGGGGGCAGAGGGGAGGGCGGGGCGACTGCGGATGTTTGCGAGGGGTTGGTGAGGCGCAGACCGCAGTCAGCCGGCCGCTGCTACGCTCGCCGCGACATCTTGCGGCCGCGGACTCCAACGCAGAGACTGGCAGGGGAGGGGCAGGGGAGAGGGGAAGAGAGGGGAGCGCCACGGGGGAAACGGCCTCGACCGACTTCCATGCGCCGCTTTGCGCCGTTCGTCTCTCGTCTGTCGGATTTCGGCGATCGGGCGATCGGGCGATCGAGCGGCCGAGGATGGCTCGCGATTCGGCGGATTGGCGAACTCCCGTCGTCGCCGCAACCACTTCTCCACGTCCGCCCGAGCGGCTCCCTTGACAGCTGGCCGGCCGGACCGCTCGTCCGCTCTCTCGCTCTCTCGCGCGCGCTCAAAGCACGGGTGCGAGCGAGACGGCGAGATGGCGCGAGATGCGGCCGGGGTGAGAACGCGCCGTCCACTGCTGCCAACCCGACTCGAGACAGACTTCGATCGGCTATTATTTTTATTACTAGTGTAAGCCCGTTGAATATCGACGGACGTGTGATTGATTGATTACGTAACAATTTAGCAATGTCTCGAACTTACTAAGAATTAATATTTTAAAATTATAGGAGGCCTCCCCCTTCACCGATGTTGGGTGAACGCGTTAGCGCTAACTCACCCAATCTGGTGATCACGGGGTCAAATCCCACTCGCGACGTTCGTGTTTATTTCAGCCTTTACCGATGCGAGCGTTATCAGCAGACGGACAGACAGACAGACGGAATTGGGCTATTATATATATACTAGTGTAAGCCCGTTGAATATCAACGCCCGCTGAATTTTAAATATCGTAAAGCGCTTTTTTAATAGAGATCACCTACCGACATATCGACCACGGTATCAAATCCCAAATCATAAAATTTTTTTTTTTTACCGTACTATATATGTATATAATAGTTATTAATTATTATATATATAATAATTATAATTTTGCAAGTGATTTTGTAAAAATCAAAAAACAAAAAAAAATAATAGTTTTTATATCGCCATCTATGTATTATTAGCAGATTTTTTATGTTATAGGTAAACGCAGAGCCACGATCCCTTTTGTAGGTAATTTTCAAAAAAAAAAGGACTAAATTGACGAAGGGCGATAGCAAATAGCATTAGTGCGAGTCCTCTCGAGCCTGGGGTCATGAGTTTGATCCCCACTCGTTCTGGTGGTTTTTTTTAATAATTTTTCCTCAGCGAGCGTTATCAGCAGACAGACAGACGGATTTCGGCTATTATATATATAATATAAGCCCGTTGTATATCAACGAATGTGTATTTAATAGTTTTTATAGTTGTTGCATAGATGGCGCGTTATAATACATCAACGTAACAATTTAGCAAAGTCGCGAGCCTATTAAGATATTATATTGTCAAATCGTAGCAGGTTGGTCATCGCCTCCGCTGAATGATAGTGTTAGCACAACTCATTCCAACCTGGTGATCACGGGTTCAAATCCCAATTGCACGCGACGTTCTGATTTTTTAACCATTTACCTCAGCGAGCGTTATCAGCAGACAAACGGATTTCGGCTATTACATATATATATAATAATATATTGTGCATTATATATACACAATATATAATGCTCACCCCGCCCCCTTATCTCCTCTTTAAAATTTCCTTCGATTACAGCGGTGTGGAGTCGTTAAAAAAACGCGACTCCGACTCCGACTTAAAAATGTCAAATTAAATTTTTTTTCCCATTGTGGGTACTCGGTGAATCAACGGGGTTAAGGTTGACATCACCGTCGCCCTGATGGTTGGCAACGCTAGTACCGGCGACCGAGAGTCACACGTGATACGGATACTCCCACTCGGTTTTAGTCGCTCTCAAATAAATAAACACGACCGAAACGTCCGCTGCGTGTCTCCTTCGACCTCGCGCTCCTTCGACGCATTTCCAGTTAACGTAATCTGCTGGAGTCGTACAAGCATGCGCTCTCGTTTACTCTCCGGGTGTATGAACGAGATGAGGGATAACCGTCGCTCACGAAATAAACACTATCAAATATATGTACACCCGTAGCTCGATTTACACGGAAGATACGTTCCACGAATAACCGCGTAAAAAAAAAAGGCGTGTGTTTTTTTTAAATGCTTACATGCTGCAGACAATTTATAATTGTATTTTTTTTTTAAGCTGAATTGTAATAGATTCATCTTCATCGACCTTCGAATATCTCGAAAAGTGTGTTCGATATAATATCCTTTAAATGTTGGGATGATACATACCTCGATCTAATGGTTGGATTATCGTAGTACATATACCCAGCTGACCTCTTTTCGTCACACAAACCGCGTAAGAAGACGCACGGGATGAATTTAAAAAATAATTGTCCATTTTGTAAAACCGCGTAAATCGAGGGACGGGTGTACTTCATATTTCTCCGAACTTATAACATTGTATTATCACCACACTGCTATTTAATTCATTATCAACTACTTAACCATGTATGTACTTTACCTACGCCTACATACTTTACATACCCCATATTATATTTTATTTTTCTTTATCCGATTTTACTCATTCAACTATATCTTAGTTTATACATTATTTTATTTTCTTTACAATTCTGTTCATCTTTGCTCTTCCTTGGTGAAATTTTTAATTGGCGTTGTCATTTCTATTGTTGTATACCAATAAATTAAAATAAAATTATGAACGAACGTGGCTCGTCGTATTAGTGCTTATATAAGCCCAAGTGCCTTCAAGCTTTTGTAACGGCGCGTGTAAAGTCAGCGATTCTTATCCTAGGTATAGTTCGATGATGAACTGCGTTTCTTTATTTAAAGGTATGGTTTCGTGCGACCGCTATTAGCAGTCGCACGGTGCGACGGCTATCGAATTATGATAGGCGGTTGTCGCACGGAAAACCAAATCAATAATGTTACCTTACTTGAAGAAGACTAGCTTCAGTAGACAAATGATTTTTGATGTGAAACATCTTACACCGCGGCCTGTCGACAAAGTATGGGTGGTCTAATGCAACGGATATGACGTCATGTTGGAGCTCGCTGATTGGCGAACGGTTCGACATCGCGCGCAGCGATATTTATAAATAGACTACAAGCCAATGCCTGTTGTTTGCGTTTATATATAATATATCAGTATTATATTATATTATATTATCAAATTATATATTATAATATCAAAATTTTATTATATTATATAATTACATAATATATTATAAGGGGGGGGGGGGGGGGGGGATTCTGAACACGCGGGCTGAGGTGTAAGATGTTTCACATCAAAACCTACGGCCGTGTAGATGACACAGCCCACCCGGTGATTTTTATTGCGGTTTTTTGTATAGAATTTGACAGATGGATAGAAATCTTCCCGCACCCTTCTTTCCCTTGTGGTCGCGGCTAACTTTCCATCCATCTGTCAAATTCTACACAAAAAAAACCACGGGGCTTTGGCTAATTTCAGCCTAGTTACCTACTTACAATAAATTGAGGGCTGCTGTTACTCAGAACCACTGCCAGTATCGAATTTAATAACGACACATATGTATGTAGAACGCAATTAGTGTTTTAACCCTCCTTTCCTGCAGTGTCTCGGCTCAAGACACTGGTCTTATTCAAACACCCTTTTACGTAACACGCAGGTATTTTTCAATAAGTAAAAATAAAACTTTGTCAAATTAAATAAAGGGCAACGAGAAATCTGTGGAGAATATATTTCCCAATGCACTTATATGTAATGAGCTATAAAATCGCAAAATTTTGTCACAAATTAAAGCACCCACGTTTGAAATCGATTAAGTAATGGAATAAATTTCGAAGGTCCGCTCACGTTTAGTGCCACGTGATTTTGTTACGCAACGGAAGTCCGGTTTAAATGTATAGAAACAGATGAGGTTTCGTGCGTCAAAGGGTCGGAATATTTTAATGGTTCACATTAACAAGTTTGAATATAACTGTAGAGTCGTTTTAAGCATTATTTCTTGCGGAGATCGTTATGCATAGTCAGTCTCAACCATATTTTCTAGCATAGCTCTAAAACAGTATTGATCTAACTCTTGGTAATATGTTTCTAGTTCAAACATCCAGCAGCCATTCTATTACACTCAAACTGTCTAGTCTTTAATTTACTGCAAAATAAACTGCTTCAAAGATAAGAAACCTATTCACAGTATTGGAATATGAAAATTGGATTTTCAAGTTCCAACGTATTTAACATGATCAACGAAATTGATAAAATTTTCATTTGGCTTATTTATTTCGTTTTCATGGTTACCCTTTTCAATAAATAAAAATAAAATACCAAAGTCAATGTTCGTCAAAAAAGTTTATTAAAACTTTAAACCGAAAATCTATTTATAAATCATTTATGTACAATTATATCAATAAAATTTATATTATTTTATAAAGTAGATCATTGTTACATAATTATTATAACTGCTTGTTCCCTGTCAAGTAAATTTAATTATAATAGATACGTAAAAGGAATTGGTAACTTTATAATTACTTGATAACTGATATTTAAACTGTCCCATTATTGAAAAACACATAAAAACATTAAGTACATACGGTGTGACTTTAAACTATAAAATAATATGTATTTAATATTTATGAAAAAGTAAAAATCGAAAGTTTCACTTCAAATAACAGATAAATAAAAAAACATTAACTTTTTCATCAATTATATTGAATCTAGATCAATAAGTAATAATATAAATAAATGTATTGACAATTTTTCGGAATCATCAAATGTTACATTAAAATGTCATAAAATCTTTTAATTGATACAACTACGTAATTATATAAAATATATACATACATATGTAACAGGCAAAGTATGAAATCGCAAATGGTACAGAATGCCTAGTAATTTTAATCTACAACGCCCAAAATGGTTACGCAAAGTGCAAAATGTACTATACTTCATAAATTGAAATAGAAATACATAGCACGTATGAAAAATTAAAGTTTGAAAAAGACCGGATGAAAATAATTGTTCTTCAGGATCAGCTGGTCAGATTGGTGAGATAAAAATGATTCGGACAGTAAAATTTATACTTTTATACATTGCGTGGATTTTACACTTTTCCTGTAACATATCCTTGTTTCCTGTTTGCTCATGCGATAACAGATCAAATAATTTCATTATTTAAACTAACTAATGGTCGACTATACAATATCGCACTTATTTAAATAAAAAAATTATTCGTTTAATGACAAGTTTATTCACTAACCCTGATTATTATTTTACAATCACGATACACAATTAAAATTAAAAAAAAATACTCTTAATAATGTTTATCTTACAAATGATAATAATAATCGCTTATTCGCTTCGATTATGAAGTTTTATAATCAGTCTGATGGTTAGAGGTAGTGTTTGTTGATGTCACTATGCTTGTTGAATGGCAGGAACTTCTTGTTTCTAAATCGCGTTGCATGGGACAATTGTTGTTGTTTTCCGGTGGCCGACCGGCAAATCCACCCTCAACGCTATTTTCATCTGCATCTACAAACCTAAGAAGATAATCATACATTTTGAATAATAAAATAACCAAAACTCACTTAGAAATTGCTATGATTGAACAAGGTCTCTAGAAATGTCCATACTCTGTTTTTTGAAACGAGAAAGTATTGTTGATGCATTGTTTTCGTATATGCCGGCCACTCGAATTCCATTGACGCTTGCAGCAAAGTATGCATCGCCACTCGAATTTTAGTCCCTTTTTAGTGCACGCGGTTTAAAGAAACAGACAGCTCTGTACTCTCTTGTTTCAAAAAATAAATTATAACAACAGTTTACAATACACCTTGCTAAACACAAAAACAACTTACGTATAATGTTTTTCTTCCCCTCTCATATCACAAATGACATTCGTTAGTGCCATAATATAATTTTTTGCTAAAGTTAACGTTTCTATTTTTGATAATTTTCTTTCCATCTTAACGTGCGGAATGACTTCTCTCAATTGCTGGAATAAAAAAAGGGTCTTAACAAACAATTTTTACATTATAAATTAATTTAAAAAAAACATTATAAATGAACTAGAATATTGCCCATCAATTGGTGTTTATTATCGATATATACATATGTACATATGTGGGCTAAGAATAGTAGTACCTAGTAGTAAAATTCAAATAAAAATGGACATGCATACAGATACAAACTGAATGCTTTTATATAATACTAGTGTAAGCCCGTTGAATATCAACGGAGGGTTCTCATCACCCGTACTATTAAATTTTATAGGTTTTATAACGCGATTTATGGCGCGTTATAATACAACGTAACAATGATTAGCAAAGTCGCGAACCCTTTTACGATTTAATATTGGCCAATTATAGAACGTACGTCATCGCCTCCGTTTTGAAGATAGTGTAAGCACGATTCCTCCCAACCTGATGGTACTGGGTTCAAATCCCACTCGTGTGACATTCTGGTTTTTTATTTATTTACCTCAGCGAGCGTTATCAGCAGACAGACAGACACACAAACACACACATACACACACACAGAAAGACAGACCGGAAGGATTTCGGCTATTATATATATATAAATATGATATATTATAGGCGAAGGATCAGTTCCACGTATTCTATAAAATGCCCAGTCATTTTAACCAATGCCAAAGTGTTTTAGACGAAGTATAAATGAATTTTGCTGTCCGAATCATTTTTTATGTCACCAATCTGACCAATTGATTCCGAAGAACAATTTGAACCAGTTTTTTTCATATGGTCTTTCTTAAACTATAGTTCATACATGCTATTTCTATTTTTGGCATTGTATAAAATTACTAGGGATTTCACACTTTGCAATATATGTACATACATACATACATACATAGGTACAAGAAATACTACCTCGAATGCATCGTTCAAAGAGTGCATACGCATGCGTTCCCGCTCGTTGCTCTCCAACCTCCTCAAATTTCTCTCTCGTGCTGAAGCTGCACTTCTTTTCCGTCTACCACCTGATGGCCAAGCCGTTCTTCGTCCTAAGGATCCTCGTGAACTACCATTTGCTCGGCCTTCACTCCCGGAACTCTCCTCGTCTACAATAATGAACATTTATTTTGATTTAGTATGAACTTTTACGTTATGAAATGGATGTACTGTTAAAGGCTTACCATTTATGTGGTTAGCAGAAGTTTTTTCTTCTTGATCGTCATCATCTACTTCTATATCTTGATCGTCGTCATCGTCGGGCCACGTTTGCAAGCGGCTTGTGGATCCTCCGGAACTAGGAGAGTCGGCACCCGAGTAAACGTTGCCCGAAGTTCCATTTTGTCTCCACCATCTTTCACGTTCTCCTATTTCACCAGTACCTCCTTGCATTGGCATTGGTTTCTGGTAAATAAAATAATAATAATAAACTTGAAACAAATTAAATTCAGTTTTGTTGTTTGTTCAGTTATGTCTAAAATATTACTAAAATACTAACATTGATGATTCAATATTGAATTCTATTTAAATTTTAAGATAAATTGTTAAATCGTATTTATGGCACTACATATTGTTATTACATTTTGTTTAATAATTTACATTTAAAACATTACATGTAAATTGTTAAACTGGTTTTAATTCAATAATATAAAAAGTGAAAGTATTACATTGAATTTGCAAGTATTTTTTTTTTTGTCGTTTATAGTCTATAAGAGAGTACGGAGCTATCCGTTTATTTGAACAGCTTATGTTAAAAAGGGATAAAAATGCGAGTGACGACGCCTACTCTGCTGGAAGCACCAATTAATGTATTTAAAAAATGCACCAATAACATGTTGCGTTATTTTTCCACCGCGGACTTGGTACTCTCCTGTTTCAAAAAACAGACTAAATTGTATGGAGACGCCATTTTGAAAACATAACCTAATTCATTGTCCGTCACAAGTTACAACTGAGACCAGCTGGCACAATGGTCACATTGTCTGTGCTCCTATGGTGCAAATCTACCTGAGCGAAGGGTTTTTTAATTGCTGTTTCTGAAGATTAGCCTCCTTTTGACCAGATCTCAGCGCAAATTACACATTACAATTGCGACGAACATTGAATTAATTTTGTATTCACTTTTGCCGATTTAATACCCCTTCCTGGTTAGTATTCAATGATCGTTATATAAACGATCGTGTACTTATTACGTATTTTCATTTCGTAAAAGTTTTCAGAGCGAACGGGATTTTGTCCACAGGTGTTCTCCAAACAGATTAACACTGTACGGTCCACTTATCAAACAAAAGTTATTTCGTATTAAACAAAACAAAAAAAAAACTGGATCTACCGGATCGTTCGTGACCTACAAACGCAACACTGACGATATGAAAATGAACCAAAAAAAAAGATCTATTTGTTTTTTTTCTGTAAAGTTGTACATATGTATTTGAAATGTCAACGGCTCAACTTCTCCAATAGTAATTTGACTGTAAATTAACACTAGATTTTATCAAGAAATGCTAAATAAAACGGGTTATTTGTATCTGTGTGGAAACATGTCGTATCAACCTTTGAGTTAAAATGTTGAGATGCACCTCGTTTGCCACTGTTTTAAATCGCTGAACGAATTTAAAATGCAAACTAAAGTAATAAAACGGTAGCGCGTACCGAATTCGATATTAAGTGCTGAAGTCTGCAATTTGAATTTGACAAAATAATACATATAGAACAACAGAGTACACCAGCTCGTGGCCAAAAAATCCTCAAAGGCGGGGCTTAGAGAAGGACAGGACTAAGCTGTTTACGCTTTCTGCACTTCTCTTTTGATAATAACTTTTAGAACATTAATTTAACACACATTTTTGCATGTATGTACATAGATATTACAACCGTAGGTGCTTTAATAGAAACGTGAGGAGAGCGTAAACAATTTAGCTCTGATCTTTCCTAAACCCCGCCTCTAGCAATTTACGGCTACTGGCTAGTTTAATGTGTATTAAGGTTAATATAATATAGTAAGGTTATAATATCTAAAATGGCGTCTCATGTATCGTTCTGTGCTATGCGCTCAACGGGCATTGCTTGGAATTTCAGTCGATATCATGTCGGTATAAGTGACTCGACAATTATTATCATATTCGTGTTCGGTTGGCATAAATCTATATGAAAATTATTATGAAAGTTATATCTAGCACAGGGTAGATGTATAGATAGATCGTTTAAAGCAGATTAAGTTCATCATTAAGCAATCATAAATTCCTAGAGGCGGGGTTAGAAAAAGGACAGAGCTTAACCATTTGCGCTCTCTGCTCTTTTCCCTTGGTAATTTTAGCACTTTGGACACACTTTTTTGCAGGTAGATATTACAACCATCGCATCGATGCTTTAATAGAAAAGTGCAAAGAGCGTAGCAATTTGGATCTGTCTTTTTTTTTAATCTCACCACTGGGAGTTTGTAGTTTCTGGCTGGTGTATGTAGGTACTCTCCAGTGCAATCTACAACGCTGTGTACATTACCTATGTACGTATGTGAATATTTTCGAAAGGTGATCATGCGTGTGTTGAAATTTTCATTGACGATATTTCAAACTCCACGTGCGTTTGACAGTTGAATATGACGTATAGGTTAACGGGTTTTAATAATCCGTTTACTTTTTTTTTTTTTTTTTTGTATTTGGCTGTGAATTTTTTGACGATTCATAGCACGCAGAATATCCTTGAATCGTGTCACACGAATGCTAATTGATTTGCTATGCGAAACAAACTATTCAAATATGGTTTTACATTCGCTTAAAATAACACTACATACATAGGTACACATTTGAAAGATTTCAAATGCTTTATTTATCGATCGTAAGCAATAATGCCCATGATGCCGACTCTGATTTAGTCAGCCAGTGACTAGGGATCCCATAGATGTACATAGGCTCGGAGCCCAGGCATTCACGATTCATATTGGCATTATAAGAATTTCAAAATGGCGTCTTATGAGACTATATACTAATACTTTCAGCTTTTCATCAGCCAGCCAACTTCAGACACACGGTGCTTCGTTTGAGTGCACAAAAACGCTCATTCTAGTACGAAGTCGGTCATTGAAAGTGCGCTTTGAAAAGAATTGCAGTTGGCAACAGTGTGAATTTGGTAAATTTGACACATTTTTGGTCCAAACTAAAAAGCGTCTATGGGAACTTCGTGCGAAATTAGTCAAAGAATGTGACAAAGTTGCTGAGGCAAAACAGGGGGGTTGGGGAGGTGCGGGGGGAGGGAGCCGGAACTGGAGTATCGAAAACTGGTCTAAATACCAGAAGCAATGGCGATGGCGGCGACCATTCGCCGGAACGTGACCAACATAAGAAGAAATCGACTTTTTCAGAGCGACTGGACCGGCCGCGCCCTGCCGCCATGTTTTTAAATCGGTAATAATTCAAATACGAGAACGTTTGGCGCGCTAACCCTAACGACACTGATAACGGTCATGACTAAATCAAAAATTAAAACGACTGGAAATAAAGGCACCCCCGTTCACTGTGCAACAGTTACCATAAATTATACTGAAAACTCTTGTGTGTACACTTGTATGGGCGAGTGCACTTTTAATTTGAGCTCCAACGCACATATAAGAAACACGTACAGTCGCTTCACGCTAGCTTGGATCATACAATTCGAGACGTGCTGTCATTTGATCTCATACTGTAAAATGCGCGTACACAATAAGGTATCAGTCTGCATTAACAACGGACGTAAATTAGTGTAGGAGTAGATTATTACGACCCTCGCTATGGTGAGGTTGCTACAGATGTCCAATTGTATTACCAGCTATCTAATACTTATACTAACACCAGATTTCAATATCAGAAACGATACCTCCCATACATTTGTTGGCTATATAGTGTCAAATAGTGGTACTGAGAAATTTCAATTACTGGTGCATTTCAGCGACTTCTTTTGATTTGTATCAATTGATGAAAGTACATACATATAATAATTGTATTTTGCTCAATATACATACATACATATGTAGATTAGGTACTACGTACATATAAAAACGAAATCTGCGTGCTTAACGTTACTATTAGGTACGACCGATAAAAATGTCCCGTAACCAGGGAACAACCGATGCGGTCAAATTGTTTGATCAATATTTCACTGAACTAAACGTTTCATGACAAGATCATACACGTACACACACTATATACAATTTATATAACAAGTGTAACTTATCTTCGTCTTGTAAATAATTCTATTGAGTAATTCAGTATGTACATATGTACATATTTGCCATGTTGGTTAGGTAAATATGCTCATAAAAAAAAATCGCCATGATATAATTTATGTTGAGCTTGCGGTTTGGACCTGACCCGATCGGCATATCGAGAAGGCGAAAGTGGGCCGAAACTGGCAAACCAGTTCGCTGCACTGACCCTTTAAATTTTTAAATTATGAAATTATCGTTCGCATTTCGAATAAATTGTGTGCGAAACGTGACGATAAAAAAAATCACCGTTTCCCCCGGTTTTTATTCGCACATCCAAATCAAATTGTACTTCTGAACCGTTTCATTACGCTAATTGATTCCGTAACGATGATTTTATTAGATTACCCCTATTAATCCGCTCGAATGGAATAATAATTGAGCTGACGTCTGACAAAAAACTAAATTTCGTTTAACTACTCTTGGAATTTCCCACATTTTTTTTTTTTTTTCATTTTCGAATTTAAGCGAATAAGATATGCTTGGCATAAAATGCGCATCGTCTGAAATACTAATTCAGTTCTAAATCAGTAATTTGCTCGATTTAAATTTTAAATGTGAGAAATCAGTCTTTGATATATGTAATATTAGGTACTATATAATAAAAGTGAAAGTTGACTCTTTGTTAAACGTGATGAATACCATAACGACGGACAAACAACTCACGAAACACTGTTTTGGTAGAATAGGTTCGAGACACAGATATTTTTCGCAAGCTGTCACGCACATTGCACAAATATAAACGAGCGCAGTGAGAAGACGCCGCCGTGTACCCACTAATGTAATTTATGCCTATCAAATCACCATCAGTAACCTTAAAATTCTTAGAGGCCTTTGGGCTGGATTCTAACCACCATTCTAACCATTGTTTAGTAGTTTATGGTTACTTGTGCTTTAAAAGCTAAACGTCTAAGAATTTTGTGGTTACTGATGCTGAACTCTGACTTAATAGGTATGTAAATAAATATGTATTCCAAATTCAAATTAATAATACAAATCAAACATCCGATACGCCACTGTCAACAATTCGTTCATTTGTCTCTCGCTATTGTTGCAGTGCAAAAAAGAGAAGATATTTAAACAGCTGAAAATTGATCCGACAATATCAGGACAATAATAAAATTCTTATACGTACATTGGTACCTACATATTTTTTAATAATAACGCTTTAACATAATTTAATTTGAAAAAATACTGTTATTTTGATATGAGCCCCGATTAATTACCTTTTCGGGGTGATGGCAGTGAAGGTTCTCCTAAACCTGTTAATAAAATTAGCATCGCTATCGATAGGGTATGTATATTTGTATTACAAATTTGTCTCAAAATTACACAGTTTACATCTGGATTAATTGACTGGCGAAAGTTTGAGAAACACCCGTTATATACGCAATAATGTCTCGCCGCCTGGAGGCACTGGCAAATGTTGCGAATGCAATTAATATACTCAACCCGTACAAGCGTTCGGAGCGTACTCTAATTTTCAAGGCTCTCTACTTGAATAATAATAAATAAATAAAAAAAAACTAAAAAGAACTGCATTACATTAATGTGTGCTTGACCTGAAAATTGTTCGTTCGCAAATTCGTGTTATATTACATATGTATGTATATGTACATACATACGAAGAAACTAATCTCGTTGAGGAAAGAGTCAACGTATCAATTAAACCTAATCACTTTACCATTATCAAGACTGCTTATAAGACAAAGCTTATGATGTTACGCTGCGAAGCAAAGCTTTGCTACTAAAACCTGAACAGTTTCAATCGAAATGATATCACAACTTGGCATACGGTGCTTCTAGCTGCAAAGCATACATCATAACCTCGTTAAGACGCTTCGGCGTAGACGCAGCCATTCGTATCATTTTTATTACTAGACAGTTACCAAACTCGTTTGACATTGGAATAGTGCAATAATGTTAGCAGTTTAACCACGAGTAATGCTAATCCATAAAGACATTTTCGGTTTTTTGTCATATTGATAGTGTTTGAATAAAACTATTTATTCAAGGCGTGGCTATTTACTATAATCTATAGTAGAGGGGCTTAGATAGGGACATTATGCCATATACAATTAAGCTTTGTCCTTTTCTAAGCACCGCGTCTAGTACAGCCACTCATCTAAGAATTTTATAGTTACTGATGGTGAACTCTGTCCTAGGCACTTCTAATCAAGAATTTATTTTTTAATGGCGACTATTTATTTACTCAGAATTTTTTTTAATAAGCAAACGGTCAGTAAAAATAATAAACGATCAGTAGTTTTTTTTACAGATATTGACCATTTATTGATAATACTGACCAATGACCATCTGATGTAAGCATTGACAGCCGTAATACTGACACTATGATAAACAATGATAAACACCAACTAATTATTATTCATAATACATACTGACAATTTATTTAAAACGCCGATCTAAATTTCATAAAAATACTGAACAAAAAAATGTAAACCATTTTTAACAATTTATTCATTAGGCTAGCCTAAGCTAGGCTAAGGTATTATTGACAATGTTTTACTTTTATGGATTGATTTGAATAATAAGCATGTACCTACATATACATATATGTATGTAGATACTTTGTTCATCAATAAAAATGTTCTACCAATAATATATTGTTACATTTGTTTCAGCTGTGAAGTAAGCGCAGACGCGTAATCGCTTCCAATGTTACGCTCGCAGCGATTCATCACGCTTTTATACATTGTGATTGATCGAAATTCGAAATAGTTCGATAGAGGCGTAAGTTTCGATATAATTTATTGTACAACGACGAAAGTGATCGCTGCAATTACGAAACGATACGACATACACACAATCGTCGGTCGTTTTAATGTTTAATTGTAGTATTTATCAGCAATGCACCGTTACACAATTTACATATTATCAATTGTTAATTATTTGGAAAAGGCAATGCGGTTCGTAAACGCAAACCTTCCAATTGTTTCCACGTAGTGTACCTATGTATATACATATGTATGTAATTAATTAAACACTCAGTTATATATGTTTTTAAAAAATGTGTTACTTGACAAATCGGACCTTAGTAATCTCATAGTATAGCCGTATAGTCCGTTTTTTAACAAGAGAATATGCAGTTTGAGTTATTTGTAAAAAGGGGACAAAAGTTCGCCTTTATGATAAAAAGTGCCACCCGAATTTTTGTCCCTATTTTCAGACAAACAGATACTCAAACTCGAACTGCATACTCCCTTGTTTATAAAAATAACAGACAATAAATGTCTGATCGCTTTCGTAGGTTGATTTTTCAACGGACATTAGGTACAAAAATTGGATAATTATCAAACCGAATCACTTTCAATCATCACAGAGTACTTCAGACAGTCATTTCTAATGATTCAATGAAAATAGTCTTCAGAAACATTGTTACGCTTGCATCCGTTGATTTCCAAGCTGACGCTATACACAAAAGATAATTTACCCGTTACGACAATAAAATATTTCTTATCGATTAAATTAACAATGAATATATTTACTAACAAAGTGCCCATCGATAATCTACGGGTGTAATTTAGTAAGTACAGAACAATTTGACAACTCGTGAAGCGTATGATGCACGCACAACTGTCTCGATCGCACTTCTGGCAGGCGCCGCTCGCATGACCAAGTTGTTTTTCGGTCACAACGCAACACCAAGGTAGCAAAATTTTTCGCTTTTATAATTATTATTTTCAACTCGAGTACAACTTTAAATAAAATTGTTAATAGAAAATTAACGACTCTATTAAACACATTGGGAAACAAACGGTAAGGAAATTTCGAAATAAACAACAACATTCCGTGCATAAACAATAATATTGCATGCCACACGCTAAATAATAACAAGACTGTCATTTCTGTAACTCAATTTTTGGCATGGCCTAATCGAGGCAACGCCGGGCATTTGAGGTTTAGACTAGTGCGTGGGTGTTTTCGACTTAATTGCGATTGTGTCTGTCAGCCGTAGTAAATTAATTAATACGGTTGACTGACAAGATTTATACATGGAAAAGACCCATTATTATGCAAAACCGTAGCAAGTGTGTGCTTAGAGGTGAAAGTCGCGGCGAATCTTCGAATAATGAGCTCTATGTACAATAGCTTCGTTCCAATCAAACAGTTCGTACACGATTTTGATAAATTTAACAGACAATCGACGAAATATCGTTACATCGAATACAAAAGTCTACAAAACGAGCGTGTTGATAATTTTCACATTGACATTTGACGTCTGACACTAGATTAAACATAAGTTTGTGTACGTGAATTTGATCGCACGTTAAATAAATAAGCATTTTCGCAAGTACACATCTATTTTAAATCGCCTACACTACTACACTTAATTAAGCAATGACGTCATAGTAATGGTGAAAACTCGCTCTATCTAATAAAGTAATGTATTCTACTGATATCAAGCCTCTTCGCCATTTGACAAACATTTTACTGTCTGTCATAGTGAAGTAACTAGGGAAAAATACTATCCAGTAGTGAAACCAATGCCCTTTGCAGGTGATTGTGCCGATTTTGTGGAACTGTCTCACTGCTAATTTAACAGGAGATGGCCGATCTGAATTTAGCAATCTTCAGATCTTGCCTATCACAATATCTAAAGTGGGAAGCCGTCGTGAAAATCTTTCGACATATCAGATTCGAGCCCCAGACCTTCGCTCAAGAGACTAACACTCTAACCACTGAGCTATCGCCTGACTTAATAGATAATTGTATTGTACAAGCCAGTGTTCATCAAAGTAAATCAACCGTTCGTTGATTGTATCTGAATTTTCACTAAATTGAACCGTGTTGTTTCTTTACCCGTGTGAAAACATTCAAAGTCAATGTCATGATTAAAACGCTGTTGTAAACGACAACTGTTTTAAGATAAAAATTGAGAGGTCACTAGCTTTACTCCATGTTTCTCGCTGAAGCCGTTATGAAAAATATTTTAGATGGAAACATCTAGCTAATCATATTGATGTACATTTTGTGCATTTAGGATAAAATGCAGGATTTCAACTTTGCCTTTAACATATGTAATATTGTACATGTATTTTATATTTAATTTTCTTTGCATAATCTAAAGTACAACACCCAGTAACCATATATTTCTAGAGGCGGGGCTTAGAAAGGAACCCAGTTGAATTGCTTACACTTTCTGCGCATTTCTATCGATGATTTTTAGCACTTTAATTGGACACTTTAATTTTTTGCAGGTACATATATTACAACCATCGGTGCTTTAAGTGCAGAGAGCGTAAATAATTTAGCACTGTCCTTTTCTAAGCCCCGCCTTTAAGAATTCATGGCTACTGGATGGTGTACTCTGCTATAATCTATAGTTATACCTACTGGTATCGTAAGGCCACGCATATGTCAATAATAAACACCTGTTGATATTAATTTTTATATAAATTGCTTGACGGCGAAAGGAAAAGTCTCAATGGTGCAAGTTTAATTTGAGTAATTAGTTAATATAGTATAAGCTTTGTAGTCCTCTATATCCGGTCAAGGACATCAAATTATACATTAAGTATATTGCATTGATCTTATTATCATAAAAAAAAAAAATAGATAACAATAAAACAGTTTCAATGACAGCCGAGAAGATATTTAGAAAGCGTTTGATAACAGCGTAAAATAAAAAAAAAAAAAAAAACGATTTTAATTTATTTTCAGCCGTCACGATTTTGCAAAATGTTATACAACGCGAAAAAATATTTTCACTGTAAAACTAGCGCCGAAAATCAGTCGATCGTAACGCGAGCGCATTATTTATAAATATAATCTCGCTCTAGTGCAAAATTTATAATGCATTCTAACACATACCTACATAGGTACTTAGGTATTACATTTTTACAATATGCACATATAATAATAGCGCGATTTTATAATGTCAAATACATACATATCTACCTAGAGTAAAAAAAAATGTTATACATAATACGTTATTCAAATGTGTATGTAGAGCGAAAAACTAGTTAGCAACCACACAAATGTCACACGTTTTCGAATATGTAAAATTAGGACCAAAATCGAACATTAATCGCGAGTAAGCGTGAATGACCTTGATATTTTTTTTGTTGTTTTTTCAATCTATTTATTTATCGTTCGTTTTATTTCCAAGGCAAAGTGGACGCCCGCCGCGCCGCGTTGTGAAAGTGAACCGAGTGAAAGTGGTTTGCGGCAGTGAAGGGGTTGATTAGCTAAGCGGGAAGAAAGTAAACGGACGCCATTGTGGATACGTGCATAGCGCACACGGATACCAACTACCGGCGTTCGACCAATAGAAACGCACCGTTTGAAATGCGCACGCTCACATTGGTCGAATAATTGGTAGACGTGGATAAAACGGTTCGGTGATTAAACCGCACACGAAAAATCCGCACAGAAAAATGCGCACACGAAAAAAACGGACACGGATAAAAGCGCACATTAGAAAAAGAAGCACGAAAAAATCAGCACAAATTCGAAAACTAATTTCTGTTACATACATACATACATATGTATGTGATTTTTTTAATAATAAATTTTCTATAATACATATACATACAGTAAAAATATATTTTCATTATGTTTGCGGAGAAAATAAAAGTAAAGTAGGTACTACAAAAAATTATTTACTAAATTTTAAAGCTGAAAAACACAGGAAAAGATTAGAGTATTTTTCTATGTGCGGATTTTTATGTGCGCTTTTTTTCCTGTGTGCATTTTTCAGTGTGCCCTTTTTTCCGTGTCCGCTATTTTCGTGTGTGCATTTTTCTGTGCGGATTGTTCGTGTACGGTTTAATCCGACCACCGGATAAAACAGAGCGCCATCTTGGATATTAACCTTTAATCATTTCGCAACCATAAATTCTTAGAGGACGGGCTTAGAACAGGACAGAGTTGAATTGTTTACGCTCTCTGCACTTTTCTATGAAAGCACCGATGGTTGTAATATCTACTCGCAAAAAAGGGTGCCCAATTAGTGCTAAAAATTATCAATGTAAACAATTTAGATCTGTCCATTTCCAAGCCTTGCCTTTAGTAAATTATGGTTGCTAGCTAATGTACTCTGCCTTAAATGATTTGTACATACGTACATATGTACATTTTTAGGCTATGCTGTGCTAAATATAACTTTTCTTGTAGAATTGTGCCCACTGAACACGAATATGAGGATAACAATTGTTGAAACTCAAAATTGAAGTTTTACAAAAATAGGCGGGTTTAAAGCTGTGTAATATTTTTATTTTTTGGTATTAAGCGATGTTAGACATTGGGCCTTTTAGACCCAAAACGCAAAAATAGTAACTCAAATAGCGCACTATGTATTTCCAATCAAATATTTTAATATTCAACGCAACTACACGAAAGATATGAGAATTCCCGTTCAGAGCTCAATTCGTCAACAAGTTTAAACACGCGTCTTCAAAAGTAGTGTGCATCCGGCATTACCTATTATTCGTTGATGTCACGTGAAATTAGCATCAACCATTCTATATATTAAATATAAATTAGGTTAAAAATGACGTTGCTATTTGCTTTTATTTCACTTAATAAAATTCTCTTCGTCACCATATCCGTCTCCTATTCTAATATTAACTATTTTTCTCTTGTTCAAATTTTACTTTATAAATATATATGTACATAGATACAATTTTAACAATAGGCTTTTTTAGAAATACCACAATATTTTTCCGTCAACGCCGAGATAAGACGTTTGAATACGAAATGAAAAACAAGTCTTGATTAGAAATAAAATCTTGCACATGTGTATTTCTAGGTACCTATTTACTTTACAAATCACCAGATCGATTTTGTAATAAGCAACGATAAAACTTGTGCAAATAAATATAATATGTAGTTGATAATAAAATTTTCACTCGAATCATTCGATTACCTTTCCTTCACCGATCGAATCGATCGGAGACAAGTCTTCAATAGCAGCTCTCATGAGGCACCATTTCCATCATCAGCTCTTCGAATTGAAGTCAAAGTTTCCACCAATAACACCGAAAATTGAGTAGCACTGGCAAACGAACAGTTAAAAAAATAATTTGTAGTCAATCACTATTAAAATCTGTTTTTTTCTTGGTAACGCTTTGTGCGCGTCATACACGATCACACTTAAATAAAAAAAAAAAAGAAAATAATAATATGATCAATTAGGAATGTAAGATATTATTCCATTATTCTGTTTAGAGTTTCTTAAACTGTGAAAATTGACAACGTGTAATTATTTTCGATCGAAATAGAAAGGCAAACTACATATTTTGACATTAGATCGAGTCGTGGCTTTACATCAACGGAATTTTTAATTATTTTTCAATTTAATAACCACTCCTTTAAATAATAAGGAATCATTGTGCAATATTAAATAAATGCAATAAAAAAAATTCAAAGAAATATAGATAATATCTGAGCAACAAAACGATAATCAATGACAAAGCTAGAAGCAATTCATCTTTATCCAAAATTGATATCTCAACGCGTCACGCTAATTTATAATTATTTTTATAAGACGATAAAATAAAGACAAGAGCGTCATTAGCTCACTATTTTGATTCGATTTTTGCAATGGAATCATTGTTACATCGCGTTTGAATAAAAATTATGACATTTTTATCAATCTGTCATGAAAACTTATTACAAATTTCGATTCAACGCGAAAAATTTAATTCTTGGCACTTTTATTGTAAACAATTGACAATGCGTATTTTTTTAATTATCTCTGGATATTATCGTTATTTCGTTACGGTCTGTGTTGCGATTTAAAAGGAACAAGCAATTAACAAGCGACACTTTCCTACGAATAAACTGCGAAATTGTGCGTTCCAATTAGCAATGCGGAAAATCAATGTGATATTCGATTCACAATAAAAGCGTATCGTTAGACGTTGATTGAATGTTAATAAAAGAAAGCTTTTTTAAAACATCTCGTCGAATTAATCGAATTCGATGAACGCATGAAACGCAATCTCTCTCTTTCTGAAGGACTTTCACTGGTTGCTATCGATTGCGCTTTCAGATGCGAGTCCTTCAAAATCGAACCGGGGAAATGTTCGCGATGATTATGTATAATAGAGAGTACAGATCGGATGTGAGTGTTTTTGTCTGTACCGAGTTTTATGTTGACACGTAGCACTTGAGCGGTTTTGTATCGAACGTGTGATGCGTGCACAAGAGCCACGCGGTCACTGGCAACTGAGACGAACATCGATGGGCCTCTCGCCCCACCACCACTAACTCAAAATGCAAACGTTCAGGTGCATTGGTGATGATAAATGATCATGGGATGCATCTACCACATCCTCAGGATATGATAAGCTGATAAGTCATTGTACATCCAGGACACATGAGAAAATGCGAGGATAGAAAAAGTTAGAAAGGAAAATTGTGTACCTAGTTATTCAATTGTTATTTCAACTTACAAAATTTTAACTAGAGACAATATTTACTCATCAAGTCGAGTTCTATGTAATGTTGTGGGTTCCGAAATTTCTTCAAATCTTTCATGGTACATACATACTAATGACTTCAAGGCACACTAACCCAGCGGCTCCCAAGCTGTGGGTCGCGAGTCGATTTTTGGTGGGTCGTGAAAAGCTTTTTTTTTTAAATTATTCCACTATTTAAAAATCGAATTTTCATCATCCATCAAAGATAATTATATCGAACCTTTTACTGGTACCTATGTGGAAGAATATATGTATGTAGGTACTTTATATATCAATGGTCAGAAACTTGCGGCTCTCATTGCAAATCGACGTTTTGCGTGAAATATAATAAATATACCGCAAACGGTGTTTGAAATACAACTTACGCAAAATCAAAATGAATATAACCTAATTTTTCTATATCCCTAACTTTATGCCTATAAAAAGCTTTAAGATCGTTTTTCAGATTACCCAAGCTTTATAATATGTTTAACAGTGCAACATTAACAAATATCGTGAAGATAACTAAATTCGTACAACTTTCCAGTTCATAAATGAGTAGCATCGAAAAAAGTATGTTGCGGCTCCGAAACTTGCCAATTTTGCCAGTTTTTCCCTGATTTGGCTCTTATATACCACTGTTCAAAAAAACTATTATAATACGTCTTTACAAGTAGAAAGACCAAATCAAACACAAAATGTAAATGACTGCTCACCGCTGTTTTCGCTGCAAATCTCCATTTCAAAATATTTCGATTTAGTTGCTATTGTCAATGTTATTTGTTATATAATTATTATACATACATACATAGTTGGCGCCATTTAAACAAGAAAATGCATGAAAAATCATTCACTTGATAAAAATTTCGCCTGCAGCATTAGGTAATTGGATTAAATTCATGAACCATAAATATTTGAACATAGGAAAAACATAGAAAAGTATTTGACTGTTATCAGTGTTTGATAATTGAAAAGAATTTCTTTTCTCGAATCTACGAGTTTAGCTTGTGTAAAAACCTTTAGAGGTAAATTCTTTAAATATTGGGTCTTTAGGATCATTGCTCTATTCAATTTCTAGCACAAACTAAGCTCTAAACATCGTTGAAGTACATTCAAGATTTTATTTAAAATTTTATGTTCTATATAGTATGTATGTACAATATAACGATATCTATCAACCTTTGTAGCGTAGTATTTTTCTACAATTTTGAATTAGAATTTTTCCCTGTGTATTAAATTAGATTATTTATTTTTCTGTTCTATTCAACAGTGATTTAAATTCTGCAAGTATCCTAAAATTTTAAACAGTCAATAAAATAAAATACTGAATCATGTGAAAATATAATTTTATATTATACAAGCTTAGCCGATAAAGTGAACAGTGCTCTTTTCCAAAGTTTGAATACAATCAGCGGTTATGTAGTCTAAGACAATTCTTTCTCCATCTACGACAGTTTTATTCTCTAACAACAATTCAATCGACTGATCCATCTCTTTTAAGCACACACACATACCGTCAGACTCTCGAAACAGACGAATCTTCGGGGCCGCGTTCACGTTGTTGTCGTTCTTGACCGAGCACGAGTTACAAATAGAATCTATGGCACGACCCATCGACCATTGTCTAGAGACAAAAACCGGCTTTATCGAAATGTCGTTGAAGTCATTGCGACTGCAAATGTGTCTCGGATTACTCTGGAGGGTTTTGGGATTCATGTCGGCAGGTATTCTAACTGCGAAATATACTCTATCGGGAATCGGTACAGTTTTTTCACCGATGGCCTTAGATTTCAATTTCATTAGCTGGATTTTAAGAGCAGTTTTAGCTTTGGACGTCTGTTCTGCTTTCCTTAGTCGTTCAGTGACCTAAAATTAAGTTTAAGTAACAAATTAGATAAAAAAAAAATATATAAAAATTAAAAATATATATTTATTATTGGTATTGTACCTCTGCTTCAATTAATAGCCTAGTTTGTTCATGTTTCTTGTCCAATTCTTCTTCTAATTTGAATTGTTTCACCGATGATTCAGTGTCACAATTTAAATCATAGCAGGATCTACAAAATGGCGAAAAGCTTTACAAACATATCAAAAGGAGTCCAATCAGGGATACCAATATACAATACAAAACAACAACTTACTCATGGAACCTATGGCCGATGCAAAAATGTTTGTTGCATTTCAAGCAGGCCATTTCGATCAAGCTCGCCATTTTACAATCGTTCGATTGGCATTTGAATATTATTGAATCTGCGCTTGGTGATATTTTGTCTTTTGGTCCAGTAGCCTTTGCACATTCACCGGATAAACAATGTGGTAAAAAGTGATCTTTGCAAAAATACTTAAGGCACTCGCATCTCAACGGGATGAAATCCAATCTCTGACAATTTGAATTGGAACATTGCTCGCCTAGACTCGGAAATTCCATTTAGATGTCAAATCAAAAGCGCAAGCAACGTACTTTGACGTATAACCTAAATATTTAAAGCCAGTGTTGCTAGTGGTGGTTGTAAAATATTCGATTACTTTAAAACTACTCGACCAAATACTCGTCGGGCAAAGGTTAAATAAAAGTACTCGTTTGATTCGTTCGAGTAAAAATACGTATTCGCACGCATACACTAGCAAAAGGCACTCGGAAAGCGAACGAACTCTACATGTTATGGCAGATTTACCAAGTATACTAAAAATTGAAGAAGTTTGTATGAGCGAGGATGAAATAGAAAGCTCTTAAACATTGAATAGTATGTGCTGGTGTATAAGGGTGTTTTCCCCACTCTGCGTTTGAAGATGTTGCCATATTGAAGAATGCGGAAGAATAGAATTCCTACAGAAACATTATTTCAACCAATACTATTTTCCGGGAAACGAACCAAAACCAAGTCCATGATTTTTACTATAAATTTTCGGTAAACAGAACCGCATTTAAAAAAAATCTGGGGTGACCAACCCATACCTTTATCCAGATAAACTACCCCTTTCAGTCGACGGATTTTGATTTTTTTTTAATTAGATATTGCTATTGGAATTATTATAATTTGACAATATCAATTAAGTTTCAGCTTGATCCCCTTTATTAGTTTCGAAGAATCAAAATCTCTAGGTCGAATTTTCGCACAATCAGAATACTTTATCCAATATCGATAAAGTAAAAAAATATATATCCAACTTTTATATGTATGAAATTTAAATCAATTCTATGTCCCCTTAATTTTGAAACCCTGTTCGCGCCTGCACATCCATCTACATAGATACAGCCTGGTCATCTCTGAATACATTCTGAAGTTAGCATACTCGATATCAAGCATTGTTTCTTCACAATTTAACGAACATTTTTCTGTTGTAACTAGGGAAAGATACTTTCTAGTTGTAAAACCATTGCCTTCTGGAGGGGAGAAAGTGAGAGAAGGTTCGGACAATGTTTTGGTAGGCAGAAAGGGAGAGAAGGTACAGACAATGATTTGGTAGGAAGGTAAGAAGGAATTTTTTGGGTGATTCCAATTTTATGGAAATTTCTCACAAATGAAATAGACAAATTAGCAAATTCTAACAGGAGATAGCTGGATTTATTAGTATTCAAATCTTGCCAATGATGATATTTAGGCCCGTAACGCACGTGGCAGCCTGGCTGCGCGGCCATGGCCGCGGCGGCCAGAAAAACGTGCCCCCAGTTCAAGCAGCCAGAGCGGCAGCCAGAACGCCAGTGTAAGTGATTCATTCGCGAAAGATGGATGTCGAAGACGCAGTTATTTTGTATTTTCTAAATGAAAAGAAACGTAAAGCAAAAAATAAGTACTGGATTCATCCTCTGCTTCAGGAACGTCAATCAAAAGGCTTATTTCATACTTACTATAAAGATCTTCGAAAACATCCGAGCAAAAATTTGAACATCCGAAAACAAAAATTTGGGTTCTTGACCGTTAGCCGCACGCCGGAAGTAGGCGTACCAACAAAAGTGCTTCCCACCGTTTGACAATCACCTCCCTGAGAGTGTATTGGAGATTGAAACGGTATAGAAGGAGGGGGTGAGTTTAGAGTAAAAGCAGATTGAAGCGATAATTTGTCCATCCTGGCATAAGAAATTATTTTCGAAATAAATTTAAGGGCTATACTCTGCTGAAATGTATTTAGATCTTTCAAATGTGTTGCGACATATCTCCCAAATGTGTCTGGCGCACTTTCTGGTTCAGGTGACAAAATTTTTTGGATGCTATCTACCAGTACTTGCCGATTGTTTATTAAATTTTTGCGAATTTTTTTCGTAGCCGGTGCTTTAAATACCAAAGAATCCCTTTGATAGCTTTGTTCAGATACCTACAACTGAATATAAATAAATGGAAAGAAACAGCTAAAACTTAGACGGTGCGAGAAATAGTTATTGTCTTTAAACATTAGTGCTCTGTTTTACACGTAGGCCAGGTAAAACAAAGCACTAATTGGTCGACGACGGACTACTTTGAACCGAGTCTCTCTGATATCAAAATAAGTCTCGTCGCAGTCGAAGATGTACTCAATGGGCTATATCAGTTACAGTTTGCTGCGAAGGTTCATTCTTCACTCGGTTGTTCATTGGATTCAAACTAGTAGTCCTAAACTCAAATGATTTTAAGTATAATCGTATCGGCTGTCGGCTGTCATCGTTCGTATAGGGGAACGCTGAGCTCGTCAAGTTCAAGGTATACCATAGCAGGGAATACTTGGAAGGTTATACGACTATCTGCCCTGCTCTAGAAGTAAATCATTGATGTATTAACGTAGTTCAATTATTGTTCAATTTCACACTTGACTGACGTTTCAATATGTCAACAATGCACATATACACGCTTCTCCAATACACTCTCAGGGAGGCGATTGTCAAACGGTAGGAGGTACAATCACTGGGGGTACCACTTCCGGCGTGCGGCTAACAGACAAGTACCGAAATGTGTTGCGACATATCTCCCAAATGTGTCTGGCGCACTTTCTGGTTCAGGTGACAACATTTTTTGGATGCTATCTACCAGTACTTGCCGATTTTTTATTAAATTTTTGCGAATTTTTTCGTAGCCGGTGCTTTAAATACCAAAGAATCCCTTTGATAGCTTTGTTCAGATACCTACAACTGAATATAAATAAATGGAAAGAAACAGCTAAAACTTAGACGCTGCCAGAAATAGTTATTGTCTTTAAACATCAATTAGTGCTCTGTTTTACACGTAGGCCAGGTAAAACAAAGCACTAATTGGTCGACGACGGACTACTTTGAACCGAGTCTCTCTGATATCAAAATAAGTCTCGTTGCAGTAGAAGATGTACTCAATGGGCTATATCAAAGTTACAGTTTGCTGCGAAGGTTCATTCTTCACTCGGTTGTTCATTGGATTCAAACTAGTAGTCCTAAACTCAAATGATTTTAAGTATAATGGTATCGGCTGTCGGCTGTCATCGTTCGTATATGGGAACGCTGAGCTCGTCAAGTTCAAGGTATACCATAGCAGGGAATACTTGGAAGGTTATACCACTATCTGCCCTGCTCTAGAAGTAAATCATTGATGTATTAACGTAGTTCAATTATTGGTCAATTTCACACTTGACTGACGTTTCAATATGTCAACAATGCACATATACACGCTTCTCCAATACACTCTCAGGGAGGCGATTGTCAAACGGTAGGAGGTACAATCACTGGGGGTACCACTTCCGGCGTGCGGCTAACAGACAAGTACCAAAATTTGTTCTTTCCGCGGGGCTAACGTGACTCGACTGGCTGACGAACAGTCAAAGCTAAATGATATTCGGAGCACTTTATCGAACCAACTAATAATAACAACAACAAAAAAATTCAAGTGACAGCTCTTTTACGAAAAATTTCCCACGGTGCACACTTCAAGCCGGTCTTCCCCAGTTGGTCAGTCTAGGTGTATCAGTTAAAATAATAGATAGCTATCTATATTTCTCCGAAGGCAAAATTATTTACTGTGTGCACGTGCAAGCTAGTTGACATTTTCAACAAAACTTCTCGGGAACATTCTCATGTGCATCTTCAAAAAGAACCCTTTTATTTATTTGGCTTCTCAGAAATTTAGCGGCAAGTTCTCAAACAAAAGATGCTCACAAATGGACAGCGATACAACATATTATTTTCAATGCAATATTTGGTTCGTAATCTCGGATCTCGGATCCTTTTGTACTGTATGTACATATGTAGATGCAAATAATTCGTTGAAAATAGTTTTATATACATTATTTCCAGCGCGCAATATTAGCGAGATTTTTTTTTTTATATTTTTATCTTATTCGTTGAATTTAGTGTAAAATTTATAATGGAATTGGAATTGTTTATTCAGATTTTCAGCCGAAGCGGCTGAAAATCAGAAATAACAAACGTGAATTGACTGGCTGCCGAGCAGCCAGGCTGCTAGTGCGTGCATCGCACAGGCAGCCACATACATTTGCTTTGTTAAATACATCTTGTGTTGGCCGCGGCGGCCAGTGGCCGCCTGTCTGGCTGCTGCGTATCGGAGCCGGTACCTGTGGCCGCGCAGCCAGAGTTTCCTGGCTGCCTCAGTGCGTTGTCAAACAGGCAGCCACATACATTTCCTAACATCGTTGTGGCCGCCGCGGCCATGGCCGCGCAGCCAGGCTGCCACGTGCGTTACGGGCCTTAAGGTCGAAAGTTGTCAAGAAAATCAAAAATTCTTTTGGTGAGGTTAGTTTCAAGATTTATCGTAATTAAAACAAGAATTCACATGTCGAAAATTGTATTAAAAATGAAACACACAACTCATTTTACAAAATGCCAAATATTTTGAATGTAACAATGCACACCCTACACAAGGATTCATAAAAAAATTCCAGAAAAACAAAAAATAACAATAAATTTGCGACACTAAAAATACTGCTGATGAAATGAAAATAAAATACTGAAGTGTTCAACGAACTTTCGAATAAATAAATAAATAATTTGTGGTTTAAAATAAATTACTTTTCGATGTACATATAAACCACTGCAAATAAAGCTACATAATACAACGAAAAAAAAAAAAAATTGTGCACCTTAATAAACGGTATAAAATTATAAAAGATACAACTACGAATATTGTAATACGTTTATACTAAGTTTTGTTGGGTACCACTGCCGATAGTGATATTGAAATTCAAATGCTAATTTATACACAGGTTCAAAAGAAATTTTAAGCGGGAAAACTGCAAAGTTGAACCTTTTCCATATAAAGTTTACAGTATAATACTTACAAATAGTATTTCAGTGGGTTAAAATAGCACACTTGCGTATTCTACATACAAATGCAAAGCTTAATGATTAATAAGGCACAGTGGCAATACATGCAAGTTGACTAGGTTTTTTTACATCCACCATGAAAAATTCAAAATGCATAATATAGTATATAGAATTTGATTATAACGTAATATATAGAATATAATCTGATACGTATGAAACATCAAAATAAATATACACAGCAAAAATAAAGGAAAACCAAATTTTAGATAGACAGACTCTCGAGGTGTTTGTCGAGATGTTCAAGTGCTTTCGTATTTTTGTACAACTTTGAACTCACGTCCATTTTGTTTTTCAACAATTTTGGATGAACAACACACAGTTTCTTCAGCGCATCTGCAAATAAAAAAGTATATAAGTATATAAAAGTAATCCAATTTTAAACATTCGGGTAATTAACTCTATAGTACAACGAACCCAACCAAGGATCGGGTGAAAATTGACAAAAGCATCTGGTTTCTTACTATAACAATGAATATGATATTGAACTTTACTCTTGAGAAGTTTCGATACCAATATCATGAGTGTTAACTGTTCGTTTTATGTCTAGTAATCGTACTAGTTCGATGGTAAAGAGACAGCCATTGTTGTAATTTTGAAGTCTTTTTTTGATTTTGAGTAGATACATATTTCACGTTTTAGGTATGTAATAGTAGCGATGAGAGAGTTAGCTACTCTTAGTTCCTTGGTGGCCATATTAATACTCCAAGTTGAGCAAGATTAAAGTTCAGTACTACACTCATCATTGTAAAGAAGAAACCAGCTGATCTCGGTTGGGTCCAAATTTAAAAATAAGTACAGTATTTTCATTACCGAGAACAAAATCTTGAAAGTTTGCATCAGGATCATCGAGGTGGATGAGCATAGCGTTGTATACGGCATCGATATGAGTATCGTGAGTATTGACATCGTAAGACTCGGGACGTGCCAAAAATAGTGTGCACAATGTTTCAACAGCAAACAAACGCACCTTATCATTACTATCGTCCATACGTGATATCACAGCTAATGCGAATAAGGAAAAGCACATCTTTAAACTAAATTTCTATATTAAGTATACGAATATTTATAAACAATGAAATATTCTTATCACCTGAATACGTTTTGTGTAAATGATCGATGTCGAAGCAATCCCTCTTTTTAGCCAGTATTACGAGACAGCGTATGGCCCTCAATGAATACAATCTGGTATTTTTCGAATTATCACTTACAAGACTGACTAAATTCGGAAGAATCAATTCAATATCATCTTTTAAAGTTTCTACGTCTGGAAATAGTTCAACTTGCTGAAAAAAAAGTAAAATTATATTAGCAAAAAGCAAATGATTAACAGCATATATCTACTTTCGTAGACATAAAATTCATTTGTATCTAAGAAATAATTAACCTGTACGCATTTATCGAATTGAACATCTCCGTCTATTTTAGAAACTGACTCGTTGTCCTGTAAAATTGCACACAGACAACACACGGCAGCAGTTCTGAGAGCTTCAGCAGTTTGTCCAACGTTCCATGACAAGTTGGGTAATATGATATCTAAAATGTTACAAAAAATTAATAACGATCAAAGTCATATTATGTACTTATATTACAAAACACACTCTACAAAAAAAATACCTTTGAGAATGACATTTAAAAATGCCGACAGATTTTCCGGTTCGGCCATTCTGAAATGCTCATCCCTCCTCAACAATACTGAACACAGAGTCGTAAACAATTCTATTTTAACTTCGGGATCGACACCTTTCAACGAGAGTGCTTCGGTCAAAAGCGGCGATATGAAATGCAAATGCAAACCGATAGCAGGTCCTATAATAGAAAAAACATAAAATTCAAAAAAAAGCTAATCAAACTTACAAAGCTTAAAAAACAAAACTACAATTCACCTGTGTGAATTAAAATGGTATTTAAAACACAACGATCAGGTGTTGTGAGTGTCCAAAAGCAAATATTAGAAGTTATGTTTGCAAGTAAATGCCTTATATAGTGACAATATAGATCTTCTATGTTCGAGCCGAATTTGATCGTCTCTCTTAGCTTCTCAATCAAACCTGAAAATTTGAACAAACGTAAGACGACGGCTAATAATATAAATGAACATTTCGATTAGATTGATTATAATACATAGAGCATGATGTTCTATATCAGTCGTGGCCGGCACCGAGTGAATGAAGAATATAATATCAAACATTTCTTGACTGACGACCTGACAATACACTCCGCAGACGTTCATAATAGCTTCGCAAACGTGCAGCACGTTCATTTGATATCTGGGCTGAAAAAAAAACATTGTTAATTCAACCAGTACTAAATGTGAATTTATCTAGTTATTTGACCTAAACAAACCTTTTGAATTTGCCTAAACCGCGGCTGGGTCAACTCACTGAAAATCCTTTTCAAATATTTTACTCTCAATTGTTCGACTTGAGTGGATTTAATCACGTTGGCCAAGATGATGAGGCACTCACACGTGTCCAAATCGCAAATCAAAAGATTCCACCACACGTTCGGTCCAACGAAATAGCCGAAAAGTTCAGCCGCCCGTTGAATCTACATTAACAATTTAATCTCGTTAGAAAGTCGCATCGATGAAATACTGCAAGCTTTTATATTTTCTGTATATGTATATGTTACAGTGAAAGCATATTTCAAGTGAAAATATATTTTCACTGGTGAAAATATAATGAAAATATAATTTTCACTAGTGAAAATATAATGAAAATATAATTTTCACTAGTGAAAATATATTTTTACCAATTCAGGCAGTGAAAATGTATCAAACAATGAATATAAAGTTTCACTGCTCAGTATCGGTGAAAGTATTTTAAAGCAAGCGTATGTGTTTGTGACATGTTGATGTTGGCCTAAGTCGATAATGTGTCATCCTACAAGTGTGTTTTGAACGAAACGGAGGCGTTTTTATATCTGAGGATAAGGGTAGCAACACATGCTTTTTTCTTAAACCGACCATTATAAGTCATATATATAATTGTTATAAAATCGACGACTCATTGTAAACTATAATTGGTACTAACCAGTAAAAGTCTACGCCTGAACACGGGCACGGCACGATAAGAAGAAGAAGCGACAAAATAACTAGGATTGAATATTTCAGCAGATTATATGATTCGATTGGTCATTTCACAACTAGCAAATTTAGTTTCAGTGACAGTTCGGAAACGAATATAATTTCACCAGTGAGTATCAGTTAAAATATATTTTCACTAGTAGAAATATAGGTATATCTATTAGAGAAAATGTGCTTGAATATGATTTCACCAAAACGCCAGTAAAAATATATTTTCACTTGAAATATGCTTTCGCTGTAACATATACAAACCTCAGCGACAACTCTAGCATCCTCGTTCTTCACTCCGTCTAAAAGGCAATTCGTAATGCTCGTACCGTATTGCACATTCTTGGTTTCGGCGTTTAATATCAACGAGCATAAGACTTGAGCGGATCGTAACTGTGCGTCGGTTTGCCATTCGCCCAGTTCTAATTCAGAATGAATAAAATGATTATACATCAGTATTATAGTAATAAAAAAAATATAATGATGATGATAGTTACCTTTAGATATCGCGGGAAGTATTTTTCCCATGTTCTTAATAACAAGCGTTCGACAGCCCAAATTGGGACGAGGTACTGAAAACAACCCAAAAATAAGCATATTAACATCAAATCTGAAAGCGATATATGTATACCGCATTTCATCGATTCTAAGATGAGGGTTTTTTCACATTTTGGTGTCTCTGAATTTGGAATGGGTCTTACAATAGCTGTCAAAAGAAGTTTTACACTAAAATAATAATAGTAAGTACTTAAATAATATACTTTAAATGCTTTTTATTGCCATTGTGTGTTTTTCATCTTCTTCTGTTGTAACAGTTTTTTTATGATAATTATTTTATCTTTTATTATTTATTTATTTATTTTATATAATATTAGCTAATTAGCTAATTTAACTTACATCTATTACATGTTTATAACAACTACATAAATCTAGTAGTACACATTATACACTATACTTATACATATCTACTATCCCTCAAAGAGGTTTCTCGTCATTTTGCAAGAATGCATCTATGGTCTTAGAAGACCTGACGCTTTTCGGGAGGGCATTATTCATTAACACACCTCTGTGAAAAACACCACCAGCTGTCTTCGTTTTCCTTACTCTACCTACAACTACATAAATGGTTCTTATTTCTAGTACAATTAACTGTGGATATCACTATTTCTAATTATAAAATTCTTAAAATAATTTGACAATAACTTATGATCTAACTTATTGTCATTTTAAAATAAGGGTGCTTCTTACAGTCGATGAAATATGGTACTGTAATATATGAGAGTATTACCTGTTGATGATCGAGGATGTTTATTATTGTCATATGAGTGGTTAACAATAGCGTTAACTATGAATTGTTATTAAATTTTGAATGAAAACAAACAAAGTGTCGAACGTTCAATTGAAACTTCTGTTGTTTGTTAGTCAGGAACACTCAATTTTTCATTGAAAATTCGAATTACAATTGAATTGAATTTTTTCCCACAACCACTATCTTAAGCCCACTCAGCGTTATTTTACGTTCATGTGCTACTTAATTTTTAATACATTTACAATTTCTGGTCACGCTACGAACTATATTTGCCTCCTCACGACATATGTACTCCTGGGAGTTGAAAAATGTGCGAGCGTTCCATGGCTACCCACCCAGGCAGACCCTTACGCTATTACATATAGCAATAATAAAATTATATATGTACGTACCAGGTGGATAATGCTTTGGTTTTACAGTGTCCGTTTGATCATTTAAATCTTCTTCGTTTTCTTTCATATACTTGAGTCCTACACTGTCCCATATTGAATTTGCTTCGGCTTGTATGTCGGGTATGAAATCGCACAAGCTAAAACATTCATCATAACAATAAATGGCCTATAAACGATTAAATGTGGACATTTGATAACACTTTTATCACTTGCGATCATGTTTAAACAATAATTTACACCAATTAAAACATTTCAACAAAAAATATCTTTTTATACAACAATAAAAAATAAACAAATAGAAATTGCATTGAACCTCGTCAACATTAGCGGTATCATACAATGCCAATACGAATATCTTTCACGATAATTGTGCATCCAATTTCCAACTTCTTTGGTAACCTGAAGTCTAACGGGATTACATTCGTCCAACAACCTGATAGCCATTGGAAGCAAAGCGCTATTAAAACACTTTTCATTACCGTTCATAACGACCACACCTGAAACGAAACAACAACATTAAAACGGAGTAAAACAATCATAGGAAACAATACAGGAAAAGAGTTACCGATGCATTGAACGGCAGCCGCTCTGACTTTAAAATGCCGATGTTGAAACACGGCCAATATAGCCATACAGAGCGCTTCGGATCTCATATGAAAATCTTTTCGAGTAGCTTTAGCCAAGCTGGCTACAGTTTCACAAGTTTCCTTTTTCACATCGGGAGAATCGTCGGAGGCCGATTTGACTAAAATATCAACCAAATCGTCAAAGAACGGTACCAAGTGTACTGTTTCGCCGTACCGGACGATGACAGAGTGTAGTAGTTTGATCAGAGCCAATCGAAGCTCTTCGGAAAACTCTGGTGGTACTGAAGTGATGCGTCCTTTGATGGCTGGCACTATATAGGTTAAAATGTAATCGGTCGGTGGCAAACGCGATAGCAGCTCCGACAGTATATTAATGGTGATCTGACGACACGATTCGGTCTCGTCGGCTAGACATGTCACCAACGAGGTGTGCAGGGTGTTAAAAGCTACCGGAAGTTGATGTTCTGGAGTATTGCGCAGTTTGGTTTCGAGGTTATTCAGAGCTGATCGTCTCTCGTGACGTGCTTCGGATCTTAACCCTTCGGCTGCGGTGGTCCATTCACGCTCCTCCATCTCGCCAGGCTTGTTCTCGGACTCCTCGTGCTCGCTCATGTCTCCGCCAGATCACACGGCCATTTGTAAACAAATGACGTCACGACTCGGCTCTCTCTCTTTGTTGTTATATAACCAAGCAGTTGAAAACACGTGCATTAAAAAGCGCCATCCAAAAATAAATGTTTATATTGATCATACGCAAAGAGCGGAAATGTTCGCTGCCAACTATGTGCAAATTGGGGTCATTGTACGTGCACTCGCTAAATACGAATTCCGTTCGAATGATTTTGAAAATTTTGCAAAAAAATTGAGGTCTACCTCTATTGAATGTGATTAATATGTTTTTTAATCTGTGTATTCTGCTAACTCGATCACAAATTGAGCGTGTGCTACTTGATGATTGAAAGTCGAATTTGAAATTGTGCAATACAAAATTGGTTGAGAAAAAATTAAGAACGCTTTTTAATTTAAAAGTTTTGCTCGGGGGTTCCAGATGTCCTGGTTTTCGTAGGTGCTGTTCGCTGTCCCGAAAAATGTGACTGGATTTTTGTAACAAATCAAAATTTTTTAAAAATTCCAAGCGACATTTTAGCTATGTATTTTGATTGTTTCCCGCGCAGACGTGACGCATTTGCAGACGTTGTCGAAAAGAAATTTAGCGCGTGTCGAATTCCCAATATTCCGTTCTCGATTTTATAACCTGATGGCATCATTCATTTCTGCTGAAATAAGTTTTATATTAATTTCAACGAGGAACATATTCACCTCATTGAAATAAAACCACCAGAAAGTTTTTGTTCAACTATACCACGATAAAATGCATCAGTGGAATGTATTTCCTCTTTAATGAATTCGCTATGGACATAATATGAATGGAATAGCCTGCAATTACACATAGTAAAATCGATATTACTCATTTTCGGAATGTGTCATGTTATATATTTATTTATTTATTAACAGGTTTTTAGCCCAAAATATAGATTACATTTTATGTTTAATTAGTCACTAACAGTCATGTCTTAAAGATGTAGATGAAGAGTTACTTGAAGTATTGTAGTTTTTTACTTTATCCTAATCGGATAAAGTATTGTGATCGTGCGAAAATTCGACCTCGAGATTTTGACTGATTTGTACCAGGTATCATCCCCTGATCACGTTTTCACGATTTCTGGAAAATGTCTGTATGACTGTGTACTTATGTGTGTGTGTGTGTGTCTGTATGTGTGTTTCCTCCGAAACTATCAAGTTTATTTAGCTAAAATTTTATATCTATTATTTTCATGTAAAGTGTGAGAGCTATAAGGAATTTGGTTAATATCAGTCAACCAGAAATAGGGTTTTTTTCGTGTTGAAAATTCAAAAATTCTGTTACCACAGAATATTTCCGAAACTGCACCGGCGATTTCGTCGAAATTTCATATCTATAGTTTTCACGTTAGCCGTAAGAGATACTGTGATTTTGGTCAAGATCTGACTACCGGAAATGGCAGTTTATTTTTGTTTAATCTTGCGGCGAGGGGGGTGTCCCAGATTTTTATATTGAAAAATGGGAGCCCAACATTTGATGGGAAACTTCTCCGTCTGAATATTTTACTGTGCAATATAATCAGATGATTGATTCTCGTTTATTATTCCATCAAACTTTCCAATGAAATGTATTTTTATTGTGTTCGTTAACATTTCACGAAAACGTTGTTGGACGTGCTCGCGTTCGCAAATCATCCGATTATAAATAATGCCGGCCGCTTTAAAAACAATCATTTATGAAAAGTACAAATTTTCAATGTGAAAATCATTCAAAATTCTTAACGCCGAGATCTCAAAATTGAGATAAATCTCCAATGAATAGTTTGACAATACCAGTTATAGCAACACTGGAATCAGCTGTCACTTTACGAAAGGATTGTAGGCGTTTTGATCTCGAATTTTATTCCAAATATTCGTCGCACAATGGAAGAAGACCATAATCAACTTCAGCAATCTGCTCTGCTTCTTGAGGTGGGAAAATTGCTACTTTATCTTCGTTTTCTTATCACGTTGAAACGTGCTCTGACAGTGTTGCTTTCAAGTGTGCATTTTTCTTGCCCAAATTCGGATTGGTAAATGTAACGGTTTTTCCGAAAACCTATCGCAATAGTCGTGGGAAAATTTCGAGAAAGGCATATGTCACTCGTTGAACGCGTACGTTTCGTATACACGTGCTTAACCCTGACCGGTCTCGCTGGGGTAAAACGTGCCATACAAAGTCTGTATACTGACAGTGCGATGATTTGGATTCCCAGGTTTTGGAAAAATAATTCACTGTATCAAAATCGGCAGAAAAATAGTGCACGCAGACCTTAACTGAATGTTTTCAATTGAAAAATGTATTTAAACAGTGAAAATATACCGATATTTTGATGGGTGTGCAAATGCGATACCGCGCTTGCGCAATCACAAATTTTTTTGCCGCGATTTTAATGTATGGACACATTATTTTGGATATGATTTTTCTTCAGCGCGGTTTCACAATTGCAATAAAATCACAAATGTGAAACCGCAGTTGCGTTTTGATCTTGGTTCCGGTGAAAATTCGATGGGTGTACGAGCAGTCTTAAGGCTGGCCTACACGCGCATGCTTGCTTCGACGTTTGCCTATACAAACATGGTTTGTACGGGCAAAATGGAGCGTGTAGGTAAATAAACGAATAATAAAATCGAAGTATTGAAACGTAGGTAATAAGTTATTACTGACAACGTACAAATTGGCTCGCGCAAGCAAGTCTCGAGTCAAGCATGCACGTGTAGTGCACCTTTACGTATTTTTTATGGATTCTATCGGCGATCGTAAGTCTAGGGGCACACGTGCCGGGTGGATCCGCCCGGCACCCGGTAGTAGGCGTTGTGTTGTATGAAAGCGACCAGCCCGGCGCCGGCCGCTTCATCCGGCACGTGTGACACCAACAGTACTCACCCATACAACACAGCGCCTACTACCCGGCATCGGCCCGGTGCCGGGCGGATCCATCCGGCACGTGTGCCCCTAGGCTAAGGTATCTACACGCTCGTACTTGGTTCGAGGGTGGCGTGTACAAACCAGGTTTTTACACAGATTTTGTGCAAAACTAAAAAAATGCGCCGCAGATGAGATTTTTTTTCTCAGCACATCGTTTGTAAAATTTAGGGAATTAAAAAAAAAAAGATTATTTACCAATTGGAACGACGGTTTTTTTTTATTATTTCCTGAGTCAATATTACAAGCTTAGACTTATGGATCATACGTCCAGGTATACGCATTTCGTTCAAGCAAGACCAAACTTTGGTTCAATACTTAATTAATAATTGGTTCAATACGCAATTAGCCGTTTTGAAGTTTGTATTGAGCAGCAGCATGGAACGCAAAAGTAGCTTCTTTGACAGCCATTTAAAAGTCTTTCCACGCGCAACCTATGCCTCGCGACGCCATCTGTCTATTTTCCAAAGAATTAAACGATAGATGCGTAAATGACACTTCGGGACGCACCTTAAAACCAAAACAATCACGGTTAAACTGGGACGTGTGGTAAGCCTAGCTATAGAGGCCTGGTTTCGCGAGTGCGTCGTCCTGGCCGACGCCAACCTCGTGGTTTTTATATTTATTGTGCGCTTGCCCACCGGCGACACGATAACACCATTAATTTGAATGGAGTATGTACTATGAACCATTATTTTTATGTTTGTTAAGGCTTGGTTTCGCATGTGCGTCGGCCTGGCCGATGCCAATCCCATGTTTTTTTACTTGTCAAGTGTTGTGATCGTACATAGGCGACCCATTCAAATTAGCGGTGTCAGCAGTGGGCAAGCGTATAATAAACATAATAACGATCGCATAACAATCCATACAAACTTCCGGTGTCGTGTCGCCAGTCAGCAAGCTAATTAATCGACTAATTATTACAACAATTACATATTTTACACCGCGTGCCAGTACCTTTCACAAAACACGCTTAAGTTGGTACCGCGTGTCAAATTGACACATGGCTTCTAGAAACGGCGGCTCGTGATTGGTCGACGCAAGCTTAGCAATATTACGTGCACCAATCGCGTGCCGACAGCTCTGACCGGCACATTTTCACACAAGCCTTCACTTCACTCTTCACTGACATATCACAGTGACATTAGACAGGAACATGGCGAGCTGGTCTACATGGTGTTGGCTGATGGTGACTCTGGTCGCCATCATGACGCAACCAGGACAAACTCTACGCGAGGGCGACTGCGAGGTCTGCATCAAAACCGTGGAGAAGTTCGCAGCCACGTTGAAGGAGAGTGTCAAATCTGACTACAAGAAGATCGAACAAGAGTTCAGAAACTTCTGTCTGGGCACCAAGAGCAAAGAGAACCGCTTCTGTTATTACCTGGGCGGTCTCGAAGAGTCCGCCACCGGCATACTCGGCGAGTTGTGCAAGCCGATGAGTTGGTCCATGCCCGCCAACAAGATATGCGAGAAGCTCAAGAAGATGGACTCTCAGATATGCGATCTGAGGTTCGACAAGGTGATCGATCTGAACTCGGTCGATCTGAAGAAGTTGAAGGTGCGCGATCTGAGGAAGATCCTGAACGATTGGGACGAAACGTGCGACGGGTGTATAGAGAAGACTGACTTTATCAAGCGGATAGAAGAACTCAAGCCTCAATACGTACAACGCACTGAACTCTAGGACTTTATTCAATTCAATTAGTATTAATTCAATAGGTATTGTATTTAAATCTTATTTCAACTGGGGTTACCGTTAATTTTTGTATGAAAGGTACTCAAAAGTTTGATCGATATATCGCACAGGGTACTCCCTAGATCCTGTTGATTCATTGTAACAATGAACACGGTACTGGACTCTAACCCTGAACGGTTTAGTGTATCATTACCGTGAGTATGAACCGTTTTGTTTGTTTTTTGCTCGGTTGTTGTACTGTTCAATGGTGACTGTGGTGGTCATCGTTGCTTTTTTTTTTGATTTTGAGTACATATTTTGTGTAACAATAGATTACTAGAAGTAGTAGCTTGAGGGTCTGCCTGGCTGGGTAGCTGCGGAACGCTCGCATATACTCACAGCACAGGTAGTGGGAAGTGCTCGCATTTTTCAACTACCTACATACTACATTTTTGCTACATTTTGAACTACTAAATACACTAAGAATGTTACGTAAGATCCAGTGCACACAGAGAAGCATGCGTAAGAAGTATAACCAAAGTGGCAGATGTAGTGCAACATGTGCAAAAGTTGAAGTGGACACAGTGAGAAGAATGGATGACAGATGAACGCGAGAAATACTGGAATGGTATACGAGAGGATGGTGAATTGCTGAAAATGATGAAAAACACTGTATATACATATATAAATGATAACCTTCCGATGATACTGTTAACGGGCATTGACTAGTACTATATATAGTAGTATCCTATTCTAGTTATCTGGTATGAATCCCTTGCTATTGATTTTAATTAAGTTTTTATATTGAAAGCTTTTGCAATATTTTTTAAATGCACCTTTTGTGGTGTGACGAAGATGGTAACCCTTTAAGTATAGTGTATTTTTGTCGTAATTAATTAGGGTTTTGTTTGTTTTGTTTCAGGCTGAAAAACTGCTCAGCGAAACGGGTAAACTACAAGAAGAACAGGAAAATATGAAGCTGGAAAAGGAACGTTTGGAACTTGAACATAAAGTGTTACTATTAGAAAAGGAAAAATTGGAATTGGAGTGCAACATCATGAAAAATATGGTGGAATCCCAAAACCTTATAAATAAAGATAATAAATAAATAATAAAATAACTGGACACGATAGAGTTGTGATATATGAATTAAATCAAAATAATACACATAATCTGAGAACACTTGGCAGAACTGTGGCTCGTTTAGTAAAATGAAGCATGACAATTGTCAATTTGAATGGTTATGTGGTTACTTATATTTATTTGTGTCGGTAATAGCAAATGTTCATTTTAGCGCAATTTCATTACTTTTATTATGAATCGGTTGAATGCTGTACTTTCTTTAGATATTTTATTAGCAATCAATTTTGAAAGGAATGGTGCTCTTCTGTTGCTACTTACATGTATGTTTTATACATTTGATAGATAGAACTTTGATACTCATTCATTAAACAGGCTTTTAATTAAATTTTAATTCAATCTGGGCATTATGTTACTATTAATTTATTATTTTAATTTAAATTATTTATAACAATTGTTGTTAATGCTAATTTTTAATGCATGTTTCACAGTTTTTTTTTTGTTATCACATAAGCACTTGGTTTCAGTGATAGTTAATTTTCCTTTGCAGTAAATAGTGCACATTGAATGTTCTAAGTCGGCTCAGATTAAAAGTGAACTAAATATGATGTACCATATTCTAAATTAATTCTCAAAGACTTAGTTCTTCCGACGCTAGTATAGATTTTAGTGGATATGAATATTTTTTTCGTTGAGCGTGAAAAAATTTCTGCAACCATGTCTACTTTTTTATCTGAATTGTATGAATAGTTACGAAGATTATACTCGGTTGGATTTATTTATTGAATTTATTTTATTGCATTTATTTTAAAATAAAAAGGCCATAGCGGTCATTAAATTTCTGTGTTCGTATATATTTATTGAAAGATTTTATTAATTTTCAGATTATACTGAGCAACAAAAAAAACGTATTTTTTTGTTGCTCGGTGCTATAATACTACATTTATTTAAAACAGATTTTCAATCCATTTTGTATAAGTTGTTCGAAAAGTAAAAATTATTTTGCTTTAAAAAAGATTTACAAACCAAAATCTGTTCATATATCACTGCAGATCGAGAATAAGGCCGGGCGTACACTGGGTACGAATTCGTGTTAGACGTATGTTGTTGTCCCTCACACGTATGGCGTTGTCTCACGCCTAGGGAGACAACGCCATACGTTAGAGGAACAACACATACGTACCCAGTGTACGCCCGACCTAAAGGATACCTATACGTTCGTGCTCGGTTGTACAAAACCTGTTTGTGCTAGTTTTGCGCAACCTAGATAGATTTATAAGATTACTATTGCCTAAATAAAATTTTATCACTTCCAATTTTGTACACACTATCCTCGAAACGAGCGCGGGCGTGTAGGGACTTCTTAAGATTGAATTAGTATGTACATTGGCAAATAAATGCAACAGGATATACCTATACGTAATTTCGTGAACGAAGATATGCGAAGAGATTAATTAGATGGGTAAGTGCATCAATTGTTGGCGGACTTGCTTCATGGGACTCCTCCCATGGGGCGGAGCTTCAGCGCTTCTAAAACATTTTCTAAGTTTCGGGGTAGACCCGTTGATAGTTTCGAGGTAAATGTAAGGTAAACTGAACTGAACTGTTGAACGTGCATAATCAACGGTGATTGGGACAGAAAGAACGTGTATCTCGTTACCGGTGGCAAGGCTACCAACCACCGCAGGGGTGAGGACCCCTAACCGGTCGAATCGCATAGCACCCACAATAGATTTACTTTGAATTTGAATATTTTATGACCTAAGTCGAAAAGAGTCAACAAATAAAATGATTAATCGAGAGGGGGTTGGATTATCGTGATGTTTTACTTATATTCTGTAAAAATAAGCATATTTTATATGAGAAGTACTATTTTTTTTAAAGCATTAACTCCTGTGATTTCTAGCACATCCGCAGACATCAACTTGTAAACCCACGCGTATAAGCGGCAATAAAATATAATCGAAGGGGCAATGCTTGACTGAAATAAAAATAAATCGTAAAATAATTACAATACAATAAATTTAAACACTTGAAAATATTATCGTCAACGCGTAAAAATTACAATCGACCAATTAAAACGGTAGTAACGGCCAATTTTTCTACATTTAAAATTGATATCCACGGTGACGATGGCCGCGAATGTAAACGTTACGGCCAAAAGTTGCTCGGTTGACAAACGAGCAATGGCCGGCGCGCGAGCTGTCCGAGTCGCAGCCGCGCCAGTATCGGGCCGCGACCCGCTTTGGGAGGGGGTATCTCTGTCGCTGCCGCATCCGCGATTAGTCCGTGCAGTGCAGTTTGCAGTGCGGTATCGTGAAATCGTAATGGTCGCGGACGCGGAGGGGCTGCCGGGCTTCGAGCCACACCTCCGCTGACATCACAATAGTGTCACTATCACTCTCACTGTCACTTGTCATCATCGGTGTCGGTGTCCCATCACATTTGACGGAATGCTGGGGCGAATGGAAGGCACTCGAGCCGCCGCCCTCCTGTCACTTGTCGTCTTAGCGGCGGCGGCTTTCGTCAACGGACTTCCCCTCAACACGATCGACAACGGTTAGTAGTCAGTAGTTCACTAGTTTACACACCACCGTATTCGCAGTTTCGCCTTTTGCAGTATTGCGTGTTTGTTGTATCGAGCTGTCACGTGCGGCGCGCGCTAACCGCCACCCCTCCATTTATTAGATTCCTGTAAGAATCTCACTGTCGCATGTGTCATCAGCTGTTAAAAAAAAAATGGTCAACATTTGATATACTTACGACCGTGGATAATTGGCATTTGTCGATTCGAACGCCGATTGGTCGATCCACTCGGCCGCTCTGCGATTGGTCGAATAATTTAATTTTATATTTTTATTTAAATTCAATTTTTTTTTTAAATAATTAGTTTTCTTTTGTTTCTCTATGCGACGCGTGTTGATTGTATCGCATTGTGTTTGTATGAATTTGTTTTGCAATGGTTTTTTTATGTTGAAAAATTCGCACATACGTGCTAATTTATTGTTGCAAGTTCACATTTTATTCAACGTATTCGTGTTTGGAGCGTTCCGACGATCGCTAATGAGAGTGTATTTTAATTAGATTGCGGAATTCTCGTAAATTGATTAAAAATTCAGGTGTGGTCAACACACGTGATTGTTTGCACCATGATACAATGGTGGTTTAAATATTACGTGTACAAAATGTTCCAAGTGTATAGATTGAATTGTTTTGATGTAAAGTCTGAGATAGACGTAGGGGACGAACATTAACATGTCCATACAACTAACTGATGCACTTTAATGTTATTATATCTGAAAGGTTTGGGTTAGGTTAAGTTACGTTTTTGGTTAAGCTACGTTTGGTTATGCTACGTTTAGTTACATAGGTTAGTTTGGGTCAAGTTTTGTTAGATAAGGGGAGGGTTTTTAACCTTATGCGTTAATTTCCTCCCTAAGAAGTGAACACAATATTCATTCGTTCCGACATTATTCAATGACTAGTGTAAGCCCGTTGAATATCAACGGGCGCTTTTTCATCACCCGTACCGAAAAATAATATTAAATTTAATAGTTTTTATAGTTGTTCCATAGATGGCGCCTTATAATAACAACGTAACAATTTAGCAAAGTTGCGAGCCTATGTTTTTATTATATAAATAGTCAACAAACAGACAGACAGACACGCACACAAACACACACACACACATTACATATATATAGTGCCATCTATGTATTATTAGCAGAGTCACGATCCCTTGTATAGGTAATGTTTAAAAAAAGGACTAAATTGACAACTGGCGACAGCGGATAGCATAAGTGCGAGTCCTCTCGAGCTTGGGGTCCCGGGTTCGATCCCCCACTCTTCTGGTTTTTTAAATTATTTTTCCTCAGCGAGCGTTATCAGCAGACAGACAGACAGACGGATTTCGGCTATTATATATATAATTCAATTAACCAATCGAGACATTTGTTCACAAATTATATTCAAAAGTCAAACAGATTCCTAGCTTTTGTCTTTATTAATTCAAATTCGCAAATATATGTAAATGTGGGTAAATGGAATTAAAAGTGCTTTAGACAACTGCTTGAAAGCACAAAATTTCATCAAGGTTTTGATATGAGAATTCTGGCTTCAGCAGTGCCTTGCTCTCTAAATCGACTAAGTCGTCCTGCATGCCAGCATCATCCATGGAGTCCAAATTAAAATTGAAAGGATTACGTGTACACCATTAATTTCTTAAATACGGTTGAACGTAATCGTCAAAGGACTTCACTAAATGCCTTGAATCCAATCGGGACACCTTCCTACCTTGTAAATCTTTAATTCCTCCTTTAGGGAAGAAAACATCACAGGCTTAGGAACCCGGAGTTAGATTAGCCGTCTGCGTTTTCGCACTTGCGGCTTTTTATCGCACAACAAAGTCAATCTGTTTTGATGACGAGTTTGCCGAGCCCGTACAAATTGATCTCTGTCGTGCGACAAAAATGACGTGTGGAATTGGTAAGCTGTGAAGGTTCGGTTTTTGTTGATCGAGTGACTGTTGAAAGACAGTTGATAAATGTAAACCGCCTTTTAAAACTAAGTTGAATCACTTTATCAACAAAGATCGAATCGTCGGAACGGGGCTTTAGGCTAGTTAAAGTTAGATTAGGTCAGATAATATGGACCCAGAACGCACTAACCCGATTTGGATGGTTATTTTTTTGTAACCGTGTCAGTTATATTTATCCTGATTTTGATATTTGTCTAGATAAATACGAACTGACCAATAGGTAGCCACGTGACTGACTTGCTCAAGATTACCTCTTTTATGTCGACATTGAAAATTAAGTACATATGTATGTATGTACATACATATGTACATCGAATTGAGACACTGTATAGCCATTGAGAATATCATGTGGTATCAAACTTCAGCGGTTGATAATGTCATTATGATAAGATAACATAAAAAAATACTGCAAACGATTATAATTATCAAAATATAATCACCACAAAAATTTTTAATTAATTTATCCTACATATAATAATTTTCCAAGAATAGCTTTTATTCACCATGTATACGAAATAATGAGAATTCAGAAGAGTGAAAAATTGCTTCATCCGCTTGTCGTCAATTATCAAAACCTTATCAATCATAAAGTTTTAATCTGACTCCGACAAAATCGACGCTTGTACAAAATGTCGATATAGAGATCAGATATACATATATATCTACATAATTACATATGTATACGCATATGCATATTTATTTATTTATTTATTTATTTACAAATTATACCATAGTGACATAACAGGTTTCCCCAATTCGTCACTATGGCGAGACTATACGATATGTGATACTGATTGGTTACTCATCGTCAAATGTATTTATTTATATAAATTGAAAAAGTACATATGTACAATACATGGAGCAGTTGCATTGCTTTGGGGTCAGGATATGAGTAATACAGTAATTAGTATAATTAATCACCGATTGGCAGCTCACCTGCATATTATTGTACATGTAAATGTACACCTTTTTTAATCTTGCGTTTGAATATTTTCGTTTGGAATGTTGCCATGCGTTTTATTTGCATGACACGCTGCTTGTGTACATACGTATGGTATATTTATATTGATAATAATAATAATGAATGGTAACAGTGCAGTGACGTGACTCTGCACTCTATAATTCAATTGTTATATATGTATATATGTATAAATAATAGTGATAGAAAATTAAATCATGCATTACAATGAGATGATCAATTGATAAATTAAACTTTACCTATTTAAATATTTTTTGTATCGAAAATACATTTTTTCATAGGAATGTATTTTGTCACTGTCAACTGTCAATATCTCCTAAGTCGTAGCTACATAAATCACATGAAGATACAAGAAATCGGCAGTTGATGTTCAACATTTGGTATACATTTATGTACATTCCTATGTATGTACATACATTCAAATCTCACATTGTTTAAAACACCTAGTCTTATAATTCCAAAGCGTTGTAGGTAAAGTATAAAATACATAACTTTGCTCTCCATGTCGTTTTTTATATCGCTAATTTGACCAGCTGATCCCGAACAACAATTTGAACCGGTTTTCGTGCGGTCTTTTTCAAAATTAAGTTTTTTGATACGCGCTATTTCAATTTCAATCTATGAAGCGAAGTACATTTTGAACTTTGCCTGGCCATTTTAGGCATTGTATAAAATGCTGATGGATTTCATACGTTGCCGTTACATTTACATATCACAATTCGTTCAAAATGTGACATTAGGCGCCGAGTTAAATAGACAAGGTTTCCTTATCTACATACATACATATGTACTACTGGTAGTAGTCCAATTTATTATATTATTATATTAGCAGGTTTCTTCGAATATATGTACGTATGTTGGTTTTTAATGTCAGTTATATGTATGTGTTAATGATTATGAAAGTGAGCCCTTTGCCCCTAAGATATAAACAGACGATGAGTCACTTTTCGGATATGCTTTTAATTTGGCCGCGTTTATCTCCACCAATTAATTAATCAAACGCGTATAAAACGGTCCATTGTCCATTGAGTAAACTCGCATGAGTTCGCAGTCTGGATGTTGACGGACCAGAGGTTGTGGACAATCGACAAAGAGATGACGCACAATTATGTGTTTCGGGGTGAGAGAGAGAGAGAGACATACATATAGCGGGGAACTTCTTGGCAACAAAATTTGCAAAATATTTTGTATGCACTGGGAGCTGAGTCACTCGATCTCAAAATTGCAACGAAGATGTTTGGATGTGTACGTTTTGTGCAAATGCGAAACGATTTCAAGATTGTGTCTTGCTTAAAACTCTCATGGATGGTGTTCGATGAATAAAAAAGCAGTACAAATTCTCGGTTAACTGAAATACAACAACTGTAAGCTGTTTTATTTACATAATAATGTTGACGACTCGAGGGGAATGGAATAAGGGAGATATTGTGGAAAAGCGAACATTGGAAAAAAACCGCCGAGCGTTTCAAGAAGAATGGACACGAAAAGTAAAAGGAACGATGCCAATTTATTATTATATGACTTGGTTCCAAAAGGATCCATGGCAAATTTTAGCCTAATAGATCTTTACTTTCATTGAGCTTGAAACATATTTTGAAGGTTCAGGTACTTAAAGGCTCTCACAAACCGGAGCGGATAAATACGCTCGCGCTATAGGTAATGTTTAAAAAAAAAGGACCAAACCGTCAACTGGTTTTGGCAGATTAGTCTAAGGACGTTCTTCCCGAGCCTGGGGTCCTGGGTTCGATCCCCACTCGTTCTGGTGGTTTTTGAATTATTTTTCCTCAGCGAGCGTTATCAGCAGACAGACAGACGGGTTTCGGCTATTATATATATAATATGTTATATGTATATATATGTACATGTATAATAGCCGAAATTCGTCTGTCTGTCTGTCTGTCTGCTAATAAAGCTCGCCGATGTAAATAATTAAAAAACCAGAACGTTGCGCGAATGGGATTTGAACCCGGTCTCACCAGTTTGGGACATTGAGCGCTTTCGCTGTGAGCCAAACTAGATAATGCGAGATCCCTTATATTTTGAACATATAAATCGTTTGAAAGTTCGCGACTTTGCTAAATTGTTACGTTGTTGTATTATATAGCGTTATCTATGCAACAACTATAAAAACTATTAAATTTAATAATATTTTTCAGTACGGGTGATGAAAAAGCGCTCCGTTGATATTCAACGGGCTTCCACTATGTATAATAAAAGCTCACTAACTCACTATAATAAAAGTTCACTCTTTCAAACACCACGCCGACGGATAAACAACTCATGAAACGCCCCAGGTGCGCGGCTACGTAGCCGAAACACTTCGCGACACAAGCATACGTATTATACACACATATTAGCGAGCTACCACATGAGTACGCATTTCACAGCTGTATATATTCAAGGGCAGCGAAAAGACGTCGTGTACACACTAGTTTTTGATACAAGGCTTGTACACACTTTGCGTGATAACGTAGTGGGGCAAAAGTTGCAGCGCAGTGTGTACAAGCCTTAGGCCCGCCCTAGGCGTAACTGAATTACGGTGCGTTTTAAAACGTAGCGATTTTGCCTACGGCGCAGTTTTTTGACGCTCGCCCCTACATGTTATGTACGAATGCACCTTATAGCTCAAGGCTACGCGTGCGCCGTACAGCTGTTGGCGTGTGCCGTACAAGCTCAGTAGGCGCTCACGGCCGCGGCGCGAACTATACCAGCGCTCACGTTTAAAAATGAGATATTTCATCGCTAACGCCGAAATCGTTGTCTAACGCGAAAACGGTGTGATTTTTTCCCCTACACGCTCCGTTTTTACGGCACCGTACTAAAAACGCACCGTAATTCAGTTGCGTGTAGGGCCCGCCTTAAGAATTGTGATTGTGGAAAATTCAGCGGTCTTTCTAGAGATGCTCTCATGTAAAGAAAATAGTTGATTTTTGATTGATCGACCTTTAATAGTTAATTAGATAATGAACTTTCATTAAGGAGCGCACACATTCTTCTATTGATCTTGGCAAACAAATCAATGTCAAATGTTTCAATTTACTATGTATATCGCCCCAAGATTAGATAAGAATCGAAATAGTACATATCTACATTTTGACGGAAAGTACATTTTAAATCGAAACCGACCTTTCGAGTTTGCCACGATAGAGTAGCTTTTGGACGTGTCGTTTCTTTCTTTAAAAAAAAATGGCACCTCTCACTATCGCTAGTACATAGACGTGTCGTTTCCGTCGATCGGAAAAATTGACATTTAACACTTTCTACGAGCTAGCTGGCAATTTTTACATTTGAATTATGTCACTTTTACTTTGTGGTAGTCAGTAGTGTAACCGTTTGCGCTGCACTGTAACATGTGACGTAAGGAATGGTGATTTTCTCAAATGACAGCTATGATTCATCACCAACTGCGTCGCGAACCGGTATTTCATTTAGCAGTGCAACGGAACGGATTCGATCCTGCTGCTGCTTCGGATTGGCGATTCTTCGTTGCGGTTGCAATTTTTCTGTAGAAAATGTGCCTTATCAATAATTAAACGCGGTCGGTTTTGCGAATCGTGATTACACGCCCGTCCATTCTGATAAATAATACCAATTGCATAATTTCAATGACGACCTTTTCAGTAAACTACGTCTATGGTTTTTTTCTATTATTACTATGCAGTAGCGCAAGGGTCTGCCTGATCGGTCGAGTGGATAGCCGCGGAACGCTCGCGTACACATACACTCCCACATATGATTATGGCATGGGTAGGTTCAACTACCTACATTTTTTTTTACTGCATTTTCAACTACTAAATACGCTACGGTGTTTGTTATCATCTCACGAAGAGGAATCCCCAATCTCGTCTCCACTGGCGCTCACTACTCTGCGCGTGAGATTCTCCTTTGTAAGATAAAACCACTATATACATTAATGATTAACCACCCGATGACACCATCAACGGACATTGACTACTCACTATAAAGGGTATGCCTGGCTGGGTAGCCGCGGAACGTACACACGGGTAGCGTGAAGCGCTCGCATTTTCAACTATACTCCGGCCGTTTTAGGAAGACTTCTGGGTAAAAAAGGGTGGGTCCCTTTGCATCCCCTCTCCACCCGCAAATGACCAATTGCAATGCATTTCAGTTTCATGTTGCATTTTAGTCGAGCGATACAACATTGTGCGTGCGTCGGTAGAATTTAACGTTAATATTTTGTTAGTTAGAGTTTTTTGGAGTTAGAGTCTGATAATGTCAATTAATAATAGACAAGTTGTTAAATGACAGTGTTGTGAGTTTATAATTAAACTGCACGAATATTTTGAAAAGGAGAGAGACAATGGCGGACCGTTGTGCCCAATATCAAATGTGTGTAACAGAATGTCGCAAACCTTAGGAATAGGTTATTAATAGTATGTTGTAGATACAACAAACTATTAATAATATTCTATCTATTAATAATAAATAAATAAATAAAAACAAAGAAATTATTTTACGTCTTTACAATGTTGCATCGCATGAACGAAAGGGACAGCATGTACGTTTTACCCAGAAGTCTTCCTAAAACGGCCGGAGTATACCTACTACATTTTGAACCACTAAATACACTATGTGCATATGTACATAAATGATAACCGTCCGATGACACTGAAAACGGACAGTGACTAGTACATACATATATCATTTAGTCCACTCATACATATGTCAATTATAAACACACGTGATCGTCAACGGGTGATATTCGTACTGTTATTTGGGATGCAAACTTTCAAGTTATGTAGATCTTGACATTTCGACGTTGACCCATTTGATTGCATTTTTGTACCAGGATGATGATTTTGAAGGTTGTAGGTAGATTTGACTATTCATATGGTAACCATTTGAATGGCAGTTCATTATTATTAGCGACATAATTCGTATTCAATTGTCGTGTCATTGACGAGAAGGTCAACGCTTGGAATATTATTTTACGCTAATTTCGCAGCTATCTAAAATAACTTTTGTAATCACTCTTTTGTTTTATTGTTACTGTTTTTGAAAAGCTTCATAATCTCCTTTGGCACTTGTTCCGAGTGCACATGCACATTTTGACCGGTGCATGAGTCACGGCTGTGCGTGTGTGCATTTGTGCAACTGTAGGAAGTTCGCCTTGAACTGCAACTACCACCTAAGGTCGTAATGCACTTCTGCAGTTTCCCTCGTCGATTTCTGCCTTCCTCTTCGAAAGAATTTCAGTTTTTGTGTTTTGTGCAAACTTCATATTCGCACACTTTGTCCACTTACCTACCTACGTAGGTTCCCCATTCGAGAAGAATCGTAATTGCACTGGACCGGTTCTATTTACATTTGGAAAGGACGCAGAAGTTGTTCTGTTTCAATATTGGTAGATGTACATATGTATGTATAGTAAATGTGTGGGTTTTTCAACAATTCGATAAGTTTATCGTTATTCTCGTAGGTATCTGTGAACGTGCGCGATAACAATTACCATATTAGGAGTTGCTATTTGTCCCTTTTTAACATACGCGGCTAGAAGAAACAGATAGTCGGACTCAAATTGCACTCTCGCTTTAAAAAAAAACAGACTTGACTCTACATTGAGCAGAGTTCACCAGCATTAACCACTAAATTCTTAGAGGCATGGCTATTGTTTAGGATGTAGCCACCTGTACTAGACACCTTGCTTAGAAAGGGACAAAGCCTAATTGTGTATGGCGTAATTTAGCCATGTCTATTTCTAAGCCCCTCTAGTACAGATGGCTACATCCTAGCAAATATGTAGTTTTATTTAAACACCATCAATATGAAGAATTGAAAATTTCATTATGGATTAGCATATTATATTACTCATGGTTAAACTGTTAACATCATTGCAATGTTAAACGAATTTGGAAACTGTCTAGTAATGAAAATGATACGACAGGCTGCGTCTACGTCGAAGCGTCTCAACGAGGTTAGCATCGCCTAGCCACCCGTACTGTAGGTGGGGCTTAGAAAGGAACAGAGCTAAATTGTTTGCGGCATAATTTAGCTGATGTTGGAACTGAGAAAGACATTTACAAACTTTATGTTCTGTCTTTTCCCAGAAGAAGGATGAATATGCGAAGAAATACGAAGAGCACACCATTGTGATGCATTTTGTGAACCGTCTCTAATCTCCACAGTTTACTTTGAGCACGTTTTAGCTGAGCTTTGGGTAATCGCATTTGTAGCAATATGTACAATGCAATGTAGCGATTTAAGACAATTAAACCCGAGCGTCTTTTTTAGTTTTTAGTTTTAATATGCACTTAATTTTAGTTGCATTCACGTGAAAACTCGCCTGTTGAATCAATTAACTTACTTTCTTACTTTCGCTCAGCGATTTTTCGTTTGTAATTAATTCTATACAAAATCTTCTACGACATTCGTACTAGTGTCTATTTTGCACACCTAATTTTATTTATTTTTTAGACAAATGTATTTACGTAGAGAGCGTCTATTATTGCGTTTTAAATTGGAATAGTAGTTATCTCCCGCGTGGAATCTCGGACACGTGTTGTGCAAATTCGCCAACTTTTCCGCATCGTTAACGTGTTATTTTTCTGATTAAAAAAATAATTTCAGTTCCTAGACTACTTAATTGTAAACAAAATATAGACTCATATACAAGACGAGAGAAGCTTGCACGAGTAAAATAAATCTTCAAATGTCAACTCGTAATATTTTTATACACATGTTTGTGTGTCGCATCCGAAAGGTTAACTATGTATGAATATCGTCGTTCAAATGTTGAGGTTTTCATACGAGGACAATGCGGATTCTTATCAAATATTAAAACCAGGTGATAGTTCAGTGGTTAGACGTCAGAGCGTTTGTTCTTTGAACCAAGATCCGGGTATGTCGAAGGGTTTTCGACGGTTTTAAATATCGTCATTGGCAAAAAAACTGACTACATAGATTCACTTTGAAAGATGTTAAAATGTATGTCAAATAGTGAAGAGGCAACGCTTGATATCAAGTAAGCCACCGCTAGAAATGAAATATTCAGTCATTTTTTTGGTTTTGATTTCTTTTGAATTCACATATATGTATTTATTTATGTTCGTTATGTTTCGGTGTAACATGTCCCTTGATGAGACCGTTTCGAATGATTGCACCATAACAGTGGTGGTCAATCGCACAATGGCCGATTGCCACACGGGCCGGCTAAATTTTTTTTCGACAATCACTCGACCATTGTGTCGCCGACGACAATTACGATTCGTCAACCGGTGTCGTTTGAACACACGGAAATTTGAAGTCGTTGTTGTACCACCTCTCCCCATCCCCTTTGGTTCCAAAATGTGTGTGATGTTTTAGTCGGAAGCTGAAAGTTAAGGTGTGGACAAATTTTGGCCAATCTTTAGAAACATAATATGGATATCCTTCGTTCGGTTAGATCTTCTGAATCATCTGGAGACGGCCGATCTGAATTTGGTGATGTTCAGATCTTGCCAATGATGATATTTAGATCCTTTCTACATATGGGGATCGAACTAACGCTCTAATCACTGAGCTACCGTGCTAGATAAACCGATAAACCGTGCCGATCCCAAGCCTTGTGCGTATACACGTCAATTGACCACGGACATTTAAGATCCAAAATTTGACAGGGGCTCTTTAAGAACTGGTATGTGTGTAAGTATTATTTTGTTACAGGCAGTGTGACATCCTGCTATACATATATTATCCAAAATGATCTGTCAAAGTGCAAAATGTAATATGCTTCATAAATTGACATAGAAGTAGCACGTATGAAAAACTCAAATTTGAGACCGCACAAAAAAAAGTGGTTCAAATTGTTCTTCGGGATCAGTTGGTCAGATTGATGAGATAGAAAAACGATTCTAGTATGAAAAAGTTTAAAGCTGAAAGAACAAATCGTGATTTTGTACCAAATTCAACTGTAAACAGACGACAACACAAGTTGCTGAATGATATTGTACATACCTACATATCATAATGTCTGGAATACTTTAAAGCCAGCTGAACAAGGACACGTAGATAGTAAAGTTCATTACCAACTTGAACTGTCTAAAGGTCAAAATTAGTTCCTTTTGATCTTTGCTTATTAAGTTATTACTGAATGACATTGTAACATATGTACCGTTCGGGGATTTCACACTTTGCCTGTAACGGATAAATTGGATAACCTTACTTCGGGTAGATTAGAAAATCTTAAGCCTTGTTCATATATGTATGTATGTACGATAAGAAAATATGTACTTGTTTTTAGAAATTGAATCTCTTAGTATTAAACTTTAATATTGGCTCTTTTAGACCGTGTTACAGAACTACAATGCGAACAATTTGTACCTGTATCGTTTCCCATGTGTAAATACATTATACATATCAATAACGCTTTGTAACTCAATATTTTTGAATACATTTTCAAGTTGATGAAGGTGTACTTGGAATGGATTGACCGTCATCTGAGCGTTGACTCCCATCTCTATACCTAATTATGACTGACAAGATGTATGGATTGACTTGTCGAGATTTGAACGTTGACTTTTTTTTTTTTGTAAACATAATTTTTTTTGTTAATTTTTCCAGGTGCTGCTACTCCTTCGTTAGAGTTTGGAGCTTTGGCTCCAGCTTTCATTGCTGCACTATTCCTGATAACTTTGGTCCTGCTTCTGGGTGGTTGCGTCTGCTGTAGGAGGAATAAATTCACGGTGAGCCTTAAATTTAATACGAACAAGTCTCACAACGATAAATAATAATAATACGGTTGTGCAATTTCTTTCTGATGTACATATTATATTAGATTAGAGCTCGTGATAGCTTGAGCTTCAGTCTCTTGAGAAAAGGTCCGGGTTTCGATCTTCGTATGTCGAAACGTCTTCTCGACCTTAAATATTGTCATTGCGAAGATCTAGATATTACTTAATCCAGATCCAACAGGAAATGGTTTTACCACTAGCTAGAGAATATCTTTCTCTAGTTACTTCACTACGACAGACTGTAAATTTTTTGTCAAATAGTGAATAGGCAACGCTTGTTATCAAGTAAGCCACCTTAAGTAAGAAGAGCTCGCGTATGTCGTGAGCCGTACACTATTTATACCAATATGTAATTAATTATCTATATCAAACAATGATTAATGAGTCATTTAATCGTAGGAACGTACATAGGCTGCGGTACAAATCGAAGACTCAATGTTAGAAAGGTTGTAATTACAAGTTATGTGAATTTTATATCGCCAGTATAATGCTCAGAATGTAACAGTACAATAAATATTTGAATGCAAAACCCAAAAACGTGTACATAAAAGTACCGTGTAATTCCACTTCTCGTTTGCATGCCCGTGTCAATTCCGTTTCATTATAAGAGAATTGATCAATAAAAAAAAAGTAGTAAGTATATCTACCTAAAGACGTCAGTCATACTGTAACTACTAAATGCAATTATTTATCAATGCGAAATTGCGCGAGAGAGAGCTGCATGAGCAGCATGGATCAGATGCAGATCATCTCCTCTCCACCACTTTGCAAGCGTAACGAATATCATAATCGCTAAATTTTCTTTTTTTTTATATCTCGAGTAAGTAATTTTGAATTCATTATATGCGGTAGAAAATAAGACACTCTAATTTGTTAGATGTTACCTGGCGTTGCCTGGGTACATTTTTAATTCGTATCTACTTAAGTATGTATGTAGTAGGTACCTATTAGAAGTATCTCTGCAAAGTTTGATTTTGATTAGTCAAATGTTATAGGAATGTATGAAGGAACAAGACAATACTTATATTTTGTATTAAAATGTGTCACAGGCCACGTGTGAAAATCTGCTTTGTATAAAAACCCAGGCGATAGCTAAGTTTTTAAAGTGTTTTTCGAGTTCGATCGAGTCCGGGGCTCGATCCCCATATGTTGAAAAATTTTCGACCTTAAATATCGTCTCGTGCTAGAATTTTCCAATTTATCTAACTTAGTTGTGATATAGTTCCACAAAATCGGCACAATCCAAAAAATTCCCTTCCTCCCCCAGAAGGCAATGGTTTCACCACTGACTAGTATCCTTCCCTGGTTACTTTACTATGAAAGACGCTAAAATGTTTTTCAAACAGTGAAGAAGCAACAATTGATATGAAGTACGACGCTTTCAGAAGTGGCGTACTTCATACGTGCTAAATGTCTAGACATTTAGCACGTATGAAAACTAAAGTTTGAGAAACACCAATTGTTCTTCAGGATCAGCTGGTCAGATTTTTGTGATAAAAAACTTCGCTTTTTTCATTCTTTGCCTAAAACGCTTATGCAATTTATAAAATCACTAACAAAGCATTTTATACAATGCGGGATTTCACATTTTGTCTGAAGACAGACATCTTCATCTCTCTCTTTCATTCGATTCCTTTCTTTTTGGTTCCTCGAAAGGTTCTCCTATTCGCAAATCGCATTTGACTTTCTTCTCATTCGACATGTCACATTCGACTTGTTAGCGTGGTGAACGCCCTTCCGCATTCGCATATCTCGAGAAATCGTGACCCGAGCCAATTTCTCAATCTCCCGAGTTGTCCATTGTGTTCGACGTTTTATATCCACTCTGGGTTGGTGCTTATGAGCGCCGTTCGATCGATCGCTTTCAGAGTTTTTAAATGTGTATAGTGTGCACCTACATATGTATGTACCTATGTACCTACCTCTGAGAGCGCAACCTCGGCGATTTCACTTTTGAGATAATACAATTTATAAACGAGTCTGGAAGGTCGATCGATTGATCGACTCGAAAATTAATTGCAATTTTGACATTTGCGGTTGAACGGCGAACGGTTTTTGTCGATTTTTCAGGAAATCTCTGTTTGATCTATTTTTTTACTTTCGAAGACGAAATCTACGACAAGGTAGTTGTAACGAGAGAGTAATCAATTATACGTGATACTCGAGTACACCCGTAACATCAAATACCTAGAGGTGGGGCTTAGACAAGAATGGAGCTAAATTGCTTGCGCTCTCTGCACTTTTCTATTGATGATTTTTAGCACTTTAATTGGAGTTGGTATTTTTTTTTGCGGGGGTTTTGCAACTATCGGTGCTTTGATAGAAAATCGCGCTTAAACAATTTAACTACCTTTTTCTAAGCCCCGCTTTTAGGAGTTTGTGGAGGATATGGGTGGTGTTATTTGCGTTATACTATAATTTTAAAAAGAAGAAATCAAACAAGCAATGAGATGTATGTAGTCCAGTTTTATATACAGTATACCGTATATAAAACCGTAATTATAATAAAAAGCGGAGTACATATTAAAGAATCCTGCTAAATGACCTTGAAATACTTTTTATGCATATGTATTCTACATAAGTATGAAAAAGTTCAAAGCCAAACGAACGTAGTAGAATGTCAAGTCATGATTTTGTACCAAATTCATCTGTAAACATAGGACAACATTAGTTGCGGAAAGATTTTTTACTACATATCATAATTTAGTCTGGAATACTTCAAAGCCAGCTGAACAAGGACATGTAGATAGTAAAGATCATTACCAACTCGAATTGTCTTAAGGGCAAAATTAGTCCCTTTTGATCTTTGCTTATTACTGAATGGAATTGTACTTCATATTATGTACATAGTTTAAATATGCAGTTTACGTCCTCGATTCCTGCAAGTGCTATTATAAAATTTATTATTATCTCCCAAGAAATTGCATGAAGAGCAAAGTGCGTACATACTCGTGTGTAATATCCAGTATGACCTCAGAACGGCCGGCCGGCTGCTCATTCATTTCATCGTACAGAGAGATAAATGTTTACGTATTTTAAAACGAGTTATGATACAATCTTCGCCAAAAAACTCACCCAGTCAAACGAGCTCAAAATCGCCGACAGAGAAGACGCCAAATTTTCGATTACAACACTATCGAGAAAGATATGAGGCGTATTTTTTAAAAATGGACCATGTTCAATTCCAAAAAAAAAACAAAGAGTCAAGCTGCTTACGGCCATGTATGTACATATGTACATACATACTTTCCCGATATTATCATCTATAGAATGACGATTGACGAAGATCTATTGTATTTTTTTTAAATCATTAAAATAAAGCAATGGCTATTTTGGCGCAAAGATGAATTGAATTTTTTTTTTGTTTTGACTGCACCAGGTTCTATACTTTTCATACTTTAATTGAAGTGCTATAACTAAAACGCAGGAGTTGTTCGCACTATCGTTTAGAAAGAGTTGGGGGAAACCGGCCCATTAATATTGCCCACCATTGATGGACATCCATGTTTGTCCGTGTTTGTCCTTACATTGAAATAAGGGCGAGAAAATCTTCTTTTACCTCACATTCCTTTGTACAGTAGCGTACAAATAAAGAAAATGGTGCAGTTGACGACATATAAGTTGTGAAATCACATGCCAAAGTATTTGCAGTTTTGAAGATCCGAAATTAAGTTTTGAAACATATTTTTTGAAATTACTTCAGAACGTCGACAGCAAGCTGAATCGGAAAGTTGAAGTTTATTAATTTCGGCCATAATTTGATTTTCGTTTGAAAAAATGCTGAATAAAGTTGAACATGCAGTGGATTATTTGATTAATTCTGCATCAGTGAATGGTTTCATTTTTTTGCAATCAAATACGATATTTCGTATGATGCTTTGGTAACCGTTGTATTTTGTTCGATAGCTCTTGTCATCGAACCCTGTTGACTTCGAATGCTATTTTTTAAATGAGTAATTTTTTCAAGCCTTATATTTGAATTTAGCGGAAAGTTTTTCGAAAAATTTCGAATTCTTTCGCATTTGTCTGTTTGATAAGTTGCAAGGGCCACAGCTTTTCGGGTAAGGGGCCACACGTGGCCCGCGGGCCGCTGGTTGAGTACCGCTGGTCTAGGGGATAGTGCGAACAACTCCCGCGCTCTAGTTATAAGTTTAACATTATACTAATTTTAAAAAATGTTAAAAAAAAAAAGCCCATAGAAGTTTGGGTGTTGTGGGGAAACAAGTTGAAACACTAAACTTAATATAACTCTATCTATCGACATTACTTGTGGAATGAAATCGAACTACATACATATGTATGTATGTTCTTTCATAGTGAAGAAAATAGGTTTAATACTTAAAGTCCTTACGAACAAAACTCCTGACAATAATTTAATAAAAATTATTTCGTACGAAACGAAAAAATGCAAACCTTGTACTTTTTCTAAAAACGACAAGTCCACCTAGTCCACTTTCAAAAAGTGCGGCTCATATATACATATGTAGGTATGTACACGAAAAGTGCTCACTATTATGCTATTATTGTTGTTGAATTTCGAGATTCGTCCTTTGCGACAGCCTTGGGTGACGCAGACGTGGCGTGCAGATTCTGCATTTATTTATGTGCATATTGTTTGCCTATCAATTCTCACGACCGGCATTAGATCATCATCATCTTTTGTGTATACATACATATGTGCAATGTAGGTATGTTGTCTGTGGTTGCTACTAGCTATTTCTATAGACCCGTGGTGACATCATAGCGAAATGCACAAAACTTGCGTGGGTTTTAATCAGGATTGTGATTTTTTTTTTCGCTCGGACTATAATGTTCTGCTATCTGTTGTTCGTTCTGCATTCAGAAATCATTGTCATTGACAATCTCGTCGGACGTATTGTAGTGTGTGTGGTTTGGAGTGTGAGAGCGCGCAAAAATCTGGTGAATAATGTAGACTTGGCATCGATCGCCTTTCTCTCAATAATAAATGCGTTACAACGTGAATACTGTATGCACGTGTATAATACATGTGTGCGACGAAAAAATATCAATTAACAATCGCACGTTATGTCGCTTTTCCCCATTAAAAAAATCATCTTTCGTAACGCTCCTCATTAGCGAGGAGCTTAATGCGTACACCGGGAAACTCGGATTAATTGGTGTCAGCATCGGGATAAATTGCATTTGTTTGAAATGTTTTGTTTTGCATAATTGGTTTCGTTACATTTATCTTTTGTGAAACTAATCGACTATGATGAATATAATAGTGTTCGTGTCGAGTGATGTATTGAATTTAATTGACCAAAGGTGATACGGTGCTGAAGCAAAGACCTTGGATAGGTCAACGAAGAACTGCGTATATGTATGTATGTGTACAATGTACACATGTAGGTACCTACAATACCCACTTATTGTAAATTTAATATGTCTAAAAGAAAATTTTGCTCTTGCTATGTGTATCTTTTACATTTCTCATGAGTCTCTCTCTACCTCGAGTGTATGTTTTTTCCTTTGAGTTGAATTATATTAATGCTAAAATGTTACTTTACTATTTTTTTTACATCTCGAAAAAGGCAACTCCTATCGATCAAGAGATTCTCCTCGGACAAATACGTACTCCGCCAAGTGTAGTAAAACTTTCAAAATTTAATCTCCTGAAAGCTTTCATAATCGCATTCATCTTGTATATTAAACTTTACAATTTTACTTTTTATTATCCATCTACATACATATGATAAATTTTTTTTTTTTTAATGTTTGATAAAAGTTTCAGTATCTGTTTCTTTTAACCGCCTGTGTTCAAAAGAGGAACTAATTAGAACAAAATTATTATGCATTTTGGGCATATGCAATTTATCACATTGCCGAAACCAGTTAAACTGAGCTCGGAGTCTCCCAAAGTTTACCTGTAAGACTTAGCATCACATTTTCTGCAAATCTATACAACCAAATGCCATTATATTGCACAGAGGAAAGGTTGCTTATTTGCTGTTTCTAGAGATTAGCTAGAATTTGTCTGCGTCCTAATACAAAATTGACAATATATTACATGTATGTAGATCATCACGATTAAATTGAAGCGATCTTAACTGCATACGCTATATGTAATTAAAAATAAACAGACTAGTAATATACATATATTACGTAGTTGAATGAAATTGATATATGCACATATGTATGTGTGTATTTAAAAGTTTAACACATTCACTATACATATTCGTATATAATCATTGTCACTGTGTTATTGTCCTATTTCGTTTGACAGCTTAGTTTAAGTACTTGGCACAATCCTCATCATTTGCAAGTCATCCTTTCACAACACACACGCATAATGCGCACACGCGCAATTTGATGGTCAAAGCTAGGCGATAGCTCAGTGGCTAGAGCGTTGGTCTCTTGAGCAAAGATTCGAGGCTCGATTCCCGTATGTCGAAAGGTATTCTCGACAGTTTTCAACCGTAAACATCGTCATTGGCAAGATCGGGATAATAATAAAATCCAGATTGGCCGTTTTTTGTTAGAATTCGCCAATTTATATAACTTAGTTTGAGAGAGTTCAAAAAAACTTGGCGAAACCCAAACAATTCCTTCCTACCTACCAAGTCTTAGTCCGTTCCTTATCTTACTTCCTCCCTTCCAGAATGCAATGGTTCCACCACTGGAGAGTATCTTTCCATAGTTACTTCGCTACGACAAACGGTAAAATGTTTGTCGAATAGTAAAGTGGTAACGCTTGATACCAAGTAAGCCACATTTGGAAGAAGACTCTACAAGAGAATACAATTAATTACCGCATCGTGCGATTGTTTTCGGGGTAAAATATTTTAGACATTTTAACTTTGTGGGAAGACTGCGGCTCGTAACAAAAGTGAAATTATGACATAATGTCCGCTTTTGCATTTCGTTATTGTTTATTTTCGGTGTTGATTCATGCCATGGGATGGGTATACCTACTGCTGCGGTTAATTTACTCCTGGAAAAGCATTTGCTAAAAGGGTGTGTGCTTAGGGTGTGTCTTTGCGGACATTTTCCGTCGTTTTTTTTTTGCACCCCGTTTTTTCCACTGCCACTCGTATACTGTTCAAATTTGTTTGTCGCATTAGAGGCTAACCTTTTAAAACAACACTCGATCGATCAGTTCACACACACAGCTAGTTTGTAATCTGATGTAGTTTTGCAAAAAAACCAAAGGAAACAGCGCTACGGTGGAAATAACCTCGTCCACGTAGTTGACTTTTCGCATAATAGAGCCCAATTTACACGGTTTTCTCTCGTGTCAAAAAAAAAAATCGCTATATCATCTGCGCGTTTGTTACATTTTTCAAATTTCAAATTTATTATTATATAGGAGTAATTCCACGCGAAGGCGACGGTTTTACGTAAAAACAGAGAATTTTGTTTTTCATTAAAATCACCGTATTATTTTTATTTAAATATAGCGAAAGAGTTCTATTTTCAAATGGTGACGATTTCTTTTTCGATTAGTAACAGTAGGTACTTTCAGTCTTTTTGAAAAGTTGTTTTTTAGGGAATTTTCGTAAAAGTTGCGTGTATGATGAAAATATTCTGCAATTACTTTGAACATAAGGAGTTTTTTTTTTTTTTTTGATATATTTTAATCACCCCGAGATGATTCTGTGTTGAACTATTAAAATGGCCTAAGTTTTGTGATTTGGAAGATGTTTGTGATTGAAATGCTTGATTTCTTCAGTCAAGTTTTTGTTTTCTTAAATTTCGTTCCTTCAAAACGATTATTACTGTAGAGATATTAGAAGTGTTTTTGATTGTAATAAAAGTTATCCACTGTAGTTAGTAGTAAAATTTTTTAAATTTTATGTGGATTTGCCCATAGATAAGGAGGGTTGGTTGTTCGTCTGTTGATCGCGTGTTAAAGTCGTATTTAGTGTATTCAAAATATTTATTTGATTTGGGTGTGTTGTGTGTGTTGTGTTTAGGTTTGTCTATACATATAATTTTATGTTTTCATTTTAATAGTTTTTTATTACATTTACAGTTTTGTTTGTATGTGTGTCACGCGCGCGATAATTCATTACGCATTTTTTATAACGAACAGGAAAGGAAGTGTTTATTGATGCTACTGTGAATATTAACTATATCACATACTGCGCACCATCTCAGTTTGACTTTTTTTCCAAATTAGAATTCTAACTATTTATATTTTCATGTTATCTATAGTTCTTATACTTATAATCGAACCAATTAGAACAGAGTAAAATGGCCAGTAACCATAAATTCTTAGAAGCGGGGCTTAAAAAAGTGTAGAGATTGCTTACGATCTCTACTCTTTTCTATTATAACACAGATGGTTGAAATTTGTTAGACCTACATATTTGCCAAATAGTGCTAAAAATTATCAAGTCTTTTTTTAAGCCATACCTATGGGAATTTATTTTTACTGGCTTATGTACTCTGTATGTATTAGGATATAGTTTTATTGAAAAATAAAATGCGATCTTCGGCATATATTCAAATAGGAAAAACTGCCACTTCCGGTAGTCAGATGTTGACTAAAATCACAATATCTCTTACAGCTAACGTGAAAACTATAGATATGAAATTTCGACTTGATCGCCGGTGCAGTTTATGAAATATTCTGTGGTAAACTTTTCGACAAAAAAAAACCCCCCTACTTCCGGTTGACTGGTTTCAATGATTTAATTTTTTGTAACTAGCAATTTTTCTCAGGAGTATAACATTACAATATTGTGACGATACTACATATTTAAAAGGCCGAAAAAAATAAAAAACAACAAATCCTTCAAGATTAAACTGCCATTTCTGCAAGAGGGATTTTGACCAAAATCACAGTATCTCTTACGGCTAGCGTGAAAACTATAGATATGAAATTTCGACAAAATCGCCGCTGCCGTTTTGGAAATATTCTGTGTTAAACTTTTCGTCAAAAAAAAAAAACCTACTTCGGTTGACTGATTTTAATGATTTATTTTTTCAAAACTAGCAATTTCTGCCAGGAGTACAACATTACCATATTGTGACGATAGTACATATTTAAAAGGCCGAAAAAAAAAAAAAAAACAACAAATCGTTCAAGAGTAAACTGCCATTTCTGCAGAAGGGATTTTGACCAAAATCACAGTATCTCTTACGGCTTACGTGAAAACTATAGATATGAAATTTCGACAAAATCGCCGGTGCCGTTTCGGAAATATGATTTTTTACAGAATTTTTGAATTTTCTGCACGAAAAAACCCTACTTCCGGTTGACTGATGTTGACCAAATTCTTTATGGCTCTTACACCTTGCGTGAAAATAATAGATATGAAATTTCAGTTTGATAGACTTGATAGTTTCGGAGAAAACACACAGACATACACACACACACATAGTACACAGACATACAGACATTTTCCAGAAATCATGAAAACGTGATCAGGGGATGATACTTGATCCAAATCCGTCAAAATCTCGATGTCGAATTTTCGCACGATCACAATACTTTATCCGATTAGGATAAAGTAATAATACAAAGCTTGGAGCAAGAATATATTGTGAATTTCGACTGAGGAGTTTAGCAACTAGTTAAGAATGGGATACAAAAGTTCATTGCTACGCGGTTTAAGTGCGGAAATAGGTGTAGGCTGCTTCCTCTTAGATCTTATGCTTACGTTTTGATGCAAAGATAATGCCTGCATACAATTATGTCGCTTGTTTCTAGAAGGGCTAATGTGCAATTTGGGACGAATTGAATTATAGTGTAATTACAGAGTTAATGACTTTTTGAATGATTTTTTAAATCTTCATATCTCGAACTAGATATTTTGACTACAAACTTTTTAGAATAAAACTGGAGATTTTTGTTGTTATTTGTGTAAATTTTTATATTTTCAAATTAAACTAACGAAAACATTTTTGTTTTCAAGCCAACTGGAAGTGAAGTATTGGTATGTATCTGTATAATAAATGTTTTGTTTGAAGTGAAAGTCAATTTTTCATTTTTTATATATGTAATTTTTTTTTTTTTTATTTTATATGTACATACATATGTATGTATCAAAAATATGCTCATCATTAATGTGTTTTTTTTTTTAAATTTTAATTACAGCAATTCACAAATGCCGGAAATAACGATTTACCTGAGCTGGTGGGAACGGCATCGGTTCAAATTGGCAACGCCTCATCCCCGATCGATACTGGAATCGTCAACCCGATAGCCGATCGCGAATTTACAATCTTCGGACCATTGGCACCAGACGGTTATTCCAGGGCGCAGCTCGGTAACATCGCGGAGAGTCCCGAATTTCCCCGTGCCGTACACCAGGCGTTCTACAACCCGCCCGATGTTGAAAACAACAATCCACCATTCGAAAATAACAACGGGCCCATATCTCCGCAGGAGCTGGAGAACATTGTCAACAACAATGCCGAAAATTATATAGTCAGCGAATATGAGAATAGGAATTTGAACGATGTAGTTACCAGTGAGAATGTTATCGTAGAGGAGCCTCAAAATTCTCGCGTGATTCCGACAATCAATCAAGACCCACCGCCCCGCGATCTTAGCGATGAGTTGAAATTTGCAAGATTTGAAAATCATAAGGATTGGTTTGGTTCGTACTAAATCTGCTATTAATTGGGCAGCTCACTATATTAATGGATTAAGTCCATAAAATTGATACTAAGATATTAAGTCATCAACTTAAAAACTCTTTTACTGGTAGTACTAAAACTCAAAACTTGTACCACTATTTGTGGTTATCTTTAAAGTTAGACTTCTGTTATTGACCCACAATGTGTAGATATGTGCTTTAACTACTAGTTCGGAAAGAAAAGTAATTTTTCAAAATTGTGACTTGATCCATTAGTATAGTGAACCCTTCCCCCTTGCCGCCATTAATTATTATTATTTTTAATATATAAAATATTGATTTTTAATTTGTCTATTGTAGAAAACGCCGATCGAGAATTTCCGCGGAATCAATTGCAATATTTACGGGAAATCGGGCGGGGTTGGTTCGGTCGTGTATGTAAAATTTTTTTGTTCTCTATATATGTATGTATCTGTTTGTGTATTGACTGTGCATTTTCATTTTAGATCGTGGAAGCGGAAGCGCACAACTTCAAGTTGCAAAAAGTCGGGGCGAACGACAGTTGTAGCGTCCAAGAAATCACAAAAGTGGCTGTGAAAATATTAGACGAGAATGTTTCTTTTAGTAAAAAGTGTAACTTTTTAGATGAGTGTAAGTTGTATAGAGATGCGAACCATGAAAACGTTTTGAAATTGCTGGCTACGAGTCTGTGTCAAGATCCGTGGCTTATTCTATTCGAATATTGCGCTCTGGTTGGTGTACTGTATTTTTTATAATAATATAATGAAAAAGAACGTGTAATGAATAGCTGTTTAAAATTTTAGGGAGACTTGAAAACTTACCTGCAGTCGAACGTATCAAACAAAGCAACTTTAACTAGTCAACAAATTCCATTAAAATTTCAGTACGAGATTGCATCGGCTGTATCTTATTTGCATTCTGTGAATGTAATTCATCCGTAAGTCAAATGTTTTTAAAATGTTCTCGATTCTATTTTATTTTATTGTTATTACATCTTATATGTGTTATAAACTTTTTCAGCGATATCGCTTGCCATAGTTGTATGGTGATGGAAGGGCCCACTGCTAAATTAGGCGATTATGGTGGATCCAATAGTTTACATCCATCAGATTTTTACAGTTTAACCAGTGACAAATTTATACCACTACGATGGCTAGCACCTGAGTGTGTACAACAAACGGTATTATTTTATTGTTATTCTTCATACATACCTTAGATTTTTTTAAAATACATATGATATTAACGCTTTTTTCAATTAATTTTGATTAGATTACAAAAGAAGGAAACGTCTGGTCTTTTGGTGTTTTCCTTTGGGAATCGAGCGTGTGGGGAGCATTGCCGTATGAACTTTTAAGCAACGAGCAAGTAATATCAAAAGTATTGTGCCAAAATGGAATAAGACTTCAACAACCGCCTCTTGTTCCCGACTATTTTTCTTATATGTTTGTATTTAAAATCATATTGTTTATGAACTATAAATGTAATCAAAATAATAACGTATTTCTTTTTTTAGTTTCCAAGTTATGCAATCGTGTTGGCAGTATAATCCCACAGACAGAATAACATCAGAGCACGCATTCTCGTTGTTACAATATATCTATTCCAATTATTTTGATCAATATGAAAACCGAGATGATATTGAAAAGTCTCTGGATGATTTTGATGCCAGATGGCAGGGTATGAAACCGAACACCATTCCAAAACTAGACAACGGACAGCTGCTTGCTGCCATAGAACAATCGGAGGTCACCAAAAGCGTGTTGAATTTACCGGAATGCTCATACGGTGACTCGGGAATAAGTAACAAGTACGATACTGAATCTATATCCACGGTGGAATTGAATGGTTCGACGGAAGCGCTCATAGACAGTTACGCAGAGAAACTCAAATCTGACAGTCTAACGAATCTACATGGCTCGCTTGAATCTGTATGTGATAAAAATATCGTTGAAATCGACCGTTGTGTTGAGAGTGATCGTTTGCTAAATACCGATACGCTAGGAAAGAATACGTCTGATGTTATAAATCCGTATAACTGCGAAGTTGCACCATGGCTCCAAGATCTGCCTGTAAATTCTCAAGAGGACATGTCATACATAAAGACCGTTAGTGATGTAATTAGTGATTTGGATAACATGCTGAGCTCAGAGAAGACTTCTAGTTCGGAGTCGAGCCACCAGACGAGTCCGTCGCGGGACGTGTCTAATAATACGGTGTCGTGTGATAAGGATGCGCTGTGCCCTTCTTACAATGATATAATAGAATATTCCGATAGTAGTGTGAATAATCAAACTTCTAATTTAATGCATATTAATAATAGTAAATCTGCGTTTAATGCTTCCAAAAACACCAATATGTTAAATCAAGTTAACTCTCCACAAAAAGTACCTGAATCAAGTGATATACAAAGCACCATTAAACAGGATTTTTATCCTACTCTCGACTTTAGGTTAGCGAAATTAGAGAATACTTATGATGAGACTAGCGAGGTTCATCCTATTTTTCAAACGAAATATATGAACACCGGCCAAGACTATGATTCTTTGCAAGATTCTAGTTATTTACCCACCGATTCAATGAACGCTAAGGCGGACGACCTCAACGATTCACAATTAATCAGACAGAGCAGTTCCGGCTCAGAAACCGAAGATGAAATATGGAAGAAGAGGATTGAAATGGGTGCGTTGACCGAAAAAATAAAACTTAAATCTAAATCTGTTACCGATTTTATGGTTTTAACGCATATCGACATGGATTTTACGGATTTAGACAGCGAAGACACGTCTTTCACTTCCGATGGTAGATATTCAATCGTATCATGCGATAAATTGAAGAAGAATTTCCCGCCAAAAGATTCAAGTTTGCCCATTGTCGAGTATTTGTCGTTTCCGAAGAATTATCCATTCTCGACTTTGAGTCCAAGCGAAATAATATCGAAACCGACGATTGATATTTGCAAATTGAAGAAGAATTTGTTGAGTGCCACACTGCGGAATCTCAGACCTACGAAAAGTCTCGATGATCTGGTGTCAATACAGCATAAGAATATTTCCATGGAAGATTTGTTACTCTTTAAAAATAATATAGATCATTTTTTATGTGACAAAACGGTCGTCAATGACGATGAAAATGGTCAGAATTTGTCAAGCGATACTTTAGAAACGACAAAGTATTTAAATATAGATGATTTATATCTGACGATTACGCCGTCAATGTACGATAAAAATGTGAAAAAATCTACAGTTACCTTTGACTTATACGATAGTCAAAGTCCACGTGGAACTTTCGTAGATTTTGTCAAGCAAAGTAGTGAAGTTGCAAAAAGTTCACCGATTGCAGATAAAGTACCTATTTTTGAGTCGTTAAATCCAATGCAACAAGTTTCAAACGTCAACCAGATTTCAACTGTTATTGAATCTTCTGACATGAATGTAGAAAATTCATCCAAAGAACTTGCAACGAATGTTGACAGTTTAAAAACTGATAAAAAAATCAATGCACTACCAAATATTGAAAGGGACTCGACATCAGTTAAGCCGATATCAGGCGAAAAGTATACGATAAGTAAATTAGAACAAATATCCGTCGATGAGAAAATATTGAAAGAGAAAAGTGAACAACTCAATAATAAGCAAGTAGATGAGGCATCGACTAATGTGGTTTTGGGACCGTTCCACGATTGCACACTCGATTTGTATACTGGTATTAAGACTGATTTTAAAGATAGCGGACGATTGCCAGAGGATGAGACTTTAATGTTCTCGTCTAATTTTAACGACGTTCCTATGAAAGATGAAAACAAAAGTGGTAATATTTCTAACATGCATAATAATATTAGCTCGTCGTACTTCTTCAATCGTTCTTCTGTTCCATTGAGTTCCGAGTCCGAGCCTATAGATTATTCAATAGATACTTGGGACCGTTTCCTCGGTTCGAGTTTTGAAAGCAATTCTCAGAATTTTGACAGCATATTCCCCGATCCGCCAGAAGAGAGTTCATCATTTGATTTTCCTGACCCGCCCGAAGCAATAAATGAACAATTCGGAGCCGAAGAATCCGTTGAACGTAACGATGGAAATATTGATATTTTAAATATTGCAACAAATAATCAACCTCTCAATATATTATTGCAAAACGATTTGAACAATCTTACATCAAAGTTGGCTATAGCTGAGAATGAAAATAATTTAAATATTGAGAATTCGAATCCGTTGCTTTCTGAAGAAGTCGAAGATGACATCTACGATGATGATGTTGATCATTTAGAAAATGACATCAATGAAGATCCTAGTAACAGTAACGATGCCGGTTTGTTGAACGCTATTGCACCGACCGATAATAATCTCATAAGTCCTATGGAAAATTGTAACGGTTCTGATCGTGTACCTCACGGTTGGTTTTTACATATTAAATCAAAGGATGCTGATAAGATGATAGCAGATGAGCAAAATTTAAGATCGTTCGACGATGATGATTCAAGTGAAATGTTGGAATCACTGGAGGATACTAAGGTTTCTGTTGTTGATCGCTTGATAGATCCAGAAAGTGTTAAAGCTTTGAGGAATGAATTGGAATTGAAATTACCATTGGCGCAGGTGAGATTCATTTATTTATTGTTATTTCGGATTATTCTTGTTTATTGTATTTATATAAAAGGATTTGTTTAATTTTCTTCAGAAAATGGCCCAAGAAAGTATCAACAATGAAAAGCCTTGGAACGAAGACAATACTAAAGAAATATCGTCTCATCCTGGCGACCATAATACTACAAAAACCGTAACCGAAAATCGCACAGAAAGTTTCAATCCGACCCATCAAAGATCGTCGGAATACAATTGCAGTAAAAACATCTTCACCGAGCAGGATATACCGAAGCCGAACGATTCTCAAATACCGAGGAACGAAGTTCTCATACATTATAATATATACGGGGTAATTCCGTTGAGTCCCATACAAGAAGAGAGTTGGTCAGAATTCTCAGATTTGATTAAAGGTTAATATTAAATTATTTTTACAAACAAATATGTATTCGTACAAAGTAAAAATAAAATAATTTTGATTTATTTTCAGTCGGTGAATTTGAAAAATCTGATACATCGAATAGTCTATCTCTCGGGCAATTGAATAGTGTTATACCGACCGATCTTCCTCTTGATAAAGATTCTGCTGTAGAAAAAGAAAATCAAAAGAAAAGTGATGAAGTTCATAAGGCGTGGTCCGATGATGATACTAATGATGATTCTCACGGTTCAAATCAAACTTTTGTCGCTCTGGATGGTTTTGATTTCTGTCACCCTGAAAAAAGGTAACATTTTTATTTTCTTTGCACACTTTTTTTATTTACATTATTACAATTTTATCTTTTATTTTATATAGAAAAAGTATCAGCATTGACAGTCTTAACTGTATTGAAGATCAAATTGAGTTAGATGGCGAACCGGTAACTATTACCAGACCGAAGGACATGAATATCAATGAAGCTCCGGTTCACGATGCTCAAATTTCAGAACTATTATCACCGTTTTACGAAGATCATTCAACTACGAAATCCACAGAAGAAATATCGCAAAATCTCGACAACCTATTGGAAAATATTACAAAAACTTTAGAGAATGCGTCTAAAGTGGTTTCTGTCAGTTCCGAATGTGTCATGTCTCCTGAGGGAGAAATTGAAGTTAACGAACCATCTCAAAATGATTCTATTGGCAGTGTAGAAACTGATTCAGCGTCACGCACTTACGTCGTCGAGAGTAAGAATGAGGTTAACGACGTAACATATGTTTGTCCTGCCAAAGTCATCAACGTGCCCGACGATATTTCCAACGTTTCTAAAATTTCCCAACCATCATTTGTATCAGATACGTCGAACATGTCGGAAAGTCAACTTAAACCTTCGGAAAGATCTTCGCAAATACTTCATACAAAAACAGCCAGTATGGATTCGTGGTGCTCCAACGATACACTGTTCAACGTCGAAGAGAATTTCGACGATATATGTTCATTGAACGACTTTGCTGAAAGCACTATTGATAAATTGACAGAGAGAGAATGTCGATCTGTAACTCCTACGAATACCGATAATCCGTTGTTTTATGATACAAATATTATAGACATGAAAGATGAGAGTTTTTCATGTCGTCCGTCATTTTCTTTAGAAGGCGAATACTTACCGCATCCGCCTATGGAAATGGTTATGAATTATCCGGCAAATGTAACTCCTATAAACGATTCTAATAATCAACCTTTAAGTTTATCATGTGTTGATAATAATGTCAGTCTGAACGAATCTCCCGTCAAGTTTCCGAGTCCAAAAATGAATTCCATGTCGGATAACGGCTCGTATTTGCTGCCGAATTCTTCTGACAGTAATGGAACATCATTTTCTGAAAAATCCGGCGTCGAACTCATCAGCGTAATATTGAAAGATTCGCTAATAAAATCTCAACATTCTGATGATGCTAAGGAAAATATACTTGATTTGCCTACTGTAAACGAAACTGAAATGTTATCTCCGAAAGTTATTTCGGAAACTTATGAAGGTTGTTCGATGGGCGTAGTAACTTCGACACCGTTAAATGATTTCAACTTACAAGGAAGATCAAACATGTCGCAAGATTCGATTGATTCAGCTCAAATTCTCATTGATGCACAGTTTGAATTTTTAGATAATATCGACGAAGAGGTCAATCAAGTTGAAGAAACTGTGAAACCAACATTGTCCGATGATATTTCATTGACGTCGAAGGTGTTGGAAGAATCGCCGATATTAAATTTTGTGAGCATCGATCAAGGATCGAACAATTACAAAAACATATGCAACATCACTGATAAGTTTATTGAAATGGAACGATACTTTCCGTGTGACGATTTGAATCGCACTAAAGTCGATCATCTGAGCGATGAACTCAACTCGTTGACGATTTCAATCAACGCCTCCAAACTGGGAGAAATTAACGAGATCAATCAATCGATGAAGGAACCGATTCCACTCGACGCTAATACTCCAGACAGCGCTCCGGCTTCGATCTCGTACAGCGACTTTCTACAATCGGTCGAGGAAAAAGATCAGGATTTGACCGCGTTTGAAAATCAATCAATCGATGATGTCAAAGACGTGTCAAGTAAAAACTACGGAGAATACGATTCGGCTTTGATGGATTACATCGGACAATCTGGATTGAATATGAGCTCGATCGAAGATACAACTCCGTTGTTTAGTTATAACAATGTAAAATTACCATCTTTCGACTATTCGAATGTGACTAATTTAGGACAAGTCAATACTAGTAGTAACGATTCCAACTTATTCACGAATAGTCTCAGTTGTATTCACTTTTCTGGTTGGTTTAAATACTTCGCATAAATTATTTATTAATGTAATCAGTGGTATTCAATATATTCGTTCGAATTTTAGGACCAATCAATGAGTCGTCTTCGGATGATTACTTTTCTAGACATCTTAAAGATGCTAGTGATTTAAATACAATTCCACCGGAATGTTTGAAAGATTGGGACAGCGGTAGTGAGGAATCGAATGGAAACTCGTCGTCGAGTGGAGAATTTACATGGAAGGTTTGATACTCCACTTATTTCATAAATTCATAAATAAATTACAAATATACATATAAGTATAGCTATAAAATAATTATATACGCTTTCTGTGATAACACATGTCATTTTAAATTTTATTGAAATATCATTTCAACTAAATATATCTATGTATCTTTGTATATAATACATAAAATATAATAAATAAATTATATGTCTTGCATTATTATGTTTGCTTGCTTTTTGTTGTGTTTTTATTTGTCTAATATGCTTTCTTTGGTTGTGGGTTGCCGTTAAATCATTATAGAAAGGCGATACTGAAGAGTCGATAGTTTTATCAGCTTCTTTGTGCACGTCGGCAAATCTGGCAAGTACTTTATCTTTGTATTGGTTTAAATGTCTAAATATATCATGCGTCATTGTTTTTCCGACAAATTTTTTTTCATTAATCAACCAAATTAAATTCAACTATAAATTACAAAATTTAAAATATTGAAATAACCTTTCTCGTTATTGTGTCATACACAGCTTTTCATTAAAATTGCATGATTGTTTTCATTCTAAAATATGTATTATATAAATTATACATCTATAGGTATATTGTGAATGTCTATGAGTGGGATGTATTTTAGTCAATAAAATAATTGAATCCTATGATTTCAGCAAAAGAATGTCGAACCATTCCCTATGAGCTGCGACTACGATACCATACCTGAAGAAATATTATCAGGTAGTGATGAATCGGCCGATGCTTCGGCCGACGAAGAGGAAGTAGAATTTATTCCTTCCAGTTGGGATTATTTAGCCATTCCGTCGAAAAGTGCTCTCAAAAGTCCTGATTCTAATCAAAGTGTGAGTAGTTAACCATTGCTAATATAAACCGTCAGTTGTCTACCTATCCTAGTGTTTTACATCTGAATAGTTTGCATGCATCTCAGACTTTCATATCCCCAATGAATTGGGTGTGTACGATCGTTTTTGTGTCTTTGATTTATCTAGATGACATTGTATGTGTGTATATATAAACTGAGGTGTATATTCATAGTCCTAGAATTAAGATAGTGTATAAAAAAAAGTGTTCTTTGCATGGTTTATTAGTTACATAGTTATTATTTATATTTGTTGGATGCAGATGAAAAATATTGTAATTAATTTATATGTACTAGTTTTAACGAATGGAAAGCTTAATATTGTATCAAGTTATGTAACGTAAAAAAGGGTTTATTTATGTGCCTATGATTCCTATGAAACGTTTTGTAATACGAGTAGTGTTGTTATGGATTGAGAATTATATTGAATAAAACATAAATCTTTATTATTGTGTAGTTGGTCTTTTTTTTAAATGTTTGGTTAACCGTTGACGTGCTTTCCATTTATGTCATGACGCTGCTGCATTGTAGGAAGAGGAATCGTCTAATAGTGTGAGTTTTAAACTTACAATCTTGCTTCAGTATTTTGGTGTCTCAGTCTCTGTATTTAATTGCACGATTTAGGTTTTGTCTGTGTCCATATATGTATAGTTATTTTATTTATTTAGAAATTCTAAATTTATAAGAGATAGATTGTAAAGATCATACGCAGATCTTGTCCAATAAGTTTCCAATCCGTTTTAGTTACATTTGTGATCATATTTTTTTGTCACTTTCCATACAATCGCTTCTATTTTACTGATCAAAACAATAGATTTTATTTTATTTTCTCTACAAAATACATATTTAAATTGTTTTGTATTAAAGTATAATTTTAATTTTATACAGGAGGCCCGAAAGAAAGTCGCATTCAAGAAGCAAAAATACCATTGCGTCTATGAATATCCTCGTGAAGTTGTAGAATGTGAGATTGATTCTCCTCATCTAGCTGGATGTTCTTCATACACCGGTAATTAATTATAAATAATGTTTTTTATTGTAAATTTAACATTATTTAATATTATTGGAATATTTTTACAGATTGGCAAACGTATTGTAGTAACGAGTCTGATCCACAATACGATAAATTTATTGAATCGTGTTCTAATGACCTTGATTTGACGTGTCCAATGCCATCAGGTAAGATACTCTTTGTAGTTTATTAATTTTTGCATACATACATTTGTAATTGTTCATAATGAATTATTGTTTTCAGATGTATCAGTACGCGATGATGACTTTTACATTTCATCTTCGACCGCACCATTCGAATCATACAGCTTTTTGAATTCATCCAGTCAATTTTTCCCCGGCCAGCATTTATCTCTACTGAACAACAACGCAGAGTTTGACGAAATCGACACACCTTTACCGCCTCTACCGCCTGAATTATTAGAATACAATGCCGAAGAGTATACAGATGATATGTCCAATATGATATCGAACATTTTGGCAAACAGTCAATCGTCGCACGATTTTATAACGCCCGATTCGGGAACTGAAGATGTCACACCGGGATCGATGATTGATTACGCGTTTCAAGACGTCGCAACGAAACCAGTCATTGAAGAATTGAAGGCTGTAGGTGATGTCGAAGTTGAAGTGGTCAAAACCGACGGTTCATTGCCGTCCAATTTGTCCGATCAAGAACTAAGTTTAAATTTAAGTAATAAGATTCGTTCACTTACGAACTGTAGCACGCTTCAACTCAACAACGATAAAACCTCTCCTTCGGGATCATTAACGCCTAGTACACCGTCACCCTCTGCAATCGGAAGCAGCAGTCAAAGCTCAGGATCGACATCTCCGATGCAATTGCCTTCGTCTGTTTTGGGTGGATTACGTCACACGAGAGATAAACTCAAATTGGATTTGCCACCAAGTCCGCTCGCACGAAATTCACCAAACATGCTATTATCCGGAAAGAATAATGGTGAATTGAAGATTTTCGATTTTAAATTGGAATCTGACACTGAACCATCAGCTTCCAACGAATGTGAAAATAAAACGGCTAACGATAATGTTGTTTTAAATAATACGGAATCGTCGGATCATTCTAATAAGAATCGAGTATTTGATGATATTAAAAATGAGTTCAAAATTGGCTTAGAAAAATTCAAGCCGTACGAGTCGTTGGACTCTAACAGTCCTTTGTCCCCATTGGAAAAAATCAACATGTCGACTCATCAACAGGATCTCAACGATGCTAATAAGCAGGCTTCCTCCATCGATTCGCTTCATTCCGATCCGTCGATGTTGCACAAAGCCGTCGTGCCCATTAACATGGACGAAACATCGAAGAAGTCGCACCTGGAGCCGGTCAAAGGCGAGGGTACGTTGCTGGATAGCGGCGATGAGGATTCTGGGATCGGAAGCAGCGCTTACACCACGCTAGAGAGAAAAGTCGAACACATACAATCTGATAACGATTTTATCAGCGCATCTAGATAATCATTTTAAATATAAAAAAAAATTGTATATGCCATTAGAATGATGATCCTCGATGGTACAAAAGGGCAGCCTTATAATTTCGCTGAGCACACTCCATTAAAAGACTGAATATGAATTTTCATTAGTGTTTTTTTTTTGTTTTCTATGTAGTTTCTTTGTTTTTTTTTTTTTTTGTACTTTTTGACTATATTAGTTTAATATTTCATGGCCAAATTCTACAATCTCAAGCAAGGATTTTTGTGTAATAAGTAATAATAAGTATATCTAAATTATTGAACGTAGATGTTTGTGACATGATTATTATATTCAAAAAGTTCTATAAAACATTTGTCAATTAATATAGTTTAAAAAGCCAAGTTTTTACCCAAACTGCAATTGATAATTTCAAGCTTGATTGGTGATTTAAAATTTTCCTTCATAAAATAAACGATAAACTTCAATGCAAACACATTTAAACGAGAAGAGCTTGGTTTTTGACGAAATATAAGGGATAGGCGTAATGATAACAATTCATTATATAAATGTCTACTCATTTTTATATGTACGAGTAATTTAGAATTTTACTCTACATTTATATCTAATCTTAAAAATACTCCTGTAACTTTTTTTTTGTTTTAAATTTAATAGTAGTTCATCTACGAATACGTCGTCGTCTGATCTTATTGGTGTTTTGAATATTGAAATGAATTTTATCGTAGAGTTATAAAAAAATGAAATGTCAAAAAATCTAATAATAATAATCATAATGAATAATATTAATTAATAAATAATCCTTATTGAATAGTAAAATGCTGAAATTTTTCAAGCTTTTCGTTCTATTTTAAAAATAAATAAACTTTGCATATCCTCAAAATAAACATTACGCATGGATTTGATTAACCCGAAGGCATTTTATCGTTTTATTCTTACGCATTTAACGCAAACATTTTATATATAAAAATAAATAGAACAATTATTTTGTTTTATCCTTTTTTTTTTATATTGACAGTGAATCTAATTGTTTTTTTTTTTTTATATATATTAAGTACAATATTATAGATATATTAGAAATTTAGGTCTGGCTTTTTACAGTTTTGAACACCTGATACGTACCTAATATTTACTAATTTTAGAGATACGTTTTAATATTATGTAAATATTTTTTACTTTTCAAAATTTGATGTAATAATTCGTATATGACACTTTTTAAATGAATTTTTTTTATATCTTTCAATACATTCGTATTAAAATTTTCACTCATATTATATTTATATAGCTTGAGATTAAACTAAAAAAAAAAAAAAATTAATCATTATTTTACTAAACGGCCTACTAGGTGATTATTATTTTCGTTAACGAATCTCTACTTTTGATGTTATCAAATGGTTAAGTCTAATATTTCTTATCACTTTTCGATTTGAATCTCTCATTTTGGTGCTCAATAATGCGCCGTAATAGTAAAAGTATACTTTGTAATAAATAAAAAAAATGCCATTCGCTTGTATGTATATTATAATAATATAAATATTTTTATATTATTGATACCAGTTTGTTGAAATACTTGATTTGTTAATAACATTTTTAGTTTAGTTAGAATGGATTTAGAATACTCTTTGGAACATTTTAGGATGTATTTTTATCGTTTTATTATATTACTATTGGATAGATGAGATTTTTTTTTTTCAAAATTAATTAGTTTAATTTTTAAAAGCTGTGATAGTTCAAGAGAGCCTCAATAGCAATATTTATACAAAATATTTGTATTTCCAATAATTTTTTGATATTAGTAAAATATGATTTGTATTTAGAACTTTGCTAAATTTATTTACACACGTAACACAAATCTCATTCTCGTTATCCAATTTTAATTTTGTTTACGTGTATTTTCATTTATATACACAGACTGCATAAAGTGAATTAACGCATAATAAAAAAAAATCAAAACGAAATAAATACATATGTATGTAGTAGGATATTGTGTTTTAAATTTTGTAAATTCTAAAACAAATGTATTAACTTTTAATATTATTATCTACTATTCACGTATTATTAAAATTTATTTTGTTAAATATGATTGTATTTATTTAGTGAAAAATCTTTAAGTGTTGTAAAACTTGTACAGTATATTATTTCATCTCTACTTATAATTATTATCGATGGTATGTATGTGTTATGTGATGTAATATATATGATATAGTTTATAAAAATATTGAATACCAACGGCTGGATAGAGCCTGAATTTTCATTAAAGCTGTAGTTGGCACACAAATGATTTTTCATTATATACATAGGTTTATACATCAAACTCCTCAAAATCCAAGTATCCAACGAACAATACGAACATAATTCTTCTTCTGAAGGTGCTTCTTTATTATTTGACAAACAGTTTACTGTCAGTCATAGTGAAATAACTAGGGAAAGATACTCTCCAGTGGTTAAACCATTGACTACTGGAGGGAAGGAACATGGAGATGACCAATGATGATATTTAAGGTCGAAAACGGTCAAGAAAACTTTTCGACATACATATGTACTGGGATTGAACCACTGAGGTTCGTACAAGAGACTAAAGTTCAAACTACCTACTTATCGTCTGACGAAGATAATACTATAGTTAATTGTTTTTAAGACGTTTATTTCGTATAAAAATGTAGTGGTATATTATAAAAAAATGTATTTAAAATTATGTTATATAATTTAATGCAGACCTAATTTACTCGCAAGACTCATACTAGAACTATCGTACACATCTTTAGCGATAGGATGCATGTAAGACGAAGGTCCGAAGCAGCCCACGTTATTCGTAACAAAGTCGTATATGTTGCTTTCCAAAACCCAGAACATTTTCCAAGGACCGGGTGCTACTTGTGTGGTTTGCCTGTCTAAAGTACCCCTTTGTACCAATCTCCAATGATTATTCTTCCACGGCGTGTTCGAATCCCACATGTATATATCGTTCCTATCTTTTTGCCTAAAAATAACATTTGTTCATGAAACATACTGTTTATATTATTTTTGTTTTAGATTACAATTTATGCGTATTATATTAAATACCTGAAGAAGAGACTACTGAGGTTATCGGTTCCGCAAAAGACGATTCCGAGACCTTCAGGTTTGATTCCGGCGACTCTGATAGCACCGCAATCTAAGTCGTCTCGTATTGTAGACGTCTCAACAACGTATATTCTGAAAATTAAAAATATATTCTATGAAGTGTCTAAATCTCCAATTTGTTGTTTGAAATGTCGAAATTGAAACTCACTTGTCGCACTCGGAGTATGTGAAGTATAGATAGTTTTCGTGATCCGCTTTCATGGCTATGGCTAAATAGAGTGCGCATTTAGCAGAACACGTTTCTATTATGCTCGGGGGAAGTACTAGTCTTCTTCCTTTTCCGTTTCTTGAGTTGAATGTTATTATGGCGCCTCCTTCAGAATCGGATACGTACCTTTAGATGAAAAAAATAATAGTTGAAATATTGCTATTTGTATTTGTAGCTTGGTTCTAAAAGACCAGTGTCAAATTTTTAATCTAAGTTAAATATGTATTGGAAAAATTCATTTTCGAATCACATTAAACGTATAATATAAATTATACTCACACATAATTCTCATCGTCTCCGGGACTCTCGGCGACAATATACTGCAAACTGGACTTTTCCGTTATGAAAGCCGATAGATCAATAGTATTTATAACCTTTCCCGTATACATGTCTATCGATATCACTTTAGGCGGACACTTTCGGTACGGAACACCGAGACTATCGATGACTCCATCGTCCAAAACCCACAATACACCTTTACGATCAAGATATATATCGACAGCTGATTGAATGGCATCGCAATTACCCTCTTGCTGCAGAGGCCAATCGGGGAAAGGTCTTATTTTAGCGTCGCAGCCTTTACACTTGAGATGAGTTAAGCCGAGTGTTATCGGAACTCCACTCTTGTATCTGAAAAGTATAATACAATTAATCTTCTGAAGATCTTCACCTACTCTCCAGTGATGAAACCATTGCCATTGTGGGGAATTAAGGAAGAAAAGGAACGAACACTGAATTTAGTAATATCCAGATCGTGCCAGTGACAATATTTATGATTGACAGCTGTCGAGAACACATTTCAACATAAATGGTCTAACTTGGCCATTAATTTGTTATAATGTTGAATTACCTTGGTATAGCGAATACTGCATCATATTTGTGTATTTGCATTCTCGTCACAAGCATATTCTGCGGTATATACTTTCCGGATTCTTTGTATATGCTTTTCGTGCTGTCGCATGGGAATTCGATGCTTCTTCCTGACAGTTTGAATGACAATTCTTCTATATGTTTCCAGCTTGTTAAATTTACTGTTGCTTTGCATTGTTGGATGCTGATTAAATAAATGAAAATTGCTAACAATATTCCTTGTTTAATCATATTCTGAAAAGTAATAAATCGTTATTATGCAGGAGTGAAATGTTTAAGTTTTAATATTTAATGAATTTTACTTACGCGTATACAAAGTTTGATAAAATATAAATTAATAAATATATGCCGATTGCATTTACGATAGCTACTGAAAATATGCAACAGTTAATTTTATCTTTTATGAGTAGTGTTAATCGTTTCTCAAAATGTGTAAATTTAGAAATTTTACCTTTGTTGTAATATGTCGCAATGGCAGTGTGAGTAATACTGTTATATTTTATGGATCGTTTTGATGAATATACTTTTAAAATGCTTGGAATATGAAGGAAGTATGCATTGGCATTAATTTGTGCATGACAAAAATGCAATAATACGCACTTATGTGCATCGACAAAGAAATAACACGTTTGACCTAGTTGTATTAATTCTTTTTCTAATATTGTGTATGAAATATTGGGTCAAATTTTTTAAATGTAGGTATAATTCGAAACATTTTTCAACAATTAGTTTGAATCTAATTAACTTTATTTAGTTTAATTGAAGTGATTGTTCAAATAAATAAAGATATTTTTATTTTACCCACAAATATACATACTTTCAAATCAAGCCAAATAAATAATTAATAAAAGCTAAAAAATAGCTTTGTCATTACCAAAAGGCGTAAAACGTTCGTGACTATTTATAAACGGAAAAAACACGTACATTTAAAAAATACTATGAATTTTTCTGATTAATTAATGCAAAAAGTAAACTAATTACCGCGCAGAAATTTCGCACGTTTACACATCTATATAAATTTGTAAATAATTTTATTATAATTTGGCCGAGCGGTGGATACAATTATTTAAACTGAAGAACAAAATATTCTGTCGAGTATAAGGTACGTTGTACTGTTAATTAATTAATATATATGATATTAAAAAATTCTAATTAAAACGAATCACATTTCAGTCGGCGACAAAATGAAGATTTTACTAGCTTTAGTATTCTGTTCATATTTTGGACGAAGTATTGCAACATTTTTTGATAATATGTGTCAAGAGACATCTGCGTTAACGTGGGAAGGTGGACCAATCAATTTCCCTTCGGAATCTGTCGAAAAAGTATGTTCAGCTTCCGGACAATATATTCCAAAAAATATTGTAGCTACTAAAGCCGTTTTTCACCTGGATAAAATAATATTATTAATGTCTAGGTATGTCCGTATATCGTGTATTATTAAATTATAGTATTTTAATGGTTCTATTTATGCAATATTTATATTTTATAGATTCAAGAAAGGAAATCCTTGTTCGTTGGTAATGTACGATAAGAAAATGAAATCGGGAGAGCCCGTATTTGATCCTTATCCAAGCTTAGAAAACCACGAAGAGGGAAATTGTGCAGCGATTCAAAATGCTGTTGATTTTTATAAAGATCACCTTGTAAGTTTTTATAATGCAAATTGTAACTTTAAACATGTGGCTTGATTTTAAAAGGTCTTATGTCAAAATTTGAGTCAACGAAGTAATCTAAACCTGTACTATTATGATATTTATGATTAATTATATTGTTTCAGGGATTTCTGTGGGTTTTAGACACAGGAGTAGTGAACAATTTAATGACACCGTGCACATTATGTCCTCCCAAAGTCGTATGCATTTCAATTCTTACCGGGAAAATTTTGAAAATGTTGGATATATCTGAATTGACGGATGAGAATTCGCGTTTGCAACACATAGTTGTAGACTACGATCACTTAGGAAAAGTGTATTTGTAAGTCTATCGAATATTATTATGACTGTTTACTTCACAATTGAACTTTCGTTATGATTGCATTGAAATTTTGATTCAAGATACATCAGCGATGCTGCATCACATGCCGTTTTAGTATACGACATACACAAAGACAAAGGATACCGAGCAGTTCTTCCAGAATGCGTGACCAATACCGTTGAACCGTTCGATACATTATATTTGGCAATAACTAAGTGTCTTCTAGGAAAATCGACACTCTATCTCACATATTTGAATTCACCTCATATATTTGCTATCAAAACTGATTATTTGAAAAAAGGGAAACAAAGAGGAAAAATCACAGGTCTCGTTGATTACATTTAACTTTTTTATGTTAGATTAAAACTTTGTGTTTGAAATTATGTTTTTTTTTGTAGATGTTGGTTCAAAAGAGGCACCGATGGTATTTTTAGGCGTGGATAAACACGAATTGTATTTCCGGTATAGGAACGAGCCTCAAATTTACTGTTGGGATACCCACGAAAGTTTCTGTCCTGAAGCATTGAAACCGGTGTTTGTAAGTGAAGATGGTTTTCTACCGACGTCAGTTGCTCCGGATTTATTGAAAGGCACTATCAAAGTCATTCAGTCAAATTTCCAGGACTATTTAGGAAATACTTGTGGTGTCGGAGTCATCCATCAAATCGTTGATATGTAAAAATGTACGGTTTTTGAATTTAAAACCCAATTTATTTTACAGTAAATGAACTACTATTTATTTTTGTATACCTATGTAATAAAAAACGATTTTTTTCCTATAAAATATAAATTTATTTAATAAAAACTTTATATTTGCTTATAAAGAATAAGGAGAGTTTGTTATCTTAACACACTTCGGTTGAGAATTTTTCACATTTTGTTCAATTTTGTTTTGTATTCCTTTCAACAACTTATTTTTAATGATTTCTGGATTGACCACGGCCCAAATGTTTCCAGGTGTGTCTGATATAAGTTGTACGACGTTAGGCAATCTATCATATGACTGTTCCAATATTGTATGACCCTCAGCTCGTATCGGTGAACTGAAATATAATATTTCTCACTAAACAAAATTCAAGAAAATATCATAAATTTATTTTGTATGTATTCTTACGTCATATTCCAACAAACGATGGCAAAAAACCTAATCATGTAATAGCAAAGACCGTGCTGTGGATGTATTAAAAGTCCTCGAGACATTCCGAGTTTATCTCCAACGTACTGTGCGTTTAAAATAGTATCGGACTCCTGTAAAATGAATAAAGCAATAAATAATTTTTAGGTAATGCTACATATGTAGATACTAATCAAAAGGTTTAAATTTTTTGTTTATTTAAATTTTTAGTTTTGCAATCAATTATTTTAATTATTTAACAATTGAAAACATTAACTCACCTGAAATATTCGATTTTGCAATTGTTCCAAATTAATTTTATACAATCCAAATCCATACGACGACGTTACATACAAAGTTTTATCTTTTTTAGACAACGCTATGCTTTCAGTATAGATTAAATTGCTTTTGATATTTTGACCGCCAGTCACTTTAAGATGCATCGAATTGCATTTAGTACTAGTTGTGCGACAAACGAATAGTATATTTCTATTTTGAGCGCCAACGTAAGCCTTTTGGCTCAACTGCAACGGAGACGTATCTACAACTACTTTGGATAGCCTAAACTTGGATCGTTTGAATGTAAATTTGTGTACGATACGGTTCATGAACAGATTGTATACGATTAACTTTCCGGGACATTTGAATTCCTCGTCGCCTTCGTCCAGGATCCAAATTCGCCCTAACGCATCTATGTCGGTGCTTACGACGCTTTGAAAGTTTTTACAATTTCCTTTAGAAAAATATTCCTTGGATGGGAAAATTCGAGGATATACAACGCTATTCGGCCACGGTACTTCGACTAATGTAGGATAAGTTTCATTTTTTAAGTTTTCAATCGGTTTGATGCAGACGAATGCACGATTGTTAAAAATGGACACGTCCAATAATGAATAATTTTGCACATCGACTTGTGACAAATCCCATGTTTTAGTAAACTTTATGATTGCCGCCAATAAGAGAAACTTAATTATGTGTAATAGATCCATCTCAGACCGTTTGACGAATGTAACTAGACAATTTTAAGTCTCAAATTGTGGACTGGATTATAAAAGTGGAACGTTATTGAATAGTGTCAGCATTTTTGATATTGCAAAATCAATAAATTGTTTATATTAATAGTGTGATTCATTTTTTGTTTATAAATAACTAGCTAGGCATTAATTACCCGGGTGTATATAGTCGAAATTGATTCGTCTTCTGAAGGTAGCGTACTTGATATCAAACGTTGCCTCTTCACTATTTGACAAACATTTTACTGTCTTTCATAGTGAAGAAACTAGGGAAAGATACTCTGCAATGGTTACCCATGAGCTTTCTGGAGGGGAGGAAGGAATTTTAGGTGGATGTGAAAGAATTTCTTGGATGGTGCCAATTTTGTGGAACCGACTCTCAACAGATAGATTGGCAATTTATAACAGGACACTGTCGATCAGGATTTAGTAATATCCAGATCGCCAATGATGATATTTAAGATCGAAAACTGTTGAGAAAACCTTCGACATAAGGGTATCGATATCTGAACCTTCGCTCAACAGACCAAAGCATTCACCACCGAGATAAAGCTTTAGAAATAACTGAGAACCTGGCTGATGAAGTTGCTTACGGTAGAAAAATTCAATTAATTCTAGTTAGCCTAACATTTTATAAGATTCCGTTGAATCTTTCAGTGAAGTTTAGTTAAAGTTGATCCAGTAGATTCAAAGATCTTCACAAAAAATGTAATCAAAAACTACGTTGGTAGCACTTTTACTGTGCAATGTTAATTAACTAACCTAACCTGTAACAGGATTTAAACTACAAATAGAAAATACAAAATGTATGATGGAAGTTATATAATTTTCAATAAGCATCATTTTATAATTTTTAAAACTTTTTACAGTATTCTACAAATTTTTTTTTAAATTATTATTTATTATATATGTATATCTCAAGTGCTGAATGAATTACAAATTAAGTCACATATTATGTTTCCTCTTCAAATATCACATCGACGTTGTCGTTTTAAGGATCGGTATGTATTGATTTGTATAATTAACTATTAGCAATAAATACCTACATACATGAATATTAAATATGATGCGTGCGTGATCATTGTTGAAATGAGATGAAAAAATAATAATAAAATCGAATGATTTTTTCCATAATAAAGTTTATTCAAATCATCAAAATACAATATGTAGATGAATAAAATTATGCAACGTAAAAATGAAAAGTAGTTAAATTTATGCAATAATAATTAATAATTATAATGAATAATATTTGAATGAAATTCAAATTAAATTAAGTAAACACATGCATAATGCTCCACTTACATCTAAGAATACAATGAAAATAATACAATAATATATTAAAACTAAAGAATCCAAAGGTTATTTTTGAATTCGTAAAAACCATTCAAAGGGATAGCGATTAATTATAATAATTCAAAGTAAGTACGATTAGATTCACATAAAAAATAAAATGAAAATAGGATATCGTGGAGAAGAAAACAAAAACAGAAAGGTAGACGACTACTAATGACGATAATCGTACATATGAAATTTTTACTAATATGTATATATCAAAGTACTAATACATTTATCAAAATGAAAAGTTACATAACAAACCGTGTGAATTTTACACGTACAAATTTTCGGAATTTAAAAACATCGATAGTTATTTTATTTACAAGAAAATTAATGAGGCTATGCGAAATGAAAAGAATACAGGGAAAAATAGCTTCTTTGGACTACGTAATTAAAATTTGCAGACATATCAATCAATGAATTAAGGTTAAGCGAATATTGCAGCGTAGATTCGTCATCAAATATGAGCTGACTGTAAATTCGCTTAGAACAAAAAAAAACTAAATTGTAAATAAATTTCTCTGGCAATCAATCGTATGTATGCACGTTATTATAAGTATTTATTTTTTAATATTCACTTTTCGATTCATCGATAAACTTACGGATTTTTTTAAACATATCACATTCTGTTTTTTTTTTTGATAACTATCTTGTTAATAATCTAACACGTCATAAATTATATAAGTTTTTTCAATGTAATAATTGTAACAAGATATACATATGTATGTATGTACGTATAGTATAAAAATTCTCTAACATTTCTTTCGACAAAATAAAAAGACAAAGATTACATATGTAATGGAAATAATAATTTTAACACCAATGCAATAATGGAATGAACGAAAACAAAAATTGAGCAATCTATGAAGTATCAATTTAGATTTAGAAAAAAAGTTTATAAATACAAATTTATATACGCTATAAGCACAAATGTTTATACATAATAAGTCTATACGTCTATATAAGAGTAAATGTCATTAGGGATGCCCAAAAAACGTAAATAATTTATAAAATGCGCATCCCTAGAAATACAGTAATGCGGTATGATCAATGAGGCACCCAATTAAGCTTCTGTAATAGAAATTAAAATAACAATGATTAACTTTGTCCGAGACTCTGTCTAATAATATAACATAGACCTGTGTGTGTGTGTGTGTGTGTGTGTGTGTGTGTGTGTGTTTTATGTATGTGTATTGTGTTATTTATAATATATAATAGTACATTAAACCTTTTTTTTTGAAAGATATTCAGTCGAAGAGTTTAATTTTTAATATCTTCTTTTGCCATTTTTAATACAATGATTGATTTTATTACATCATTCTTATAAACTATCTAAATATCTAATCGCACATCATAAAATAAATATGTGAATGAATTATTTATGTATATATTCATTATTATGCATTATATCAGAGTTCACCATACGTAGCCATACATTCTTGGAGGTGGTGCTTAGAAAAGGACATAGCTAAATTGTTTACGCTCTTTGCATGTATCAATTGATAATTTTTAGCACTTTAATTGGACACCCTTTTGGCGGGTACAAACATTGTTGCTTTAATAAAAAAGTGCAGAGAGCGTAAACAATTAAACTCTGTCTTTTTCTAAGCCTCGCCTTTGAGAATTTGTGATTACAGGTGATGTACTCTGTATTATATGGTATTTATATACGAAAAATTTGTTAACTATTTTTTAAAATTTAATTTGCATACATTTTTTTTATATTTTCCTTACGTTTGAGAAGGCCCTATAGAAAAAATAGTTTTAGTTCAGTTTCTACTCAAGAGTGCGGATATATTTATTTAATTATATCCAAACTAGCAATTAATACATATTTATTAATAATAATGGGTTCAATTTTGTCGAAAAATTGTAATTTATTTTAATTTTACAAAGAACGATCGAAACGTATACTTGTATTGTTTAAAGATGTAAACAAAATTAACTGAACACACATTTTTATTTTGGAAGACGTAATAATCGTAAATCAAACGTTATCGACTTTGAAAATAGACGTCAGCGAAACATAAAACTTAATACATAATTATATTAATAAATAATATAATAAACTTAATGGAATAATTATAATAATAAAGAAAGCAGAATCGACACGTTACCGATCATTAACAAACAATTTTGAGCATTGCCGATTATTTAATTTATTATAAATAAACACAAAATTTACACTTTAAAAGTTTCAATTTAAGCTGATCGTCTAGTCAGCTTATCTTCTGCTTGAAAATATTAATATATTAAATAATGCGCAGACTTTTAAATTAAAATAATACAAAGTAAATAAGTAAGCCCTTCACTCTAATACTGGAAAAAGTGTATCCGATTGTGATTCATGTTTTTTTACATACATATTTTAGTGCGAAAAAAAATAAATATAAATCGTATGCCTCTCTAGATCAAAAATCTACGATTATATTCAATATTACAAAAACAAAAAAATAACAACTCAGTACAAATTTAAGTGAGCACGTATTTTGTTTAGTAGTTAATAGTATATAATAAGTTGATAAATATTGAAATCACTATTCGACATCATTGAAAGCTCTTATGTTTTAATGTACATTACATTCAATAAGTATTTAAATATATAATATGATTTATTGTTGCAAAGAAAACGTGACTTTTTTGTAATTTTTATTCACATCATATTCAAGGTTTTTTTTTCATTGGCACATATGCAGTCAATCTAGTGAAAAAAATTGCTTTATTTTCATTGACAAATCTATACTTTTTTAATAATATAATAATAATAATAATAACAATTAAATTTATAAAATATATAATTGTATGTATGTATACGAGATAAATATCTAATGAAGCTTTGCGGGTAGTATAATAATAACACGTTAACTCATATTACATATATAGATATTTCAATTTAGCCATTTAGGAATTTGAAGAATGAATACATATTACATAATATATATTCAAAATACACCATCTTGAATATGTACACGTGATATTATTAAATAAGTGCTAGTTAGTTAGTGGTTTCAACGATACAAACTATATATATATATACCGTTCGCACTCATACTGGTAAACGGTACGAACGGATCGTAAGATGCGAATATGTATATAATATGTAATAGGTTAGAAATTTTTCAGTTGAGCGGCAGGCAAAACATATGCTGGAGTAGGGTTCGGTGTGCGGGACGTGGCTCAACTTGTAGACTTGATAAATCTTCTATTACGTCATCGTAGTCTGCTTCCGATGAAGAATCACAAGGTGGACCTACTGGATGATATACACCGTACGGCTGAAAACATATAAATGCATCGAATTATAATAAAATACAACGATGAGAGTGGATGCATATCTGGTATGCACCTTCTTCTTCTGAAAGTAGGTTTACATGATATGGGTTATATAAGCGTTGCCTCTTCACTATTTGACAAAATGACATAGTGAAGTAAATAGGGAAAGATATTCTCCAGCGATGAAACCATTGCCTTCTGGAGGGGAGGAAAGGATAGAAGGAACGGACAATGATTTAGAATTGGAAGGAATTTCTTGGGTCGAGAAAATCAATCGACATACGGGGATCAGCCTCCGGAGACTCTCTCTAACCACTGAGCTATCATCCGGCTTTATATTTAGCATCCTCTGATATAAATATTTTGTGATGTCTGCAAGTACACGGCGGAATGTTATGTATAAAGGTGTTTGAGTAAGACCAGAGTCTTGAGTCGAGACACTGCACGAAAGGAGAATTTGAAGTGTGGTAAGTGTGAGAAGTTTGATGTGTGGTAATGAAATTCGATACTGGCAGTAGTGGAACAGTTGTTAGTAGCTAGTGATATGAATATGATAGTACCTGAGTGAAGGGATCGTTATAAGGATGCAACAGACAGGCGTGGCGTCACACGCAGTCTTCTAGCGACATTAAAAGCGGGTTCACATATTCGAAACCTTCGAATTCTGACTGGTCGATCTCTTCAATGACATGGCTGAAACAGAAAAAAAACCAACAATTACTAATTATTATTATAAACTCGTTGTTGAATTAATTTATTAAATATTCGATTGTTGTCCGTCTGAGCAAAACGATTTTATTGTATTGATGTTCTACGGGTGATTCAATTACAACATTGTTCCAATTTGATTGTATGAATCGTGTTATGATACTACATAATACAGAGGCTCTTAATCACGGAGAGATTGAAAGAATTCAGAAGTGAAATAGTCCACTTTTTCGTTTCTGAATTCGATACAATACATTTTGACTGCCTAGGTATGTACATATGTATGTATGTAGCTAGCCTTAGAACTATTTTATTGAGAAATGATCAAACCACTTTCAAAATAAACATAATTTGACTTCAGGTTTTCCAAATTTTTTCTCGTATTTGACATTTTGCTGATGATAATAACAAACATTTTTAACCCCTAGACCGAGCGCACACTGGGTACGTATTCGTGTCATACTTATGTTGTTGTCCCTCACACGTATGGCGTTGTATCTCTCTGCCATACGTGAGAGGGACAACAACATACGCACGACACGAATTCGTATGAATACGTACGTACCCAGTGTGCGCTCGGCCTTAACCGGCACAGACGGATAAGAACCACTGTATTAATCAATGAATTTCATGCTAATCAATTAAAAATACTATAATCGACTTCATAAAATATATTACAATACCATTTTACAACAAGTTTAACTGTTAAACGTTTTATTTTTTAATAATATAACAGCATAAACGATTAAAAAGCGTCATTCAAAATAAACAAATAAATCAATCATATTATAAAATTCTACGCATTCATCGATCATTATTATTTATATTATTAAAGTTTTGAAATGTCATGCAACACTTATCTTGCAGCCGACTCATTTAAATAGTACGAACATCCCGCAAAAATCAATTAACACACATACACCGGACATTTATACTGAGAGTGTACTTACGCATCGTCCGGCGTCAGGTGGACCGGCTCGTCGGTAAACTCCGGCGGGAAGTTTGCGAGATCTCGTTCCGAGTCCAAGCGCGGCTTGAACGGTGGCTGCACTTGCTTCTGCTCAAGCTACAAGAACAAAAATGAAGAAAAGAAGAAGCCGGAAAAAAACAAATTGAAACTTATAAACCATGACGGAAACATGCCAACGACGAAGTGACATGTATGTATGTATGTGTGTACGTATGTGTGTGCAAAATGTTACGAAAAAAAATCAGCACGTACTATGTAGTGGGATAATGATAGGTGCACGAATGAAAAGAGGATGAAATAATATACATATGAAGTGTGGAGAACTTTTAAGAGAGCATATCAAATTAAACGAGTTGTAGTCTTTTGGATTTATGCTGAACGTTGAATCTGAAGACAATCATCAAAATGTTCTCAAGGTCTTATATGCGAATTTATTGGCCTTAGTAGGATTACGTCATGAATTTAGTCAACAGATTTTATGTCACGCGTGTTGCTGTTATGTTAATAGACAATTTCTTTGTCCAGAATACGACACAATGCACTTGATTCATACATATGCAAATGAATTACAGCAATGTACATAACAAGACAGAGAAAGCCTAAAAGGGTGACGCCATCTATGAATGCTAATGTAGTAAGTTCTGTAGATCACATTGCCACAACGTTCGCCGAACTGCAAACTGCCACGCTATGACAATGATGGTGATAAATAAACTGAAATATGTGTGTATAAAAAACGTTCCTAGTGCTGATGATAATGTGCCATCTAAAGCGTATATATTAATTTACCTTGGATCGATTGTCGTGTCTCGTATATTATATTACATTATACAAAAGAGTCAAATCAAAACAAATGTACAAATCATTCAACCGACTATGGTCTAATATAAAAATATAATTGTTATATTAGGTATATATGTATGTATATACAATGGAAGCGCCGATATCTACTCTCACTAACATAACGTGAAACGAAATCAAATCCTGAAGATTATTTATTACATTTAAGAGATATTGTATTGCGAGTGTAAATCATGATGATCTTCAGAATTATTTCCATTTCACCGATACATATTATATCGTTTTGTACGTGTTACAGTAAAACATCTACAGATTAAGAAAGCCGATTCAGCGTCTCCATGCTCCGAGCTTTCAGTGAGTGAGTGACGGACGTGTGGATGTGTGTCCATGACTAGACTCACTCGTCGTCGGGAGTCAGCACAGCCGGTTCGCACGTGAACTGTCGGTCAAAATTGTCCAAACATTGGAGCAGGCATAAGTGACGTCGTTCGGCGTCCGTCGGCAGCTTACGCCTGTTGCCATTCTCGTACAACACCACGGCCTGGTGGTCTACGGAGAGCTTTTCGGCCGGCGAATTGTCTGGTACCTCAGGAAAGTTGACGACGCTGCACGGCGAGGATGTGCACGGTAGAAACGGAGGCGGCACCTGTTTCCTGCCCAACTACGGGTATCCCAATGATTTCGATCCAAAATGCATACACACACACACACACACACATATACACAATAGAAAGACATCAAATTAGAGATGTTGTATGTAAAATTAGTACATATAATTAGCCCATTTTAGGATTTTTGTTGCAATAAAAACATGCGTTTAAACATGATAAAATTGTTGATGTTTTTTTTATTATATATTGATAAGCCAAATCATGTCGCATAATACTGTTTGGAGAAGTTTAATTTTGATACAGTTAAGTTTTGGAAATTTAACGAAATGCCGCCACCCTGATTTCTCAGAATAGAGTTTTCGTCATACACTAGTATTCTACTGTAAAATATAGTAAGATTCATATTGTGAAATAGCTTCATTGGCATATAATAGTCTTATGTCTGCCTATCCGTCAGGAATGCTCGACACACTTCCATTGTTTCATTGAAAATTTGAATTATTATTTATTTTCCCCGTAATCCATAATTACAGCTATAGTTAGCCCACTCATTACTATAACATATAGTAGCGTAGGGGTCTGCCTGGCTGGGTAGCCGCGGAACGCTCGCATACCTCAGGGCACATACATATACTTAGATTTATGTAAATACACTATAGGATAGGTATACATATACTATGTATGTACATAAATGAAAATCATCCAATGACACCGTCAACGGGTATTGTAATTTTTGTACTGAATGACAAAATTCTATTATACTTCCCAATGTTATGTAAAATCGATCAAAATCTACAATTGCAAAGCTATTTTTCACGGTCACTGTTCTAGACCAGTTTATCGAATTGCAGCTATGGTAGCGCACTGATGATGAGTGATTACTTAATAAAAATACTGCACTGACGTTTGTTTGCACACAACTGGCAATACTACCACGTACCACCCAATAATTGAACGAAAACACTGCTCAAGTATTCCTACCGTAAATTTTATTTGTGGTTTTCATGTTATTTTGAAACCTTTAAATTATAACCAAATTAAACTTCTCTGTGACGTACAGGACTTCATATACATATATGCAATTCCACTAATTATCTTCATCGCTGTAACGTAACAAAATAGAAACAGTATTTATGTCTTACACATTTTTTAGACGTTACTCGTATAGATTTCATCGACACGTCAATTGTGACTTTTTCAAATATATGTAGACCAAGCGATTATTTTGCAAGATTATATAGTATGAATTCATTCTTACCATTTCCCAATCGATGGACTTGAAGAACGGATGGTCGGCAATGTCGACGAAGGCGCTCTCCCGATGGCAGCCCAAACGCTCCAGAGGATTCTTGTTGAGGAACCCTTTCAGCACGGACGCCGCTTTGACACTTAACGAACGCGGGATTCTAATTGTCTTCTCCAAAATAACTTGGAACAGATAGTCTTCCGTGTTTTGATCGGGATTTTCCGACGCGCCGGCAATATCGAACGGCGATCTTCCAGCCAACATCTCATACAGGAGTACTCCTAGAGCCCACCAATCGACGCTGAATCCGTAATCTTCACCTCTCAAGATCTCAGGCGCTATATAATTGGGCGTGCCGCAGAACGTGGACGTCGTATCACCGAGCCGAATGCCTTCTTTACACATTCCGTAGTCGGTAAGCTTGATGTGACCTTCGTGATCGAGGAGTACGTTGTCTAATTTCAGATCTCTGTATATGATACCTTTGTCGTGCAAGAAGTTTAGAGCCAAACTTATTTCGGCTGCGTAAAACCGAGCGTGCTCTTCGGGCAGACGACGTTGCCGTTGCATGTGGAACATCAAATCACCACCTCGGACGAATTCTATGACGAAAAATAACCTACTCGGCGTTTGAAAACATGAATGTAAGCCTACGAGGAACGGATGGTTTGAAGCCGTTTCGAAAACGTGTTTCTCAGTCTGTACCCAGTCGATATCCTCATCGTCGGTCACTAGCGCTTTCTTAATCACTTTCATAGCGTATATTCTCCGAGTCTTCTTCAATTCGACCATCAGCACTTTGGCATAACTGCCGCGTCCAATGACTCGGATCAATTCAAAATCGTTCAACGAGTACTGACGTTGGGTACCCGGCTCGAGTAGGTCCTCGGCACCTTTGTTGAGTTCCTCGACGGGCACCGATACTCCGGTGAGATCCGGAGGTGGATCCGGGAAGTCTTTCGAATCCGACAAAGCTCTATCCGAGGACGGGGTGTGAAGGACTACGGTTTCTCCGTTCGGTTCATCTTTCATGATGGGCTCGACGTGCTCGTTCGAGCACGGCTTCTGTACGAGCTTGAGACACTTCTTGTGCACCAACAGCTTGCACTGGATGCACTTGAAGCCCTGCCTGCCGAGTCCCCATATTCTGTCTTGACAAAATGCACAATAGGCACGCTGTGAACAGGTAAAATAAAAAAAAACAACATTAGTACACATTTCAACAGTTTAAATACATATTGTAGAATATGTACATATGTATGTAGATACTAACCCGATTGAAACGTTTCGGTTGAAAGATGTGACCGTTGACGCGGTAGAGCTTTCGCCATCTTCTTGCACCTCTTCGATATATGCTCCCTGAAAAAGAAAAATGTGCAATTTTAATTCAATGCCGTATAAAACAAGTTGAATTGTGTACGCTCGATGAAACTATGATACAATGCGATAGTATTCCGCAACGATTACATGTCAAAAAAATTACACTGTGTAGTATTCTTTACCAAAGCATGTCTACTTACTTGAAGTTTCTGTTATCTCACACCATTATACAACATTTTAATAATAAACATCGATTGATTCAATTCAAAACGTACTACAGACTTGGTTTGTCGGTGCATAATTTAGTATTTGGTAATAGTAATAGTAGTAAAAAGCCATATATGTATGTACATACATAGTTTTATTATTTTGCTGCATCGAAAGATACATACATTGTATGAAATACAAAACAATGAATTTATGCATAAATATTGTGTGTGCGGCAAATGATGTAAGGTAAGAAAATATTTGTGGAGTTTTATAGCTGAATGTCTGCTACAGTTTTCCTCATAAATTGTATACACAACATACAGTTGTCTCAAATAAATGTTACCCAACTTAAATGGATATCGCACACCTACATAGATCTAAACAGTACATAGTACATAGGTGTGCGATATATTGATGAAGTAATGGTAATCACATTTTCTACTTATAAAATCAAAAATTTCTACACATAGTTGGTTATCTTTCTTCGACAATAAGACATATACATATGTATTATAAATTAATTGTTTTTTTTTCAAAAAAATATTAATTTGGTTATATAATTATAAATGTCAAATACGTCTAAGCGCTATTTCGCACTTGCGACAAATTTCCACAACAAAAAGCCAATTTGTATACATTGGTATAACAAGTTTGCATAGCAACCCACACAGATTGACCTTTTTGTGGTGCGATTTTTGCGCAAGAGAGAAACCGCTGAAATTCTTAGGCAAAATTCCTACGTATGACATTTTTTTCTTCATTTTTAGAATAGACAACCTTTTGATGACTTTATTTAATTACCTAAAGGTTAGGTACTGCTCACTTGTGATACTTTGTTCAACAATTATACATATTGTAGCATGATCATAAACCTGATTTCAAAACCGCAATTTCAGAGTCGAAAGTAATCGGCAGACTGAGTTTAAAATTCAAATAAAATTACTACAGTCGCGAATAATAAATTCGAACGAAAATTCGAATTCTGGCGCGTGCGACCGCACTTCCGTCGGGAATGTCCGGATACACACTTTCATTATCCAACACGTTCAAATATTTATAAAGTTACACTCTCGTGCGTCGGTCGGTGGGTCGGTTTTAGCTGAAAACAAAGCTCGTTTTCCCGCCATCATCCTCATCCGACGCGGTTTACGTTCGTCGTAAAGGGAAACGAGCCATTTCCGTGACGTCAGCAGATCTCGGTGACGTCACGTGGGTCACTCCTCTACAGATCCACTCCTATCATTGCAAATGTATCTTTGCACCATGTGTCTGACAATGAAATATTGTACATGTAAATTATTGCTAAGGCGAGTATCTAGAACGGAAGCTTAGAATTCTGATACTCTACATTGTCATGTACATATGTATGTACATATACATAGGGCAATACATAGATATTTGTTGTACTGTTGCATGGCATTTTTATTGAGCTCGCTCTTGACTTATTTCGTATTACATTTACCAACATACATACATACATACATATGTATATACACCTTTTAAACTTCTAGATTTCGATTTCAAAATGGATCTTTTGTTGATGCAGACAGTTGCGCTATAGTTTAACTATCGAGGCGCTGCCATTTTGATCTACAGCATGACACACACGCTACAACGTCCATACACGATCATCATACCTAACCGCGGCGTATTATGGCCCCATACGCTACACAGGCTGTCAAATTACTGCACTGTACGCCCGTTCCGTAGTTTTGCTAGATATACATACATACATAGTAGGTAATATAAAATGTATGTATGTAGTATGAAGTTTTTGGCGACCGGGTCGAAAAGCACACGTACAATATACATAGGAGAATAAAAGCTTTGGCTTGTAGCGAAGAGCGCAATAATATCGGCATTGTGACCAAAATACTCCTCCTCCCCATTATTTTGTCAGGTGGGGGGGGGTGGGGGGGGTTTATAAACGAAGGATAACAAATCTAGACGATAATCTGCACAAGGCTTCGCGTAGGACGTTGATAAATATCCTTCGGAAAAACAAAACTGCCCCATTAATCCCAAACCAGCGCGATGAGTGCGACCCAAAAAAGAAAATACATACAATGCAATGAAGAAAATAAACACAATAAATAATCATTGGATTGTAATTTTGAAATACAACGTGAGAGGAAAATTTTCCAAGAAGGCTGTTGGCACGATACGTAGCAAGCTTGTTTGCCTAAGTAGGCCTTTCTTCAGTTAACTTTTGTGTTGTTGTTTTTATTCAGTTTTTTTTGCTGCACCCCCGACATTTTAGCAACGAGCTGTTTTAATTTGCCTAAGTGAGGGGTGCAACCCTCGGATGCACTCCTACGTAGGACCCTTTCTGTACGGTGATTCCGTCTGAAAAACAGGTTCGTTTTCAGCATTTTACTTTTGCGCTAGTCTAATATGAAAATTTTAATTAAGGATGCACACTATGTACATAAGTTATCAAGATAAGTCAATTTAAAAATATTATTTGTGCAATGAAAATTATTTATTTAGATTCATATACAATTTCAGCTTCCTAACACTCTCTGTATGAACGTGAATTTAAATAGATATGATATAAAATTAAATGGAAGACACAACTTTTTCACACACACAAGTTCAAATGAAATAAAGTTGGATTGGGTTCATCGTCAATTAATCACTTTGTCTATAGTTTAAAAAATGCATCTGAGTTGCACTTTCAGACAAGTTTGATAGAAGTTCAATCAAATAATTACTTCATTCAATAATTCGATATCGCAAAATACTAAAATAATTTTAATTGGATTTCAACCCGAAAGAGTTGAGAGATTTCAAAATTACGTATCAATACTTTTAAAGTTTATTTTCTACGTAAAGATAACTCCAACAGGTACATATGTACATTGTATGTACAATAAATGAGTTTGGTTGGAATATGCGGTCTTCGCTTTAATTCCACATGTTTACGTGATACCTTCGACTACAATGATTATATAACAGCCATGTCCCACGGAGGTTGCGCCTCTTCCACATTCCCCCTCTCATGTATTAGTCGCCCAGAAGGACTGACTCAAACCAATAAGAGGACTTCGTGCAAGTATTCGACTAACAAATTGTTGAATTATTGTGCCAAGGTTCGTCTCCGAATGTCGAAAGGTTTTCTCGACGATTTCGACCTTAAACATCGCCATCGGCAAGATCTGAATTTGCTACCAAAAAAAAAATTCCCCACAACTCAGCAAATCATTATCCGTTCTTTATATCCCTTCTTCCCCTCCAGAAAGCAGGGGTTTCAGTACTGAAGAGTATCTTTCCCGGGTTACTTCACTATGACAGTAAAATGTTTATGAAATAGTGAAGTGGTAACACTTGATATCAAGTACGCCATCCTCAGAAGAAGACTTATCAATAAACAGATATCTCGGCCTAACGAATTGTTGAATGGAACTAGAACAATTAATGACAAAGCATATTTAACTAAGCCGAAACGTGGCGCTGCTGATGTCTACAACTAAACAGAATACAAAAAAACCCGAAAGCTTTCACTCTTCGCATTTTAGCTTTTTTTTTTTCCCCATAGTTGAGAGAGCGCGAGCGCACCGAAGGTAACCAATTTATTACGTTCAATCTTACATCATTAATGGAAAAGCCATCGGAAACACTTTTCGTTTGCGGTAATAATTAATGACAGGGTACACGAGACGACCGCAAAGCCGGAATAGGGTAAAGTAGGTACAAACACACACACACACACACACTCACAAACAACTCCGATAATAGTCCGAAACTTTCCATTGTTTCACAGTTCGAGAATTTAACGAGTCAATAATTTACTCTGGCTAGGGAAAAACGGGTACAAAATATTATACATGTAGATACAAATCTACGACCGGAGACTGCCTGGTCCACGGCTTATTGTACGTACTATACAAACGAGAAGGAGAAGTGGGGAGGGGGAGAGTGGCGTACCGGAAACGGAAGCCGGTGAGTGGAAATGGGTGAGCGGAAGTGGCATTAGCATTCTCGCTGGATATGCAACTCGCAAGATCTTCATTAAAATGTACAGTGAATGTATATATGTATATCTGCCTACTGAACACAACATGCAATTAGAGCCCTTTAATTTTGCGAGATTCAAAGTCTTTAGTGTGCTGAATAAAATTTACGAAGGATTGTAATAGTAGGGAATCTACCAGCCGTTGCCCGATTTCGGTGACGCTGATTTGGCTGTCAGTCGAAATCTATCCATATAATATTAAGCAAAATCAACAGACACAGTAATTAAAATAAATTGTTGTATGGAAATGTCTGATAGTAAAGATGTATGTATATAACATTCATATGTATGTTGTTTGATTAACCGGTTCATTGGTTCAATTTAAATTATGAAACAGCTAGTCGATTGCACTAAAACTATGATCCGGTTAACCGTTAAAGCAATTCTTTGTAGGATATTTTAAATTTATCTCGAATAATTAACATACATAATATAAGGAAAAAACTGATACTCAAACTTTTCTTACTTCGAAATAATTGGGCAGCAAAAGAATTGTAAAATAAAAATCCTGCAGAACAGAATTGTTAAAATACAGATATTATCTTGGTGACTAAAAAAGATCATATAAACACGATAAATGAAATGATATGGAAACAAAAAACATTAAAATCTAAGCAGCTTTTTGATATAACTTTATAGAGCAATAATAATAAAGATTTTCGGAATCTTATTAATATGAAATTAGAAAATGAATAGTCAGTATGCTTACTGTCTTCTCCCATGCATGGCATTCCAGGCGCGGCTGGCACATTTGGAAAAACTGAAATAATAAAAAAATAATAATTAATTAAAATTGAACATACCATTACTTACTTGTGTATAACATAATATGTAGGTAGCATAGAAACACTTGAAAGTTGACAAGTGTGACGACACATGGCGAAACATCTCAAACGCACAATATTATTAATTAAGCAGCAATTTGCTTTGAATGTGTCTCACATGAAGTACGTGAGGGGGAGGTGGGTGTTAGCTTAAATCTAATTTAATTTGATATTAGTTGACATTTCGTCCTTAATGCTACTACAATTATAATTTAGTATGACGCATCTAGAGATATACGCACGCTTCGAATTAATTACGCACACGCAACGTGATTGGCATATTTGAGAATACAAAGGATTTAAATAAACTCGAAAGATGTTGTGACATTGGTCTTTTGAGAATCAAGCCACATATTCTTCTGAAGGCAGCGTACTTGATATCAGGCGTTACCTTTTCACTATTTGAAAAAAAAAATATATCGTCCGTATTAGTGAGTTAGATAAATTGGCAAACTCGAGAGATGACTGATCTGGATTTAGTAATGGCGAGTCGTCTCTTACCAATGACGATAATTTGGGTCGAAAAAATCATTCGACATGCGAGCATCAAGCCCCGGACCTTTGCTCAAGACACTAACGATCTAACCACCGAGATATCGCCTGCCTATATAGAATATTATATTTAGTTGAGGGTTTTTCGCACAGAAAGAGGATTTAGACGATATTCAATAAAATTGTTGAAATCCTCTTTCGATACCCGAATTCGGTTATATATGTAGGTATGTAGATAAAAAAAACCGCATTGAATTTATATGAGATATTTTATTAAAACATATCTATGAGTATAAATAATAGAATTGAATTGAAATTTGTACATTATATTGTTGATTATTTATTCATTGACACGTTTTTTTTTTATATTTGCTTTTATAGACTATAAGTAGGTACATTATATGTACATATGTACTTACTTAATATATAATATAAAAATAAACTTACAACGTAAACAACATTGCACTTGCTACATTTATAATAAATTTTCAAAAATGCGACACAAAAGTAAATTACAAGCTTCCGGTTAACATAATTCAACAGTGCAAAAAATTACCACCTCTGATTAGCGGAAATTATTAAAATATTTTACAGTCACGAATCAGTAAAATTTAATAATTTGAAGTCGAAACTGTAATACAAATAATTAAAAAAAAATTAATTATTCTTAAATATAACTAAAATACAGATTTATAGCTATCGATATTGCAATGAACTTTGTCGTATCACGTCATATCTATACACTGTTTAAATTGTGTATAATTCAATATATGTATGTATGTATAACTTTGAGAGGTTCGTTATTATACAGAGAGCGGTATAAAAATTTCCACAAAAGTTTCATCAGAACAATAATTAATATTAAGTTTTTACGTGGCACTCAAAATCTTGAATTTAAGCCACGCCACTTTCGACATTATCCTTCGAGTATGGCGAAAGTAAAAAAAATATTTCTGTCTTAAGAGTGTGTACTTTGGCGGAAAACCAAACGACAAGCAGAAGGGACGCACGTAAAGTTTTCCCCGTGAGCGAGAAAGGTGGGATTAGTTGAGGAAACTCCCTGCGGCGGAATAATTTAGTCGAGGAAAGGTGTTTTAGTTTTAATGTCGGTCGTCGGTCAAAGTATCGGGCTACAAACGACCTATTTGCGAAAACCTCATTTCGGGGACCTAAAGGTACTCATTTTTGTAAATTATTTGGAACCGTAGAAAAATCCAAGCGCTCAGTGGTTAGAGCGTTAGTCACTTAAGCGAAGCTCCGGGGTTCGATCCCCGTATGACGTATGTCGAAGATTTCGTGGACAGGTTTTGAACTTGGATATGGTCATTGGCAAGATCTAAGATATTAATAAATTCAGATCGACCGTCTCCCGTTAGAAATTTCCAATTAATATAACTTATTTCTACCCTAGTGGTTTCATCAGTGAAGGGTATCTTTCCCTAGTTACTTCACCGTGACAGACGGTAAAATGTTTGTCAAATAGTAAAGAGGTAACGCTTGATATCTTGTTCTTAAGAAGTTGACAATAAAAAGATACTGACGCAACATTACGTCATAATCACTATACATATATGTATGTATGTATGTACCAGTACAATTTTTTGCTTGTATACATTAATTAAGTTGCGATTATGAATCAGGAAAAATTTTACCGTTGGACACGGCCGAAACCGATTAAGCTCGGCTCATTTTTATTATTATTATACAGGGTGTTGCGTTAGTGTCCCGACGTGAGTCGGGTTCTTTTTACGCCTAAACGAAAATCGATATCGTACAATAATAAAAAGCCGAGCCAACTTCTTGCTCTCTCGCTTTCGAAACCCTCGAACGCCCAGAAAATCCCTTTCCAAATTAAGCTTACGTGTTAAATTTAATAAAATATGTCTTGGTTTAATTATGTACATAGTTTCCAACTTGTGGTCATAGTTCTTGTAAAATTGATAAATCATCGACCATTGATTCAACGAGTTTAAAAAAAGTACTATGTATGCATGTACATATGTATGTACATTAGGGTGGAGCGGTCTTGTATGAAGACATTTTTTCTTTGTAATATCAAAAAGCTTGGTGCGGGATTAGTGATCTAGCACATACCCATCATACATAACTGCAAAATATCTCCTAAAAATACTAATGTTTAGTACTGCCCCAAGCTGTTTGAATATTGGGAAAATATATAAAATTTTCCCATGGTTAGTAGGAGGTTAGTTCATGACACAATCGTATACAAGCGCAGCGAGAACGACGCTGTGTACAAATGATTATCTATATAATATTACAAGCATTCCCCAACTCTGACAAATATACTTAGAAACACATGTCGGAATCGTACACACGTCTTCAAAACTTTTGAACGGTTTTAGGTCAGCACTAATGCAAAGTTTTGGTAAACTATGGTAATTAGAGAGGACACTGGATACTGTAGTGCCCTATTACACAGGATCACGACCAATCACCGAAGCGAAAGGGTTTCAACCGAGGGGCTTTTCCTCGCTAAGGACGAACTTATAGGTCCTTAATAAATTACGAAATTTGAGCCGTGCGAAATCGTCGAACAAAGTTTCAACTGTGTAAAAATAATTTTAAAAAAAAAGGAACACTATGAATGTACATATGTACATACATAGATATGTATGTATGTAAATGAATATAACTACATATCTAGGTATGTACATACATACATACATATATGTATGTTTAAGGAAGAATAGATAGGCACGCATATTTAATACAAATTCCAATATATGTACATATGTAGCTCGGAACCAATCCTGTTCCGGCACATTTGGTACCGAGAGCGATAGCATCTCTTGGGGTAGTAGTCGCAGTCCAGGGGTGTATTGCAAGGACGAAACGAAGAGATATTGTACACAAGTGTGTCCGTTGTACAGTATAGTATAGACGAGGGTAAATTAAATATGTCGAGTGATTCAAATGAAAAAAAATCAACATTCGAGTTTTAAAAAAAAGTAAACATACATAGCTCTAAAACGCCCCACTAGAATTTAATCTTTCGGTTTTTGAAGACTGTTTACAAATAAAATGATAAGGATAACAAACTTCACAATTTATTAGAATGATCTCACAAGCGTTTTTATCAAATTTCACTGATGCATTTTTATAGTACAAAGGCGATGTGTATTGTCAAAACACTCATCGTAGATCTGAATCTACGTGTCCATTGGAATTGATTTTATCATTGATTGATAAATACGCGTAACTGGAAGAGTATCGGTAATGGAATTTGACTCATAATTTGATACAACGAATATCAAATGATAAGAATTTTGTTTTGCAAGCAAAAATAAATAATACAGCTTACTAAAATGCAGTATGTACAATAACCCAAATATTCACTCGGAAGATAGAGCAAAGGTTAATTTTTAATTTTTAACTAACCTAAGCAAAGGTTAATTTTTTTTTAAGTTTTAATTTTTTTTTTAAGGTGGCGTAAAAAAATTAACAATCTGTCATAGTGAAATGACTAGTAAATATAGTCTCAAGTGGTTTCCCACTGCCTTCTGGAGAAAAGGAACGGAATATGATTTGGTAGGTAGGACTTTTTGGGTGGTGCCAATTTTTTTGCTACCGTCTCACAACCAACTAAGTTAAACAAATTCTAACAGGAGACGTTCAATCTGGATTTAGTAATATCTAATTGAAAACCGTCGAGAAAACCTTTCGACACACGGGGATCGAGCCTCGGACCTTCGCTCAAGAGAGCACATATCTTTAACCACTGAGCTATCGCCTGTGGTTAAATAATAAAAATAATAAAAAATATATATTGCCCGTCTTATATATGTATGTACATATGTATGTACAATGTACATATGTACATATGTATGTGTTTAGTTTTGTTTTTTTAATAATATAGCAGGCAAAGCGCTTATTTGCTTATTATAATTTCGTAGTGGTTTTAAAACCGACAACGTAAATTGTTTTGAGGTAAATGTCGTTTTTGAGCGGTGTAGCCGACTTTTCCCCCCGACTTCCGGGCTGGAAACTTTCATCGCCTGCGGCCAGTTCCGGTTTCGTTCGCATGTTTCCTGGTCGTATGTCACCGGTGCATTCGGGCAAATTGCAGTTTCGCAAATAAGGAACGTGGCTTTATGACGCCGAGCGAAAATTTTACTGTTTATTTATTACGGAATACACAATAACAGACACAGTGCGGTCGCAAGAGAAAATTTATCATTTCAACTGGAAAATTTTAGTAAAAAATGTCTGCATCGCATCGGCGATGGTCTAACTGCGGAATAATGACGCATCGTTATGTCCTTAAGCTTCGTTTTTTTTTTTTAATTTATTTACCTACATATATATTTTTTCGTTTAACTTAATATATGTAAATATAAATATATTTTTGAAAGGCTTTTATTTTGTATTTGTATATGCTCAATTTCAACCATTATTCTGTGAAATAAAGCGTAATCGTATTCGAGATGTATTTTCAGATATGTTCGGAGTTTTCCTGGATTACATAGAAGTTCATAGCATATTGTATTATATTTATAGATGATTTAGGTATTAAGAGAGAAAAATCATGGTACTCTTTCGAGACTTTTATTTAAGTTTATTCAACTGTTTGCTATAAGCTATATTACTACGTATTCATTTGAAATACAATATTCTGTGACTTAGTGGATATTATATTTTTTTTATTAAATAAAAACTATTTTACTTATCAAGATTATTTACAGCATTACATTTCAATACCAGAGGAATATCAAAAAACTTCTAAAAATGGAATTATTTGATTTAATTACTGAACTTGTTTCATTTTAGATGTTACTCAACTAAGTAAATTTAAATATTTAATTACTCTCTACTAAAACTATTTTGAGTATACATAGGTGGTAGATGAAAAAAAAATACAAAAACTGACATTTGTACAAATAAAATTCAAAAAAAGCATAGCATGTTGATGCGATTCCAGTGTAAGAGTGTACATTTAATATATGCACATAAAATTTCTATCCCATATCCATAATTCAATTACTAATTTGACACTACATAAAATAAATGAACCACATAATTTAAATTAACAATATTGCGCACAGTACGCGCTGAAAGATAATTTCAGCTGTGGAATTAATTCAGGGAGAGTAACACACTGAAAACAAAGACAACTTTGTACGCGATACGAAATAAATAAAAATAAGACGCTAAACTGTATTTATGTGGAGCGATAAATAAAAAAAAAAAAATTTACGGGAGTGAGGAAAAACAAAGTCCGATGACCTCCCCTTTTCCATTTTCAACCCAGCCCTACTTATTATACATACACTCTTCGAGTTCAATTTGTGTGTGTGTGTAAGGCTTTTAATACCGCCGGCGAAATCGTTTCAACTTTCTAAACGAAATCCTATTAAAAACGAGAACAAAGTTTTCGTTACCAAAACGTCGCAGACGACACCACTTTTTGATGCGAAATGACGAAACTTTCCCGCGGAAAACTCGCGTCGAGATTGCCTACCAATTGCGTTATACTGGCGAAAATTTTACGCAAATATAAACAGATATACCTACCCGAACGAGGTGAGTGCGTCAACTTGAACTTCCCACTCTTCCATACTTGAGTCTCTCCGCAAACGGGAAAATTATCATTGAATTAGATCCCGGTCGTGTTGCACGAGTGTGTTAAACTCGTTATAAAATTAAAGAGTTTTAAGCACTGTGCGACAAAAATGTTTATCGTTCGTTGCTGTTTGAAAGATTCTGTTTTGAGAACGTTTCGGAAAAATATTTTCTAAGCTACATCCATTATTATTTTTATTGCTCGTTAATTTTTCAACGTCCATTAATATTTTAATTACATAAACATACTAAAACCTAAAGTATTGCTTATTGACAATCAACGGGACAAATGAGCATTTTTGAAAAACCAGGCTTTCATATTAATGAAATTTAGTAAGTAAGCTACGTTGTTTTATATGACTTCATACGAACAGTCAACATCACATACTATGATAAATCACTAAACTATATTTCCCCCAAAGCTTCACTTTAAAAAAAAATAAAGTAAAAAGTCAAATTGAATAAATAACATTTAAATCTAATACAAATACAGACACGCGCAATGTTTGCTACAATTTTCCAGGAAAACAAAGAAAATTCAATATAACTTTTTAATATGTAAATTTATCGCATTGAGTATGGGATATAAAGAGGCATCAAATGTTAACAGTACGATTTCCACGCGTCGAAATAATATCCATCAACAAAAAAGAAACGTGTACATATATAAATGAAAAACACACTTGCTGGCACTTAACATCCAAAAAATGATTCGGAAGCCTGTTGCAAAATCAAAATTTTGACACTTATTGCTTTCTTAAGGCCAAGCCTTTGGATTTGAATAGTAAAAACAGTATAAGATACTAAAAACTCAGAAAGACGAAGGAAAATGTTAATAGGAGTTTCGCACGAGTGATAGTGAATATAAATATAAACTAACCCAACTACACACATTTCAAAAACTCATAATAATAACGTAGGTACATAATGTTATAGAGATATTGCGACCGACGCTATACGACAAATCGTATCGGAAATTCTAATTAACCGAACAAAATGGCGGTTCGCGCGAACAATGCGGGATTATCTATCCAGATACTATGTGCGCGATAATTATTATACCAAACGGAAACGGTTTAGCTTTAACGTTCCCGTGTCACGCATACGTACAATATATATGTACATATATTTAGAGAGAGACACACAGGTCTACGAAATCACTATTCGATCGAATATCAAAACTAAACTGTATAGCGTGGAAGTGTCACATGTCCCCCCCTTGCAAACGGCGGTTGACAGATGTTAAATTACAATGTACATATAATGTTTCAAATTGTCTCAAACTAGTTCCTTATCAATTATTAGCACACATGTGACCTACATTTGAACGAAAGGCGACATCTTGCTCTTTGATGAATGACTAAACGTGTAGTACCGATAATTTCCCACGGTACGTTCATTATACATTTTTTATATGTATCGATGCCTAGTGTGTTCATGTCTTAGTTCTAATAGGGCCAATTTTAAGTTGTTCACTTTCATATGGTCTAATAAAATGTATGGTCAATAAATTGTTTACTTTCATATGGTCTAATTGGCAATGTCGATTAACTACATACATATATATATATTATATCTACTCCAAATCTTCATGTTTGATTCAATCGAGTGTAGTAATCTAATCCGAACACATGCTATACGCTGGCCAACTCGATTCGAACGAACTCCCAATTGTATCATCATAGCGTGTCGTTCGGACATTACGATTGAGCTTACTGTACGCGTGCATACACACACACACAGATCGGAAAGAGATGACAGCAAAAAAACAAGGATACTTCCGTGTTCCGTGTAGTGATTAAGGATAGAGGAACGGGATGGTTTCTTCCCTTTCATCTTCTACCACTTTTTCTCACATTTTCTTCGCGTCTCTATCGGACGGAAGGAAGGAAAGGGCGCGAAACTTCGAAAAGAGAACACCAGTGGAAATGAGCAAGAGGTTTGAGATGAGGGAAACTGCGGGGTGGAAGTAATTAATTCGGGTGGTGGATTAAAAGAAAGGCACCGACGCGCCCCCGAACAGCCTTAAGGGATTATTTATGGATATTTTCGGCGAGCAAGAGACACGCATATTATTTTATCCCTTATAATGGCTATATACAGTGGGTCGTCGTCGCTCGAACAACGGCCATTTGCAACAATGTTTGTTATTTAAAAGTGAGACTGTGTCGGCCGAGGACATAATTAACTCATTTGAGGAGGGGTAGGGAGCGGGAATATAATTGCATAATCCGAGATTTATTAATGCGGTGATTATCTCGGCGGGTAAGGTACGCCAAAAAGTGAGCATCGATACAAATTAATTAAGCGCCGTTCCGGCGACCGCACTTTTGAATTCGAATAAAAAATGCACTAAAGCCTAATTATTAGCGTAGTATAAATTATTTTTTAGAAAGAACATACCAACAAAATTCATACTGTGAACGTAAATAAGTTAACTATTTTATCAGGGATGCAAACTTAATGCATACATATGTACATTTAAAATGGTTTTAATTCGAAATTGAAAGCAGTGGTTATGTGAAGTATGGCTTGGAATCGGAATACAAGCTTTAAAAAAAAAAAAACGTTCAAAGTTGTCATCAAATTTTCGCAAAACCAATCAAAATCGAGTTTTGGTTCATCTGATTCAGTGATTAGATTCGGCTTTTTGATTGGTTTCAAAAGGGTTTTGCACTTTAGCTATTTATTTATACATTATATGATACGTTTATAATCAAATGGTGTTTATTATTGACATATGAGTAGACTGACATTAGCAGTAACTTAAAATTAAAAGCAAAAGTTATTATTTAAATTTTCAATTAAAACAAAAGAAATGTGTCGAAAGCCTCAGACGGACTGACAGACAGACACTTAAAGCTTTTATATATAGGTATTGTACATATAGTGTACTAAACAGTTCATATACAGTACAGTATTACATACATAATACTGTTGTCTTTTCAATTTTAAAAATCAATTTTCATATGTCTAAAAAACAAATTTTAAAAGAATTTCAATTGAAAATAAATTTGGTAAAATAAATAACGTCTTTGAAGCGTTTACTTCAGTGATACTTTCAATATGAATACAGACTATTATTTACAATGTAATACAATTGATAAAAACCATTTGATAAATTTTATAATTGAATATATATAAATGAATATTTAAAATATTTCATTGAAACCATATTATTATACACAATTCAATTTATATAAGGTCATTATTTCTTTATTATTACATAATATAATTCGAATAATAACGACTTTTAATTTGACGTTATTCTGCACAGTGCAATATTCTTTTGATTCAATAAAAAGCACGCTCGATCGCCCATAACCAAATAAACAATTGATAAACCTCGGCGGTGTAAACAAAATGAATGCCGATTTCATTGGGAAATATTAAAATAAATAAATTTGGTCATTCGCGCTTTTGAACATTGTCTAACGTGATATATCGACCGCGTTGCCAAAACGCTCCGTTGCGAAATGCAAGTCGCGTATGCCCCAAATAGCGCGCACCAACTTCCGGCCAAAGAGGAAAATGGGAAAAGTGAAAAACTGGAACGGAGTGATATATGTGACTGTGAAAAGCTTGCAGCTGGAAAGGGAAAAATGCAAAAAAAAACAATAAGCCGTCGTCGACTGTTATGCAAGGCGAAATTTCAGCACCAGATGAATATTCGTATAGGAACGTACATACATATGTATGTATGTATGTACATATTTACATGCGAGTCATAGTTTTATGGTGATTATAAATGCAAGTGTAAACACGGCATCGATCTCGCTTCCCTTGATGAGGCAATGACGTCGGTCAAACAAAAAAAATTATACCAATTTCCCATTTTCTAAACTGACAATAATAGATATATCTAATAAACCATGCAAAGTTTATCCCTAATTGGTAAAATTTTGTTAATATACAGATTACTATAAATTCGAATATTAAAATGAACATATGTAACTGTGTAATAAATACTAACTGTGTTCTACGGGGAAAATGGGTGCTCCAAAATCAAACGAAGACACGAGTTGGGTGTACATGAAAGCAGCATCGCAAATATTCGTCCACAGACTCATCGTAGAAATTTATTTTTAGCAAATAGCTCACACTTGCCTATCACTGGACACAACTGACGCAATAAGATCACCCATTATATATTAAAACACTAAAAACAACATTTTAATTAACCTTGATTCTTAAATATTACGCACAATGTACATTACGTACAACGACGTTCGAACAAAATGATTGATAAGATTATTACAATGCACCGACCGATTAGGGCGTGGCGACTCTTACAAAGGAAACACTAAAATGGAAAAAAATTGTTCTGTGGTCCAGCACAATTGACAAAATAGAATACATACAACTATGTAGCTGTCAGATATCAGAATTTTTCGAGTTTGAACGTCTGTATATCGCGTTCCGGGCTCGATACTTCGAAACTCGCGCTTCGCGCTCAATTTTCGCACTTCAGAACAATGACTTGTTTTTATATTGTATCACGATTATATTAAACTATGTACATGTGTATGTATGTACATACATATATCTTTCATCAATTTCTCTAGTCGCATATAAAGCCTCAACATTCTGAACACGACAACGTTTTGATTAAGCACACTTTACACGGGAAGGTTTTTCCGAACAGTTCGACTATACATAGGTACTAAACAACTGACGAGAACTTGTGAAAAGTTAGATTAGTGGCGAGATAAGCTATCGTGCCTATTTTACCCGACGTTAGCCATTAGCTGTGCCACCCGTTATCATTTCCATGCCCAATTCCAAACGTTGACGTTGATTGGCAATTTATGATTGATGTAGGCGAGAGGGAAAGCCAAATGGGAAATTGTAAGCTTTTAATAGGTCAGCAAAAATACATTTGGTACATTTATTACAAAATGTACATTGGGGAGTAATATTATTCATATATATGTATGTACGATTTGGCAAATGAACTGTACCTACTTCGGGAACGAATGGATAGCAACCGAAACCATACATGTTATACATGTTGCACGTTGATAATGGAACGCGAGCGAAATTGAGCGGCACGCAAACGATACTGAAAAAAAAAGTGGAATAAAATTATCGACTTGCTATCGAGGAGGGATTTAAGATTCGCATGTTTGCAATCAAACGAATATGGTCTTTATTGTGTGCTGGCATAGAGGAGTGTCGGTGATCTTATTGTACTATCGGAGATAAGATAGCGCGCGCATTGTACGTTTGGAGAGATTACAAAATATAGATGATATTACAATGGATTGTTTCTTTGTGTACATATGTATGTGTATATAGTTAGGTACATGTACATATACATATGTATATTCAATGCATAAGGGCTCACACACACTTACCACACCACACGTGACGTGACGCCTTATTATACGCGGAGAATGCATTACTATTATTTTCTGCTTAAAAATAAAAGACTAACAAAAAAACGGTTTTGTGACGGCAATATTTGTTACCCAAATTAGTCCTATGTTAAACGTTAAAGTAAACGCACTGCTGTCAAAGTTCCTTGGTGTATTTTTTGTTTTAAAACTATGGAATTTTCATCTACAGGTATGTACTATTTTTGCCTAACTTTAGTTTAATAATAATATTTATTTACTAGTAGTATTTTTAATACAAAGTTTGGGAATAATTTTTATCATTAATTTTAGATATTTTGTATCTTATTGGCCCAAAACTTTCCATATCCGCACGTATCCGCGCTGGTACATTTTTTTATACAATACTAATACATTTAAGTATACAACCAATATAAAATTATTTGCAAGAAAGTGCAAGTAAGCAAAATATTGAATTATTTCAGGTGCTATGTCTATATCTCGGAGAGAGCTGTTAGATGTTTGGGGTGACGAAAATACAATAAGTGCGAAAAATTCAGCTGTATTTTCGTATGTTTGTGATAGATTGGGACTAGACAGGGAAATTGAGTCTCGTCGTTCAATTGAGATAATGTTAGCACGTGCATCCAAATAGCTAGATGAAAATATCACCTTTTTCCATCACAGGAATTGATGAAGAATTGATTAAGCGCTTAAATGTAATATTACAATCAATTTCCTGTGTATGTACAATCGATTAGGAATTACGCTAAGCCGACTGCAGAAAAGTACGTGGATCTATATCCATGGTATTGTATGCCCTCTACATAGAGTCTAGTGTACATAAACTGCTCATCCATGGAGCAGAAACATATTATAGAATCTGCTGTTTTGCCTATCGGGATGTTTTCGGAAGAAGCGCTAGAAGCCAGCAATAAAGAGCTTAGAAGATATAGAGAGCACCATACCAGAAAATTTTCTAGGGCGCAAACAATGACCGATTTATTAAATAATCTTTTATTTTCCTCGGATCCATTAGTATCTTCTATCACTCGGACCACTCGTGCTCGATCATATAATATTAAACCACTTGATGATGAAGTTAAATGCCTATTGTTGCAGCCAAAAATTGATGATGAATAAGATTATTTAATTATTTAAATTTTTGTATCAGCCTGTATTTATAAACAATTGTCAATATAGTTTATGAAATTATTATTATTTATTTATTATTATATTATATAAAGTATTATTAGATGTAAATTAAAATAATAAAAGCAACATTTCTTATCAAATCCATATATTTTGACTTTTGCACAGTTAGATTAAGGGTTTCGACCAGTGTGCGCCGTTGCTATAAACTGTGACGTGGGGTGGGGTGTACATATATACATATATACATATGTACATATCTACGCCATACAAAACCTTAGAAATTCATGCATTTAAGATATATGTAAGACGCGTGGCGTGTGGAAAGTGTGTGTGAGCCCTAAAGGTGTAGTGATCGATTTTAAAACAAAAGCAAAATTGATTAATTATTACATATAATGTAAAAGCGACAAGCAAGGTTATGGTAGCTCAGCGAAATGTTACTATAATAAACCGATAAACAATTTCTGTAACGTAACGTCACCGGTCACGCTCACGTCAGCGATCGCGAGCGAACAAACGTGGCGTGTGGCAATTGACAAACAAATTGTTTGATCAAAGCGTAGCTTAAAATTCCGCGACACAGCCATATACGGGCGCAGCGAGGACGACGCCGTGCAATATAAATTAAAAACACTTAATTTTCAAATAAAACAGTATGGGATTCGGTTGCAGTACATTCGAGTCGCATCTTCACAAAGCAATCCCGTCTCTTGTGCTTGAATTTGCATACGCAAAAAGAAAAGCAAACTTTACCGCTCATCCCGTTTTCTTTCACACACATACTATTATTATTTTTTGTTTCGTTTGTTCTGCCTTTGACCATCAAGCGAACTACATACATACATACATACATATGTAATCTAAAAACTATACGAATTCAATATTTATTACTACGAGAAAAGGGAACAACATACACACATGCTCGACAAAATGTCGTGCACAATATCCGCTTGTCAACTTTTCGATTTATGCCAATATTTCATTTCAATGTAATATAAAATTTGCATGATACATGTTTTTTGGCGTACGTGTTTTCCATTACACTGTAGGTTTTATGTTATGTATGTTTGTTACACGATGTTGATCGACCGTTTTGTGTCGGTAAAACGGAAAAGATTTAAAGTTAGTGACCTTTTGTATGGAAGACATTTGTTTCCTGGGACGCAGTTAATCCTATAACGGAGTAGGCGGAAGAATAGGGGTAGCGAGGGTGAGGAAAGGTGAAAGGGTTGGATGTAGAGTTTTAAAAATACACGTAACTGAAGTGCTTCGTACACAATTTCGCGTAATCTCACCTCAGGGGCATATATCGACGCGAACAACATAGGAAAATTTTAACATTGTGTACCCTACTACACCTACAGAATAATAAAACGCAAATTGTAATATGTATTAAAATTAAGCAAAGGAAAAAAAATTTGTACAAACGGAAGCTTTATGTTGATTTATCCACTATGAAAAATCTTTGTACCTGTATACATACATTTTGATTGAATTATTCATATTATTATTGAACAGGTTCGTTTAGATGAGTATAATTTATTGGATTGATTGAAAAAAGATCAAATGTTCCTACTATAAATGTATGCGTATGTAAATGTGTTAAAATTCCAATGTCTTAACGTTCAAATGGTCAAATATCAAGTTGAAAGTGAACCTACATATACATATGTATATTAAATTTAAAAGGTAGGGTCACTTCCAACCCATTTTCCGACAGGGAAGATTATAATGTGATGAACTTAAGACTCAATTAAACATTTGAAATAAAGCTATATATTAAAGCCAAATTATCACAGATATCTTCAAAGCTATATATTTTAACACTATCCTTTTTAGAATTAAATCACATGTACATACATATATTTTCATATAATAAGAGTGCCAGTTTTTTAATTTTTGATAAGATAATAACAAAATAAATTGTAAAATGTATTTTTCTCTACGGTCGCAGAACATTTTCATCACACTTCTTATGTACATACATACTATGCAAAGCTGATTAAAAATTAAAGCACGCAAATTAGAAAACGATGTATTTTTCAACGTCTGAAGCAAAACATTCAGTATTTACATACATACATATTTCCCTAAATCAAAAGCGTACAATATTAACACATTTACGATGGATAATAAAACTAACGAGCACGGAAACGCGTAATCTCGTCATTCGCTACTATATTTAAATCGCTGCCTCAAATCAAAACGATCGTTTGCAAACGCCAAGGAATCTCTTCGAGTTAATGTGTGGTTATTTATTCAGAAAATGCATTCCGGTGCAACGACGGAAATGCATAAAACGGCTACATATGCCAAGTGCTTATCGTTGAATTTTCATTTTAAACGATACATGGAATAAGAATCAAACTCGCCACAAATCATTTTTAATTTTGAAAGGTATGTACGATAACTCACTCAGGCTCATTAGCTAGGTTATAGCTAAGTGGTCAGAACGTTGATCTCTTGAGCGAAGGTCTGTGGTACATATGTACATATGTATGTCGAAGGTTTTCGATCTTAAATAGTCATTGGCAAGATGTGGATATTACTAAATCCAAATCGGCAGTCTCCTATTATAATTTGTTAATATATGTATCGGTTTCACCAAAACAATTCCTTCCTACCTAGGCAATGATTTCACCGCTGAAGAGTATCTTCCTCTAGTTACTATGACAGGCGGTAAAATGTTTGTCAAATAGTCCAAAGCAATGCCTCATTTCAAGTATACCTTCAGAAGAAGAAGATTACTCATTGAAATATCTATAGCAACCGAATTATTTTATAATGCGAGTATTAATTTTAATGTGGTTCATCGGTTTGTATAAATGCTATTGAATTCAAGCCAAGCTCATAATCGGCCATTGATTTAATTCACGCATTCCCGTGAATTAAATCAATGCGCAAGAATAATAATATAGTGGGCAATATCGCGATCGTTTTCACGTTTTCCAATTGTGCATTCGAATGTGCAATCGGTGTGTGCTATTGGCCGCAAAAATGCACACGAAACATTCCGGTTAAACGGGTCACCACAATGGGTTTGCCGATAAAACAATTTATTGGTCCAGGGTGTACAAATAAATACGTAGACTACATATGTATATTAATGGTATCTGTAAATGTGCGAGGTAGTGCATACATATAATATCACCGATATCTGCGGGGTAGCACAATGGCCGGCTAGGTAGATGGTGTCCCAATAAATAACCGACGACGACGGGTCGCCCTACTTATAAAACCTAAACCCAAATGGAACCGAATAAAACATCCGAGAGATTTATTTTAACAAAAGGTTTAAGCTGCGCAGATGCAATTTTTTCGTTTGTATAGAATTTCTAGGTAAAGGATGAATTGAATACATACATTTTACATTACTACGGGAAATGAGAATATTAACTATCGCCAAAAATGAACGGTAAATGTGTAGTCAAACTTTACGACATGACAAGGCTCAAGCCTATATTTACATTTTTATTTTATGCATATACATACATACATATGTATGTAGTGTGATAAAGTACATATTGTGATCGTGCGAAAATTCGACCTCGAGATTTTGACTGATTTGTATCGGGTATCGTCCCCTGATCACGTTTTTATGATTTTTGGAAAATGTCTGTATGTTTGTCTGTGTGTGAAGCGGATGTAATAGTTATATCTGAAAAGCCGTTAATCCTATCTTACCGAAACTTCATATACTATATAAGTTTGGTACGTAAGATTTTCAAAAATTTTCGTCAACCGGAAGTTTCAGTTCCCCTTGTTTTTAAGTAATCATGCATAGTACAGTTGCGTTAGTACTGAAGTATTTCCTTTGACGATCAACGGATGATTATTATTGACGTATGAATGGGTTAACAATAGAGGTGAGTTAAGTTACCTTACGGTGAAAAAATTAAATATAAAAAAACGGTAGTTAAAATTTTTAATGAAAACAAAAGAAAAGACAGACAGACTTAAAAGGCTATTAAATATAATACGATTTTAATTATAATGGGTTAAATTATGTATGTTTATATTAAAATAATAAAAAAATATAGGAACTCACGTGTACCATGAATAATGTTGTGCGTTTGAAAAACAATTAACAATCAAGCTTACCTGTAAAGAGACAAAAATATTATATTAAAAAATACATAAACATTCTTTACGCTTAATTTAAAATTAATTTAACTAATTTTGCATTTTAATAAAAGTACGCACAAGGTTACTACGTAGTGAACGCATAATTTACATTGATATGATTACGAGAAAATTCTTAAGACTAGTCAACTTACGAGTTTTAATATTATAAAAGGAATGGTTCTAGCACGTTTTCGCTGCATTTAACGCTGCAAAGTGCTGAAATAAAATCTTAAGCAAAAGTTATGAAAAACTTCAACGGAGAACTGGCTCGGATAAAGCGACGCTGCGACAAAACTCCAGCTAGGAAGATCAACGGCGATGAAAACCAAACGAGAAAATAAAACCAAAACGAAACAATATAAAACAGTAACAATAATAAACGTTGGACGTTTTCCATTCGAGCGATAATAATAATACAAAACAAAAAGAAAGCACACACGGTATAGGCCGCGCAGCCAAAGTTGAGGTGAACCACCACACACACACACACTTGTGCATTTTTTAGTATACAGACTGATGCAATTTTTTTTTTTATATTAAAGTTTAACCGATTTAAATTTTTTTTATTATAATAAGCAAACATAAATAAAAGAATTACAATGAAATTAATTGTGATGCATACTTACTATTTTTGGAATACAAGCAGCTATGTTTCTTATGTCAAATTAATGTTAAATGTTCTTATTAATATTAAATCAAAACAATAATCACATTAAATATTTATTAATGCTATTCATTCATCTACCCCCCCCCCCCCTAAATCTTCATCGCTCGATTCGCTATCGGAATATGCTACTTTTATTATAAGGTTATCAGAGAAATTATCAATCTTTGGTTCACGTTCGACATATTTTTTGCTCATGTTTTCTTGTATGTCTCCAAACGTCTCTGAACATATCTACAGTAATAGACTCCGTTTTTTTTTAAACAACAACTCTTCAGCGGTCTTTAATTTAAACGTAATATTTTTTGTAAAGCAACTTTACCCTTAATAATACCCCACAGTAACTCTATAGGGTTTAGTTCTGGGTGGTAGGGTGGTAGGCGCAGTACACTATGTCCGTGATCTTCCAGGATTTTGTCAAGTACAAATTTTGCATGAAATAGTTAAAAACATTATACACAATTGCACGAATTTGTCCTCCTATTGTTTTACCAGGTCCAAATATTTCATATGACATTTTCTAACCTCTAACTAAACCAACAAACGATATAAAAATCGAAGACTGAATGATGGATAGGAACATGCTGTATTTCACAAAACAAAAATATACAAAAAATTGTGTCTCTCTTACACTCGTAACGTGTACGCGCGCGAAAGAGACAAAGCGTTTTTATTGTTACATTTAGTGAAAATTCATATTATTCACTATTCACAGACACACAATTTGAGTGTGTTGGTTCACCTCAACTCTGGGTGCGAGACCTGTAGTATGTAATACGACTGTTGGAACACATTCCGTGCACTTTACGCGAAATGCAATAAGTACCTACATACAATAATGTCCCGGTGTAACTGGAGTGCATTCGATGCGATCGCATAGACGTGGTAGCACGACAGTATTTATTTCGTTCTTTAAAAAGTAGTATCTATGTATGTACTTGCACTATACAAGTACATATACAGTTTTGTAGTTGCAGTGGTTTAAGAGACATCGGGGAGCACTTCGGGAAATTTACATAACGGCTATAGCTTCTTCTGTGTACAATTTATTGTGTTAAAATAATATTGTTCGCAAAGTTTACTGTAGGACGATGCATAAAACTAACCAAACACGATATGCTACGTAATAGGAATCGAAAACAATTCTAATGTATAAAGTTTTATGCGGATATTTCTAAATCAAACTAGAGATATGTATGTAGGTACTTCATATCGTTCTATTACCTTTTAAATATCGACTATGAAGATACAGGTAAAAGGTTGCACTATGTACCTATTCGTCGGAGGGATGATGGCCTCATATGAGAGTTCTTAATTCATTCATGTCTTCATAATACATATGATTCGATGTACCTACATACGTACATCAATTTTTGAGAAATCTGTAATTAAACGGAAATCGATGTTTGATCAATATTAATATGGATAGAATAATGGAAGCTTTTCGGTAATGAAACCAATGGTATTTTTAACTGTTAAAAATTCACAATGTCACATTGGTAATATTTACTTAAATAATATTTAGTTAGAGCTTGCATTTACATACATACATAACCACGACAGTCATTTAAACTACACAAGATAGACAATCCAAAAAATCTATGGATTTTATCTAATTCTAAGGGGAAATAGGCCTTGAATGCAACATGAAGCTTTTTACAGTATTTTTCAGTACATTTTAAAATAAAACCTTACACAAATTTAACTTTAACTTGCAATTTGGACTTTTAACCCTTCTGTATAACAATCGAACCATTTTCGCCGACATATAAAAAACGATCTGATCTATCTGCTATTACACCTGATGATATTGGCTCTATACGTAGAATATAATATAGGTATATGTACATATGTACATAGTAAGTTAAAATAAATGGCTATTGTCTCCAGTCTATCTAGTCAAAGGGGCCGCGACATGTGACACGAGCTTTACCCTTGTCGTTGTCGTCTCGAGGCTTTCGTTCGGCTCGTCAACAAGTGGTTCGACACAATTGAAAATTTAATCAACGTGTTTATTAGAGAGCGAAGCACGTCAACCCTTTCGGGTTTCGATCCCCCGCCTCACTATCGCAAATTGATTTGGCGCGCTGGCTAATGGATGTTCGCTTCGTTTTTGCAAACACACACAGGGGTGGATTCGAACGCGTCCGATTCGCACAGAACGCCTTTGAAGTTGCGGCTTTCGGGAATTGCTTTCTGTAAGTGAGTTTACGTCGCGCGCCATTTTAATTCGATAAATTTTCTTTTCTCTCGCGAGTGGGGGGTTTAACGCCCTTTTCGTGCCTTTTAGAAGTCCTTTGTTTCACCCCGAGCGTATATAAATACATACATATCTATCTCTGAAGTTGCTTATATGTATGTACCTATACATACGTGCAAAACACATAATAGGTATTTGAAATGGTAACGAAACATATGTATACGCATTTGTAGTGTAGAATGTTGAGAAATTTATGCAGGAATCACATAGCAACAGCAAATTCTACATGAATTAAAACACAGGATTAGTGACATACAGGCTCAAAAAAAACTTCGTAAGCATTAGAAATCAACAATTTTCCTGGAAATAGCTTCTCAACAGTACATAATTTGATTCCGTGAAATGTTAAATACGTATAAATTGAGCTTTAATTTTAGCATATTTTGAATTATGTAGGTAGATATTTTGATTAGATTTGAAATGAAATATTATCTAGCAATCCAATATAGGGGAATTACGAGGCAAACGGAAACTTTTTATAGAACTAGGGTAAACAACTTCTAGTGCCTCGGAATTACCCTATATATACATATTTATGTATGTATTAGGTACTCTATGTATATGTATATGTAAAATGTGCTATTTAGTTGAAATACTGCCATGGAAACCGATAAACAGCTCATAAAACGCATCAGAATGAAATACGCGTGAACGTTAGCTAGAGTTTCGTGACACAGAAATTTACCCGCTGTCACACACACAGTTATATAGGAGCGAAGCGAGATGACGCCGTATGCACACACATTTGTCCACAAGTAAGTTATATAATTATAAGGTATGCTTTTCAAACTGTCCATTGTGAATCACTGGAAATCGTAAAAAATCGAATATATTGATTTTTGTCCGGGTTTGGAATCATGCTGTTCACAGTTGAACCGAAATTATATTATTAAATTTCATTTCACAAGTGGAGCGTTCTGAAAATAAGATATTTTTTTCAGTCGGTATTCTGTAAAATTAAAGCGAGCACGGCTCGTATCGCAATCTACACGTCAATCATAGTCGAACTTTTCCATTGAGTCAAATCGAAAAAAAGCACCGCTAACGTTGAGAAAACTTTTCCTTGCCTTTCAACCTACAAGTCGGAAGTCGAGGTAAAACGAAAAATGGAAGTTTCCTAGGAAAATTCAGACTATACCGGTGACACCTGCCTCGCTCTCCAACGGAGAATTTGTTTTACCTTCGCCGTGCTTTCTCGCTAAACTTTATAATTTGACTCGATCGTACAATATGCTAAGCGAAACTCTCACTGTGCATGTCTATGTACACTTTGAGTGCACTTCACTATCATAATTTACATTTACAGTTCAAAAAGATATGAGGGATAGGCGATAGCTCAGTGGTTAGAGCATTAGTCTCTTGAGCGAAGGTCAGGGGTTAGATCCCCGAACGTCGGCAATAACGCGATTGGTTGTCTCGTGCTAGAATTTGCCAACTTATCTAATTTAGTTGTGAGTAGCGATTCTGTGTCGAGAATTTATTCCCAGGAATTTTAGTCTTTTTTGCCGTCTCGTGACCCGGGAATTTCAAAAAAATTAACCCGAGACTCCAGATTTTGATTTAAAGGTTATATAATACATATGTATACATATTGTTGAAAATAATATCCCCATGGGTGAAAACCACTGAAATGCACAAATTGTATGAAAGCAGGTATAAGCGGAGGATAAAAAAAATGTCCATTTTAGTGGATTAACCCGTGTTCTTATCAGCGTGAGACATCAATATACATACATATGTAGGTATTGTAATATAGGTATACAGCGTGATACATCAATATACATTCCTAGAAAAATTGCAGTTATACATAATTTAAGGCGGTATTACTCAAAATAGTTTTTGGACACGGCCCGGCATGGATTATTTTATTCTTAGAAAAGTTCGAGACGAATTTACTTGAAGGATCAATTTTTAAAAAAATATCCGTTTGTCGCTTGACTTCAACCAAGTTCGTTCTTCTTGTCTCGATCGGTCTCTGACGTTTGTGTAGTCGTGAATTGCAGATTTTGGACGTCGACATTTCGACGAATTTTTCAAAGATTATTACTATTTACTTTAGGTACATCATATTCATTACGTAGTATCATTTGCATCTGATTCATCCTAGATGCGTCGGTCTTTTTAAAAACTTATTTTGCCCTGCATAAATAAAATATGTACCTATCCTTATTTTTATAATATAATTTTAAATCGCTATTTTGCACATACATAATTGAAATTGTGTTTTATGTAGTTGTTATAAATAATAAATAAATATCTATACCTACTAAATATAGGTAAAAGTTTAAATATCTAATAAAACAGTTTTCATTTGTTTAAATTAATTAATATGTACTCTGTTTTTTACACACATACATACATAGATACCTTTGTACATACAAATATTTATCAAAAATATTTTTTTTATGATTTATCGATAAGCAAGTAAAAGTCTCGATTCTCGGAACTTCAAAAAAGCCAAGACTTCAGAATCGCTAGTTGTGAGACGGTTCCACAAAATTAACACCACCTAAAAATTTCCTTCCTAGCTACCAAATCCTTATCCGTTCCTTCAATCCATTCCTCTCCTTCAAAGGGCAATGGTTTGACCACTGCAGAGTAAAATGTTTGTCAAATAGTGAAGAGGTAACCCTTAATCGCTGATAGTAAAGTACGCAACCTTCAGAAGAAGAATATAACTAAAAATTGTAAGCGTAAATATGAATCCGTAGCAAGAAACGAAATCAATACCATCGCGATAGTACAGTGGGTAAGAATTATCATCAAAGTTGGGTTGCCTGCAATGGTTCAATTTATTTAGATAGAGATACCACACAGTTTGCTTCTTACGGTCATCGGATATGTATGTATATCCCATTTGAGATAATGCTCGGTTGCAGAGAGCGAGCCCTTCGTGGCCAGTCAAATGAAGGAAACGGACCATTAAGACGAACTGAGCTTTTTCTTCAGATAGTAGTATTACATATATGTATGTATGTATGTATGTATGTATGTATGTATGTATGTATGTATGTATGTATGTATGTACATACTTATACCCTATATGTGTTGTATAGAGAGCGCAGTTGTAAGATAAATACCATTTAAACCTTTTACCCTCGAGTATATATTTTTCTATTCATACGGCTACACTACCGTGGGGTATCATTTATCATCGACACGTGAAGGGAGAGGGAAAAGATAAAATTTCGCAACGAAAAATCGCCAAAACTACCTTTAATAACCACCATCTCTCCCTTAATGTCTGGCTCAATTATAGAAAAATTGTGTTTACCCCCTCGGATTATCTCAATTGTGCGTTGTTAGACGTCTCAATTCGACACGAAAGCGAAATAAAAAATCGATACATCAAAAAAGGCAGAGTTTCTCAAACTATGATTCATTTAAACATGCGGTAAGAGACAATGTATTATTTTGTGTTGGACTAACACTTTTTACGCAATAAGGCAAAGTGCACTAGCAAGTAACCATAAATTCGTCGAGGCGGGGCTTAGAAAGGGGCAGAGCTAAATTGTTTAAGCTTTCTGCACTGCACTGATGTGTACTGGCAACAAAACAGAGTATGACGTCATGATGTGGCATCCTACAATCGAGATTCATTTGTAACGTTTGGTTAAAAAAAAAACAAATGTCAAAAATAGTGCAAGAAGACACTCAAATAAAGCAGAATGAAGTAAAAGTAATGAATAATTTTACAGTGAAGATTTTTATTTCTCATTTTTATGTAATGAACAATAAACTGAGTATATACAGTTTAATAACCATTTATGTAAAGCTATGCAAAATAAAAAGATATAGATAATTATCCGGAACGAGTGCTCAAAATAAGCGTATTTTTATATCGTTATCGACCCGTCCGTTGTCGGGATAGAAAGAAAAGCTCTTAGCGAAGTTTTCTTCTTCCCCTTCTATTTTCCTTAATTATCTCATCTGCTTTGCGAGCATTTTTTATCATTTGTTATTCCCCCTACCCCTATCCCCTTTCATGTTTTTAAAGAGTACATTACGATACGTATCATTATAATATACCAAAAAGCAAACGTACTGAAATACAATTACTATTTCAACGGATAATAATGTAATATATGTATGTATGTATGTAATTGCAATTTTAAACTCGTCAAGTTTAAGATATAATTTAAAATTTTGAGAAATATATTCGCCGACAGCAATTTTACGGTCAAATTAACAGTGAATTTTATAAGAATGACAAATTTAATTCAATTTGTGAGGCTTCTTTGCGCGCTCCTATCTACTTACTCATCGCTATGACGCGTCCTTTTAATTTTTAAATTCGATTACGTGAAATTCTAGAACGTGGAATTTCGATAAAATGTTTTCCTCAAAGCGTAGTAAAATAAAAAAAATATATAAAATGACAGACTTTTATTTTGAACGTCTTTATTTTATTTTTGTTTCGTTGGCCATTAACTGGAGTGCAACATTTCACCTAGTTAATTTTCCGGGCGCGCAATTCGCATTTTCTTTTTATAATTAAAAAATGTACATATTTTTCAGTACTTTCGTCGAGAAACAAGATGGACTCTAGTATGCACGTTTAACCGACGTCCTTTTTAATTAAATTAGCATAAATGTACACTAAGTATTAATATTTTTATTACACTAGAGCTAACTAACTTAATTCATATAGTATAGGCAACTACGTAACGGATGTATCATTTTAAAAGAAATTGAACTACACAGTTTAGTGGATAACTGTTATTATAATCATCAGTACTTCTAATGGCTCTATATTAATTTTAGAAAGAATGTAAGTTTTGAAGACAAAACAAAAACGTAACAGAAGAAATAGTGAGTTTAAATACCAATTTCAATCACAAATATCTTACAAATTTCAAAACATAGGACATTGCAAGAAAAACAGCTAAATACAGAATCCTCTTAGGATAATTATAATAAATCAAAACATAAAAATTTTCCATATGTTCAAAGTAAATGCAAATATTTACATAAGGCATGCATGCGACTTTCACAAATATCCACTTAAAAACAATTTTTTAAAGAAATAAATTTTCAGTGTTACTAATGATTAAAAAAAAAAATGACACCATATGAAAAAATTCGGGTGTGGCCAACCCATGACTTTATCCATATATTTGAGGAATACAAAGAGTAACGAAATTAATTTTTTATGTACGTAAGTAAATAAAACGCATGCACACCACCACACCGACCAAAATACATACATAAATATCATGAAATTACTATGTTGAGTGCGCGCGCGTATGTAAAATACGATCTTCGGCATATATTCAACTACCACTTTCGGTCGGCGGATTTTGATCAAAACCTTATCAACTCTTAATTTTTATATGAAAATTATAAATATGTATAAATTTTCGACAAGATCGCCGGAGCAGTTTCAGAAATATTCTGTGGTAAACTTTTCAAAAAAAAACCTACTTCCTTGTTGGTTGGTTGGTTGACTGATTTTAATGATTTATTTTTTCCTAAATAGCAATTTCTCTCAGGATTACAACATTATAATATTGTGACGATACTACATATTTAAAAGGTCAAAAAAAAATAAAAAAAAAAAAATCGTTCAAGAGTAAACTGCCACTTTCGCTCGTCAGAAGTTTACTAAAATCACAGTATCTCTTACGGGTAACGTAAAAACTATAGATATGAAATTTCGACAAAATTCCCGGAGTCGTTTCGGAAATATTCTGTGGTAAAAGAATTTTAGAATTTTCTACAAGAAAAAAACCCTACTTCCGGTTGACTGATGTTGACCAAATTCCTTATGACTCTTACACATTACGTGAAAATAATAGATATGAAATTTCAGCTTGATAGCCTTGATAGTTTCGGAGAAAACACACATACAGACACACACACGCATAAGTACACAGCCATACAGACATTTTTTAGAAATCATGAAAACGTGATCAGGGGATGATACTCGATACAAATCAGCCAAAATCTCGAGGTCGAATTTTCGCACGATCACAATACTTTATCCGATTAGGATAAATTAAAAAGAGCACTGTAGAAATACTGTAATAAAATAATACTGAAAGATAATACATTGATACATCAATTTAAGCGAATAACAAAAATGTCTCGTTTTACGTAAAATCACCTCCTTCGCGTGGATCTTCCCTATTCTATTTGTGTTTCTTCAATCGTTCAGTTTATTTAACGTGAAAAGCGATACGTATGTATATATGTATATAACAATTGAAAATTATTATCGAGTTTATTTAGCGTGTAATAAAGAAAGGAAAAAATAAATAAATTGAAAGTGATATGATTTCGAGTTCGATTGAGACGAAATCAGCTTCACAGCGACTTAAAAAATAATCGTTTTTCAGCTTTTATGAAAAGTAATCAAAGGGGATCTTCTGTAAATATTATGATTTAATATCAGAGCTGTCCGCCAACGCCAAGGTACATATTATATTACGATTGCTTTTGTAGGTGTATTTATATTAAATATAAGTATATATTTTATATCTTCATACCGAGAACACTTTACTCTGTCTTCTACCCTCACCCTGGATATGCATTATTTTTTATTGTTGTTATATCTTACAAGTTGAAAGTTAAACGTAAAATAATTCACTAAAATAAAAAAATTAATGTAAAATGAAAAAATTAAATTTCTTTAAAATATGACTAGACTGTGAAAAATTTTTATAATACTAAGATTAATTAAATTTATCATGGACACGATTATAGTAACGTGTGTTAACATTGTAGGAAATACGATTCTTACAAAGCAGAAAATATGATTATCAGTGCAAAATCTTATGTTTCGGAATTGAGAAGGGTATAAACAGAACAAAAAAATGGTTTTGCAAATAAAATTCAAGATGCGTTATCAATTTTCTATATGCTATCTTTATATTTTCCACAACACAAAAAATATATACAATTTTTGTGTTAAAATAAAAATAACAGTATCTACTGGGACAAGCAACAAGACAAATTAAAAATAATTAGAGAAATGATTGATTTATGAGCTATTGCCACATAGTTTGTTTCGGCAATACCTAACAGAAAAAGTTAAGATATACAATATATTGACAGCGCACGGTCCTTGAAAAATAAATTAAATAATACAAAAAACATAGTAAGTACAACATAATGAAAAGTTTCAAAGGTCAATTAAGGAAGACGCATCGCACAGTCAGGATAACGCATTAGCGCCAAAGTTAGGGGAGGAAAGCAAGAGCAGAAGATCCACACATACTTTTAACCCCTCTACACCCGTCTGCTTTTCATAGGCGCGTCACGTTCTACCAAAGTGCCCACTTCGAATTAAATCTGCAAAATTTTACGTACCGTTTCTGCGCAGATTAAAGATATGGAGAGCTCCGGGTATTCGGGAACATGCAGAGAGAGAGAAAGGGCGTAAATTACGCACTCAAATCTGCCTGACTACGAAGAATTTAATTAGCGCATGCACGAACCCGACTACCAGGCCCCTTCAGTTGACAAAAGGTTCTTGTTCTAGCACTTCAGTATATATGTACTTCTACGCATTATTAGAAATAACCGACAATAATGTGGAACGAATATAATGAAAATAAAGTAAAAATTCGGGTGTAGCCAACCCATGACTTCATATATTTGAGGAATATAAAGAGTAACCGATATTAATTTTTTAAGTACGTAAGTAAATAAAACGCAGGCACACCACCACACCAACCAACATATGTACATATCATAAAATCACTGTGTTGAGTGCGCGCGCGTATGTAAAATACGATCTTCGGCATATATTCAAATAGGAAAAACTGCCGCTTCCGATCGTTAGATGTTGACCAAAATCACAGGTATCTCTTACAGCTAACGTGAAAACTACATATAGATATGAAATTTCGACTTGATCGCCGGCGCAGTTTCGGAAATATTCTGTGGTAAACTTTTCGACAAAAAAAAACCCCCTACTTCCAGTTGACTGATTTTGCTGGTTTATTTTTTCGTACCTAGCAATTTCTCTCAGGAATACAACATTACAATATTGTGACGATACTACATACTTAAAAGACCGAAAAAAATGAAAAAAAAACAACAAATCGTTCAAGAGTAAACTGCCACTTCTGTAAGAGGGATTTTGACCAAAATCACAGTATCTCTCAGTATTCTGAGATAAATTGCTATTTGAAAAAAAAAATCATTAAAATCAGTCAACCGGAAGTAGGGGTTTTTTTTTGTCGAAAAGTTTACCACAGAATATTTTAGAAACTGCCCGATTGATCAAGTCGAAAATTTATATTTATAATTTCCATATAAAATTTTAAAGTTTTGATCCGCCGACCGGAAGTTGTAGTTTTTCTTATTTGAATAAATGCCGAAGATCGTATTTTACATTCGCGCGCGCACTCAACACAGCAATTTCATGATATGTATGTATGTTTTTTGGTTGGTGTGGTGGTGTGCGTGCGTTTTAATTACTGACGTACTTAAAAAATTAATTTCGTTACTCTTTGTATTCCTCAAATATATGGATAAAGTCATGGGTTGGCCACACCCGAATTTTTTTTAAATATAAATACATATGTATGTATACATTTTTGAGATGCGAAATTGTCACATAAGAGAAATATATTAAATTACCTGAAAAATGGTATAAAAAAAGTGAAATTTGGAAGAAATGGAGATACGAGCTTTGTAATCTAGAAAAATAAGTTATCCCGAATGCAATAGTTCCCGTTGACATTTCAACACAGTTTCTTGTCAAATCGAATAATAACACGCTTATAGCCTGCAGAAAGCTGTCGGCTTATCCGCCTATTACAGATTCCAAATCCAGACAACTTGCATTATATAAATACAATGCAAAAGTCTTCAGCGATGATGCATAATGCAACTGCAGTTTCCTCAAATCCTCGAGATGTTCGTTCGTTTAAAGGCGCTAATCTCGCACAATTGAAAATCGCAGCTTATATTATAAAATATGCATGTATGTAGGGAAGGAAAATCTCACAACGAATGGTAATTTTAATTATGTAAAAGAGAGTCAAGGTTTACTAGGGGATTTTTGTAGCGGAACCTTTTTTTTTTGTGTTGTTCCTTTGTTTTTTTCGTCTCACACTCCCCTTCTTTCGGGAAAATTTTCGGCGCCCGTTGCAAAGATTTTGTTTTTCTTTCGCCAGCCCAATTTTCTCGGCCGCTTATTGTCAACGAAAAAAGTCTCCGGAAAATTCAATTGCCCCATTGTGCGCCGTCATTGTTGCCTCTCTCTCTCTCTCTCCCCTCGTTGAAAACAAACTCGGATTTTTCCGGAAAAGAGTGGGGTGTGAGGAAAAACCACTTAAAATAGGTAACACCGTGTCGACTTCCGGTGAAAACTCGTATGAATAAAAATACAAGTCGCTTGTTGCACAAAATCTTTATCTAATATGAATTTTTTCGAGCGAATCATAATTAATTAGAACTTATTGTTTTTTTAGAGGTGACATATGTACATACATGATATCAAACATTGACTTTTCATAATTTAACAAACATTTTAGTCTATCTAAGAGATAAACTAAGATAAATTGACAAATTTTAAAAAGATAATCTTAAAATTTTACTTGAAAGATAATTTTAAAAGGCCAATCTGGATTTGGTAATGTCCAGATCTTGCAAATGACTTTTATGTAAGGTCGAAAACCGTCGATAAAACCAACCGACATCCGGAGATCGAGCCCTGGACCTTCGCTCAAGAGACAATTTTATAACTGCGGAGCTGGGTACTTAGAACATTTGATTAATTCAAACACATTCGCGTAAAAATGATTAAAACTATGTAGATTTGATAGCGATCTAGATAAGAGACTTACGCATACATACATATGTAATAGGGTATAAAATTGCAAAGCGAAAATTACGGCCCAATTTCCATTTTAAATAATGGTGTATTCACGTGTGTAACTAACTGTGTACCTGCACGTTGACGTTAACGGAATGTCTTCGACAATGTCCGGATCTGGAATTGTTTATTATCGGAAAAAACGTTCGAAATAACAATAAATCACATTTAGCGATGATTGATAACGATGTGGAGGCCGGAGAGCTTTGCGAACGTGCAAAATATCGACCCAATTACAATTCGGTATAACACGTAAAATAACGGCGCGTGCAACGTTACGAAAACATACCTAATTGAAATAGCAGTAAATATTTCTAATTTGGTTATAACTAGTTTGGTGTTTTAACATGAGAGGGCGCAGTTTTAAGTATCTGTTTCATTTCACTGCGTGTTTAAAAGGGACAAAAATTTTAGTGGCATGAAATGCACCAATAGGCAATAGCGTGTAGCTGTCGTCTCTTTCTTTGTAAGAGACATCAAATGTTGTCCTTTTTTAACACGTGCTGTTGGAAGATACCGATACTGCATACATACTCTACAGTTCCAAAAAATCAGTATTACAAAATATGGTAAAATTGACATTTAATACTTTTGATGGAACATATTGATAAACACATACATAGATTGGAACGAAATGTACAATCATTCCACAAGGATAGTTTTACAACTACGTTTTAAAGCTAAATACAGAGTTTTACATCAATTTAGTAAGGTTGTGTCAGAATCACTATTCCCATAATAGGCCAATAAATTGTAATAAAGACTCGTCATTATGGTTAATAATACCCCGTTGCAGTAAAAGCTCGCACATATAACCGTCGATTGAATAAATTTTCGTCAATTAAATTTAATCGCATGAATTAAACGAAAATTAATTACGCATTATACCAATAAAAAAAAGCCATTCGCAGCTAGAAAAGCCCTCTCTTCCCCCATGCGAAAGGAATAATTTTCCCTAAATTCAATACACGAACTGTTAAAATTAATACGAGGACGGACGACTATGCTAAGGGACGGCAACTAACTTTTCGATAGCTTTTCCAATGTGCCCCCCCCCTAACCCTTCCCTTTCCCCATACATTGTTTTAAAAGCCTCCGGTCGTTCGCTCACATTTGAATTGCTAAATAGATGGAGAGCGAGATAGAGAACGGCGAAACTTGCGTAAATACATAGTTTTTCCTCTTCTTTCGACCATATTTCGTTAAATACGGCGAAACTTTTCCCGAGTGGAAAAATAAAACATAATCCAGGCATTCAAACTAAAAAAGAGAAACAATGACTTTATAACTTAAGAGGAACGTGTAAAGCGCGTGAAATTTTTACGCCAATCGCAAAGGGAAATTTATAAAAATAGGTTTTCTTATATAATGTGTGTGGGGTGATAGTAGCACAGTCACGATTATTAATAGATCTATCAAATTATTGTGAATGATTTAAAAAAATCAATTTCTTAATAAACTTTGCTTGACCTACATACATATGTACATACATATGTATGTATGTAAGTTTTTACTAAATTTTTCATAACTAATATTTTGACGTTATATGTATATGTACATACATATCTAGTATACATATGTATGTATGTAGTTTCAACACTCTTGTCTTGCAAGCATCACACTTTTGAGACTACAAATTTCAATCAACCTAATAATACCGTATTCTAGTGACGTCACCGTCTGGACACTACTTCTTCTGAATGTGATGTACACCCGATTCTCTTTTTGCACGGGGGATACGTTCCAGATACTACCGTGTAAAAAAAGATACAGTGGACATATAAAAATGGGAGATAGGTTCCATTACTTAAAATCAACTCTAAATATAAAATTCTCAAACTCAAAAAAAAATCGAATTTATTTTTTATTTATACAAAAAAAATATTTTCATAAGTTACATATAAATGAAGTAATAAATTTACATGATTTTCGATTTAAATTTAATTTAATATAAAAAATATATTCAGTGTCCCATTGCCCATGTTAAAAATCCGTAAATCCGACATAACACACCATAAAAAATCATTGTCGGATGACAACGGCACCGATGCAATCGAGCAAAAAAATTAACCCTGTAATAGGCTCGCTAATTTATTATTTAACACTAATGTATTTTTTGTTAATTGTTTAAAACTTGAATTAATTTTATTAGTTTCAGTTTGTTAAGCATTTATTATTTCATACATGAAAAAAGCATTTTTCTTTTCGTTAATTTTTCATCAATTCCATCGATTAATATGGTGTTATCATAAAATTAAACACATTCCTAAAACGAAAAATATTCCAACATGCAACAAGATATAATATTATATACGTAGGTACATACATATGTATGTATCAGAATATTGAAATACAAAGCAGAAAAAGTAATAAAAGCTAGAAAACTAATGAAAGTGACAAATTTTAATGAACTCTTTTTCGCACTTTTAGGGTTCAAATGCGTATGTATAAGTAGAGCTAAGACCTCCTAGTTAAATCAGTGGTATGCAACCCTTGATTAGTGTGTATTGTGCAACATATGAACATGTGCAACATATCTATTGTTGTTTTCACAAATTTAACAACTCACCTAATGCCGATCCATATTTGCAAAACCCAAAATAGAAGTTTTAGAGAAATAAAAAGAAATTTTATCGATTAAAAAACGAAGGCTACTAATAATATAGTTTATTTTATTATTATTTTGCTAAATTCGATACTTGTGAAAGTTTACACAAATTAAAGTTTCCTATCGGTATATGTACATTTTATGTTTTGTTTCTAAAATGTTTCATAATTAATTTTAAAATATCATGAACTGAAAAGGTTTACAATCAGTGGGTAGATCTGAGCGATGCCATTGTAGTGAATTTTTGGCTTAAAAGTTGCATACTCATAAACGAAACTAAAGTGTACCATAAAAACCAGGAATATATGTATATGCGACGCAATATATGTAGGCGATCAGTGCAATACAAAAATCTTTTTTGAAAACCGTGTTAAAGCAAAAAAAATCAGTGTAAAAAAAGTAATTGGTCCGTTATCTTGAACCGTGTTATCTCAAAACCGTGTAAAAAAAAAAAAAAAAAAAAACGTGCAAAAAAAGAATCGGGTGTACTTGAAATCAAGCGATGCCTCTTCACTATTTGACAAGCATTTTATTGTCCGTTTTAGTGCAGTAGTTAGAGAAAGATACTTTTCAGTGGTGAAAAAAATTCAGGAAGAAGGGAAATAAGGAACAATGGTTTGGTGGATAGGAAGGATTTTTTTAGGTAGTGCCAATTTTATGGAACCGTCTCACATCTAGATAAGATAAATTGGCAAATTCTATCAGAATATGGCCGATCTGGATTTACATAGATATATCCAGATCTTGCCAATGACGATGGTTAAGATTGAAATCCACCGAGAACAATTTTCAACATACGGACATCGAACCCCAGAGCTACGCTTAAGAGACCAACGTTCTTACCACTGAGCCATCACCTGGCTGGATACTGTCAACGCCATATATTTATTACACGCTATTCAAACGGTGTAATAAAATCGTCCCGTATTTATTTGGCACTACGATGTGACGTGTTTGCATAATCGTCGGATACAAATAGTGGGTCGTTGCAACAAAATGTGTGCAAGGGTTGCACACAATGGCTGTATTTACGCCCCTCGCCTCGTGCCTTCACTTAAAACTAGAACTGGGACACAATGGTACAGCTGAGAGCAACACGAGGTCCCTCGAGGCGAACACGTAGATATAAGGAGGGCATCCACCGTGTCTAATGCGTACCAGAATTGCCTTGTCAGGTGCAAACAGGGCAAAACTTGATCAAAAGTGATTACGAATTAGAGAGAAAGGGGGGGGGGGGGGATGACGTGCCGTGCAAATTCATCAGATATAATGCTATTGGGCGAACACGGTGATAACAATTTCAAACACGTCATGTGCATTAACTGATTGATTGAATGTGCCGCGGTGTAAAAAAGTTTTAAATCGTTGTCAGGAGCCGTGTTGTCATTGCAATGACCATTGGCTATAATTTACCGCACTGTAAATTTGAATCGGTAATTAAAAAGTAATGAATGAAATATTCGCGACCACCACTTCGGTTGACTTGTGTATCAAATGCTTGGATAAATTTGATTTAACAAACGTTTCTTCGTAAATTTGAGCCTTCGGTTTAGAGCCACTGGTTTAAACGAGACGTAGCCGTTTCCAGTGACCGTCGAGTCATAGAATATTAACAGTGTAGGTAGAGCTGGCGTTGAAACTGATTCAATTCGGGTAAATAAATGTGTGTTGAAATTTTGTTAGCGTACATTAAAAGTTCATATTTGTACGTACATATACAGTTCAAATGGACGCGTTCTGAAACGTTAAAATTACACTCTTTCTTCATTCGGTCGATCGTCAGAATTAAAAATGTAAATTCGAAATAAATTGTATGAAATTTCTGACGTCTTACGTTTCGAAAAACAACTTTCCTCTCGTCTCCCGTCTGGCGTTAATTCTTCTGCAGAAATGAGAGGGACGCGTCTCAGAGTGTATGTACATTTAAAATATACGGTTATTCAGACGGCGAGCTCGTCTCTCGAAATTTCTCATTTATTTTGAGCGCAAAAGAAAAAATAAAATAAAATGGAAATTGTTCAATTCAACAGTTCAAAAAAAGAACAAAAAAATAATTAAACAAATTTCAAAGGAGCGAGAGCTTGAAAAAGTCTCGTCCGTACTTGCATAATGTTATACACAAAAATCTTAATCGTAATGACGTTCAAAATTTATACAAAATGTGACAAAACTGAACATCATTCAAAAAGGGTCAATGTCATTTATTATTTACATCGCACCCGTTACTGGGTGAAACGTAAGACCCAGTTTCGGAGAGATTTCAGATGTTCGAATCGCAATTTGTCAAATTACAATCGGAGATTATTATAATAAATAATTCACATTTTTACTTTATCCTAATCGGATAAAGTATTGTGATCGTGCGAAAATTCGACCTCGAGATTTTGACTGATTTGTATCGAGTATCATCCCCTGATCACGTTTTCATGATAAAAAATGTCATGTCTGTATGTCTGTATGTGTGTTTTCTCCGAAACTATCAAGTCTATCAAGCTGAAATTTCATATCTATTATTTGCACGTAAGTTGTAAGAGCCATAAGGAATTTGGTCAACATCAGTCAACCGGAAGTAGGGTTTTTTTCTTGTAGAAAATTCTAAAATTCTTTTACCAGAATATTTCCGAAACGGCTCCGGGAATTTTGTTGAAATTTCATATCTATAGTTTTCACGTTAGCTGTAAGAGATACTGTGATTTTAGTAAACTTCTGACTAGCGAAAATGGCAGTTTACTCTTGAACGATTTTTTGTTTTTTTTTTTTTTCGACCTTTTAAATATGTAGTATCGTCACAATATTGTAATGTTGTAATTTTGAGAGAAAATGATATTTAAAAAAAATTTAATAATTAAAATTAGTCAACCGGAAGTAGGTTTTTTTTTTCGTCTAAAAGCTTACGACAGAATATTTCCGAAACGGCTCCGGGAATTTTGATGAAATTTCATATCTATAGTTTTCACGTTAGCCGTAAGAGATACTGTGATTTTAGTCAACTTCTGACTAGCGAAAATGGCAGTTTACTCTTGAACGATTTTTTTTTTTTTATTTTTTTCGACCTTTTAAATATGTAGTATTGTCAAAATATTGTAATGTTGTAATTCTGAGAGAAATTGATATTTAAAAAAAATTTAATAATTAAAATTAGTCAACCGGAAGTAGGTTTTTTTTTTCGTCGAAAAGTTTACCACAGAATATTTCCGAAACGGCTCCGGCGATCTTGTCGAAAATTTATATTAATGAATCTCTTTTTTTTTTTTATAATATAAAAAATTAAGAGTTGATATAAGGTTTTGATCAAAATCCGCCGACCGGAAGTGGTAGTTGAATATATGCCGAAGATCGTATTTTACATACGCACGGCGCACTCAACATTAAAAAATTAATTTCGTGACTCTTTGTATTCCTCAAATATATGGATAAAGTCATGGGTTGGCCACACCCGAATTTTTATATTAGTTATAATAGTTCAAAGTAATGTATGTACAATGTACACATGTGTGTACGTGCAATATTCGAAGATATTTCCAACTTTGAAAACTTATAAATAACATCTGGAATAAAAATGGCCCAAAGAATATCAAGAAACATTTGAGTCAGATCAAAAACTCCCAAGGTCAAATTTGAAATGACAACTTGACATCAAATAAGCTAATTAGACGATAATTCAGTGGTTAGAGCGTTAGTCAAAAAAGTATTTTGAAATGATTCTCTGGACGATTTTCGACCTTAAGTATAGTCATTGGCAAGATCTGAAATTAACTTCAATCCCTAGTGACCGTCTCTTGTTAGAATTTGCAAATTTATCTAACATTGTTTCAGCAAAAATTGGTAGCTCCTAAACTAAAAGGACTTCAATTATAGCCGTGATTTTTGGTTTGGGTATAAATGAGATAAACCGAGAGAAAGCGTAGAAGTAAAAGAGGAGATGCGACACAATGCGCGAAGAGTGCAAAAACAGTCGTAGTTTTAACGCGAAAAATAAAAAAAAAGACGACGAAGGAAAAGTGAAATAAAAGGAGCTCCATTATTAAGAGCCGCACCGAAGGCAGGCAATGGGGGGATGATAAAGAACGAAGGACGAGACCGGGGAATGCCTGGGACGGTGACATTAGAGCGACCTCTGTCCCACTGTGATTTATAGAGACCTGGGGAAGTTTTGAGAAACTCTCTCCCCTTTCCTCTAACTAAAACTTTGGAAAAAGTCGAGTCTCCAAATCGGCGAGCACGCACGCACGACTTTAACAGCTCAAACTTTGAACGATGCGCGAGCTTTGTTATTATATTATTATATTTTTTCCTCGTTCCCCACGTAGTTAGGAGTGACTGTCGGAATTCGCTAACGGTGAGGGTGAGTGTCAATCATCAAGCCGGGGGTACAATATCTATACAATGTACATATGTACAAGTACAACATAATCGCTAATTGTTTCTCGCCGAGGCTAAAAACGTATAGTACATTAACCCTCGTCTGCGAGGATTCATTTACGATGGGGTCATGGTATTTTACGAAGGGTGGATAATCGATAAAATACCACCGAACGGGCCTTAGCAGCATCCGAAGCTCGAAAACAAGTTTTTCAGGTTGATAAATCTCCGAAAAAAAATATTTATACGAGTCGTTTCCATGTACACACGTCAATAGTACGTTGTGTTAGTGGTAAATTCTTGATTTTATGGAAATGGGAAATGTGTTAATATTTGCTGCAGGTGGCGTACTTGTTTTTAGGTGGTGTACGGGGATCGCACTCTGGACCTTCTCTTAATAGTTCAACATTCTAACTACTGAGCTATTGTCTGGTTATGTTTGTACCTCTATGTACATACATACATACATATCTATACATACATATGTGCATATTATATAAATGGGAATTGTATTTCCGATATTGGCAGAATGAGTTATTTACCAATTATGCCAATTGATTACGTGTTTACGAAATTAAACGTGAGCGTGATTTGCTCAGTATTCCCTTTAGTGTCTTTAGTTCTACGTGGAATTACGATAGGATAGGGTTTTTGCTTTTATAGTAGCCTATTTCACGTAAAGGTTGTGAAAAATTAACTTTTTAAGTACATACTCCATAAACATCAAACGTTAATTTAACGTTACCTTGTGTACCATTAGTGCTCAAAATGTAGGTATTGTGTAGTAATCGGGCTTACCTGGAAAGAAATACAAAGTTCATGTAAAAAAATTGGTACAATAGACAAACTAATAAAATTAAATAGTCAAAAAATATTTATATATACATATGTACCTATTATACGTTCAGTGTGAAATACAAGTCACTACAACGTTTGAATTAAGGAAAACTTATACAGTACTAGTCATTGAAATCGTGACTTCGTTTTCATTTTTCAATTTCTTCAGATTATTTACATACAATTTGATTTGGCGACTTTTATATTTTTTATTCAAGTAACTGTTACAAATGTTTGAAAATGCATTAAGATTATTTATAGTAGATATTAAATTTTGATATGGGAGAAATTTCAAAAAATGACAGTTCTTAATTTATTTCCAGAAGATGTACCGTTGTATTTAAAATGTAGTAGATGGTAAAGACCAGTATCAAAATTAAGAACTTTAAATAATTATATATATACATATATGTATAATAGCCGAAATCCGTCTGTTTGTCTGCTGATAACGGTGGCCTCGGTAAATAATTAAAAAACCAAAACGTCGCGCGAGTGGGATTTGAACCGGGTATCGCCAGTTTGGAACAATGAGCGCTTACGCTATAATCCAACGCCGATGATGCGAGATGCCTTATATTTTGAACATATAAATCGTTTAAAAGTTTGCGACTTTGCTAAATTGTTACGTTGGTGTATTATAAAGCGCCATCTAAACAATACTATAAAAACTATTAAATTTAATATTATTTTTCAGTACGGGTAATGAGATACCGCTCCGTTGATATTCAACGAGCTTACACTAGTCTTAATATATTTAAGAACATATAAAATCGATTCAATTTAATAAAAACGCATGGAACCCGCTACACAAATTTTTTAAAAGCCACAAATTTAACGATAACGATAGGCAAGTTAATGGAATTTCAATGATCGCCACTGTATATAAAATGTTCAATGCGTTTTTATAAGATTCGATTAAAGTAGACACACGTTCGACGGATTTCACAGAACGGTTCCGGTTTATTCTCGCAAACCGGATTTTAAATTCCGCAATTCGTTCGACGCAAGTTCACTCGAACCACTATATACATAGAAACGAAGACAAACCCTTGCAGCGCGAAAGAACCACCCAAAGTAAAGAAAAGGATAGACGAGAGAACGAGAGAGGAGAAAAGGCTCAAAAGATTTACGATGCAACTTCTACCCGAGATAAACGGATTTATGTTCGCAACGACGAACGAGCGAATGGTTTCGGGTCAATCGTAATTTTAGTGAAAATATCAGAGACCGAAAATTAATATTAAGTGATTTATTCGGAAGTACCGCTGGAATACAGAGTCAGACGATGAGAAATCGATACGGGAAGGTACTTTTACGCGAACCGGAAAATAGGCGATAAATAATATCCGGTGTTGAGTGGTTCTCCCACTCCCCGAGCATTAATTTAGAAGTACACACTAAATTCATGAATACTTAATGTGGAAATACCAAAACACTCGGTACAGTCACGAAATGTCGTAAATCGACCAAACTGACCGATAAATTGCACAAAAGCGCCGTCGTAAATTTCGTCTCGCGCACAAAATGCACCCCTGGTTCACCCCATCTCTCTCTCTCTCGTCGATAAATTATATCACTTTCAGGATACGTTCGAGCCACCCTAACGTTCAAATACAATCGAAAATATCTACGAACGCGTATATTTCCTTTCGTTCGATTGTCCGAGAAAAATTACAGTTATTTTTATTATTAATCCTTCAGCTATTTATTTATTTGTGTGGGAAATTTTTCAGTCTAGACATGTGTCGCCCACTAGTTCTCTTTGTCGCTCAATAAATGGGTTCCATATTTATTTTCGTTAGTAATTCATGAGAAAAAAATCTGAACGAACGTTAAAAGTGATATGACGGTTTTGTTCGACGTGGATTAAGACATTTAATTAATACATTTCAATATTTATGAGGCTTGGTTCAAAAAGGGCCAATGTCAAATTGAGTTCGAATAATAATAATTGGGGTTTCACTACACTAATGTATCAAGTCCATAAAATCGATACTGAGATATTCTGTTCTTATTAACCAAATTATTCCTCCTATGTGACGATCGGATAGGATTTTCGGGATTGGGAAAATGTCCTGTGGACATTAACCGTAGTTGCCACCAGACTCGTCTTATCGTAAACGATCAAGCGTATTGGGATAGAGAAAATGATTCACGGTTTGTTTGATTAACACAAATAACTTGGTTTTTATTCACTAAGTAAAAGTACAATTATAGCTAAATTACATTCACATATGTAATGGGGCACAGGAAACAAGTCACGGCACGTGATCGGAAAATGAAGTTTTTACACAGTACAATTATAAGCGTGATGCGAGAACAACAAATGTATGTACATATATGTACCATGTAGTAGTACTGCAACTCGAAACTTTTACTGCTATTTGTGGAGTTATTTTTAAAGTTACACCTATGTTATTGATACACAATGTAGATTAAGTATTTATTGACATAAAAAAGCAATTAAAAAAAAAATTGTAACTTGATCAGTATAATGAAAGCCCTAATAATTGTCATATATGTATGTACATATTCCATCTGCTTTAATATCTCAATGTTAATTATTGGGCAACAAATATATTTTTACAATATTAACCGAGATACTTTCAAAATAAGTTGAAATTAGGGTAACATTCGACAGGAGAGATAAAAATACTATAACCTAGAACATTGATTATAGCGCAAAGTGTGAGATATTGAGCGCGCAATGCAAAACTCACGTCTAACTAGTGTCATTATAAAATGATTCGCTACCTTTTCATAACAAAATCAGAGATATTGTAGGTATGTACATATATGTATGTATGCAGTGATATTGTTTACAGTTTGAAATTTATTTATATATACGGAGTTAGATGCTGTTGACATGAAAAGCGATGTTATGAAATTGCAATAGGCTTTACACGGATATATGTACGTATTTAAAAGATATATCGCATGAGCTATCGACCGAAGAATAAAAATACAAAAAAAGTCCCACATTACAACTAAAGAGAAAATCCCCGAGGAGCGTACACGTATACGAGATGACGTGTGTTCCCAAATAAATCACTCGCGGTACAGTGAATTGTTTGAGGGCTTTAAGGATCACGAAGAATAAATATATATCCTCGGTTTTTACTCAGATTTATAACGGTTACCTTTTATTATCACGTTAAGCCAGGTGAAAAATTCGATTTATTATTATAAATACGTAGAGATACCTAGGAGTAGAGTAACGATTAGTGTTTTATGTATGGGAGTGTGAGTGTCATTTATATGAGGGTAATAAAAAGGGTTTTGGCAAGTGCCAACGTGCCGTCGTAATCCTTGGCCCAATTTTTTGAAACGATACCGAGGACACTGCAGATGTTCCAGAGAATACCTATGCTCGTGGAAAAGTTTGCCAAAATAAACGTTGCAAATTAGGCTTATTGCCAAAACCGCAAATCGCAACCGCTTGCAACGCCAGATCCCGTATAGCTGAGAGGGAAAATCCCAATTTATACAATTATCGTACCCAAAATCTATTCAACGAAGGGAAAAAAATCAGAATAAAAAATGTGAATACACCCGATTCTCTTTTTGCACGGGGGATACGTTCCAGAGACTACCGTGTAAAAAAAGATACAGTGGACATATAAAAATGGGAGATGGTTCCATTACTTAAAATCAACTCTAAATATAAAATTCTCAAACTCAAAAAAAAAATCGAATTTATTTTTTATTTACACAAAAAAATATTTTCATAAGATACATATAAATGAAGTAATAAATTTACATGGTTTTCGATTTAAATTTAATTTAATATAAAAAATATATTGATTCAGCGATGTTGATGACTAGTTTTGGAGTTTCGGGACAGATAAGGCAAATTGAAAATTAGGCATGTTAAAAATCCGTAAATCTGACATAATAACAAACCATAAAAAATTATTGTCAGATGACAAAGGCACGATGAAGTCGAGCAAAAAAATTAACCCTGTAATAGGCTCGCTAATTTATTATTTTACATCAATGTATTTTTTTGTTAATTGTTTAAAACTTGAATTAACTTTATTAGTTTCAGTTTGTTAAGCATTTATTATTTCATGAAAAAAGCATTTTTCTTTTCGTTAATTTTTCATCAATTCCATCGATTAATATGGTGTTATCATAAAATTAAACACATTCCTAAAACGAAAAATATTGCAACATGCAACAAGATATAATATTATACATACATATATCAGAATATTGAAATACAAAGCAGAAAAAGTAATAAAAGTTAGAAAACTAATGAAAGTGACAAATTTTAATTAACTCTTTTTCGCATTTTTAGGGTACAAATGCGTATGTTAAAGTAGAGCTAAGACCTCCTAGTTAAATCAGTGATATGCAACCCTTGATTAGTGTGCATTGTGCAACATATGAACGATCCATCTATTGTTGTTTTCACAAGTTTAACAACTCACCTAATGCCGATCCATATTTGCAAAACCCAAAATAGAAGTTTTAGTGAAATAAAAAGAAATTTTATCGATTTAAAAACGAAGACATGCACGTGCACTTTAACAATATAGGTTATTTAATAATATATGTTATTTTATTATTATTTTGCTAAATTCGATGCTTGTGAAAGTTTACACAAATTAAAGTTTCCTACCGATATACATTTCTATATGTTTTGTTTCTAAAATGTTTCATAATTAATTTTAAAATATGAACTGAAAAGGTTTACGATCAGTGGTTAGATCTGAGCGATGCCATTGTAGTGAATTTTTGGCTTAAAAGTTGCATACATACTCATAAATGAAACTAAAGTGTAGCATAAAAACCAGGAATATATGTATGTATGCATGTACATATGTATATGCGACGCAATATAGGCGACCAGTGCAACTCAAAAATCTTTTTTGAAAACCGTGTTAAAGCAAAAAAATCAGTGTAAAAAATGTAATTGGTCCGTTATCTTGAACCGTGTTATTTCAAAATCGTGCAAAAAGAGAATAGGGTGTATATGAAATATTACTTTTAAATTTAAATTCTGACCAGTGAAACTTTACCAAACTGATATGTCAGCAAATAGAGTTGTCGACGATGTGAAATTTCAGCGAATTGATATTCTTGCCTAGCTACTGCTGAACTTCTCCACACGCAATATCACAACTTTCGTCGCAGTACGAAAAAATCTATTAAAGAATCATATCACGTTGCAAGGTCTTGTGTCTGATAACAAAACGACTTCAATACTAATATCACACAACCAAGTTTTTTTCCTCATTCTATAAGACAAAACATACAGAGCACTTTATCTATATTTTAAAATTTCATTCATTGTCTTCCCAGATCATCCCGTAATAGTGAACTGTTCCATATCAAGTCATCAACTGTTAAGTATTCCCAAAATTTGGTATTTGTCGCAATTTCGCATTGCAAGTTTCTTTCGAAAAATAAAATAAATAATTTTTGTAACCGATTCCATACACATTGCAATGATTCGCGGAGAATTGATTACCGAAAATTGACCGCACAGGGAATTGATCTCACATCTATCCTGGATACCCTAAAGCAGCGGTCGGCAACCGGTGGTCCGCGAGAGAATTTTGGTGGTCCGCATTTTTCATAATCATCATCATATTCAGCCGTTCACCATCCACTGCTGGATAAAGGCCTCTCCAACCCTCTTCCATTTCCTGTCCGTCTTGAACAATCTGCATCCACTTGACTCCACACATTCTTCTCAATTCATCAGCCCATCTTTCACTCGGTCTACCTTACTCTCTTTCACATCCTCTCGGATACCATTCCAGTATTTCTCGCGTCCATCCCAGTCACGTTTTTCACACATTCCGCTGTATCTAGGGCTTCCAATACCGGAGCATATGTTCAATACCGGTATTTCGGTATTGAACATTTTTTTTTTTACATATACATCGAATTCCTATCCAGTTCTACATATATGGAAACAAAAGTTTGTCGATTTGAAAAATGACATTGAAAATGATCGATTATCGAACATAATTAAAAATAATGCAGAAGAAGAAATAATGAAAACTTAGAACGCCATTCCAGAAATGTTTAGCTGTTTAAAAAAACTAGCGGCGGCGATATTAACAATTTTTTCTTCACATATGCTTGTGAGTCATTAATTTTCCGAAATGAATTTTATAAAATGTAGTTTAAGAAATAGGTTGACTGATGAATCCAGTTGGGCTTGTATATTACTAAAAGTGACGAAATATAAACCTGATATAAAGCATTTGGCATACAACAGCAAAAATCTCATTGATAAATAACTGATAATAGATTTTTATCGGTTTTCATGAAGCTAATTTTTAAACTTTTTCAATAAAATTTTTCAAAAGAAAACTTTCTTTATTTTCCATTAAAAACTGCTCGGCACGTCAGACAGTTGATGAATAATATTTGGGAATTTTTGGCACGCGAATGTAAAAAGGTTCGCCATCCCTGGTATAGTTCATCAATCAATCCAATAGAATCACCACAACTTGCCACACCAGTGCAGTAGTGTGAACAGCGGACGAGTTGCCAATGCTGCAGGTCTGTGTACACTTTTGCGAAACGACAATTTTCACGGTAATTTATCAATACCGAAATACCGGTATTTTAATAAATTAACACCGGTATTTTGGTATCGGAAAATTGGCCGGTATACCGGTATTGGAAGCCCTAGCTGTATCTGCCACTTAAGTCATACTTCTTACCCATGTATTCCTCTTACGGTCTCCTCTTGTTATACCGAGCATACCTCTTTCCATGCTTCTCTGTGTGCACTAAAATCATAGGTAGCATTCTTAAATTTAGCATCAACGATTCACATCTATACGTCACAACTGGCAGTTTTCACAATGAATAATGAATATATCGTTTATCTATTATAATTTTTCTATCGTTATAATGTGATATTCAACATTTTGCTAATAACTTGGAGTGCAAATATAAGTGTAATTACCATTTCATATTTAGAATGTTATTTTTATGGAAAAAATTATGGTAGTGGTACGCGGGATTCGAGATTTTGAGTTTAGTGGTCCGTGAGGTCCGAAAGGTTGGCGACCGATGCTCCAAAGCAGTTAAACAACTATTGAGAGAAGCATCGGTTGCGTGATAAGTGGATCGTTCTGCACAGAGGCGTAGACACAGCGGTCTGTTAAAAAGTAGTGCGTTGCACTCTCGGGTCGGACAAGGTCGACCTTGGTTGAAACTAGCCAAGATAGAGGTTAAGGCCTGTAACGCACTTGGCTGCCTGGCTGCGGCAGCCATGGCTTTAATAGCATTCTCCATGGCGTTATCAAACAGGCAGCCACATACATTTTCTAACATCGTTCTGGCTGCGCAGCCAGGCAGCCAAGCGCGTTACGGGCCTAAGAGGTGTACCGAGGAGGTTCTACGGAGGCTGCTCCGGGGAGATTGGAGAGGGGGAGAGAACGCCGCGAGGGGTGAGTAGGTTGGCGAGAGGGGGTCGGCGGCCGAGATCAATACGTCAGCCTCGGCGCGGCTATACACCCACCCACCCTCTCAATCCTCTCTGATCCACCCCAAACCCCTCTCCTAAGCTTCTCTCAGTACCGCAGGGACACTTCTTTCGGCCACCGAGACAAACCCTTAAAAGCTCAACGAATAACCCCAACCACCGATAGATAGATAGATAGATAGATTCGTCGTGTATTTGATTACGTGCGTGTGCCGACACGCCGCCGGGGAACAACGACACCACCACCACCCCCTCGTCATTTATCTTCATCAGTGATGTGGGTGGGATGAGGGGTGAAGAGCAGAGCAGGTAGGATTTTAAGGGGTGTGTGTGTGTGGGGTAGTGGGGCATGACGAATTCTTCACACTGGTAAATTGCCGCCTTGACCCAATTTACACATTGTACTACACGTATCGATGAAATTTTTTTTCTCACACACGTATTTCAGGTACGTAAGCTTTCTATGAACCTATAGTTACGCAATCGGTGCATAAAAGTGCATTGGGTAAATCTGTGTTTAAACGGGGACTAACTAAGAATTGCAATAGTTTATAGTCTTCGTTGAAAAATATGTACATATTTGAAGCTTATAATTCAATTGTTCAATTGCCACACGTGGTCTATTGTGCCACTGTACTTAATATGTTCAGTGGCCAAGATTTAGATACAATGCAAAGGTTACAAAATAGAGCTACGAGAGGTATTTTGAATGTTGGGAGGTTGGTTAAAAAATATTAGAAGTATGTTAGATTAATAAATTGGGATGGGTGAAATATTATATATTGTTTAAAGTTAAGCACATTGTCTATTGTTTATAAGTTAGATCAAGGCTGTCCAAATAGCGGCCCGCGAGCTGATTTTATGCGGCCCCGCCACCTGTGATTTTCACGCGCGAAAATAAAAAATTTAAATTCTATCATGAATCTCATGAATCAATGCTTGCCGGCAATACATTGATCGTTTACAGACACCTTAAGGATACAGTTTCAGAAATGTTATGATGGCTAGATACAATAATGAAAAGTAGAAGATTGACACCTAAAGTTTTGATTATTTAGATCGTTATACGGAAAAATCCAGTATTTCCTCGTATTCGTTAAGTGAGCGCCTACGTAACGGATTTATTTGTATCTTTGAATCCTTTGTATATTTATATTACATGGTTTATAGATAAAAACCGAATTAGTGAGGTTGGGTTAATTTTCTGAGAGATTTCCAATAATTTTCAGTTTATCAAACGCGTGTCTTAGTATGCATGTCAAAAACGGTCACACTGAATTAAATCTAATTTTCAATTCCGTATAAATTTAAGAGAACAAATCACACGAAATCGACGATGATTGAACGATGTAATAAAAAAGGTCAAAATCGTGCATTTTTCTTTCAATTACCTATGCGAGGAACGTAAATTTTCATGTTTTTAAATAAAAAAATTTTCCCCGAGCTATCTACATACATACATACATACCATACATTGAAATTTCGACAGCGACTGGGGAATTTCCCCCCTTCACGAAATGTTTTGTCGTAATGAATTTTCCGTCAATTTTCCCACTTTTAATTTAACAATTTCGCTTTTATCGTACGCAAAAAAAAAGGTTTACTTCATATCGATCAAATTCGATATTTCATTTGTAATAGGAGCGTATGAATAGTCACCGAACACCCAACCACCCACCACTATACTGTTCCCGGTATAGAACAGGGTCCGTTGAGCCTCCACAACCCCAAAAGGGTGACACTTTCCCACCATTGTTGACAAAGTGGACACCTTACAACTCCGGACATAATGGACCGAACAAGTTGTTTGAAACTCCACTACACCACGGCTGACCAAACGGTCAAACTAGACAATCTCACCTTCATCATCACGAGTGGTTGGTTTCTCAAGAAAGCGAGATGTGTATGTATATATAATACAACTGATCTAAAGCACCCTTTATATTAAGCCTAAACCAATTTATATACTAAAGTACAATACAAAGTTTTCAATTAGAGCATGTGCAAAAGTTTATTCGGAATTATCAAATATGGGGTATGTCGCGAGCGAGTTTTTAAGCTCTCTTCTTTCTTCTGGAGGTGACGTGCATGATATCAAGAGTTGCCTCTTCATTGTATTGTAGCGTTAGGATACCGCGGGGCGTTTGGGATATCATTTTTCCCGCCAATTTGGACCAATGGCGCTGTGATCGCCTACTATAAATGTAGGCACTGTTTGTCCCAGAAGCCATGGAGCGAACGGACCGGACCGTTCGCCTCCAACCAATAAACGACTTACACCCATACTGCTGCGTTTCATTCTATTTACGAACCACACATCCTGCTCACGCTACAGTATCATAGCGAAATAGCTTGGCAAAGATACTCTTCAGTAGTGAAACCATTGCCTTCTGGAAGAGAGGAAGAATTAGACCGAACGGAGATTCATTTGGTAGGTAAGAAGAAATTTTTTGGATGGAGCCAATTTTGTGGAACCGTTTCAAAACTAAGCTAGCTAAATCGGCAAATTTTAACAGAAGACGACCGATTTGGATTAAGAAATATCCAGATCTTGCCAATTACGATGTTTAAAATCAAAAACTGTCGAGAAAATCTTTCGATATGGGGGTATCGATTTCTAGATCTTCATTTAAGAGAAACACCGGCTTCAAAGTAAAACGAATAAGGATTGGCGCGATTCGTATGAGGTTTGAGAAACGCTTGGTTGGACAAACACGCCACGAGCATTACAACGAACTACGACTAAGGGTTCGGTCCAAACAGTGAAATTCTGAACTGAAGAGGGACAAGGATCTGGGTTTCGTTAAACACACACACGTACTATCCAACTCGTGCGTGCCGAAACAGGGATAAGGACATAAAAGGAAGGTTGCTGTTGTGTGAGGTACAAATCAAACCTAAATAATTGGAAGTTGGTCGCGTGTCGACCTTTGAACTTCACTGAAGAAAATACACACAAGCGTCAAAGGCTCATCTTGAGAATGTTCACGTGTCGAATTTTCATATACGTACATATGTACAAGCATGAGTAGAAGGGTAAAATTATTCAAATAAGAAGTTAGGAAAAGTCCTTTATATTTTTTAAGGGGAAACGACGGACACGAAATGCGTATCGAGTGTGTTTTTATAGTCGAATTGCGATTTGTGTTGTTTGATAGAACAACTTTGGCATTACTTTTTGGCCCGCACTAAATATAACTTTCAAGATTCGCAAGTTCTACGAACTAAATCGGAATAGTAAATAGTTTTTTGTTTTTTTTTTCACTTTATGAAGAGCGTTTCAAGCATTGATTGTGTCATTTCAAAACAACGGTACCTATAAAATTATCCAGAATAACAAATCAAAGTCACTCAATTAAGTTGTACATAACTAATATTATTATACATAGAAAGATTTAATTAATATAAAATGATCCTTAATTTGCTGTCCATTTATCTTTGCCAGTCATTTTCATTCAACTAATGTAACACTCTCTATCTATGTATGTATGTATGTATGTATAAGCAAGACTGTTGATGTAAATTATCATTAGCAAAACATAACGCATTGATATTACGAGACAACTTTTTCAACATTAATAAATACAAAATTCAACGAAAGCGTTGAAACATTTTAAGGACGTCTATCTACATATTCCTCGAAAGCGTACGCTGTTATTTACTCGAAACGTTACGATTAAATATTAACAGAGGGCGATTTCGAATCACACCTGATTTAACAGAATCAACAAAACGACTACCAAAACCACCCCAAATATTAAATTCGCATTCGAATAGGCAACGGAAAAATTATTAACACTCAACTAGTTTTTCGAATAGACAAATTCATTTCAAGGAGGCGATGTTAATTCACATAACCCAGATATGAGCGACGCTTTCAAAGGGATTTAGTATAACACAAAAGACAGAAGAGCGGGAGATTGGAGCTTTAGAGGTGTGGAAAGGGTTAAACTCCCATAGCATTATATAAAACGTACACGTAAAAGCGCAAATCCGTCGACTTGTCAATACGTACATACATACATACATACATATGTACATAGACCTTTTTGTTATTTTTCGTCCATTGCGACGGGGAATGAAGTGAGGCGAGGGGGTTAGGGTGTAAAAGCGTATCGGTCGGAATAGTTCGGTAGTCCTAAAATAATATTTGCGTATAAATTTTCATGACGACGAGGGTTGCGCTTTATTACGTCTGGTCGCAATAAAAAAGTGTGGGCGGTTTCGCTGCAGTAAAGCCTTCAGTGCGATAAGGCTTTAACGGCGGTTCGCGTTTCAAAAAAAGACCGAATTAATTCCGGTTATTACCGGACGTTTGAATTGCAGAAGCACACAACATCCCCCACACCCTCGATTCTCCACAAACTCACCTTTCCCCCATTCGCATCGAACAAAACGGTGAAAACAAATTACACGTAACGGAACAATCCATTCCGCGAAACGGTATACGTAATTGAAGTATGCGAAGGTAATAAAAAAAACACACGAATGAGTATTTGTGATGTGATTTTCCGGAAGTAATACTAAGAGTTCATCAAATATTGAATTTCTGGAGTCGGACATGTAAATAAAATAATATTTTATATTTCGAGACTAGCTAGGTTTTTTTGACCAAATTGAGATATAAATCAAATATCCTTTCTATAAATGTTAACATGCATATGTACATATGTTAAAATTCAATTAATATATTGTATGGGTCTGATACTTACATACATATGTACATTGATTTTAATTAAATGATTCTACTGAAGGTATCGTACTTGATAACAAGCTTTGACACATTGTTGCATCTGGCTTAGTTATGTAAGTACTAGGGAAAGATAATCTCCAGTGGTGAAACCGTCGACTTCTGGATGGGAAGGGGGAAGAAAAGGGACGAACAATGATTTGGTAAGTAGGAAGGAATTGTTTAAATTGTGCCAATTTTGCTGACGACCGATCTGTATTTGCTAACATCCAGATCTTGCCAATGACGATATTAAAGGTCGAAAACCACCAAGTAAACTTTTCGACGTATGGGGATAAAACGATTATTAATTCAATATCGAAAGATTGCCATTCGAGATCTTAGGTCGAATTCAAATCAAGCAACTCAACTCCGAGATAATGAAAATGAGAAATATAAGCTTTGAGTTGATTATAAAAATTAATAATACCCTAAGTTTAAAACAAAATTAAAAATGAAATAAAAGTATTTTCAGCTGAATACGCTCGGTTGATTCTAATTAAAAGCTCAATTAAGAACATACGAAAAATAAAATACCACTTCCGGTAGCCGGAGATTCAATAAAGGGTAATCAACCGAACCTAAACGCTTTCGATAAAATTTTAAACGTAATATGAAATTTCAGCTGAATAAGCCCGATTGCCTCAAACAAACAAAGGTTTATTTTTGGCTATCAAAAATAGATAAAATATAATGTACTTGTGATTAAAGTACGTACCTACCTACATATATACATACATATGTATGTATGTACATATATTCAAACACATTCAGAAATAATTTCACCACAAATTCAACGTAGCACAACAAACAAAAGTACCAAAATTAGAATACGCCAAGTTCAACACCGAAATGATGAAATCATAAGATCCCCGAAAGTAATTCGACGAAGATAAGATGCTGCGGTCTCGGGTATGTATGTATGTATAATACAATATCTATGTATATGTAGATACCTACACCTCAGTTTGAGAAGTGTACAACGGCTCACGGACAGTTTTAGAATCTCGTCTGACGATGATTTATTACGAGCGATCTTTGAGAAACACGTGTCGCAACTAAACACAACCGAGAAGATAACGATCGCGTAATATTAAATTCAACACATGAGTAGTATGAAATGTACGAAATGATCGAATCGATTAGACCGGAAACACGGGGCTATTTTATAAAGCGTCTAGTAGCTATGTACATATGTGTACGTAGTATTATAATTCGAAATTTAGAAGTTTTCTCGTTAAAAACGAAAGGCCGCAAATCGGCTAACCGCTTCAATCAAATTAGATGCGGTCAAACACAACGAGGTGAATTTCCAAGGGAGTTTTCCGCATCAAAATATTCCGCTGTGGAAAACAATGGTCGTAAAAGGAAACTTTCGAGAGATAATAGGCGCTGAAAAATCAACAACGACATTTGTCACGAGTGAGTTATGAAGATTTAACGCAAAGATAGTGTATGTATGTAGTTTAGTAGAGAGAATCACTAAGTCGCCTCATGTTTCAGGCTCATATTTTAATGAAAAATGACCGTTAGACCTTTAAAGGGGTGGTGTGGGTGGGTTACCTTTCAGCTGAAAGTTTCGTCTTAATTTAATTAGAACGGGGAGAAATCCCTTTGTCAACGATCGTGTTGCGAAGACGCAACTAACGCACGACTATTCTTCTTCGCCCACTAGATACTAAACCTTCTAGATTTCGGTATTCAAATTCAAATGCAAATTTGCCGGTGACCAACACGCAACATTCTACAAATATCCATCACACATTGTATATTTACATATAATCAAACGATACTATTGATGTATCCATTATTGAAATGGCTTCAAATACGATTTTTTTTTTTTTACGTGTTTTCATGTGGTGATTTTTATCTACATATTTTACATTGAAACTATCTATGTATTACTGGAGTTTTATCCGTTGACGAATTAGTCCTCGTGCTAGTCAGGAGCTCCCCACATGTATCGCCACCAATTGTCCTCCAGGCTCTATCATCAGATCACCTCCCGATCTTTTTCACAATCGACGGGAAACCCGAGGAGATTTCTAAATTCGGTTGGAACTACGGGAGTGCAAACTGGCGAGAGTTTAAATCATACATACAAGACCACACGACTTTATCGTCTGCCATGCTTAAAAACAAAACCGACATTGACAATTCCATTACGCAACTGACTGACGCTATAACGCACTCCAAACATCTCCATATACCAAAAACACATTTTATTGAACACAAACTGGAGATAACTGACTTTGTTGCACATCTAATAAAACATAAAAATAAACTCCGTAAGAGCTGGCACACTTCGAAAGACCCAGCATTAAAAACATTAATTAATAAACTTACGTATCAAATCAAAATTAGAATCAAACAAATTAAAAATGAAGCATGGTCAAAAAAATTAGAAAAATTAAACTCAGTAGATGGCTCTCTTTGGAAATTAGCTAAATCAATTCGCAGGACAAAATCGCGATTCCTCCATTAGATGATGGAGTGAACTCAGTGACGCGAGATTGCGACAAAGCAGAACTCTTATCGAAATCATTTCAAAAGCATCACACACTCACACAACACTACCACCACAAATCAACGCATAACAAAGTCAACCAGTCCATCAAAACCCTCACTAAAAATGCTACTAATAATACTAAAAATATAAAATTGGTCCATCCGTGTGAAATCCAAAATATAATTCGTAACTTAAAAAAATAAAAGGCACCTGGACGCGATGCAATAGATAACGTTATAATCAAACAACTTCCATTTAAAGCCCTAGTTTCATTATCTAAAATATTCAACTCTTGCTTATTAACTGGATATTTCCCAGAATACTGGAAAACAGCAAACGTCATTCCGATTCCGAAGCCTGATAAAAATCACAAAACCCAGCCAATTATCGACCCATTAGCCTACTCTGTACTCTCTCCAAAATTTTAGAAAAAATCATTTACACTCGCTTACTTAAGATTTTAGACAAAAAATTGATTAACGAACAATTTGGATTTCGCCACGGACATTCCACGACCCAACAATTAACAAGACTAACCGAATACGTAACGAAGAACTTCAATATGAAGAGAAGTACCGGAATGGTATGTCTTGACATAGAGAAGGCTTTCGATACGGTTTGGCACGATGGACTCATTCATAAACTCCTTACTAACAAAGTACCGAACTACCTAATACATATCATCAGACCATACCTAACTCACAGGAAGTTAGTGGTTAACGTAAATACTGAAATATCCTCACCGAAATCAATCTCGGCAGGGGTCCCACAGGGAAGTCTGCTAGGCCCTCTCTTATTTGCCATATATATTAATGACATACCCATCCCAAAAAACTGTCACATAGCTCTATATGCAGATGATACTGCTTGCTTCACAAGCAGTATCAAACCAGAGGCTATTCGCAGAAACCTTGAACTAGCCTTAAAGACACTGACGGACCACTTCACTAAGTGGAAAATTAAAATTAATCAAAACAAAACAGACGCGATTTTCTTTAGTGTACGAAAACATAAACCAAATTCAGATCTGAAAATCCCATCTGGAGAAAGTCTGAAATGGCAAACACAAATAAAATACTTAGGAATTACATTCGATAAGAGAATGAGATGGGCCCCCCACATAGAGGCGGCGAAATGCAAAGCAATTCGCGCCATATCTTCAATATACCCTATATTCAATCGACATAGTGCCTTATCACTACATAATAAAATTAAAATATATCGCGCACTCATACTACCCTTACTAACGTACGCTGCTCCCTTATGGAATAATGCCTCCAATACTAACCAATCAAAGCTTCAAGTAGTCCAAAATAAATCATTAAAAATCATTTATAACACGCCCATATATACTAACCTAAAAAGACTACATTCCCAGTATAACATCCCATTAGTCGTAGATGTCACTAACAGATTAACCAGTAGATTCTATGATAGAATTACCAATAACCACACTAACAAATTAGTGAAAGGTCTCGGTGATTATAGCAAGATGTCTTTACCCTTTAGGTATAAACACAAATTACCTAAACATAATTTTCTTTAGATCGCCGACTCTAAAAAGTAAGTATTTAATTTAATTATGTAAAATATATTATAAACATTTGATAAGAATTGTAAATAGGTTTTTGAGCTCTTTCTCCTATTATTCTTTAAACACTAACATTAAAATAAAAGAATCCTTATAAATACTAACAAAATGAACAATGTGTAAAATAGATAATGGTCACTGGACCAGTAGCTATTAAAATAGATTTAAGATGTATTGTGAACATAGTATAAGAACAATAAAAAGCTTTTTTAAATAAAAAATTAAATAAAATCCGTTGACGAACAACTGGTGATATAGCAGTAACTAGGAGTTACGGGAAAGAAATTAAATATAACGAAATAATAACTAAAATTTTATATGAAAACAAAAAAAATCATGTCGAACGATCCTGACTGACAGATATTATTTAAGTTTTATTTATTTCGATGATTTCGGTTTATCGGCTATTTTTAAAATGGGGACCGTTCCTTACAAACACACGACTATCTTAGTATTTTTTTAACAAGAGTATGGAGTTTGAGTACGCGTTTCTTCTAACCGAATGAATTAAAAAGGGGCAAAGTTTATCCCTCTCTTTAAAAGTGAGACGAACTCCTCACGCTATTGGAGTATTTGGTATCACTCGAATGATTGTCCCTTTTGAACACACGCGGTTAATAGTAAGTAGAAAAAGATACTCAAACTCATACTGCATACTTCCTTGTTCAAAAAACAGACTATATATATATAATAATAAATACAAAATGGACATGTTTCTCGTATATCAAAAAAAAAATTGTTATAAAGTTAAAATGTTGACGATTGTTGTATTTGGGTACAATAATAAAAACATTACAAATTTTTAACACATTATTTAGACACAGTATCAGTAACATGACAATGATATTTGGTACACGGTAAAAAAAAAAGCAACGACACGAATAATATTCGAAAATGAAAATACCCACGTCAATTTTTCAGATGGGTGAAACTTACTTACACACAGGTAAAAAAACTGGAACGCCTTGGAGGCAACACACCCTTTTATGATTTGACAGGTATTATGTTTCCACCGGTCGGGGAAACCGAATATGAATGTGACTTGAAAATGAAGAATACATCCGTGTAATCTGACCCGCGGTCCCCGCTTACAATACGTATCATACGCCATATCGAATATTCTTCCTATGGAAAGAGGCTTTCAGGTAAGGGTGAGTTTTCGCGCGCACACACTTATACACTAGCAAACATTTCAGTATAAAAGCAAACAAAGTAGGAAGGTTTATGTGGACGTTTGGGCTTTACGGTCTTATCTACCTTGTAGTATAACACCCTTCTCTCTCTCCGTTGAAGATTGCCGGAAGATTTCGCGCGCGCAGGTAACAACAAGAACGCGAACGTATCAGATACGGAGGAAATTAAACAATGTTAGCCTTTGCTACGCCTGTTTGAGTATTTAATTAAGTAAAATGCCCGAGGGCAAGGGGAAGGCGTAAGAGTGGAGGGGGCAGTAACTTTCTCCTTTATTGGCTGGATTAAATTTTGGTAAACGAAATTTTTCAGGCCTAAAAGCGATATTTTTTTTCAAGGTGAAAAACTGTAAGGAAGTATGGTTCTTATTAAATCTGTAGGTACATTATACGTAGTTGAATGAAATTGATTTAATAAAAAGATTAATATTAATAATTTATGATAGCAAGTTTGCAAAACGAGACTATGGGTGTTGTCACATATCGAATAAAGTTAGTTTCGAATAAAGTTAGTTTCGAATAAAGTTAGTTAGAAAGCTCGTCGAATTTACAACACGACAAATTGCGAAATCGTAAAATGTAGGTTTTACGTGAAATTTTCCAAATTGTGTCAATTATCCGTGAAACATTAGTTTTTCAGTTCGGCGAGTTGTCAATTGCTGTGATTCGATGTGCCAGCCAGGCGATATCTCAGAGGATAAAATTTTATTTTCTTGAGCGAAGGTCCGGAGTTCGATCCCCGTATTTCGAAAGGTTTCTCGAAGGTGTTCGACCTTAAATATCGTCATTGGCAAGATCCGGATATTGCCAAATCCAGATCGACCGTCTCCTGATTCATCTCACCCACCGAATCATAATGAATTTCGTATCTCCCTTCCTCCCCTCCAGAAGGTAATAGAAAACCACTGAAGAATATCTTTCCCTAGTTACTTCACTATGACAGACGGTAAAATGTTTGTCAGATAATAAAGAGGCAACGCTTGATATTCAGTAAGCCATCTTCAGAAGAATTTTAACTGTAGTTTTGATCAATACGCATTTTCATTATTTTTTGGTTCGCGTGTTGTAAATAATTTAAACGGTCACAGTGAATGAGAGTGCTAAAAGTAATATTTTCGGGCTGAAGAAAAATAAACACCATTAGTGTGTTGAATACTCTGCTTGAAATGTGAGCATTAGTGGGTTGATAGCCCTCGACGAAATTATATTGTAAGGGACGAAGCAGGGAGGGGGTACGAGGTTAAAACACATTCGCGACCATTTACATACAATTTGACACACACGAACCATTTCCGTACAAAATTATTATAATGAAATGTAAAATGAAAAACAACTAACGTATGTACATACATACATACATATGTAGATGTTCACACATACACAAAAATGTAAATCAACGTAGAAAATTGATGACACTGACAAAACTTTTCCAATGAAAAGACGTTCTGACTGAAAATTGTCCACACAGAAAGACCGGTAATGAAAGGTTCAAAAGTTTTCCATCGAGAGAAATGTATTCGACCAGCGCTCCCCAAACGCTCAAAAGAACCACATTTACAAATACACACATATAATATATGTATTTATATATAAACACAATGGACAGGTAATGTTGCGGCATCAAGAGGTTACCTAATGCGATATGCCACACAAAGCGAACGCGATAAGAAATTTACAAACAAATGATACGCAACGACCGCACGAAACGGTCGACGCCCCATTCTCTTCCACTCTCACCGTAACAAAGTAGCGAAATAATAAAAAAAAAATGATGACCAAAAAAAGAAAGAACAGCAAAAAGAGAGGGCGAATCGTTCGCATTATAGCAGAGGATGCGGAAAAACGACGGAAAATTTTCGACCAATTCCGCATTGTGGTTCCGTTTTATTATGGGTTTTTAACAGTGACGTTTCGTACAATGCGCGGTGATTGTTTTCCGGCGACATTACAAAGTCCACTTTTTTCCACAACGATACTATTATTTCGTAAATCGGTTATCAGTTTCTAAGCTTAGGTAATTCTGAGGATATTGAGATGAAAAATTAGAAAAAAAATCAGTCAAACATTTTTTGCTACGGTATAGCAACTTGCAACTTCCACACACGGTAAAATGTTTATCAAAAAGTGTAGAAGCAACGCTTTTTATCAAGTACGCTACCGTCCGAAGAAGATAAACAGAATATTTGTTGTGTAACTCGGTTCACTAAAAATATGAAAAAAGTCTTAGTTATAACCAATTCTCGTAAGTATTCGCTAGCATTACCCCCGAACACTTAGGAAAATGAGCAAATTCAGAACACACACAAACGAAATTGAGATTGAAATCGTACAGAGACCGAAAGGGTCAGCGATACAAAAATGCAAACATATAAAATCGGACACACCCCCTCTTCCCACCCTCGTATGCATACACCCCGACGATAAAACGTGATATGTCAGAACAGTAGTGGAATAATTCAACCATACCTTACGTATGTAGTGCTTCCACTGGGTAGAACCTACTGGCGGAAGCTCGTTACTTATTCATCGCGACGCGCGGCAATGTACGTAAATCTCGCGCTTAAGTTAGATTACTTCCGCAGCGGCGACGGACCGAATAAATTCACAAATCAAGACGATCCGTAACTATGTAACTCATGTGTAAGTAAATGTGTGTGTTTGTTGTTAAAATTTCAGACCGGATAAACAAAGTTCAGGAATACTTCCGTGCGTCTAGTGGAAAACCGGAAAGCTCGCATTTTCCCCCGCATGTAGGTATTCGGAGAGTTCAATGCGCGGGCGTCGAACTTTAATTGAAAATGCTACGAAGGACACGTGGATAAGACATTGATTAAAGAATGATGACACTATGTTTTACATTCTATAGAACTGTTAATAAGAAAATAATAGAACATTTTGATTGTTCCAACAATGAGATGATGAAAAGAAAGGTGACCGACAGAAATAATAGGAAAAAGCCTTTTAAATAAGGATGTAACCATCAAATACCAAAGAAGAAACGAAATTCCCGAAACAAATGAGAAAAACGTAGCATATGAATGCAATTCATTGTACATATGTATGTACAATATGCTATCGTCAATAAAATTTAATATTTAATTTAACCACTCAACATTCTGGCAAAAATAGAAAATGTATATTTAAAAACATTTATCCACGTTCAAAAACTATACTGTATTTTTGTGGTTGACCAGTTTAGCCGTAAGTAGTAAACGTTACAAAAAAAAGCTTACAATTCTAACATAATGTAATGATATTTTGAACTATGCTAAGACTTAAATTTGTAGTATTTAACATTATCTGTAAATACCATTTTAGACATGACTTGTAAATCCTGCGGTTTTTAGCCAATAATTTTTATACGGATATGACTAAATACAAATATAAAACTAGTGATAACCAAGAAAAAGAAACTGAAATCATTTCACCAATACGTACATACCTATATTCAACTTGAACTTATTCCGAGTTTAACTTTAAAAAAACTTTTTATAAATAGTAAATATTTTGAACGTTGCAGTCTTGAGGGCGAAAATAGTTGAAAGAGATTTCGTTGAAACAACAAGTACGCCTGCTAGTGCAATAAATATCCTTTGGTGTTCCGTGAAAGATTCGTAAGAGGTCTATAAACATTACGGGTGAGAGTCCATTGCGAAAAGGTTGAGAAACACCACTGAAAAATACCATCTAAGATTCCAAGATAATAGTTTTAAACGTAGTATGTAAGTAAACACGAATCAGATAACAAAAACACGTTATTACACCAGTTCATTATTAAAAACAACAACAACAGACATCCTAGTCGGGATCGCTTTTTTCCCATGGCAAAGAGGATTAAAGACCCGGCGCTACAGGAAAATAATGAAAACAATAAATAAAAAATGCTTGCATTGTCCGAGCAGAGCTTTTTTAAAACGACGTCGAATCAACGAAAACCTAATCCGGCGTAGGAGAGGTTTTTTTTATCTACGAGCTGGTAAACTTTCGGCTTAGCGAATGCGATGCGAGCTTTCGGGCCAAAGCCCACTTATCGCTAGACAAGTGAACGGAACGATTTAAAAATATGAAAATTTCAATTTCAATATACGAGCGCCATTTTTTGAAAGTCGACGAAAAGAGTCAACATAGTAATACACTTTCAAAAAATACAAGTAATGTGTATGAAACTATACATATGTACATACATATATATGTATATGTACTATGGTAGAATATAATATCTGCTGTTACTTTAGACGTACATATTTAGAGATATGTAACTACGCCGCAAACGTTAAAATGTTTAATTAACCGTCAGTGAAACGTTAACTCGCCCGGATGCACGCACGCGTGTTCGTCTCTCCTTTCATCCCCTTATTTATAAATGTTCGGGGTGGTTTAACAATAAATATAGGACGGGCGTATGTTACATCGGATGCGACTGACTCGTTCGTGTACAATGTGTAGTTAAATTGTATGTTTCTGCAAGCATGAGTGAAAAGATATAAAGAGAGCATTTCATTTTTTTCTCTCTGAAAACGGGCGCGTTTTCGTACATACATATGTATTGCGGAAAATGTGCATAATGAAAAGTATTCATGATTAAGGTTTGCATATTAGTTTGTACAAGTACATATGTACATGTTCCAGACTTGTTAGTATTGTTTGAATGCTTATTGTGCTACAAATGGTTTAAAAAATTATATTTTAACCAGTTAGTATTAGTAACATGGAAAGGAGAATTTCTATGTGAGTGTGTGTGTGTATGTATATGTGTGGGTAAACGGCATCGATCTAGCTTCGTTCGATTTGAAATGTTTGTGACAGTTTGTGAACACGACCCCAAGTACGCGCCGATGACGTGAGAGGCCGGAATTTTTATAGTAACGTTTTACCAGTGAACTGACAGTCTTGTGATGGCCCATTGAAGTTTTGCGTCTTCACCTCTTTCCCACCCTCGTATATAGCGATGCCTAATGGACTACGCTCTGCCGAGGGGACTCATGAATTTACGATTTGACTCTAAAGCTGCGCCACGTGCGAACGGTCCCATGTCAATGAGGGTGCTCACTCGTGACGGTATTTACATGTAGAGGGGTGTTTTGCAATGCCCTTACCTCATTCCAAAAAAGAGTTTAAAAGACTGCCCGGTTTGATTCCTGCCTCGGACAGGGATTAGACACTCCTGAGAGTGGAGTCATCCCGGTCGCGGGTGTTAATAGACTAAAAGCGTTTGGTTAATTTAAGCATGGAAGCAGATACTGCTTCCGACTACTTCTAATAAGCGAGCCTAGGTAATTAAAACTATTCTAAGCTAGGGATGCGCGTTAGTAGTTTTTGTCTTCGGCCGCTATTGGGCCGAAGACCTACTTATTATATTGTTGTTATTGGGTGTGTGTCTCTTCACACCGCGCATAATTGAGAGGGCAAAGGCGGGGCAGTCCCCACCTTGCTACGTTACAGTTGGCTGTAACGTAAGGTTAGAGACCCAGTCTCCGAAGGAAGTCGCGAAGCGACGGAAGGCCCTGAAGGCCCGCGGGGAGGATACGAGATCCTCATGGCTGAGCGACCCTATGGTCGCTTCTAATTTCTCATGCAACTCCCTCCTCGGCTCGGCCAGGAGCGGACACACCCATAGCATGTGGTCTACACTTTGCAGAGGGTGCCCACACTGACAAGCCTCGGAGGGCTGCAACTTGAAGCTAAAAAGCTTGGCATTGAATGCCCCGTGCCCGATCACGAGTTACGACACCCAATGATAGGGCTCGAACCATCTGGCGGACAGCCGCTTCTCGACTGTAGGGAAGAAGAGGCGGGTGTAGTGACCCGTCTCGGAGGCCAGCCACCTCGCACCCCAGGCGGTGATGGCGGCCCCGTTGACTGCTGTCTTAAATTTAGCCAGCGTGGTACCCGCGGGATCGCAAGTGACGTCTAGGAGTTGCAGCGGGCGAGAGTTCTTATGGTAGAATCTCGCCGCGACAACGGGAATTTTGAGGTCCAAAGGTAAGGTTCCGGCGACAATCTGAAGCGCGTTCGTAGACACGCTTCTGTACGCCTTGGTCAGGCTGATTAGAGCTCTCCTCTGACCGGTAGTCAGAGGTGATCTCAACCTGAAAAGGTAGCAATGGTGAGCCCAGCAGCCGGCCGCGTAGGCCACCTTGCCTATAAATATCGCCTCGTAGGCGACAGTGAACTGACAGGTTTTCTCTTTTAACCCGCGATAAACTATAAATATTTAACTTTGGAATTGGCAATTGGCGGTTAATTTTACAACATTGGCATTTGGCACGATAAAGTTCAATCTAAATTTGATGTTGGCTTTTGGTGTAGAACGGAATCACAGTTCAACGGTAAAATATACAGAATACAGGACCGGGAATGTCAAGGACGCATCAACAACACAATAACGGAAATTTGACTTCAGACATATCAAACTATTGAACTGGGATTATAATATAATATGTAGGTATAAACTAGGATTAGAGAGTGTGAATAATTATTCATTACTTTATTATCATAATCGAGTAATATATAATATCCCACACCCAAATCAGCATACAGTACCGCAATAATCGACAAATTAATTCCGACATATCCTAACCAAAACGCACATTCATTGCACTACTAAATTCAACCACAAATCTGCAATTACATACATACATATGTATGTAGGTACCTACATACCATAAACGCGAAATCTTGGTAGTGCGCCAGATAACGGATTTCATACAACGAACAAACGGCGTCGATTTGATTAATTTCCACTCGCTCTTTGTGAGTCCAGAGAGAGAGGGAACACTCATGTGCGCGCGTTTGGAATTTTTCTCTTTTAACCCGTTTACGAGCACAGCCGGCGAACCAAAAAGGGAGTGGTGGAGGTTAGCGGATGGGTTTAATCCATCAAACGAATTTGGCACACAGCGGAAGGGTGCTTTTAGCGCATTCGAATGTACGCCGTGTAGCTTTTGAATTCTGGTTTTACGGGTCGAATCCCGGCAAACGAGCTTATGTCGGTTTCCGGCTCTAATTCCGTTGCACTCGTGACCAAGAGCGGGTTAGCCGGGACCGTAAAGAGTGCAACGTGCATCGAAACTGTAGCAACTCCATTTACTTTTATTACATTTTCACCTAACGTTTGCTATATCGCACACGGAAGAAACGAACCGATTTCGTTTCATCGTAGTTGTATTATTTAAATCGAATGTATTTCAAAGTGTGCTAATCGAATCTTTGACGTTGAAAGATTGTTTTGACTGTCATTGTCAGAATTTGGATATTAGTAAATACGGATCGGTCATCTTCCGTTAGAATAATAAAATAAAATATCGGAAATTTTATGATGGCCATATATGTATAATAATGAACTCTCGAGTGGTTGATGAATTTTACCATAGACTCATAGAGTAAAACACCAACACCATAGACTCATAGAGTAAAAGGAAAGAGAGGGAGAGAAAAACAAACTAAATAAAACATTAGCCAGATAATAGAACGCTCTACGTAATTCTACAAACTATAAAGTCATAAAAATAAAGGCCACCGACCGAAAAATTTGGAAAAAGGCTCACAGACAAGGATATTACAGAAGAAAGAGAAAATACACTTAAAATTGTTGATTTTTTTGCTCGTTATACAGAAAAATCCAGAATTTCCACCATTTTTCTGACCGCTAAACGAGCGCTACCTACCAATTAATTGTCCGTCATTCACTAACTTTCATTACGTAACGGGAAACCACACAGTATATCAACCAATAAAATTTACTTCGACAAAATATAAAATGTTTTGTAAAAAAATGAAGCATAAAAAAGTCATACTATATAGCATAGTGGTACGTTGAAAAGATTCTCAAATAACTTTTCGCGTACACTTTTTCGACTTTTCAATTATTTTTTTCAGATTTAAAAGATATCTTAAAAGGTGCAACTTTTCATTCACCGTCTCAATCTTTCATAAAAACGTATACACGAGGTAGTAAACACAAATTGCGTGACATCAGTCAATATGTTTAAGCGCGAGTATCGCATCGAACATGCGTACCTACATACATATGTATGTATGTACATATGTACGTACGTACATACATACATACATACATATTGTTACGAATTCATATTAATAGCCACGTCGAGAAGTTAACTGTTAACTTCAGTCGAAGCAGGACGACGTTGATTAATCGCACGTGTAAATCAACCGCAACAGTTGAACAGAAACTCTGCACGCAGATGCAAATCGACCGGAAGTGTACCCTACCCCCTTCTCTACCCCAACCCTTTCCTTCAGACAGGTCGTAATTAAACGTCAACGAATCGTTATTATCGAGGATCGATCAGGTGCTAGGAGGTGTGTCATCGCGTTTCGGAGTATCCTGTAGATAAATACACGACAGACCGTAGCAGAGAGGCTAATCCAATAGTTTTACAGGGGAAAAGGGGTGGAAGGTGGAAAAGGTTTGGATTGCGCCCTGGGGCGATCAGACGAAACATGGGAGTATACACTGCACGACACGTACGCGAAATTCGCAAACACTGTGTACATAGTGCCGAGTGTGCATACATACATATGTACGTGATATGAATACAATGAGATCGGCAGCATAGTTGTGTCAATCGTAGAGGCATGGTGTTAGGAGTGTGTGAAAATTCAGCAATCAGTGTGAGGTAAATTTAAACGAAGGAACTTGTTGTGAAATTACTCGTGAACGCGTTTTGGACAGATCAACAGACAAACCAACAGACTTGAGGGCTACTTATGTGTATTGAAAGAACAGTCGTGCACGTGCCATCAAGGCAAGATGAACTGTTTCGCATGCTGTTAAGATCATCCGGTGTCATCCGTCACAATTCGAAGCATATATTGTGCATCATCAGTGCAATATCATTTCAAAATAATCATTGTGGGGAAAAAAAACGATAAAAGGAATGATATGAAAATATAAACACAAAAATATCGGAACGTAGCACATATCTAACACTGCAAACTGTTTTGGAAAGGTCGCATTGCTTTATAATTACATACAATATAAAATATCAATGATTGCCATATGTACATACATATTGTATGTAAAGTCTACGAGTATTTTAGTTACGCACTAAAAATAAGCTACGATAAGAAGCTGAAGGCAAAAAAAAACGATCGTTAATAGGGCAGTACACAAAACCGACAATTTTCTTTTCGTCGGTAATAGGGCATAACGGTCGCTTTACAACGACAAAATTGCGAAGAAAATGTACTCAGTCAAAACGACGTTAAAAAAACATATAAACGTCGCATTACAATCAAAGAGGTTAAATAAAATCTGTTTAGTAATAAGCCAAAACGATTAGTGGACGTATTAGATTCATATAATATTAATTACTTAACATTTTACATAAATATGCAGGTGGCGTACTTGAGATCAAGCGTTGCCTCTTCACTATTAGACTAACATTATATCGTCCATCATAGTGAAGTAACTAGGGAAAGTGGTGAAACCATTGCCGTCTGGAAGGGAGGAAAAGAGATGATTTGGTAGTCCGTACCGTATCGCCTGGCATTTTACATACCTGGACTAAAGTATCGCCTTTCTACGTATTCGATCGGTTAAAAATTTTAAGTTAAACGTATAGATAAATCGATGGAAGGGGTTGGTCTACGGTTAATTCAATTAATACAACTCACACGAAACGAGGTACCTCCAAAAAAGACAATTAAGCCCTTTTTGTCGGTCCCTCTTCGGCTTTTCTTCGGCCCCTGAGGGAATTCTTCGCTTCCATAATTGCAAATGCCTTTGAAGAAAAGGAGAGAGAGGGGAAGGAGGTGAGGGCGACCTCTCCGCGTTTGAAAGATGGGCACAAAACCAACCCAAATCATACCTAAATGGTCGATGGAACGATTGAATCAAATAGACCGTGGAATATTCAGATTCACGCGAAAACAATACCAAAGTCGTTTTGCGCAGAGAGCGAGCGTGTGCTCGTTGAAAAGCGTCAATTAATTCGGAAAATTTTATTTAGGTAGGTATGTATTTGATGAATTGAAAAGTTTCACGAATGGTTTTCATTTATTTATATATCACTTATGTTCATTGGGAATGTTAATTCGAAAAGTTATATATGTAGGAATAATAATTTTATTATCATAAGTGATTTATATTCTGTGACTTGCCAATGCTAATGTTTCAATTTAACTGACAAAAATGAATTGAATCTTTTGTCAAACAAATTTTGACAACAGCTATTTGATCAATTGTGGTAGTTCATATTCAAATGTAACCTAAACTAAAATAAAATTTTGATCAATAAATAATGAAATAATATACGTATTTTGTAAATATCATTAATTTATCTTACCTTATCTAACCCAAACAAAGTAAAATCTGCGTTTTGGTTTAACTATCTATATACATAGAGTGTGGATGGAAATCAAAGAAATTCCATATAATTTGGATAAACAAAAGATGTTTTTGAGAGATTTAAATTTATTAAAAGTGTGAATAGCTGTCCGTGAACTTCAAGTTTGGCATCACTGCTTAAAATGCTGAAAAGTATGTACTAGTGTCAACACTTGTCGAGGTAAATGTCCTGTCAGCCAATTTTAAATGGAAATGAAAAATAAATAAACACGTAAGCTTATTCTTTACAATGCAAATAAAATTCCGGAAAAAATGTATGCACTGTGATAACAATGCAAGTCAGAGCTTCCGAAACTATCGCGCTATTTCGCGGCCATCGCGTCGCTCCATTGTATCTGTACATATCACATATGTATGTATATGGTAATATAAAACAAGAGGTATTCACAAAGAACACATACACGAGTGCAGCGAACAAAGCAATTTAATTAAAAGGTTTTATTCAAAAGTTTTTCAGCTTTTTTCCATTCGCATAGTTCAATCTGTATGTAAAATAATATTAAAAAACTTTCGTTTCATTTAAGCTAAATAAATCGCACGCGAAAAAATTTAGAATGACTTTCTGTAATTTATTTAATCATTGATTGAATGATTCATAGCTTAAAATTAGATTAAAATCGTCTCATAGCACTCATCTTCTTCTGAAGACAGCGTACCTACATACTTGATATCCAACAAACATTTTATCGTCAGTCATAATGAAGTAACTATGGAAAGACAATAACCAATGGTTTCTCATTGCCTTCTGGAGGGCAGGAAGAGAGAAAACGAACTATGATTTGGTACATTGGTACATGAGTACACGGACGCGATCGCGAAACAAAATTTAGTCGATCTCGAATACGATTTTGGTTTGTGAATTTTGAAATTAATATTGCTTTCCGTTTACAAATTTTCTACAATGGTACAATTTTGTTTATTAAGCCCCAACCAATGACTAAACGATCTTCCTGAGCACGTGTTTATCTGTTAATGAAAAGAATTAATGGTCAAAGGCAGAATCGTTATTTTTTCGTGGTATGCATTTGTTTGATCATTGATTCTCAGATACACTAGTTAATTTGTCAAACGAAGTCAAGAGGACTTCATGAAACATTTAACATCTGCTCTATTACAATACCGCACACTTTCATCTGAAATGCTAATCCAACACACGTGTTTTTATGAGAAACTATATTTAAACGACTGCATACAACAATGGAGACAATTTTGCGAACAATTTGTGAATAATAATTTTGCTACGAGTAATTATTTGAAAACAGGTTTATACCTTCATCACATTTATATCGCATATTTTTATCGATAGCTTTGAAAAAACATATGTATATTATATATCGGGACTTCTCTCTAAATTCTTGCATGGAAGTTGATCGCCATGCAAATTAGAATAAATAAGTAGCTCCCAAACTGAAAAAGGTTGAGCACCCTAGATTTGGTAGATAGGAAATAATTTTTAAGGTGCTGCCAATTTTGTGGAACTGTCTCACAACTGAGTTAAATAAATTGGCAAATTCAAACAGAAGACAGTCGATCTGAATTAAATTCACATTTTGCCAATGGCGATATCGAAGGCCTAAAACGATCGAGAGAACCTTTCGACGTAAGGGAATCGAAACCAGGACCTTCGCTGAAGAGACTAACTACTGCACTGAAGTGACTGGCTTCTAAATATAAAACTAAAAAATATAAATTTATCTATTCATTAACATTCGATACAAATTGTTCCGGTGCACATCAACATTTTCGACAAGGATCACATTGAGCAAAACCCTTAAAGGTTGACAATCACTTACAAGTAAAAACAACAATTACATCAAAAACCACACTGAGTAGTGTACGTTCATTTCGGGTTCAATATTTTACTGTATACCAATACAATACTAAATATAAGAAACAACAAGCAAGCGACACAAACACTCGGAAAATTTCAATAAACCATAAAAAGCAACGTACCACACCACACCGACCGAACCAATACACACAAAGCATTTTTCCGGGCAATTTAATCAAACGCTTGTTACATTGCGTTCGCAGGCGCAAAAAACAACGACAACGTTAAAAATTAACACGTGAAGAACCGTAATATACGAAAATATATGTACATACATACATACATATGTACCTACATACAAACGAACAAAATGGGTCAATATTCTTTCACACAACAAAAGGTCTTTATAGTATATATTGGGGCTAGTGAAAAAAGCATGTTAAGATATGACGCGTTCAAAGCCGACACTAGGGATATATCCCAATATTTGCATTTGAGATTTTCGCATTGTAAAGAGTTTGCTTTTGAAGATTGATTTATAAACACGATTTTTCACACACATAGTGTTGATTCAATACTAACACACATTAATATATACACATACATATGTATATGTATATAATTGTATTAAGTGTGTGTTGAATATACATATGTACATATGTACATATGTATGCGGGCTTTATCGTTCGTTAAATTTACGAGCTTTTTCATTTGCCGGCCTTATTATAAGGGAGCGCCCATTAACATCACTTTGCCGTTACAAAACCGAGTTTTTTTTACGAGTTGGCGAGTTTTTCATCCGAGCTCGCCATACTCGAAGGACATTTCTCTTTTCGGTTCGTAACCGTAAAACTCGCCGGGTCGTTATTTCGTCTGCGAAAGAAAAACGTATCAGAGAATGTTTTTCGGTATGACAGTAAAACGAGAGCGGTCTTAAAAAAGGGTTTATATGCTTTGCGGAGTCATTATGTACATATATTTAGTTTCGCAGATTAAATTGTTGAATTGATACAAAAGTCAACATATGTTAAGCTGTGAAAAATACATACTAAAATGTGTACAAAAATATATGTATGACTTATTTAGATAATTTATTGAAACTAGTGCGTCCGTATTGACAAATAATATTAAATTTAATAGTTTTTATAGCGTCATCTATGGCACGTTATAAATACAACAACAAAATAATTCAGCAAAGTCGCGAACCTTTAACCGATTTATGTATGTAATATGTTCAAAATAAAAAGGATCTCGCATCAACTGGTCTGGCTCACCGCGTAAGCACACTCTGTTCCGAATCAGTGGTAGGTACTGGGTTCAAATCCCGTTCGTGCGACGTTCTGGTTTTTGAATTATTTACCTCGGTCGAGCGTTATCAGCAGAGAGACACACACACAGACAGACCGACAGACAGACAGACGAATTTCGGGTATTATATATATAATAATACTTCGACTGAAATTTTCGTTCATTCCAAATGTCATTTCATCAAATTTTTATTATAAATTTGTTGTATATTCTGTACTTTTTTTTTTTAAATACGTTTCTTCTAACCGCGTCTGATAAAGATGATCGAAAAAAAACTAAGCACGCGTTTAAAAGACAGATATGCCTACTCTAACTGAAACTGCACTCTGTTGTTAAAAAAAACCCCCCCGACATTGCCCAGGTTCATTATGGATTGCAAATACATAGTCGGAATAATAGTAGAAATATATTTAGAAAATATAGAGTAAGTCTTTGTAATGTCCAGAGTCATTGAAACAAAGCTTTACTTGGCATCTACATACCAGAAATGGAGACCAGTAGCAATAGAAAAGTAACTGTGCAATGTTTCTTCCCGGTTAGTCAAGTGGTGTGGGGATATGTATGTACATACATACGTATGTATGTACATACATACGTATGTACATACATACGTATGTATAAGGAACAAATCGACAAGGATTCAATTATAAAATTACATGGTTTGTGAAATATAATTATGACAACTTATCATCTACAAACCGCACTGAATTTACATTAAAACTACAAAGTTAATCACAAACTATAATGTGTTGTTCATCCTTTTGCATAATTTTATTATGCTTTACATGGATAGTCGACTTTTTTGTTTTATTTTGTAGGCCACCGCAGCAGGTCGAGTGATTCACGGTCGCAAAACAAGACACAAAACATTTTTCATACGACAAAATAGAAATTGTAAATAAAGCCTGTGAAAACGCGGTGGTGTGAGGGAAATAACAAAAATACTTTCGAAGGGTCGCGGAAAGCGAGGCCGCACCCAGAGGACGCGTAAAATAGAATGCGAATAAAATATAAAGCTCGCGGGGTGAGGGGTGTAAAACGTCGGATGAAAATGGAAAACCTCGCTAATTTAACAATAGTATCATCGTCAACCTGGGCTATATTATGCGAAAAGCTGCCTTGCGATACGACCGAAATGTTTTTGCATTTACATATTTAAATTCATTATAACTGTTGCGGAAAATGTAAGTGAAATAGTGCAAATTTTCCATAGCTGTCTCCCGTTACAGGGTCTTTTGATACAATTCATATAAACAGATAGATTTCAGAAAGTTTATTATACTCTTTTTTTTCAATAGCTAATAACGCGATAACGTGATAACACTATATATACCTAAAACTTATAATAGGTGATAAGACTTAGCCTACTGTTTTCAATGTACATATGTACATACATATAATACATGAGCCGTTTTTTTGTTCAGATGATAGTCATGTACGTATTATACTTACCTACTTACCCAATACTGTCATCTATATAATTGACAAAAATCGTATCTTTAAAAAAACTCTTAAGAATAAAGTAATAGCAATTTTGGTGGAAAACGGAAGTCAGTTTCTTTCTTTTTCGACTATGAACTTACAATGTTCTATATATTTTTATAATTTGTGTTTAGAATCGAAGTGTTTACATACAGATTTAAAAAAAACCTTAGAGAAATGTTGAAAGACAAAATATAACTCGAAATTATGACAAGTTTATAAAAAGAGAACATATGTATGTATGTACCCCGTTTGTTCACGTATGTACATATGTATGTACATACATATGTACATAGAGCCCAAAACATTTTCGACCAAAATTGTCGAATAAAAGTGGACAATATTCTTTCATATTAAAAAAATGGGTTTCTTAAAGTTTAATACCTTTTTTAGGTATGGACATAATAATTCAAATCCTTACGAACAGTATAAAAAAAAGAAGTAAAAAACCTTTTTCAGTGCAAACCTTATATTTTCTCAAAACGACAATGCAACATAATCCATTATGATTCCAAGCGATGCATATACATATTTTGTATATAATAATAAATTTATTAAATAAACGAATTGATCAAAAGTTTAATTGGATAATGATTTCGACAATAGGTTATACGTACATATGTATGTACTTCTTACAAAGGCAGTAGTGCTCTTTGAATTGTATCAAAAGAAAACGGGATGGGACTCGGATTCTAGATGCCAGGCGACGTTGATGGATGGGGGCCAAAACACGTGGCGCTCCCCGGGGGAAAGGGGAGGCTAGGAATGAGGGAGTTGCTACTAGGAAGCTGCTTTCCCTTTGGGCTGTTTTCCTTTGAGAGGTGACTCCAATTATTTTCCCAAAGACAAATTATACGAGACGAAATTTTACGACTCGATGCTCGAAAGCTAATCAAAAGGTTGTTTTTTAGACTATTTACGTATATTATTCTTGCAGAGTGGCAACTTGAGTGCGGTTCGTGGTTTATGTATTGAAAACTTCCGGTTGTGAAATATCGGCGAACACCGCGACGATGACAACGGAAGTGGGTAGTATACGTAGCTGAACGATGAAACGTTTGAACGGATCGTCTCCCGAGGAAAGAGAAGGGACTTTGAGCGGGAAGCATTAATGCGAAAAGTTCCAAAAGGAAGGCTTATGGTAAAGAGCAAGTTTGCCTTGTTTACCGAGACAACGCGAAATTTCCTCAGCAGTATGTACTATCTATATAGGTATTGGTTTGTGTGTGTGTGATTGTAAAGGCGATATAAATTTTGAAAAGTTACAAAATCAGATACGCGATGGTTGAAACTTGAGCGAAAATATTTGCGTCACCGAAGTACATATGTATAATGTGTAAATAAATTATGCACGGTTTTTCAAAATGAAAATGTTAAAACTTTTGGATTTTGGTATGAAAATTAAATTCCCATCGAAGAATGTTACATATAAAAAATTAGATATGGTCTAAAAAGAATTTATACATTTTTAGCGTACAAAATGTTAAATTGTTCTAAAATGTAGAGAATCTCTGATGATATCGTCAAAGGCTTAAAAACTGGTTTAGGAAAGAGTTTAGAATTTAGATGATGTCTGAATTGTATAATATGATTTCATTTATATTTCCTGAAATATTTCGTTCAATTCTGTTCAGTAAGATTTTTAATTGTAATCAAACAGTAAATCAAATGAACTATTACATAATTCTTTAAATATTTGAAAAATGCACGAATTGAAGTTAATGGTTATACTTAAATTTATTACATAAAGACGCAAACTTCACACATGCATACATATGTATGTACACATTAGGTGAAAAATAAAAACACCGTTTTTATAACATTATAAATGCTTAAAAAACAATTTATTAAATTAGTAGTTAGGCGCTACTAACCTACCGTAAGTAGTAACGTTAAACTACGATAAAATCTCAAATATAAACGTCGAGGCTGTACAACGACTTTATTAAAATACCGTCGTATCGAAAAAATGCGAAACGATAAAAATAATGAAATCTACCATATGCGTTTGAAATTGATGAGGTACACTTTTTGCAGGTACGTATACAAAATGTCGTTGGAAAATTAGCCGATATCGTGCGGGCGATAAGCGAATAACAAAAAGTTATGTAATACGTTAAGTTAAATAATGTGGAAACCCACGCCACACGTCACATGGCGCGACACACGATTGATAAAAAAAGTGTTATTAATTTTCCACCGATCGCTGGAAAATTCATCTTGGATGTGTTCCCGATGCGGTGGTTGAAAATAATATATTGTATAATATGTGGAGTGGGAATGTGGAGGTTTTTGTCCTGAAAATTCTATCCTCGGCGTGACATTTTTGTCAGGCTTTTGATTACGCTCGACTTAGCGGATGCCATTTTTCATTTTCGAAAGTGTAAGCCCCAGGGGTTTCTCTCCAATGGTACGCTGACGCGGAACAAACAGACGAAAGCGAAAAAAAATAAAAGGAGCAGATCCTTTTATGAATTACGTTTGTAGACCGATGGGATTAGACGCATTTAAGGAGGCGCTCCGCAGTAGAATTGTGCGGCGATTTTCAAACTGTGGTTCGAGTCCCAGTTATATGTATACATATACAATGTATGTATGTATGTATGTAGATAATACCAACAGAGACATATTTAAGGGAGATTAGAATCAATTTAAATTGTATATGTCGTGTGAAAATAGCCTCATTAATTGAATGGTCAAAAATAGACAATCACATCAAACAAAATATTTTACCTAAGCTTTCAAATGGAATTAAATCACTGACGTTGTTTTTCAATACAATAAGCGCTCGCTTATTGAACATTGGAAAAATAGCATTTTTCCGTACTAAAAGATAAAAGATAGTAAATTTTATGATGGCCAAAAATAACAATTAACTCTAAGTAGAAGACACCGAAAAAATTTGATTCTCCACCTTGTTATACGGAAAAATTGAGTGTTTCCACGATTTTTCCGTGTTCGTCAAGCGAACGCCTACTAAAAAAAAAACAAACAATTTAGAACAGAAAATTTCCGGTTGGACTAAAAATGTACTATAGAATAATAAGTCACCCGCAGGGCCGAGCTGCATTTTGCTTCACGTAATGATGCCAATGGTCTAATCATGTAATATTACATGGGGTAGGTAAATCCGTGGCAAACGAAAGCTTCGTAATCATAATATTTTAAATTCTGACGACATGTACGTTCATATTATATATACATAAAATATATAAAAATACATAATTAAACCACAAAAAAAAAATCGTTCAACTCCACTAATTAACCTGTCTGAACAGTCACCAAATTATAACCAATCCACAGTTTGAAAAGCGGGCTAGTTTCATATCATATGCGAAAAAAATAATCCAACAAGATCTTAAGCCGACTCCATACGATGCACGCCGAATACTCGCCAAGTCGGACACAAATCTCGAATCGTGTGGGGCGGTCGTTCGAGAAGCTGCGAAGAAATTTGTTCATTCAAAAAAAACCTTTGTACATACATATGTACGTACATGGCCGGCTTTAGGCTGATATTAGCACTCCACCAACTTGAGCACTCCACCAACACCCGATTTTTTTGACGGTGGCCAGCATCTTATTCCATTGAACCACTTTTAAAGTCACCAGCTACCTGATCATCTTCATACAAAAAAAATAGGGCTATGCAGCGAATGAATAAGAATTAGCAAGCTACTCTATGTAGTTTAGTGTAAAAAAAACTGCAAGACGATTTTCAGCTAATTATCATCGTTTTCGAAACCATTTTGGTTATAAAAAATGGGTCCGAAAACACATCTATCACACAGCACACGTTCTCGAAACAATTGCATTCGAGTAGGACGACGCAAAAAAAGGTCGAAAAGGGATTTGGTGTCGATTTGTACTGCGAACCTTTGACTTCCAAGAAATTTTTTAGACACCAGTGAATCGCTCAGTGTAATACGTGCCATCTAAACATGTATATCTATCTGGTAGTCGAGGTTCAAAAATTTGGTGTTGGTGGAGTGGTCAAGTGTAATATCAGCCTTAGTGAGTAGCCACACCCAGCAATGGTCACATCCACCGAGGAGAATATCGACACGAAACGTAAACACAGCATCAGAGAAATCAACATTACAACATTTACATTCATACATACATAATAGTGTACAAAAATACCTGTGGCATACGTGGGCTCCAAATCTTCATCTCTAGGAACCGGCGGCTCCAGGGGCACCATGTCCCTCTGATGATGCTCAACGTAAACGGGACGATGGTGGGGACACACTATGGGAGGGATATACTCCGCGGAGGACCCCGACCTACTTAAAGTCCCAGCGGACGAGAAAACTTCCGGCGGAAACATGCTCTGAGCTAAACTGATCCCGTTCGAGTTGGACGACGAGCTCGAACACGCGGGTAAAGGGTTAAGTTCCTCGCGCGGCTCTGGATTCGCAGGCGGGGGGGGCGGCGGGGGCGCAGCCCCTCTCCTAGGGCTCCTGCCCCTATCTGGCAACACCGATGAAGCACTCCAATAGCCCCAAGCCATTTTTATTAAAATATGCTAATATTTACAACGTATGGATAACAGTTATATTATATTGAATGCACGCGCGCGTGTAGATTCAACCACTTGTATTATTATAATTATGTATTGTATATACGAACGATCAAGTATAAATCATCGCATCGTTGAAAAAAAGCCCTATTTATTATTGAAAATTTTAAAATACATTGATTATTTTTTATACCTCACTTATTGTCACATTTAAAAATTACTATACAATTGATACACAGTACTTCTACGAAATTTTATCCGAAACGAAAAAACACCAATACAATATTAGAATTTGAAATATCACTAAGTGAAAAAAAATTAAGAATAATAATGATTATTTGTATATAGTGTTTGTTTGATAGGAATTGTATGGATTGTTGTATTGTATGTACACTATTGAAAAGAGCGCAGTATGTGTAGGTACAAAGGTATATAAAAAAAAGCGAAATCTGTACTATGACGACCGATAAACAATTCATCGTTCATAACCACCAAATTGTTTGATTATTGTTTCACCCGTACTAGTGGAGCGCTGCACTGGACAAAATACTTCGTGACATGGCCATATATGAGCAGAACGAGAATACTCCCATGTACATACATATATACATAAAAACTGTCCGAGAATACTCCGTGTACACAAAGGTGACATGTCAAAAATAAGAGATTGTTCAGGACGGCAGTTTTAAAGTTTGAACTGGGATAAATCAGGGGAACTTTATAAAAAATGATAACTGTACTTAATTGATAATTGTACTCTAGATTTTTAGATGCATTTCATTGTTGCTGAATTTACACAAGTAAATTTTTCAAATTCCATGCAAAAAGTCCGGACTTTTCACCCGTGTGCTCCAAGAATATTGGTAGAGCTTTTGTACTTTATGATGCCAAAAAAAAATTGTGACGTCATTCGGATGTACCACTTGACTGCCCTGGTAGAATAAAGAGGAACAAAGTTGCATTCATAACTAATTTTTGCAAAATCATGGATATGTCACCTTTGTGCTCCTAAGACGCGATACATATGTAGGTAGTAGTTGAAAATTTTATATAACACACACACACGATGTGGAAAGAGAGTGCAGACTGCATTTCAATTGTGCGATGTTTCACTGAATTCATAAAATATCCCAGTCGAGAATCGATTCGGTCAACACGAAACCAATTTATTTTTCAGCTTCACTTTAAAAATGTGGAAACGTGTAGTATACAATAAAACCGAGAATAGTTCCCGGAATAGTTTTCGATTACGGCATTCTCTGTATATAAATACGATTGAGAACGTCTATTCAGTCCATTGCATTGTTAACTAAAATGACAATTAATTCAAAGGCATGTTATATAAATCAACATGATGCGTGTCGCGATGACCCGAATTCGTAAGAATTTATCATGCTCATTAAAACGATGTGGAATTCACCGGGAAAATTCAACGCATTCAATATGTTAATCAGTTAATACATCTGGTTTAGTTTTGAAAGGACCAATGCCAAAAAAAATTCGAGTAGCATCTGACCCCTCTTCGTACAGATAAAGTTAAAATATCTTAAACGTATTAATCGAAATGGATATTTCGATATTGGTCCGTTAACAGTCGAGGCACGGCTTTATGTATTTAAAAATTTGGTATTGTTAAAAAAACGTTTGCATGATGGAAGAGTAGAGGAGCACAACGAAGCGTACGATAAGCGTTTAAGTATGCAAATCCCGATATTAATTAAAACAAGACGCAAAATGGCGCAATAATCGCGTAAAACGAAACTGAGCAAAACCAAAATCGAGGTGACACTTGGGAAAAAAAATATAATAAAAAAAGCTTGTCGGGTTTAATAAACCGGTATCTGAGCGACGATCACGGTGCGTAATTAATTTTTTTTATTTTGTATTACTTTCGAAATGCTGAAAAAGAAATCGTTTTGACACGTGCGTAGTAGTGGTAATTTTTACGGTAGAAAATTTTCCGGTGACGTGACAGCTCCCCTTGTCAAAAACAACCTTTTTAACGTTGGCTGGGGAAAAAAAATACGACACAACGATTTTCCGACTTTTCCCCGCGCGATAAGGCTAACGAGAGAAAGCGAAACGCGACGTTATTAAAGTGAGATACTGTTTCGAATTAAAATTAAATTCAAATTAACAGTATCCAACGAAATTGATGACGTCATAATTTCTGAACGGGTATATACATATGTATATTATCACCAATTTCGACGACAGTATCTCTATATTTATACCTAAATATAATACATAGAATTGTTTTTTTTTATCACTTTGATAATTTTTCAATATAAAATCGAATGAATCAATTACTGCGCTAATTCTATGCTTGTCGTTCTAACTTCACAATACATTATACCGTCAATTTTAAGTATGTACATAGTGCTTTAATAGGTCAATTTGAACTATTTCTCAGTATTAGGGATAGGTGTTCGTGTTCACGTAAGCCATTATTTAATAGTGCAGATTTAGTGGTCGGAAACCATTTCATTGAATTAATTTAGTCCATAATGCACCTGGGTGTATCAATTTTAATTTAATAGCAGTGTCCTAGGCCATAGTTTTATAGAAATTTCAATCAAATAAATTGGAATACAAAGCTTAAAATAATGATCTGCAATTATTATTTTGGTTCATATTCACAAATTTAAGAGAAAAAATATTATTAAATCCAACTGTTAAAATTTTCTAATTGATTAATCTAACTTAGTTGTGAGACAGTTCCACAAAATTAGCACGATCCGAAAAATTCCTTTCTACCCGGCAAGGGGCAATGGTTTCATCACTGAAAAGTATATTTCCCTAATTACTTAAATATAACAGACGGTAAAATGTTTGCCAAATAGTGAAGAGGCAACGCTTGATATCAAGAAAGCCACATTTAGAAGATGAAAGTTAAGAAGAGTTTATATCTTCATACCTATATATGTATGTAGGTATCAATATAATAGCAGGTGAGCGAATTTCTAAAACTTCCAACAGTAGTAACTTTCAGTCGCACAATGAACTAAACTTAGCAAGGGGGGGTAACGAACCGAAAATTCTCAGAAATGCACAGTAGGGCGAAATCAACGGGGTCGAAAAAGGCGAGGAAGATAAAAAAGAGTTTAAATTTAATTAAGCCAAAACTTTTACAGTAGAACGAAAGTTAAAAAATTTAACATTGATTCTCTACATAGCGGAATATTTTCAAAGATAATTTATTCAGAACCACTGTAGACATCGAGGACCTTTGAAGTGAAAAAGTCTACCTGAAAAAAAAGCACGGCCGTTCGCTATCAGCGTTTGATGTCGCCGAAGAGAGACCCTCAAACAAAATAGTAAAGGGCATATTAATTCCTCAAATAGATACAGAGACGGCGAGTCAAGCAGAAGACGCCGAGAAAGCCGCCCTTACTGTAAAAGAAGGGAATTGGGGGAGCCGGGGTTGGAAAAAGGTGGGGTCGTCATTTTTCCACGCTTTTTCAAGGAGCAAAGGGCAAAAACAAAGCGCGAAGTGGAGATAGGAGGATGTTGATGGTTGGAAGTAGAGAGACGCGGTACCAGGCATTATATCAGATGTCACAAAGCTCTTAGAATGTGGGGCGCCGCACGCCACTGAGATAAATGAACAGCGGTTGCGAACCGGCAAAGGACACCCCTGCTCCTCTGAAGCAGCGCTTCCTTTTATATATTACACTTTGAATAAGAGAAAGTGTTTGCGTCAAAAAAAAATCTCGAGCGAATTTTTCCTAGTGTGCGCTCACTTTGCATAAAATTTTAAAAGAGTTGCACCTATTTCGAGCAGCGATTTGTACAGCGGATACTATGTATCAGTAGAATCAGTGATTAGGTACACCTACAGCATACTTTAGAAAACAGTTTACAGGAAAAATCCGGGGAAAACGGACATTTCATAAGGCATTATGGCAAAACATCTTACTAAGTATTGGGGCAAATGCCCCGAAATTATTCTATTGTGCAAGAGAGATTTGGTACTGTAGAGCAGGGTTTCTCAAACTTTTCCTACAACGGAACACTTCGCAAACCCCAAAATTTTAATGAAACACCTTGGTTATTTTACAGGGTAGGTAGATATAATTTTAGTTGAAATTTTCAGAAGCGATTCACCTTTATGTGCGATGGGAAAAAACCCAGGGCTGGCAAAAATTGCATATTAATTTTGATAATTTTTCACGGAACACTTAAACACTCTCCGCGGAATACAAGTGTTCCACGGAACATAGTTTGAGAATCCCTGCAGTCAGAATGTGATTCGCAATCTAACAGTCATGACTGATGAATAAATTTAAACCTTGGATTGGGTTGTAAAATTGAGTGAAATTAGCCAACAGCAGACGCTTGCTTATTGAATACTGGAAAATGTGCATATTTGCGTACAAAGAAATAGAAATTCGGTAATTCTATGATGGCCAGATATATGTACCTACATATGTACATAGGTAATTCTGAGTATAAAATATATATAAGCCGCCTTGAGGAGAATAACTCCACCTCCTTTCTCCTCGAGACCGTCACATGAGGCTACCATCCTCCAATAATAAGTAGAAGATGGATATAAAAAATTTAGATTTTCTATCTCTTTATACGAAAAAATTTAGTATTTGATAAATGTTGTGTTCAAAGCAAGCGCCGACTGTAAAAGAAAACCACACCTTAAACCGTACTTCAATTATTTTGTATTGTGAGCCAGAAACGCAATCAAATCAATTCCAAAGAAAATAAACATGTTTATGTATTTATTAAAATCAAATTCGCTTAATATTCAATACGCGAGACGTATTTGCGCAAAAACACGTCAAAACTTTCAGCCGATCCCGAAAAGTTTTCAAGCCACTAAAGCTACGCGGATTTTATAACAGAAAATCGAACCGAAGTTGAGGGTTTTAAACATTTTAAAGCGTAAAATATTAAAACGAGAAAGAGAGACGCGTCAATTTATTAAAGTCGAAGGGAATTAATGATTTCTTTGCTAGTGGAAAATTTATTACGCAAAGTTTAAGCGCGCGACGCATCGAAAAGCTTTAGGTAGGTACAACGGTTACGCAAAAACAAGTCGAAGTAAAGCCTCCGACCGCAATCTCAATAATACATTTGGATAATTTGTGATAAATTATGCATACGACACATCCAGCCTTATTATATAGGTAGAATAGGTATATGAGAACCTTCTGTTTCGTTCGAGCGCATATCTATGTAGATAGGGATCGGGGAAGGGAGAGATTCGTAAAACATTCATATTCTCGAGTACGTATGGAACGCAGTAATATCTATCTAGATGGGAATAACCTTTAAAAGCAACGTCGGATAAAAACGACAAGAATAAAAATATTCGAGTGAGAATCTCAGAAGGCGGCCATGAATCACTTACAGTTACAAAAGGAAAATATTCCCCCTCTCTGTGCACAATAAAGTACGAAAAATTGCCGTGACTGGAAAAAACTACTTTATATATAGATATGTATGTAGATATGTATGTAACTAAACGTACTATTTTATATACGACGCGCAAACATACTATGTAGTATGCTAACAATAAAATCCATGAATTGTATACCAGAGAGATTGCAAAAGTCGATAAATCTGATTATTTTTTATGAAATTGCTTGATCGGATATATAACAAACATTGTAGCAATTATATTTCGATCAATATATTCTTCTAAAGATAGCGCACTTGATATAAAGCGTTGCCTCTTCACTATTTAACAAACATTTTACCTTCTGGCATCGTGAAGTAACTAGGGAATTATACTCTTCAGTGATAAAAAAAAACTACATATCTCCTTTTGGAGGGTAGGAAGGAATTTTTCGGATGGTGCTAATTTTGTGGAACCGTCTCAAAACTAAGGTAGATTAATTAATTGGCAAATTATAATAGGAGACGGCCGATTTGGATTTAGTACCATTCAGATCTCGCCAATGACGATATTTAAGGTCGAAAACCTTTCGCTATACGGAGATCGAGCCCCGGACCTTCACTCTAACCACTAAGCACTTGTCTGTTATAGGATAGTTGAAAAATCGGTGAGTAATATTATTTGTAGACGTGGTTACTGTAGCAGGTCATAAGTGCTAGGTAGTAGAAGTAGAGGGAGTAGACGTTAACGATAAGACATTTCCCGGCTTTAACGATTCATGGCGTTAGGGATTTAAGGGCAGGAAGCGGAGGCTTCCGCGGCGCAGGTGCACCAGATAATGGCGAAAAGCCACGTGAATAATTGCGCTATAGACTTACGACCCCAGGCTGTAGACATACATCGTAGGAAAATTACAAAATTGAGTTCGTGATGACGATGTCATCAAATATTTTCTATTGAGTAGTGATCCGAGGGGAAAGTTCCCGAAACGACGCGTCGCGACGGTGCAAATTTTATCTGTATACCGACAAATTCACCGATTACATTAAAAGCACGTAGCTTAAGATCCAATATACAGATCAGAGAAATCGAGGTGACATAAATGTGCTTATTTCATTTTACAAATTATACCATAGTGACATGACAGGTTGTCCCAATTCACATATAAAATATTTTATAATAAGCTGACTATATTTGACAACTTTATAAGCAAGTGAAATCCCACTTACTGTACTGTACGTATGGTAGTTAAAATGTTATAACTTTTCGTTTTAAAATATACCGATGTGACTTCACAGGTATCCATAAAACGCCACATCGGCCAGATGACATAAGCAAGGATATAATCCTTATATACCTAACAAAGAAGATGGCGTATTGGAAATTTTTCTGTAATTGAGTGTACATACATATGTATGTACATATATGTATAAATTTTAAAATTTGCGATTATTAAGTAATCTTTGTGAATGAACTTCAAACTTATATTAAAACCATTTTTAAAGCGTAAACTCGACGAATTTTAATTTTAAATGTGTAGTTAAAGTGTGTGCATTTAATTGTGTTTACGAATTATCAATTTAGAGGGCAACCATCATTGGCAGTGTTCAGCAGCGCAATAACCACATATTGAACTTACATTCATATAACTTTTTTCTCTCGCATCATACGTTACATTTACAATATTTACGATGAGTCACGAATCATCCTGCATACATACACCTACATATATATAAATTACAAACTAACTTCGGCAAACGAGACCGCGAAAGCCGGAATTCGGCAACGCATAAAAACCCAACCAACGACCGAATAAAACCGATCGAACGTACGCGAGATCGCGACTTTTCCAAGAAAAACCCCCCAAAAGAAGAAGACGAAGAACTTAGAGTCGTAGAAACAGGAGGGGGTGGGTAGGGGTTGTAAAAAGGCCGATTACGGAAACGGGCACGAGAACGTCCTGACGGGTTTAGGCTGCTGTCGGAGAGCACGTAAATATCATAACGCGAACCGTAACGGCACTAAATAATAAACAACCCCTATGTCTACTCGGTAAATATATATATATATATATATATATATATATATATATATATATATATATATATGTGTGTGTGTGTGTGTGGGTATTGTACGAGAGGGTGGGTTAAGGGTGAGGGGGAGTGGCAGTAAATGGTTTTGACGTGTTTCGTGACGGTTTCACCTTATATATTTGCGACCCTTGTTGTATACCCCTTACCGCATTACGTACACAAACGTACTAACATAAATGGAATATGCATACGAGTAGCGTTGTGCTCCTTATCGTGAAATATGGAGGCTCTGTCTAGAGCGAGATATACATATATGTATATACGTACATATACTCGTATGTATGCAGAGCCAGACGGGGTCGTTTCGTACTTGTTACGTGAACTTAATTATGTTCCAAATGGTCACCGTTTCGTATTTTAATATGGATTACTATTGTGATACGATAGTATCCACTGAGAGATTTTCAATCGAGGATCTTCCTAATGGGGCGTTTAAGCGAGCAATATCGAGAATCTATCGAAGCATAAAAGGCTCTTCTTATATGTAGTAGGTAGGTGGGTATATAAATGGTGCGTCATCAATCATTGCCCTGTGAAGAGGATGACGCACTCCAATTGAGAATCAAGACGTTTTCAGTTGGCGAAAGCTTTTAGGATTCAGTATCTGAATTCTGCTGTAGTAAATGTAATGTAATTTAATATGTATGTATAACAAAAAACGATAGATAGATATAGTGACATAAAAATTGCCTACCTTTATCTTAAGTTTAAAATTTTACAATCAAAGCATTGGAAATATTAAATTTTCATATTTTCGATTTCAATATTAGTTTATTTCATACATAAGTCACGAATACACACTCACTGTAAAGGATGATGGGATAGGTGAAAATTCGAGCAATGAACTTTTGATGAAAATCTTCTTCGAATGATCTCGCTTATCACCCTTAACAATAAGTACTTTCGATCATCGGTATAGGTATGTGATAATAAATGATATATGTATTTTCTATGACTACATATACCTATATTAAACTTTTTAAGACTTTGTATCGTCAGCATATGAATGATAACAGAGTTAAATATAATTATTCCTTCGGCAAAATCATAATGGCGAAAAATCAATGAAAACATCAAAATATGATCGGATTAAAACAAACGCACACAGCACGAGTGTTTCGAAGAGTGCGCACACATAACCTCAAACCGCAAAACGGGGGGGGGGGGAGGGAAAATCCACGAGGGCGTGCGTGGGCCACATACACCGTACACAATTTTCCGGGAAAATCATCCTGAACACGGTGGGGCTTACGTCACGGGCAATTTCAAGGTCGAGCCTCTCGGCAACAGATGACGATGATGACAGATCTGCAAAGGGGTGTGGGTGGGGGTGGTGGAAAACGCTGGGCGGCACCCCGGGAAAATTCACACATAAGCTCTATGAATATAGTGTACGGTTAAAATGTAACGGGGGTGAATTTGTAGGGATGCGAGGGGGTTAATTTTTATATATATGTGTGTGCGTGTGTATATGTGTGTATAGCGACCGTCGTTCGGCGGGGCTGCGTCCCGCTCGGGAGTCCGGCTGTTACTGGCCGCCCGGGGGTGGAGCCCGGCGCCGACGGCTCGCCCCCTGCGCACGACCCTGTGCGCAAATATATATAAATATATGACAGGGGTAGAGGGTAGAGGGTAGAGGGTGGGGGGTAGAGGGGCGCCAGGGGGGCGCCAGGGTGCTCCGAAAAGCGGACGGAGCGCCCCGACGCCCGAAACGAGATTATCCGCCGCGGTGGCGGCACGCGTCGCAATGCGCCAGCATCACTGCCCCTGACACCGTGGCCAGTGTTGCCTTGTAAACTTTGATCGGAGCTCAAATCAGCGTGAGGTGTTTCACGTGTATACCTCGTGTCTCGATGCTAATCTCGCGAGACGCTGCGAGCCTCGCGAAGCTAGCTGTGGGCGGCCAGTTTGGACCATTGTATCTATGTACGTATGTAGCGACGGTGTTAACAATCGAGCCTCGAGACTCGCACCTATGTACATATATACATACATACATATGTACATACATAGATGCTAATCTCGCGAGACGCAGCCTCGATTGCGTTTGCGGTGATTTCACGAGGCTAACTCAAAGAGATCAGTTTGAAAACTTGTATTACAAATACAGAGGCGGTGTTTAAAACTGACGAAGCATAAGATAATGATCGAAATGGACATTACGCGTCTATGCTAATGTCGACGGGGCGCTTCGATGTAGACGCAGTCTTAGGGCCAGGACACACTGGGCGACTCTGGTCTGCAGACCAGTGAGCGACCAGATCAAATGTATGAAATTATTTAATTGGTCAGCAGACTTGGTCAACAGACTGAGACCAGGTATGGCATGCCCCTTATAACTGCATACATTTGGTCTGGTCGCTTTGGTCGCTCACGAGTCTGCAAACCAGACGCAAGCTACACATACATATGTATATTACATACATTTGAGACATTTTTTTTGAAAGTTGTAAAAAGTCCATGTACCAAACATAATTTAGGTGTCACAGCTTATTGTGCAAGAAATGCGTTTAACTTAAACTTTTAAAAAAGTTAGCAAAGGTTTACCGTTGGATAGAATCATTATTAACTCTTAGAACTCGGATTCTTTTCTCGGAATTAATTTTGTTGGAATAAATTTTTTGAAAAAAAAAAACTTGAAAATACCATAAATTCAAGAATTCCGATTTTTTTTAATTTGTCTTTTGAATAAATTATTTGAGAATTTGGACCGTCCGATCACGATAAGCAACTTTATGAGAGGAGATCTGAACTTGGCTCGACTTACCATGTACATATGTATGTATGTATGTATGTACGTACATATATGATGACATATTCTCTTACGATTGCACGATTACTAGAAGATTTCACAAGACAATGGGTACGTGCGATTTGTAATAATTACAATTTGCGAGATTTGATTAAAAATGGCTAAATACATCAACACAATAAGCAAACATTGTATCGCAACTATTTTGCTTTCATGCGTTATTAATTAATTAAGCTAACGTAGTTTCGGCGTCCTATTACCGAATGCGTGTCAGTGTGCGGCAGTCTTTACGATGCGAGTCTCGTCGACAATCGCGCGCGAATAATCAGGTTTTGCCCCCAGCAGTTGTTATATTATTATCGCCGAGATGAGAAGTTCAACTTCCGATCGGATAAAGGCGACACTAGCGCCCCCACCGAACGGCGACAAAACAATCTCAGCAAAGTCGGCAAACAACAATTTGCAAACACTCATACTTTCATTATCGCACGATAAAATCAAATCGTGCGTATAGGCGAACACACCGAAACGAACCTTTCGGTAGCGAAATGATATTTCAAACGCAACATAATCAGATATCGACCGACGTGGAATTCGCGGGGTTTTCCCCCGGGGGCATTTTTTTCGAACGAACGCGATTTCGAAAGTGTTTACGATTTTTTTCCACGTGCGTAGTATGCCTTCAAAATATATGCCGACTGTACAAATTTCCAAATGAAGGGTTTATTATTAAAATTAATCGCAATCGCAGGAATCGAAGCGATGTAAGGGATAAAGTTGTATACGATGGTGTAGACCAGGGGTCGGCAACATAATTTACACGGGGGCCACATTGCGATATTGGGATTTGTCAGGGGGCCACATATGAAATTATTTTTTTTACCTAAATGCAATTTTTTCGATTTTTAAATCAATTAAAATTTTTTTTATAATAAAAATGTATAAAAAAAATATAAACCAAATTATAAAAAATTTAGAAGTAAAACAAACAAATACAAATTAATGAGAGGTTTAGTGTTTTTGTAATTTTTTTGCCAATTTAGTAAAATTAACGTCGAAACGAGTGGTGCTTACTCGAAGCAACGAACATCTGTAATAATTCTAGTCCAATGTTTATTTTTAATATAATATAATTCATTGTAGAAAATGATTGTTCACAAATATATGTGCTGGCAAATATAGTTATCGTTCCAGCTGAAAATTTATTCAGAGCAGGAAATAATAAAAGTCCAGTATAGCACTGTGTTAACTTCATCACTTTCAAATTGTCTTTTAATACGTAATTGGTTTGTAAATCAATTACTCCCAGTTATAAATAATCAGGAACATTTTCAATATTGGGAGAAATTGAGTCGCGTGACATTTTAAAACACTTCGCGGGCCACATTTGGCCCGCGGGACACCTCTTGCCGACCCCTGGTGTAGACAGTTTCACGTGAAGTTATCTTCAAATAGGGAAAAAGTATGCTTTATCGCAATTGTGAGATGAAAAACTTAATTATTACAACGAAGCAAATATCGGACTACAAAAAAATAAAGTAAAAACAAACGACTAATCTTATAAAAAAATATTGCACATAAAGCTGCGTACAGATGAGTGACCTATTGCTTGTACACGTTTAATTGTTCATCAAACACTATACATAATACTACATACATATGTAGGTACATATGTATATTTTAAAACTGTTTTATTACACAAGCTGCTATATGCATTTCATCAATAATAATCTGTTTTGCTGGTTTAACCGACGCCCGTTAAACAATCAAAACGCACTGTTGAAATCCTAACCATAGTAAACGTTATTACGCTAATAATAAAACTTTCATTGAAAATTTCAATAAGTTCTAGCACTATTGAAATCGTAACCCTAGTTAAAGTTTATCACACGCTGTCTATAGGTATCTACGTATATATACATATGTATGTAATAATAAAACTTTATTTGTGTTCACTGCAAATTTGAATTGCAATTGTCTCCCGTACCTCATAGTAAACACGCGTTGTTCGTCAACGAACAATATACTAATACGTAAATACAAATTAGATAAAAAGTCGTCACGAAAGGGCACCATCTACTAAAACCACTGAAATATCATGCAAACAAGCACTTTGACTAAAATCTTGATTGGAAGAAAAATGACTATTAAATTGAACTATGTACATATGTATACTTGATTTATACTACGTACATACATACAAGGGATTAACAAAAAAACGAAACTTCGGAACTGTTCCATTTGAACAAAAAATGAATCGGAATACGATTTTTCCCCGAAAAAATAAAATTTGCAAAAAAGTCATAAATAACCGAACTGACGAGCAAGAGTGATAAGGGTTGGGAGGACGAGAGGGTGAATGAGGAAAATGGGGGGAAGGGGAAGAGTAGGATATAAACTGAAAACGGAAGAGGGCGCTCGACAAGAAACGGCATATTTACGATAGCAGTCGTCGCTCAAACGATCGGAAATTAAAATGACGAACGTCCGTCCGTCAGTGCGTGGACGACTTAGACCTGCCGAAAAACAAATTTGTAGCGTAAAAATCGTTACGCACCCCTAAATTGCTAATCGACGCGGATCGGGTCGGATTCGCGCTTGCGCACACACACACACACACAGACAAAGAACACGCACACATGTCGCTTACGCCCTTACGACGCCGTAGTACGCGTGTGCGTATGTAGTAAATACTTAGTAACTCAACTACCCACATCTATGTATGTATGTATGTATGTACATATCTATCTATCCATCTATCCCCCGGTTAAATACACGCATAAACAAATTAAACGCAATCCAATATACGAGCGCTCCTCCGCGTTCCATATACGCTATTGTTTCAAAGTAATTAAACCGAAAGCGTACAATTACATGCTGTATCTGAGAACGTATACATACATACATACATACATATGCATTTTTTGGCCTTTGATTTGATTTTGAAATGTTAAAACGGTTTGTCAAACAGTGGTCAACGCTCGAGCTGTTTGACTGTGCAACTTTTATGGACGAGTTTGCATTTTGAAGAATATTAAACAACTCAAACAGTATGCGCAACGCTACCTTGATGCCGCCACTTCACCATCGCGTGAATGTTCGTGAAATGTTGGCCTTGGCGTTGTGGTCAGTTGCCGCTTGCTCGCCCGTCATGAGCGCTGCGATCGTATCGCTAGTGGTGCCACTCTAGTGTCAACTAGCAAGCGGCAGCGAACGAAGTGTTATCGTGGCAGGCTTGGCAACACCGATGAATCGGTGTTTTGGATCCCATATCGCGGGTTCTTGGTGGAGAATTTCGAGAAAGTTCAGAGTCACTGAATTGGTCCACATGATTACGCACTAAAGGCACAGACAACACTGGAGGGGTTCGGGGTGTGGGGAAGGGTCCGCCATCTTGCTTTTTTCGCGGTCGTGCGCCTTCGCTCAACTTTTGCGGATACCGAGCGATTGTTTATAAAGTACCTACGTTGGCGTTAACGCGAATTAGCACGAGCACATACCCACACCTTGGCGCTCGGCACCGCTCGTCAGCGCTCGTCCAATATGAAGTGCCGGCATGAAAGACACGAGCTATATGTATGGTACGATATATGTATGGTATATATGTATGTACGATATATGTACGATATATATACGATATATGATATATATATATACGAGCTATATGTATGGTACGATAAGCCGTGTGTTGTAGAAACAAGTTTGACGTTGCGCAAATACATTCAAACTTATTAGTCTTCAAACACTTATTTTAACTTCAAACGCGTCCGAAGTCAGTTTGCGCAATATGCTTGACCATCGACGGCCACCTTTAGGTGTTAAAGTGTGCGTGACTGACTAACTGATCGAATACCACGGCAACGGACGAAAAAGTTTGGAAATACTTCGCGACATGGCCATATACACGTGTACATACGAGCGGAGCAAAAACGACGCCATGTACAAACACACGCTAGATAATTTGACGGTAATAAATAATCAGATTAAAAAAATGCAATCATGCAAAATTGCTGAACAACCAAACGGTTGACAAAACTGTCTCCAACGGATATTCGTTGGGGGGGATTATTGGCCTTATGTGAGTCTTGAGGATTGTAAGGTGTCATATCAGCTAGTCAATAATAATAACGATTAGCATTTTAGTGTTGGATTGTATGTACATACTATGTATTGTCGCCAGATAATATCTGCACCGGCATTTACGTTTGACGACAGCAGTACCTGTGATAAATTTTAAGCACGTCCTCGAAAGAACAGTTACGCCACACATTTCCTCCTCCTCTTCGGTAAAATATGATCAATGCGAGAGGATCACTCAAACAGGAAAAACCCGTTATCCTTTATTTTCGCACGCGAGTGTAAGGAAACTCAATAGAAAAAAGAGAACGCACGTTTATACGCCAACGTTTGAACAATCTTTATCGGTGAACGTTTTTTTTTCTTCTCGTGTTCTCTCAGGACATTTACAAAGTAAAAGAACCGCATGTATCAATCGAAAAGTGCGGGGATGGGGGGGACGTATAGACGAAACATAAAACACTGTCTATTGTGGAGAATTTTCCACCATCAACCGAGCGACATACAAAATACGAAGAAAAGGAGCGGATTTATGGATCGGAAAATCTGTCACGTCACCGAAAGTTGGAAAGGGAAACGGAGAATCGGAAGGGGAAAAGCGATATTCTGATTCCGATACCTAAAATTATATTTATATGCGTATACGAACGACTTCGGAAAATAGAACGTAAACAAGGTAAATTACCCTTAAGATATTTTATAGCGCTTACAATCAAACGCTTCACTGATTCATTCGAATACCTACAAGTCGAGTACGAAATAGCTTACAATACAAATTAAATTCTTTACTTCTAATTTAAACGCAGAGATTAATTAATTTATGAATTTAAAAGCACGTAGAAAAAAAGTAATAAATAAACGACGAAAGAAATAACGTCTTTTGAACAAAGGTCTAGGGTCCGATCCCCGTAGGTGGAAGAATTTTCTCTGCGGATTTCAACCTTAAATAACGTTATTGATGTTACTAAATCCAGATCAGCCGTCTCATGTTAGAATTTGACAATTTATCTAAATTAGTTTTGAGACGGTTCCACAAAATTGGCATAATCCAAAAAACTTCTTCCTATTCTCACTTACTACCCTTCAGAAGGCAATAGTTTCACCACTGGAGAGTATATTTTCCTAGTTACTTCACTGTGACAGATAGTAAAAATTTTGTCAAGTATGTAGTAACGCTTCAAGTACGCCACTTTCAAAAGAAGTACATGAATATGATAGAAAACATATCAGAAATCATTCAATTGAATAGCAGATAAAGCGAGGATAGCACACGTTCATACGCACAACGTATTTTCTTGATCGAATTTAGGTACATTCTGAACCAATCAAACGCACACATGCCACAGATTTATATAATAAATATATAGGTATATGTATGTACATATGTACATACAGATACATAGGTACATGGAGGTTGACGACGAAAATGCGAACTTCCGCACGATCGAATTTTACCCCCTTTTCCCTTCAACCCACCTACGTCCCTACGTAAATTGCCAATACTTGACATGTACGTGAACCAACAAGGAATAAAAATACACGGATGTTCAACTCAAAAAGAGATAACGCAACAGGAGAGTTAATTTCGTTCGATGCCGCCGGTTGACGATTTCTGGAAATGAAAATCATCGTAGCAAGGTTGGGATTGGCTCGGTAAGGGAACGGCAAACAGTTTGGTCAATCAAAAGCAGCGACCGGTTCCCGTTAATTCAATTGAAACGGTCGGTCCCCGGTGATTAATGGAGTTTAATCTGAATTTATGTTGCACTCGTATTTATGGCGCGGCTCAGCTCCGATTCCGAAATAATAATTGATCACGTCATCCATCGTCAGCCAATAAAATGACGATGAATGATTGCATTCATCGCCAACGGGTGGCACTGATGACGTATTAAAAAATTTAACGACGGTCGTTTTTCACGCGAAGGGATTGGAAAAATGAAAAGCGCACAATAATTCGCCAAAAGGGTCGAAGACTCACCTTTAGTAGTACCCAGTAATGAAAGAGGGTGTGTTTTACACACCTTCAAGGTTTTCTTCAAGTTTTTAACTTACCTGTAACAAAATGAAAAAACCATAATTAATACACAAAATATACAGAGATCATGCTAAAAATGGGAAATTACAGTAAATTGAATCATTAAGTAAATGGAACTTGTCATTTCTCGAAATATACATACATACATACATAAAATGGTTACAGTAACTAAAAAAATAAAAACAATTCAAAAATGTACATATGTACATAAAAGTGGTTATCAGTATTTTGAATGAATTTCGATTAATAAACTGCATACGTTAGTGAGGTTATGGAAAACGGGTGGTCACACACACACATACCGGTATGTGTGTGTGTGTGACCGCCCGCTCCAAGCAATTCGTGTCGTGTGTCAGCGTATGTTTGGCGCATGCGCGTGGCCTGTAAATTTGGTTTGCGAGTTTCACCTTTCGTTGAAGTCTCCACAGTATATATGTATGTACACATACAAATGCAAATTATTGAATCTTAATATATTTATATATGTCTCTTTTTTATGGACGGCAAGGATTGCATTACCCTGCTAGTAAGGATTAAATGAAATTATTGTTATTATAAAGAGAAATTTAAAATACTGAACATAATATGTAAATAGTCTCCACTAAAAATAACTAAATGGGTTACGTTCTACATAAAATGAACACAACCACGCAATTGACTAATTAATTTTACGAAAAAACAAATAGCTTTTCCTTTATTTTAACTAACCCTCATACATAAATACAAGCAATTATCTGTAAGTTTACAAACTCCTTATGCCAAAAAATGTCTTATGACGCAGTTCTATAATTCACTTAAACTCCATATCGCAAGTTCACTTCAGTCAATACAAGCGCACTCTTGGAGCGGTCGGTTGGTCACGTTTTCCGAGTTTTCCGCGAAGTTATTGGGGAAATTTTGACCGGAAAAACGAGCACGGCGACCGTGACGACCGCTTCACGTGCATACGAATAATAACGAACGTTGAATCATCAAGAAAGAGAGAGAGAGAGGGTGACTACTAGAAATGCAATTCCGACTGTATTTGTAAACTGGTATATTTATTATCTAAAGTGCAGATCGCAAGAAAACTTAGAACCACTCGTTGTTTGAACCGGGAAAGTTTCCGCGCAGAAGCCTCCTCTAAAGTAATTACAATACAAAACACATACAAACATATCTAGATACATACATTATACCTAATACACCCTGGGGAATATATTTTGGAATATTTTTAATGCGGCAGCCCGCGATAAGCGAGTACCGCATTGCCGTGTTTTGTGTGGACAAAATGTGCTCAGTCATTAACATTTAAAATCGCGCACGAGATGAGCGCGGCCCGAATCTTTTTGTTCCAAAGTGGAAAACTGCGGCAAATAATAACGAAAAATCTACTATATCTACTATCACACGCCACTGTTTAGGTACTCTGTGTTCATACTTAGAACTTAATTTTCCTAAATAGCCGGCCGGGTATAAATAAATAGACCGAAAGTGACGATGATCCGGTGCGGAACAGTCCACACGAATCGATACGACAACAAAAAACAACCACTTCTGGTTGACCGATGGCGGGCGAAACTTTCACCGTATCGTTATTTCATTGTCTGTAATATATTTGTAACTGTAGCTCGGTTCTAAAGGTACAATGTCAATTTATTTTGTGTATCAAGTATGCGTGTCAAAATTGAACATTTGCTAGCTGGCACTAGCTGAAACTAGCTGGCATTCTTCATCTAAAGGTGGTACTTGAGATCAAGCGTTGCCTCTTTACTATTTGACAAACATTTTACCGTCTGTCACAGCGAAGTAACAAGGTAAATATACTCTGCAATGGTTTCCCGTTACTTTATTTCCCGATTTTTATGGTACCGTCTCACAACTAACATAAATTGGTTATTTTAGCAGGAGACAGCCAATCTGAATTTAGTAATATCCAGATCTTGCCAATGAGAATATTTACGGTAGAAAACCGTCGAGAAAATCTTTTGACATACGGGGATTAAGCCTCGGATCTTCGCTTAAGAAACCATGGCACTAACTGGCTAACCACTGAACTTTCGCATGGCACGATCAATGGCCGATATATTGGAATGCATTTTTTTTTTGTATGTATTTTGCAAATAGCTCACAATCAGTAATTCGATGGAAAGCGAGATTTTTCTACATTTTTTTTCATGTACATATTTGAAATAAAAACAACCGGCAAACTAGCTGAATTAAATCTGAATCTTAACAAACACCACTATTTTCCATTTGGAAAATAGCTATGCAGTGTTTGCAAACAGCTAAGCGAAAAAAATAAGAAACCAAGAATTGTAAAAACCTATAGCACAAGTTTAGAGAAGTAGGAGATAAGAAAAATGTGCAAGAAATTCAGAACGAAGTGAAGCCAGTCGCCGGGAAAATCTTACTTTTTTCTCTTTTTTATTAGTTTCTCCGCGAAAACTTTGAATAGAAAAAAATGTATGTGACCTCAGCAACTTTCGAGTGTTACACCTACATATGTATGTATGTACATATGTATAATATATTACATACAAACATATGTATAATATATTACATACATATGTACAAATGTATGTACATATACATACATACATATCTACAGAGCGAGAAATAAAAACGTATTACTCTCGAATCAAGTACACCGAACGTTTCAGCTTTAATTAGGCATAATAAAATGGCCTGTTAGATACAAGTACAAGTAGTAAATTTCAATTGTGTTTTTATGCCCTCGTTTAATCTGCTTTGTCTGATTAAATTTATACAACTAGGCAATGGATGAATGTACGATATGTGATCAAAAAGTTCGACATAGTCCATTATTCTGTGGGATTTATCACTTTTAATGACACATTATTAAATTCACAAATTCATAAAATAATACAATTGTTTCAACGGCTTCATTTATTACGATAAACTTGAACGTAAAATCGTACTACATATGTACATATGTAGTAGACTGAAACAAGCAGTGAATATTAAATTCACGCTGACGTGATAGCTTAACGCGAAAGCTTGCAAATGTGCATAAACTATGCACTGCATTAAACAACTAAAGTTGCCTAAACCACAAATCAACATTTCACTTAGTTAATTTGAGAAACTCTGTAAAGAGAGAGAAAGGGATTCATAATAATTATTTCACCACAAATACATACATACATATGTATGTTACTTGACAGTAAAATAACATACCGACCGCGAACTGCCAATATCTCCTATCTTATGTTAAGAGAATGTTGCGAGAAGAAAAAACCATTTTATTTTTAAATTTGATTGAATAATTCATTTTCTCAGATAGTATAAATCAGCTTAAATAGTGTACTAGAGCTATTGCTAAATAATTTGTTTGGACAATAGATGGCGTTATAAGCACTATTTTTCGTATGGAAAAAAATGCGAGTTATGAGATATTGGCAGTTCTTGGTTGATATATTAGCTAAACCACATGTGCCATATTTAAAATATAACGTCATTTTGGATCTACGAATTTATATACATATAACGAATACATATAACGTAGCCCGTTAATGTTTTTCTTTCATCAAATTTTTTATGTCAACTACTGTATGTATGTAGTTGCATTTTCGCATTTCCGACACGGAGGTAAATAAAATTGTATTTTAAATGGGAGTCTGGTTTCATAGTGATTTTTCTCATTTTCCACGTCGACGGGACAGCTTAAGTATATGCGAAATGAAGCTAACACAAGTTAAATATGCAAAGCGGCCAGAGATAGAGGGAGGGCTTTCACCGCAGCTTCCACAACTGTGGCGCGCGCATTCCATTAATAACCTAACGACAGACCATTAATATAAGTGGAAAATATCGCACAGACCTCGTCGGCATTCGAAGACGACCAGCCAATACGAAATTGACAGCTCATTTCATATACAATATAGAAATATAAAAAGCACATAAATATTGAACGGAAATAAAATCTCGGAAAACTGGGGAAAAATTCAAATGGGCCATCTCGGTGAATTAATCAATTATGAAGTATAAATGGATCGCGGTAATATTTCACAATCGGAGATGATAAAAAAATATATATATATTACACGGTAGGTGGTGGCAAAATCAGCAGGGGTGCGTAATAAATATAATAACGCCCAGTACGGTGTTCCCGTTTATATTTTCGATACGTTTTAACGACTCATAAAAATTTAATGTGAAATAATTGCCGTCTCCGCGTTGAAAATTAATATTGCCGAGGCGCGTGCGTGAATTTTATTTGTAGCATGATACTAAAAGGACTCCAGCATAAATTATAATTTCCAGGGGGGAGGGGCAAATTTTGCAACGAAAATATTTTAAATATTCAAAATAGTGCATGTGAGCCGCATTTGTAACATATGTAACCTCAAAAAACGAAAACGTTTAAAAAGTACTGAATATTATTCAGAAGGCTGCCGCGGTTACAAAAATAAACGTAGGTACATACGTAAAAATACGATTGTGCCGAATTCAATTGTACAAATAGATCTCCGGGGGAGAGTTTTGCGCGTGGAAAACGAGAAAGGACAATTAGCACAGTCGCCGAGTGCAGTTACCGATGCGGTTACTGCAGTTTCGTACAAAAAAAAAACGAAACCTAGTGTCAGCGAGATACTTATGTATAGTGTTGTAAGTCGAGAATATTCTCGGAGAACGAGAATATTCTCCAAAAGATTATTCTTTGAGAATATTCTTCAAAGATTATTCTCCGAGAATATTCGAGAATTTTCTTTTTTCTTGGTTATAAAACATCTCTAGATAGTTTAATAGCTTTTTAGAGGATTCTAAGATATTTTCAGAACCTAATAGATTGAAAAGACTGAATCTCTCCACATTGGAGACGAGGAGATTAAGAGGTGATTTAATTGAAGTATTCAAAATAATAAATAATCATTATTCATGTGATATGACCAACCTCATAATGTTCAATGAGAACCCTCATCTAAGAGGTCATACTCTTAGACTCCAAAAAAAAAAATCAAATAAGATTGTTAGAGATTCATTCTTTTCAAATAGAGTGGTTCAAGTTTGGAATAGTCTTCCAGATTCAATAGTCACTTCAAAAAATGTTAATTTATATAAAAATCAGCTAGATTTATTCTTAAAAAACAATGGAAATTTGTAATTCTTTAATAAATGGACCATTATTCATTTTATTTTATGTTAATTTTATTTTTGTTTTTATCTTTATTTTTATTTTTTTGTTTTTATTTTTATTTTTGTTTGTTTTTCTTATTTTTTTTATTTTTTTTTATCTCTATTTTTTTATTTTTGTTACTTTTTTTTATCTTTGTTTTTTTTTTTTGTTCAAATTTGGCAATACTGTCCTCTCATTCTTTCTTTTTCATTTATAATACTGTTTTTTTTTATTTTTTATTTTGATTTTTAACTAAAACCAAACCCCATGGGCCTATCGGCTGGCCCGCCTCTCCATGTAATTATTAAATAAATAAATTAAATAATAGGAGTAATAGGACTTTCTAGAGTGTCTGAGAGCATTTTGAATGACATTTTTTCATTCTGACGACACTGAATGTGTCATTTCGTCATTTTAACGTTTAACGCGAAATTCTCACAGGAATACAATGCTTATTAACTCTGGAAGCAATAAATTATGTATACATATTTTTATTGCTTTGGTTATGATATTCCAGTGAAATTGTTCCAACTTATGATATAATCATTCATTTAAACTTAGCACAAAAGATCGTAAAAAAATTTTTATATTCACGCCCCATCAAATTTAGTTTTTGTCACAGATACTAAACTACATATTATTATTCGTGTCACCTCTCCCAAGTATTAGCCCGGATTAGAGGGAGTTTACTGTATATTTAAACAAATACATACAGTAAGAGTTAGCATTTATTTATTTAAAATACATGGTGGCCGATGGAGTCCAGGGTAGATTGCATTATATACATACAATTTTTCCCCTCAGATGCTATAAAACAGAAAATTCTCGGTTTGGAGAATATTCTCCAAAAGATTATTCCCGAGAATTTTACAACACTACTTGTGTACCAATGGCAAATTCAATAAAATGAAAATGCATGAATAATTGAATAATCCAAACGGATCGACAACCATTGTCGATCGGCAACAAAGGCTGACACAGTTAATTTGACGTTCGGCTATATTATAATGAATGAACGGGGAAACCCCGGGCGTCACATTCATTTCTGTGATCCCCTCGCCCAGCTCTCGCTGTTCGGCCAGGGAATTATAAATTAGGACCGGAGCCGTAAATTGCCACCCCTTCCCCACCCACTCTCACTCTCTCTCCCTTCCGAATTACGCAAGGTAATTTGAGCGTCTGTTACGCAAATTTGAAGGTCACAACCGCCAATCTATTGATACTTTCTGTTACTGTGGAAAATTGTTCAAGACAGTGCCAATGTATGTAAATCAATTTTTATGTACAATATAACTGGGCGATTAAAGAGTGTGCGTGCGCACACGGCGTATTCTCGCTTCGCGCGTATACACATATAGTGTGTGACATTTCGTGATCGCCCACGTAACGAAATGTTAAGGCTCGGCGCCCGCATTTCGGAAAACACGAGTTGTTTATCGGTCACAATGGCAAAGTTTCAGCTATCACATTTATTGTAATACCCAAATATCGATGTAAGTTCGTATATTTACAGAGCGGTCTTGCTCGAGCTATCTAATTCAACTTGAATGCATGCGGATAATATTATACAGTGTCATCCGTCACGATGCAAAGCATTTTCTTTTTTTTTAATTTTTAAAAACTTTTATTTATCCATATAATGTTCATAATACTTCTTATTTACTAAAAACGTATCCCAATGGTTCCTGGTCAAGTGGCCATTATCCATTTTACAATAAATGTGTGTTAGTAATAATAAGGAAATAATCTTACTTTATCGTTAGTGTTTGTTTTTACAGTAGGAAAGTTTAAGCTAAAAAACCTACATATTTACAATTTAATTTAATTTTTTAATACAGTATAAAAGCATTTTCTTGTGCATTGCTGAATCGAACTGTTTGTGTATCCCGTGATAAGGTCGATTCAATGTAAATATATCAATTCCAACGATCATACATATCTATCAAAACCATATAATAAAAGCTCTTCAATGTGTTCAGAATTCAGCAAAATATTTTTTTGTTATCATTACTACATAGTATGTACATACATATATAAGCGAAATATGCCTGTAATTTCACATATGAGAAACTTATTCAATTTAAATTATATCGACTGAAGTGCATATTTTCCGCACGAACATTTTCAGACTAAAACGCCTCTACCTACGCGATCTGATAAACGACAACGTTATTTACACAACGATGAATAACGACTTAATAAACACTTTCGCGACGTAGGAAAAAACCCCTTCACTCATATTAAAAAATGTTCACATTTCCCGTATGCGCGGAAAAACCGTGCCGAATTAATATGCGCAATAACGTCGGCATAATGCGACACATTTGTTTCGTTAAATTGGAAAAACGTAATACGGGACAAAAATGAAAATCCTACTATAATATAAAATAGCACACACATACATAATTCGGTTCGTATGTGACGCAAATGTTAAAACGGTGAAAATTCGCTCTATTTTCGCAAATTTTTAACGTGCGTCACTATGGTGTATACGAGTTTACGTACATACCAGACACGTATAGAGGTACATTCAAAGGGTATGTACTATTTTCAGCGTGCAACTCATTCTCTTGTATTGAGCGGAGTGCTTGCGACGATGAGGGGGAAAACTTATAATAATATTTTCCGACATTTAAAGCCGTGTCTCATTAAACTTTTATACTACAACTCAGTTTGCGCGTACGCGAGTATGTTTCAACGTAACTATTTTCATATATCAAATGTGTAATGAATATGCGAATATTTTGAGATTTTATGTTTCCGGTCGTTGCCCACGTTCACTTGTGACGTTATTGCATTTAGGAATGTTTAGATCGTCGACGGATTCGAACGATATTTTCATCGGTGACATGTGTACCTACATACATGTCGACGATCAGCATTTTATGACTCATCGAAAGGGTGTAACATACCTCATAAATTGAACGTGATAAAAATTGATTACAGTAAATAATGGTTATACTGATTTTATCTGCATTGTGTATTTTTTAAAAAATCAATGTAATTCGACCTTGAAATTTTTAACTTTCGCAATTTGACATCATAAACTTTGCTGTGGTGCATTTTTTCAATATTTTGAAATATTCATCTTCTGACTCAAGGGTTGCCTCTTCACTATTTGACAAGAATTTTACAGTCTGTCATAGTGAAGTAACTAAGGAAAGATACTCTGAAGTGGTGAAACCATAGCCTTCTAGAGGCAAAGAAGGTATTAAGTATAATCAATACCGATATTAAAGTTCGAAAAATCTTTCTAAATACGGGAATTAAGCCCAGGACCTTTCGCGCAAAAGACAAACTAATGCTCGCACCACTGAGGTATAGCATGGATTTTTCGAATGTGTACTTAAGTATGTATGTATCTCCAAATCAGAATTTGAATCACGTCGAAATTAATTTGAACATTGCATTAGTATACCTTTAGTAACATTCCGGGAATTAATATTTGTCCATTAACATTTCAATATGGTTCACATATATGTACATACATACATAATAAGATGTACGAGCATCCGTGCATCAACGTCTCATAAAACGCACAATTGCTAGTTCTGGTTTTATTCTTCGAGCACGCCGACAATGCCTGGTAATTTTCGCAGTACATTCAGTACGGACAATAATTCATACTTCAATATTGGAAAAACAACGAGAGTACAAATATTACTCGGGGAAAATTCGGAAAAGCAACCGCACGGTACACCGTGTGCATAGTAATAGTAACAGTGAGCTTTAAAATTTTCAACGCGAAATTGAAAACGACGAGTTTTCTTTTTTCCAAGCCTCACTGTCAGTAATGGAGAACGCCACATATTGAAACGACGACGAGGGACTCGCCATTTCCCGGTTTAGTGCTTCCGGTACAGTAATAATAATAATAATGGCTATATTGCACCAAAATAAGCCGCGCGTCGAGGGGATGCTGTCTGTCATTCCGTGAAAATGACAGGTATTTTCCGGAAAAGTGCCCCAGTATTAATTACAGTTCGTAGGAGTAAATTAACGCTCGCTAAAAATGTTGACATTTGTAATGGAAATTAAAAGTATACTAAGTTAAGTGGATTACTCTTTTTATAATTACAAACATTTATAGTATTAGCTTTATATTAATTGTGGAAAGACTGGTCACAGGAAGCTATTTGAAAGCATAAAATTTGAGAAAATAAAAACGCTACTGAGAAGTCTCGCATTTTAGTGCCAATTTCAACCCCAAATATCTTTTAATCGTAAAACTCAGAAAATTGTAATAAAAACAGTTAAAGAGTCTATTTCCCATGGGAAACATCAAAACGTTGTCAAACAGCTAAGCATGGAATCACGCAACAATTTGTACAATAAGGTACACATGTACACCTATACAATAAATTATAATTTTAATGCATTTTTTATCAGTCATATCAAAGTACACTTTTATGACGCAAATCGAGTAAATAAATATCCCCATTGCGTTTAAAACACGTAATGGATGCCTTCTGTGAATTATGAACATAATAACTAGCTTTAACGTTAGATACGGAAGGAAAGCTTACGCTTGTCGCGTGAGCTTTCGCAGCGCACATGCGCTCGTCTAATTTATATCACACACGACTATAATTCTATTAAATCTGACACACACACACACACAAACTTTTGCAATAAATTCGCCTAGCCGAGCGCATTTCCATATCCGGTGCAGCCAGCAGCGCCATTGTCGGAGTGCAACGCGAAATGTGCAAATCCATTGTTTTCTTTGTGCGAATGCCAACTATGTAGGTTATACCTCAGATTGTAAATTCTCATCTCATCCTAGTCTGTCTTTACCCTCCATGTATTATACTAAGAGGGGAGTCATATATCTGAACTTTCACCAGCGCCCTTACGATTGACGGCACGTATGTATGTATAATGCAAACTTGGCCTCGCCTAATCGTCTTATTGTGGACGCACCACTGTCGGGATTTGCGCCCATATTGAATTCCCGATCCGATTATATTATACGGCGGATACGTCGCTTTGTTCGCGCAGCGTATGAATATTCAACGTTGACCACATTGAGTAGTGTAGCTCTAAAACCCGGTTTCGACGTATGAACAAGTCGCCATATTGACTTTTGCGGTGTGATATTGTGTAAATTATAACCGGCCACACTACACTGCACTGGCTCGAATTTATATGCTTTTGGCGTATTGCATATGTACATCCAAATCGAACGTGGTTCACGGGTTCACTGATTTGTTTTGTTTCTTGAGGGCGCTTTGATACGGGGGATGCCAATTGGTTATTTCATTACCCACCTTGTCTTATCTTCTATGTAGATATTGTAAGGCGAATGATTGGAGAGATTATTCACTAGTATTAGTGTGGTAGTGGCAGTTAATTACCAGTAGGCGCTCACTTAGTATAATGAGCAAAAAAAATTTGCAACTATCTTCTACTTTGAGCATATTATTATATCTAGGCATCATAATATTTCGGATGTCTTATCACTTTATACGGAAAAACATAAGTTTTCCAATGTCTAATAACAAGCGCCTACTGATTACTGTTTCATTTTAAAGTTTATTACAGTGAAATGGGAAATATACTATACGGTGATTTCGCGTTGCCTTCGGGGGAAGAAGAAAGGAGCAATGAATTGATACATAGATAGGAAGAATTTTAGTCGGTGCTAAATTTTGTTAAGAAACCATAACAACTAAGTCAAATTCTGACAGGAGATCTGGAACTAGTGATATCCTAATTTCGCGAACGACGATAAAAACCGTCGAGCTATCACCGCGGTTGTAATACTTAAATTATTTCAAATAAAATATGATAATATCATAAATAATTATTAGGGCAAACTTCACAATACGCCAACTTTCCTAAGAGACTAGACTCATTTCAAGCGTAAAACCTGTAAATATGTACACGAGTTGTGTAGCATAGAGACAAATTGAGGTGCTTTGACGCGAAGTCAAACTGCCTTGTCGATACGGCAATATCGAAGTTTAGTATATGTAGAATTGGGTCTACGTGACCCAGCAAAGGCAATGCCCCTTCTGCACACTACCGAGCAGCAAAAGTACCATCGCCAATAGACGATAGATAGTTAGACGAGGGTGCGGTTGAAACCGTTGGAATATGGCGCGCCAGGAGTTAAGCGAACGCCAATTATGCGGTATCGTTCAGATCGCGTGGCGAATTTATGATCGAACCGGGAATATAAACCTCAAGTGAGGCTCATCACCGACACTAACACCACTCGTAAATTCAGAGCATGATGTATAACGAGGAATTAGGTCGAATATCATCGATACGATCTATTGTGTAATGGACGTTTACAATTTCTTAAATTAAAGGCGCTCACCTGATATTTAAGGTTGAAAACCGTCGAAAGAATCATTCGTCATACGGAAAACTCCCTTTAAGGCAAACTGCCGCCCTCTATCGTCGTTGATTCGCACCAATGCGAATTATATCGGTGCGAATGGGACGACAATAGGGGCAGCAGTTTGACGTAGCGATTTCGCTACGGTGTGTGACCGCCTTAAAGGGAGTTTTCCGTATGACGAATGATTCTTTCGACGGTTTTCAACCTTAAATATCATCATTAGCAAGATCTAGATATTACTATGTAAATCCAGATCGGCCGTCTCTTGTTAGAATTTGCCAATTTATCTAACTTAGTTGTGAGACGGTTCCATAAAATTGCCACAATCCAAAAAACTTCTTCCTCTTCTACATACATACATACATACATATGTATGTATGTAGCTTCCTCCCGTCCAAAAGGCAATGGTTTTACAACTGGAAAGTATATTTCCCTAGTTACTTGTGTACTATGTGCACAGTTTCCGGTAAGTATGTAATTATGTATGTAAGTTAATAACCAAACCACCAAAAAAAAATCAATAAGCTGAAGTTTCAGCAACGTTGAAAATTATGTCTTACTAGCTGTAAGTACTTGGCGTTGAATATCTGACTGAACATTTCTAGAACCCCCATAATTCATAGAAAATCATGTCAGCCACTGAACTTTTGAATCTTGGCAGGATGTTTTCAGTGAAAAAACTCTAGCGCGAATACATACGTTCATTAAATATCAAAAGGACCCTGTCTCGAAAGTTAACTTTCGAATTTCAAAGTTTATTCAGAGCTTTCCGATTCGCGACGACGGATTTTTTTTACTACAAACTCAATTTGCGAGAAAAAGTTTTTAATTAGGTGCTAAATTGAACCGGAAGCACACGCGGAACGAAAAGTTCGAATCGTCCCCGCTGCACTGTCTCGGTGTAAAAACTTAATTTAACGATGCTATACAACATTATACCTATACCTATAGAATCGGTATTAAGCTCGACAGTGTTTCATAGTTTAATTCCGGTTTTCAACGAGCGAACAATGCGTTGATTGCATTATACACGCTGCGGAGCTTTATTAAATATGGAGGTACCCTAGTATTCACGGTGAAATTTCACCATACTTTGGGTATTGCACTGGAAACAACAGTCTTACCGGGGGGTTAAGTAATTAGTAGTGAATGAAAACGTAAACCTTCATATTAAAATTTAGCGAAGTACAGATTTTAGCTCACTACTGTAATATAAACGGGTAAACTATGGTCTAAAAATATATATTTCTAATAAATCTGACTTCGGTAGATACATATGTAGATTAATAGAGAATCAAATTCATCGAAAATGGTGAAAACCTAACCTAACCTCATATAATCCGACATAACGTAACCAAACCTTTACTTTGCCTTTACTAAACTCTCACGTAAATATGTTTGTAATATTTGACACGTGAGAAATTATAAACATCAACTAAGACACTATAAATACTACAACAAAAAAAACCTTTGCCAGAATGAGAATGTTGCATCATAATATGCATCATAATGCACGCTGATTATATTAAATGTACACACTCTGTATTATTAAACTGGTGATTATCACAGTAGGTGTTAGTTACTGTAGCTACATCTACATACATGAGTATATACAGAGCGAGGACGTTATGAAACCCGTTGCAGAAAATGGCCGTAAGATTTATTAGCGCAATTAAATCTTGGACTAGCAGTATGTATGTATGTATGTACATATACCTAGTCCAAAAGTCAATATATACCATCCACTATATCACAAATTACATGAAACATACATAGCTTTATCATCAGAAACAATTGATATATACTTAAATATGTATATGTATGTATATACTAAAGGTAGAACATGGAAAGCACTTTTATAACCGGCTTTCAGCGTAATTGTCGCTGCTCTGAAAGTGCTCTAGCACGTTGAGTAAATGACACGACATTTAAAACGTATGCAGAGATAAAAAAAAACGTGCAACTTAAAATATACAATAAATTCTACACATTGTATGTAGTAGGTGTAGAATGAGAGGTTTTCGCCGAAGTGTAGTCATGCAGGTAATTCAAGTTGCTTTCAGTTCGAAAAAAATAATTGCGAAGCACGTAGAAACTTTTTGAACGAGAGGTAACTAAATACGTTGAAAGTTGCGGGCGAGCACACGTTACCTGTGTACATTTTCGGGTGAAATTAGAACTGTGAATTAATTGCTACAAAATGTTCAGCGGGAAAATTTACCAGGTGTTTGCAATTAAAAGATTCGACCGAAAACAAAAACTAACGTTGCACGAATCTTACGATATTCTGGTCCTAACTACATACATACCTGTTAATGGTACGGAAGCTGAAAAAAGTCAAAGGTTAAAATATGTTACGGAATTTCTATCCAATCATATTCGTATGATTTTAAATTTGACATATTAAATCAATTGATACAAAAATTTTAGATACATTAAATATTATAATAACATAGTTGGATCTCATTCATCAAGGCATCAGTTAGTTGCCTTGACATTATAAAACGATTTTCAAAGGCTTACATGGAAGCTTTCCAACCAGAATTGTTTCGAGATTTCAATCGTTTCTAGGTCACATGCATAAATTCAAAATAAGTTTTACATAGGTGACGTAAAAAAATATCTATCGTTACTATGCGAAAATTCGATGATTGAGACATTTTAAGACTGTAGGCTTGGTTAGTTTTTTTTTCGTAAAACTTAATTGAAAATGCATTGATCAATCAACAAAAGAGCTTTTTTAATCAAAGCTAAAAATATTGCTATTAAGAAATGAGTTATCATGGTGTAGGAAAGAACACTTTTAGGATTGAGTATGGTCCTTGAACTTTCTAATGCCTAAAATATTTTTAATACAAGAAAATATAAATCGAGAGAGATAAGCGTGGTGAATATAGCAGACAAAAAGTAGGATACCATTTTTTCCCAACATAGTAGTTCAGTGAGCGACAGATTAAGAATCATTAGTCTACGTCACACGTCAACTGAAGGCGTTCGAAGATAAATTTTTCCTTATATTATCTTAAAGCTGTACGTAGAAAGTAATATTATAATATAACGCAGCGAAAAATCGATAGCCCAAAAATTTTTTTAAACCACAATAAAAAAATGCACAAAGTGGTAAAGTGCATGTTTCGCAAAAATAACTCGTGCAGTGAAATCAAGTCACTATTTTTGTTACAACCTTAATATACGGCGCACGAAACTTGTATATAATCTTGTAATAATAATAATAAACTTGTATATAATTGCAATCATTGTCCCTATCTTTAAATCTGGGGATAAGCATGATGTTCGGAACTATCGGCCCATTTCTAAATTGTCTGTTTTTGCTAAAATTTTTGAAAAGATCGTTACTGATCAACTTTCTTCACTCCTTCGTAAATATATCATTTCTGAACAACATGGTTTCCTTCCTAAGAAGTCAGTTGAGACAAATCTACTTGAATTTACTGATTTCATTATAGGCACAATGGAGGACAAATGTCAGACTGATGCCATTTATGCTGATTTCTCTAAAGCTTTTGATAAGATTTCACATTACATTTTGCTCCATAAACTTGAAAATCTTGGGATCCACGGTAATCTTTTAAGATGGTTATCGTCTTATATTTCTAATCGATCCCAAGCCGTTCTGATTAATGGACAAGTGTCCTGTTATAAAGTGCTACCTTCGGGAGTTCCCCAGGGTTCTCACCTAGGTCCACTCTTATTCCTCTTATATATTAATGATATTGGTTCCTGCTTCGCAAACTCATCTTTTCTCTTGTTCGCTGATGATATAAAAATTTATAGTAAAATTTCTTCCCTTGAAGACTGCCTTAAGCTTCAAAACGATCTTGACTCGTTTTCGAACTACTGTGATATTAATCAGTTGCTCGTTAATATAGATAAATGTTTTCATATCACTTTCTCCAGACTTGCTATTACTAGACCCTGTATTGTTTGATTTTTTTATTGGGCAAACGCGAGTATTGAGAGTTGACTCTGTGAGAGACCTAGGTGTCTTATTAGATAGTAAATTATCTTTTAATTCCCACATTGATGTGGCTGTCAATAAGGCTTATAGGAATTTGGGATTCATAATGAGAGTATCCAAACCCTTTAAGTCCTTTGATACAGTGTCTTTACTATATAATGTATTTGTGAGAAGTCACCTGGAATTTGCTAGTACTATATGGAACCCGTTTTACCAAGATTCCATTAATAAATTGGAAAAAATTAATAAGAAGTTCCATACGTACTCCATTTCCAGGTTTTGTCTTTCTTCTGCAAATTCCCGTGATTACATCTCCCTGCAAACCAGGAGGACGGTCTCGGATCTCTGCTTTGTATTTAAACTTTTAAATAATTTATTAGATAGCCCTTACCTACTAAGTAGGATACTTCTACATTGTCCCCCTAGGCCTGTCAGAAATCCTCCATTGTATCATTTGAATCTTTGTTCCACAAATTATTCACTAAACTCCTTCATTTATAGATCCTGCTCGTCATTTAACGAAATCCCGGCACATATTGATCCTTTTCTCTATTCTTTGCACTCCTTTAAATTATCTTTGCTTAAGTTCCTTTCCAGTCCTAACTCCTAAGTTCTTTTCTTATTTTAATCTGTTGTTCGTTTGCAACTATTTTGGCTGTAGTGTATTGTGTGATATTAATATTATTTTGTATTTATATTTAATTGTACATATACTATAAGCTGTTTGTTGCATGATTAATTAAATAAATAAATAAATAAATAAATAAATAATAATAATTACTACAAAATTTAAAGTTAAAACGGACAAAGTTAACCGTGTCGTGTCTAATGATATAATTCTGCGCAATACACTCGCATTTATTTTTGTTTTAAAAAAAGTTAATTAAAGATACGAGACTATGTAAGCAGTACAATTTCGAAATGAAAATACTTTTGTGTTATTACATAGTATATGAGCCGATTTTTTTAAAATTAACTGTTGACTTTCAAAAAAGTTAAGTAAAGCTGCTTACGGTCATGTACCTACATATACATACACATGTACATATGTTTGGTAGGTACTCACCGAGTACTATCAATTGAATTGACAAAAATCGTATTATTAAAAAGTCTTAAGAATAAATCAAGAACAATTTCGGAGCAAAACATAATCGAGTATTTGACAATGGACTATGCATTTCAAGTGTTGTGAAAATATACAAATTAAAAAAATGGTGTAATTAAAGCATAGAGAAGTTTCTGAAGAAAAAAATTAAGATACATCTCAATATAACTCAAAATTATAAAAAAAAAAAAATAGTCTCATAATTTAATACTGAGCTCAAAACGTTTTCGACAAACATAATCCATTGTCATTCCAAATGATTCATATGGTCTGGGTCTTACCGTGAAAAATGCCCAACCTCTGTAAGCACTCTCTTATCCTAGTTTTGGCATCTGTATGGTGGTTGTTATGGTCTTCTTCGTCGACCTCGAGATGACGTCGATGTTCGTTGGTTTCATTCCTCCGGAAGTCGATGTTGAAGATAAACCTGGTGGGATTTATGGGGCAGAAGCACGCCGGAAACATGGAGTCTAAGTGCTTGCCGAAACCCATCGTGGTACACTATCGTACAAATTAACACATCGCCATATTCAAATTAACGCGACACTCAAAGTGCACTATGTTTTTCCAATTAGAAACAATCACAAACCTTTATAACCGGTGGATAAAATTATTCAAGCTCCTTATTTCTGTAAGGGTCAATTTTACAAATACATTAGGGTGGAGCGTCGATGTATGGAACTTTTTTTTTTTTTGATATTCGTATTGAAATAGTTATAAAAAGTTGCCTCTACATCATACCTCTTCTGTCCAAAAAAATCTGCTTAATTAAAAAAGTTTTTCTGTTCTCTACCAGCACTTTTATCTTAATACTTTTACTTGTATGAAAATTTCCAATTGATTGTTTCCAATCTCTATAAATAGCAATTTTAATTGAAAAATTAGTATTTACTTTTACTATACATACATACTTACTTTACACGTATATATGTACATACTTATATTTACTCGTATGCCTCTCTCCACCGCACACACAAATTTACACTTACATATTTGAATAATTCAAAGAATACGTAAATAAATTGGATTTTTTTTACAAAAAGTACTTATAATATTCAATAAAGTTAGGGAAATTTTATGAGCATGTTATCTAAAATTATATACACTGTGTTCAGATTTTGAAATTAATAGGCAAATTTTCATTTTTCGCCTTCAGGTAGAGGACTGAAGATTTCACAGATTTTTTTCGGTATTTTTATGAGAATACGGATGATACAACGAAACTTTTGGTAGGTATTACAATACCGATTTTTTTTTTTTGGAATGTCACGCCACCCTAATACATGTACATATGTATATAGTACATACATACATACAATATTTGATTGATCGTTAAACTTATCCTTCTGCAAAGACACATCATTGAACAGAATAAATTGTCCATGATTTGGTATTGGGCGTATGAACTGTCCCGAAACCCAAATTTTTCGAAGATTTTGATGTTATTATAATATGTTAGAATTTTCCGCCGGTTTTATTTATTCTTTCTGCTACAAAAGTCAACGTGAAACCACTACGTCGAGCACCTTTCTTTCGTTACTACAACACACAGTAATAATGTACGTCAAAAAATGAAGAGGCAACAATAAAAATCAAGCCTATTTTCATTTTAATGTACATACATAGATGAAGTCTCCTTTTGATACGTTTATAATAAACACTCTGTATATTGAATCCAACACAAGTTTGTACGATGGAATCCCACATTCGAAAACATTTTAATATGCGGAAAAGCGTTCAAGCGAAAGTTCGAACACCGGATTTCGAACTTCGACGTACATATGTATATACATATGTACATATATATGTAGGTAGATATTTGCAACGCTTTGAAGAGGTTTTCCACGATGAGATTTTCCTCACATACGTTTTCCATCATTCTCATTTAGATAATAGACCGTACGAGAAGAGGTGGATAGCTTCGTTGTATCGACTAAATTATAGATATGTACATATATGTACATATGTTGGTATACCATGGACATCAAAGTTCCCGAGTCTTCACCGACAACGCACTTAAAGAAAAACATGTTTTCCACAATGTGGCAGGGAGAGGCGAACACACAAACATACATATGTACATATAAACCTACAGAATACAAAAATCGATAATTTCATGTTGGTTGGGTTTCTTTTAAAAGCAGCAGCAGCAGCAGTTCCGAGACCAAGTTTTGCCTTCGCTTCTGCTATTTGATATAGCGTGAAGAGTTGAAGTGCTCGAACGAATAATAAAAAAATAATAATAAAAAAGCACAACACAACAGAACCGAGCGCTTATTAACTTTCGGGCATTGCCGGGATTTTGCATCTCAATTTTCTTCTGACACTTTGATTGATGAATTTGAGGAAAATGCTCAGTGAAACGACTCGAGGTAGGCGGGTATGATTTCCGACTCGATTTATTATTTGATATATGTGTTAGAACGCTGGTCGTTTTTTTTATATCAGTGCGAATAGGAAATACCCTACACTCCCTTACAATGAAAATGTATTTATAATACATATAATCGAAACGAGGGATTATTCAGAAGTTGAAAAATGACAATGTGATGATTTCATAATATAATAGTTTGAAGGTTTCATACAAGTATCCGTATATATGTACATACATACATATGTATGTAGAAAAGTGGCAATTTTCTTCAACGTCTGTGAAATTGATGGAAAAAAACTGCAAAAGCGCATTCTCGAACTGGCCATAAAGAAGATTCAGACCGGATGCGACCGCACAGAAGAACCACATCGGCGGAAAATTCCCATGCGGAAAACTGGCCGCTGACCCGAGAAACAATCGAGGAAAATTCATGCGGATTATCAATTCGACGGTGTCAAATCGACCGAAAATTGTCGACCCATTCAAGTGAAATACACGTGTGTAGATTTGTACATACATACATATTTTATTCAAAATATTCACAATATCTGTCTATATTATGTAAATGAAACTTATGGCATTATATACATACATATGTATGGTATGAAATAAAATGTAGAGCATCAATTCGCATATTAGATAGTGTAAAAATCGATAGAGAAAATAATAATAATCGAAATGCATATTCGTACTAATCCATCGATCGATATATGTAGACATTGCGAAAGCTATGCAAAACGTTTAGTAAAAATAAACACGTTTAACCCACACGGTGCAGCACTTTGGTGCAAAAATGTACGATGCATTTTATCGGCAGAACGAAGTGCATAATGGGTCTAGCGTTCACGCTGCTGAACGTATTGTTTCAGCGGCTGCAAATTCTTTCAGTTTATTTTTATCAGTAAGTACCACTTATAAGTAGCCGTCAAATATTAAAGAAGATGTTCTTCTGAATGTGACATTCTGGTTAAACGTTGCCTCTTCACAATTTGACAAACATTTTACGGACTGTTATATTGAAGTAACTAGGGAAAGATACCTTCCGGAGGTGAAACTATTGCTTTCTGGAGAGGAAACTGTCTCACAACTAAGTGAGATAAATTGGGAAGATCTAACAGAAGACGGTCAATCTGGATTTAGTAATATTGAAAATCTTTCGACATACGGGAATCGAACCCCGAACTTTTCCTTAAGATATGTACATACATACATATTGTATCTACTAACGTTCTAACCATTGAGATATCAACTGGCTACGGAAGGAATTCATCTATGTTATTAAAGGTTTTTTGCTTTAACTTCTTACGCAGTATCCGGAATTATCTTTTGTACGTATTATATAAAAAGGCGTATATTATCGTTATACATTTCGTATTAAGACTTGAGAGGCACGTGCTAAACGTCCCGCAACACGAAGCCTGTATAGATCATCGATTCGGGGAGAATCTGAACGCGGAGCGCGAAATACATAAATCATCCGAGCACGTGCGCGAACGTATCTCGCGCGAATAACAAAAACTGTGATGGGAAAAAAAATAACTTGATATTCGAGAAAGCTCCCCGAAGACAGGGGTCACAGTCGAGCTTTTCGCGACAAGTCAGATTCGACCGGGCGAAGTTTTATTCGATACAAAGTTTCGCCACCACCGTGACGTCTCGAGTCCGCAGCGGAATTCGTAAGGAAAAATAAAAATAATCGGAAAATTTGCGACAGTTGTCTTTTCGACTATCGTTGTAAAAATTCTAGCGTATCTACATACATATGTACATATCTCTATATCGGTAACCGTAATCCGATTTGCGTTCAGTTATAAAATATGTATACAGGTGAGAAAATATTCCGGTCGCACTAAAATCGGTTATAAAACACAATTTGCGAGTGTCGTAGGAATATACTATAAATTTTACAACTTTCCGGGCCAAAGCGTAAAAAGTATAAGAGGAATAGAAGTTTTCGCATAATCCCTGTTTAACCTATTCGATGCTGAGAGTTTTCCGGTGGGGCTTTTGCGATTTATAGTTGGATATTCTGTTCTATTCCGTTGAATTTATCAAAAGTATGCACAAAAATACAAAATAGATAGTAAAATCCTTATATTAATCGTAGAATCTAATGTAAAACTTGTAAATACGAAATAAAAAATAAGTACAATAAATTTTAAGTCAATTTTTTTGTATGACAACATTACTTTATCGCCTTAAATGAAATACTGTGTAGTGTAAGGTAGCGGTCGCCAACCTTTCGGACCTCACGAATAACTAAACTCAAAATCTCGATTACCGCGCACCATTACCATGATTTTTTCCATAAAAATAACATTCTAAATATGAAATGGTAATTACACCTGTATTTTAAAACTCCAAGTTATTTGTAAAAGGTTGGATATCACCTTATAATGATAGAAAAATTATAATAAATAAACGATAAATTCATTATTCTTTATGAAAACTGCCAGTTATGACGTACATATACATATGTAGATGTGAAACTTGGATGCTAAATTCAAGAATGCTACGTAAGATCCAGTGCACATGGAGAAGCATTGAAAGATGTATACTTGGTATAACAAGAAGAGATCGTAAGAGGAATACATGGGTAAGATGTATGACCAAAGTGGCAGATATAGCGGAACGTGTGAAAAAGTTGAAGTGGCAATGGTCTGGACACATAGCGAGAAGAATGGATGGCAGATGGACGCGAGAAATACTGGAATGGTGAAAATATCCGAGAGGATGTGAAAGAAAGCAAGGTAGACCGTGTGGAAGATGGGCTGATGAATTGAGAGGAATGGGTGAAGTCAAGTGGATGCAGATTTCTCAAGACAGACAGGAATGGAAGAGGATTGGAGAAGCCTTTATCCAGCAGTGGATGATGAACGGCTGAATATGATGATGTTTATGAAAAATGCGGACCACCAAAATTCTCTCGCGGACCACCGGTTGGCGACCGCTGGTGTAAGGTATATACATATGTACACACAGGTACATGACAATAGCGACAAATTAACCATTAACTGTGAGACAGCTTGAGACACAAAAAATATTCACCAATCTACAGTGCACACTTTTGTAATGATAGATTGCAAGCACTAATTTCCTAAAACAATGTAAAAAAATTGTCAAATAAACTTGAATTGATACCAGTTACATATTTCCACACTTTTGCCCCAACATTAACGATCCACAAATCACCCTCTATACAAACCTAATCTAATTTAACACACCCCAAACAACACCGAGCACTTACTTACGGCTAGTTTACACGATAATTTACACAAATTCAACGGAACAATACTACCAGACATTGTACAAATTACAACGGCGAATTATCCTGCATCCTTTGCGGCGTAAATTCCGCGGTTAAAAAAAATGGCGGACGACACTCCGAACCCGGAACCGCCGCTTCCTAATTATCATAATTAATATCTCCATCAACAATGGCCGGCCATTAGCGGTCCGCAGAAGAGAGAACGAGCTTTTGCGGGACGTTTTTACGTTCCGGGCGCGAGCAGTGAAAGTTTTCCCCTCATTGTCGGAGACTTTCACCGAAGGGTTGAAGATTTCCACACAGAAAAGCCTTTCAAGAGATCTCCTCCACTAACCCAACCCCTACATCCTACAATGAGGCTCCCGTGATGGAGGTCGGCTAAGAATGCCATATTTTCCTTTCACCGGAACGTTGCGATGGGGGATATGGAGGGACCTCGTTTCGAAAATTTAACTTTGCACGAGACGCCTTTCGCTGCACAACTCTATGGCCGCACAAACGATTTTGTGTGAAAGAAAATAGTTTATTATGTAGAATTACATACACACAAAAACAATATTATTTTTTTAAATTTATATCTTCGAAACAAATAACACTACGGTGATACAATATGAATCATTCTATAGTTCATTTATGCTCTTTCTAATAATATCGTTGTTTTTTTTCTATGATTGGTACCTACAATTAGTGCATGACAAAAATTTATAAAGGAGTCTTATACAAAAATATTTTATTTTTCTTTTGCTTTTTTTAATGTTTTGAAGTTTTAGAGCAAATAGGGGACCAAATTGAACCATTCGTTGATTCTTAGTTAAATAAAGACTGTTTATTCTGTTAAAAAAAAATAAAATACGAGTACCTTTATAAAATAAAATACGTTTTTTGTAAATTCTTTTTCGAGAGCTAATTTTGCCATAAAAAAACTACAATATCATTAGAAATGCGATTAAATGAGCTTTCAAATGATTTTTATTTTATCACCATAGCGTTAGTTGTTTCGGAGATATACATTTTTGAAAAGCATGTATCGTTTTTTTGTGTTTTTCGTCTGCGACACATTTCTCTAAATTTTCGCATTTATTTAAAAGTAGCTTTTAAAGAAATTTTAAAAGTTCCTTTTAAAAGCTACTTTTATGGAATCATACGATTATTTTTACTGAAAACACGCTTACTCGTATGAAAATTTAGTCTACGGCAAATTAATGAACTAATGGATTGAAATTAGTCGAAAACTACTAAGATCAAAGGTTGTGGTAAAAAAAATTCAACAAAACTTTTGGTAACCCTGAAGGGATAAGTCTTGCAAAAATAGGTGTCGCTCGCCACACCCTTCTGAAATCTTGAATGCCACAGAATGCTTGGAGATCGCTGCACTGGCACTGCGGTATGAATCGACAATGAAATCTCGTCGAATATATTTTAAAAGAAAAAATGCAGGATTATCTTGCGAGCCGTCTTTTGTACGTTGCTGCGGAAGTGGCGCGCGATGAAAATGTAATTACCGTGTTTGTAGCTCTTTACTTGGGGAAAATTTTTTTCTCAGTGCCGAAGAAAAGTCGCTTTATTTCATTATTTTCCTTTTGCCAAAGACAGACGGAATGGGATATACAGTCCGGTAATGAGCGGAGAGATTCTCTTTGGAGCGGATATTGAAAGAGGATATTCGATCAATGAAAACGGTTTGTTACGGTCAACGTGCACAGTTTCCACTTTACTAAGCATAGGTATGTCAACTAATAATAGAAAGAGTAAGTGTAATAAATGGACTATGGTTGAACGCTTGGTTAGTTTGTTGGTAAGATGCAATCGGGCAGCAGCTGATCGGAAAATATTGTAAAAATAATATAGCTTATTTTACATATAAATAAAAATAACTTTAAATACATACAGTATTGTTGCAATGGATTGGAAAATGTACAAGTTCACAAGCAAACTATAAAAACAATGCTTTTTTTTTAATTATGTATGAATGTGGATACAAAAAATTAACTGATAGAGACTGTCGATCTCAGTATTGACAGTCTAACCTAACCTAACCGTATGCGGTTTGATCAAAAGTAATAATTGCATTGTTATGATTGGACTGAGAACATGCTTAATTACGGAAAAAGCCTAGTAGCTTTCGAATTGCAATTAGTGTCCAAACCCTCTTTTCATTTAGTGTCTCGGCTCAAGACACTGGTCTTACTCAAACAAATTTGTAAGTAGCACGTAGGGGTACTGTATTTGCGGCCTACAAACAAACAAACCTATTTCATACGCAAATCGACCGGCGAATGTGCGAATTTAGCACTACCGCAATGTCATATATTATCCATTCGCGCGGATGTGCTTTCTCACCTAAGTATGTTCAACAATAGTCGGCCATAATTTCCATTAAATACACAGAAGCACATAATCCCATCGTACGTTAGCGAGGATAATAAGACGGGTTAACCGAGCAAATAGGTCGTTAGACCGTTGACGAAACTCACTATCTAACGACTAACCAACGTATGTATGTACGTACAGGGACGTACATAAGTAATCATACTACGTGGAAATACGTGCCTAAGGCGAAACCAGGATCAAACATCGAATTCCAAATGTAAATATTGAATCAAACATCAAACAGTACAGTCAGTACAAGCGGAAAAAAACAATTACATCTTGTGCGATTTGAAGTGGAAGCAATCGAAGATTTCAATAAATATATACATACATAAATATATGTACCTATAGATAGATAGGAATCGGGTATGAAAACCTTATTGTGAATTCTAGATCGGTATTGAAAGTTCAAGATGTCTGCATTACGAATACAAGAAGTGAAACGCAAGAATGGAATGCTAAAGTGAAAAAGCAATATTCTCCAATTTCCAACCTTTGATTTATTATCACAATGGAAATAATTAAACTTCCGGTTCTAGAAGCTTTTAATAATGTCGTCGCGATAGATTCATAATACATATGAGTAAAACGTGTGTTCACAAAATAATAGTGTAGGTATCTATGTATACGTTAGAGACAAATTGTGAATCTCCGCATTGTATAAGATGTCTATGAAGTGAATTTTAGTATCCGAATCACTTTTTATCTCACCAATTCGACCAGTCGATCCCGAAGGACTATTTAAACCTTTTTTTTTATCCGTTCTTTGTCAAACTTTGGCTATTTCAATTTATGGAAGCGTAGTAAATTTTGCAATTTGTTTTCCCACTTTGGGCATTGTACGAAACGCCTAGGCATTTTATACAATGCGGTATTTCACACTTTATCTGTAACATGTACATTTGTTTATCTATTGAGGATACACAATCTACACTAATTAAATTCCTACACTTGGTATAAAAATCAATGTACAAATGCATACATTCAAATGATTTTACAAACTAACTGTACTAACATTAATATTAAGACCGAGCGCACACACTAGCCCGGCCTAACGCGTCATTAAAAGGTTTTGTATCAGTCACGCGTAATAAATAATTTCAAACGAAAAATATATTTGATTGTGACGCAAATAAATACACAATTAAAATAAACTCAACGATTGACAGATATTTATTCGCAACTATAAAAAAACCAACATAATTATAGAGATACAAACGCATTAATTGCGATTACGACATTTCTGTTAGGCCAGCGTGAAAAATACGCCGAAATTACTCCTCGTCGGCATTTTTTATTATTTTATTATATACTGTCGATCAATCAAAATGTACGCCAATGTCGCACGACGATGAAATAAATAACTGGGATTAATTTCCCAAAAATAAAAACACTCTTTTCGCATTCATGATTGAATATGATTCATCTGTCGGCTGGGGAACGGGACTCACACCACTTCTGACGGCTCACCCGTCAATTTTGTCGCGCGTTCGAGAAAGTCAAACAACGACGCTATTAAACGCTGAAGTCTTAACGAAGATCAATTGGCAGAGGTCGAAAGCCTACTCGAGAAGAAAGGAATGGCCATGGAACTCGAACGGTCATAATGAATTTCAACTTTGACCAGAATTCGACAATTATAATTACATATAGATATGTAATGCAAATATGTATATTCGGTATGCTCAAAAGAGTTGGAATTTAAAAGATCACTATCCCCTCGAATGTGCATCGAATCAGTTCATGCAAGCAATTAGAACCGCCTACTTTAGGGTCAGTGTTTAATTATCGTCGAATCGTTAACAAGCACGAACAAACAAGCCGAGAAAACGAGTGCATCGCATCGCAAATGTTTACATGTTTAACACAAAGCAACATTATGGTAAATTTACACGGACGAATACTAGTATGAGTGCCAAAATTACTGTACCTAATGAGTATCAAATCAGTCAATCAAATTTGAAAGTATAACTATCAATATGTACATAATTTTCTGACTTGTAATGTATTTTTATCTTAATAAAGCTAAGTTCATACTGTCAGTTAATTGAATTGTAGCAATGGCAACGTACTGACAAACTAATAAAAGTGCTACACTGACGCTTGTTTACACACAACTGGCAACACTGCAACCAAAGACACTGCCCTCATACCGGCTCTTCACATTCGCGCGAATGTTCGCCAACCTTTGGCCTTAGGTGACGTCGTAGAATGCTGATGAGCATTCGCATGGAAGTGACTGAATGCGTGACACTGAATGTGGAGGGGGAAGGTCCGCCATCTTGCTTTGTTCGCATTTTAGCATTCTTTCAGTGCGTTGACCTAAACGCAAACAAGCACGAGCAACCTTATATACATGGACGCTCGGGATTGCTCGTCGGCGCTCGCCAAATGTGAAGTGCCGGCATCAAAAGTAAACATGCGTCAGTGCACTGCCTTCGCTGCCATACAATAAACTGACGGTAAACACTGGCAGTTTAATGGAATCGTTACACTTTCAACGCCCATGATTCAAAAATACAATTGAATATTTTCGTTTGTTTGTTTGTTCTGTGTATGGTACATTACACATTTGATCAATCGGGGACCTAACTTTGCAGAGTTACTCACTGGGATCCTGCGAGTCTTATACTTGAGTGCAGTAGGACATTTTTCTTTAGCTACCATACAAAGGTTGACATTGATGATATGGCTTAGGCGCATGTCTGGAACGGGTGCTAATAAGTTATTAGCACCCGTTCCAGATATCTGAACATGGTTCAGCTTAAGAGTTATTAGTAATAACTCTTAAGCTGAACCATGTATGTATAATGTATGTAATACAAATTTGGTATAGTGATGGTACCACTGGATGACAGTTAGTTTTATATACTTTAATTGACCATGCTTTCGACTATTTCGCATTACACATACGTCCATACATATTTTAAACTTAATGATTGTGATTTGAAAATGAACCTTTCGTTTTATAACCTATGCCGCACATCAAGCTGCCTGCTTCAAGACTGTCGTGACTAATGTACATACAATATGTACATGACCATGTAGGATTCCTTCCACACGCCCGATATAGCTAACGACACATGGAGATTATTGCCAGTTAGAAAGAAGGTAAAAAGTATAATTATTTGAGATTAAAAATATACCCGGGCAACGCCGAGCACTCCCAGCTAGTATTTTACAATACCGAAATCGTAGATTGATTACGAGTCTGCGTGTTTAATTCTGACAAACGATTTGAGAAACTTTGAGCGCGTTCCATTGATTCATTTTGACGTTACGCTTCCAATCAATTTTCATTAGATCGCGCTCAAGTACACGCCCGAACCGTAATTTGCGTACTTTTCGTACAATAAATACATTGTTATGTACTTTTGTGTCGAATTGATTGAAAATACGATCGAATGTGACACACACACAAAGCAAAAAGGGGGACACCGTATATAATAAATACGATACGATATGACGTTTCCTTATTACGATGTGCAATTTTAAATTGCCACCTCATTTTCCACTTCGCCTGCATGTACGAGTACGTACCCAAGCAAGTGCTGTTCGCAAATCGAAAATTATGGATCTCGCGACACCGTTTATCCCCGTTTTGTCGATATTCCTGTCGGAATTGTAGAAGAACTTCCTGCGGATTATAAACTTGCCGCTTTGTCGCTATCGTTTCGTTTGCTTTCCGATCTACATAGGTATGCAAAACTTATCGTCTGTGTATGCGGTGGTGTACTTTCAGTAAGTATAGCAGATTATGGGGTAAGTCCACGTATCGAACGCAACATTTGAAGAAAATTTTAGCAACATAACTTAGTGGATATCTTTATTTTAATCATAAACACTTATAACAGCTCTGTATTAATTGTAAAAAGACTGTCACGAAAGGTTGTTTTGAAGGCAATAAATTTAAGAAAACAAAATTCAATTCTGCCAATTTCAATCACAAATATCTTTAAAATTACAAAACTACAAACATTGCAATATAAACAGTTAAACGCAGAATCCTTTAGGCCTTAGGGTATTATCAAAATGAATCAAAAGATAAAAACTCTCCTTATGTTCAAAGTAACTGCATAACATTTTCGTTACACACGCAACATTAATAAAAATTAGCTCAAAAAGAGCGTTCAGTGTTACTAAACTAAAAAAATCTTGAGGTCGAATTTTCGCACGACCACAATACTTTATCATACTACGTACATACATATGTATGTATATGAATAAAATAAAAAAATAAGTCATATTATTATAAATACATACATACATATGTATATAGAACATTGTAGCAATATTTTAATAAAATGAATAATAAAAATTTGTTTTATGTAAATTCGCCACGTTCGCGTAGAATGACCCTATACTGAATCGAAAACGGTGAATGCAAATACGGGCTTTCGAACCAAATGAAATACAATCAACACTTTATTGAAATTTGAAAATATCACAATATTGAAAGTGCCAAAATCGTATTTTCCGTACATACACATGTACATATGTACATACATATATGGAGAAGAAGTGACCTAGAGCAAACTGATATACCGACAAGATGATTGATAGACATTTGTTCAATGTTTCTACCTATGTACATACATATGTATGTATGTATGTAGGTAGACGTGCGTAGTATAAGGGACAACATAATATCCCGAGAAAATTCGGGAAAACGAGAAAGAAAGGAAGAGGGAAAAAAAAGACCAGACGAGATAGGAGAGCAACCTTAGCGCGAATCGAAGAGATGAAAACCTCCGAGACGTCAAATCACCTTGGCCCTATTTTTGGAGTAGACCTCCCCCATGATTGATGGAAGCACCCGAAGGAAAATAGTATACGCTATATAAGGATAATTCTAATAAAAATTGAAAAATATAAGCATTAATAGCGACTTTTAATAAATTAAATGAAATCATTCGAGTATTTGCAACGATGAGCTAATTTCAATGCGAAAAAAAAGTTTACATTTAAATAATATAAGGTCAAACCGATACAAGTAACTTTCATTCACAGTTTGTTATCGCGTGTGTATGCAACATAAAAAAGATTAAAAAAAAAAAAAAGCATTTTCCCTTTGTACGTATCTCTCAGTCGGGTAAATATGAAGTGAGCAAACATTGTACGCGCGCTCGAATGTGCTAACACGATTAAATATTGCGACACACAAAAATCGTATACAACTGTGTACGTTTTAATTGTAAAATTCACCAGGTATAGATTGTACGAGGCGTAACTTACGCTTATCGTCGTCTTAAAAGTCTAATTTGAAATTTTCAATATCCTGCATACTACGGGGATTACAACGATACGTTATGATAAAATTTAAACAGGACCTTTTATAAATATTATGAAACCTTTTTGGATATGCTCATTCAATGTATTTAAAATTTCATCTCAATGAATTTAAAATTAACCAATTTTTAATTATTTGGTCAAAAAATTGACGTATAAGTTTCAACACTCCTGATACAGAGAAACAAAGAGCCATGTGATGTAAAAATATATATGTAGTCGAGTTCACATCGTTCACATTATGTTTGCACAATGCGTGTAGTCAGTAATAATGAAAATTCGGCATTGTACGATTGACAATCGCTGATTTGGATCAGAGATCGACAATCAGTTACGTACAAACTTTAATTAACTTGAAAAATTCTAAACGTTAATTAATTTTTAATGATTTTAATGAGACTCGATACACATTCAACTCAAACTTCGAAAAAGGTTACCGACCACTGATTTAAGCTACCAAAAGAACACAACAGCCGAACCCGTTTATACTTGTATGACCGAATCAACCGATCGTTATAAACAAAAACATCATCACTGCACCTTATAAGGCTTATACATATACATATGTACATATATATGTTCTTTACATAAAAACTTATAAATGCAACTTCAACACAGTGCGTAGGTACACAATTTAGCACTTTTCACAGACAATACAACACACAAACACGGTTAATCGATAGCGTGGGACCAACGAGTAGTCCGACTGGAGAGCGAGCCAAAAACGCAATACGCACTTGTATGGACGCGAATCTTTATTATTTTTTTTTTTTTTTTTTATTTTCCTTTTTCTTTTTTTGGTCGAAACAGTACGACGATACGAGCGAGACGGCGACCGCGTGGTCACGTTTGCGCCAGTCGACTAATCAAAAAGACGCGTTGTTATTTTGATTACGACTAATTTTCCGACGCGACTATGACGTACTTAACTGTCGCGAATTGATTTTTTTTTTTTTTTCGCGTTTCAATTTTAAAGGATATTATAAAGGTTTCAGTGAAGAATTTGCTACCGTAAGTGCGTAAGTTACGCCGTAAAAAAATGTTAAAGACGAGAGTAATACAGAAATGGTCAGTTTTACGTGACCAGCACTCGCGGTTGTATGTCAAGTATAATAGGCAGTGCTCGAATTCAGCGGGAGCGGCAGGGAGCGGGCGTTCCCTTTCGTGAGATTTGAAAACGTAGCATACCCTTTCGTGAAATCTGTAAATTTAGCGCTCCCTTTCGTAAAAAACCAAAATTTCCGTGCTCTTTCAATAATTTTTCCGAAAAATGTTAGAAGGTGAATTTTTTTTACATTTATGACTCCTAAATCACAATATTTGACTGAAAGTTAAATTCTTTACATTTCAATTCCGACAAAGGCATCTTATCTGTAGCCAAAAGCCATTTAAAATATTATTATGTTTTGAAAAAGCTGGATGCACTTGTGTTACTTGAAGATAACATTTAGAATTCGAGGGCTTTTATGCGCAAAAAGTTTTATTGCTTTATGGTCGGCACTGTCTGTCACACTATGGTCGAACTGCAACGGGTCCCTCTCGGGGCATCGGTCATTTCGATAATTTACGATATCTTTCTTTGAATTGCCGGCTTTCTTATTTTAACAAAATTTCTAAAGCAGCTGTACCGGTACCATTATACTAAAGGAACCAAAATTTCAAAAGACTTCAGTCTTGCCTGTCCCTCTGATGAGAGAACTTGAATTTACCGAACGTATTTGCAATTTCAATCTATCATCGGGAATCGCTTGATTATTTTTTTTGTTTATATTTTATTACTGCACTTCATCACTAACAAACACTTTTCTAGCAACATTTTTTAAGTTGTCTGAATTATAATTACTGCACGTGACTAACTAAATAGTGATATTAACAATTCCTCAAATTTAAAAAAAATTAACCGTGTAAATTGTGCATGTATGTATGTAATACAGTTTCTATAATAATAATACTAATAACCTAATATATACAACCATAAATTCATTTATATTGGTGTACATATGTTACGTAAGTGTTTTGGTGTTATAATATATGTATGTATAGAAATGTACGTACATTTTCTATACATATCTATAGTTAAAAAAAAAAGGTCGTTTGATATTTTTTGAAAATTATCGAGCGCTCCCATTCGTGAAAATTTCCATTTCGAGCACTGATAATAGGTATGTATAGTATATGTATGTACATACATACATACAGAGTGTAAGGGTGGAAAAATGTTACCCATACATTATAGGTATATCTTCGTCCCCAGACTGTTGACCTTTCGAATAAAATGAAAAATGTGTATACGAATAAAAAATGAAATAAAAAAAAACTATCGAAAAATGTTCAGATGTGCGCCATATTCTAAATGGGTCTCGATAAAAATCTTATTATGGACATAAAAAGGAAAAAAAAGCCGTTGTTGCCAACACGCAACTTTACTATTTATGCCGTAAAACTGAAGGGTAGTAGTTATTAAAGCATATGTTTCGATTCTAAAAGGACTTATTTCAAAATTATCAATAGAAAAAGTGTATACAATTTAGCTCTATCCTCTTCGTAGCCCAATCTCTAAGGCCCGTAACGCACTTGGCAGCCTGGCTGCGCGGCCATGGCCGCGGCGGCCACAACGATGTTAGAAAATGTATGTGGCTGCCTGTTTGACAACGCACTGAGGCAGCCAGGAAACTCTGGCTGCGCGGCCACAGGTACCGACTCCGATACGCAGCAGCCAGACAGGCAGCCACTGGCCGCGCAGCCAGGCTGCCAAGTGCGTTACGGGCCTAAGAGTTTGTGGTTACGGGTGGTGTATTCTTCCGTACAAATACATGCTTCGTTTAATACAACGGTCGAGAACCTTTTTAGAACAAAGAGCCAAATCAGGGAAAATCTTGGAAAATTGGTAACACATTTTTAAATTGTTTAAAATTTTAAAAAAAATTACTCATAGTCTAGTCACCACAAATTTCTAGAGGCATAACTTTTGGCTAGAATCTAGCCACCTGTAATAATAAATTCGTAGAGGTGGGGCTTATAAAGAGGCAGATGTAATGTACGCGGTAAGCAATTTAGCTTTGGAAAAAAGAGGTATGAAATTACAGAGTTATCACAGCGGTTTATACAATTTATTACTAAAAATTATTACAGATTATTCGTTCGTATAAATACTATAAATCAATACGATTTTGTGAAAATTGCGTTTCAGTCATGCAATGGAGCCGCAGGTTCTCGACCGCTGGTTTAATAAGACCAGCAGACTATTACGTCAAACCTTAGCCTTAGCAATTGACATTTCCAATACCCGCATAAAGGCTCCCGCATACCGCTGTGAACAGGTAGGAAAATAGGAAAATCTCATGGGTGGTATGGTGGGGAGTTGTATCGCATAGCCACGATTTATTCAGTTAAATAAGCGAAAAAGAGCGCGCGACAGCAAAGTTGGCTTAAACCGCTAAATATTTGGGCATAATCACGTCATGAAAATTTTAGTTTGCCTTGAAACGGGCGTAGGGGGTGGCGGGGGCGATTATATACGTCCATTATATATTTGTTAGCTGTATATCTGTATATATTACGTAAAGTAGTGCAAAAACAATTGATTATTAATAGAATTGAAACAAATTCGCAATAAATAAAGTTAGATGCGCGTGTGTGGCATTAATGCACGAATAGAATAACTGAATACGCGTCTGCACCAAGAAGGATTTCCGCCGATTTCGATGACGTTTGCGGAAAAGTTGTATGTAAATAACTCTGACTTGAGCTGTATGTAAATAACTCTGACTTGAGAATCGTGAGTAAAATTTAAAATACAAACATTCCGAATGCGAGGGGACAGATGGTAGTTTGATAGCTTATGTCAGAGTGACAAAAACCGAAGCTTGCGCAGGCCGGTAGACTTACGAAATTCGCTAGGTGTGCCTAGCTAGGTTTTCATACACGATTTCGTAGCGGTGTGCGGGAGCCTTAATACCGGTGTCGATACGCGTTTGATTCACGTTATTGAAAAGTAACTCGACGTAATCCCAACGCGTTTAAATTTATTGGTTTTATAAATAAACAGAATGCATACAGTATATGTATGTATGTAGGGTATGCATAGAGGTATTTTATGGCAAGGATTTGGGTTTCATAAACGACCTTTATTAATGATGTAATCCCCGAGCATTAACTGTGCACGGGGTACGGTGCAAAGCCACCGGAAATGCTATCTCCCTGACTGAGAAAAGTACACTTCGGTTCAGAAGCGTGGACGTCATTAAATTTTAATTGTGAAACCTCGTTTTAAATATGAATACGACGCGGGGTACGCTGGCGACGACGAGATTCGATTCGAATCGAGGTAAAATAATTCATGGATTCCTCGCGAATCAAAAAGTTATTCGGTAGGTGTTGAATAATGAAATGTTTTGGAATAATGCGGTCTTTGAATAAGTTTGACTATTCATATTCCTCTTCTCTCTCTGAAGGTGGCGTACTGCGTACATGATATAAAGCGTTGTCTTTTCATTATTTAACAAACATTTTACCGAACACCGTAGTGAAGTAAATAGAGAAATATACTCACCAGTGGTGAAACCATTGTCTTCTAGACTCTAGAGGAGAGGAAGGGAGAGAAGGAACGGACTATGATTTGGTACGGGTAGGGGCATTCGATCGTGCGGAAATTCGCATTCCCGTCAACCTCTACATATGTACCTACATACATACATACATATGTACGTATGTACAAACATACATATCTGTATATTTGTTTTATAAATCTGTGGCATTTGCCCAATTGATTGGTTCAAAATTTACCTAAATTTGATCAAAAAAATACATTGTGGAATTTAAGGGAATGATTTCTGATAGGTTTTCTATAATTCGTATAGTTATTTTGCATAGCGGCATACATACTTCAAGCGTTACTACTTCACTATTTGACAAACATTTTACCATCTGTCATAGTGAAGTAACTAGGGAAATATACTCTCTAGTGGCGAAGTCATTGCCTTCTAGAGGGGAGGAAGGAGAATAGGAAAAAATTTTTTGGAGTGTGCTAATCTTGTGGAATAGTTTCAAAACTAATTCAGATAAATTGGCAAAATTTAACAAAAGACGGACAATCTGGATTGACGATATTGAAGGTGGAAAACTATTGACAAAACCTTTCGACGTACGAGGATCAAGCTCAGGACCTTCGTTCAATAGAAGAACGATCTAACCGTCTACTATTGAGCTATCGCCTCTTCTAACGGATAAACAACTCATAAAACGCTACGGGCGTCAAATAGTCATACGTTTGCGAGCTGTCACACATACACTGCCCGGCTATATACGAGCGCAACGATAAGTCGCCATATACACACACGTACAGGTGATTTAACAATCAAATCACCGAGTATTATACCTATAATAGAATCATTTAAATTATAGATTTAATACGATTGAAATATTATACATATGTACTAGAGTGGCTACAAGTATTATTTCTGATGCAATTCAGTTCACTCTTTGGACTTTTGTATTCAAATTGAATAATCAATGTCAATTTTTGTACGAAAAGCATTTGTAGTATTTCAACATTGCTTAATTCCTTTCGATATTGCAGTATCGGCGAATTTGACCCCTTTACTTACATATTTTACTGTTATATATTGCGGTTGAATTTTTGCAATTTTGATACGCGTTGTACTGCTAAAAATGCGGACAGATAAGATTTTATTGGCACTTATTATAACTTATTACGGGATAACGAGTTGGTGTCTTTTAAATTTTCCATTAACTTGGGGGCACTTTTCCGGTACATTTGAAGCGTAATTCAAGATTCACAAGCGGCGATTAGATTTGTATTTTGATACTTGTATTATTTGTAGCGGGGTAGTTAAATACAGGACGAGAGCCTAGAAATCGCCTAACCCTTATTTTAAAATGCAATATCAACAAAAAAAATCATATACCTAAAACTGTAGATTACCTCGATAATTTTCAATTAAAAAAAATTAGGGTGTGGCCAACCCATGACTTTATCCATATATTTGAGGAATACAAAGAGTAATGAAATTATTTTTTTAGGTACGGAAGTAAATAAAACGCATGCACACCACCACGTCAACCAAAATACATATATACATTTATCATGACATCACTGTGTTGAGTGCGCGCGCGTATGTAAAATACGATCTTCGGCATATATTTAAATAGGAAAAACTGCCACTTCAGATGTTGACCAAAATCACAGTATCTCTAACGGCTAACGTGAAAACTATAGATATGAAATTTCGACTTGATCGCGGGGGCAGTTTCGGAAATATTCTGTGGTAAACTTTTCGACAAAAAAAAACCTACTTCCGGTTGACTGATTTTAATGATTATTTTTTTCGAAAATAGCAATTTTTCTCCTGATTACAACATTACAATATTGTGACGATACTACATATTTAAAAGGCGAAAAAAAAAAAATAAAAACAACAAATCGTTGAAGAATAAACTGCCACTTTCGCTCGTCAGATGTTGACCATTATCACAGTATCACTTATGGCTAACGTGGAAACTATAGATATGAAATTTCGAAAAAATCGCCGAAGCAGTTTCGGAAATATTCTGTGGTAAAAGAATTTTAGAATTTTCTACAAAAAAAAAACCCTACTTCCGGTTGACTGATGTTGACCAAATTCCTTATGGCTTTTACACCTTACGTTAAAATAATAGATATGAAATTTCAGCTTGATAGACTTGATAGTTTCGGAGAAAACACACATACAGATAAAACACACACACACACACAAGTACACAGGCATACACACATTTTCCACAAATCATGAAAACGTGATCAGGGGATGATACTTGATCCAAATCAGTCAAAATCTGGAGGTCGAATTTTCGCACGATCACAATAGGATAAAGGATCCGATTAGGATAAAGTAAAAATCTCCATACATACCTATACATAGTCACATATGTACCTACATATGTACCTACATAGTTCCGAAAAATTACGCTTCACGAAACAAATACTCAAATTCAAAATGCATACTCTGTTGTTAAAAAAAAACAGACTATTACAGTCAAGTAAAAAATATAGGTACATACTCATTTTAAAAACCAAAACGCAAAATTTTCCGCCGATCGGAAAACTAAACCCGCTCAAAGTATGTTAGTACATACACACCGTCGTTTTTATTTTTATTTTTTTCCCTTTCGAGAAAATCGTAAGGATATGTAAATGAAGGAAAAGGAAGAGGGCGATTAAAGCGAGCGGGAATTTTAAACTGCGTACATTCTAAAGAGAGCGAAAGTCGAAACGATGAAATTAAACAACCGCAGGCGACCGGAAGTAGAACGAGGAGTGGGGGCAAGACGAAGATAAAGAAGGGAAAAAGCTGAGTGGATGGGTTGGGGGGGTGTTTTGACGCTTTCAAAAGCGATTTTCATTACGGCAAAGTAAGGCTTCGGTGCGACGATATTTTCTTTACATAATGTGTATTTAATATGACCTCATTTGGAGAGAGCGAGACAAGCGAAAGCGACCGGAAGCGTATTATTCGCGCGCGATAAAAATATTTCCGTTTTTTTTTGCGCTAGCAATTCAAATTTATTGCGAGCATAACGCGGGAACTATTTCCCCCCTCTTCCGTATTTTATTTTCGTGCGAATATATGATTTTTTTTTTGTTCGTTCGTCTTTCTCTTCTCATTTCGCGAAAATTGGGATGGGAAAGCGCGCGCGCGCTCCTTTGATTTATCACACGCGGAATGTTATAAATTTCGCATATGTTAGCATCATTCTTGCCGCTAAATTCACGATTGCCTCCGATAGAAGACCAGGGCCAGCTCTAGAAATTTTAAAGACCCGGGGCGAAAAAAATTGTCTCGTACGTTTTAGTAAAAATTATAGTTGAAAAAACCCCTTATTCCTCATCTATTCCCTTTCCTGAAACGAACTATTTTTTCTGAAGGTGGCGCATTTGACATCAAGCGTCTCCTCTTACTATTCGATTAACATTTTACCGTCTTTCATAGTGAAGTAACTAGGGAAAGATACTCTCCAGTTGTGAAACCATTGCCTTCCGGAGGGGAGGAAAGGAGAAAGGGAATGGACAATGATTTTATGAGAATATTTTGGTTGGTGCCCATTTAGTTTTCCAATGCATAAAATTATACATAGTAAAGCCAAGCGTGGGAAACCATGACAACAGATAAATACACATCCACATATATACAAGCGCAGCGAGAACGATGCCATGTACACACCACACAAACATTATGACCGTAAAAAAAGCTACTAAATACAATAATTGAAATAAAAATAATATTTTATCACTTTTGATAATTGCCTCTTTCACCCTTCCTACGTTTCTTTTCATTGTTCCATTTCTTCAAATCCTTGCATTTATTTTCACTGAATTATTTATATGAACTTAACCTTCACCCATCACATTCTTTTCAAAAACAAATTAAAGGCTTTCTACTTTTTTTCATTACTGTTCTAATTCTTCTATTCATTATATAAAATCAGCTTAACCTATCCTCTAACTTTTCCCATCACCTTTTAGTTACACCTTTTCTAATTCATTTTCCTCCATCTTAATAACTAACCTAACCTATCTACTTTGACTTTCTATAATATAATTTTTTATTGCTCTATCCCTTCTTTCTCAATCGTTATAGAAGTTTTGCTCACCATGCAATTATTTATACATACCTAAGCTTAAAAAAAGTAAAGTAATTATATTAAATTTCCCCCCTTTTATTTATGATTTATTAATATTTAGTTCACTTGAAAGATTTGATCAATAATGAAATAAAAATCATATAACTCTTATGAATTGAGGCTTTTATAAAGGTGTCGCTGCTTTGGCCGACCCTGCAAAACGCTAAAAGATTTCCAACATTCGATGGAAAATAAAAAAGAAATAAAATAAAGAAAGAAGAATCCAAAGTGATACATCTGCCCGCGAAGATAAAAACACCCTCACATATTTTAAAGGTTGAATTAACCCTCTAGTTACACAATCTCTGTACGAAATGGTAAAAAAAAAAAATACAACAAAATGGCAGTTCATTGCGCAATCGATCATCAAATTGTGAGACGCGCAAAGTTTTTGCGTGTTATTTTTTTTTTTTTTTTTGACGAGGGTCCTGTTATGGGTGGGTGGGTGGGCGGGGAAAGGCGTCGATGAAAACGAGGCGGTTTCCCCACCTACAAGAGACAACCGAATGATAAATTGCTCAGACTTAAATTTTATGGATGTCTCTTCTCGTTTCATATTCTACCATAGTAAAAAAAAAAAAACCACCTAATTTCCAAAATAGGCCAATAAAAGTCAGTTGAATAATTCGAATACATACATATTTAGAATTATTCAACTGACTTGATAATCGTATATATGTATGTATGTATATGTAGGTATAAACCGTACATTATAATACGGCAATGTAATATCCCAATCTGTAAAACAAAATAGGACATTCACACGTATGCTAATTAATGAACGTACCGTGAATTGTCAACTCCGAGTCTCGGTTCAGCTCGTAGAGACGTATGGCTTCATCCAACTCCACCTGCGTCGAAATGGTACACGGATCTCCTTCTTCGTCGACCCATTTCATAGTGAACACCTAAACACAATTCAAAATTGAGCACATTAATATATACAGAGTGGTGCTGAGTCGACTGACACATTTCATAACTATCTCTTGCCCGAAGGTGTGGCTATATTACAGGCCAAGTGTGGAATACGCTTTATAAATTGAAATAGAAATAGCATGTATGAAAAACTAAAGCTTAAGAAAGATCGCATGAAAAAACTAGATCAAGTTGTTCTTCAGAATTAGCTGGTCAGATTGGTGAGATAAAAATAAGTTAGATTTTATTATTAATTTTTTTCAGTCACGGTGAAGAGGTGAAAAGCAAGGTTAAAGGCATCAGCGTCTTCACTGATGATTTAGTATTGTATTACAAAATTCAAATCGAGACAATTTTATTACAAGGAAAAAGCTTCTGGAATTTGTCACAAACTCGTTCTAGTGCAGTAGTGACAATGATTGAAATACAGTGCTCAGAATCATCAATGTTCTATACTTCGTTTTCCACCTCGCCATTGTGACTCAAATGGGATCAAATCCTATCATGTTTTACATGTGGCCATACCCCAAAACTTTCAAACCTCGGATGGAAGATCATTTTGAAATGCATTCATTAATCGGATTGGCGCCAAACTAAACACAGAATTTGCTATAACAATAAAAAAAATCAACCTGCTCCGGTGGAAACCGACAGATGGCTATCATCTCCTGGCATAAATTCTGCAACGAAATGTTCTGATGAATGTACGTGATGTGTATGTCGCCATTGTAGGCCGTCTTGACGCGTATGTCGTTCGTCGTATTGTCTTGATTTACGAGTTGGGTCGGCATTTTGGAAGACGGTTGCATAAATCACGTATGAGTCAATCGCCGGTTATAAAATGAAAGTCATCAGTAATGTGAGCAACGTCTCGAATCTCGCACCGCGTCGATCTGAAAACAAAACATGCAAATTAATGATTTTAGTCACTTGAGCGAAAACCTTTCAACATACTGATCTCAGTCATTGGTAAGATCTAAATCCAGTCATCTTGTGTTAGAATTTGCCAACTTATCTGACTTAGTTGTGAGATGCTTTCACAAAACTGGAACCACCAAAAAAACCCACTAAATTATTTTCTTGCTTTCTGTCTTTCTCTCCTCCAGAAGGCAATGGGAAACCAATGGAGTATCTTCACTAAGACAGAACCAACGCAGAAAAGTTTTAACAGCACAATACTTACTCATGAAAAAATAATTTCCTATGCTAAAGAGTGCTCTTCAGAGTTTATCATAAAGTACATACATACATGCATCTTTGCTGATGTTGTATAGAGCCCTAAGATATTTTATATACATAAAGAAAGGATTACCGTTTACATACCAAGGTAAGCTGAATTGCGTTATTTAATTTCATTAATTGCAATAAACCAAATCAAATATTTACATAAATATGTACGATAAGTACATAAACTCAAGTAAGTATGTATGTAATCGAAATTGCACGAATGATCCGAATTCATAAACTGAATGATTGTAGTTATGATAAGCCGAAGTGGAATTAGGTTAAAGCGAAACCATCGTAAGGTAAATAACACCTCTTATCTGTAGGCTGGATATAAAGATAATGTAAAAGCGTGAATTGAATCCTTAGATAATGGTTTGTTAAATTGTGTTAGAACACGGAGTGATGCATCATCAGACCTTGAAAAAGTATGAGAGACAACGGAAAATATACGGTGAATCACATTCACCTGCAATTAGTACCTTATATGACAGTTAAAGAAATCTGACCAAATTGACTCGATTATAGGTTAAATTATAGTTCAGCAACGGACTCAAACGAAATATACGAAGTAATATTACATATCTAATTGAAATAGTCCTTACTTTTCGGCGTAATCAATGGTAAAAGACGAGATAAACTAGTTTTGACACAAGCGCAGGTGACGGAGTGTTATTGAAAGTGTTGCCAGTGGCAAAAAATTGCCTAATGGCATAACGGTATTTGTTTCAAATGTTTCAACTGTTAATAAAATATTCCCAAACATATCTGTTTTGGTGATGATATTACTGGATTTAATTATGTCCACTTTGTCTCGATTGAATTCCATCAAATTGATTTGCGCAAATCTGTTTGCGATGAAAGAGTTGCGCAATAAGATCTGTCAAACTGAATTGTGAAAATTATTTTATCGGTGCTTTATTTCCAACTAAATTCAAGATGAACGAGGATTTCATGTCAAAAAATTGTATAAATCTATGTGTGAACACATCGAACTGTCAACGTTGGCTGGCTTTGCGAATGAATTTTTAACGTTCTAAATATTAGAATAAAATCATTTAATACCTGTTGTTTATTAAGTTGTGAGTACTAGGTCAACCAATGGGCTGGGGTTGGCATCACTGTCTCCCTAACGGTTGGCAACCCTGGTACCGGTGACCGAGTGTTACACAGATCACTCCCACTCGGTAGCCGTCACTCATACAATAAACATAACCGAAACGTCCGCTGCGTGTTTGACTCAACCTTTCCCCTCGCACTCCATAAAGTGCTACTTAAATAAATGAAAATACATGTCATTTACTATTTCTACTGAACAAAAGTTTCTTTTAAGGCTTGGTTTCGCGAATGCGTCATTCTGGCCGCGGCTGACCGACGCCAATGCCATGGTTTTTTTTGTATAGAATTTAACAGATGGATGGAAAGCTTGCTACGCCGCAAAGCTCCCCGCACCCCTCCTTCCCCTGTGACCACCACCAGCTTTCCATCCATCTATCAAATTCTATATAACCCGATGGACTTGCGAAAATCAAGCCTTTACCGACCAAAAATACTTGACAAATGAACAATAAAATACTGAGTGAAGTATTTATTTATTTGTGAAAAAAATCTGTCTGAGTGAAAGGGAATTTCAAAGAGAACCATTCCAAATTTTCCGAATTTCAAAGAATTTACGTAAATAAAAGTGAATTGCGAAACCGATGATCGCCATTTGAAAATAAATATTTTAAGTTTTGACTATTATAGGACATCCCTCATGCTCTGAAATGCCTGATCCTTTTTAGAGAAGAGGAAGATGAACAGGTAAAAGTTGGTATCCGTGCCTGTCGTGTTTTGTTTCCGACAGTTGCCACTAGTCGCCTCTTGTTGACTCTGTATTGATTGGTGACAAATGTCATTTTGTTATACCCATATTCCTTTTTCCTTTGATAGGGATTGATTCATTTTTTTGTTTTGTCTAGTGTTTTGCACATGAATTGTATCATGTCTTGTTGGACGAGAGACAAAATCATGATCCTGCTAAGGTTGTACAGAGAAGCAGACTGTTTATGGGACGCCGAACATACCAATCATAAATGCAGGACTACTTGTCTGGAAGCTTGGCTAAAGATTTCCAGAGCCGTAGGCATTGATATACTGGAAGTTAAGCGTAAATCGAAAAATTTGGTTTCACAGTTTCACCGTGAGAGAAAGAAGTTTAGAGAATTGAAAATAAAGAGGCCCGCCGCTAAATTTAGTACCAAGTGGTATCCCTACAAACATATGTTGTTTCTAGTAAACAAAAATAAAGATCAACCATGTGAAGATAATGAACCGCAAAATGAGGTGAAAAAATTGTTTTGTTTATTGTTCCATTTATTTATTTCTGGCTGTTTGTTGTTATAGAGATACAAACCTGTTTATACCGGTGCGGAAAACCATTAATTTGGATTAAGCAAATCTAAGATTGGACTATTTTTAAAATGAACACCTGGATTAAAACCGTAATTTATAAAAAAAATTACTAGGTTCAAAAAAAGTTTATTTTTAGATCAAAATTTAAATAAAATCTAATCACTGAAATAGTTACACTTAATATATACTTCTGTAATATCGGGACACTTGAGATTTTACATGAATTTGTTTTTCTTGGCTAATTTTTAAAAAATCACTTTACACTTTAATATACTTTATTGCCAAAAAATGTGCCATAAAGAAATATTTTCCTTCTAAAGAACATTTTGCATATAAAATATTTTAAATTTCACTAGGAAATCATAAGATGTACAAATGCGCCACAGGTGAAAAAAAATTTCCAATACACAACATATCGTTCTGTAATTTTGTGAAAATGACCAAAATATTTTAATTTCCATTTGCAATGTCCGGTTTCCTAGATTTTTTCTTCTGACCGGGACTAGACCTTCAAACCAGAATGTATGATGGTACAACTTACTACAAAAAATTTTTTTTTTTAATTTCAGGAAATGGCAGCTTTGACGTTTACAGGCGATGAAATCAAAATTGAAATTGAGTCAATTTTAGACGAAGCAATTCCAATGAATATCGAAAATGAAGACATGGACGGCGAAATGTTTCCTCAGGAAAATTTAGCAGAGCACCAATGTGACTATCCTCCTATACCATCAACTTCCAATGTGATTGAACGTGTTCCGAGCCCGATTAGAAGAATTCCAACATATCGAAGACCAAAGGCAACGAAGACGTGGAAAACTAACAACGATGACAGACAAAAAGAAGCCTATTCTATAATGAAAAGTATATACAATAATAGAAGTAAAAAGGACAACTGTGATGTATTTGGAGAATTTGTCGCCGGTAAATTGAAAAGCCTAAAAACAGACCATGCTAGAAATGCAGTTGAGCATATGCTATCCAACATCATGTGGGAAGCAAGTCTGGGAAAATACGATTATCCTCAAAATCAACCACAGCTGAGGACATCAGATATGAGTGGATCACAAAACTATAATTCACAGCGGCATTTATATGCCGGAATGCCAAATCCTGAGGCAAACATCAACGATTCCGACTGTGGTAATGACCTAAACTTTGTATTATCATTCATGATATTCAGCCGTTTGTCATCCACTACTGGATGCAGCCCTCTCCAATCCTGTCTATCTTGGGCAACCTTCATCTATTGGATTCCACACATTTTTCTTAGTTCTTCATCCATCGATCCATTCTACCCTAGTTTTATTTCCTCATATTTACATCTAGTCATGTTCCAAGATATAAATAATTATCTACATACTACCTTTACCATGTATAGGTAAATACATATAACTATCTTATTAAGGTTGGAGTGAAGTATCAGTGTCAGCGAGATGCGACAAGTGTAGCAAAATAGAGTGTCGACTTTGTCTTTCTTCTGCACCAGTCAAGTCTTCCATCTCCGTCTATGATAATTCTCAATCATTGATACAATGTATTCATAGTTGCTGCGAGCTACAGGCCCGTTCACATATTATTATCTTGACACTCTAATTGTCACTTTACAATGAATTTATAATCCGTTTCTTTTGCAGGTGAAAAAAGATGACGGTATGTCTGACACGATATGCTCGTCGTGTGAATCTAAGCTGAAATCATTCACCGATTTTAAAAATATGTGCATTCAAAGTTATGAAATGCGTAAAAGATTGGACGAGGGCTTGGATATCAAAACGGAAGAAATCATACTGGACGATTTTAATTGGGAGAATAAAGCTAATCACTGTAAAAGAAATCATAGATCCGCATTTCATTCCAGAGGACAAATGTCCAAACATCAATGAGTTATAAATAAAGAATAAAGGTATTGACTGGTAAAACTTCATTAGCTGCTATATTTTTACCAGGATATCTATCTTATTGAAAATTTCATGTTTTAATCGTCACTACATTTTGCAGATAATGGAGAAAGAGTTTATCTAAGTTATAGTACTAAAAAAAATATTCAAGAAATCGAAATATCATCAATAATTATGCAGTTGCTTATGTGTACTTTTAAAAATTATATTTATACAATTTTATTTATATTGTTATATATTTAATTATTTATATAATTTGTAACCTTTTTTATGGATGGCAGGAATTGCGCTATCCTCCCTGTCGTCTAAAATAAATATTATTATCGTTAAAATGATTTATCTGAGTTCTAATACTTTGATTGTTGATTTTATTCATTGTTTCCTTATATTCCCATTATAGAGGCCCTTTTTATTTTACATTATGTTCTCATGTATGTTTTGTAATACAGTGGAAATCAATAGGAGCACTAATTGCAGTTTTGATAAATATCAGAAATATATACATTTTTCAAGGATTCCTTTTTTGTTTCACTATAATCAAGCTTATAAATAAACGAGTTTCAATTTATACTTAAACATATTCTATTTATTGATCAAATAACTTTTTTTTTTTACTGAATAATCAACATCAGCTTTAGAACTTTGAAAGGACATTTTAACAACCACTAAACTTAAAATTTCAATAATGGAGAAAAAAAGTCCAGGAAGGTGGAGGTTCAAGTCAAATCAAAAAAAAAAAGCTTCTAGGGGCACAAGTCGCAAGCTGGTTACTAAAAAGGCCAATGATACTGGAAGTAAATCCAAAAGACCAAAAATAAATACTAGATTCATTGCCGTTATAAAGTGGAAAGCTGTTTTTGTAATGAGAATGGGAGTGATGAAAAAAACGTTGGTTATTTTGTAAACGGTTCAGGAGGGAAGTAACTTTGATCGAAATTTAATGTAAAAATTTCTCATAAAAAATTAAAATTTTTGAAAAAAAAAATCTTTTTATTTATGTCCTCGCAATGTGTGTACCATTTTGCCTCATGAGGCTTTCTCACTACGTTGTCTCGCAACATGTGTATCAATGGACAGAACTAATAGATTCTTTGCCTTGTACACGTTTTTCATATTACATACTCTGTGTAAAAGTACATTTTAAGTACGATATTTTTGATAATCACGAGGTCGAATTTTCGCACGATCGCAATACTTTGTTATATCTGAGGATTCCAAATGTATGTACCGGACCCAGGAAATAGGAATCATTTCATTGCGACAACTTAATATTGTTATGTGACTGTAATCACACTTTAATCTATTGTTTCATCACTCATAATATTGACCTTCAATAACATTTGTAATTACTTTATAATTATCAAATATGTCCTGTGGCCATATTTACTGGTATTACTAATTATCTTGTACGATCATTATTATATCTAGTATAAATATATAAATAGCCATGTAAATGATCATTAAGGAAGACAGAAAGACAGAAGCAGTCAAGGAGAGAGCTCAGACGGGATACCATCACCCGAGTGGAAGACCATCATCCACACCCCTGTACTACATCAACATATTTATAATAAAAATAACAATTGAACCAATAAATCTTTCCAAAATCGGTTCCAAAATTAGATCCAAAATCCTAGGCATTACAGGAATAGGAAAATTAAACTGACACCTATATTTTTTATTTTTGAAGGATATGTACATATGTATATGACTGTGTGGAACGCCTAAATACGTGTTATTGGGAACAAATTCGGAAGTCATTTATGTATTTATCTATAAATTTAATACTGCAGAACTTTATATTCCCCCCTGTCAAAATTAATTAAATTTTCAGTGAAATGGCGATTCAAAAAATCTTCAGTGCAAATTTGGTCACCAACATATTGGCGCATATACATACACAACGCTCTTTGTCGTTCTATGTATGTCCGAGTCATCCGAGTAGTCTTCGGTCAATAGATGCCCCCAGGATATTAGCCTCCCGCACAATCTCTAGCTTCCGTCCGTCCAGTTCAATATCTGGTATCGACCTTTATTATGTTGGAACACCAAGATTTGAAGAAAAACCGATTTGCTCTGGTTATACAGCAGGTTGTTTTTCACCGCATACTCAGAGCAGATTTCCAGAGTTAATTCAGGACAGTTAGTTAGGGCAGCGGTTCCCGAATTCTTTTGGCTACGGAACCCTCTTTGGTTTACCATTTTTGGGCGGAACCCTAGCTTAAGTAAGAAGTAAACTAACTGTAACATTGTTTTTTTACGTGAAATCACACCATACTGAGGCTTTTTGGATTGGTGTCCGCATCTTCTAAGTATAGTTTGACTTTAAAAGAAAGACTTTTTAAGATAAAAATATTTATTTAGTTGGAACAAAAAGATATTTATTTAATGTGATGAATGAAATCTTTTCATAGTTTTCCTTAAAATAACATCGAAGTCAGGTTTTATGTCTGACAATTGGATGCGGAGGTCTGGTGCAGCATTCAACTTACTCCTAAAATTATTTTTCGTGTAGGCGTAAGCTGAAAACCCACCCTCGCATCTGTACATAAGTTGACACAAATGGGAGTAACGCCATGATAGCCTTTTCAGCGATACACGGGTATTCGTTTTTCAGGCCAAACCAAAATTGGCTCAGGTTCGTGGTAGCTTTTGATTCGAAAAGTTGTTGGAGTGTGGATGAATTTTTAATATCAATTAAATTTTCATACTCCGATACAGTCAATGTTGAAGGTTTGGTACTAATCCTAAATAATAACGATTTACAATATGGAAATCTTGAATGGAACCCCTGAGAGCCTCTTACGGAACCCCAAGGTTCCGCGGAACACCATTCGGGAGCCGCTGAGTTAGGGTACCAGCAGTACCGTATCATCTGCGGAACTGACGGGGTTGGCGCATCTTCCTCCAATACAGCAACCGACACCGGTTTCCCTTAGGCCCGGGCCTCACCGGGCAACTAATCTGCCGACTAGTCTGCAGACTAGTCGGCCTTAGTCGTCGTGTCGTCAAAATGTTAGCGTTTAGACGGAGCGGACCTCACCGGGCAACTCAGTCTCCGCAACTATGGACGACTACCGAAGACTACATGCCGTCATAGCAACTCTGGGAGACTCACGATTTTCACGACCCGAAAAGACGTTTATATAGGCATGGAAATCCAAAACCGACTTCAAATATGGGTTTCTTAGACAATTTTGTACAGGTAACACGAAAAAAAAAATGGTTTTTTTTTTTGAAAAAAACGAAAAACGAAAAAAAAAAAGACGAATTTTTCATACTACGAGATAAACACTACACACAGATAGTGATTTCCGAAGAAAGTTTCACCCCAGATCCTTATTTTTCTTCTTATTTTCAAATCTTCGCAAATCTTCAAATTCTTCCCATCATAGCATACAAACATCTCCATAAAAGTGTATAGCTCTGTAAGAGGCCAAAATCGACGAGAATATAATTTGATTATTAGGCAATATTATATAAGAAACATGAAAAAAAAAAAAAAAAAAAATAAGTATTTTTTTACTTTTGAGATTTGTCTATTTTGAAAGTGTAAATAAATCATACAGAGGTGATGCACTCGCCGTTGTCTCGCTCGCACTCTATTTGCGCGAGAGAGAGAGACGTTGTACTGTAAGCAACGGATACTACGTCATACATGAACAGCTGGACAACAACATAATGAACAGCTGGATTCGGACAAAGGAATAAACGAAAACAAAGACGAATTTTTCATAACTTTTTTTTTCGAGTTTCATTTATAGAATTGTCTAAGAAACCGATTCTGCGGGTCAGTTTTGAATTTCCATAATAATTAAAGATAATCAAAATCGCAATGTGAGCAACTAAGTCGGCGGAGCAAATTGCTCAATGCAACTCGCCGCAGACTAGTTGCTCGGTGAGGCCCGGTGAGGCGAGCCTTAATCGTTTGCTCAGTGCAACCATATATAAATTAAACAGGTCAGGAAACATCGATCCATCTCGCCTCCCTCCACATTTCAAAAGAATGAGATCGGAGTGAGAATTCCCTCATCTGACAAAGTTCTATTGGGTACGACGCCAAGTTACCAGGAATCTTACAGCACATCCAGGAGCTTCTCTTGGCAGCAGCTTGCTCCAAAGTAACTCGTGGTTCACTCTATCAAATGCTTTGCTGAGATCCAGAAAGCAGGCGTATACCAATGTCTTACGTGATACGTAATACGCTGTTATCTGTTTCACCGCATGTGTAGATGGACATGTCTTCGATGAGTGCCAAACTATTAGTTTAATATTAAATGCAATCTAATCGTTCTCGCTATCCATGCTTTCTGTAACACTCAAGTCATCTTCAGACTCCGCCTCAGTACTAGAATCATCAGCAAGGTTGTTGATCAAGGAATTATCCATGTCGGAACATTTTAGATATTCGTCTTCGATTTGTTCCACGTGATGACAAGTGTTTGCCCACATAGTACTATCCATTGTGTCTATACTCTCGTGTAATAATTTCATAGCTGAAGTTGAAGTCATTTCGACATTTCTTTGAGCCACATAATATTTTAACATCCCCCAAATGCTTTCAATTGGATTTAAATCTGGGTGGTATGAGGGAAGTCGTAGTGTTTTAAAACCGAGTTGTTTTAGGATATTGTCAATTTTAAATTCTTTATACATATATACTTTTATGTGTTTTTATCACATCATATAATTCGACCTTTAACATGGTTTCGTCAAAATCTATGTCACCTTTTTTGAGCCATTCTTGAATGTCAGCTTTCTTTGCGTTTGATGATGGTGGCTTCTCGGCGACAACGTTATGGTACGGGGCATCATCCATAACGATCACCGCATTTAGTGGTAAATTTGGTATGAGTTTTTCTTCAACCCATTTCGAATAATTTGTGTAATTCATATTTGAATGATAATCGCCAGAGTTGGTATTGGCTTTGTACGTCAACAGAGCATTTGGTACAAAACCATATTTTCCTCCAGCATGGACGATTATTATCCTCGACCCATTTGATAACTTATCACTCTTTTTTTTTTTTTGGACTTATTTTGGACATGGCATGTCGATATATATGATTCATCCGTATAAATAATTGGTCGACCTTCTTGACGATATTTTCTTACTTCCATCAAATACTTTAATCGTAGCATTTGTATGCGTGTCTCTCTATTAAAATTTTCCGATTGTTTTCGGTTTTGCGCCATTTAAAGCCCAATTTCTTCACCAAACGCCATATCGTCGATAAGCAGCCGTCAAAACCAATTTTTTCTTTGAGAACTCTTTTGATTTTCATTAGCGTAGGTAATTCTTTATATTCAATGTGGAAATTCTGGATAGTTCTTCTGATTATTGAAATATTGAGCTCATCCACTTTGTTACTTCGTCGAATTCTTTTCTTTGTGGAAGACGTAAAATGGTTATTCTCTTTTCCTTTTTTAAAAATTCTCGACAAAGTCTTTTTAGAAATGTCTGTAGCCTGTGATACTCTTACCCCTACAGCGTTCACATTTTGAACACCGTTTGTTGCTTCAAGCTTCATGAAGTGGTACACTTTAGCAATTGTTTCTCTCGTCTAAAAAATTAAATATATACACATTTTACATTAAAAAATATAGCAGTTAGCAAAAAAATTATTATTTTCTTGTATTTCAATACTAATATAATATAATGACGAAATAAAATAAATGGAAATTTTTGGACCACATCTTGTAAAATAAATGAACTGGCAAAGGGAAGACATACCTGACTTCGAAGAACTTTGCGGTGTGTTTTGCATAAATCGGATAAAGTATTGTGATCGTGCGAAAATTCGACCTCGAGATTTTGACTGATTTGTATCGAGTATCATCCCCTGATCACGTTTTCATGATTTCTAAAAAATGTCTGTATGTCTGTGTGTCTGTGTACTTATGTGTGTGCGTGTCTGTATGCGTGTTTTCTCCAAAACTGTCAAGTCTATCAAGCTGAAATTTCATATCTATTATTTTCACGTAAGGTGTAAGAGCCATAACGAATTTGGTCAACATCAGTGAACCGGAAGTAGGGTTTTTTTCTTGTAGAAAATTCTAAAATTCTTTTACCACAGAATATTTCCGAAACGGCTCCGGGAATTTTGTCGAAGTTTCATATCTATAGTTTTCACGTTAGCCGTAAGAGATACTGTGATTTTAGTCAACTTCTGACGAGCGAAAGTGGCAGTTTACTCTTGAACGATTTTTTTTTTTTTTTTTTTTTCGGCCTTTTAAATATGTAGTATCGTCACAATATTGTAATGTTGTACTTCTGAGAGAAATTGCTAGTTATAAAAAAATAAATCATTAAAATCAGTCAACCGGAAGTAGAGTTTTTTTTTTTTGTCGAAAAGTTTACCACAGAATATTTCCGAAACTGCCGTGGCGATCAAGTCGAAATTTCATATCTATAGTTTTTACGTTAGCTGTAAGAGATACTGTGATTTTGGTCAACATCTGACGACCGGAAGTGGCAGTTTTTCTAATTTGAATATATGCCGAAGATCGTATTTTACATACGCGCGCGCACTCAACACAGGGATTTCATGATATGTATGTGCTATGCTTAAAAACAAAACCGACATTGACAACTCCATTACGCAACTGACTGACGCTATAACGCACTCCAAACATCTCCATATACCAAAAACACATTTTATTGAACACAAACTGGAGATAACTGACTTTGTTGCACATCTAATAAAACATAAAAATAAACTCCGTAAGAGCTGGCACACTTCGAAAGACCCAGCATTAAAAACATTAATTAATAAACTTACGTATCAAATCAAAATTAGAATCAAACAAATTAAAATGAAGCATGGTCAAAAAAAAAATTAGAAAAAATTAAACTCAGTAGATGGCTCTCTTTGGAAATTAGCTAAATCAATTCGCAGGACAAAAATCGCGATTCCTCCATTAGATGATGGAGTGAACTCAATGACGCGAGATTGCAACAAAGCAGAACTCTTATCGAAATCATTTCAAAAGCATCACACACTCACACAACACTACCACCACAAATCAACGCATAACAAAGTCAACCAGTCCATCAAAACCCTCACTAAAAATGCTACTAATAATACTAAAAATATAAAATTGGTCCATCCGTGTGAAATCCAAAATATAATTCGTAACTTAAAAAATAAAAAGGCACCTGGACGCGATGCAATAGATAACGTTATAATCAAACAACTTCCATTTAAAGCCCTAGTTTCATTATCTAAAATATTCAACTCTTGCTTATTAACTGGATATTTCCCAGATTACTGGAAAACAGCAAACGTCATTCCGATTCCGAAGCCTGATAAAATCACAAAACCCAGCCAATTATCGACCCATTAGCCTACTCTGTACTCTCTCCAAAATTTTAGAAAAAATCATTTACACTCGCTTACTTAAGATTTTAGACAAAAAAAATTGATTAACGAACAATTTGGATTTCGCCACGGACATTCCACGACCCAACAATTAACAAGACTAACCGAATACGTAACGAAGAACTTCAATATGAAGAGAAGTACCGGAATGGTATGTCTTGACATAGAGAAGGCTTTCGATACGGTTTGGCACGATGGACTCATTCATAAACTCCTTACTAACAAAGTACCGAACTACCTAATACATATCATCAGATCATACCTAACTCACAGGAAGTTAGTGGTTAACGTAAATACTGAAATATCCTCACCGAAATCAATCTCAGCAGGGTCCCACAGGAAGTCTGCTAGGCCCTCTCTTATTTGCCATATATATTAATGACATACCCATCCCAAAAAACTGTCACATAGCTCTATATGCAGATGATACTGCTTGCTTCACAAGCAGTATCAAACCAGAGGCTATTCGCAGAAACCTTGAACTAGCCTTAAAGACACTGACGGACCACTTCACTAAGTGGAAAATTAAAATTAATCAAAACAAAACAGACGCGATTTTCTTTAGTGTACGAAAACATAAACCAAATTCAGATCTGAAAATCCCATCTGGAGAAAGTCTGAAATGGCAAACACAAATAAAATACTTACATTCGATAAGAGAATGAGATGGGCCCCCCACATAGAGGCGGCGAAATGCAAAGCAATTCGCGCCATATCTTCAATATACCCTATATTCAATCGACATAGTGCCTTATCACTACATAATAAAATTAAAATATATCGCGCACTCATACTACCCTTACTAACGTACGCTGCTCCCGTATGGAATAATGCCTCCAATACTAACCAATCAAAGCTTCAAATAGTCCAAAATAAATCATTAAAAATCATTTATAACACGCCCATATATACTAACCTAAAAAGACTACATTCCCAGTATAACATCCCATTAGTCGTAGATGTCACTAACAGATTAACCAGTAGATTCTATGATAGAATTACCAATAACCACACTAACAAATTAGTGAAAGGTCTCGGTGATTATAGCAAGATGTCTTTACCCTTTAGGTATAAACACAAATTACCTAAACATAATTTTCTTTAGATCGCCGACTCTAAAAAGTAAGTATTTAATTTAATTATGTAAAATATATTATAAACATTTGATAAGAATTGTAAAATAGGTTTTGAGCTCTTTCTCTATTATTCTTTAAACACTAACATTAAAATAAAAGAATCCTTATAAATACTAACAAAATGAACAATGTGTAAAATAGATAATGGTCACTGGACCAGTAGCTATTAAAATAGATTTAAGATGTATTGTGAACATAGTATAAGAACAATAAAAAGCTTTTTTAAATAAAAATAAATAAATGATATGTATGTGTGTATGTATGTTGGTTGGTGTGGTGCTGTGCATGCGTTTTATTTACTTGCGTACTTAAAAAATTAATTTCGTTACTGTTTGTATTCCTCAAATATATGGATAAAGTCATGGGTTGGCCACACCCGAATTTTTTTTATACTGGACGTCGATATTATCACATATTCTATACTTTAAATGGCAAAACAAATATAAAAGGACAAAAGTGGGTTTTTGAAAAGAAATAAATCTAAAACGCCCTAAAATAAAGGACTGTCGTCTATAATAAAGAACGTATGGTTTTAAGAACTTATGACGTTTCACGACCGCGCAGCTTCGTCCGTTCAACGAGCTTCAATATTTTTTAGTCACTAAAATTCTATATAAACGGGTTTTCTTAATGCAGCAATATTTAATGATCATCAACCATCGTGAATGACTACCGCTAAAAGCTTTAAACCAATTATTTAATCTACAAAACTAAAGAACAATAAAATCCAATATTAAAACAAGCATATAAGAATTATTGGAAAAGAGCAAAACCTGTTCTGGTTCAACTAATTATAATATAAGTTGAAGAAGAAGTCCGTATGAGCGAAAATGCAATGGAATTCTGTGGAACAATAGTGCGCGTTAATAATAAAGAGAGTTCTCCCGCTCTGCGTTTGTGGATGCTGCGCAATGTTGCCATATTGAAGAATGATAAAAGAATTCCTAGATAATATATATATTTTCCAATATAACAAACCTATGGTGGATTCAAATTGGATGCAACTTCTGGTGCACTGTACCTTTTTGTTGCAAACGGTTTGCATATCGGGAAATTTACATTACATTGGGTCATACCACGCATTCATCTCGCTCACTCTTATGGCGTGAGAGCGAACCGGTAGCATATTGCGAATCCGTACGTCGGTTCGCGAACGCGCCATCAGACTAGGCTATGCGATTGCGGTTTACGAACATGCAAACGTCAGATGTGTGTAAGCTTCTGCGACAAATAATGTTGAAAATATTCTCTCATCCTTATTCACCCAGTAGTGTCGTCTACAATAATATTCAGAATAAACGATGATGCGGATTATAGATTACTAGCTTATTGCCCGTTGATAATCAACGCCCGCTGAATTTTTAATGGTTTTGATTTTTGGATCTGGGGGGTGGTAAGGGGCCGGCATAGCTTTTCGGGAGTGCAAAAAAATGGTGCCGTAGGGGTAGGGGACGGGTCTGTGGGGTGGTGAGGGGCCGGCATAGCTTTTCGGGAGTGCAGAAATGGTGCCGTAGGGGCAGGGGAGGGTCTGGGGGGGGGTGGTGAGGGGCCGGCATAGCTTTTCGGGAGTGCTGAAAAGGTGCCGTAGGGGTAGGGGGGGTCTGTGGGGTGGTGAGGGGCCGGCATAGCTTTTCGGGAGTGCTGAAAAGGTGCCGTAGGGGTAGGGGAGGGTCTGGGGGGGGTGGTGAGGGGCCGGCATTGCTTTTCGGGAGTGCAGAAAAGGTGCCGTAGGGCAGGGGAGGGTCTGGGGGGTGGTAAGGGGCCGGCATTGTTTTCGGCAGTCAAAAGAGGGCCGCCGGGGTAGAAGGCGGCTCTGGGGTGGTGATGGGCCGGCATGGCTTTTAGTGAGTCAAAAAAAAGGGGTGGTAAAGGGGCCGGCATAGCTGTTCGGCAGTGCTGAAAAGGTGCCGTAGGGGGGGTAGGGGGTCTGTGGGGTGGTGAGGGGCCGGCATAGCTTTTCGGGAGTGCAGAAAAGGTGCCGTAGGGGGCAGGGGAGGGGTCTGGGGGGGGTGGTAAAGGGGGCCGGCATTGTTTTCGGCAGTCGTAAAAAAAAAAAAGAGGGCCGCCGGGGTAGAAGGCGGCTCTGGGGTGGTGGTGATGGGCCGGCATGGCTTTTAGTGAGTCAAAAAAAAAAGGGGGTGGTAAGGGGCCGGCATAGCTGTTCGGCAGTGCTGAAAAGGTGCCGTAGGGGTAGGGGGGTCTGTGGGGTGGTGAGGGGCCGGCATAGCTTTCAGGGGGGAGTGCAGAAAAGGTGCCGTAGGGGGGGGGAGGGGAGGGTCTGGGGGGGGTGGTGAGGGGCCGGCATAGCTTTTTTCGGGAGTGCAGAAAAGGTGCCGTAGGGGGCAGGGGAGGGTCTGGGGGGGGGGTGCTGAGGGGCCGGCACAAAGCTTTTTTCGGGAGTGCTGAAAAGGTGCCGAAAGGGGGGGGTCTGTGGGGAAAAAAGTGAGGGGCCGGCATTGCTTTTCGGGAGTCAAAAAAAAAAAGGAGCCGCCGGGGTAGAAGGCGGCTCTGGGGTGGTGATGGGCCGGCATGGCTTTTAGTGAGTCAAAAAAGGGGGGGGGGTGGTAAGGGGCCGGCATAGCTGTTCGGCAGTGCTGAAAAGGTGCCGTAGGGGTAGGGGGGGGTCTGTGGGGGGTGGTGAGGGCCGGCATAGCTTTTCGGGAGTGCAGAAAAAAAAGGTGCCGTAGGGGCAGGGGAGGGGTCTGGGGGGGGTGGTGAGGGGTCGGCATAGCTTTTCGGGAGTGCTGAAAAGGTGCCGTAGGGGTGAAAACAAGGGGGGGGTCTGTGGGGTGGTAAGGGGCCGGAATGGCTTTAGGGGGGGGTATCAAAAAGTTGAAAAAAATCAAAAAAAAAAAAAATTCAAAAAAAAGTTCCAAAAAAAAAAAATCCAAAAAAAAAAAGTTAGAAAAAATCCAAACAAACCAAAAAAAAAAAATTCATTCAAAAAATTCAAAATATATTCATAGAAAAAAAGTTGAAAAAATCAAAAAAAAAAAAATTCAAAAAAAAGTCCAAAAAAAAAAGTTGAAAAAATCAAAAAAAAAAAAAAATTCAAAAAAAAGTTCCAAAAAAAAAAAAAAAAAAAAAAAGTTGAAAAATCCAAAAAAAAAAAAAATTCAAAAAAAAGTTCCAAAAAAAAAATCCAAAAAAAAAAGTCTGAAAAATCCAAAAAAAAAAGTTCCAAAAAAAAAAATCAAAAAAAAAAAAAAAAAAAAAAAAACCAAAACAACCGAAAAAAAAAAAAAAAAATTTTCAAAAAAAATATATTCATAGAAAAAACTCGAAAAATCCTATAGTGACGTCATAGCGTTACCGGACACACACACACACACACACACACACACACAGACCGACGGACACACATTAAGCTCTTTATTAATATAACTAGCTTATTGCCCGTTGATAATCAACGCCCGCTGAATTTTTTTAATGGTTTTGATTTTTTGGATCTGGGGGGGGTGGTAAGGGGCCGGCATAGCTTTCGGGAGTGCAAAAAAAAAAGGTGCCGTAGGGGTAGGGGGGTGGTCTGTGGGGTGGTGAGGGGCCGGCATAGCTTTTCGGGAGTGCAGAAATGGTGCCGTAGGGGCAGGGAGGGTCTGGGGGGGGGGTGGTGAGGGGCCGGCATAGCTTTTCGGGAGTGCTGAAAAGGTGCCGTAGGGGGGGGGGGGGGTCTGTGGGGTGGTGAGGGCCGGCATAGCTTTTCGGGAGTGCTGAAAAGGTGCCGTAGGGGTAGGGGGGGGGGGGTCTGTGGGGTGGTGATGGCCATTGGTGACAAGTTCCAGATGAAATCGATTTACATATGTGCTTTGAAAGTGTGAACATCCACATCAACTTGGAACAGAACTCTAAATATGCACTTTTTGGCCGAGAAGATTTGACTCGACTGAGTTCACCCACCAGACTTACAAAATGAGCAATTATATAAATATAATATGAAGAGCTTGTATTTTCGATTCTGATTAGTTTTCTTTTCTTCTCAGAAAACAAAATATGGCTGGCGCAAAAAATTGAAATATGAATTTCGACAGTTAGTTGTGAAGAACAAAAAAACACGAGTTTTGTTTTGTCTTATTTATTACACAGTAGAAACATATACATTTGCCACGTGGTTTTGTATCTCGTACTATCCACTGTGTCTAAGTTAAGAAAGAATACGCTTTAACCCATTGATCACATTGATTTAAGTCCTCAAGATCTGCGAATATTTCAATGGACAGTCCATCGTCGGATATACGTTCAATCCTATGTTTGAATTCTTCGGGCAAGCTGGGTTTTGAAGACATAATGAGATGGGAGAACAATGGCTGACAAATACGCACACGCTCCCTTCCGTTCCAAACAACGACCTATACTAGACGCGGCTAAATTGCGCGCATCAGGCTGTATTGCTTTCTGCCGTGTTGAAGATGGAGAATTCTCGTAATTCGAAATTTATTTTAATTTTGAGACGGCAATAATTAAATGAATGAAAATGAATAAGGCAGGAATATTTTCAACATTATGGCATAAAAGTTGTTTACATATGCGACATTTTTCTGTAGTGTTCGTAAACGCCTAGTCTGATGGCGCGTTCGCGAACCGACCGACGATCGAACCGACGTACGGATTCGCAATATGCGAACCGTACGTCGGTTCTATAGCGTCTTTCCTGTGTTTGAGTTACGTTTCGCTGTCAAACTGTCAAAAAGCGATAAGTATGGATAACGAGACAGAATGTCGACTATGTCTTTCTTCTGCACCGGCTGAATCTTCTGTCGCTTTCCATGACAATCCTCAATTGTCGCAACTTATCCAGAGCTGCTGTCAGCTACAGGTCGGTTCACATAATAACCTATTGACAACCCTGTCATCTCAACAGGGGCGGATCAACTAAAACTCAAAATACTATTTTATATTTTGACGTTTTGGTGAACATTCGTTCTATTTGAAGACGACGCACCTTTACTATTTCGGACGCCTTGAAATTTCGTGCTCTACTTTTTCTATTTTTATATGAAATACATTTTTAAGAGATATGATTTTTCAAATCGGTTGTAATTCTTTTGGGTATAATTTTAGTCAACTAAGGTAACCATTTTATTGAAGTTCACAATTACTTTCTTGTTTTTAGGATAACTATTTTTTAATGGCCGGTACTCATTGGGTCAGTAACTTTTCCGATTTTCGGTCAGTTAACCAAATGGTCAGTTAGTTTTATAAAGGGTCAGTAATTAATACTAAATAGTAAGTTAATTTATATAAACGGTCAGTATTAGTAATTTTTACTAACTGTTACTTACCAAAACTTATGTGCTAAAAAGTTACTTAAAAGAATATATTCTTTAATGACCGTTGTCTAAATATAATACTGACCATTTACTTAAAAAGTTTATTGATTTAAATACTGACCGATTAATTAGTTGCCTTTTTTAATTTTAACGAAATTGTATCAAAAAGTTTCGCCTTCGGTGCATTATGTCAAATTTCATCATAAAATTAAAAATTTAGTGACTATTAATATCACCTCCAAAATGCATTTTCCACGAATAACTTGAAAAAAAATAAGAACAAAGGGAACCTGATCCGACCCTGCGTTTCAATCACAGTGTAGTAAACTAATTATAAACTGTATTTCCTTATTTAATTAAACTGTATTGATGTAGGAGACCGGAGACAACCAGATATCCGACACAATATGCTCATCGTGTGAATCTAAGCTGAAGTCTTTCACCGATTTTAAAAATATGTGCATAGACAGCGATAAAATGCGAAGACCGAGAATGACAGAGTGTTTGTACATCAAAACGGAAGAAACCATGCTCGACGATTTAGATTGGGAAGATGATGTCAGCAATGATACCTCCACCGACAACGACGATGAGGATGACGAACGCATACTAAAGGAACATATGAAAAATCACAATGAGGATAAATCACAATGTGAGATCTGTTTTAAATCGTTCAAATGTAAATCCAAATTAGCGAAACACACAAAGACCCACGGGAGAAAACCACTCAAGTGCGAGATCTGTTTAGAATTGTTCGCAAACAACGACACAATGGCGAAACATATGAAATCTCACATCGGACTAATACACAAATGCGACATCTGTTTCAAGTCGTTCAGATTCAAATGCAAACTGGCCACCCACATGAATACTCACACTGGGGAAATACCATACAAATGCGACATCTGCAAAAAGTCGTTTAAGTACAAATCGGGCCTAGTGAGGCATGTGATAACTCACGCTGAATTCATACCACACAAATGCGAAATCTGTTTTAAATTGTTCATATCTAATTCGGAACTGAACGATCATATGAGTATTCACGCCGAGTCAAAACCGTACAAGTGTGAGATATGTTTCAAGTCTTTCGTATTTAAATCTAAACTAGCCGAACATATGGCTACTCACTCTGAGAAAATGCTTTATGAATGCGATATCTGTAAAAAATCGTTTAAGTATAAATCCAGCTTAGGAGTACATATAATTTCGCATTCTGGGGTAGTACCACATAAGTGTGAGATATGTTTTAAATCGTTCAAATCTAAATTGCATTTAAAGCAACACATAAGTATCATCCATGCCGGGAAAATACCGTACAAATGTGAGACCTGTTCAAAATCATTCAAATTTAAATCCGAACTATTGTTACATATGAACAATCACACCGGGGAACTACTATACAAATGTGATATCTGTTCAAAATCCTATAAATGTAAATACACAATGGGGAAACATAAGAAAACTCACGCTGGGCTAAAACTACACAAATGTGAAATATGTTCCAAGTCGTTCGCATTCAAATTTCGACTAAGGGATCACATGATCGTGCACTCTAAGGACCGATACAAATGTGACATCTGTTTAAAACCGTTCAAAAAGAAGTCCGAATTGGTGGCGCATACGCACGAGGAACAACCGTACAAATGTAACATCTGTTTAGAATCGTTTACAAACAAGAACTGCTTAGTGGGACATATGAATTCTCACACTGCGCTAAAAGTGCACAAATGCGAGGTCTGTTCGAAGTCGTTCAGATATAAATGCAATTTGTTGACGCATATGAATAATCACACCGGGGATGTGCTGTACATTTGTGACATCTGTTCGAAGTCGTACACTTATAAATCGGGCTTAGTGAGACATTTGACTACTCACGCTGAGTTAAAAACAGGGTCAACGGGGGCCGCAAAAGGCTCAAATAAAAAATGAACAAGAATAAATAATCAATCTTACTATGGTTGCCTTTCAAAAAAAGCTGCTTTCGGTCATGTACTTATCTAATATTAAACAAAATCATATCTTTAAAGAATTTTTAGATTAAAGCAAGAGTAACTTTTACGCAAAGCGGAATCGAGTATTTTCGTTTTTTGACAATGGACTATGCTTCATATATTTCTATATTTTGTTCTTAGAACTGAATTATGAAAATTTTCAAATTTTTAGAAAGGATTAAAAACAGCATAGAAAAGTTTTGGTGTTGAAACACAAAACTCAATATAACTCGAAATTATAAAACAAGAATACTCTTTTGAGCGAAAGTATCAAAAATACAATTACCTAGATTTTTTAGTTAACAGAAATGTAAACCTTGTGTTTTCTCATAACGACAAATCAACATAGTCCATTGTCATTTCAAACGATTCATATTATCGTGATTTAGATTAAATAAGTATTGATGGAGTTTGTCGACTATACATTTTTTAGCTATAACTATTTATATTTTTTATATATAAAATAAATAAAAATATTTACAATTACATGAGTATTAAATACCATCTTAAATTAAAGCATATAAACTGTATTGTGTTTGGGGGATATGAAGTATTACACAATAATATAAACATTTTTGACGATTTCTTGTTCACGTGCTAATTAGATTTGCGTGATGAAATTAAAATTTTTGGTTGAAACTTGTATAAAAGTTAGTATAATGCAGTCTAGTGTTTTAATAAAAAATCTAGATGCGAGTTGTAAATTTTGTTCCATTTCATTAACAAAGTAAAATTAGTATTCGGGTGAATAACTCATCACCTCGCTTGCAGTGCTAATAATGAACGATCCATCAACGAGGGTCACGGAATCTCTTCACAAGAAATCAAAGAAAGGTTTAGGAAATCCAGATTTATGGAAATGCAACATGCTACGCAAAGAAAGGTAATTAAAATTTGTCATTCCAACCTTTACTTGAGGCCTATTGTGTATTATTAAAATTATTACATTGTTTTTTTTTTCTTTACTTTAGATATTCTTCAAAAAAATTACCTCAGAATCCAACGTGTAACCATGATAGTGAGCACTTTAAATGTAGCTCCTTAAATGAAAAGGATATTAGGTTGTTTCACGCAGCATTTTATGCATCTGCAGTGAAATTGACTCAAGATGCATTTATTTCAAATTATTGCAAGGGAGTCCATGTGAAGAGATTCAAAAAACTAAACAGAGAAAAGACTAAGAAAAGAGACATGAGCGTTAAATATCATGTGTGGAAGGGCACTCCTGATAATATCCTTCCTGTGTGTCAAAAGACCTTTTTGGGTATTTTAAATTTAAATAGGTGTCGTATTCTAGGAGTTGTCAAGAGATATATTACAAGCAAAGGAGAAACTCCCAAAGAAGCAAGGGGCGGAAACCGAACTAATGAGAAGTTTGCACAAAAACGTGAGAATGTAATGAAATTTGTAAATGGCTTAAAAGAAAGTGAGCCTCTTGACTGTAGGAAAATATCATCAGAACTTAGTATAACAAAATGGTGGCAAATTTACAATAATGAATCGCCGATGGATCTTAAAGTGAAACAAAAATATTTTAGGGATATTTACCAAATCCAATTTCCAGCATCGCGCCGTGCTTGAAGTGGAAGGACATCAATCAATGAACGCCATGATGCACACAGTGAACAAGAGATATAGCAAGAAGAAGTACTCAAAGGGTACCCTAGAATAAATAGAAGACCGCTCATGTGATTCAGGTCTAAAGAGATTATACATATATATGTATGTATATGCAAAGTATATAGAAATGGTTTATTTTATGGAAATGAAATTATTGTTTCCCAGTGTATCTTTTTTTTTTTTTTTTTATATAAAAAATTTGCCCATGGCTCATATACATACATACTTCCTTTTGTATTTTAAGTGTTATCAACATATAAGTTTGAATGAAAAGTATGATTATTTTTCAATTATTAAAAAACTTCAAAAATTTTATTGTCCTCGGAGATAGCTTATAAACTAAATTTCGTTTAAAGGCCAAAAAATGTACAAGAAATATATAAATTTTGCTGGTTTGCACTAAATTTTACAAATGAGATTGTTTTGAAAAAAAATCTCACCTGTGGTGCCTCAATTTTATAATTTTTTTAACAATTCAATATTTTGCATTTTAAATGTTCTGATGCAAGAAAATTTTTTCATAATATGTAGGTACATATAGAGAAGTATTTTTTTTTCAGCACCTATGTATGTATCTACATTGCTAGAAAAAAATTTCTTTTGAGTAGTGGCTGAGAGAAAAATAATATGGTGGGCCAAGGTATATTCGAAATGTTCAGTAAAAAAATTTGTTTTAGACAAGTATGAAATGGTAAATTAAGTACATATTTATTATTTACCCAAGGCTTGATTTCGTGAGTGCGTCGACCTGGCCGACGCCAATCCTGTAGTTTCTTTGGTATAGAAATTGGCAGATAGAGAAAGCTGGTCGTGGTCAGCCAAAGAAGAGTGCGGGGAGTCTCATGGCCGCGACCAGCTTTCCATCCATCAGTCATATCCTAAACAAAAAAATTCGGGGTGTGGCTGTGTCGAACACGGCCGTAAGTTTAATTTAGCTCTTTTTTTCCGACTTGTTTTTGATTTTTCACCAACAAATAATTTACAACTATCACTTTTTACGACTTAAATCGACAGATCTTGAAGAGATATTTCGTTTGGTAGCAAATTCACCGCGTTAGCACGTCAGAGTCGTGAGATATACTGCTTGGAAATTTTCAAAATAGCCGTTGGAAGATACTCCCCTTCCCCACGCCTCGCGCATGCTGGGTGCCAATTTAATGGCGGGTTTACACCTGACGAGTACTCGGCCATTTGCTGCTCGGCCGAGCACCAATATTGAGCGAGTGAGCATTTACAAACGGCCGAGTACTCGTCACGTGCAAACCCGCAGTCTTCAGTCTGAGGTCACCATCTTCTATCGTCTATCGTCTTTTCGTTCAATTCAATTACTCAAATTCTTATTTCAAATCAATCAAGTATGAATCGTCATCATAAAATGAAACAAGTTTTCAAGGAATACGTCAATCGAATTATCCCGACGATGGTATAATTATTTAAAGATGAGTTGAATACAGAAAAGAAGCGGTTTGGACAAGAAAATTGATATTACGTCGAGCTACTCACGGAGCCTCAGTTGGAATTCTCAGAGAATTGGAAAGTGAAGATAAAACAGAATACAGATTATTTATGAGGATGTGTGCTGAACAATTACACATGTTATTGCAAAATGTATCTGATAAAATTCAACGATCAGACACAATTCTGAGAAATGCCTTACCAGCAAAGGATAAGCTACAAGTAACCTTGTCTTTTTTGGCAACGGGGAACAGTTTTTGAACTCTGCAACATATTTTTCGGGTGTCCAAATCGTCCATATCTGCATTTCTTCCTAAAGTTTGCAGTGCTCCTAGTGGTGGAGGTAGCCACTCGGCCCAGTGAATAGAAACAGTTTCTATTCACTCGTCCGAACACTAGGCCGAGTACTGGAATTTGTGTTTAGATTGGTCGAGTACTCGTCAGGTGTAAACCCGCCATAAGGTTGTAAATTTATCGTAGACGTATACCTAAGCGAATAAAACAACCTTTATGTCAATCGTGTTATTAGTAACGAAATTATAGTGTCGGAATGTATGCCCATCCACACGTAACACCGCCGTTTCCGTACTGGTACACGTATTCACGTCAAAAAACGATCGGGCGTCGGCCAAGCCGACGCACTTGCGAAACCGAGCCTTAATTGGACAATTGTCATTCTTTAATACTGGACATTCAAGTACAAATTATCTACATGGTTACAAAAAAAAACTAAACATTTATACTAGGCAAATGGCAAAAAGCACATTTCAAAGATAGAAAATGAATTCGCTCAGTGTTTATTGCTACAATATTTGTGAATCGGTACTGGCCATGTAATTCGGTGTTGAGGCCACGTGCCCCCGCCCGGAAGCTGTCAACTCTAGCTCTACACGCCCCGCAAACATGGTAAGCGAACGACAGCTAATAAACACACAAAAACCACCTCAAAACCTCAAAAAATACCCCTACATCTCAAGGGGGCAACCTGGACGCGCCCCCTACTGACAATTCATACTTTTGAATCAACATTCTATGAAACACTCATTTTCAAATGACAGCTCAACCCAGACCACTTATCAGTGATGTCACTCGATTGCCATCCCTCTCTAACACATACCCGTACTCTATATATACCCCTCTCACTCCATCTCACACTATAAACTAACATTTTACTTTCAGTATTTATCTTTTGCCTGTTTAGCGATCGACGCGTGTTTATTTATTGACATATGAGTGGGCTAAAAATAACGGTACAGTGTTTGATATCCGCCCGAATGTGAATTTTGTAATATATTGTAACCTGATAGGTTTGCAGTAACATTATGCAAATTTGGCCACATTAAAAGTCTAGATGTCAAATGTCACTTTATAGGTTATGTTGGAAGGAAGTTTAGCAAATGCTGTTATCGCTATTGTTACATAATTTATTACTAGAGTATCGCACATTGAAAATCGGCTGGTGTTTATTATTGGAATATGGGTGAATATAGGTTACGGAAAAAAAATTCAAATAATAATACAATTTCTGGTGGACAGACTTTATAGCTTTTGTGTATCGTGTTAATCAAACCTATAATGTGAAATATGCACTCAAAACCAAAAAAGGAAATTCAATTTCAGAGTATAAAATGATTATTAGTCATCGTAATGACGCTGCCAACTTCTCAGGGCTAAACCACCGATTTTAGTTGGGTATTTCTACATCAATAAATATATTTTTAAGCAAATGAAAGTTTTTTGGTTTATAAGGGTTTTGCCACCGTGCATTCATAATTAACAAAGAGTCAACGTGGTTAATTTTTTTTGGCCGATAGTTACTCTATGCGTCAATCATCATAAGTCAGAGTCTTCGAAATAAAACTTTGTGCGATCCTATTTGAGAAAATAGTCCTATCGCAATCAATATATAACTTCTTTCCAAAGCTTAGCGTGTCTTCTAGTTACTAACAACTGAGTTTAAGCTTTACTACTACCAGTATCAGATATAATTTCCACACATCGAACGCAGTTAGTGTTCAAACCCTCCTCTCCTGCAGTGTCTCGTCTCAAGACACGGCCCTTACTCGTTCAACTCTGTACCCGTGTTGTATGTTTTTTTTCTGTATTAAAGACGGACGCGCAGATGGACTGTGCCCTCGATCTGATGAGGAGGTTGCCTCCTCAACAGATCGAGAAAAACCTGTGCGACCTCATCGACCTGGTGCCGAGTCTCTGTGAAGACTTGCTGTCGTCGGTGGACCAGCCGCTGAAAATAGCCAAAGACAAAAGTAACGGTAAAGACTACTTACTGTGCGACTACAACAGAGACGGTGACTCGTACCGCTCGCCCTGGTCCAACACTTACGATCCACCGCTCGAAGACGGCTCCATGCCATCCGAAAAACTGCGACGGCTCGAAATCGACGCCAATCACGCCTTCGATCAGTACAGAGAGATGTATTTCGAAGGCGGTGTGTCTTCCGTATACTTATGGGATTTGGATCACGGATTTGCAGGTGAGTGTCTCGGAATTGACGATTATTTTACTGTCGTGGATGTGGTGATGTTGACGTGCTTTCACTTTGCAGGCGTTATTCTTATTAAAAAGGCGGGCGATGGATCACAAAAAATAAGGGGATGTTGGGATTCTATACACGTAGTCGAAGTACAAGAGAAGAGTTCTGGGCGCAGCGCTCACTACAAACTCACTTCAACGGCCATGTTATGGTTACAGACGCACAAAGAAGCTAGCGGTACTATGAATTTAGGCGGTAGTTTAACAAGACAGGCAAGTTTATATTTAAACTAATCTTCATAAAACTTATAACCATAACTACACACATAATACATACTGATAATTCAACATAATATTCTCCAAGCTTTCATATATTACTTAATCGTGCACAACATCCACGGTTTTGGCTTACTCGCTACAAGTTCTTTCTTTCGTATAATTGACTATTTTGAAATAGATTCGAAAAAATAATGGCATTTATCGGTAAAAACTTGATGTTTTCATTCAATCAACTTCCATATTCCTTATTTAAATTGACGAAAACTTCACGCATGTATTCCTTTAAGATAATTTAACTAATGGATCGCCGAAAAGAGATCAGGTCAACGCACTGTGGAAATGTATGATCTATAAATCTATGTAAATGTCATGAAATTACCATCTAGACCAGCTGCGGCTCTCATTGTCAATCAACGTGTGTGTGAAATAATATATGTACACACACTTATGGGTGTTTGATACTTGATAAATTTCACAAAATCGAAATGAATCTATTCTATTCCTCCATACTCTTAAAGAGCTTGAACATCGTTTTCAAGAGTTAACTTTAATAATTTTTAGCAATAAATTGTCCGAAACTAAGAAATATCTTGAAGATGACTGTTTTCATACAATTCTCCAGTCCAAAAGATAAACAGCATCTATTTTAATTTTAAATAAATAATCCGAAAATGGTATGTTACGGCTCCCAAACTTGCAACTTATTCCTTGATTTAGTTTTTAGCTAGGAAAAGATTCCCGGCTACTCGATCATTACGAGTAAACGAAATAATTCTTGAAAAAGCCATGTATTTTTCAATACCATTATTGCAAGTTTTATAAACAAGCAATGTATGTACGTCATTGGTAGTCATAATAACAGAGTTTACTTGTAATCTTACGTATAATCGCAACAGCTTGGATAAAACAAGTAAAATTTATGTACTACATATATATTTACAATATTCATAACAACTAAAACATTTATAAAAAAAAAGCTTATATGTATTTAAAATGCGATACTGGACTCAGTCAAGTCATAACCTTTTCCCGTAAAGTTCTCTGAACCTGCTTTGCGAAATTTATCAAACGTTACTTCCGCTCACTTTTTCCTTATTTATAGTCCACTATCACAAGCAACCGTTGATAAGATGTCAAACGCCAAATATAACATTGGAGATAATCGACAAGTTTTGATTACAGGCCGAGCAAGACGCAGCGGTGAGCGAAGCGAGTCCCCACATAGCCAATATCGGTCGTATGGTCGAAGACATGGAGAACAAAATAAGAAACACGCTCAATGAAATCTACTTCGGTGAGGATACTTTCCGTTGATTACAATTTGTACATACATATAGCTCAGTAGTTAGAGCGAGATCTGAACATTACTAAATCCAGATTGGCTTAGATTCTTCCACAAAATTGGCACCATCCAAATCATAGTCTGTTCCGTCTTTCCCTTTCTCACCACTGGAGAGTATCTTTCCCTAGCTACTTCACTATGACGGTAAAATATTTGTTAAATAGTGAGGAGGCTACGCCACCTTCAGAAGAAGACATACCACTGTTTCATTGTCATTTTATTTTTAGGTAAAACGAAAGATATCGTTAACGGTCTGCGTTCGGTGGTGTGTCTCGGCGAGCAACAAAAACAAGCGGCTCTGCAGCAGGACTTGGCAGCAGCTTTGCATCGCCGTCAAGCCGGACGTCCTTCCGAATAAATAACCCTAATTTTGCTCTCCTATATATATTTATATAGCTGATCGAGTGAAAGCGATCGATTTAATCTATCATCTGATACCTTATTCGCGTACAGTGCGGTCACAAGTTAATTTCTTATTGACGAATACGCATACAATTATTATACAATTATGCATACAAAGGTATCGACGATAAACTGCGATCGATTGTGTGAAAGGACGAAAATTTGAATGCATTGTTATTTGTAGATGGACATACTTAGACTCGGTACACGTAAATTATTAACGTTCACAATTGATGATACTATTACCATGACTAACATTTTTTTCATTCTCATTTGTATCAGTTTTTCATTTGGTTTAAACTAATTTCGTTCATAGATTATATTCTTTAGGACTAATTATATTACAACTAGCTGAGGTTTTTTGAGCTATATGCATTTATTCATTATAAAATATATTAAAAAAACATTCATGAGCGTGAAAACTAATACAGCTTGCTACAATGTCGTTATTCGATAATCGTGTGTGAATTTTTAAGTTACTGGATGAAAGTTTTGCATTAATAAAAATTCACAGCACAATCTCCATCAGTATTTTAAGATATTTTTTTTTATTATATAAATTATATATGTACATACGTATATAAAAAATGTTAAAAAAAAATTTTTTTATATTTCGTAACCACTAAACAGTATTAGTTAATTGTCGTCTAATTATGTCCATTTAATGTTTGATATTTTTTAACAAAAAAAAAAATAGGAGCAGTGTGCAAAATTGAAGATTATAATAAATATATATAATAAATAATAGGTAATTTAAATAAGTGATCTATTATGGCGCATAGACAATTATTATTCAAATATAAATATAACTAAACTGAATCTTTCATTTTTCACTATTCCATTTTTAATCAATTGTACAGCTGGCGAAACTAGCCTTTTACGACTTTCATTAATATTAACAGTAACTACTAGTCGGCATTCATTAAGTAATTTCCTCTATATTTATTAGCATACTCAACTAATCCTGTATCAGTTCTCAATTATTTGCATACTCAATTCTTTACCTTACCCATAACTGCCCTCAGATTTATTCAAGAAGTTTGTTTTTTAGTCTTTATAATAAGAGTACTTCTATGTGTTGAAAAGGAATAAAAAATCCAAGCGGCACCAATAGCGTGCAGCGCTCGTATCTCCATATGAGACGATCTTTTAGCAGTTAGCAGTCAAACCGCATACTCTCTTGTTTATAACAGACTATAGTTAAATCACTAGTCTTAAGGACTCCTTATTAATCTTGTATAATTTTTGCATTAACTTGCCAAACCAGAAGAGTTCCAGGTTCATTTTGTGATTTCAGCCAATTTCTGATATCATGACTAATATTTCGATCATTTTCTGTTTGAACCAAGTTTGGAACAAATTGTCCCGTTGATACTAAGCCATTTTAAAGAATTGATGTTTAAATAGTAGGAAACTCAGAAGAAGTCTATACAGGAAGAAAAGTGGGTCAACGGAATAGGTTTCGTAAGTGAAAATTTGTATATGTTGCAGGCCTCTCACGTCTGTATTTATTCAGATGGTACGTACCCATAAAATAGAATTAATAAAAAAAATATTACCACACTCTTACAACATTCATCGTAACAATCAAACTCGCTAAAATCAGCAAAGGAAAAGAGAGAGATAGAGAATTGTGTATAAATATATATGTAAAAAAATATTACTATAAATGTGTGCGGATTGTTTAGAACAATTTCAAGATTTATTCAAATTTACATAAAATATAAACTGGTAAAAGAATACAGCGCGTATTCGTACATCTGATTGCATAACAATTTTTTTTTAATTATTTTTTTTTGATTTTACTAATAAACTAACTAAATATACATATCCCTTTCACTCATGGTATGCATTTCGTGAGACATCTTAGTGGATTCGATTATATTAATATTGTAAAAATACATGCTATCCGGTCCGTACGCCTTTTTGTTGTTATCATACAACTAGAAACTACTAACAAAGTGAGCAAAAAAATGCATCTGTTCGATTATCTACAATTTAAATTCAAAGAACTAATAAATGCAGCAATCCCGACAACGCCTTTGATAAGTCACAATTTTACAAAACTTGAAAGCACAGCCAAAGTTTTGATAAAAATGCAAGATACGAAAGGAAAAATTGTCTAAAATAAAAAAAAATTATAAAATCAGTCAGTCTTTATAGAAAAATATAACGATGTGCTGTTAAAATCACTGGGTTTATACTGAATATTACATCTAATTGTTCAAGATATGTATCAGAAAATGCTATGTCCCTCAAAAAATAAAACGACAATTCCACTCAAGATGTCCCGAAAAACATCGAAGCCTGTATATATAAATATATGTATATGCATGGGAGTAATATGATTGTTCACCACGAAATGTTTTTTTTTTTTTTTTTGCCTATCGTTAAGCATAATACTAATATATAATATATATCGGAGGAAGCATCCAATGTATTTATTGCCCAATCGTATCAGAACATACACAATAGATATATTATACTAAAAAAATTTAGGCTTATTACAAATAGCTTGAAGAAAAGAAGAAAAAAATTAGATCGCAAATCCAATGAACAAACCCCGATAAATAAACCTACAGAATTAATAACATCAAAAGTTTATGAAAAAAATAAATTAATACAATCGAGTACGATATATATAAATATATAGAGGCATAATATTAGAGTTAAAAAAAAAACTTTTTTTAAAAAAAGGTCAGCCATAAAATAGTAACGCTTTATATTTTTTTTATATTTTATTTATTTTAATTATAAACTTCAATAATCTTCACTTCATATATCCCGACAATTCAACAAACACTTTTGTGCCATTATGTGTCATCGGCAAATAGTGATGATACAGACAAACCGTTCAAAAATGTGTATGCAAATTATTAAAGCGTCGACGAGGAGTCGACGTTTCGAAGGATGCAAATGACGCCTCCATAGCAATGGTTTGGTTATTCACTTTTCAAAATACATATTGGATAAATTTACCCCAAGCCGCTTACACGAAAAAGTGCAATCGATACATGGTTTGATTAAACATACACATACAAATACACACAGTTTAAATATATACGGATTGTTTTTTGGGGCATAATAATTTGGCGCATGGACAACTCAATACAAAAAAAAATAAAAAATCGTTCATCGCACCCACCCTTATCTCTCGATATATGTTTCAAATGAAATATATATATATATAATATAAAAGCACGATTTTATCAAATGTTTGCAAATGCGTTTATTAGCTTAGCTAACTAATCTACGATTTAAGTTTGTTTACTGCTTAAAAAATTCACCACTTCTTAAAAAAGTAAAAAAATGTGTTACATATTTATTCACTCTAGTCCGCATTGTGTTATTATATCCCCAAAAAACGATTATGGTTTTGTTTTTAAAAAAAAGTTGTTGGTGGCATCCCTCGTCTAGAGGCATGAGAGATGACATTTACAGAATGATACGAAGACACTTCAGTGGCCTCAATCTCACATCCGCACACAAATACTTCCATCTTCTTTGTCAATATTTATACAATTTTCTTTTTTTAAAAGACCAGTCCATAAGTTGTGTTTTTTTTTTTAGTTTTTTAGTTTACATCATTATAATAATGAAAGTGTAGCTGGTATTTGTGTGGCTCTCCCTGGGGCGGGCAACTGTGATGGATTGGTTGAGCTTATTTATCGAGAGCGGTGTTCGCCTTGATAGCAATCACACACTCCTCACCGCAAGACTTCAAAACGGTGCACTGTAAATCACAAAGACAAAAATCAATATGACAAATTTAACTTTGCGCATTACATACATATATGGCAGCATTTCGGTACACTTACGAGTAACTCCTTGCCGACTTCAAAGTCGGAACGCAGCTGAGTGCCGAGTTCACCGTCGGGAATCTTAAGATCTTCACGTAAATCACCGTTGTCGGCCATGAGAGTCAAATAGCCGTCGTCTATGTCTGTCAACTGGTAGTCTTCGCGTTTAACATGTGGCACGTCCATATTATGTGTAGAAGGGCATATATCTTCATATCTGATAAAAACATATCAATTTAGAACCAATACCAACAACCGTCGTATAAATGAACTCTAATGAGTAAAAGTGTAAGTCAATCCGTAATTCCATATGGCAACGTAAGAAAAATTTCGCCCAGGGTTTGAATTGAAATCAAATAATCTGCGAATGACCTTTAGCACCGATTCGACAATCATACAGTTCAAATTAGTGACTCAAGGTTCGCCTAGTTAATTATGTATTCATTCATATATCCCAATAATGCTTACTTCTTTCCATTAAATATATCGATGCCGACCATGTGAACCTTAGCGTGTCCGTGTTTTCCAGTTTTAGATGTAGACATTTCCACAATCTTGCAAGGACGTCCCTTGAGCATCACAAAACCATTCTTGCGCAGTGCACTGCACTGCATGGGAAAGGTAGCCGAGGCACCGGAATCGCCCGTCTCGAAATGAGTATCTTCCATGTCAGTCATTTTGCTAGATGTATGTGTGAATTGTATTTAAACTAAATATAGCCGCACTGTCTGAGACCTGAAATAAAAACAACAACACCTAATTATCAATTTAGTGTTTGAGGGAAAAGCTTTTAATCCTATAATATATCTTAAATCAAAATATATTGAATTCAACATGCATTTTTTGATCAACAGTGCGTTTACATGTGGATACTGCATATACATAAATGGAGAAATGATTTCTTTGATCATCGGTGTGTTTCTGTGCTGCATCAGGTTCCCAAATGACAAATTTGATTTATATAAGCAAATCAATATATGCAGTTACGCGAGCTACATACATATGGGTCTCCAAACTTTGGGATGTTAAGCAAATTATGACTGTCTCGATTTCAGTTACACTAAAAAAATGGATGTTGTAAGTTTCGTACGAGCGAATAAATCTTACATTAGGGACAATAGACTGTTTGGAGATCTTCACAATAAAAAAATGAGCAAACGCCAAATTCAAAAACCAGCATCTATAATTTTTTTCAGTTAACATTTATCATCAATTGAAAAATGCTAACTATTCAGAAGAATCATTTGAAGCGTGTCGATAATTTGACAATGTTTTGAAACCAGCTTTGACTCTTTTATAAGTACCTATACGGCATCCGACTTGAGAAGCTACCTAGTTTTCGCACAACTAAAAAAATGAGGGTTTGCGGCTGTCTAAGATTACTGATTACCGACTTATCATTAATGTTTATTCTGAGAAATCGAAATGGTGCGAAGCTCGTCGGTCGAGACTCAGGTAGTATGCACAGATCGATTCTAGGGTGTTTCTTAAGTTGGACAGAGTATATGTAGTATTGAGTATTGTTAGGGAAAGTTGACCAACATTGTTGGTTTGGAATAATGGACAGTTGGTTTTGGACTTTGGTTTAATGGACAGTTGGTTTTGAATAATGGACAGTTGGACTTTTAGCTGAACTGAGTTTGAGACAATTTTAACAGAAGACAGCTGATCTGGATTTAGTAATCCAAAGTTTGCCGATGACGATGGTTAAGGTCAAAAATCATTTCGATATATGGTGAGCCTCAGACCTTCGCTCTAACTAACGAGCTAGATATTGAATGTAGAGATATTAGGGTGGGGCACAAAAAAAAAATTTCGCTACAATTCATTCATTCAATGCAATTACAGTGAAGCTCATTAGGAATACTGCCAAAATTAAAACCGACCTGTCTAAGTTGCAACTTAATCACCCGACAGAAACACGGGGGGGGAGAGGGGATTTACATAACTACACCCAAAACACACTAATCTTGATTTACAGTGACGTCAGAGCATACCTGGATTCTTTCGACCAGGGGGCAGGAAAATTTTCACATTGGCAACACTGCGAACGTCGAAATCGGACTTTCGCTCGTCACACACTAGAACGAGACGCGAAACGACTCGACGCTGAACCAAAATCCAAAATGGAGTACAAACTCAACCATGCGCATAACAAAACACACACACGTACAATATACTTTTTGAGGTTATGTTCAACCGGCACCACAGAGAACACACGCCATGGAATACTTTTGACTTTTGCCACGAGGTGGCGCACGTAGGACTTATCAGAACACGGGGGGGGGGGCGGAGCCTCCACGGCGAAAAGGGGCGGGGCGAGGGGGACGGGGGGAGGGGCAAGCTTCGCAAGCCGACTTGATGATACACGTGGGTCAGCCACAACAAGACGACGATGATGATGATTCCGACTCGTACACGCGATACATATACAATGTTGAGGATTTAGGCGTGAGAGGGGAGGGAGGGGAGGTGAGGTGGGGGGGTGGCAGGTGGCAGCCGGTGTGTTTTAACATTGATGTGGGTGTAATCGCAATCGCAATCCAAGGCGTGTTCAAACTCTCTGATCTCACCTGATGGTCGTCGTAGCGTGATGATGGAATATGGCCGAGCGGTGAGCGGTGAGCGGCGATGGCGATCTGTGCGTTCGTCGTTCGTCGTTCGTCGTTAGTCGTCAGTCGTTCGACGCTCGGAGTCGCGGCTGCGGCCTCACGTGTGCCCAAGATGGCGGCCGGGGCGGAAGGACCCCCCACCACTGGCGCTACCGGAAGACGACAAGAGCGCGCAACCAACGCACACCTCCACGTACAGAATGGTTGCCGTTTGAATTTTATCTCCGCCGATTCGCCGCGTATTTATTTATACTTCGAGTGTTGGATTTTTTAATTAAATAAAAATTACGACGCGCGTGTTGGATTTTATTTTTGGTTCGATGTCGTTTAGCGTCCCCGTGCTGAATGGGCGTCTGTTCGGTGAATCAATATTTTGTCACAAATGTGTCTGTATTGTCCGTAATGCGTGAGCACGATGAGCTTCCGTCGAAAGTAATTCGTTAAAATGTGTATAATAATGCGTTCAAGGACGATGAATTATATTTAATACATTTTAAGAGAACCTAGTCACGGTCGAGCTTATTCGCAATTGCTAAACGCTACAGCCACCGACTCGCAGCGTCGTACTTATCACCGTAGCTTTGGTCTGCGCCACTGCAAATTATTATCGATTTAATTAATTTATTACCGCGGAATAAATCATCGAGAGATACATAATAACAATGAAAAAACAATCAGATAATTTATTATTGTCGACGACACGGCGAGTCGGTGGCTGTGGCGTTTAGCAATTGTAAATAAGCCACGATCAAGTCTGCTAGTACGATTTGCATTGATCGGTGCACGTGGCATCGTGTGTAGGCAGAACGTACGAGAAAAGTTCCAATATTCCCATACTGCCAAATCGGCCCATCGAATCGTACAAGTAGGCTCGACCGTAAGTAGGACTTTTAAGATATGCGGTGAAAGTTCTGTTTATCGTTTTATATATTGATTCTAGAGTAAGAATAGATGGATAAAAGTATGAAACTGTGGGGATGTAAAGTTACATTGGGGTTTCGTGTGTGAACACTGCCGCTAAATACGCGTGTCTAAGCTCGTACGTTTATGTTGACCTTTGTAAATCTCGTGAAAATGTTACGATTAGAGTTTTTCTCCTGTTAGAAGTACTTTCATCGAAAAGTTACACAATAAATGTTGTATTAATGATTTAGTCAAGTTCTTTGTTGCTCGTTTACTAATTTGATAATTTTATGAATTAGTGCTAATTTAAATGTAATTTAAAAACGCAATCTTATTAGTTTTGTTAAGTTAAAATTCATATTTTGCAATATTACGGTGAAATTAATTGTCCCATTTAAAAAGCTCTTAAAATTAAAATTCCTAAAAGGAACGGAAAAACACAAAAAAATTTAGATTAGCTGTAATTTATTTTTATAAAATTAATTATTAACAAGCTATATTTTAAGCGTGCATAAATTAAATTAATAATTTTTCATGAAAAAAGTGTATCGAGGACTTGGCTGTAAATGACACGTTTTGGCGTCTGCGGCTTTGGCGGGACATCCGGTTACGGCTACACGTCATGTTGACGTTTCTTGACTGGAGCCGAAAGCGTCTCTTATGACGCAATGCCACGCGCCACAACACCTTTGATAATCGTGTCTACATTGTCGCTATGTCACACAACCCGATGTTATGATTTCGCAAAGCTATTTGCATATTTCAGTTTCAGTCGCTGCTTTGTGGCCTTCACGCCCGTTAAATGTCGACCATGACGCGCATGCGTCTGCATTGCGTTTAGGTTTGTTACAAATTTCACTTGGGTCAGAATTGCTAGAGAAAGTAGGTGATTAATTTTTAAAATCATTACATATTTGGAAGAAACCAGAAAATAGGTTTTTAAATCAAAATTATGCTTCCAAGAACATATTATTTGATGTGTACTGAATAATTGAACCAATACATGATTTATATTTATTGTATCAGCAAGTATGACGCTTCATATGATTTTGTTTGCAATTTTTCGCAATAAAAATGTATATCGGAACAAATTCCGATAAGGCCCCGGCGAGATTCGAACTCGCGATCTCCTGTTTACTAGACAGGCGCTTTAACCAACTAAGCCACGGCGCCTCTTGTCCCTGGCTGGTAATAGAATAGTATATAAAATAAATTTTATATTTTTTTTGAAAATATTTTTAATTTAATAAAACAGCATTTTATTTTTTTATTAGTATTAAGTTGTATTATGTATTCTTTTTTATATGAATACCAAATATAAATTAATTAACTTGAATAACAGTTGCGACATCTATTAAATTTTAATAATACTAAATTTACAATTTATTTGCTTATCTAAGTTACACATAGATGTCACTTTTAGTGAATTTGTAAATATTTTTATCTACTTTCACAGTGGGAATTAAAGTTAAAGTTAATTTAATACATAAATTTTATTTGTAGCTAATGAAGTGAACATGTGATAAGATATGGAGCCGGAAACTGCAGCTGCTTTAAATTACATTCGATAAAACACAGAGAATCAAGGCTATTCATTATTATATAACACAATTAACACAAAAAAATCCAATTTAACCACATTAATTCCAGATGTAAAGCACGAAAACATGTGACATATGTATCACATGTTTTCAAAAATATCACATATTCTCGCACGCATCTTGAGTTCCTTTGCGAGGGGTCGTTAGCGTGAACGATACCCCCATTGTGATGTATTCAAATTTGACAAAATATACGCAGAAAGTGATAAATATAAAATTGGGGTAACAGAATCCAAGGAGTCTGATATCTTTGAAGTGACTCCAAATGACATTTATATATGGAGCTGTGACATCCTGAGCGCTTCATCATTTATTTATTCGATACTACGTTAGGATTTTGAATAAAGCGAGCAAGAGAGATAGGGATATGTTTGTTTTATTTACGTGTGATATATTATAGATATAGTAATATACACATATTTTATCCTTTATTGAGAAAATTCAATACCTTGATTAAAAATATTAATAAAAGCCGTATAAAAATAGAACTGTAATGTATTCAGAGCGCTGCGATCGAACCTTCACTATCCATCTATGACTCTATGTAGTTTCCTTTTGTGCACGAGTTCAATTGAATATTCGTTGCATTAGTGAGTAGATGCCTTTGATCTTCGATTGATAATTCAAAATTGAATCAGCCACTCTCGACTTCTCCTCCAATGCAATATAGCAGTCATCTCCCGTCGGAAAATACAATAAAAGGGCATGTTTTCCTTCGGTGCACGTTTTCCGTGTCGTATTTCAAATGCGACATTCATCGGGGACCACTCTGTTGAAAAGTGGAATAGATAAATATATTTGTATTGTCCATTTATATTGATAAATCCTGGGATAGATAGCAAATATGTATCGACATTTTGACTACAACAGATTTCTGAACTGTTTTTAATCTGTAGACACGTTCATGTTTATGGAAATTGACCGAGAACTGACAATATCTCATAACTCGCATTTTTTTTTACAAAATAGTGTCATAACGCCATCTTTTAGTCAAATTGTCAAAACAATAGCTCCTAACTTTACTCCGACAGTTATAAATATTAATTGCTATGTAATATGTCAAAATTATTGACAGTTCACGGTCGATTTGTTTTTTCGACGTGTTAGCTGTTATCACTTGTTGCCTGGTCTATCCCAGGCTTAATAATTTTGTATTGAAATTAATATTGTAGTTTGCACTTCTAGTTCCAGGCTCAGTTCTAGTTCCTGCTGCAAAATTATTTTCTATATACATTTTTATACATCAATTCAATCAACGAGTAAATAATAAAAACTTTATTCGACAGCAGAAATAGACAGAAGATTGGGAATTAGGTGGCATGTGAGCGAAAGGCACGATCGTCGAAAACCGAATGAAGTAACCGAGCGCTGCCTTCTGGCGCTCATAATCGAATAATTCTCTTTAGCCCTCGGCGATAAGTTTCCTTGCCGTCTCTCGACTTTTTCCTTTCCCTTTCCGGTGATGGAATTTTCGGGATTTCGGGCGTGACGTGATCAACATGGCCGCCGAACTAATCAAGAAGCGCATCCTTAACGCGCGTGTCGAGTTTGATCAGTTACATAACCTTTCATTGCAGGCTAAAATAATATTTTTTTTGAAAATTAAAATCTAGCAAAGCCTGCATAATAATATGCATATCTTTTGACTTTTATTAAACCTCGTACTCATTAGCGAACATGACCGTGTAATGCAACAAATTTTGTAAATGTGTACGCGTTCGAGAGCATACATACATATTTTGAGCGCGCTCTGCAACGTTTGTGGCGATTCACTCGGTGTCGGTTTTTGGCGCGAACACAAAGGGACTCGCAGTTGGTTGCGCGGCAAGTGTGTACACGGCGTCCACATTAGCGAGCATTACATTATACGTTGCATTACACGCTCATGTTCGCCAATGAGTACGAGGCTTTACATTTTCAACAACTCGACATAAAAATTCTAAAAAATAAATAAAAGCTCACACTTGAACAAACAAAATTATTATACCTAAAATATTGAAAACCCAATAATCAATTAACTATTATTATTGACAAAAGTAGTCTAATGGCTAAAAATTGCTCAACTTACGGAAAAAATTAAAGCAATAATTCAAATTTTCAATGAAAGCAAAGGAGTCGAGTGTTCTGACAGTTTTTTTTTTCTTTTTTCTGATCACATCAGAGGATTATTCACTATAGCAGGATTTGGAACCGTAGTGTAAAATCGTGAAGATTTAAATTTTTTTCACTAAATTGTAAAAACGATTCTTTATAAAAAAGGCAAAAAAGTATCTTTTAAAGGTTCTTTAAGCCATAGTTGGGAGATTGGGACAACGCAACGCAATTAAATCAAGATTAGAGTTTTAATAAAAGAACTGAAAACACAATAATTATTTACGTATTCAACTGAATTTAACTCGCGAAAACCTTGCTACTAACAACTGATCACTTTTATTTAACTCACAGTAGTTTGTATGCAACTTTTTTGGTTTAAACCCCATGTAAACGAAAAAAAATACAAAAAACCAGAATTTTGAAAGAATTATGGTTTGAGACGACCAAAAGAATTGTTTTGACAAAAGGAAAACGTTTGGTATTTAGCAGGGTTGGTGTTGATGTTCAGGGGTGTGCCACGTCCGGCGGAAGCGCCAGTTGCGGCAGACAAGCCGAGAGTTGGCTAAACCAATTTGCAGGGCCGGCTCCAATTATGTACGGTGTTCGGCTAACGTCGTTATCGGTCTGGGGTCTCTCTCACTGGGTTCTGGGGTCTATGGGGTCCCGGACTCCTACTCCCTCCATCGAGGGTTACCACTTGCCCAAATTCGATCTAACTCTGCGAAATACCCAATTGTTCGACCGGCTGATTCGCTTCGACGCACACACATTCGCCTTTTTATCCACTTTTTTTTTTGCCTTTGCTTTTCTATCGGCTTAATCTCGTCAGAGACGTGACCTTATTTTCTCGCGTGTGTTTGTAGCCCCCCCCCCCCATAATAGTCTAACTGCAAATATATATTTTTATCTATAGCTACCTATGTACATATGTATCTATGTATATAGGTAATAAAAATTATGTCCAAGTAAATTAAAAAAAAATTAGCCAGGTGATAGATAGCTTAGTTGCCTACTAGAGCGTTTCGACCTTAAATATAGTCATTGGAGAGATCTGGATGTTAATAAATCCAGATCCTCTTAGAATTATCCAATTTATTTAACTTAGTTTTGTTACTCACAAAATTGATACCAACCAAAAAATCCTTCATACCAAATTATAGTTTATTTTTTCTTTCACTTCCACCCATCTAAAAAGCAACGAGAAACCACCATCTTTCCCTAGTGACTTCACTATGTCAGGCAGTAAAATGCTTGTCGAATAGTGAAAATAGAAAATAGTGGTAGTGATTATTCGGCCATAGATTTCACAAACTCTCACGAAAATCGAGAATTTTGCCATTAATTTGACCAAATATAGCGAGCGTTCCTAACGGACATATAGACAAACAAACGTAAGCTAGTCGATATTAATATTTGGCGTAAGACTTTTTTTAAATTTAACTCATTACGCAAATTGGACGAAAATCAAATTGCCGAAAAAAGCTCAATTTATTAAATGTTTGTAGATAAGTACAAACAAATTAATACTAAATTAAATTTTATTATATAAAAATGGGATTTAATATTATCTATAGGTATAATAATCAACATTGAGAAAATCACAGCTGACTAATTTCCATACGATTTTTTGTTGTCGAATTTTCACACTTTTTTCACAATTTTCACATTTTCACAATTTTATACTTTTTTGTAAGTTTTAGTAATTTCATCCATAAAAATTTATCTTATACATTATGTAAGTAATATTATACATATTCATTAAAATGAAATCGTAAGCATTATAAAATATTTAATTTTCCCATTAGAAAGTTTCTCGTACACCGCCGCGTACGGAGTTTATTCGTTGTGTACGTTTCGCATTACGTGTATTTATTTGTACGAATGAGACTCAAGCAGTAGGTTTGAGTACACACATACGGTACCAAAGTATTGAAAACTTGGAAAGATGTTGTGTGCGAGACGATTCAACCTTTTCTCCCCCAAGTGTTGCTTTATTAGATTAGTTTGGCGCTGATTGGCGCTCCAGCGGAACCTTTCTTCATAGGGGGCTTGATAGACTCCAAATAGCTTAACGATATTTATTCACTACCTCAGGGATGCTGATCCGAAGAAGAACAAACCTATTTACAATTTATATATACACAAGATCGACATGTACTGTTTATTATAGTTTATATCGATTTTAAAACAAAAATTAAATTAAATAATGCGAAATTTCATATGGGATATATTTTTTTCCGTGGAATTTTATTTTTACCATTCGCTGGAAATGTATTCAATGAAGGAAATTTGTGATTTTCTGTCAGCGGAAAACACGAAGGGGGTAACAAAGTGAAGAAAACGAGAAGATACTACTGTAGACGGATACGGAAACCTTCTGGAAGATGAATGATCGTTTGAGCCCGCCCACTGGCTCCGCCCCTGACCGTTTCGTTTCAAGACGAAGCTGAGACAGATGTAGTCGTAGCCGTACATTTGGCCGTTTGGAAGTAGCGTTCATAATAAAATAATTAAAAAATATGTTATGGAACTATTTAACGATTGATTTCAACTTAAAAACAACAGTTCGCTTAAAATGTTTGGTAAACATTTAGACGTACATATATAATATATATTTTAAAAGCATTTGAAATTTGAAAATACCTATGTATGTACATAGTCTTAACACGATAGTTTGTAGTTTGAATTTTAGCATCTGGTTCTTCTTAGTTGTGTGTGTTAAAAAGGGAAAAAGGTTGGTTACTCTCATTAAGAGAGAAATCAAAAATACAGGTTATTGGTGCATTCGGTGCCACTCGAATTTTTGTCGGCTTTTATCACAAATTCAAACTGAATAATCTTTTCTTAAAAAACAGACTATACACAGTTCAATTTTGTATCTAAGAATTTTGACAATTTCCTAGATAACGTAAAAGTTTCAGAATTTGATCTCAATATAAAACCTTTTTTTATTAAAGTACCTATAAATCAAAAATTGTGAAAAAAGTCTCCCTTTAGCTTATTGATCTAAGGCAAGCTACCTGAAAAAAACGATAATAAGTTTTAAATATGAGAAAAAAATTATATGCCCGATAATAATATACGCAATATATATCAAATATAATTAAAAGATTTATATTGTTGATACAATTTAAATTGTGCAATCGATACATGTGTATGTACATATGTGTTTTAAAACACAACGAGAAATTAAATAATATAATCACACACGAGAAAATAGCGTAATGTTACACGTAGAGGTTTGTCTATTTTACGGGTTCAAACACACGTCACGTTTTTAGACCCGTTTTCCAAATAAGATTTGTAAAAGATCCTCGCTTTGCGGTTGCAAAGCTAGCGCAATCCGTGAATGCACAATGCACACAATGCACTTCTCCTACTCTAATGCACTGTGAGAGAACGGAGAGTGAAAGAGAAAACAATATTTCGTTGAATCCCGACCGACCACGAACGATTTCGTGATTGCACAGTTTCTATTGAATTTAGCGGTGGGAACGAAATGTAGCACACTGTTACGCAAAAATGACCTTTATTCTAACTAACACTACGAGCTAATAACGCTAGACTGAGAAATATGGATCTATCGTTTGTATGGTGCATTCAGAAAGAGAAATAAAAAGTCGATTTTTTCCAAGCGATATTAATCCTTATTCTCATATGGTCTAAAGTTTATTTTCCTGTGTTTATTTTTTGTGTCATTTACGACTTTTTAAAACAGAGCTTTCCCTTGTTGAAGCTCCGTTCGTAGTGAGTATTCCGTCATCAAGCGAAACACTCTCGTACTCGTATGTGTAATAAGGGTTGTTTTTGCGCGTCGTGTGTGTCAAACTTAATCCCTTTATTGCGTTTGTCCTATGAGTTGTCATAGGGGCCGATTCTTACGATTCTAAACATTTGCAAATTTATCCCTTTTTTGTGATGATTGTTTTGATTTACAAGCGATATCTTACTATTGAGTGGTCGTTTTGATAAATATAAAAATGTTTTATATAAAAATTTGCAAAAAAACAATGATGTAGGTACGGAACAACCGCACATCACTGAATTTCTCGACGATTTTTTCGACTGTAAATATTGTCATTAGTATGATCTGAATAGTACTAGATTCAGATCAACCATATTTTGTTAGAATCTATCAATTTATCTATTAGTTGTAAGACGGTTCTACATACCTACCAAATCATAGTGCGTTTTTTTTACACCTTTCTCTGCTCCAGAAGATAATGGTTTCACCACTGGAGAGTATATTTCCCTATATTCTGTCCAACTACGAAACACCCTAGTCTTTACCAATTAAGAGTCCTTCTACGTATGAAAGAGAGTGGGTCAACCAATGAGCTTCCTGGCCATCTCGGCTTCTTGGAATACACATTAACTCATCATCATCATTTTCAGTCATTCACCATCCACTGCTGGATGAAGCTCTCTCCAATCCTCCACACATTCCAGTCTGTCTGTCTGAGCAATGTGCATCCACTTGACTCCACACATTCTTTTCAATTCACCAGCCCATCGTCTACTCGGTCTACCTTGCTTTCTATCACATCCTCTCGGATACCATTCCAGTATTTATCGCGTCCATCTGCCATCCACGCTTCTCGCTATGTGTCCACCAACTTTTTCACACGTTCCGCTATATCTGCCACTTAGGCCATGCTTCTTACCCTCTTACGATCTCTTCTTATTATACCAAGTATACCTACATTTTTCCATGCCTCTCTGTGTGCGCTGGATCTTACGTAACATTCTTGAATTCAGCACACCATCCAAAGTCTTAAATCTCAGACAGTCACAAACCTTTATTTTTTAGTTGCGCGAGAAAAGGGTGCTTCTTAATTTGGACATAATATAGCTAAGTACTTCACAATGACAGAATAAGATTGAATTGCTATTAAAGTATGGTCCAATAGGTACTAATACTGTTTCCCTTATACAGGGGGTCAGTAGTTGTGCGCGCGCTGGGGGCGCCGGTCGTCCCTTTCCCCCAACTGTGGCCACAGTTTGAGAATCTGTGGTCGTAATGCGCGGGTAATAATGTGACTTGGTCCTTTGCTCTCTCTCCCGTCCGCGTGTTTGTTATTTTATAAACTCGCGCTAAGGAAGTAAGGAAATTAGTGTTATGATAACCGCCGCGAGCGAAGCACGCGCGCGACAAACTCTCGCACGCTCTCGACACGCGTGCCCAACTAAAACTGTCAAATATATTGCAAAATAAATACCCACACATTGGAAAATTTGCACAATGATATTAGAAAACCTTACCTAAAATTTTAAATAAAATAAAAAATAATAGCACACCCATAAGTCATAGAAAAAAATAAAATAAACAAGTGATATGCAAACGTCCTCGTATACATAAAATTCATGTGATCATTTCGGCGAAGTTTTATATCGTCGTAGAATTTTTTTCACGTGTAAGAAGAAAGGTGGGATATCCCGCCGAACACGGCTGTCATCATATTTTCCGACGGGAACAAGGTAAAAATAAATTTATTGAACATTTCACCGAGAAGGTAATTTTTACATTTTTTTTATGTTCGTGCTTACAATTTTATTATTTTATCAGCACATCCGCCGGAATAAATCTCGCTATGTTGAAATTAAAAAAAAAATTGATATTGTAATCTGTATAGTATTATAAAAATGCGCGTTTATCGCAAAATTAATTATATAACGCTAATAGTGTTAGCTGTAAATAGTGATAATTTGAGCTCGTTAGTTTTAAGCGTAGTTTATTGTAAAAAATAATTTGTTCAACGGTTTTATTACGAGATAAAAATTATGTTCTCGTTATAAATAAGATTTTGCGTAATTCGAATTTCAGTTAATTCAATAGAGAGATTCTGTGCGGACTGGACTGAAAGCTTTTAGCAACATCGAGTTACGGATCTCTTTTCAGGTTCTCACTCTTAATTTTACTCTGCTAATTACATTTTTCCGAATGAAATTAGTTCCTCGTTCGTTTTTTGTTTGTAAGGAAATATTCGGCACAATGAAATTAATAATTTTGGCCGCTTGAAATGTTCAAAAGTAATTTATTAAATAATTAAACTCATTTTCGGCGGTGAAAAATTACATTGCTTATTACCTACATACATATGTATATATGTACATACATACATATGTATATACTCGTAGGTATCAATCAATTTTTATAATAAGTGAAAATGCATTTCACTGGTTTGTGAATGCGGTAGAAAATTATTTACTCTTTCCTTTATTTCATTTCCCCTGACTGTGGCAACATTTCAAATATTTAGTTACCAAAAATTATTATTTTTAATTTCAAAATGATTTTTTTAATATTACAAAATTCAATATTTGTTATTTAAATAATTATATTTTACGATCCTTTGAATCCACGAATAAAATTAAAATCAACAACGATTTTCTAGTAGGTACAGTTACGTATACGGACTAAATCAAAGTTATTTATTTTATATACATATGTACATAGGTCCCTACATATGCAAAGGGAAGAGTAACGATAAATATTATGAATTTGAATTTCGAGTCATGGTTTATTATATTATCAAGTAATCAGTAAGTAATTTTCTCATCCTACTAAAATCAAAAAAAAAAAAACAAAAACGATTTTGAAAATAAAGTAACAGCTAGGTACATATATAATATTGAATTAAATATAATTGGTTTTAAAATGACCAATATATGTATATCAAATTTTGGCCGAATTGAGTAACAAGTCAAATATGTTTTCTTTCGTACACCATATCAAAATATATTTCAGCATTATTAATTGTAATACATATTGCAAAAGATACCTATGTAAAATGTTCGGGCCGCATTTGACCTATCACTCTTTAAGGTTTATCATCACCATATTTTATACAAAATATTTTTTAATTGGCCATTTTAGAACTTGATACCTATATTCTCTATTTTTAATATGCCTAAAATCCACCTTGAACACTGTATTTGGAGTATGCGAATGTTGATTTTACATTATACATAGTGTAGCTGCATTGGTCCAATATTCGATATTGGTTTTGGGATAACGCAAGGCCCCAAATGAGCTCTAGCCGGGAATCATTCGATTGTCCGTTGTGGTTTGAATTGCGTTATTGGTATTCGGTTATTGGCGCCGAATCTGATATACCTACATACGTATGATCGACAGATTTGTGTCTGCCTATGGCGAGAGCAGAGTGAGTTGCGCTCGCGATGATGACGACGACGATGATGATAATGATGGTGTCGGGCGGCTACTAGCGTGATTAAATCAAGCACGCCATGTTGCAATTGACTCGAATTGTTTTAAACGGCTCGAGAGGTCCACTCGAACACCGCCGATACGTGTTATAACATTTCGCTGTGTGTTAATTCAATTTCGCGCGCCACGGTTTTGGAATGGCCGCGTGCGCCGACGCTTGGGCGAGAAGTGATCGAAACTGGGACATATGGGTGAGAAATGTGACGAATATGATGAAAAGTGTTGAAAATAATATTTATGTAATTTTCCTATTGTATAAATACTTTTTTATCGGCAAATATTATTAACAAATAAGGTTATATCATTGAAAATGTTTCCATATAAGGTATACCTACAATATATTGAATAATAAGGTAAATTAAAATCAAACTAATGATTAAAGTGGGCGCTCGTTTACTTGATACGGAAACTTTGTAGTAATATGTACTGGATTTTCCGTATAATTAAAACATTTATATGTTTATCTTATTTTTGGAATCCATGTTTATAGTTGGCCGAAATTAAATTTATACGGTATAATGCATCATTCTCTTGTTCGATAAGCGAGCGGTGACCGTAATTGTATCGAATTTAAGACTAACATAAAATTTTAATTTTATTCAGCAGAAAATTTCAATATGGGAAAAATATAATTTGATTAAACAATATTTTGCATATTTTATAATCAATATATTTTAAATAATAAATAAAAATTGATATCAAAAAAAGTATTGAAAAGTGACCATTTTAAAATACGTTCAGCATACAGTTCAATACAAAGTTTGCGTATTTTATTAGAATTTTGAAGATTAATTTGTCATACAAATGTAGTTTTTATTATTGATGAAGTATTTGCCTTATCGCTTAAGTCACTATATATGTAGGTACTTAAAATTATGATTATTACAATCTATAAAGAATTTTTGACACTCAACGAACATAAACTCGGTAGGTAGTTACTTTGTATGGAGAAACGCTTTCGCTTATGAAATTTCTCGCCGACGTTTATAAAAATGACAAGATTACATCACCGCGAAGAGGTTAATTAATCGAAACGGTATCGCAAACGTTAAATTATGTGCGGCATGCGCATTTATATGTATATTTTTCAGTAAGGCACATCGCAACGCGCGCGCACGGGGTCAATTCGGCTCATTGTGATGCGGGTGTGCGCAATAAATGGTTTGACATTTATATTTGATGGAGACATTACGATTTAGTTAAGGTCCAATTTATTCGGTTATCATTTGTTTATTGGGCCCTACGTCTGTCTGTCGCACTGACGAAACAAACGCCACAGCGAACGATCCGACGCTATTGTAGATAAACTACAGGGACGGAGTGGGACAACTATTTTAGATTGATTTTATTGAATCACGTATGTCAAATTGGGTCTAAATCCTAGGCGATATCTCGGTGAAGCTAAAACTGTATCATTTTTATTTTATATATGTCTCAACACTATATTAAATTAGGCCGAAACAATTTCAATCATACAAGTGAACTCAAAAGTGATATTAATTCACAGGAGATAAAACGATTGAAAATCAATCTAACATCTGTTAAATACGCTGAAGTATTGCAAAACATTGTTCGAAATATACACTTTCAATAGGTCCCATCGCAGATTTTTATCCCACATATAATTCGGATTCACATAATAAATTATATATTGATAAAATTTATTCTCATAAATTTTATCAATATAAATATTTAATAAATCTACGAATATATTATTCATCCATAGATATATCAATTATTTACTAATATATGTAGATACAAGTATAAGAGCTAATAGATGATTTAGTTTGTTTTGTAATTTTAGCTTTAAGTTACTTTTTGTTTGTAATTAGCTTTGTAAGCAATTTCAATTAAATAAAAAATATCAAAGTACACCAGCCAGTAATCATCAACTCCAAGATGCGGGGCTTAGAAAAGGACAGAGCTAAATTGCTAACGCTCTCTGCACTTGTATTGATAATTTTAAACACTTTAATTGGACACTATTTTTTGCAGTTAAATATTACAACTTAAAATCACTAGCGCTTTAATAGAAAAGTGCAGAGAGCGTTTTTAGCAAAATTTAGCTCTGTCCTCTTCTAAGCCCCACTACTAAGAATTTATGATAATTGGCTGTTGTGATTTGCCAAATATTAAACTTCGAATTTTTTATTGGGGTGTTTGATGTCAATTAAAGAAAAATTGATATTCTTCTTATCTTTTGCGGTGTAACGCTGTTTTTTTAAGGTGATTCTTATTAACAATTTAAATATGTTTTATTATAATTCAGGCTACGTTTCCACTACTAGGCGAGCTTAGATAAGCTACCACTTCAAGTCATCACTCAATTTTGTATACATAACTCCCAGTAAATTTCATAATAAAATGACTCTTTTATACATTTCGAATCCGGCCCTTGCGGCACTCAATAATCGTGTGCCATATTCGATCATTAAAATCTATTTACTGGCATCGCTATTGTGCTAACTATGCGCTCGTGCAGGCTCTCAATAACGACAAATCGATAAAGACATATAATATCAATAAAAATACATTGATACGTACTATGATACGTGTCGCAAGCGTTTAACACTCGTACAAACTACATACTATTATTTTTTTTATCACATCAAACACGTTCAGGACCGTATTTTTTTAAATTCGACATGGGAAATATCTTTGCGATTCTTTGCAGATTTTTTCCTCCGTGTGATTTAATTGGCGTTTAGCTCGAGAGCGTAACTTACGAGGTGCGCTAGAACAATGCGGTCGCCTCGAGTCGAGAGCGCGTAAGTGGCTTAAATAAATTATTGTGTCAGTTAATGAAATTGACTGGCCTAATGGTGTCCGTGTTCACATTGCGACTTGATTCACTGTGGGTGTCAATGAGGATCTCGTCCTCAGGATACGCACACAATCACTAGTACGATATGATGTCTAGTATTGCTAAAGTTCACCGCATAATGCATACTTTGAACGTACAAGCTATGCCGTTTTACTCAAATTCAAAATTAGAATGGTTGAATTTGAAATTAGGGTTTGTATTATTACAATTAAATCCGTTAGCGTTGGTTAGTTATGATTATATTGCTTCTGTAATCTTTTTGATTGAAATTGTTACATTTTACTAGGAATTCATATATGAAACTTTCTTGGAATGTTTTACAATCGATGCACATTTCATCCTATTCCATACGATAGTTTTTTCTTATACATATAAGCCAATTAAATAGTTAAGCATTCAAATAAAATGTATATTTATTTAGTTAGCTGTGTCACATCGACTAATTAACTATGGGTATGTTGTTTTTAACTTTTGAAGGTACATACATATGTATGTACATATTACAGGTACAAGTTTGATGGAATTTATGCCTTTTGTATAGGAATTAGTATCAATTCGAAAATTTGCTGATAACTACCTATGCATATATGTACATGTATGATGTACAGCCTAGTTACAAACACTTTTTGAGACATCATCAAAAAATTTGATCGATCAGTTTAAACATACATACATACATATTTTAAGAATCTGTACAAATGATTTGTCATATTTAATAGCGCAATCTAAAAAACTTATTGTATAATTTAAAGACATTCACATATGGAAACTTCACATTTTTGATATTGAAACTGTTCACAGTCTCGATCGATCACATTGTTTTTTTCAAACTTATGCATAAAAAAGTAATACAAAAGGACCATTTTAAATCATCATAGCCCGCATATTATTATTGCATTGTGCGATATAGCTCGCGTTCAAATCTGCCCGTACTGTATAGTAGTACAATGGGGTGTGATATATTTAATGGTGTAATGAAAATGTTAGCCGCGGGGGATCCCACTTGTGATGTCTGAGTCTGAGGGGAGGATTGAGGTAGAGGGAAGGGGAGGAGAGAGGTAATAAGCCGTCATTATTGCCATTAGTCACCACTGTCGATGCCCTAAACCCCATGGGTAATTAAAGGACTAATCGCATTTATAGTGCGGCGATCGAAGACCCCCCTATATGTCTATGAAGTATGCGAAAAAAATCGTCAAGGGTAAAAGGGACTACGTTGGCGATCGTTATCCATGCTTGAAAATCAATTTTTTAAATTTCAAGTACTGGGTAATGAAGTCCATATACTTTTTGTACTGTTTCGTTTAGTTAATTTTCCAGTCTGATTTCAAAAAACATACTTCGTTTTGAAAAAACATTAATTTTTTTATGCAATTTTAAATCAATAATAATTATGGAATTGGAAAATTAGTACTTAAAAAATTAAACTGTAATCCATGATGATTATTTTGATGAAACATTTCGAAAAAGTTTAAATAGAATTATTATTATTACTATACAATTGAACGTCATACACAATTACGCATACAAGCATTCTTATGATGTGAAAAGTTTGATTATGATTGTGTCAGAAAAACAAATAATTGGAAAAAATTGTGAAAATTTTAATTTAAATTCATCATTACACGCTTAAATAATTCATTAAATTTTTTGATAATTCTAATAACCGGAAGTGACTTTTTATTTGAAGCCAAATTTGGTCTACATTGGATGTCTTAAAAATGACTAGCACAAAGTGAAATTGTTTAGATATAAAAAAATGTGTTTATATTGGTAATACAATTGGAAAATTTTTAGTGCAAACTTAATTTTATTTAGATTTTTTCTAACGAGACGCCGCTGTTTAATTCACGAACGCATTCACACACTCAACAGACAAAGCGTTATAAAGCTCACATTAGGTGAGCATTTCATTACGTTCCTCACAAAAAGGCCTATTATGTTTTCAGTGGTATTAAAAACCTTATCATTCGAATCTCATACGATGTACGGTGTCTAAGCATTCGTTTATGCGTTTATAGGCAGTTGGAGACAATTATTAGGCGTAGTGAGTGATTCGTTATATTTTCACGACCGGAAAATCTCGTCAAACGTACCTACGCTTCGACTCTTCGACACAAATTGCTCGAGTCTCATCTTCACGACGAGCGATTATATGCCAACACTCGGATTGAATTATGCCAGTTATGTCGGCCGGTGTGGGCCGGGATGCGAATTGGCAGCTAGATACCAGCGTGGGTGATGCTCGGTCCGTCGAGCTACCGCTACTACTCGACCGGATGGAGATCTACTGATTTATTCGCACCGACACTCGTTACGTCTATACCAAAGGTTGAGAATGCGAATTGCTATATAAAATAAAGGCGAATGTTTTCTCTCTGGTAAACGGAACGAAAACCATGGTAACGGATAAACAGTACATGAGACGCTGAAGGTGCATGTTGGTCGGAAATTGTGCAACATGGGCATACAATCGCAAACTGTCACACACAAACATTGCACAGCAATCTACGAACGCAGCGAGAAGATATATTAAGAGATTAAATTTATATACAATTCTTATTGGAAATTGTATGTTGTTTAATTTTTGTGGTGATGAACTTTTGCCTATAGTGTACCGTTTTTCATGAAAAGTTGAAATCGACGTTCAGTTAAAGGCCACTTCCGGTTGAGCGATTTCCGTCAAAATAACTGTACAGCTTGAATCTATGACGTAAAACATAAATAGGAATTTTTGTAATATTTTGACGGTTATTTTTTGAGTTATTGTAAAAAGTGTGCCGGAATGTGGTTAATTTTGGATGAGAGCTTGTATTAATTTTGCTTACAATTATTGTATTTGTAATAGAGTATTGCACGTTGATGATCAATGAGTGTCGATTACTGAAATATGAGTGAGATACCAATTGCATAACTAATAAAAAATGCGGTAACTAATTTTATATACATTGTAAAATAAAGTAAAAATAATAGTTAAAAATTTCAATCAAAACAAAAGAACCACGTCGAGTGCTCCCGACGGACAGACAGTCAGACAAATTGATATTTATATAATATTTTGAATTCAACACATTGTAATGTTGATTCAAAGGGATTGAATTGAATTGTTTTTGTGTAAATTGACATTTAAATAATGATATGAATTAATAATCCCGTATTGTAAAATAGTTAAAATTCTTGCAAGAGTTTAATTATTCAATTTTAAAATAATTTAGAGCGCCACTGGTGAACCCTTTCGCCGCACTCCAATCCACACCAATTCGTTAAACGAACTTGTGAATTAAAGACATATTATGTACTCGGAACAAAGAGATACCGATCGCGTACGGTACAGTACAGTCCAAAAGTGCGACACACTTCCTTTCACCGCTCTCGTTTCTGTACAAATCCTTTATTGCATGCGAACACATATTGAATTAAGATATGTGCGCGAACCTTATCGTCGTTACGAATCAACCCTTTTGAATTTTCGATGCATAGGGGTGTTTTTATCCCGCCATGTATAATCAATGACCTATTGAAAACATAGTTAGAGAGAAAGAGGAATCCATTGTGTGCTCTACGCCGCATACCGATAGATGGAAAATATGGAATATGGAAAAATGCTCAAGTTCCTGTGAAAATTCAGTAATGCATAGCTTTCTTGTATTGTAATAAATCATTCTGAATTCGTATTTTGGCCTGTCATTCCATTGGTATTATCTGCGGATAGTTCTCTATTAACATAATGATGATCTCCTAAATGTATACACGTATATTTACATATGTACAAATAATATCGTTCGTTTGTAAACATGAAAAATAATATAAAAATAGCCGTAATATGCAACGAATGCGAAGCAATTTTTCAAACGTTCGTTCGATCCATAAACAAATCAACGAATGAAAGTGAAACTCTATAAAGATGTACAACATTGTGATTATTTCTTTCTCAATGCCACAATTTCCGTTTGGTCTTTCTAATTAAATTGACACTTAAAAATAAGGATGAGTTAATTTTTTTGATGATTTACTTTTGATGTAAATTTTTTCTTGATTTTAACTTTCATCCTTTGAATTATCAACAGGATTTATTTTATACTATTATTCCAAGGATATAATACATTTTAAAAAACATAAACGTTAACTAAAACTTCGAAAACTGTTATATTTGTAAACTTTAAAATCTTAGCGTTAGAAAAAAGGAAAATGTACATCTGACTTTTCAACTGAAAAATTAAACGAAAGACGCATACAAATTGAAAAATCAAAATGGCCGCCAGTTGCAAAGTTGTATTTTTGGCTGTAACTCAATTTTTTGCTATCACATTAAGCGTTAACGATCAAAACCATACCTATCGAACTAACCAGTGTTTCTCAAACGCAAACAAACATTATTAAAATTGTACTACACCATTGACGCAAAATGCTCTAAGCCGACCAAATTAATTAATTATTCAATTAAAACGTTAAGCTAAGAAAGTATGCAGGGTACAACCGACTGTCGGAAAATTACCGACGAAGTTTCACCGCCACTTTGAGTCGAGTTGAACCGGATGTGGTGTGAGAGTGTACATAGTTGAGTGGAGTCGAGTGTAGACGAGCTGACCGGCCACACCACCTAATTGCAACTAACTCGTTTAAACGGCGAACTTGAGCTCTAGCTAAACCTGTAGTGGATACTATGATAGATAGATCATATCCTGGGCTTTAAAACTGTGTTCCGCAGAACCCCGGGACTGCAAGGTTCCAAGGGGTTCCAAGAAATCACTCAAAGAGTACCGAAGACGAAGGACTCGATTTTAGAAATATTTTTGTTTAAAAAAAAAACCATTATGCTGTTGTTATAATAATGTTAAATTAATAGGCAAATTCTAATAGGAGTAAAGCATCACCTTTAGTTTTATATTTTAGAATTGGGGTTCCGCCGTCAAAAAAGATTGAAAACCCATTTCTATCTAGTACATAGTAGTAGTAATATCGTGACGCGCAAACACACCCCCGCCAAGTAATCAATTAATCCCTTAAGCCACTTATCATATCGGGAACATTTGCATAAAGTTTTATCGAACCCTTCCCCGCCCATGGTCGGCTCTCGGTGGGCGGAAACGGATGCCGTGGATACCAAAGACGACCTTCAAACAAATTATCCCCAAAGCTCCGGCTAATTGGTGCGATATTTTGAATCGATTACGCGGAAACCTAATAGGTGTTGTAAACTTGAATCTCGTTATTAAAACCAGATGTACGCAGAAACTCGGCACAAATTACATTAAAACGATAATTCGTTAAGCGAAACGTATTAATAATTATGTGCGCATTTAGTTTGTTTCCCTCGGGAATTTTTCTGTGTCAATGACGCGTATAGACAACATGCTAAACTACAATATATGTATTGTCAAATTATGATAACAATATATAGTGACCTTTTTAATACTTAAATTATTTATTGTATTGAATCGATTGAAGCGTACCTTGTCGTGAAGCTGACTATAAATGCTAAAACTGACTCGTATGTTACTCTTTCAGTATTGAAAAATTTTATTCTATTATAAATAAACAAAAACTAATCATTATGTATATGTGTAACCGTAAGCGATTTAAGGTAAAGTATGAAATAAATGAATTTTGCTGTCTGTATCATTTTTTACCTCACTAATCTGACCAATTGATCTTGATGAACAATTTGAAACTCAAACTTCAATTTACATTTTACATTAATTACAATTTACACTTTGCCTGATAATTTTGGGCATTTTATACGTGGGATTTGTTCAGGTTCAATAAAGGGTATTCGGTATAAAGAGAGCACATATCGAATTTCCTGTAGTTTATATGCATACATATAAGTAAATTAGTCATAGAGATTTCAACTGAGACCGCCTTACTAATTTCAAATACTAAATACACGAAAAATTAAATAACCAAGTCTGATTGACGCAACTTTTCCAGTTCGTTTTTCCGACCAAAAAAAACAACAACACACAATTTTTAACCGTTTCGGTGCCGAGCTAACGAATCGTCGCGCTCGCTCACCAGTACATATGTATGTATGTACATTCATTTACTCAATACATACACATATGTGGACGCTCTCAAACGAGTTTCGCAAAAACGGTTTAATTGCGATTTAAACGTGTGCCGGCGGCCCAAAGTTAACCGTTTCCATTGCAGTGTTGTAAGTCGATTAAATATTAAAGCGTTTCGGTGGAGCCGGCAGCCATATCATTCGGGCTAATCCAATAAGCGTTGTTCACAAAGTGGAAATCCAGAAAGTTTGTATTCCGGGGATATAGAAGTGGGGTGGGTCGGGGGTTCTAATTAAAACTGTTCTGTTTAAGCGTTTGACGTGAATCTTGCGCGCTAATTAAATCCGCCGAACCAGAATGGATAGCGACGCCACATTAACGGTTAAATCACTGTCAAGACGTTAAATTATAACGGCGCGCGTTACACGCCACTCACCTCAATCAGGACCGCACCATTTTCCTCACGTTCGCATTATCATATACTATATGTATATTATCGTCATAGGTGCATACGTGTTCTCTTATAGCATCTATAGTGTGTACTGATTATATATATTACTATTAGTGATTCATTTTTAGTTTGGATTAAAAATTGGAAATTCTTTTCAGTTTTCAGACTCATAATGAGATTTTTTTAATTGGAATTATGTATTTGGTTCATGTTTAATTTTCTTTGCCAACTGCAGGGTAACCATTTCAATATTTAGAAATTGATATTATAATAAATAGCGCAAACTGTTCGAAGACGATGAAAATATTTGAATTCAAGTTTTAGGTTGTCTGGAGATATGTATGTACAATCTGACGACTTTTTTAATTTTCCTCAATAACTAGGATGGAGTGCTTTTGGAATAATGAACATTGTTTTTAAATCCAACATTTCGCTATGCTAAAAAAAGAAGGCATACGACCAATGCGTACTGCCAGTTATGACGTATGGATTTGAAACGTGGATGTTAAATTCAAGAATGTTACGCAAGATCCAGTGAACACAGAGAAGCATGGAAAGATGTATGCTCGGTATAACGAGAAGAGATCGAGAGAGGAATACATGGGTAAGAAGCATGACCAGGGTGGCAGATGTAGCGGAACGTGAAAAAAAGTTGAAATGGCAATGAACTGGACATATAGCGAGAAGAATGGATGGCAGATGGACGCGAGAAATACTGGAATGGTATCCGAGAGGATGCGAAAGAAAACAAGGTAGACCGAGCAAACGATGGGTTGATGTATTGAGAAGAATGTGTGGAGTAAACTGAATGCAGATTGCTCAAGACAGACAGGAATGGAAGAGGATTGGAGAGGTCTTCATCCAGCAGTGGATGGTGAATGGCTGAAAATGATGATGATGATGATTATACGTTCAGTGTATAATATTCATATGTAGAAATTATCACGAAAAAAACGTAACTTCTAGATGCTATTGTACATATATATGTACATATGTACATAGGTGCTTAAAATGCAATATGAAATTTCATTAAAAATTGACTCCCTTCCCTTATAACAGTATTTATCACTCAAATTGAGATTATTCATCAATTCTTTAAAGTTGTTATAATCAATGAAAAACCTAATCTAAAATGTATTTAATAACACTGAGCAACAAAAAATCACGTTTTTTAAAACCCAGAGCGGAGATTGGTCAATCTTTACTAAGTTTAACCCACTAAATTCGAATCCAATAATGATTTTTGTTGATATGCTCTCGTTTATGAGATATTCGCGATTTAAAAAATGTAAAAAATATCCATTTTTTGGCTTTTGCGGTCTATAACTCAAAATATAGTATAACGTACTAATTCGAGCGGCAAATGATTTTAAACTACGTTATTATATGTTACCGGCGGCGCGCTTAGTACTTAGTACTTAGTATTTTAAAGTAATAAAAAATCACAATAAATAGAAAAAATATCTGACTATTTATTTCAATACTTACTTTGAGCACAGCAATACTATATTTTGAGTTATAGACCGCAAAAGCCAAAAAAATGGATATTTTTTACATTTTTTAAATCGCGAATATCTCATAAACGAGAGCATATCAACAAAAATCATTACCGGATTCGAATTTGGTGGGTCAAACTTAGTAAAGATTGACCAATCTCCGCTCTGGGTGTTTTTTTTTGTTGCTCAGTGTAATTTAAACAGTATGATTAAATTTTGACATACATACATATGTATATATGTACATACATATGTGCACGTACATACACACACAGGGACAAAACGTTAAACGGTTTTTAATTTTCGGGTGCTCACTCCTTTTTGCTGTATACCATCGGCCAACTATGCAAAACCCAACACTATTTCGTTCACCGAAACTATCAAACTAAACGAGATTTGGGTACCTACATATGTACATACATATAATATAAAGAGAACTCGCCGCAAATTCAAATTTCAAAGTCACACAAAACAACATCGACGGTCGATTGTTTACAGACGTATGTACATATGTACATAGAAACAGTAGACTAGTGACGAGGATGGGTGGGTGGGGGTGAATGTTTACGTATTTATATGGTGCTAATGTATCCCCTAGCGCCTAGACGGGGCCCCGCCAATTGATTCCATTATTGCAGGGGACCGAGAGAGGGTCCAGGGCGCACTAATCCAGGGGCCCAAGATAGTTCCAGTGCTAACTAACCACCCCCAACCAACTCAACCCCCTCCAACCCCATCGCCGACGACTAGAGATCAAAAGGGACGCTTTGCTCGCGAGCCTCATTCATAATACACAGACCAGGGAACGGTAATTACATTAAAGCCACAGGAGATCCTAAAACTCATATAACTTTAAATAAACGACTAATTTACACTACCATACTCGCTTGGGCCACAATGGTCGAGTACTGCATATGTATGTAGTATAGTTAGTGCCCGGTGTTGCCTTCGTACATTCATATCCAAGAAAGAAACGCTCTCAGTGATAGCGCTCATAGTAACGCATTCAACGCAAGTCCGAAAAAGACACTTAAATTAATTCAAAATATTATTAATCAAGTACCCGCGGCGTTTCCTTTCTGGAGTTTGGATTATGATTATTTTGAATGAATTTTTCAACGGGCAATATCTGTCAACTGTCATTATTCGAAGTTATAGTAAAAAAACTCGGCATCATATGGTGCTATAAAGAAAAATGTTTCATGGCAATCCATGAATCAAGTAAGGGGAGAGTATAGTCTGTTTTTACTTTGTTCAACACGAGAATTAAATATATAATAGCCAAAATCCGTCTGTCTGTCTGTCTGCTGATAACGCTCGCTGAGTAAAAATAATTTAAAAACCAGAAAGAGTGGGGGATCGAACCCAGGACCGCAAGCTCGAGAGTAATCACGCTAACGCTATACTCTATCGCCCTTGGTCAATTTAGTCCGTTTTTTTTTTAAACATTACCTATAATTAAAATAAATAGCAAACGAGGAAAAATAATTATAAAAAACCAGAATGAGTGGGACGAACGAACCCGGGACGCCAGGTCGGGAGTTATCGCGCTAACGCATACGCCACGGCCCGTTGTTGATTTGATCCTTTTTTTTTTTAAACATTACCTATGTATACAAGTTAATACCTACCTATACTCTGCTAATAATACATAGAGATGACGCTATAAAAACTATTATTTTTTTGTCACTTATAACCGTGCGATCAATTAGTGGGGATCTCTATTAAAAAAGCGCTTTACGTAATTTAAAATTCAGCGGGCGTTGATATTCAACGGGCTTACACTAGTTTATATATAATTAAGAAACAGATAGTCAAACTCCAACTGCATACTCTCTTGTTTAATAAAACAGACATTATATACCTATGTATGTATGTATGTATGTATGTACATTGAATAAAACTCTCTCTATCTCGTAAACCGGTGTGAATTTATTATTGTTGGTGTAATGTACTTTTTCATATATTTTTTTAATTCCTTAAGTTTGAAGACTTAACTATAATATGCCATTAAAATCAAAGATAATAAATAGACTTCTTTGCAATTGTAATTTGTTAAAAAAAAAAATTAGACAAAAAATAATTTTTAAATGGAAAGATGACGGGAGGAGTAGTTAAGTTTGGTAAAAGTTAACCACTATCCCAATTGGAGTGAGCAGGTCAAGAAGAATGGTGGGTGGGTGAGGGGGAGGGGACAGCAGGAGAGTCAGAGCAGCTCAGCGGGTCCAGTTCCTGGTATTATCGCATTATCATCACCAGGCGAGGACGTCCCCGGGGATCCCCCTGCAGGGCTATTACCGACCGTCGAACGAAATGGGCACTTTACCATTTTCTTGTATGCTATTTTATTAATCAAATTACGCTTCGACACCTGCCATCGTAGTTCCGCACATGTGTCGATCATTTTTCGACTATTGATGATATACATATTTCGTTAAATTGGTGTCAGAAGTGGGATGGGTAATATCAGTTCAAACGGTTAAACATTTTGCTTTGTATATAGCCTACTCGGATCGTACAACTATTCTATGTACTACATTCAACCCCTTTGGCCAGTACTAATGTGAAAGGGACCCTCTTTAAATGCACTCCACTAACTGATACTGACATTCGATCCGACGAAATACTAATTTCTATGGATTTTGTACATATTACACTCAATCAGAGCGGCAGTTTCTTGAGCTTTTTGAGAAAGGATTTATTAATAATTTTCGACCTTAAATATCGTCATTGGCAATTTATGGATATTACTAAATCGAGATCGGCCGTTTCCTGTTAGAATTTGCCGATTTATCTCTCTGTTCCTCCCACCCAAAAACAATGCTTTCATTGCTGGAGAATGCATATTTTTTTGTTATTTTACAACTGTTTGTCAAATAGTGAATAGACAACGCTTGATATCAAGTTCGCCACCTTCAAAAGACGACACTCAATCGGTCAAGGGAGAGCGAGTGCAACGTCAGAAACGAACAACTCCTCACCTCAACACACCAGGAATGAGCAGCAGCATCGGAGATCAGAGCCGAGAGAGCTGATGGAGCAGATCCGGTGTGCCAATGTCAGACTCCACATAGCCGGGGACTCTAAATGAATTAGTCACAATTTACGACTATAAATACATACACCGCGACTCTGGCACGTATACATATGTAATATGCAGAGATGGATAGTTTTGCCACCAACCAACCAACCTACCCACTTGAGGAGAGATACGCTTCAGCTAAATCGACTCATCCTTATTTGTCGTAATGGTGTTCTGAACATGGGTGTACATATTATGTGTACCGAAGGGGGTCAGTAATGCTAACTCGCCGCCCATTATTGCCAATAATTCAATCTGTGGCGCGCGCGTCAATTTTTCAACGAGCGGAACTTGCATTATCCTCTATGAGACGATACCGGCGTTTACGACTTCCATTTTCCGTTCTGAAAGATTTAACGGTTCGTTTTAGTAACAGTTTAATTGTTTCGATGCGGATCAGGTTCATACGTTTGATTAGAGAATTTGTTTTAGAATACTGGATGAAATTGTCGTGAATTGTGTTATCTTCATAATAATCACATGTTATCTGTAATGAGATGAAGTTAGTATTGTGCGGATGCGGCACAGAAATAGGCGATATAACCTCCCATTAATCTGCTTTTTATATAACAGCAGATTTTTGTATATAATCTGTAGATTTTTGCATATCTATACATAATTTGCTTTTCATAAAAAACAGATTTTTCAGGATGTGATTGATGTAATTACTAACGGCGTACTTTGAAAATATTAAATACAAATCTAATTAATATTTGTATTTAAATGATAATGCAAAGAGCGAAAATTATTTTCGATTCGTAAAGAAAGCGCTTTCAATTTTTCGCTTTTTAAAGAGTGCTAAAGATAAATCAATTTTGAAGACACTGTACTAAAATATAAAATGGTATCATTCTGTTTATTTATTTTATATGTAATTAACATTTTTCAGAAAACGTAATTTAAGAAAGTTATTCCATTTATATAATTGTCTGTAAGGTATTTGTGACTCTTTGTACTGTGAATTTATAGAGCGCCGCACAATAAGCAGACCAGCTACAAATTGAAATTTCTCAGTCTATTAATTATTTATTTGAACTAAAATATGCATAATAAAATGCAATTGAAGTTTTTTGTGTAAATATTTAATTTAAAATTTACTTTTTAATTATTTTGATTAATTTAAATTATTTTTATGGTAAAACTTTTCACAAAACCAACAGATGACGCTTTATTTAAACATGCAATTTTTCGTTTTTTTTTGCAGGTGTCTGGAACGGCGGGCCGCGGCATGTTTTGCTATCACTGCCCGCCTTCATTACCACCCCATCAGCACAGGCTGCCTCAAATTGATTACCCTTTCACCCCCACACACCCATGTGAGTATACATTATACAATTTATCAATTGATTTACGTTCACGATTGCGTCCTAAATTCAACGCTTAACATCGATGATAGAGAACTGGGATTAGTCTCGTATATACCTACGTACATTTTGATTGTGTGTATGCGTGGCGGATGATTGACGCGATCGACGTAGCAGAAGATAAATAAATAACCGTTCCATTACTGGGATAACAATCCGAATCAATGCGAAATAATCCAATCGACGGTTTCCATTATTCGGGGAACAATTTGGGGATTTGTCCCAAATTTGATCCGAGCGACGCGCTATTAGTTAGACTAGTACTCACGGCGAAATCGATCACAGCTTCTCAACATTTATCGACGGATAATATTCAACATCTACTACTACTGATTTTCATACGATTCACAATCACCACCGCTCTATTTTTTTTTTATTACTGATTTTTTATGCTTTTTACATATATGTATAGCCATATCAAGAAATTGATTCCATTTTATATATTGAACATTTCAATACAATTTTTTTTAACATCACAGATTTGATTACAGTTTACACTTCATGTATATAAATTTAATCAGAAACAGGCGTGCGTGTATTGGTGCACTTCAAGAATTATGTTGGTTTGTTTACAAACGATACATTTTTGTCCCAATGTCCCTCATGGAAGTTCTCACTTGTAGGTTGCGATATAAATTGAAATTTCTATTTTACTAATACATAGTACCCGACGTCATCCGAGTGATAATAAAATTTGCATTGAAACACAAAACTGTAACAGCTCAAACAAACTCACCACACGCTACGCCACATACCTACGTCTTTTGACGAAATCCCAAACGCATGAATTTCTATAGTTTTATATGGCGTAGATGCATACTTGCAACACCCCACCCCACGTCACAATTCTTAGCAACGGCGTCACGTCACATGTGGTGTGGTATAGGTTTGTTTGAGCCTTATATATGCCAACTACTAACTAGTTTCGATTGACAACTATTTTTAACTATTGGCAACCAAATTTGCCATAATAAAAAGTCACCGAAACATAATTTTTATAGCAGCCACTGAAAAGAAAAGTATTCTATAATACTCGCAGAGGATATCACTAGGAAGTATGGTACAGATTAGTCAAAGGGTGGTGAAATATATGTATAATATGAGGAATAGATGAAAAAAGTATGATTTTAATTGCTACTTTTGAATATCGCGCATTACTCGATAGAAACGTGCCAAAAAAAAAAAAAAAAAAAAAAAAAGAAAACAAAACAATCAGGGGAGGGTGCGATGTGTGCAATAAGCATTTGACAAACAATGGAGCGTGTAACCGTGTAGTGATAACAATGGGGTCGGCGACGCCCGGCGTGTTTGAAATCAATTTTCCGAGCAATTTGTCGGCATATAGGGTTGTTAACGAGCTGCACACCCGACGACTAATTGGCCCAACGGCCAAATCCCACAGTGTCGACAATCGAATCATTGTTTTTCTTCACCAAATGGGGGGTGGTGGGTGGGCGGGTTGTACCCCATGACAACATTGACAATGATAATTTTGATGGAAATCACTACCGGGCTAATTCTAATAGCCATTACGTACATATGAGATATTTTCTCCGTGTTATTATATGGGTAAGTACGACACGTTGTGTCAACTTTGAAGGCGTGTAGGTACATCTGAGAAACTGTGATATGTACTAATCCGTCATTTGAATAGATTTTATATAAATTAGTATCCATTGATTAGTGTAATGTTTACAATATTTAATCTAAACTGCACATATTATATGTACATAGGTACATACATGTATGTACATAAGAAATAAAACGAAGAATGAAACTAGGATGGAGTGCTTTTGGAAGAATGAACGTAGTTTTTAAATCCAACATTCCGCTATGCTTAAAAAAATCACCGGGTGGGCTGTGTCGTCTACACGGCCGTAGGTTTTGATGTGAAACATCTTACACCTCAGCCCGCGTGTTATATAATATTATATAATATAATACTGATATATTATATATAAACGCAAACAACAGGCACTGGCTTGTAGTCTATTTATAAATATCGCTGCGCGCGATGTCGAACCGTCCGCCAATCAGCGAGCTCCAACATGACGTCATATCCGTTGCATTAGACCACCCATACTTTGTCGACAGCCCGCGTTGTAAGATGTTTCACATCAAAAGAAGGCGTACGACCAATGCGTACTGCCAGTTATGACGTATGGATGTGAAACTTGGACGCTAAATTCAAGAATGCTACGAAAGATCCAGTGCACACAGAGAAGCATGGAAAGATGTATGCTTGGCATAACAAGAAGAGATCGCAAAAGAAATACCAAAGTAGGTACGGGTGAAAAAGTTGAAGTGGCAATGGGCTGGACACATAGCGAGAATAATGGATGGCAGATGGACGCGAGAAGTACTGGAATGGTATTCGAGAGGATGTGAAAGAAAGCAAGGTAGACCGAGTGGAAGATGGGCTGATGAATTGAGAAGAATGTGTAGAGTCAAGTGGATGCAGATTGCTCAAGACAGACAGGAATGGAAGAAGATTGGAGAGGCCTTCACCCAGCAGTGGATGGTGAACGGCTGAAAATGATGATGATGTACGCTCTAAGTATTTCTATTATATGCCTTTACCACTCAATCGGTTGTTTTATTATTATTTGACAAAATACTAAGCACTAGGGCGATATGATGATATCGCCAATAACAATGTCAATGTGTATGTATAAATTAATCTAATATTTTCATTTGAGTATGGGTGGGGTTTTGATGTTTCAATGTAATATTACACTATCAATACAGATCGTGATTCTAGTATGTATTGTCAATATTATCGCGGATTTCAAAACATTCGGATTCGCCTCAATATTATCACGATACTGTAAATACCATCAATATTACTTCAATATGGATCGCGTGATTATATTTATAGTGTGATATGCCCCCAATAGGAATGATCATTGATAATAGTTTAATAATCAAATATGCGCACTGGATTCTAGTTAGATATTATTTGAAAAGTAACGACTTCTGAATGAATGCAAATTTAATTAAAAAAAATAGATAATGCGATCGTTTGTTTAAAACATTTATTCAACATACAATAGTTTTGACATAAAGTATGTTGAAAAATCAAAAAATAATTATTCCGGTACCGGGAATCGAACCCGAGCCTCCTGGGTGAGAGCCAGGTATCCTAGCCACTAGACCATACCGGATTCGGGAACGGTGTATGCGAATTTTAACCGGTTCCCGTTTTCTAAGTATCTATTCTATTTTTGAATCTCATCTATCTTTGTATACCGCTGGAGTTATATTTAATTCGTTACCAACTGTTAAATCCAAAGTTAAAACTCAAATCATCATAATAAAACATATTTTGAAAAAACATGATAAATAAGTTAAAAATTGCACTAAAATTTATCGACACTGTAATGACAAAATATGTCAAAGCAATGTCGAAAAACTCAGTGTCAAAATCCGTATGCATTGTATTGTTTAAATTAATAAAAAAATTGAATTAGCAAAGTCAATAAAGTGATAATTATGTTATTACATAATTCCATATTGCAAAATTGGCAACAGCATTGATAACATTGAGATAAAATTGCTTAGTCGTATCTCTCGCTTCTGCTATGTGGCCCATTAGCTCAGTTGGTTAGAGCGTCGTGCTAATAACGCGAAGGTCGCGGGTTCGATCCCCTCATGGGCCATAAATATTTTTTTTACATTATTATATTCTTTTACATTAAAAATTTTGACCCTGACCCTAGTAAGAAATGCAACATTCTATTGCGTAACGTCAAATTTCCTCAGCCCACTTTGCAACATCACTCTTTTGACAGATGTAATCCTCTCGTTGTTATGTGTTATCCCCAAGGTGGGGGGCATCTGCAAATACTGATACAGATTACATCTGACACATAAGGGAACAACCACACTACCGCATTATACATTTAGATATCTATCACTATATCTATATATATAAATGAATTCTTGCACGTCTGCCAGTTTGCTTCTTATACATTCCATCACCATTTGACTAATAGAAATCAAATTTTGCAGTTTTTATTCCGCGAATCAAATAAGATAGGTACCTACTTTAGTGCAATGGGAAACTTTTCATTAATCTTGTCGTATGCTGTCTTCCGTTATCATCATTGTCCAATGCAGTCTACCATTGTTTTCGTTCTTGTTACATGCGGTCTACTGTTAGTATGTCATTGTTTATGTTACATATGTACATATGTATGTATAATAAAAACCAAGCTAAACAATAATAAATTAAAAATAAATTTTGTACTGCACACGTCTGAGTGCTACGTACAGAGGTGTCTGAGGAAGACCTGTATCTTGGGTCGATACACTGCAGGAAAGGAGTGTTTAAAAACTAAGCACACCGCATACGGCAAGAATACCAATTTTTCTTTCAGTTAACTACAATACGAAGCTTGTTTCGATGACTCCTACTAATTAATAAATACAAACTTGGTATTGCCAGTCGATATAGATTGAGCATAACTAGTCCAGAAAAAGTATATACAACTGTGTATTTACATTAGATACCCACAGCGATTATTTCACTGCAAAGCGAGTGTACGCTAAAAAATCACCGAACGAAAACGAACCATCAATGTCGATTTGAATTAAATATTTTGTAGGTAATTCTATAAATATAGGAGGTTATAATGATAGGAGAAAGAAACCAGACGGTTCTGCCGATTTCGGTTGGTTCAGCTATATTTATTTATTTATTAATTTAAAATACATGGGTAGGCGGCATAGCCGATGGAGCCCAAGGGTCTGACATAATTTATAATTTATACATTTATACAATTCTTAATTATTTATATTTGAAGGATTACAAAAATCCATTTGTGTTAAAAAACTTATCGAGATGATTTTTAAATAGATTTGTATTTTCGGAAGTAAATAACTAGCTGATTTGGTAGACGGTTCCAAACTTCGACCACTCTATTTGAAAAAAATGAGTCTCTGACAATTTTGTTCGATTTGTCTTTTAGTAATTTCCGTGTATGGCCTCTGAGATGTGCGTTTTTATTGAAAGTAAGGAGGTTTTGCATTGGAGTAAGCTATAATACAGAATTAATTATTTTTATATATTTTTTCGTATAACGGCGCACAGTTCTCTCGGTTCTGACATCGTCGGTTCCCGAAGGATTCGCGCCTGGCCGGACACCTGGGCGACTGCATGTTTAATGCGTTAACGCAATTACCGACAACAAAAGGGCGGTACGATGTACATAGGTGGGGTGGTGAGGGGGTTATGTGTGGGGTCTAAACGACCCGAGCGCGCGCATATGCGTCCCACATTTTGTTCTCAGTAATGTTATAATTCACCACTTTAGTTTTTAGTCCGCAATTTGCACTATATATAGAGTCTAATCTCCTACCACACCCCCCCCCCCCCCTTCCCACCCCCTATTAAATATTCACGACGTACCTGAAAATCGCGATAAAACCCCTACCCTTACTACCCTCATATTCTCGCAATTCAATTAGATTATCCGCCCACCGCCTTTTTTATCTTTTATTTGTGATTATTTTTAATGACGGCTAAGTGCGATTCGTCCTCCTGTGTTTGTTTTAATCGTGATTAGATCATTGTGAGAAATAAAGATTTTTCGAAAGGAAAAGTATTATATTTTTTAAAAGCATCGTACATTTACGGTCATTTTATTGTGTCATTGATGACACTGATGACACTTGTAATGTCAAGCCATAAAAAAAATCATCGCAGCTAATTTCAATACCCTGATAAATTTGTCACATCTACCACCGTGCGATACCCTCGACAGGAGGCTTTTATACATAGATACAGTGCTCGAATTCAGCGGGAGCGGCAGGGAGCGGGCGTTCCCTTTCGTGAGATTTGAAAACGTAGCGTACCCTTTCGTAAAATCTGTAAATTTAGCGCTCCCTTTCGTAAAAAACCAAAATTTCCGTGCTCTTTCAATAATTATTGCCGAAAAAATGTTAGAAGGTGAATTTTTTTACATTTATGACTCCTAAATCACAATCTTTGACTGAAAGTTAAATTCTTTACATTTCAATTCCGACAAAGGCATCTTATCTGTAGCCAAAAGCCATTTAAAATATTATTATGTTTTGAAAAAGCTGGATGCACTTGTGTTACTTGAAGATAACATTTAGAATTCGAGGGTTTTTATGCGCAAAAAGTTTTATTGCTTTATGGTCGGCACTGTCTGTCACACTATGGTCGAACTGCAACCCTCTCGGGGCATCGGTCATTTCGATAATTTACGATATCTTTCTTTGAATTGTCGGCTTTCTTATTTTAACAAAATTTCTAAAGCAGCTGTACCGCTACCATTATACTAAAGGAACCAAAATTTCAAAATACTTCAGTCTTGCCTGTCCCTCTGATGAGAGAACTTGAATTTACCGAACGTATTTGCAATTTCAATCTATCATCGGGAATCGCTTGATTATTTTTTTTATTTATATTTTATTACTGCACTTCATCACTAACAAACACTTTTCTAGCAACATTTTTTAAGTTGTCTGAATTATAATTACTGCACGTGACTAGCTAAATAGTGATATTAACAAATATTCAAATAAAAAAAAAATTAACCGTGTAAATTGTGCATGTATGTAAGTATGTAATACAGTTTCTATAATAATAATACTAATAACCTAATATATACAACCATAAATTTATTTATATTGGTGTACATATGTTACGTAAGTGTTTCGGTGTTATAATATATGTATGTATAGAAATGTACGTACATTTTCTATACATATAGTTAAAAAAAAAGTCGTTTGATATTTTTTGAAAATTATCGAGCGCTCCCATTCGTGAAAATTTCCATTTCGAGCACTGCATAGATATCTATGTTTATATATTTTGTTTTATATGTATTTAATTAATAAATAGATACGACATATCGAGATACGACAAAAATAAATATTTTATTTTTCCACCGTTCTGTTTTGTCATATTCTCTTTTGTCCGGTTACCATCCAATAATGATCCAAAGTAATATTTAAATTATTATATCTTTATGCTTAAAAAATAAGGCATACGCCCAATGCGTACTGCCAGTTATGACGCATGGATGTGAAACGTGGATGCTGAATTCAAGAATGTTATGTAAGATCCAGTGCACACAGAGAAGTACATATATAGCGAGAAGAATGGATGGCAGATGGACGCAAGAAATACCGGAATGGTATCCGAGTGGATATGAAAGAAAGCAAGGTAGACCGAGTGGACGATGGGCTGATGAATTGAGAAGAATGTGTGGAGTCACGTGGAAGTAAATTCCTCAAGACAGACAGGAATGGAAGAGGATTGGGGAGGCCTTCATCCAGCAGTGGATGGTGAACGGCTGAAAATGATAATGATGATGATGATATCTAAAATTGGTATGTGCATGGTAAAGCATGATATTGGAAAGCCTTCTCCTACAGAAGGTATCGCTTTCAATCAAAATATAATTCAAAATATGAACACAATATATGTATGTACATATGTACATACTATTTATTTAGAGTATTTATATGACACACAAAAAAAGCATTGTGTGTGTGAGATTTTTCACTCGTATGGGTTGCGTATCTTTACAAACATTACTCAAATCAATTAAAGTCATAAATAATATTCACACACACGGCATATATGGCATATCATATGTATATTCAAATTGCATCAAACGGGTGGACGAGTGTGTTCCGACGATGCGATGATGCGATATGGTGCATCGTTGATGTGAATTAAATAGTGGAATCAATTAAAGCATTAAAACGTATAATTAGTTATACTGCAATTCCGCCATGTTTATTGGCCCCTATCAAATTGCATACACACGTGAATGACATTCAACTGATGCATGCACCCTCTATAGTCTATATTCGTACATATTTCTCTCTCTATCGCTCGATCGTGCAATGCATATTTCTCAATTGACTGTACGTTTAATTTTTAACATACTAATTAAAATACAAACGAATTTAAATACTCATGCTAAGATGAGCACAGACTACGACATGCGTATAATCTTTATGTTCTGAAAGTAAATTTCTTGAATACTTCTTCTAAAGGTGGCATACTTCATATCAAACGTTGCCTATTTACTATTTTTTAATTATTTATTTAAAATACATGGGTAGGCGGCATAGCCCAGGGGTCTGTTGTAATTTGTACATACAATTTTTATTTATTTAGTTATTTATATTTGAAGGATTAAAAAAATTCATTTACATTCAAAAACTTGTCGAGATGATTTTTTAAGAGATTTATATTTTCTAAAGTTTCTAGCTGATTTGAGGGCGGTTCCAAACTTCAACCAATCTATGTATTTGAAAAGAATGGTCTGACAATTTTGTGTGGTTTGTCTTTTAAGAGTCCAAACTTCGACCACTATGTATATGAAAAGAATGAGTCTTTGACAATTTTGTTAGATTTTTCTTTTAGGAGTCTCAGTGTATGACCGTTGAGATGAGCGTTATTATTGAACGTGAGGAGGTTTTCTATTGGACATTTATATTTATTATTTATTATTTTGTAGACTTTTATTAGATCACCTATCAATCTTCTCGTCTCCAAAGAGGTGATACTCATTTTCTTCAACCTTTCGTTATAGGGTAGTAATCGAAGTTCAGGTGGGATTCTTGTAATCCTATTTGACAAACATTTTACAGTCTATCTTAGTGAAGTAACAAGGGAAAGATACTGTCCAGTGGTTTATCTTTGACTTCTGAATTGGAGGTATGTGTGGACGATGATTTGGTACGTAAGATGTAATTATTTGGACTTCTCCAATTTTGTGGAACCGTCTCACAACTAAGTTAGATAGATTAGCAAATACTAACAGAAGACGGCCGATCTGGATATAGAAGACGGAAGAAGATTCAGAACTTTCCAATGATTTGAACATAGAGATGTCGAGCTCTGAGCCTTCACTCAAGACACTCATGCTCTAACCACTGAGCCATCGCCCGGAAGTTTACATCTAAAAGAACTTATATCATATTTTTTTAGTCAGTTTATATGTTCGTTGCATCAATCGACGACCGCGATTCATCATTATTGGATGAAAATATTTATTCTCGTGTGTACTTAAATGTGAATTGCGACAGTGGAGTGTCGCGAGAGTTATAATTTGAGAGCGCGCGCATGTAAACAATAATTTTTGCATCGAACAATGCACCGAGAGTGCATAATAATTATGACCCCTTCGTATTGTAATTGAGCGCGGCGAATCACACACAATCTACAATACGTATGTACCTCTGTAAGTTTATACGCGTTGCAAAATCGACGATAAAGTTGTGACCGAATCATGGACACGTGTCATAACGTCACAATTGCAACGTGAATTCTCACAGTCGACCGTACGGGTGAACTAGGGGAGCCTTTGTGCCTATCGCAAACCGTTAAACATCATGTGCATATATACATATGTATTATTGTACAATATGTATATGTATATGTAGGTCAGGCGATAGTTCAAATAGTTCGATATCAATATGTACTTCAAACAAAAGAGCATTGGACTGCAGGTTCGTGGTGTGAATTCCAAAGCGGTCGAAAGATTTTATTGACAGTTTTAGACTGTTACTATCGTCCTAGGTAAAAATTGGATATTTAAAAGTTCAGATTGGTCGTTTCGTGTTCGAATTTCGAAGATGCTACCTACTATAATACTAGTATATTGCCCGTTGATGAACAACGCGTGTTTATTATTGACGTATAGCAGCGTGCGTTATAACGGTAACTATGTAAGTTTACGGTAACAATGCGTTTTGACGGTCCAACAGACGTCAATCAAATCAGCAAATATATTTTACCTCTTTATATAATACTAGCCGAATTGCCCGGCGTTGCTTGGGTGGGTGAATTCATATAATAAAACAAATAAATATTTATTCTCCAGTACAAACAAAAATTGATTAAAAATTTTGTATGGGGGCCCATTGACCCCGGGTTAGAGTACCATGAGATAGTATACCAAATTTTGTGCTTTTAAATTAAAAACTGTAGATTTGCATAGCAGACAAACAAACAATCAACTTTATTATACATATATATATATGTATAGGTATTTAGAAGATTTGCATATAATTTTATATATGTATGTACATACAGTACCGACCTACTGACACCAACCAAAAATTTCTTCCTGCCTACCGATTGATAGTCTGTTCTTTCTTTCCTTGTCATCTCCTTCAAACGACAATGTGAAACCACTAAGGAAAATATTTCCCAAGAAACTCCACGATGAAAAACTGTTGTCTGTTAAACTTAACTGATACGCTGTGATCAACGGGCAATATACCAGTCACTCATAACTCGTCATACTTTTCAACATTTAAACGATACGTACACGTGTTTGTAGGCGTCGGTAATTTAATATGACGCAGATATGGCACATTATTGCTCTAATAACAACTGTGTTATACATAATGCGTGTCGTTTATATCAATTAACGAATGTCAATTTGACTCACGACATCGCGCAACGGCAACATACACAAGAAATTTTATTTAGAAGAGGGTCGACAATGAACTTGATAGTCAAAAGTCAGATATGCAGAGATGAGCGTATCATACGCCACGCGTCTATCTATCATTAGGATAAATGGTGCACTGTGGCCCATCTCACATATTCAGCACGGCTAATCATTATATCGGGGATTGCAATTGCGATCGGAATCTAGATACGATGCAATTACGTGTCTATGCGATATCAAAACGTTAATATTCAAATCGATGTCTTTTGATGTGAGCGCTCGCTGTTGCATTGTTGAAAGTGCTCTCTATGTATAGTAATGCACGGTATGAAGAAATTCAAACTGTAGTTTAATTGTAAATTTGTGCATTTGATTCCTAAGAAAGGCAACTAGAAGTTACAGAATATCTTCGAAGAAACTTCTGTATGTACATAGAATGCTAATAGAATCGAGTTGTACATATGTATGTACATATATTGACCGTTAACTGCCAATTTATTTTATCTTATTTAAATTAAATTAAATTAAATTTTATCGGGGTCATGAAATTTATTTTTTTTTTTTTTATTTCATAACATATGTATATTAATGATTTAAAATACGCCTTTGTTTCCGTGAGGGTTGATTATACAGATCGTTCAATTCTAAGTGTAATTTAGGGTATTTCTTGACGTGAATCATTTAGAATTTACGCAAAAGGTCATATTGACCGTAAACTAATGTCTTCTGTAAAGTAATTTTTTTAATAATACCTAATATTCTCATATATTCTAAATTATCTTTAATGATACATTTGACATATCACATAGCGATTCATTATTATACATAGTTTGTCAGAGAAGTTTTAGCAATTCAAAAATATTCATAGTAATGATTGATTTATGAGCTTATTTCCATTGATGTGTATCGACAATAGCTAACCAATGCAATGCCCAATGGTGCTAAAAACACTTATAAATAATTTGCAAGTTAGGAGATATTGGCAGTACGCAGTCGATGAGGTTCAATTTCATTTCCGATAATTTTTTGTAAGCATAGTGTTAAAAATTGAAGCAAAAGTACACACGGTCGTGCTAAAAAAATCTATTTAATCTATTTTGCGTTGTTTAATTCAAAATAGCGCATTACAAATTAAAATATTATTGTTTCGACGGTTCGTTGGTTAATCTTTTTTTACTCAGTGGGATGAAACAGGGGTGAGTGGGGTTTTTACGCATGAATTTTTCAAATTTCCATTAAATTTATGGCTTTAATCCTCGTTAACAATTCACACGATCGTCCCATCGTTTTAGAATTTAAATTAAAAAGACCCAAAGAGAGAGCACTTCGAACGATAATGATAATAAAATTATAGTATATTAATTAATTCGGATAGTACAAATAGTGTTGACCAATATAATATACAATATCGCATTTGCGTTGGCTATATGTATGTATGTATGTATTTACTTACAAAACAAAAAAATTTAGATCATTAAATTCTATAATATGTATTTCTCTTAAAATATATATTGTATGTACATAGATGCATTGCCTTTTAGCTCATTTTAACAACAGCTGCAAGTTTTTTATTACAACCGGCAAGTTCTTCCGATTTTCCATTATTTTTATTTGAATTTTTTTCTAATTTTTACAGCCTGGCGCGCACATTGTATTTTTTATTATTAATTTTAATTATATATATGTATAATTATTTATAACCCCCACTAAAAAGTCTACTACTAAGTATTAAATCAATCGACCAGAATTTACAGCTGATAAATAAAACTAACTAAAATTTATCATCTCCAAGATGTATTTTTATGATAATAACATATTATAAAACTTAAGAAAGTGAAGTTGAGTGTGCATTATACAGTATTTTGTTTCATTAATTATTTCAAAAGCTATGATGTAGTTTATTTTGAAATACTGAGGTAGTTTATTTTGGCCCACTTTGTATACATTCGTGTGATCAATTTATCTACATTTTAATGTTTGATAATTAAAATTCAAACGATTCTATTTTTAATATTTCAAATGTCCATTGGATGCACCATATGCTTACAAATTGACCCGCAAATGAAATAAATACTCTGTTAATGATAAATAAAAGAGAAAAATTTGAAAAGCTCGCCATCATCATCATTGGCGTACGCCACGCACGACCAATTACGTTTTTAATTAATAATTATTATGCGTAAACACGGTTAGCTTTGTGCATAGAGGGCTTATGACGCCGGCGGTAATTATTGCGAACCGCACACACCACATGTAAATAGCAGTAATTGGTAAATTACAGCGATAACTGTTTTAACAGGACGCTTGTTGACTGCATTTCAGCTGCAAATATATCCGCCTCATACGATGTGACAGTGTGTGCATCGTTGCACCGGATTCGCGGTCGCATTATAAATTTAAAACAAATAAATCTGTCCGATTATAATATGCAACCGTGTTGATCACAATATAATATATATATATATATGCACATGCAGCTGAAACGCTCCAGATTTGCAAGCCATGCAAAACTACTGCTTATGGCACATAACTTATAGATTGATGCCCACTGAACACGAATATATAATAATAAAAAAGTTGATAGGCTCGAGCTACTGAGATATATGCGGATTTAAATTTATGACATGAATTCGATAATTCTATGCTCGAAATGAATATTGGAATCTATAGTCGGATATTTTTATCTTTTAACTTATTTTATAAGTATATTAATTGTATTGACAGTTGTAATTGTATTACATACCATCCTTTTCATGAGTGAGGAGTGAGGGGTGTCATCCTGGATGACGCTCAAGGATATTTCTTTATCAAAGCGATAGATTAACGATATTAGAGCGAAGCAAGGGACAGGGGGATGGGGACGTTCGGTTCCTGTCCGCTTTTGCACCCAAATTTCATTATGTATTTATTTTCGTTACAGATCAAAAGGGTAGACCCATTAGGGGCCAATTGAATTATCGATGCCCTCATGATGGCGCGCGCGTTATTCTTTAATGCCCTCTAGTTCCCTCGGGTGTCAAAAGACTAGGGATTCATGATAGTAATTTGTATAAAAAAATCCTAAATTATCAATCCGATAACTTTATCATCAACGAAAATAGTTGTACTAATTGTAATGGTTCAAAAATTTATATCTCAGAAACTGATAAAGTAAGGGCGGTGAAAATGATTTCATACAAACACTTTTACATGACATTTCCTTATAAAATGCGTTTATCCGTATTTTTTTTCAAGCTCTACTTTTGGCATTGGTTACCATCCATTTGGCAAAATCCTTCATATCATTAAAAAGAGGACAATTTGAATTTTAAAATGCTTTTTTTCTCATTACCGTAGCATTGTTAGTTTCGGAGATATATGTATGTATATTTTTAAAATAGCATCGGCATTTTGATGTCCAATGTTTATAAATTTGTGTATAAATGAAAGTGTTACCAACGACCATACCACGTTCAATACACCGGTTCTCGTCCGATCACCGAAGTTAAGCAACATTGGGCGCGGTCAGTACTTGGATGGGTGACCGCTTGGGAACGCCGCGTGCCCGTTGGTCCACATTTTATTGTAATTTTTATTTTAACACTTTATTTTTACGAGTGAAATATCGACATATATATTTTCGTTTCAGACACGTCATATTCGTATCATCCGGCAATACACGATGACACGTTCGTGAGAAGAAAACAACGACGAAATCGAACTACGTTTACATTACAACAGGTACATAATTATAATTTTTAAAACCGTTTTCGGATATTTTATTTTATAACGATGATTAAACTGTCATATCAAATAAACATTCATTTGTTAAAGTATGAATGCTATTTTCAGTACAGAAATTTCGCACTAATTCATTAATGATGAATTTTTTAATGTACATACCATATGTATGCAGTGTACGATTTGTTCAATCTTAATTAAATCGATTTACATTTAAATGAGAATTTTTATAACTAAAACAGTATTGTGAAAGTGTTGGCGAGTTTTAAAGAATTGTAAAATAAGCATTATTAACAAATTTTTTAGCTTTACATATGAACTTTTTGAATCTGCATTACAGTTTTTTTTATATTAAAATCAACTTTACGGCAAACTTTTATTCAATTTTAAACCAAAAACATAATAAACCTCATAAATACATAGATGTGTACAAAAAAATTACACAATTTTGAACTAGAATTTTAAAAAAATAAGGATTTTTATGATGTATTTTATGTGTTGGTACTAAAAATACTTATTCCATTTCTGAACATGTATTTTACTTTGCACATATTAAATTTGAAACAGTTGGAAGAGTTGGAGACTGCTTTCGCCCAAACTCACTATCCAGACGTGTTCACCAGGGAGGATCTGGCGATGAAGATAAACCTGACGGAGGCCAGAGTGCAGGTGGGTCACATTTCACTAGTACGACTCCAGTTTCGCCAGCAATTCGTAGAAAACAATATGGGATATTTTTTTGTGGACATACATTATGTGTGTCGTTTAAGTAATAATATCGCGTACGTTATATTTATATATATAAAAAAAGTGAGAATCACTCGTTGAGACTGGAGAGATGTGGGTTGGATTAAGCAACCTCTTGGGAATGAGCCGTGCGAGGGTAAGTTTCGAAGGTTCACACAGGGAGTCTCATACCCATCGACACCCCCTCGACTGAGGCGTAGAAATGTGATAAATTATCAAAAAATATTACATATACATATGTATAAGTGAAACTTTTTCTAATTGTATCAAATTAATTTCAACCGTCGCCGTTGACTTAAACAAAATAGTACAAATCAAACGAGCGAGGAATTAAGCAGTGGTAATAATTTCAATACAACTCAATAAAGAGTTTGTTTTGTGATATTTTTGATAGATTTGTTTATTTTACGGCAAAACGTACAAATTACGATAATATTATACAACAAATCTTCTATTAGTGATATAATCAACTAGATATCCTCGAATCACCGAAAGCTGAATTTGTATATGTATATAATTTGATTTAATAAAATAATTGACTTTGTTCACATTATGAGTATACTATTTCAATCGATCAAATTTCCCGAGAAATACCATATAGCTACTTACACAGTTGCAGTCAATAGAATTAAAATGAATCAATCGATAAACTTTTCCAAGAAACGCCATGTACTTAGAGTCAACAGATATTAATTAAAACCAAAAAAAAAAGACAACGTGGGATATATTCGTTAAAAATGATCATATGTATAATAATTATGGAAAAACAGTATTGTTGTGCCGAAATTTTACTAAAAAAACCATCCACCGTCATTCAAAGTGTAAATAGAGTACGCCAGTGTATCCGAAGTGCGGAAAAACGTGCAATTTCTAAAAAGTCGAATTGAAATAAATACAATGGGATGGGCACGTGACACACACCCTACACCCCAATTTTCCATCCTTTTTCCACTCACAGACTGAGATAAAAGGCAAGAGAAAGACGGGGCACGTGTCCCGTCGTCCGGTGTCAAATTGCAATCCATTTTCACAAAATGTTAAGGATGATCATTGTTAGTTTGCGCCTTTGGAGGATACGCCTCAGAAGACACGACGCGGCGCATAGCAGTTAGGTACATATGTAGGTACATCCAGTCGAAGTGGAAGTAGGATTTATTTAATTCACTCCTTGCTGGGGTATTTTTTGAGGTGTTCGGGTTGTATCGGTTCGCTTTCGTTTGGTGTCGGTGTTAGCAGCACACAATGGGATTGATTCGCGAACGCAAATTCAATAAAGTCCATCGAGTTTAGAGCATTTTATTTTTTGACAGGCGGCGCGCGCCGAACCACTGATCGAGTTACATGCTTGATTGCCGCTCGCCACGCGCGCGCCACTGCGCTAAAAATATATATATTATATAAATTAAATACATATAGAATAAAGTAGTCGTCTAATAAACCTCTAATCGTTGTCGCTAAAGGGTTAACCTTTGTATGGTTGAAAATTTGTTTTGGGTTCATTTTGAGAAGTCGGATGGTAATTTATTGAATACGTTCAACTATTCATTATTTGAAACTGGAAAACCTTTTTCCCTTTTAATTAACTAACGGGCCAGTGAGCCAGGTGACAGCTCAGTGGTTAGAGCGAAAGTTTCTTGGGTCCACGCATGTAACATGATTTTCTCGACCCTAATTTTATTGTCATTGGCAATATCTGAAAATTACTAAACTCACATCGGACATTTACTGTTAGATTTGCTGATTTATTTACTTAGTTGTGAGACGGTTCCACAAAATTGGCACAATCCAAATAATTCCATTTGACATACCAAATCATTGTTTCCCTTCCAAAACGTTATGGTTTCACCGCTGAATAGTATCTTTCCCTAGTTACGCTACTGAGAAAGACGGTAAAATGTTTGGTAAATAATGAAGAGGTAACGTTTGATATCATGTACGTCATCTTCAAAAGATAACATGCCTAGACATTACCAGCAGTGGAACTTCAAATTTTGCTTCCCCCCCCCCCCTCCCATCATAAAATAACGCACAGTTGTGAGATGGTTTATCCTTCGTAGGTACCTACCAAAAGTACCAAATCATAGTTCGTTAATTTTAGAACGGTCGGTGTCTTGAGCGAAAGTCCGAGGTGCGATCCTGTATGTGAAAAAGTTTTCGAACTCAAAAAATATCGTCATTGTCATGATCTGAATAATACTAAATCTGGATCAATCCGTTTTCTGTTGTATTTTACCAATTAATCTAACATATGTATGTATGACAGTTAGACAGTTACAAAAAATCCTTCCTACCAAATCATAATCCATTCTTTCTCTCCCTCCTCCCCTCTAGAAGGCAATGGTTTCACCACTGGATAGTATCTTTCCCTAGCTACTATGACATTTTAGTAAATTTTTTGTCAAATAGTGAAGAGGCAACGCTTGCAAGTAATCAAATAAGCCACTTCTAGAAGTTAGTTCCGAAGGAATTGAAACCAATCGTCTGTAATTAATTTAATAATATCATTTCAATGCATACATATATTTTATAAATTCTTATGTAATAAGTATTTGATACGACAACAAAACAAGTCAAGTTTTAGAATATTATTAGATCAAAAATTTTCTTTTTACGTAAAAATCACATACTTTTGATTGTGATCAAAATAAGTTTGATCAATACAGTACATTCGTCCATAAAATAGTGAGAATGATAACCAGATTAATAGTAATAGAAAATATCTCCTAGGTATTCAAATTAAAATTAAAATAAGCATCGTCGACGAGATTCCCGCACGAATGTTTTCATTTTAACACTTAGCGGTCGTCAGTACATACATACATACATACATACATATACATAGTTAACTTGTACGGTGAAAACAAAAATGGCATATTTGGATAGTAGAGGATCGCGCGTGTGTGCACGTAACGAGTTTTAAAATGGCCGGCGAGAGAGATTGCATTATTGCAGAATTAAGCCGTGGAAAGTCTGCTCCTGAAAGTTGTTGAGCTTTATTAGGCACTCAGGCGGCCCACCAACTGCCGCTAACATAATATGTGACGGGGAAATCCCGGAAAAGTTTCCTAAACATTTTAATGTATTAGGCGGCGACGCGAAAACATACGCCATTTTTACGCACACAACGTGTATCACTACTCTTCATATTCAAAATATGATTTTTACCCAAGTCAAAGTCGCCCTTAATCGCGCTATCGTATAAAGGCGCCCGCACACCGCTACAAATTCGTGTATGAAAACCTATCGAATTTCGCAAGTTTCTGTCACTTTGACATAACCTATCAAACTACCATCTGTCACCTCGCTTTCGGAACTTTTGTATTTCACTCACGATTCTAACAGACTCAAGGCAGAGTTATTTACATACAACTTTTCCACAAACGTCATCGAAATCGAGTGAATCGGCGAAACTTCGCGGACGCGGAAATCCTTCTTGGTATAGGCAGCGCCACGCGTATTCCGTTAAGATTAACAGAACGCGCGATAGCTCTCTATACTACCGTTTTCGCTAGTATAGAGAGCTATTCGTGCGTTAATGCCACACACGCGCCTCTCACATTATTTATTGCGATTTTTTTTCAATTCTATATATTAATAATCAATTGTTTTTGCACTACTTTACGTAGTATATCTATTATAACAGCTAACAAATATATAATGGATGTATATAATCGCCCCAGCCACCCCCTACTCAAGGCAAACTAAAGTTCACCACGTGGTTATGCCCGAATATTGAGCGGTTAAAGCCAACTTTGACGTTCGCGCTATCGCGAATAAATCGCGGGTATGCGATACAACTCCCCACCATACCAACCTTGAGATTTTCCTACCTGTTCGCAGCGGTGTGCGGGGGCCTTTATACGTGTGCTTAACTTTGACGTGTACGCGATTCGTCGATACTATCATCATTAATTCAACCAAATGTTAAATTGAGAGGCTCAGTGTTAAAAAAGAACATATGTATGTATGTGGTTGTAAATAAAGTTTTGGGTCATAAAAATTGGTGAATGCTTGCAAAATTATACATTTTACATTGACGAGAATACATTTACCGCTCGAACTATCGTGCGTAATCTAATCAATGTCTATTTGTTTTTAGACATTGGATCTCTGAAAATTGAACCAAATGAATTTGTGACTAATTCAACGGACAGAATTGTTGATAAGCTTCATCTAATAAAATGACTTTCTTTACAATACCGTACACATACTGCGAAAACAATGTAGTTGATTTAGAAATTATATAAAGTCACTTACGACCTTCTCGTACTGAGATTCTCAATTACAATTTATTTGTCACATATTTAATATTCAAATTGGCCCGCGTGCGTCTCGCGCTCGCCTCAAACTTATTGAATTCAATTGAATTTGAACGCGATCGACATTTGATTTATACATTTGTTTTTTATTATAACAAATGCGCATAACCAATTGGAATGCGGGAATATTGAGCGATCGATTGACGCGCCAAGGATCTATCATTCGATTAAAATGCGATTTTTAACACTACGAACAATAAAAATTATAGCTATTCACAATCATCGCATTGATATAACAAATGAAACATGTATTCTTGTTAATTTGATACTATTAATTTTCTAAATGATAAAAACAACGTGGCCGAATCTTTATCGAAATTGTTTGTATGAAAAATTATCGATAAAGGTACATATGACCACATTTAGCAATTAATTAAAAAAACAAATTGTTATTATATTGAATTTATCTTTGAATATTTCTCTAGTGATCCACGAGGTTGTTGACGCCATTTTTCCAGTCGGTAAACACGTGACGGAGTTATGATGTATCAAATTCGTTTACGTGTAAGAAAGTTCGCCGTGTAGAAAGTTAATGGCGTATGTGAAGAAGGGAGAAGGAGAGCGAGTGAGTGAGTTTGTGTCTGCTTGCGGGATTAAAGTGGCTAATGTAACGTCAATGTGTGGAGACACTCATCGTCTTTTTACGAGATTAAACTTGGTTAATATCGTATTTTGTGTGAGGAATATTTCGGGTAAGAAAACGCGCCTAACTTGCCGCGCGCCTAAAATATTACCGAGGCAATTTCGGAGACTTTGGCGCGCTTGCTTGCCCCTCATATTATTATGTAGCTCGTAATTTGTTAATGGATACTTATGTACATATACATTTGCGTATTCATTTATATAGGGATTTATAATTATTTATACAGATTTTACTGCTTGGACTAAATATCTCATATCTCGCCCAAGATTAACATTTTTATCTAACTTGACAAGATTTTTCTTATCGTTCATTAATGTTATTAAATGTTCCAGATGTTTAACAATAAAACGAGTTTACAGTACAGTAATGCACGTGTTAATGACGTAACTACATTAACTACGGAACTAAATCACGTTTGAATTTGAGATGAGAACTAGGAAGGGGTGGGTTTTGGTGATTTTTGCAGATGAGTCCGAAATTTTTAATTACGTCACTGGCCGGTGAACAGCAATTTGACAACTCGTGAAGCGTATATGTGGCCATAATACGCGGCGGTTAGGATGCAGCCAATTCGACAGCTTGAAATATGCTGTTGCGTGTAATGCTTATGGGTGTTGTAGCTTGTATAGTGTGCTGTAGATCAAGATGGCGGCACCTCGTCACTATGGTTGTGACGCAATTGCCCAACTTTCTCATTGGCACTGATAGCTGGCGCTGCTCACTCTGCATTTCATAACAATCGTTTCACTAGCGGGTGGATGAGGATATTTTTCGCTTTTATATCTATAAGTACATATAATTGTTGATCTCATTTTTCTTATTATGATAAATGTTCAACTAAATAATTGGATGCGAAAGTAATTCACTGGTGCACAAATGGGGTGGAAAATTGATAATCGTAAATCGTAACCGCGAAATAACCCAACTGTTCTATTCTACAGTCTACAACCCTCTACCCTTCACACTGAGACTAATCCACACTCCAGAGGGGTGAGAAAATCTTCTTTGTATTTATACCACGCGACTTTCAATTCCGATACATAAATATATTGTAGGTAATAGCTACACACAAATAATACTAAACATAAGAAACGATCGTTAAAGTATAATATCGTGCGTGTCCGCTTTATTTGCCGTCGTTATTAAAGAAATAAACTTTGTTAATCGTCATTGTTAGCAGCAGCAGCAGCATAGTCATTCATATAATGACAATTAACTCGTAATTGGCAGAAATACATTGCTAATTGACAAAATGGAAAAAACCGAAGATTTTAATTAGAGTTTGCGTCATCAAATCAATTTAAGAATTTATTTTTAGCAAATCCAAACCGCCTTTGATTGGATTCAATCTCTTGGAGCAAGCGAAGACGCGCACACTCGTAAAACTGTGTCAAATTCGCAGCAACAGTGGTTCATTCACATCGGTTTGCAATATACATACATAGAGGGAATTTTGCTGCACAAAACAATAATTCGAGTGCCAATAGCGTATATACGAGAGAGAGGCGAACTTTTGTCTCTTTTTAACACACGCGATTAAAATAAACCGATCTCAAACTCAAACTGCATAAAAATTTTCAACATATTTTTTCTTACAGGATTTTATCCACTGAACACGAATATGAGAAACAATATGGAATACGTTAAGTGATTTTGAAACAGATACTTGTATCGCTACTAACAATTTAGCGCTAATTCCAATACCGCCAGTATTCGAATTTAATAACGACACATCAAACCCAATTAATGTTCAAACCCTTCTATTCTGCAGTGTCTCATCTCAAGACACTGGTCTTAAGGCTCTCATCCACCAAGTACGTTGACATGCGTTACGTCGACGTACGATATCCACCCACCAATTACAGCACGGCTTTCTCGCTCGTGCTGCAAAACTCGTACTGCAATTGGTGCGTGGATGTCGTACGTCGACGTAACGCATGTCAACGTACTTGGTGGATGAGAGCCTTTACTCAGAGACCTTTGTACGTGACACGCAAAGTTGTTGTACGTGCACACTACAAAAAAAATCTTCAAAACTATAGCACTTTTCAAATAGAGTGGTTGAAGTTTGGAACCGCCTCCCAAATCGGCTAGTAACTTTAGAAAATATAAACCTCTTTAAAAATAATCTCAAGTTTTTGAATATAAATGTTTTTTTGTAATCCATAAATAACTAAAATAAAAATTGTATTTACAAATTCCAACTGGGCCGCCTGCCCATGTATTTTAAATAAATAAACAAATTAATCTTTTTCATTACCATATTCGTATTCAGTAAGCAAAAATCAAGTTATATTACAATTTTTCTCACAGAAGAGTGATCTGATCATATCGATTTCACATGCTTATGAAATTTAATCAAATTTTAACCATCGATTGCTGTTCGTTCGCTAGTATGGTAATTTTAAAGTAGCCCCATTTCTGCGGTGTTTCACCCTCGACTGTGATGATAATGGCTGTAAATAAATAACAGGGCGGCTCGTTTTTTTTTTTTTAGTTAATCCAATCTGACAACTTTACATGGACCAAGGGGGTGACTTTAATACCTGACTAATACCATTTTCGGGGGGAACGGGGGAGGATGATGGTTTCTGCGACGTGAGCGCGTGTGCGATACAACAGGAGCGATTTTCCCATTATTCGTAATTGTCGGTTGTGCGAATTGCATTACGTCATAAAATGCATGCAGTCGTGTGTCGGAAAATGGGGTTCAAAGTGTGATAAAATCAATTGTGTCGGGATCACAGGTGTCGCGTCGTCAATGGGTTTTCTTCTTGAAGCTGTATTCGAATCGTTTGACGTAGCCGGCCGCGTTCTATTTGATGTATTCTCGTGTATAACAAAGTAACTGGATTAGTTTGTGCAAGTTGTGTGTGCACCGTGCGGCGCGCTGCACCGGTGCACTTTATCGTTTGTTAATTGCATTTTCCTTTGTGACCACAAGAACCACCTCACAAAGGGCTACTTGCCACTCCAGCCGAGCTTTCTTAAGCTAAATCTAATTATTCAGGAACCTCCTTGCCTCTTACTACTATCCTCTTTTTGTTTTATTTTACGTTTTATTAATCTAGTTATGAGTCTAAAACTTATAGCATATTAAAAAAAATTATATACATATGTAGATTTATTCAGTTTCAATTCAGTTTGCAATATGGTCAACTCTAATTTTGTCGATTTTTTTAATTTCGGTATCAGTACATACTTAATTACATAGCTACGAACTTTCAAAATTAAAATGAAATTGCATGAAAGATATAGCACCAAATTTCGTATACAGTACCGGTCATTGAAATTACATGACTTCTGTTTTTGATCTTTTTTGCAATTCTGTGTGACCATTTTTTATTATTATTATTATTATTAAATCTTAACTATTTTACATGTTTTAAAATGTATTAATATTATTTAGTGTTAATTTTCGAAATGAGAGGAATATCAATCTAAAAATCCGAAAAAAAATGCTATTTCTCGACTTATTTATATAAAATGTACTTTGTACTTTGTACTTTGAACTACTGCTGAACTTTGTACTTTGTTGCGTTTTAAAAGTTACTCAATGTAGGTTCATTTCATCTTAAATGATTTTTATTTAGATTAGCAGTCAAAGTAAACAAAATTTTAATGCCTTCTTTTTGAATATCTCCCGTATCAAAAATTTAATACTTTAAATAATCCGAATATATTTTAAAACGTGTAAATAGATTCAATTTAGGAAAAAAAATATAAAATTGTAAAAAAAAAAAAAATTTCAAGAAAATATTCCAATGTCATCGACTGCTTCTATTTTATAAGTATTTTTCTATGAAACATAACAAAACAACATACACAAAATTTTTACAATTAATTTATCTTGTAACCTTAACTTTTAGCACCCAAACTAAACTTTTTAACTTTTAACTAAGACCCAAATGCACAAACTACCATTCGATCAAACCCAAGCGCGAATAACAATCGAAATGAGCCTACGATACATACGAATAAACCCACCGAACTTTGGGCCCTGATTCCCATCCTCCCGTTTACAAAAGACTTGCGTAACAAGGGAATCTCTCCAACATGGCAACAAATACTCTACGATTGTCATATTATAGTATCCAGTATATAAATGGGCCCGGAGTATCGCGTTACACACGCCCGTCTCGTTTTTTATTCAAGAGATGATCCTGCCGTACATATATCCCGGCTCCCCGAGTGGCCTAATGCAAATTGAATTTGCACAAAGGCATCTTCGGCCTCGCTCATTCAATCCACTTTGGTACGTATCATACCAAACGCAACGTACCAGTAGTAGTATGCAAGTACATATGTATGTATGTAAATACATACATCCATATATATGTACATACATACATGGAGAGATGGAGGCAGCACCGAGTCTTCTTGTCGGCTTTAAAAATACTTTAAAAATGCACTCATCAAAAATTCATACGCGCCTAGCTATCGCCGATAATATTTCCCATATCCCATCGCATTTTTCATGCGCGGTGCAGTTTGCAAACGGGTATGTGTGTGTGTTTGTGTGCATTGTGGCTCAAAAACTACAGACGGGCCTCACCTTTTACGACGTTCATTCTTTTCCATGCAACTTTTATGGGTTAGGCTATTGTTACGTGTGTGTGTTTGTTCGTTTTTTATTATCGAAGGTAAACTTTCTTATGTTGAGTATGGATGTACATATGTATGTACATATATCTGGGAATAGGTCCTTGTGCAAGTTGACGATAGGCATGTATGTATTATTCAAGGCTTTTTTTTAATGAAGTATTGTTGCAAGTGTTATTTCATAGTGCCACTAGAATAGGAAATTGTGGTATGTATTTCAATTTGGTTATAGTAGTAGTTTGATATAAACCTATTATTTGCTCTGACAGAGCAATTGTGCTCGATCTATTGGCGTTATCGTCAATGCGTGCGGCTTAAGATTGTCCGGCGCCGTCCGTCACGTTCATATGTTGAAGGAATTCGGTTCCAATCGAGTAAGATGGCATTCTAGTACGGTTGAATATGATTGTGTTAGTTCTGGTATGTATTGCTTAGGTTTTGTTTAAAATGCGGTGTAGTATAGTAAATTTGTAATCTAAGAATATGTATGATAAATAATAATACGAGGCAAAATTTCAATGAAAAACAATTCGTTAAGTTTACAGTTTGCCAAATAACAAGTCGTTGAATGAGTTCCATGGAAAATAAGCTCTATTTAACAAATTAAAATCTTCTTCTTCGATATATAAAGATTAGATCCTTGTTTGTGAGCCTTTTTCCAGCTATTTCGGTCAGCTTTCAGTCCTTTTTCCAATTTTCTCTTTATCAAATCATAGTTTGCAATTTTATCGAAATCTGTCATTAATTTAAGAGACAAAAGATAATCAAATTTACAAACCATGAATAGCTGTACGTCAATTGTGTCTGAACATTTAACACAAACAATACAATCACATTTCGCAACGAACAAGACAATTCTCGGACTTTCAAATTTGAACCCCTTCGATGACTCCAGTCGATTTTTATTCAAATAATAACAATAATTTTAAAATAGCAGTTAAAATTTTTGAACAGTGCGGTGATTTCGCAGTGAAAAATTCGAGGAGAGGCGCATTCCCTATGGGGGCTTAGCCGCACACGAGGGGGCAGGGGAGTGCCTCGTTAAACCGCCATTAGCCCGGGGATATGGGGTTAAAAATTGACGTGCTCCCCGCGGATTCGAACCAGACATAAGTGCGATAGCGAATGGTCGGATTGCATCGTCTACACACCCACACTACATAGAACATTCACATTTCCACATAAATATCTTTCAAATAACACGCACACGCGTCTTGAGCTAACACCTTAACATGCTGCGGCAACATTCATTGTTAAATCCTATATTAAATCGCTCATACACGCGTGGTATGTGCAGCGCAAACGTTGCAAACTTAAACTCACTAATAGTTGAAATTGAATCATCTAAAACAAAAATATCATGATAAGGTCACAACTCTAGTGAATATTTTTAGATAATAAACAGGTCATATAAAGTAATAATAACAGTAGAAAAAAATTCTAAATGAAAAATATATTTTCACCAATTCGAAAGTTTTACAGATTTTAATATTCATTTTCAGAATGGAATTAGAATCAGTATGTTTCAATAGATCGATGTATGTAGTAGTAGTAGTTATGTAAATTAGATACACTTTTGTAACAAAACTATTATTATAACCCTATCAGAATATTCCGCTTTGTAGGCTTTAAATACAATACGAGTGGCATATACTTTACAATTCAGTTTCAAAACATAAAAAGTAACCCTCAAAGCGCTAAATTATTCGCAAACAATTAACACTGTAGTGCGTGCGTCCACTCGTAGATGTCTCTAGAGTGCCATGTCGAACAATTGTTCCCCACAATGTGACAATTGAAGTGGACCTGAGCTTTTTGTCTTACCAGACCATTTTTACAAACCCTAACTTACAATCGGGCGTGTTTTTTTATACGTACATACAATATATGTAGGTACTTTTCCCGATTCCCGGTCTCTCCCTTCCTAATATAAAAGTGGGACTTTAGACGGCACATAAAAGGGGGTGATCTGGATTGTTTGCTCTTGTTGTAGAACATAAACACAATCTGTGCAAAGCATTATTATTGTCGGGTTTCGAGTGTGTTTATTCTTTCTTTCGCAGTTCGCGGGGGACATTACATACATTGTTTGATTATGAAAAACGATATTGATACATTGTAATTTATATACGATGACAATCGCAAACAAGTAATATTATTTATACATGGTCAATTGAAAAATGAGATATTTTTACAACCGTAGGTACATATGAATATTCAGTGAGCAATTTCGCAAATCTTTGTTCGCCAAATATCGTAAATGTGAATGTTTGACTCAATTTTTAACTACATACAATACTCGAATCTGATCTATAGCCTGATTCAGAGGTTATATGTAGAAAAGCCAACCTATACAATAACTTTACCTGAATAGTGGAACAAAATAATCTTAAAGGCCCAAAATCACGATCGATTTTTCGAGTATTAGTTGGCTTCTTCTTTCGTTGGCTCTTGTGCTTTACACAAATTATAGAAAAATATAAAAATAATATGATATATTTCAGGTATGGTTCCAAAACAGACGCGCAAAGTGGAGAAAAGCGGAGAGACTCAAAGAGGAACAACGGAAACGGGATGGACACGAGGTAATGGGAAAACGGGAAGATATCAAAGAAGACAAAGTAATCAAACAAATCAATACGATTTATAATTTTTATCAATACATTTAGTATTAATCAAGACATATTCATTTCAGACGGAAGACGGCCGATTGACGTCTTCACCGGAAGTATCAGCGGTCGACGACGATCAGGACATGGAGCCAGAGCAGGGCAGTGAAAGTATGGGTCGCGAGCCTGCAAGTCCTACAGGTCGTCCTGGAACAGCTGGACCCCCTGCTACATCATTATCAGCTCAGGGTAGTGAACCAGACGATACTCCGTCTCCTGCATCTAGGTATGCATCAATTTTCACCAATTCGGGTCAAGTTGAATTTGAGCGATTTGATTGAATTTATTTTTGTAATTTGCAGGACTTTGGGTAGCGGAAGTAGACCTCCGTCTCCTGGAGGACCTCCTCTTCCACCGAGACCAACATTGCCACCGTTTCCTGCTCACATGTTTTCCGGTTTTGCCGACAGGTCAGTGATACTTTTCAAACTTTTAATATGTAGACTGTAGAGCAATTTGGACCGCGAATTTTCCGTGAATAACTTTAAACTTTTATAATGGTAATACGCTCAAAATTTAATCAGCTTTAAGGTAAGATTGTGAATCTAACGATCTTTTGTGATTTAATAGTGATTAAAATTATTGTGATCTAAAATAAATAGTCTTTTATGATTTTGTAATAGCGTTTTTGGTTAAACTTGAGCATTATTTTATAGAAAAGAGTCAACAATGACAGACTTGTATAACTCTGATTAATTATTTCTACTGTATGTACACACCTACATATGTACGATAATTTTAAAACACACTTCACATTTACATACATCAAACAATCAACAGCAGACACTAAATTATTGAGATGATGATTTCATTCGAAAGTAATATTGAAGAAGATTTAGATCACAGTTAATTTATCAGTAATCATAAAATTCTTAAAAGCATAGCTATAATTGGCTATATATATTTATTGAGCCATCTCATCAGAGGTATCAGAGTTTAGAAAAAGACAGACCTAAATAAATTGGATACGGAGTACTAAAATTCTAGCTAATAGCAATGCCTCTAAGAATGTTATGGTTACTGATGGTGAACTCTTCTTTAGACTTTGAACGGTTTTTGACTTTTTATAGTCAGTAATAATAACTTGACTTGACAAATCATAATTCTTTTGGACATATTTAGAGAGTCAAAACTAGGTAAGGCAATACGAACAGCAAATAAAATCCCTTTTCTTCTTCTTCTTCATCATAAGCATTTCTTGTATCGGCGCTCAAAGCCAATCATGTAAAAAAAAAGCGTTCGTTCATTCCCAGACAGTGCTACTTTGAAGCAACTTTGAGTCTCAACAGTTCATTAAATTATTAACCCGCTCTATTTCTATTTTTAAACCGTGCCACACCACCGTAAGCGAATCAAATGCAATAATAATAATTGTCGAAATTATTCGGCAATGTCAACACATTCGCCAGCGCGTTAATATCAATTATACCAAACGGGTCACTGTGACCCCACCCCGAGAACAACGAAAGCGTGACGTCATCGAAAAAAACCAAATCAGGTTAATTCGATCAGCGTCCGAATCAATCGGCAATAATTCCAATGTTGGATCGACAAAAGCGCATCATCAATTGTTTTGAATTGACCGCGATGACCCCTTACCCGTTTCTCAGCTGAAGCGCATTCTCAGTTTGTGCAAATGTTTGCACATGTTTAGGTACGTTGTCGATTTCATTCACTCCCTTATCCATGCCCTGCGAATGTGTCGAGTCAGAATGTGTCGTGGACGAACAATAATTGAATCAATTAAAAGCGTTCCGGCTGCAACTAGAATGCATCCCTGCACGTCATCGAGACCCTTAACAACTCACTTCGTGTCTCCTATTGCATTTTTGGCACGTTGTTCTCTATCACAGCTACTAAAAAGTGCTATTTCCAAAATCGATATTGCGATGAATTTGAGCTCGCTGATTTAGCCAATCTATAGATAACGGTTGAATGATTAAGTGATTTATTACAATTTGCGTTGGGAAAATGTGTAGGAGTCGCAGTTAAAGGGTTAAGATAATTGTGCGGTCGTATAAAACGACTGTAAATCAATCGGTGCAATTCGATACACCTGCATAATGCACGCTAGAACTCATATAAGGCCATTAAAAACCAATAAAATATTAATAAATCCAATCGAGCGACACTGCAAGGGTTGACCAGGCAGTTCTCAAACTTCTTTACATAAACTTTGACTGGCGAAAACGTTCTATTTTACGATAATTTTGAAAGCAGAAAAATAAGAATTCAATTCAATTGTTTTAATGTTGATTGACGCATATAATTTATTAAATTACGATATGTTTAGTATACTCAACTTTTGAAAAATAGAAATAGTGCACAAACTTGAGTGAATCTAGAATAATGAATAGTGTCTTAATGATATTAAAGATTCAAATAAATTGTGTTCGAGTTACTTAAATATACCATTTTGAACACATATGTATGTATGTATGTACATATAACTGTGAGATAAAACGTTGAGAATCGCCGATCGACGCGACCAGCATAAAAAACGCGTAAATTGACGTGCGCGCGTGTTTTTTTTTCCACCGTACATCCATTCAAAGGGTTAAATTAATCATAGAGCCAAATTGAGTTTTATATAATAAATAAGTAAACAGTATGTGAACATCGTGAGCGCCACTAGATGCGGGCTCACAATTGTAGGTACATACCTACTTTGATAAATCAATTACATTACATTACATTGCACAATACACATATTATACATATACCTAAGAAAAACTCTTAATAGTAGCGTCCCTTTCGATTATTGCACGCATCCATTCTTGTCCCCAGGGCACTTCCGGGAGATTTTGCTGTCGTAAGTGCCCCGGAAGTGGCGACGCGTGCCGTGAGCGTGCCGAACTAAAAGTCACTTCAGATCCTTCCCTCGTGTCGAAGATTATTTATTTACTGCCGGATTTAGAATATTGCACAATATTTCACGAGTGTGCTGTGTAATGAAAGGGTTAACCCTTTCCGGGGTGGCAGTTTAACTGCCATTAATTTTTTTTCATTCGTATAATATTCGCTTTAAATGATGATAAGAATCGGCTTTGGTTCTTTTTTCAATGATATACTAACTTCAATACAAAATGATCTGACACTAGGCAATATTTGCACTATGTTAATTTTTCATAGAAATGATGACGTCATACTTATTCTAATATCTTATTTTTCAAGACTACATAACTATACATAATATAATACAAGGACGCTTAACCTTTTTCAGTTTGGGAGTTACTTTTTTATTTTAATTTGTATGATGATCGACTTCAATGCAAGAATTTAGGGGGAGATCCTAATATACATACATAATATTGTACAATTAAGAATCTTGTATGAATTGTACAAAATTTCTCGTTAACTTTTTTTAGTTTTTCAAAGCTATCGATAAAAATGTGCGATATATATTTAATAATTTAATAAATGCGATGAAAATTTTAACCTATTTTCAAATAATTAGGTTTATAATTAATTGTAGCAAAACGCAAACAGTCATCAAGGTGAACGTGTCCACATTGTTGAATGCAGTCGTTTAAATATAGTTTCTCATAAGAACACGTATTTTGGATAAGCAATTTCAAAGAAAGTGTGCGGTATTGTAATAGAGCAGATGTTAAAAGTTCCAAGAAGTCCTATCGACTTCTTTTGACAAATTAGCTAATATACCTGAGAACTAATGATTAAACAAATGCATACCACGCAAAAATAACGATTCCTTCCTTTGAACATTAATTCTTTTCGTTAACAGATAAGCAAGAGCCCAGGAAGACCGTTTGGTCATTGGTCTGGGCTTGGTAAACAGAATTGAACTATGTATTGTAGTAAATTTGAAAAACGAAAAGCAATATTCATTTCAAAATTTACGAAGCAAAATCGTATTCGGGATCGGCTGTTTATATTTATTTTATTAAATTTAAATTTCATTCATTAAATTTTAGCTGTATTAAAAATTCCACAATATGTACCTACATTAAGATTATTTAGTGACTCGATATTTTTAATATTTGTATTTGAATATATAAAAAAGATTCAATTCATTAAAAACTATTGAAATCTTTACTTTAAAAAGTGCAAAAATCAATGACTGTCTGTATGTAAAAATTCAATTAATTGTATGGAAAACATCATTTACGTGATTCCTGTGAAAACTCCCTATGCAAATAAATATCAAAAAAAAAAAAAAAGGCAAAATTAACGACTGCCTTCATGTAAAATTTTGTACATAAATATTTAAAAATAATCAAATTCAATTGATTGTAAGCAAAGTAAGCAGTATATGTATGTAGGTACATTATTCATGCGAAATTGGTACCAAACATACACAAACACAATATCGTCAAAGAAAACTAACGGCAAAATTAATGACAGCCTGTATGTAAAACTTTGCACATAAACGCTTCCAACTAATCAAATTAAATTAATCGATATTGATTCCTTCATATGAATCAATCAATATCAACTTTCATAAGTCGCCAAAATACCAAACACGAAAAAAAATTGACTAAGTAATTGTAAGATTGTAATCTTTGACACCGATGATCTAATCGTGCACGATCCGTCAATTTTGGCGCAACTCACTTTACCATGCGAGTTTGGCGCTTAAGCGCATTATGGTAATTTCACAATATACCGTTCAATTAGATCCAATTGAGTATGTTTGCGTATGTGAGAGAGAGTGTATGTACGTTGTCAGCAAACACTCGTCGTATTCGTATCGAATTAGCGTTTATTATACACATAGGTATGTATGTGCATTTGAGAACCGCTACTCACAGGGACTACTATGTACTACCATGTTAGGAAGAGTCGTTGTCCCAGTTGTTGGGTAATTATCCACGATGACGCCGGGGAATACGTATGTAGTGTATGTACATACATATGTACATATATATGGGAGTTATTGAGTTAGCAGGACGCTTTGCGGTTAACGCTTCCAGGAATCGTAATCTAGCCCCGGCTTAATTGTATACAATTGTCATTAGTTGTGACACGCACTCGACTCGACTGTGTACGCTCTTCTTTACCTAACTAACTAACTAACCGTTGTTGCACCGCAAATTTATGTCTGTAATGAAGTGTGATCGAATCATCTGATTGCCCTTCAAAATATTCCATAGAACTTGCTGCTCAATCAAAACTAACTAGTAAATTGTACAAAACTGGAACAGTGAAAATGACACTCTTTTGAAAATACATAATTAAGTATTACCAGTTTAAGTGTAAAGCCGACTATAATACAGTCAATTCGAAAAAACAGCAATAACATATTGATTAACTCGAATAATTCGGAAAATACAACAGATACCAGCAAACAACTCGTTTTTTTTTATATATTATTATACTTACGAATACATATGTATATTGTGCCTTTATTTTAAAATTGGATTTGGAATGTTTGTTGTGTGCGAGCGAGAGCGGGCATCAGCCAGGCATGGCGGCGGGGCATTTCCATACAAATTCGCCAAGAAGGCTGCTGGAGAATTATCATAAGACGTAATTGGTTTTCTCCGACGGGCGTAAATTTAATATCCATCCCCCGTCTCGGCTCATTTTCTGTGTAAAAATTATTCCGTTTCTTCATTAGTATTATGCAAAATGATACGGCGCAGAATCCGCCATTTTATAATTGCAATCTAATTCAATTTCCGGCCCGACGAGAAAAACTCACGACCGAATCCACATTTATTATACCTGTATACCTAAACATATTTTCCTCGCCGTCTGTAATTTCATCAATTACAAACTTATTCAAACAATATCTTCACTCAATCTATGTACCTACATACATACAAAACTCTACGCAATCACTCGTTAGTTAATTCTTCTTCTGAAGAATCAAGAATCAACGTATCAAGCGCTGCCTCTTCACCATTTGACAAATATCTTTCCCTAGTCATAGTGAAGTAACTAGGGAAATATACTCTCAAGTAGTGGAATCATCGCCTTCTGAAGTGGAGAAAAGGAGAGAAGGAACGGACTATGATTTAGGGAATTTTTTGAATGGCTCCAATTTTGTTGAACCGTCTCAAAACTACGTTACATAAATTGTTAAAATCTAACAGAATACGGCTGATGTGAATTTAGTAAAAGTTCAGATCTTGCCAATGACGATAATTAGGGTCGAGAAAATCATTCGATATGTGTGGACCGAGCTCCGGCTGAGCCACTGAGCTGTGGCTTAGCTCTCTGGCCCGTTGGTTAATTAAAAAGGAAAAATTAACTAGCTTGATTTTCCATTTTCAAATAATGAAAAGTTCAGAACGCTGGTTGTCGTATCGCATTGTCGGCCATGTGTTTAATTCAAACCAATTCTGCGTTAATTTAACACTAATTAGTGCCGAGAAGCCCTTAATTCACTTGAATACCAAATAGCTACTACACACGGCGCACTACTACCATCGCAACATTAACCCGTTAGCGACCAATGGTCGCACACATGGGCGAAATATTGCGGACTGAAGCAATCTCTCCGTAGACAGACTACAAATTATAAATTATGAATTTGTACTCAGCGTTACATTACAATGTATACTAGTCACTGCCCGTTGACAATGTCATCGTTTATCATATTATCATTTATGTATAAAATGTAGCGAAAATGTAGTAGGTAGTTGAAAAATGCGAGTGCTTCGCGCTACTCGTGCCGTAAGTTAATGAGCGAGTGAGTGAGTGTATGTGTACGTGCCGTGAGTGTATGTGAACGTTTTTTGTTGCTTTCTGTTGTTTAACAAAGGGTACTTTGCTAGTATTGTAATAATTGATGATAGAATTTATTAACAAAAGCAAATGAGCGACGACGCCTATTATACATACATAAATAATTCGATTGTCTCATTCCAGTCTCACTTAACCTCTTCCACAGTCTAAAATTATTCAATAAATTTTTCGCATTCCAATTTTTGTACGTAGCCGTTGTAATTTTTCATCGTAGTAAGTGTATTTTTAGACGTTATAATTGCGTATGTGACAAAATGGCTGTCAAAATCTTGAACGCGGGGCCGCACTAAACTAATCAAGAGTTATGATGTCACGCCGGAGCTAATTACAGCTCAGAGCGCGCCGCAGGGCCGCACTCTTCGAGTTAGATAGCCGCTTTGTAACAAACAATTAAAAAATTGACCGAGGCCATTAATAACCCCCGGCGAACGTTTTAGTTTTGACACGTATTTTAATTATTACACACAAATTTCAATCTACGAAAGTGTCGCTTTGGACCTTTTTAATATCCAGTCAATTCACACATACATATGTACATACATATGTATGTATATGGAAAACAAATTTCCTTAAAATTACAATATCAAATTTTGAACCAATTAAGTAACGTATCATATATAATCTTTTTAAATGTCTACTTTCATGTGCTAAAATGCAAATGTCCAAAAATTTTAATATCTTTATTTTTAATTGACCATCATTTTGACAGATACGGCAACTGTCAGAATGACAGTTTCTATAGCCATTTGCTTTTATAATAAACATATACACTACATATGTACACTACAAGCTAAAAGTTTATAAAATATATGTAAAAAGATCGGGTCACATTTGACCTGCTTCGAAACAGTTAAGGTTATTTATTTATTTATTAATTAAACGCCTATAAGGGATTTTACACATAAAGAAAATACATAATATATTAAATTAGAAAAAACACAAAGGGAAAAAACTAATAAAAAAATATTTTTAGTTAATAAAATAAATAATAAGTCTTTGTCTCAGGGACAAAAGATTATTATTAAAAAAATCAATAAATTCTGAGTATTTATTGCCATGTCTGATCAATCTGGGAATGGGAGAATGAAGATAACAATTATTATTACACGATAAATTTTCTGAAGTAATAATATATTTGAGTTAGAAATTGTCACCAAATTAGTCCAACCTTGATTTTTTAGAATTATGTAGATAACTTGATAACGAACATTTGCACATAAATTTCCATTACAATCTGTATGGATTGATATAATGTGTGTGGTTTGAATCTCGTGGTTAAGTGTGGAAGCTTTGACGCCGATGATGATATATTTGTTGAGCAATTTGCAAATAAGATGAAGGAGAGAGCGAGTGAGAGAGTGCGAGAGAAAGAGAGAGAGAGAGAGAGAGAGAAGCCATTAACGAAATTCGACGGTAGCGAAACTCGGCGGTGAAAAAACTTAGTTTTCTCGGATATAAAAATGCGTAACAGAATAAAACGATAAATACAATTTTGAAACTTAAAAGGGACGTGAGTTTTCCTCAAAGGAAAATTGCGCGCCATTTTTCCCGGCGTAGTGGGAAAATTCGACGTCAAGTCGCAAACGAGGTTAGAATTTATTACGGGGACCTGTTTGAGGGGGCCCGCCCCGCATCATGTGAAAAATGCTTTTTCAATTTTCGCTATGGGAAATTTGCTTAAAAAGGGGCCCCCCTCTCTCTCTCTATCTATCTCTTACTTTCTCTCTCTCCAAAGCGAACCATCCATCCCTCAACTCATCCCCACTTCAATTTGCCCGGTGATAAAAACGAACACGCCCGCCATAATTTATCGTTGCCTATAAATGTGTGCGGTTGTTATAAATTTATATATACAGAAAAAAATCATAATCGAAAGTGTATTTTACATGTATGACGATCGGTGAAGCTTGGTGATGCAAATCTTTAAATTTTTACTACCACGCATACTGTATCATATCGCCACCCTTACTTACTAAACAGAACTCGTAACTCTGTCAACTTTACAGAAGAGACTAAAAACTTCATTAGTTAAAGGAATTTAAAAACTCTCGTTCAAAGTTTTTTAAATATGAAGCAGATTAGTAATGTTGTCATAACAGCCAAAAAATGGAATTGCGCAAATTACACGTTCAAAAAACAAACATATTTTTGGAGTTGTGAGATATTTTCTAAATTGAAATCGATTGCTCGTAGTTTTGGCATCAAAAAGTGAAATTCGGAAATAATGGAGTTACGAATTCTGTAGTCTAGGATGACGATATGCAATATGTGTTAAGATATCGTAACTATGTATGTATGTATGTATTTTGATAGGGTTTGTCTCTAGTTGGTAGTAATGAACGAAAAACGCCGTAAGCAAATTAATATGGAATTTAATTGTAATTTATTAGATTTCTCATCGTGTGTTGCCTGCGTATTAATGGGGAAAATATTATAAGCGCGATGATCCCATCAATCTTCTAATTAAAACACATGTGAGAGCTTAGCCCAATTAAAGGCAAGCATGGAAATTAAGAAAGAAACAAAACACCAACAATCGCGTTTGAACTATTAGCGGTCAGCGGTAGGCAACTCTACCACCGTTTAAATTAACCGTTGTATTGATTTAACATTTAAAAGTTTGAGTAGAGATTACTTATTTGTTATTATAAAAAAAATTGAGAACAGTGGTTCTTAATCTCGAATCTGCCATATTTGATTTTCTTAACTGTCTATGTATGTATGTACATATGTACATACATACATATTTATTTATTTATTTACAAATTATACCATAGTGAAATAACAGGTTGTCCCAATTCGTCACTATGGCGAGACATGAAAAAAACATTATATTGTTATGTATTTCTTCCTCGTCGTCGTGACTTTGATCGTTTGAAGAAGCTGCTGGGCGACGTTCGACGATCTTCATCCCCCGTGTGTGATTGTTAGTATGATGATTGATAGTACATCGGATCGGTCCTATCGAGATGGACGATGACGATGTGGAGGACGGTCGAAGATGAAACATAACTTGAAAATAACGACGTTTGCGACATATGCATCTTCTTGATTGTAGTGCTTGTTTATGAATTGTTATGTTTTGTGGTTCAAAATGATAGTCGATCCATTTAATAGTTAAAACTTATTTTATTTATTTTAAATTGAAAGTACAAGTGACGTAGTGTACGTCTATTAGAATAGTGAGTTCAGACATGGCGTATGTCTATTGGCTAGTGAGCAGTGCTGTGTTGTCCACTGGACAACTGCCCTGAACTCAACTGAACTGATGTGTCGTATGTCTATTGATGGAATGAGCTAAGATATGAGCTTTTCTATGTCTATTGATGGAATGAGCCCAGATATGAGCTTTTCCATACGTTAAATACTATTTTCAATATTTGGGAGAGGGGAGATTCTGTTCTCGATTTTACATATGTGTTGATTGCATCGCAGCTGCATATCCTAAATTAAAACTTAATTGGTCTATAAATTAACAGTGATATAGACATTCTAATCTTATTGTTTAGATTATTTTTTATCTCGTATTTATAAAAGATTGGTTTCATATTTTTGATGGTAAGTTATGTGACAGGGGTTATCCGTCTATAAACTAACGGTGGTATAGACGCTTTCATCTTATTGTTTACATTTCTCTTATCTCGTATATACAAGTGATCACATTCATATTTTTGTTGGTTATTTATGTGACAGGGGATATCCGTCTATAATTTAATTTATCGTTTCGATTATTGGTTACTTGAATAGACGTAATTAATGTGAATTGATAATAGTAAAGGTATGACAAGTTACATATTGTAAAGTTCATTTGGTCGATTCGACTCTTCGTAATTATTCAACTAATGTGAATTGAAAATGGTCAGAACATAACAATATATAACATAATGGTAGTAAAAAAAAATATAATCGAATTACATTAATTTTTTTAAATTAAACACAATTAAATAATAATTAGAAAGTATTAATAATAAAATTAAATAATAATAATTAATTATTACAAACAAAATTTAAATTTAAAGTGCGTGAGAAATGTGGCGATCTGATGCTGCGTAGCGCAAAAAATATCCAAATGTTGCGCAAGTGAATTGAGGCATTGAATGGCTCGAGCAATGGGCGAGTCTGCGATTTGTGATTTTGCGAGTGGGATTTTTTTTCATGTAAAAAAGTCAAAAAACCTGTTATTTTTCTTTGAGCACGATTTTTTGACATTCAGTTTTTGGTTACTCTTCATATTCCTCAAATATATGGATAAAGTAAAAAGGTTGGCCACGCCTGAATTTTTTATTTTGAAACCTAAATCACAAAAGGTTGTACATACATATGTTAATCTTATACATACATATATTTGAAAATTTAAAATTTTAATTCTCATAAAGGGTTCATATGGTCATAACATAAACATTGATCCAATCCTTAAATACATACTAAAAAAGAGCAAGAAGATACTAAGAAAGACACAAAATAATGTTGTAAAATTGAAAACTGTTTTTATATTTAAAAAATTCTTCAAAATGACGTCGAAGATCATAATTTTTTTATGAAATTTATTTCTAGTTGTAATAATTGAACTGTGCATAGTGATAGAAGCGGATATAAGCTATGAATAATTGTTTCAGGGTGTAAAGTTTGAGAGCTGCTGATATTACGCTTCACATATGTATGTGTAATTGTCCGAGAAAAACTGCCTATATCTCAATCAGGAACGTTCGCAATTATTTATATTTTAAAGTTATCGGGAGGTCAGTTAGTTAGCGGCTGTCGGTAAAAATAATAAGTTCGTTTGACCTTTTAATCGATCAGTAAGTACTACTTATCTCGGAAATGGTTTACGATCGCCGCTTATGAAATTTGAATTAATTAAATGTTGATTAGTCCTCAACGGTCACACACACACCCGGTCCTTTATTGAAATTAATCATTTTACGTCATCCGTTTTTGGAACTAAAAATTATCCCGTATAATTGAATAAACGTCGCTCGAGTGACGGCGCTAATGACGCCTGCGACTAATTCGAGAAGATGATGATAATTTTTTTCACTCGCTCACTTAATAATAAACACATCGATTAATATGAATTCTAGTACCTCCGCGATAATCTGTCAAAATAAAAACCAAATTACTGTATGTAATTCACAATATTGGTGGAAATAATTTGAAAAATAGGTACATATCTCAAAATCTACTCAGCACAAGCAAAGTTTGAAGAAAATTTTGATACTTTTATTGTGAGTAAAAAATTAACTAGATAGCTTAGTGAATAACTTTTATAAAAACCATAAAAAATTCTAGTAGCTTTAAATTAATTGTAGAAAGACTGTTACGAAAAGTTGTTTTGTAGGCAAGACATTTGAGAAAAAAAAAACGTAACAGGCTAAGCTGAAGAAATCATGCATTTCAGTACCAATTTCAATTTTAAATGTCTTTCAAATTAAAAATTTTGAACATTGTAATAAACACACTTAAATACAAGATCCTCTTAGAATAATTATAATAAATCAAAAGATAAACATTTTTCCTTGTCTTCAAATTAAATGTAGAATATCTTCGTCATATACGTAACTTTCATAAAAAATCACGCAAATAGTACTTTTCAAAAAGACTGACAGTACTATTAGTGCTACTTACCCTAAAAGAAGTTAGTCACCATATGAAAATAGAACACCGTAGCAATATTTAAATAAAATAATACTCCATGATTACATTGAAACAGCAATTTGAATGAAAAACAAAAATCACTGTTGCAGTACTTAAAAACCATACAGAGAAAATTTAAGAGACAAAAAGAGAGTGATAGGAGTTGTTAGGGTTAAAAGGGGGAAACGAGACAATTTACAAAAGGTAACCTTTGAAATCATTTTGAGGGTTTTTGTGATGTTATAAAAATATGGTAGGTCATAAATGGGTAGCTGTAGGTAGAGCAGAGGTACACGTAATGGTAAGTGGTAAGCTGAAACATTTCAGTGTGATCCGTATTCCCGACGGGGTCCAAGTCAATAAACGGAATGAAATTTCCGATTTTAATACACTTTCTCGGGTCCAATATCGAATAGAGAGAGGAGCAAAGTGAATCAAGGCAATGGGAAAAATGTGAAAATACACAAAGCCTCTTAGCGAGAAAGGAAACGTCACTCAATATCACATTTTATGTCAATTTTTCATAAGTAGAATTGTTCGCCGATGTGGCGTGCAAGCTATTTTCACCGTACATATATACAAATCTATATTTATCTTTAATATATTTTTATAGCTATGCAATGCTAAAAACTAACAAATACTTGTTTTATAACTACCGAGGATTCCACCTTACAGGTGATGATTTAAATATTAAACGCAACGAAACCATTTTTTAAATTTATTTATTTCAAAATATGAATCTACACTTACAGTGCCGGTTATTAAAATTGCATCAATAGCGTCAATTTTCTTTAAATTTGAACATTTTTCACAATTTTATGAAGCAGCTTTTATACCTAATATTGTTTTTATAAAGCCAATTTAGAAAAAAAAAGATATTTATAGAACTTACATAAATGGAGTAAAATATAAAATGCAATAAGTTTAGTCAACTGTATTTTATATAAAATAGTATACATATAATTTTTTAAACTCATCTCATATCAAAATTTACAAAAAACTATCATGTATTTAGTGTGCTATATGTACATATGTATGTATGTATGGATGTATGTATGTATGTATATTGAACCAAATTGTATTATCATAACCCACTATAAAATATTTAATAAAATATAAATTTTTCGATGCTTTCACTGGCAATATACGTAAATATTATGCAGATAGACGGGATAAAATATTTTTTTAGTGCACATTTTGCCGGAGAATTTTTTTTCCGGTATCCGTGAGCTCAACGCAAAACGAACCCGATGATATGATAATAAAAACGAGGAGAAATCGGAATAAAAGCACATAAAGCTCGGCTATATACCTGCGGCCCATCAGATTATGTAGCCCTCGAAGATGACACAGAGTGGGACAGGGGCTCTCGCACACAGGGTGTTTAATATTGAATATAAATAACTCGAAGAAAGTCAGCGACGAACAAAACTGTCGAGTGGAGGCTGTCGCGTCGCACTTAAAATATTCAAAAAGCTCCATAGACGGCGAACTGTCAGTTTTTAACGCGTCAAAATTTAATAATAATAAAAAAAATACATTTTAAATGCGTAGTAAAATCTTCTATAGGAAAATGTTCATTTTTAACATCCCCTTATTCCCCCCCTACCTCCTTTACAGTAAGGAGGCTATCGAAGCGGAGTCTCATAGTTGATTTCAATTTACTTACTCGAATCCCCGGTGGCCTTAAATCCTTTTGACATCAAAACAAATAACCGCTATGATTTTAAAGAAATACATTTTCGGCGAAATCTTTCTATAGATAAATTCATTTTACTGTCAAATATTGTTAGGGAGAGATACACTTAAACCTACATAAGTTATACTGAAGTATACATGCAATTATTTCCTTGATTTTTAAAGACAGTACTATTCAAACTAATAAAATTATAATTATTACCAATTATAAAACACTGAACTTTAAGTACACAATTTAGTTTGAAAGTTTCAGTCAACTTTGTTGTTTAAAATATTTCACTATTTTTTGCATTCGACTTAATATCGCTAAAAAAATAATAAATAGTTAAAAATCATCAGAATTTTTAATTTATGACATGACAGAAAACAAAGTTTATGTATCTATTTAATTAAAGATAAAACTATAACTGTGTAAACAATTATTTTATTTTATTTTGTCATAATACACTCGATTCTCTTTTTGCACCGGACATACGTTCCAAGGACTACCGTGTAAAATTCTCGAAGTCAACAATAAATCGAATTTATTTTTTACTTATACATAAAAATATTTTCATAAGCTACTTGAGACAATAAACGTGCCGTTTTTATTTTTTATTTTTTGTAACCGTGTTAAAAAAAAATAAACTGTTGAAAAAATAATTGGTCCGTTTTATTTCAAAACCGTGCAAAAAAAGAATCAGGTGTATAAAATAAATTCAATTCAATTGCCCACATACTAAAAGTTTGCATATTATTTTAAAATAAAAGTTAAAGCTAATTTGTCACTCTTTTATAATCAGTATTGTGTAAAATACTATCGAAAATATGATAGAAATTAAAAATTTGCATAATTCAAATTGTAAAATCGGAAAATTGTCGGAAAAGCGCGACCGCACGCACCGTAGTCCGACCCTTGAATAGTGTTTTGAGTATCGAATTCAAACGACGGCATTTGCGATTAATGCTCGACTCGTTCCGAGGAGATCAACGAGGGTGTCGTAGAGATGTGATTGACCGCAAATACCAAAGCTTTTCCCCCACCCTCGCTCGATGAACGGGGCGGACATTTGAGGGGGGGTGGTGGTTTTAAGGCGAGGAAACGGGACGAAAATCTATCGCATTTTCTCTCGCTCTCTCTCTCTCCAACTCCCCGGCTACGTAGCAAATTAATTCAATTTCAGGTTTTCTTTGCGCGGATATAAATTTTGCTTTTTGAATTTGAAATATTATTTAAGCAAGTAGCCGGGAATGATATTATTAAACTCGCTCAGTGTATGTATGTGTCGGAAAATTGTATCGGCGTCTCTTTCGTTCGCGTCCGTTCGCCGTGTGATTTCGTCTCGCTCTCCCTGTCTGCGGACTTCTTCCAAATTGCTTTAGCTCGAGCTGCTGGTAATGAAGCCAACCCGCTGAACGGGCGCCAAACGACACACCCTCAAACTGGGGTGCGGGAATATATATATTTTTAACTCAAAGATGTTAAAGATATGTATCATTTGTTTGTTGTTTGTCGTCTAGAAAATGTATTTATAAAGTTGATTTGGAATAACATTTTGTGCGGAAACATATCTAAACGTCTAATTTTGGTGTTAGTGTATCGTACGGAAACATACCTAAGCGTGTAAGCAATATCAATAACGTAAAACTGTAAAAAAAAAGATCCATAGTAAAGGCACCCACACACAGCTACGAAATCGCGTATGAAAACCTAGCGCGGCAAACCTATCTGCCTATCTGCGGTATACTGATCGCATATTTCGACGGTTAAATATTGCGCGGAAACATACCTAAGCGTTATTTAAAAAAAAAAAACTATTAGTGGTTGTTATTAAAAATTAATGGTATTCAACAACTAGACGGATACGTGCCTAAAATTGCATTCAAAATGATACTATCATACAGTAGGAACAGATAGTACATACATATGTATATATGTACGTACATTGTACCAGTACACTTTCAATAAATCAACAATAAAATTTAATTTGATTTGAGGATTAAATCAAATTGATTTTTTCGCTGAAGTAAAAAAAAGACCACCTTAAAGTTTACATTGAATATTATATGTATAAAATTAATTCCCGTTGACTTTGAAGGGTCGTTAGAAAGCATCGTCGCAAATTTAGCCACTTAACCATTTCAATAGTAAACAAACACACTATTGAACATTTTATGCGAATGAAATCGTGGGGGTGTATGAAAAGGGGTGAGAAGAGGAAGGGGAGGTATATAAAAAGAAAAAAGTTAGCTCGTCACCGCAGAGGCCAAAGCTTGTTATGGCGTTCACCAAAAGGGAACTTTCCCAACGGGAGAAAATTGCGGCGAATCGAATCAGAAAATGCAAAGTTTTTCCTGACTGCATAGAATTATGAAAGACGTTCTCAAAGAGTCGCCCTTTTGATATCGAAAAAGGAAAATATATTGCGATTTTATTCGATTGAATAATGAAAACTCCATGTTACACTTATTCGCACCAAAATACATATGCATGTATGTACATACATACATACAGGGCCGGCGCGTGGCCTGTGCAAGCGATGCTTGGCACAGAGGCGTGAGACCAAAAGGCACCGAGCTACATATAGCTCAAAAAATTTTACATTTTGTGCAATCACAGAACATGGATGTGAAATCAACAGCAACTGCGTTGAAAAAGACAATAAAATTTCTTGTTTCTCATAACTGTGAAGATTCCTTCGATAGATATATTTCTCAGGCAAAAGTCCTCGCAATAGATGCGGATTTAACTGACGATTTCAATCCCAATTCAAATAATCGGATCCGAAAGAGAAAGAATTTCTTTGACGATGAGCCATCATCCCATGAGCCCACTGATGCAAAAATGAAATTCAAAACCTAATTTTTCGACATTTTGTTCTCAACAGCAATTGCATCAATGAAAAAGCGTTTTGAATCATTTTGTAGCATCCTAGAACCATTTGAATTTTTATATAACATTGAAGTGTGTGATAAAATGGAGGATAAACAACTGAAACAAAAATGTAGATCATTAGAAAAAGCAATTAAGTGGCAAAGAAACGAGGTTATAGAAGAAGAAGTTGAAATGGAGTTGAAATTGTTGTCTCGAAAATTGAAAGAAGATAGTACACCAGAGTTGGTTATGAAGTGGATTTATAACAACAACCTAGACCTAGAGGAACTCTTTGCAAATATACTAAAAATAATAAAAGCACTGAGAATACTTCTGACTTTGCCAGTTTCAGTTGCTAAGGGAGAGAGAACCTTTTCAAAGTTAAAACTAATCATGAATTATTTGCGATCTACAATGAGTGAAGAAAAATTAAATGGTTTGGCAATTATATCGATTGAAAATAATATTGCTCAATCCCTTAACATCGATGTCCTGCGGCAGGATTCTTTTTTGTTAAAAACGGAATTTTTTTTTTAGAAAAGGCGCCAAAAATTGAACCGCACATACATACAAGAAAAATATGACGCGCCGGCCCTGCATTCATACATATACATATATATACATACATACATATATGGACATACATACATACATACATACATATGTATATGGACATACATACATACATATACATATACATACATACATATACATATGTATGTACTTTTTTTTATTTACGCGACACTACAAAAATACATATATTTTTACATTGCACTAACATTTAATCCTTTTAAATATATTATAGAAATTGAACGAAGATGTAATAAATACGATTAAGCACATTATGTATATTTCAGTTTGTTTATATAATTTATTTAACCAATAATAATATTTATATATTGTATGTATGTATGTATGTATGTCTCCTTACCTAATATGCATACATTATTCATTTCGCTTCATTGGTTTTTAATAAATTTGATCTTTGTCTCATTTTTATTACATTACGAAATAAATAATAATTTAATTAATTATACTAAAACTTGAACTGTTATTTATTGATCTATGAAGCGAATGATACAATGTTTATACCGAAAAATTTCTTTTCACAGGATGATCTCTCAAATGTGCCTTTCAAGCCACGCAGACGGGTAAGGAGACACCCTGTATAATATAATCCAACTGACGCCAGAATAACATTAAAAATTTAACTTAACTTCAACTGAAAAGTCACACTTTTAACCGATATTATTCTTTCGTCAAGTGGATTATAAATTTCCTACACACAGAACGATTCACAGATTGCAAAACGCGACGATAGGAAAGTCTATCATCTGTTTGTATGACTTTTCACTAAAAATAGCCTTACCTATCATCGCTTATAGTGGAGTACACCACCACTGACTAAAACAAAATACCAGAGGCGGAGCTTACTAGTATTAAAAAAGGACAGAGCTAAGATGCATACGCACTCTGCAATTTTCAAATTATTAATAAAAGGTTAACATAAATTAGATCACCTTCAAATTAAAATTATCAGTAGAAAAGTGCAGAGAGCGTAAAAAAATTATCTCTGTCCTCTTCTAACACTGGCAAACTCAACCACTATGTATTTTATGGTTATCGGTGATGACGTTTAGGCCCGTAACGCGCTTGGCTGCCTAGCTGCGGCAGCCATGGCTGCACAGCCAGAACGAATCCAAACTCTGGCTCAGCCAGAGTTTCCTGGCTGCATAGTGCGTTATCACACAGGCAGCCACATACATTTTCTAACATCGTTCTGGCTGCCGCAGCCAGGCAGCCATGTGCGTTACGGCCCTACAGTGAGCTGTGAATCATTCAGTATGTACATACTATGTTAAATAAGCTTGTGTATGTGAGTTTTTCTTTTGAAGTGTTGTAAATTAGAGGCACATACGCGTTTAAAAAAATATTTCAACCAGTTGAGGATGTGGCCCTCCTCCCCTTGCATCCCTTAATACCCTTCCACCTCATCCCTCAACCCCTTCCCCCCCCATCCCCCTCCTTTCTCGTGCAGACGACGTCGGAATTATGCGAAATTATGGAATTATCATTTTCCTGGTTGTGGCGGAGGAACGCGGGGGTGTGCGAAAAAGGTGGGAGTTGGGGATGTTTCACCCTCCCTTTCTCGGTTCGCTCTACGTTTTCCTCCCCTTCCTCCCCTTCCTTCCCTCCCCGAGGACCGTCGGCCGCCTCGGGCTCTCTACAATTAGGCAAATAACTCTCCATAATCACGTTGTAGGTTGATTCGCCGTTTGAAAGAATCCCGCTCGCTATCGTATTTCGCTGCCAAAAGGAATTATTCATTTATTCGGACGAACGTGATAGACCGGATCTTGCTCGGCGCGCCATTTTTAATCGAGTTCCATTTTTCAAAATTTTGGATTTGTCATTTTTTTTTTTTTTGGTCAATCGGTATAAAAAATTATCGCTCCTTGCGTCAATTTTGAATCAATTCAGGCGTATCTATGTATAGTAGAGTAATAATAGTGCCTATGTAAGTGTTTGAAGAAAAGCTGCGTTATGGAAAAAAATTAAATAATCAAATTTAGCGTTCAAATTGAATGAAAGAAATGCAGACATACAGACTTGAGACTTTTATATGCATATACATATGTACATATATGTAGTAGTGTAAGCCCGTTGAATATATAGGTATCAACGGAGTGTTCTCATCACCCGTACTGAAAAATAATATTAAATTTAATAGTTTTTATAGCGTCATGTATGGCGCTATGTATGTTTGTATGTATGTAAGGCGCGTTATATAGGCAACAACATAAAAATTTAGCATAGTCGCGAACTTTCAACCGATTTCAACCTATTTATATGTTCAAAATAAAAGGGATCTCGCATCAGCTGGTTTGGCTCACCGCGTAAGCGCTCAGTGTACCGAATCAGTAGTATCGGGTTCAAATCCCACTCGTTCTGATTTTTTAAGGTGAGCGTTATCAGCAGACAGACACACAAACAGATAAGACCTTCACGTACATATGTATAAGTATAATTACAACTATGCAGAGTAGTTACTGCTAATTGACGATCAACATAAGTTTATTATTGACATGTGAGTGGGTCAACAATAGCGGCAACTATGGGTTATGGGGCAAAATTAAATAATAATTCAAACTTTCAATGACAACAAAAGAAGTGTGTCGAGCGTTCCCGACGGACAGAAATACAGTCAGACTTGAAGCTTTTATGCACATACATATGTACATATGTATGTATATGTATGTACATAAGTTAAAAATAGCAGTAATCGTGGGTTATGGAAACAAAATGGATACAAGCATTAAAAAATAGTTTTCAAATTTTCAATTAAAACAAAAGAAGTGTATCGAGCGCTCCTGATGGACATACATACAAACAGACAGACTGAAGGCTGTTGCGTATAAAATACCTATGTATGTACCTACGTAATTTAAATCGGAAAAAATCTAATAACTAAAAAAAGCACAATGGAAATTAATTGAATTTGGAATCTAGCGTGATAAATTCGTTCAGACTATATATAATTAGGCACTGCCCGTTGACAGTGTTAGGTATAGGGTATTTAGTAGTTCAAACTGTAATAGGTAGTTGGAAAATGCGAGCACTTCGCGCTACCTGTGCCGTAAGTGTATATACATATGTAGGTATGTATGTATGTATGTATGTATGTGCGGTGCTATTATACATATATGTACATACATACATATGTATATAGTAATTCTTCACAAGAGTAACTTTAGAATAGGGTCTTTTAAATAAAAATAATTAATTGATTTGCAGTTTGTACTGTGTACATATCATTCTAAATGAGTTAGCATGTTATACGTCATTACGCCAAAGTAATGTACACTTACAAATATGTAATAGACGACAATTGAATATTGTTATATAGTCTGGCGCACGGTGGTCCCAACTAGACTATACCGGTTATATAAATTACTGAACTCAACTACTAACTGTATTGCCATTTGGACCGTTGACGAATACACACACATATTATGTACATACATATGTACACAACGACTGTATCTATAATATATAGGTAACTTCGATAATCAAATTCGAATCCAAAACTCTCTTTCCCTTTATGACGCAATCATTATTATTTACGAACGGGACCGGCCCGATTAATTATCTATCTTTGAGATTTTAACGCGAGAAACCTTATTAGCCAGATTTGACTTTGAAATCGAGCAAATTAATAACCGTGTCTGCAAACAAATCAAAAGCTTTATAAACACAACCCCCATCCCTTCAATCCACGTTTCGCTCGTTTTATTTACGTTCGAATGTTGGAATTTAATTAGTCAAGTGAATATAATTGTGTGTTATAGATAGATTGGATTACTACATATAGATATACATATACGGTATGTACATATATATGTATATTCAAATTGAATTTAAAGCGTATCACTATACCCGGTGTGACGTCACAGGTAACGTGACGCCTTCATTGGGCTAAATTTATTAATTCGATACACGGAGGTATAATTTGCGTCGAATTTTACAGGGCCGCATCGGTCGTTGAGATATTAATTATACATTAATTTAATAGTTGATGTGGCTTACGTACTTTAGAGTTTTGTATTTAGTAGGTACTTGTTCTGTTCCGTTACGGAAACTTACCCAAGTATGATGCAGTAACAACAACATGTACATACACAACTTTATACTATGCACAGTTGGTTCAATCAATTTTGACTTTGTTCAATTTGAATGTATTATACAACAATCCACTAGTATTTTAACGTTTAGGTTTCACTGTAGACATGCATTATTGTGAATTCCTCGAACAATTTTTTCCAGCATTGGAAATACCAGGAATTCTATTTCAATAAAAAAACTCCTACATTGATTATTTTTCCAGGGAAAAATTCCATTCAAGGCAGATAAGGAGAACGTGTCACGTTAAAAAAAACAAAATTTTATCCTTTTTTGTACATTTTTAAGCAAAGTAAATTCCTCGATGTTCATTTTCATTTATCCGTTAGTGTATTTTTGTTCATAATTTCTGATCTATTACAAATAACAAAATTTCTATATTTTAACTTTATTATTTCAATGCATTGTTATTACGAGAAAAACCTTATGAAACATAATGATTTAGAAATTCTAACTGGTCAAGAAAAAAGTAGGGTTCACTTCATATGATTCAGTTAACTATACTTGCCCAGTCGTTAACTAAATATAACTAAATTATAATATTAAAATAACAAATTTTCTAGTATATGTATGTATGTATGTAGTTCGGCCCTGTTTCAGAGTAGCGCGCGGTATCACGCCAAATGTAATATTCAATTCGGGAGATGAACGCAAATTTGTAATGTCAATATACTAATTTCTCTTCGGCGTCTGTTTGTGGAGAGAGAGGGGTGAAATGGGCCGTTGATGGGGGGATAAGGGGTGGATCGAGAGATGGGGATGGAGGAAGAATCAGTGTAAAGGGATGAGAAGGGATAATCGCTTTCCTGGACACACGACGATAATTAATTTTGCAATCGACTTTGTATACAATAATTATGTACGAGACACCACTGTTCAAGAAAATGTATATTAATATATAAAGTACTTACAAGTATAATATACTATAGAGACGCCGTGTATAATTTATATGTTAATATAAAATGTGTACAATGAAAAGTAAGCAAAACGAGAAGAGAAAAGAAGCCGTTCTGACAGGACGTTAAAGGATTAAAAATACATTAACCCAATTTTTCTCCCGCAATACAGCTTAAGTTATTTTTCTTGAAAAGGTACAGTCGTTCCAAATGTTATTTCCCATTTAAAACAAACACACATTCACAAGATATTATCCTAATGAAATTTCGGTGATGTGATGAGATTTCGCCGTGTGTTTTATTACGTACGTATTATCATTTCGGTTGTCGCGTTAAATCTTTTTAATAATTATTATCAAATATACGTGCGTTTCTATACTGTAGTCATATTTCCGTTTCCGCTTTTCTCGGTGCGCTCCCGTTCTCCATAATCCACTTCAATTCCGCTTAATTCCTTTTCGGAAAAACGCGTCGTTTTAAAATGCGGCCCAAAAAATAAGCTGACGGCTCCTCGACTCCCCGCACAGGGTGTGTCAAAATTATTGACTCTTTAAATTTTAATTTTATCAAGTATTATTTATTCAACGTACAGTTCGATCGATTGATGCAAACAGATTCAATGAGTTTTACATACATATGTATATACATACATATATGTATGTACATATGTACGTATTGAAATTTTCGCTCCAAACATTTCATTATTAGACATATGTACATATGTCTGCTTAAATGAAATTAATAATCGCTTTTGTCCGTCAATGTGACAAAATTTTCAATGATTTAATACTAATGCTATACCAAAAACAGCAGAAATACATTTCCGCAAATTTAGGCACTATTACGTTTATACATTGAAATGTATTTACCATTTAATAATCTTTGAATAGTATACCATGTTTGTGCGGAAACATACCCAATTCATATGATATTGAACAATTGAATAAATCATAAACTGATATCGATTAGAGTATTCATTCATACATCATACATATCTATAAAAATGTATATCACTATTTAGGTATATTTCTTTCAGCGTTGATATGACTTTCATTGTTTTTTTTTTTGTTTTGGAGTTTAAACAGCATGTACATATATTGGTCTATTCGTCAGGTTGTTTTTTTTTACTTCGTAGGAAATTTGAATTGTTACATGGTATATTTTTTCCCATAGCTCATTGTTACCGTTATTGTTAGCCCACTGATAAGTCAACATTAACCACCAGTTGAACGTCAACAGAACAAAACGGTTGTCTAGTTTCAGATAATTGATCAGACTTATCATAAGTAGCACATACATATGTATATTTTGATACCACACTACTATTCATTATATATTTTATTTTAGATAAAGGATTATACAAGAATTGTATAAGGCGATTACTTTAAAGAAAATTCAAGTCGAGAATTGAATAGTAGTCGCTAATCGCAATCGCAGTCGTTAAATATTCAGAGGTCTCGTTTCTTTGGGCCACAGTGTAGAAGTCAATTCGTTTAATGGGCGAACCGAAAGATTATGCGTCGCTCCGCGGGTTTTCGTCGTTTTTTCCGTAATTTGTAAAGCCGGATTATTTTTCTGGCGCTCTGTGCAGGAAATTTGACTGGTTAATTATTTAAGATGGCGCGGTGGGGGGGGGAGGGGGGATTGAAAAGGGGGTCTAGGGGAGAATGAAACCGTCGTAGTTATAGGGGGGGTGGAGAGAGGAGTGATTCGGTCCCTTTCTGCGCCAATTATATTTATATTAATGATTTTTTAATATGACGATTTTCCGCCGGCGCGCTCCTCTCAGTTCGTTCGTTGTTTTTATTAATAATTCATTCGACGAGATTTGTCAAAAGGATTCGAGATGTTTTCCCAAAGCAAACTCATTAATGATCCTTAAATAGAGCCGAAAGTATTCACAATTGAAATTATAAAAAATTCGATCGGTTCAATAAGTCTAACGGTAGTTTTAAATGAAAATATAATTTTATTATAGTCAAAATGTGTCTTGACTGTCTCTGACTTGACGAAAATTATAAGTAGTATTATTTAGTTTTTCCCGTAACTTATGGTTAACCCTATTGTTAGTCCACTCATATGTCAATAATAAACACCCGTTGATTGTATTTTAATTTAAAATGTGCAGCGTTTCTCAAACTTTGATATATGTATGTACATATCCCTTTTATAAAATGTTGATTTCATAATTAAATAATATTAAGATCGATAAAAAACTATACAGTAGTCGAGTAAGTCAGCATATGTGTACATACATATATGTACCTATACATACATACTTTAATCCAATTTATCAATATTTTTTTTAATACTTAAAAATATTACTATCATATTTATATTGAAAATTTAAAATCTTTATAAATGTGAATTTGTGGTAAAATTTTTACTATCATCCGTTAACCGGAAGTAGCCTTTTAACGTCAGAATTATTATTGCATTCGCATATTTCATACAAAATCATTTTTAATTTTGAATTTTATACTTTTTTGCTTTTATAAATATCATCCCAAGTAACTATTATTGCGTTAGAGACCCGAAACATACATACATAGATATAATATGATATATTTTACAAGATACGGCGTTTCTTTTCTAGAGTGCTTTGTGTGTATTAAACAAAACAAAAAAAGTATGAAATATGTAAAAAAAACTTTCTCGTTCCTGTATTCAAAGGAAGAGGACCGAAAGAACGAATAAAATGAAATAAAAAAGCTTTTGTCTTAACAGACGTAAATGGTAAATGCGTTTTGCGTAATACTTGACTCGTACCGAAATAGAAGGAAGCAAAAAATAAATAAAATAAAAAAAAACCAAACCGGGAAAACAGGATTTTCACCGAGAGAGAGACGATCTGATCCTCAATTTAACATGTGATATCTCGCGAGTTTTCCACATACATACATACATAAGTAAAGCAATACGATTCGATTTTGCACCGTGACTTATTATTTTGCGAGTTGAAACCGAGTAGAATAGAAATACACACACAAATGAATGAACGAGTGAAAAAGTTCGAAAAAATAAATAAGTATTCTTATGTAGGTATGTATGTATGTATTTCAAGATAATATCAATTATGAGGCGTACACAAAAAGTCTTGTAATATTCATCAAGCGATTACGCGGCCGGCTATTAGAGATTTTATGCGAAAACTCGAATAGTAAAAAGCAAAGCCTTTTTAAATTGATAATATAAAAATGCAAATGGAGAATGCGAATAGCAATAGAGGGAAAGAGATAGTAGTGTGGTCTCGCAAAGGCGACAGAGCGAAACGGAGATAGAACGCGAGGAAAAACAACGGAAAGTTTACGACTCGAGGAAAATTGTAGCGACACTCCTTCTTCACTCGACTTATTATTTTTTGTCATTGAATTCGATCTTGTATTAAAATAATTAGTAAATTCAGTATGACAATGAAAGAGTTTTCTTAGGCTAAACTTCGAATACAGAGGGAAGGAAATAAAAATTATATATTTCCAATTTTTTGCATCGCATTCTACGACCTCTGTCACAAAATATGGAAACATTTGCATAAGTGCGATAGAATATTTTTCTTTTTCTTCGTACAAAGCTTTATTTATATAACTCCAATTAACACATTTCTGAAAAAGTAAAATATATCAACATTTGCACCGCAAGCGCACAAGCTAATACATACATTATTATCTATGTCACTCATACACACATTATTATCTATGTTTGTATATGAAAGTACATATACAAACTGTCAATTTCATCTGTTGGTGTTGAATAAATTCCGTCAAATTTTGAACTTAAAATAAATGCGGTTTTTGCGAGCGGTACGTTTTAACCCCTGACCCGCGGCGTCTACACACCACTGGGATGAAATGGTAATGATAATAAAAAAAAAAAACAACGTTTTTAGCTCGACGGCGGCAAAAATGTTAATGTCTGCCTTAAATAGTGAATGAGTCGCACCCGCCTTTAGTGGCTTTGCTCGCCAAATTTATTTTTTTACAAGAAAACCAGTTTACATTTTCTAAATGGACGACCGGGGGAAAGGGGAGGATAATTTTTCTTGATGCAAACGTCCCCTTCCCACCTTCCATTCTTCCATTCTTGAATAAAATATCGTCAGTTGCGAAGGGTAAAGGTATAGGATAGGTATACATACTTATATATTACACGGTGCAAGAGCATTCGCTGACATTTGAATTATGCAATACATACATACATACATACCTATGTATGTATATACATATGTATGTATGTATGCGTGTGTGAAGAGTATTGCAAGTAATTTTGTAGTTACGGGTATGTGGTTCTCTCTCTCTCGTCATAATCGTACATAAAGCTCGAGTCTAGCGATTCAAATATTCATGCAATTACCGAATTATAATACGTGTTCGTAGTTTTGCTGTCGCTGGTTTAATTGTATCGTATGGGTAAATTAAATCGCGACTCAACTACTCAACCTGTCCGGTTTTTAATTAAATTGCGCAATTTTTTAGCCGTGATATCGATAGCCCAACTTAAACAGAATCGGTTATTTAAATCGCATCGCTTACTATTCTATCTTATGAACTTTCAAAACCAAAATGTCTTATTGAACGAAATTCCATATACATACATACATACCTACAGTAGCGGGTTGGTTATTGAGGTCGCGTTACTAATTTTTTTCAATTTTCGATTTCTTCAGAATTTTTTGCTTTTTTACAATAATTATTCTGTGTAGTGGTTTTTACTTTATCCTAATCGGATAAAGTATTGCGATCGTGCGAAAATTCGACCTTGAGATTTTGACTGATTTGTAACGGGTATCATTCCCTGATCACGTTTTCATGATTTCTGGAAAATGTCTGTGTGTCTGTATGTCTGTGCGTCTGTGTACTTTTTAACGTTAACTTTTTTCTCCGAAACTATCAAGTTTATCAAGCTGAAATTTCATATCTATTATTTTCACGTAAGGTGTAAGAGATATTATGATTTTGGTCAACATCCGCCAACCGGAAGTGACAGTTTACTCTTGAACGAGATTTTTTTTTTTTTTCGGCCTTTCATATATTTTGAATCTTCATAATATTATAAAATTAGAATTCTTATAGCAATGGTGAGCATTGCATTTTAGATGTTTCTCAATTTCGTTGCTGTTGTTTCCGATTAGCGCTATTCGATACAGATAAAAAAAAAATTTTTTTATGACCCACCTTTAAAAAACCGTACCAAAATTTGAAACTTTAAATAATCTAGACATACATAATTTAAAACATGTAAAATAGATTCAATTCACTAAAAAAATACGTAAGCCACTTTTTTTTATTCATAAAAAGCCTACGCCGCATTATTGTTAAAAATTTATATAATTATATGTTTAGCTGCGAATCGGCTTACAATCTGACTCTACATATATGCACATATGTACATATATCTAGCTCAAACGAGCTAATTCAATATGCCGACACGTAATCCTAATTATCGCGAAATCCGCTCTAAATTACCATTTAACATTTAGTCGGCGCGCTGTATCATCACTCTTCATTGTTGTTGTGTGTTTATTGCTCAACACCAAATGAGGAGCATTCATTATTCACAAAACCGCGAAAGCTCTACAACACCTATACGTTCATCATAAAAATCAAATTAAAACCCTATCTCATTATATAAACCCAACTAACTAACTAACAAGGATAGTCGTGTGAATTTTTTTTCATATTCTGAGGATCTCAAGATAATACAGAGTGGTCCAAAAATAAAACCACCGATTTTTTTTTGCAAATCCTATATGTATGTATATATGTAGGTACATAGATCGTATAAGATTGGGGAGTGTAGGGTGCGGCTGTGTAATCTTACAAGCGGATTAGGCAAACATCTTGCTACAACGAGGCTCAGTATCCCCCACCCCCCTCTTATCCCCCCGCTCTCCATCTAAGTAATGTTGTTTTATGAAGATTATTCAGGTTATTTGCGGCTGGATCAGTGCGGGCCGCGATCCCAATAACCCACACCACCCCTGGCGCATTATATATTTAATGCGATAACGCGGAAAAGACACGCGAAATGTTCACATTGAATCGCCCTGTTCGGCGAATGCGAGTATTATTGTAATATTATGCAATTAAACTATTTGCAGTTAGCTTGGTTGGGTTTGATGTAACATGCGAATGGTAAAAAACAAAATGCATAAAATTGGTACATATAAAACTTCAAAGTGTTTATACTGTTTGTAGTGTATAATTTTTCACCAGTGGTTCTCAATATAATATGTATGTACATATTCATTTATTGTTCAAAACTTTTCCTTGCACAACTCTACATATGTATATACATACATAAATCTCTTGGTAAAAAACATAAAAATAATAATACATTCCAAAATATCGCCGTTAGATAACTTTACGCGTTAAAATATAACACTGTTGTAACAATTGGCATACAATTTAAATCAAAATTCAAACAAAGACGTGAAAATACGTTAACGACATTTTCACAACGCAACTATCAAAGTTGTATACATTTTTCGTTAAACAACTCAAATTTATTACAGGAATATAAAACTTGGTATCGTCAATTACTTCTAGTCATTTTTGAAAATCTTAAAATTCAATTTATACATAATCTTATTTACATTTTGCTTTTACCGGTTATTTTATTATTAGTTTCTCGTGGAAGGATAATGATTTAGTGTGATGTTAATAAGTAAGATCAAAGTATATTATGATATTAATTGTGTCTGTGTGTGTGCATACCCAAGAAAGTGATTTATACACCCCCATAATATATTTAAGATGATCTGCTCACCTTTAACTAAACTACATTTGAGCGCGTGCGTCTCGCTACAAACCTAATTTCATTAGCATGTTAATCAGCACGAGCTATTTATTAACACAAGTCACAGATGAATCTCTACCTAGTTGGTCAAAGCAAAATTGCTATAAAAAATACTCACGTATAGTAAAAATTCATTTATATTAAGCTTAGTACGCATAGAGGAAAATTTGACATTATAAGAAGTTTCCTAACTATTCGGATTCTTTGTGCCAACAAATTTTTCTTCGTATCGTTTCGTTCTGTTGGTACATGTCTCATGTTTATGGAACTTTTCTTTCGACATTTTATTAATCGCGAAATCGACAAAAGCAACATACATATATATGTATATACATACATATATGTCAGCAAGTATCGAGACGTCGAAATAACGAGTCCAAATATGAAAACACTTCCAGGAACCTGCTTCAAAGTCAAAATGTTGACACTTGTCGCCTCTGTCTATAATATGTTTTAATGAGAGATTATGCAGTTTGAGTTTGACTATCTGTTTCTTCTAACCGAATGTTTGAAAAGGGGACAAAAGTTCGTCCCTCTCGTAACGAGATGGACGCTATTCGTGTATTTGATGCTACTCGAATTTTTGTCCGTTAACACACACGCGGTCAGAAGAAACAGATACTACGTAAAACTTAAACTGAATACTCTATCGGGCTTTATACAATGAAAGTGGGCACAATCAAACACCGCAATACGTTTCACTGGGAAACACGGTTTATATAAGTGGAATTCGAAATGACACTTTTAAGCCCAGTTTCCGATGCAAGTGTGAACATCAACAACGACGACGCAAAGAGCAATTATACTATACAAAGGCGGATAGGACAGGTTTCTCGGAAAACAGATAAGTTGAAGGGGTGAGTTAAATCTTAGAAAGACTTTGTCCGGCTTTGGAGAGCTTTCGCGTTTGCGGCTTCGCTTGCAACATAATCGAATAGACTTAGACCGGGTACACACACACACACACTTAAATACACCGACTAACTATTATATGCTACGTTTAAAATCCCAAAACCCTCGTGTTGAATTATTGAACGGTGACAATCCCCCGGCCCCTTTGAGTCGTTTCCATCGTTAATTCGATTAGTGTGCGAGATGGCGAAGGATATAATATAGATAGGACAGTAGTGGTGTGGTGCCGGAAACGCAAATCACAGACAAATTAGAAACAGACCCCCTCATACACGTTATACGTATTGTATGATACGTGTATATTAATTTGAATACGTTTGCGAAACATTAGCAAATTGGTCGGGCGTCGTTGATTCGGTTTCGAGACTCGATTTTGTTCGGGTGCAAAAGTGGATCAAGTCTATGTAATTCTCGCTTGTATGGATTCGGATTGTATTGAGTAGAGTTTCCTTTGAAAATGGATATTATGTACTAAATCTGTTGTTTGATTTTGGTTAGATACTGTATTTGAAACGTATTTATAGTGAACTTTGATCGTACTGTAGAATACTAAAGTAGGTACCGCAGTCATTGTTTTCAGACCACCCAATAAAATTATTTCAAATTTTTATAGAGTAACAAGAGTATTGCTCGTTGAAAATCAACTGATGTTCATTATTGACGTCCGACCGGGCTAACAATAGTGGTAGCTGTGAACTATAGGAAAAAAATAATAATTTAAACGTACAATAAAAACATAAATATGTAAGTGTGCCAAGTGTACCTGGTGGATAGGCAGACTGGCTTAATGCTTTTATATAGAGTTTTACAACAGTTAATTAACTTTGTATTGATTTTAATTTGATTTATTGTTGAACACAAAAGTGGACGATTACAATTACAAGTGTTTTAATCTCATGAACGTGTGCCGGTTTTAAACGACTTAGTGACAAATAAGTGATACTTTATATTACAGTGTATCTCAGGAGGAAGAGTGGGGATTTACATACATACATACATATGTATATTCGCGAGATGCAAAACTGTTTGCATTTTAATTGTTTAAAAATTCAACTATTAAAAGTTTACTACTTGAATTGTTATACGAGGCTTTAAAACAGAGGAGACTGTGAGCTTTGACCATTACAAAGTAGTAATTAAAATTAATTATTATTCTATGAAGTAGCTAATAATGTATGTATGTACTTTCAATATTAACAAAACTAAACTATATAAAAAAAAAAAAAAAATATATACATAAGAATAGATTTAAAAATATAAGATAAGTTTACATTTGACGATACTGTAGTTGACACATTTATTCTAATTATAACAAAGATTGTAAAAGATTAATGTGCAATAGATAGATGGGGGTAATTTCGCAATAATCGGAAGCGTTAGCTTTGGGGGTGGGCGGGTGGTAAAGGGGGAGGGGGAGAAAGGAACGGGAGTGTCGTATCTCGCTTCTCACATAATTAATGGTTTCACTCCGTTACCGAATTTGCCGTTGTCGTATTTAATCTGTCATATCTTAGCGGATTATTAAAACTAATTGTTGCTGCATAATTTATTGGGCGGGCAGGTGGCCGCCCACCCGCCCACTTGTACAGCTAATTAAAATTTACCGTATCGTATCGCGCGCGCTCCCTTATACCCATTACAATACAAGTACATACAAACAAAACGAAATTAATAATAACTGAAAACGATGACATTTTCGTACTTGATACATGATGGGTGGCCCAGCGTGCTCAGACCCCCTCCTTGAATTTATTTTCATTAATTTTACTCGTCAGAAGAGAGAATACCCTTGACAATAAGGATATTGCGATAATTGAATAAGAATTGTAGATAAATTTTACATGAAAGTAAAAACAATCGTGAACTTATGATATACATATATTCATATATACAGCGTGATTTAAAACAGTGGTGCACAACCTATTTGATAGAAGGGCCAATTTATCCATCTTCTAATTGTTCAAGAACCGCACAAAATCTCCTTTCAAAAGATTCTTGAATTCGGATGATGTTGCAAGCATACTTTTGGCTGGAATCAATTCCATGTTAGGATAACATTTCTTTGTAGTGCGGAAAGATATTTTCTCTCAGCTGTGAATGAAACAATTTAAGTTTTTCCTGGAAGTCTGAGATGTAATAATTTTTCCGTTATAATCGAAGATTCAGATCATTGAGGTGTGTTGTAATATTTGTCAGAAATACCAGGTCACACAGCTATTGAGGATCTTCCAAAATATCGATAGACTTTCCTTTGTTAACAGGGAAAATTTTGATTTCTTTTAAAAGTAACACAAACCTATACAAAACCTTGCCTCTGCTTAACCAACGAACTTCGCAGTAGTGCAATGGGTCATATTCAGCATCAATTTCATCAAGAAAGGCTCTGAACTGTTTTTTTTTTTTATGTTTACTACCATTATAAATAAATGGGAATCACGGCGAACTTTCAATATTGTTTCGTAAACGTTGTGCTCTGGCGAAATTCTAATTCACAAAAGTGCGTGTCTTGATAAAAATAGACTGCAACTGCATTGTAGAGAGTGTGACACATTTGCAAACAAATTAATTTTGCTCGCAAACCCGTGAAAAAATAGTCTTACTAAATTAAAATTAAAATAAAACAGCACTGTATGGTTTTCTGTTAGTGACGATTCAGATTCTGTACATACATACATATATTCCTTTGTAAATGCATAATTTGCTAACATATCACACATTCAATGAAGCATTTGGTGATTAAGTACTTGTCATTTCGGGCCGCGGGTTGTGCATCGCTGATTTTAGACATTTAAGTGAACGATAGTTCTCAAATTTGAGAAGACTTAAAACTTATATTAGAAATACCATGGAAAAAGACAAATTAATTGAACTGCAAACTAGTCATTTCGGGGGGGGGGTCTCCTGTTCGAACTTTCTTCCTTCGCTCCAGAAGGTAACGGTTTCACCACTGGTTTCTTTCCCTAGTTACTTCACTATGCTATACTGTCTAACTTTCCTTTCATTTTCTTTAACGAAATTACTGGCATTCATTATCCAATTAAAAGTAAAAAATTAATACATAAATTAAATGCAAAAGAAAATATCACTTGAAATGTATTAGTATTGTGAGGGTTAGTTATAAATTTCGGACAGCCACTATCCTCATTTGTTTAGGTGCGCAAAAAGTGATCCTTCTTAAGTTGGACAGAGTACAATTATAATATATGTATGTATGTAGATAGTAAAATGTTTATCAAATAATGAAGACACAACGCTTAATATCAGAATAAAAATTGATAACGTATTCCAACCCTTGAAGTGACCTTATGAATATATTTTGTATTATATTTTTCAGCGGTGGCGGATTCAGACCTTTGGACGGATCTGCACAGAGAGCAGCACCACCATTATTCTTCCCACCTCACCTGTCTCACCTGACGCACTTCAGCCAACCGCTGTTTCCGGCTCTCAAAGGTAAATTCGATGAAAACCGTTTATACTATCTATTAACATATAATATACTTACGTAGGTATTACGGCGGCCATTTTGTTTACGGTGGAATAATTGACACCAGTTTTCAATTGGTATAAACGCGCGCGCGACAAACGGGTATATTAATAATTGGTAATGGGTGTTTATTAGCAGCACCTGAGGCCACCTCTCGACGGCCAATAACACTTCCCGGGAACTAATTCCATTAAAGTTTAAAGCCCGAGCTCGGGATATTTATGAGCGATATTATCGGAGGACTTGTCTCTTTCACTCCCAGTCTCCCCTTTTCAACCCCCTCCCAGTATACACTCGACTAAATTTGATATGCGAATTACGAGTAGTCTAGCTACACTTGTGCTTGTGTGCATGTGTTTTCACGGTAGTTGATGTTGGTGATCGAATTTTTACATTGAAATTACATATTTGAAACAGATACTATTACAATTGTGTACTCTCAAGGAAACGTAATAAAGTAAAAGTATTCGTCAATCGCAAAGGTCCAACATCATAAGTGTTGTTTAATATTTTTAATTTTACTTATGAACACGAATTTAAAAAAAAAACAACAATTCCATTACATTCCGCGTTTAAAACATGACATTATGACAAAACTGGGAATACATACATACATACATAGAATGATATCAATGTTGCTGGTTCCGAAAATTTAAATTCCCACAATAGTTTAAAGTCGTTATTTTTGCAATATTTATACCTGAATGTATGCCCGTGTCGCTAAGAATTTCAAGAGTTGTTTATCCGTCATCGTGGTTTCTGATCCGTTTACCAGAGAGTGGACCTTCGCTTTGATTAGATCGCAATGACAGCTGAATTACAGTTTACAGTATTACAATACGTAACAATATGTATCAGCGATTTCCAAGTTTTTCCTTTTTATTTCGTTACACATTACTCATCAATAAAGGTATCTTGTACCTGTGAATTTTCTCGATCAACACTACATATCGCGATAATGATAGTATTGTTTCACCGTGGTTGATCCGTCCTGCGCTTATCAATTTTGAATGAACGTCATTTTGTAATGCAAGCCTGAAGTGGCAGGGGTGGTTATACGAATGGGATGAAAGAGGATGAATGTGGAGTAGGAAGGGATGAAGAGGTATGGCAAGACGTACGGCCGCAATATTTCAAGGTGACAGGTGGCAACCCCCGTGCTGATCTATGGGGCATTTGTTTTTATTTACGACTGCCGCAATACAAACACACACACTACCTTATTACAAGCAACATTATTCGAAAATAATTTTGGTCGACTGTAAATCTATCAATATATGTACATGTGTATGTATGAACGAATCGTTTGGACTGACAATGGACTATGCCAGAGGTCCTTAACCTATTATGTTTTCCTCCCTAGGGGAGGAATGAAAGGTCTGCAAGGGCGTAATGAGACATCCCAAAAAAATTGCGATAAGGCCGGTTTCACAGGGCACGGTTTGTCGCGGCTCCTTTGTCGGCGCCTGTTGTACGGCGCGGTTGACAAAGGAGCCGCGACAAACCGTGCCGTAAAACCGTGCACTGTGAAACCGCTCTAAGAAAAGCTCATTTTAAATATGTCTTTATTGATTCCATGAATTTGAGATGGGGGGAGCGGGGGAGGAAATGAGCGCATAAGTTTAAAAACACCTGGGCTATGTTGACTTATTGTCGTTATTTTATTTTATTTATTTGTATAATACAGTATCTAAAGCTATTTACACAATCCTTAACTGAGCTCCTATACAGAGATGTTTTTTTTAAGACTGTCAGGAATTTATCAATAGTTTTGGAACTTCTAATTTCATCCGGCAGTCTATTATACTCCAAAACATCTCTGTACAAGATGCTTCTCCTATTTCTATTTATTCTAACATTTTGTTATAATTAAATTATTTTTATTCCTTAAATTATATTCACATATATCCATTCCTCTCACAATAAATTTACTAAAATATGATGGTAACATATTATTATCTAACTTAAATATAAATACCAACATACAAATCCTCAAAATATCATTCACATTCAACCAATCTAATTCAATCATCATCTTTTTACTTTATCCTAATCGGATAAAGTATTGTGATCGTGCGAAAATTCGACCTCGAGATTTTGACTGATTTGGATCAAGTATCATCCCCTGATCACGTTTTCATGATTTCTGGAAAATGTCTGTATGCCTGTGTACTATGTGTGTGTGTATATCTGTGTGATTTCTCCGAAACTATCAAGTCTATCAAGCTGAAATTTCATATCTATTATTTTCACGTAAGGTGTAAGAGCCAAAAGGAATTTGGTCAACATCAATCAACCGGAAGTAGTTTTTTTTTCGTGCAGAAAACTCAAAAATCCTGTAAAAAATCATATTTCCGAAACTGCCCCATCGATCAAGTTGAAATTTCATATCTATAGTTTTCACGTTAGCCGTAAGAGATACTGCGATTTTAGTCAAAATCGTACGACCGGAAATGGCAGTTTACTCTTGAACGATTTGTTGTTTTTTATTTTTTTCAGCCTTTTAAATATGTAGTATCGTCACAACATTGTAATATTGTAATCAGGAGAGAAATTTCTATTTTTGAAAAAATAAATCATTAAAATCAGTCAACCGGAAGTAGGGTTTTTTTTTTGTCGAAAAGTTTACCACAGAATATTTCAGAAACTGCCCTATTGATCAAGTCGAAAATTTATATTTATAATTTCCATATAAAATTTAAGAGTTGATAAGGTTTTGATTAAAATCCGCCGACCGAAAGTGGTAGTTTTTCTTATTTGAATATATGCCGAAGATCGTATTTTATATACGCGCGCGCACTCACAGTAATCTCATGATATGTATACATTTATGTATTTTGGTTGGTGTGGTGGTGGTGTATGCGTTTTATTTACTTACGTACTTAAAAAAATTATTTCGTTACTCTTTGTATTCCTCAAATACATATGTATATGGATAAAGTTTAAACATTTAAACTACATGTCATACCTCTATTTTGTAATATTTGTAATCTATCTCTAGTTGACTTATCTAACATATTTAATAATGATACATATAATGTGGTCTGACAATTACAGTATAAATTATTATTTTAGTTTCTTTTGATAATAATTTTCTTAGCCGACATAATATTTCTACTTTTTTTATTAAAAATTGACCGTGTAACTTAAAATCTAACTTATCATCCAATATTATACCCAAATATTTGAAATTATTAACTACATACATATGTATGTAGTTCAATATTATCTACTTTTTCTAATTTCGCTTTTAATTATATGGTAATATAAATTGAAATTATTTTTCAGGATTTCCGGGACTGTGCTCGTGTTGTCCGATGAAGCCTCTGTCTCTGCTTCCGCCATTGTCGTCATCTCCGCCGCCATCGTCCGATCATCGCACATCGAGCGTCGCCGAATTGAGAAGAAGGGCCCGCGAGCACTCTGCGGCTTTACTTCACGGCTTGCAAGGGCTACAAGGTCTTCAGGGCCTGCAAGGACTACAAGGACTAAGGTTACCTTTGGGACTTCCGCTTCCGCCTTTGGGACTCCACGGACTTCACCGACCCGGAGAAGATGAGAGGCCACCTCAACCGACCTCCCCTAGTGCGGGCGACAAGAGCCCGAACGTTGGCAAAGATTCGGATTAAGTCACAAAATTGTTGCACATTGCGTACTTTGAACGGATTCGATGTTACCAATGCGATACTTAACCGTGCCGTTGATTTAGGAGCGCAAGTGTAATAATATTAGCTACCATATGAATCGTTGTAGTGCATATAAATCTTATACGCAAGTGCTGTATGTAAATATTATTTTTTGTCTTTGAGTAGTTGAAAAATAGACAGCATGCAATTAATTGTTTTTTAAGTCTGAAAAGATAAAAAAAAAAAAAAAAAGTATGTAGAATCGTTTGTTGTTCGCTTACACTTCCTTTAAATAACGAGTATTTAAAACAAAAAAAGTGATTTATTTACATTATTTTTGTTATATGTATGTATGTATGTATGTATGTATATGTAAGTACACTAATATCATGAAAAATGATAAGCCATGTTTGTATAGTAGGATTTATGTAGATATAAAATAAACATTAGTGTTTAAATTTAAAATTACTATTACATGTAATAGGATTTAGAAATAAATAATAAAACAATGTGCGTGTAAAATACAATCTTTTATATTATAAAGATAAAGTATTACAAAAAAATTATGTATGTATGTACATACCTATGTATATGTACGTATGTACATACCTATGTATATGTACGTATGTACATACATATATCTACCAATATTAAACAATTTGCATTACATTCGGTTTGTTCTTTCAATTTTTATTATTAGACAGTTGTAAATACATAATAATAATACAGCAATCGAACAGTAATAATTATAAAAAATATGTATGTAGTAAAATAATAAAAATAAAGATGACAGTGAAATACAAAAAAAAAGTATCGTTACAATGTACATACATAAATTAAAATAGTCCTATGTTATTATTATTATTATTGTATGGTGAAATAAACATGTAAAATATTATATAATTATGAATATTATTATAATTATACAGACAAATACAATATAATATTCAAATAATGGTTATTTAAAATGTTTGTAGGAATCACAATGTTGATACGAATAAATGAAAAAGAAAAAAAAAACTGCAATATGTATTTATTTTTTTGACTATTCAGAGTGCGATATATGTACATATGTATATTATGTATGTATATCGCAATTATAATATAAGCTAACTCTTAACATAAGATTTCATTTAGAAATAATACGTAATGCTTTTTGAAGAAGTTCTTTCATTTGAAAATAACTAGTGTGCTTTCTAAAGATACTTGGAAGACCTGTCGTTTTCGTTTTCAGTAGAAATCCATTTTGACATAAACAAGTTTTTTTAAAAACAAATGTTCTATTCCTATTCATTTAAAATTATGTTTTTAGTGAAATGAGACAACTTTTACATATCAGTTACCTCAATTTTTTTTTTGAAGTAGCTTTTCTTATATAAAAGCACAATAAATAATACACCTAAAACTTGTCCGCCAATACACATAACTCTAAAGGAAGGAAGTCGTGACCACAGAACCACGCTCCGGCGTGAGAGCTGAGTATTCGTACAGCGATAAATGGCAAGAAATTAAAAACCAATACAAATCACCATCATGAGGAAAAAAATTCAATGCGTTCGGACGTGCTATCGGTGCATGTATCTGATAAAAACTGCAACAATAATCGATCGACCGTGTTACAGGCGTGTTAATTATTATTATGGATCAGGCACAGGAAGACCAGCTGATAAGAATCAAAGAGGAGAATGCATACCTCTATCGTGAGAATACTCTCCGGAATATAAAGCTCCAGCAAGTAAACTAAAACAGCGGATCCAAATATTGGAAAACACAGAAGAATTACGTCACTGTAATCAACCTATCGAAGCTCAAAAAGAGGTTCAATATGGGACTGAAAGAAAAATTAGAGAGAGAGACTGAGTGGCAAACTCAAAAGCCTAAAATATACGGCCTGAAAGGGAAAATTCACATACTCTAAACAAATAACCAATTCAAAATCAACTTCACTGATCATGAAGAATACAGGAAGATCACACAACCTCTTAATAAAAATAACATTGAATGGTACTCTTTCTCAGACAATCAGAACAGACCATTTAAGGTTATGACTAGAGGACTTCACCCCCAAACCAAAAATAAGAAATTATTGAATACCTGAAAAATAAAGGCTTTGACCATGAAGGCTGTCAACATTCTCAATACTCTACGTGAAACAGATCCCGAAGTCGAATAAAAAATAACAACATAGAAAACCCCATCCAACGCAAACGCAAGTAATGGCGGAATCACTACGCATAATAACTTGGAATGCAAATGGTCTAGTACACCACACCCTAGAAATAGAACTTTTCCTGGAAAACCAAAATGCAGATATTTGTCTAATCTCAGAAACGTACTTTACCAAAGAATCATTCATAAGGATAAAAGGTTTCAAAGTATATCACACGCCTCACCCATCAGCTCGGATCATGTTGAAAACTGTCCTTGGATGGTGTTAGAGAGTGTAATTTATAATATTTACCCGAAAATTCACGTTGTAATCCAGTTACAATGGAAAAATTAGATTGTTTAATTAGGGAGATTTTGTGTACGACCAAGTACTCTTACGGCGCCTGTAAACGATCAATATTTGTAAGTAATATTACTGTCAATATTCAGTCAACCATCCAGCAACACTTTCGGCATCACATGCGCAATATGTGTCGCAGTAATGTGTGGTTTAATGATTGCCGGCAAGGAGTTGCTGTTTTATTAGGCTGTGGATTAGGCTGTACCTGAATAAACGCGATATGATGACTCCTATTAACCAACAAATAGAACTGGATAATTATCTTTTTATAAATTTACTATTCATACGATAAGCCGTGAATCAAACGGCCTATTCAGAGAATGAAATGAAATTATTTTGAATTAACTAGAATTAATTAATTTTCTTTCAATTTTATCGATACGGTCATGGCCAGAAATAGTATTATTTATTGCGCAAACGGTATCAAATCACATTATGCCGGCTCCCCACATGCGGCGGGCGTCGGCGGGCGACCGCGATCACCCATGTGTGGAGCGGTCGCCCGTGTGCGCTCGTACGCCCGTAGTCGCCCGTGAAGCAACGGACGATCGCCCCGCTTTGACGCGGGCGTTGCGATCAAAAAAGCAAAGCAGTGGTGCGATTTACTACTGCTCTGACAGCTGCAGTTTGCTCCGTCTGCCGCACTCGGCGCAACTAGTGCCACTCGCCCGCGACGCAAGTGGGTACGGTAGCACGGATTTCGTTCGGATTAGCAACGCAGCATTGGCCTACGAACATTCGGCCAAACATTCGTGCGCATGTGCTGAGCAGGCATTACATATCACCTTTCGGTCGATCACACGTGGCAGTCTATTAAACATCATTCAAGATGTCGTCCTACTCGTATGTTCAATACTTATCTCCCAACATGAAGATAACTGACCCGTTCAATTGTGCGAAGAAGATACTGGAAATACTGAAAATGAAATTATATTTCCAAAAAAAATACCGCATAAAAGAAGACCGCTTTAATGGGCGGATTGGCAATTGTCACCGTGGAGGTGACATACATATGTATCACCTTACGGTCGATCACACGTGACAGTCTATTAAACATCATTCAAGATGTCGACCTACTCGTATGTTCAATACTTATCTCCCAACATGAAGATAACTGACGCGTTCAATTGTGCGAAGAAGATAGTGGAAATACTGAAAATGAAATTATATTTCCAAAAAAAATACCGCATAAAAGAAAACTGCTTTAATCGCTTTAATGGGCGGATTGGCAATTGTCACCGTGGAGGTGACATACGTATGTATCACCTTACGGTCGATCACACGTGACAGTCTATTAAACATCATTCAAGATGTCGACCTACTCGTATGTTCAATACTTATCTCCCAACATGAAGATAACTGACGCGTTCAATTGTGCGAAGAAGATACTGGAAATACTGAAAATGAAATTATATTTCCAAAAAAAATACCGCATAAAAGAAAACTGCTTTAATCGCTTTAATGGGCGGATTGGCAATTGTCACCGTGGAGGTGACATACGTATGTATCACCTTACGGTCGATCACACGTGACAGTCTATTTAACATCATTCAAGATGTCGACCTACTCGTGTGTTCAATACTTATCTCCCAGCATGAAGATAACTGACGCGTTCAATTGTGCGAAGAAGATAGTGGAAATACTGAAAATGAAATTATATTTCCAAAAAAAATACCGCATAAAAGAAAACTGCTTTAATCGCTTTAATGGGCGGATTGGCAATTGTCACCGTGGAGGTGACATACGTATGTATCACCTTACGGTCGATCACACGTGACAGTCTATTAAACATCATTCAAGATGTCGACCTACTCGTATGTTCAATACTTATCTCCCAACATGAAGATAACTGACGCGTTCAATTGTGCGAAGAAGATACTGGAAATACTGAAAATGAAATTATATTTCCAAAAAAAATACCGCATAAAAGAAAACTGCTTTAATCGCTTTAATGGGCGGATTGGCAATTGTCACCGTGGAGGTGACATACGTATGTATCACCTTACGGTCGATCACACGTGACAGTCTATTAAACATCATTCAAGATGTCGACCTACTCGTATGTTCAATACTTATCTCCCAACATGAAGATAACTGACGCGTTCAATTGTGCGAAGAAGATACTGGAAATACTGAAAATGAAATTATATTTCCAAAAAAAATACCGCATAAAAGAAAACTGCTTTAATCGCTTTAATGGGCGGATTGGCAATTGTCACCGTGGAGGTGACATACATATGTACATATGTATCACCTTACGGTCGATCACACGTGACAGTCTATTAAACATCATTCAAGATGTCGACCTACTCGTGTGTTCAATACTTATCTCCCAACATGAAGATAACTGACGCGTTCAATTGTGCGAAGAAGATACTGGAAATACTGAAAATGAAATTATATTTCCAAAAAAAAAATACCGCATAAAAGAAAACTGCTTTAATCGCTTTAATGGGCGGATTGGCAATTGTCACCGTGGAGGTGACATACGTATGTATCACCTTACGGTCGATCACACGTGACAGTCTATTAAACATCATTCAAGATGTCGACCTACTCGTATGTTCAATACTTATCTCCCAACATGAAGATAACTGACGCGTTCAATTGTGCGAAGAAGATACTGGAAATACTGAAAATGAAATTATATTTCCAAAAAAAAATACCGCATAAAAGAAAACTGCTTTAATCGCTTTAATGGGCGGATTGGCAATTGTCACCGTGGAGGTGACATACGTATGTATCACCTTACGGTCGATCACACGTGACAGTCTATTAAACATCATTCAAGATGTCGACCTACTCGTATGTTCAATACTTATCTCCCAACATGAAGATAACTGACGCGTTCAATTGTGCGAAGAAGATACTGGAAATACTGAAAATGAAATTATATTTCCAAAAAAAAATACCGCATAAAAGAAAACTGCTTTAATCGCTTTAATGGGCGGATTGGCAATTGTCACCGTGGAGGTGACATACGTATGTATCACCTTACGGTCGATCACACGTGACAGTCTATTAAACATCATTCAAGATGTCGACCTACTCGTATGTTCAATACTTATCTCCCAACATGAAGATAACTGACGCGTTCAATTGTGCGAAGAAGATACTGGAAATACTGAAAATGAAATTATATTTCCAAAAAAAATACCGCATAAAAAAGAAAACTGCTTTAATCGCTTTAATGGGCGGATTGGCAATTGTCACCGTGAAGGTGACATACATATGTACATATGTATCACCTTACGGTCGATCACACGTGACAGTCTATTAAACATCATTCAAGATGTCGACCTACTCGTGTGTTCAATACTTATCTCCCAACATGAAGATAACTGACGCGTTCAATTGTGCGAAGAAGATACTGGAAATACTGAAAATGAAATTATATTTCCAAAAAAAAATACCGCATAAAAGAAAACTGCTTTAATCGCTTTAATGGGCGGATTGGCAATTGTCACCGTGGAGGTGACATACGTATGTATCACCTTACGGTCGATCACACGTGACAGTCTATTAAACATCATTCAAGATGTCGACCTACTCGTATGTTCAATACTTATCTCCCAACATGAAGATAACTGACGCGTTCAATTGTGCGAAGAAGATACTGGAAATACTGAAAATGAAATTATATTTCCAAAAAAAAATACCGCATAAAAGAAAACTGCTTTAATCGCTTTAATGGGCGGATTGGCAATTGTCACCGTGGAGGTGACATACGTATGTATCACCTTACGGTCGATCACACGTGACAGTCTATTAAACATCATTCAAGATGTCGACCTACTCGTATGTTCAATACTTATCTCCCAACATGAAGATAACTGACGCGTTCAATTGTGCGAAGAAGATACTGGAAATACTGAAAATGAAATTATATTTCCAAAAAAAAATACCGCATAAAAGAAAACTGCTTTAATCGCTTTAATGGGCGGATTGGCAATTGTCACCGTGGAGGTGACATACGTATGTATCACCTTACGGTCGATCACACGTGACAGTCTATTAAACATCATTCAAGATGTCGACCTAATCGTATGTTCAATACTTATCTCCCAACATGAAGATAACTGACGCGTTCAATTGTGCGAAGAAGATACTGGAAATACTGAAAATGAAATTATATTTCAAAAAAAAAAATACCGCATAAAAGAAAACTGCTTTAATCGCTTTAATGGGCGGATTGGCAATTGTCACCGTGGAGGTGACATACATATGTACATATGTATCACCTTACGGTCGATCACACGTGACAGTCTATTAAACATCATTCAAGATGTCGACCTACTCGTATGTTCAATACTTATCTCCCAACATGAAGATAACTGACGCGTTCAATTGTGCGAAGAAGATACTGGAAATACTGAAAATGAAATTATATTTCCAAAAAAAAAATACCGCATAAAAGAAAACTGCTTTAATCGCTTTAATGGGCGGATTGGCAATTGTCACCGTGGAGGTGACATACGTATGTATCACCTTACGGTCGATCACACGTGACAGTCTATTAAACATCATTCAAGATGTCGACCTACTCGTATGTTCAATACTTATCTCCCAACATGAAGATAACTGACGCGTTCAATTGTGCGAAGAAGATACTGGAAATACTGAAAATGAAATTATATTTCCAAAAAAAAAAAAATACCGCATAAAAGAAAACTGCTTTAATCGCTTTAATGGGCGGATTGGCAATTGTCACCGTGGAGGTGACATACGTATGTATCACCTTACGGTCGATCACACGTGACAGTCTATTAAACATCATTCAAGATGTCGACCTACTCGTGTGTTCAATACTTATCTCCCAGCATGAAGATAACTGACGCGTTCAATTGTGCGAAGAAGATACTGGAAATACTGAAAATGAAATTATATTTCCAAAAAAAAAATACCGCATAAAAGAAAACTGCTTTAATCGCTTTAATGGGCGGATTGGCAATTGTCACCGTGGAGGTGACATACGTATGTATCACCTTACGGTCGATCACACGTGACAGTCTATTAAACATCATTCAAGATGTCGACCTACTCGTATGTTCAATACTTATCTCCCAACATGAAGATAACTGACGCGTTCAATTGTGCGAAGAAGATACTGGAAATACTGAAAATGAAATTATATTTCCAAAAAAAAAATACCGCATAAAAGAAGACCGCTTTAATCGCTTTAATGGGCGGATTGGCAATTGTCACCGTGGAGGTGACATACATATGTACATATGTATCACCTTACGGTCGATCACACGTGACAGTCTATTAAACATCATTCAAGATGTCGACCTACTCGTATGTTCAATACTTATCTCCCAACATGAAGATAACTGACGCGTTCAATTGTGCGAAGAAGATACTGGAAATACTGAAAATGAAATTATATTTCCAAAAAAATACCGCATAAAAGAAAACCGCTTTAATCGCTTTAATGGGCGGATTGGCAATTGTCACCGTGGAGGTGACATACATATGTACATATGTATCACCTTACGGTCGATCACACGTGACAGTCTATTAAACATCATTCAAGATGTCGACCTACTCGTGTGTTCAATACTTATCTCCCAGCATGAAGATAACTGACGCGTTCAATTGTGCGAAGAAGATACTGGAAATACTGAAAATGAAATTATATTTCCAAAAAAAATACCGCATAAAAGAAAACTGCTTTAATCGCTTTAATGGGCGGATTGGCAATTGTCACCGTGGAGGTGACATACGTATGTATCACCTTACGGTCGATCACACGTGACAGTCTATTAAACATCATTCAAGATGTCGACCTACTCGTATGTTCAATACTTATCTCCCAACATGAAGATAACTGACGCGTTCAATTGTGCGAAGAAGATACTGGAAATACTGAAAATGAAATTATATTTCCAAAAAAAAATACCGCATAAAAGAAAACTGCTCTAATCGCTTTAATGGGCGGATTGGCAATTGTCACCGTGGAGGTGACATACGTATGTATCACCTTACGGTCGATCACACGTGACAGTCTATTAAACATCATTCAAGATGTCGACCTACTCGTATGTTCAATACTTATCTCCCAACATGGAGATAACTGACGCGTTCAATTGTGCGAAGAAGATACTGGAAATACTGAAAATGAAATTATATTTCCAAAAAAAATACCGCATAAAAGAAAACCGCTTTAATCGCTTTAATGGGCGGATTGGCAATTGTCACCGTGGAGGTGACATACATATGTACATATGTATCACCTTACGGTCGATCACACGTGACAGTCTATTAAACATCATTCAAGATGTCGACCTACTCGTGTGTTCAATACTTATCTCCCAGCATGAAGATAACTGACGCGTTCAATTGTGTGAAGAAGATACTGGTAATACTGAAAATGAAATTATATTTCCAAAAAAAATACCGCATAAAAGAAGACCGCTATAATCGCTTTAATGGGCGGATTGGCAATTGTCATATATATGCATATATCGATTAAACTGTCTTATCATTTATTGGGTGGTTATTCCCAGAATAATAACCTAATGACAGCACAGCACATCTTTGTATGACGCACACAATTTGCTCTAAATACTAATGGTTTTGGATTGAGATAAGATCACTCTTACCCCCGTAGGTTCGTAAAACCAATTCTGATAGAGACCGATTGTAAAAAATGGTAATTGTAAAAAAAAGATAATAAAAAAATGGTAAAAACACTAATTAGCAACAAGAGTTGACCCCTGCTTCTGTACCACGTACATACATATACTCGTACTTGTCTATTTCTCCAGTATAATAAAATAACTTTTAGCAGATAGGCAACATAAAAGAACCAACACTATTTACTGCACTGCATTCTATTTACTAATAGAACTTGCAGCACGCAAAAAACGTAAAATTGCAACGGGAATATTGCATCCATAATCGATATATTCTCAAAACATATAAAATCGGGATGTCACATCGTAAATAAATAGAAAACTATCTATGAACTGGTAGAACTGTCAAAAAGATTATCAACATTTATGGAAATAGTCACGAATCCAAAATTGGCTGCAAACGAGATGGATCACACGAAGTGTTCATACATTTAAATTAAGAGGAGAACGATGATGATTATTTAATCATGCGGTCGAATAAAGGTTCGGATACCGAAGACGCAAAAAATATCCACAATACTTTATCCGATCGGGATAAAGTAAAAATTAGGTGGTTTTCCAAGGGAAGTACCACTTCCGGTAGACGAAATTTTTTGAAAGTTTTTGACATAAAAAGTCAACATATAAACATGTTCATTTTGATTGTTTACATAACCGCGTGCGACACATAGTCCTACCGAAAGAGTAATAATGTCAAGAACTTCACGATGTCTTGTATTCTACTTATTATAATGGAGGGCAGGGATTGCACTACTATCTCTGACGTCTGGAATAAAAACCATTATTATCATCAATTCCTTTACCCATTTCCAACAACAAAACTAATATTTGTTCCTTAATACTATACGTATGTATTATTCAGAAGATAGATTTGAGTTATTTCTGAATTTTAGCTAGATTGTACATACGTATGTACATATGTATGTACCTACATATGTTGCTGAATATGGATAGCATACTCCACATTGAAATATGCCGATTTATCGAAACCCTTCACCATTCGAAGTGGGTTTGGGGTGGATGGCCTCAAATGAGGGAGAAAGGTTCGTCGTTGAGTTTCGAATCAAGGAGGGGGAAGGGGTGACATAAAAATGATTGGTCCAAATTGGATTAGCCCCTCCCCCTCCAAAACGACTTTCGACCAATCGCGAACGAGCGTCGACTCCTTTACAAACAAGCGATCAACAAAAAATGTATTATTTATACCTACATATGTATGTGTTAATCAATCAATGACTAAGCAGACTTAAGACACTGCATGATAGTCGATAGTTATAACAATTATATAACATCGTCTTATTAAGAGTATTTTAACCCTTTGCGACACGAGTAAAATTAAAAATATAACGAATATGCGTTGCCATACTTATTATATAATACATATCTGCGATATTAAGGAATATTCCGATAGAATTTATATTGTTATCATTCCGCATTACCTTTGTTTATAAAAAATAAGCTAACTAAGCTAATGAATTCATACTTCATTAATAAAAGATAATCTTTTTTTTTTAAATACTTAAAAATTTATCAAAAAAATTGAGTGCATAAAAAATAAACTAGAATTACGATGGTCAACTCGTGAAAATATAAACAATCCAATTGGGTTTTGAACGTGTGTAAAAATAGGTCATTCGCAAAGACATTGCTATAAACGACGGTAATTACAATTCAAACGTGTAACTGTCGACAGGGCAATAAATAAATAATGCAACAAACATTTTGCTAATTGAACAACATTCAATTATTATTATAAAACAACACGGATACGCGCAACAAGAGGACCGATCCCAACATAATTAGAAACGAAAACAAAACAAAATAGTGGCGGTTAATAACCATGTCTCACAATTCAGTAAAATTTGACGGTTCGAGACAGACTGGAAACACCATTGAAAACGACGGATCTGGCAATGAATCAAATCATCTCGGAGCTTTAAAAAGCTAAGAAAACACAAAAGGAAAAAGATGACCGATTTAAAAATAGTTGAAATAAAAAAAAATCATCTAGGGAAGAATCCGCTAAAAAAAAATCCTATGTTTCATCGATACGGATAAGGCCCGTAACGCACTAGGCAGCCAGTTCGAGCAGCCAAAACGATGAGAACACACTCACAAATGGTCAGTGATAACATTGTAGATACAACATATTTTGGTTCGTAATCTCGAATCCTTTTGTACTGTATGTATGTATGTAGATGCAAATAATTTGTTGAAAATAGTTTCCAGCGCGCAACATTAGCGAAATAGCCACGACTCCACGACTCCTGAGTCGGAGTCCGAGTCCACAGCCCTGCTTCGGATACAAATAGATTCAGTGCATTTACTATATACATATGTATGTACGTATGTATATTATAAATTCTTTCTTTCTTTTTCATTTATAATACTGTTTTTTTTTTTTAACTAATACCAAACCCCATGGGCCTATCGGCTATGCCGCCTATCCATGTAATTATTAAATAAATAAATATTAATATTAATATTACCTACATATGTATATAGGTACATATTTTATATAAATCCGGATGAAGAGAAGAAGGAAACACGTGGAGTAGTTTTATAGTAAATGTAGATAATATTTACTTTGATATATAATTTATCCACCTAATCTTATACAAAGAGATCCAATAACTGTTAAGCCTCAATTTCTCAATTAAATGAAGACATCATTGTTCTATTCACAAATGACATTTTACAATAATTATTATGTGAAATATTTTCACAATTCGATAAAAAACGAGAACGGGTAACACTGAAAAATAATCACTAGATACAATTCTAGAATTTGTAATTTTGCCATAATTAAAACTGTTTACTGTATATACTTAAAAATAGTATGTCTAACTCCATTATTGCATTTTCTTATGAAGTGTTACAATGTCCGTACATATCATACATAGTATACCGTAGACTTTACATAGAAGATAAAAGCTACAAAATTAATCAGTACTCATACTGAGAAAGGACACTTTTTATGAAGACAGTATTAAACATAACTTCGCAGCCGCAATAAATTGTGAAACTTTCGCAAGAGATTTAATACGCACAGAAAAGGGAAACTTTCGAAATTTACGACGCATTCATTTCGCAGTTAAGTCACAGTTACAAATACAAAACTTCTGAGTGGAGCTGGAGCTGGTACAGGTGCACACACCCATCCCAACAAACGACCCGTCATTGTTCAGTGAAATTTACGACAAATAACAATAACTTTACTGATATAAATTATCAATACCAAGTATAACTTGTCATTTTTCAATCTAAGGAAGGATCAGTGTGCGAATTCTATAAAAACAGTAATCTAGATTCTAGAACACAATTTCATCAAATGTAAAACATATCGAAGGTGAATTAAGAATATGCAGCATTTCCATTAAAAATATAGTACCGATAAACCGGTATTGTCTTCTTACTTTTACCGATTTACCGGTAATACCTTATCTCGGTAATTTTGCATGCCCTACTCAATGCATCGCACACATATTGCGAGAGCAATGAAGTGATCAAAATTGAATTGTTAGTGAATTGAAATGATCGTAATTGTTGTTGTGGTAGACGTGGCTAATGCTTACTGGATATGTTATACATATATAAAATATAAATTGAATTTATATTTATATATAAAATATAAATTGAATTTATATTTATATATAAAATATAAATTGAATTTATATTTATATATAAAATATAAATTGAATTTATATTTATATATAAAATATAAATTGAATTTATATTTATATATAAAATATAAATTGAATTACAAAAATTTTTAAATTCACAATGGATTCCTAAACACCACAAGATCGCAAACGGAGATTGGCAAAACTAAGACAACAGAAATGGAGAGCCCGCCAAACTGAAGAACCTCTAAAGAATAGATATTCCTCGACAAGCTGGTCGTAGTCGAGTTTCATACAAAATATTAAAATTATGCAAAAAAAAGATGTCATAAAAGGACTCGCCTTGCTGCTCACCGACGCCGCGGCCATGTGGTGGAAAGACGCGAAACCGCATACCTATTCGTGGTCAGACGTGACCCAGTGGCTCCGAGACATGTTCGGTAAGCTGAAGCCACGGAACCGCAGGTTCAACGACACCGTTGGACGAGGGAAAGCCCAAACCATCGACATTGCCAAACCCGAGTTGCCAGTCAGCCGCGAAAAACTGCCACACCCCGTGCTCGACGAATCGACGTCTACCACGGACATCGGAGAGGATGCTGAGCAAGGACGAGCAGAGATCCCCAGTGCGGATGAGGCTGTTTTGCCAGACCTCGAAGAAATGCCATGTGCCATCTCCAAGGAGTCGGTCGACGTTGGGCTCATCGAGCCCCGCTGAAGAATCGACGTCGACCACGGACATCGGAGAGGATGCTGAGAAAGGACGAGCAGAGATACCCAGCGCGGATGAGGCCGTCTTGCCACATTCAATCTCCAAGAATTCGACGTTGGGCTCATCGAGCCCCGCTGAAGATTCGTCGTGCATCACCAGTGAGGGTTCTGGACATGAAAAAGCTCGAACCCTCAGAGACGTGCTCGTCTTGTCGGCCAGTGCCGAGGCACGACACCCCGTCACCCAGGAATCAGCGTTGGTCTGGTCATTCCACAACCTGAACATCTTCAAGCTAGGAGGAGTGCTCACCGCTACCTTCGTAGCTGCTGCAGACGAACACCTTCCCAGCTGCAAGTGCGAGGCTGCCACACCCGTCACCTTTTGGGCAAGAAGGAGCCGGTAACGACGCAAGTAGCTTCCACCAGAGTCCGAGCCCCGGTACGAGGGCGTTCACCAGGTCTCGAGGGGGAGTATGTAAGACGACATCACCAGCTCGTCTTTAATAGACGGTTGGTACACCCCTCGGGCCTATCCCACTTTGGCAACCTCGCGCGAATTCCAGGTGGCAACCCCGCGCTAACCAACCCCTAAGAGAGTTTGAAAACTCAAACTCTCGGCCATTCTTTCATATTATACATATTAATAGAAAAACTGAGCTTATTTAATAAGGGGGTATTCATTAACTAATCTACTGACTTTCGTGGTGGTATAGCCATCGTAGGTTGACTAGCAATGACAGTCTTATAATAACTTTTTTTTTTTATGAAGTTAAACAAGATGGCTCAGCACTTTTGAGAAACTTGCTAATATTAATGGTAAAATCTCACTAATCCAATTGGGGCGTATTAAGTTCCTAATCTCGACGCTGTGATCGTTTTATGGCCGACTTTGATTGACTACCATTGACGGCCATACATATGTACATATAAGCATGCTTCTTTTTATGACATGAAGCAAGATATTTTGAAAATCTGTCGACCCGCGCGGTGATCTTCGAGATTCGACGACGTTATCAAGTTTGAAACCTACTGAGTATAAAACTTGTTATACGATAGTCATCCACATGCCTTTTTTATAATTATTCCAGGCGTTGAAAAAAATTTGGTCGTTTCTTATCCACTATCTCGTGAAGATTATGCGTTGCATTATTGTCATAATTCTCATACATAGCTATAAAACGTATAGTTACACGTATGCCAGCCCCCCTGCCATTTACTCGGGAAAAACCTGGTATTGAGCCTTTGTTACTGAGGATAACGTTCCCGTTTCTCAATTCCAGCCACACCCCAGTCAAACGGACAATGAAGACATCACTCCAGTAGTCAACAATGACGGCGTCATAATCAAACCAGTGTCACCAAATGAAGTAAAAAATGTGATAAAATCCCTCAACTCAAAGAAAACACCTGGATTTGACCTTGTTACAAACACAGATGTTGAATGAAATTCAGAAGGGAATAATGAATCTGACTCATCTCTTCAATGCTGAATTCAGACTTTACTTTGTACCGGTACAGTGGAAGACTGCCCAAATAATGACACTCCCAAAGCCAGGAAAGCCACTGGAAGAAGCATCATCCTTCAAAACCTTATCCACCTTTCTTGAGAGACCTAATGACGAATATTGATAATCAATATAGAAATAATTTTATGCAAAATATCCGTTCAATCAATAGTGCGCTTTCGTTTGCTTCGATGGGTTCCCAATTAGGAAATATTGCAGGGCACAGCCCATATTGTTTTCGTGTGCATGGACAAATTTATCATAGGACATCTCACTTGCATCCATCAGGTGCAAGTGAACAAAGAAAGTTTGCACAACTATACATACATACATCTTAGATAAATATCAAGCAAAATAATGCAGAGGCGTAAAGATACTAAATGGATATCATTTTCCCGCCAAATTAGACCAATTCTCTTGATTATAATCTTTTTAATTTTTTTTTTCGATTATCCGGACTACCCTCATCCCCAATTAATCCGGATAATCGAGGTTCTACTGCAGTATTATTTGTTGCGCAAACGGTGTCAAATCACTTTACATATCACCTTCAGGTCGATCACACGTGGCAGTCTATTAAACATCATCCAAGATGTCGACCTACTCGTATGTTAAATACTTATCTCTCAGCATGACGATAACTGACACGTTCAATAGTGCGAAGAAGATACTGGAAATACTGAAAATGAAATTATATTTCCAAAAAAATATCGAAGTTGAAGATATAATCGCTTTAATGAGCGGATTGGCAATTGTCACCGTGAAGGTGACATCTTCATCCTCCCATCTTCTTCAAGCCGAACAGGACGTTTATCCGGTGAAATCTATCTATGAAGTAGTAGATTTCGCCATGATTACTGTCATAAACCTGGTCTTCAAGTGGAAACCAAATAAGCGCGAAGACGATAATGGAAATACTTAAAATGAAATTATATTTCCAAAAAAAATACCGCCTAAAAGAAGTTGAAGATGTAATCGCTTTAATGAGCGAATTGATAATTGTCACCGTGAAGGAGACATCTTCATCCTCCCATCTTCTTCAAGCGGAATAGAACGTTTATCTGGTGAAATCTATCTATGAAGTAGTAGATTTTGCCACGATTACTGTCATAAACCCGGTCTTCAAGTGGAAACCAAATAAGCGCGAAGACGATACTGGAAATACTTAAAATGAAATTATATTTCCAAAAAAAATACCGCCTAAAAGAAGTTGAAGATATAATCGCTTTAATGGGCGGATTGGCGGAGCGATATCATTGACAATATGTCAACAATACTCGCCATAAAAACAGTAATGTCTGAAAAAATGACTGTATTTCCGGCCCACATCAACAAATTGCAGTAATATTACGGTAATACATTGCCGTGAATATCACAGAATATCATTTACAGGCACCTTTGGATGTAAACAATGCCATTATAAAGTGGAAAAAGCACAAATTGACTCCCAAATAATAATTCTTATTTATTGTATTTTATTAAGTCTACATATGTATGTGCCATTCCTGATGAAAACGAATATTATTCGTGTAATCCGCAGTCATTAAGCACAGTTCGGTCGAAATTACGAATACATAGCTTGAAAAAAAAAAAATCAATACATATTGCAGTATATAGTACTATAATATGGAGATATAAAATCTACCTCCTGGTCCGACAGGCGTCTGTTGCACCGTCAAAACGCATTGTTGAAATCGTAACCTTACACATGTACATATATACATACATAGTTATCATTATTACAGACAAAGTATATGTACAAAAAACGTATAAACCAAGTTTTTTCTTATTGAAATATCATACTACATAATATATACAAATAAAAAAAACTACCCACATTATAAATAAAACAACAATACTTAATCTATTTACTGTTTCAAATATCTGCACTGGAAAATTGTTATCAAAGCTTTGGGATAGAGAAGTGAGATGTGACAATATCTCAATTTTGAATTCTATTAAAATATCTTCATTGACCATGATAGAGGAACTGAACATTCCGGTGTCATGCGACCGGCCCTTTCGCAAATTCTATCATCAGTCATAAAAACAACTCGTTCCATTCTCAATATTTGCAATGTTTGACAAAACCAATTTTTTTGATTTTTTCCGTTTTTCGCGACCCATTTTATTTATTTTACGACCCACAGTTTAAAAAACCCAAACTCTAGACCAAGTGGACGATGGGCTGATGAATTGAAAAGTATGTGTAAAGTCAAGTGGGTGTAGATTGCTCGAGACAGACAGGAATGGAAGAGGATTGGAGAGGCCTTCATCCAGCAGTGGGTGGTGAACAACTGAGAATGATGATATGTACAATTCATTAAAAATTTGAGTTGCTATTTTTTTCCCCGTAACCCCATAACAGTAAAATAGACAGAGCATCTGCATTATCTTATCATAACATAAATCGTAGAAAAATAAAGAAAAAAATCTTGAGAAGTTCTAACACTTGTGATTTTGCTTTGGCGAATCGAAAATTAAAAATAAATACGTTTCACAGCAAATCGGCAATTTTCACATCTCGTCTCACTGCATTGTTATAGCCCTCCTTGTAGTGATACCACGTAGGACTTTTAAAAAATTCTTCGTTTTTGTCACCTGGAAATACATACATAGGTCATGATACAAAAAGACAATAAATAGTACACGTATACACATAGGTCATGAAATATATTTTTTTGAAAATAGCACTGGTTTTTTAATGGCGTACGTGTTGTACGCATATAAATTGCAAAAAGGGTGAGAGTGAAGTTCGTAGAGGGGGTGCGCAGTGTGTTTGAAGTGGGTATTGTTAATTCAACAAAATGTCTATTAAAGTTCTCGGTTTTGAAATAATTAAGATTGGGTTGTTCTCGTAGTCGGCAATTGTTTGAGGCAGACCAACAATCGCGCTCTTCTTGCGTAAACTCGTAACGCAAGACAAATTTATTCAGCGTAATTGGTCTGACACAATCCGTAACAGCATAAAATTAATTTGAATAAATAATACCACATAATCGAAACGCTGCGAAAAAAAATATATATGTACATACTAAAATCTTGAATTTAAAATCTGTATTTTAAAAATTAATTATTTATTTATCGAGCTGGTGAAACGTTTTGACAATGTTTGATAATATAATTGGCATTGTATTATTATTATATACCGCCTGAGGTAATAGACTGTAGATTAATTTCCAGTGTTAGCATTAAATTTGAGTGTTTCTCAATATCACTACTCCTATACTATATTGCACATATTATTTTTTTAATTTGTTTTAAAAAATCCCAACATCAAAATGAATGACTATTTGCAATAAAACACATTAAAGGATATCGATCTTGAACTGCCAATTCAGAATTATTTCAAGTCATATATGTACATATGTATGTACATACGTACACATTTGACATATGTATCTCACAATTAATAAATACAAGTCAATGCCCGTTGACAGTGTCATCATGTATGTACATATATACCTACCTAATGTATTCAGTACATATGTAGTTCAGAATGTAGCAAAAATGTAGTAGTTTAAAAATGCGAGCGCTTCGCGATACCCGTGCCGTGAGTGTATGTATGCGAGCGTTCCACGGCTACCCAGCCAGACAAACCCTTACAATACTTATATAGTAATAACTGTCGGAGCGATGTTAGGAGATATTGCTTATTTTTATGAATGGTGCATGAACTTGGGACAATGATTGATTTATGAGCTTATTGTCACATAATGCCGTTAAAAACTCCATATTGCTGAATAAATGCATTATTATTAACAGTTCACGGTCGATAAGTGGCAATAACAATTGTATTTAAATATTGCCTAAATTTATTTATTCTAGTGTGAAAACTCAATTTGTTGCAAGGCAATGGTGGACTAAGCGTTGTCGCTGTTATCGAACAAATCTAACTACGAATTGATAAATTGAAAGGAAAATCTCGTTGAGAAAGTTTAATGAGCGACACAAATGCGATTGATTCCGAACAATGGAATATCGTTTATGCCCGACGGAGCACCTCAAAACTTTCTGCGCGCAACTACGTTCAGAATTATGTGGTTCGTAAATTCAGATTCGGTTTAAAATTTTCAATATTACGTACCCTTCTTATTCGCTTCGCCAACACTCGTGACAATGCGCCCGAAGAAGTCCTTCGATACCTGTGAAAGAAAAAGAAAATTATTATAAAAGTTTACGACGGCACGCAACGGGAGGGTAAAATCTATTTGCCGACGTAATAAAAGATTATTAGGCAGCGAATTCGATCCGGAAACCCGGCGGAATGGATTTATAAAGTGAGATGCATAAAGCGAAAACCGTATAAGGCGATAGTCTGAAGGAATAAAGGGTAAAATAAAGTAGGTAATATTGGGTAGGTGGGATTTGGAGGGCGAGGGTGGGATTACGGCTCAACGATGAAAAATGACCGCACGAAAATTGGCCAGGATTTACAAAGAAAATCCGGTCGCAGGAGGCAAACCTGCGGAGAAAAAAAGGAGAAAAACCTGACTATAAACGTCGCATTGTCGGGAAAAATCACGCTGCTATGCATGTAAGGGTTAAACGCAATCATGCAATAAAATAAAATTGTCATATAATTATGTATTCAGATTTATACACCTTCAAAAACAAGCATATTTCTGTGGTTACTATTTTTTCTATGTACATATGTATGTATGTATATTGAAATCGACTGCTCGTGGTTGTTTACTCGTAGCTATAAAATATCTCTGTAACTAGCAAACCGATTTCTGCTAGTTGTCAACACAAAACAAGGGAGTTACGAGGTTTTCAGGCGCTAACTTATTTAACATGGCAGAGTTATAAGCTGCTACATATATTGCTTTCTATTGTATTTTTTTTTTTTGATAGAAATATACATTTTTGAGATGCGAAAGTGTATCTTCACGTTAGCCAAAAAATAAAATTTGATTAGAAAGTGATCTCAACTGATCAAGTATGATAATTTCATTATTTTTTTAAAAAAGACAGCCCTGGATATACCGTCTATGAACCAGATTGGTTGTGATTCCATTGTTTGCGACCTCAAAGAGAGTTGGAGAGATTATTATACGGCGCGGTCATATGAGACATTGTATAAATAAATATGTAGTACATACCTACATATGTATGTACATGTTATGTTATGTACATGTATGTACATACATATTATGTACTAAATCAAACTAACTCGAATTTGTGTCAAACTTAAAAAATAATGTATCTGAGTATGTATTATATTTATATATGTATGTATGTATGTATGTACGGAAAAATTGCAATATCGTTCAATATTCGTTTTGCTTGGAGAGAAAAATAAAAACTTGTCTATATGAAAATGGTTTGTCGGGCAATTGTTTGCACAGGCGAGTTTGTTGTGTATCAATTCCTTTTCCAGTAAATAAGCAATATCGTTATATGGGGAATTGATGTGTGCGTCCCCGGGTAATGGAAATCCTACCTCTAAAGTGGTCGTAACGACCCCATCCGGTAAAATCTTACATCCATGGGGAACACATTGGACCAACAACAATATTTACCATCGTAACGAGTCAAATAAACGACACAATCCCATTTTATACACTACATAAATTCTATTATTTTTTTCCGCGGCACAACTATTAACTTTGAACCAACATTCTAATTCAAAACATTATCACTATCAATTTGAACCAGATTTCACAATAGAACTTGCGCTAATGGGAAACCTATTGTGGGGGTATATCGCAAAAAATCATTATAAGAAATGTTATATATGACGGTATTCAGTTCGCTGTCGATATGGAATAAGTTGTGTGTCAAATTTGAGTGGAAATAGAAAAGCAAACTTTGCGACAAGTGTGTGTATGTGTAGAAAGCGAGATATGGGGTGGTTGTGTTTCTACACAATTTTTCCATGATCGCTTCGAAATTAGTTTTCGCCGTTCGGAAATTGATACAGATGTTGACATGCCTCGTATAACTTTTATAAATTTCCCAGATATCGAAATCGAAATGAAATTGGATCCGCAAGCCAGGCGAGAGCACACGATATTGTATGTTTACATACATACATATGTACATATGTATGAAAAATGTTGATACTAATAAATAAATAAATTCGCTATTGAAAATGTAAAAATCAAATGCCTAAAATGTATGTGCTAGGAAATCATTAATAACACTTTCGTGAATATGCTGTGTAGAAAAATAAAAATAAATAAATAACAAAGCGTATAAGAGAGAATAAGAGCTTATGTACTGTGAGGGGATTTCAAAACTTATAATAAAAAAGATAGACATTGTATTTTGCGCATCACCCCTTTAGTTTGGCGTTTAAAGATTTTCAAATGTTGTATTTAAAATATCAATGCGTTATAATATCGTATACTATTTTTTTATCGTTATCACAATATAAACACGAATATTGAATTGAACTAATGTATTCACGATATGCACTGTATGTAAAATTCAACACTCACATACTTGCGACATATCAAAAATTCAAAGTAAACGCTCCAATATCTTGTACCTAGTATGTATGTACTAGGTATAAAGATCAATATTAAAACTATAAATATTTGAAAATCGTCGAAAACCGCGCTGAACGTTAACCCTGGAATTCTTTTTAAAGCCGTTTTCGGAAGTGATCTGTATTTTTTGCGTCTCTCTCAATTGAGAAAAATAAGGCACGGCGAAAGAAAAAAACAGAAATGGAAAGGGGAATACGGAAAACTAGCGTATAGACGCAATGGCTGTCGGGTAGGCGGGGGTGGAACGGGGTGACGTATTGGATTTATTCATAATAGATTGAACAATGATGATAATGGATGTTCGGTACATCCAAAACTTATTTATACGCTTCCTTATATCAATTTTGGTTTTTTTTTTTTTTATTTATTTTACTTCGAAAAATATTAAACAAGTCTGTGATGTAAGAGAAGAAAATCCGATTATTTTATAACATGCCGGTTTTACGATTTCACACACACACACACACACACATAGGGATCGTCAATCGTGAAGGCTGGTAGTCTATGTACATATGTTAAGTATTTTAACCCTCATGTCCACGGACAGGTACACAGATAATTCATAGTTAATAAAACAAGATAAGCGGCTCGATCCTTTTTAACCAATCAAGACGAATCCATTTCATGAAAAAAGTGAAAAGAAATATCAATAATTAGACTATAGAGTAATTACTCTATATATTTTCTTCATAATTATGAAGAAAAATGTTTGTATACGAGTAAATATTTCCTTACCTTCAACCATCATACTCGTATCATCCGGAAAGACGATTAAATTAGCTTTATTTATTTTATCACCGTAAAATAAACAACAGACATCTCTACATATGTACATACATGCATACATAGTTAAAAATAAATTTAAATTTAAAAAAATATTTTTATATTATTGTATTACATTCCTGAATATCAACAGCAATGCTAAAATACGTTTTAGGTTTACTCAAATGTATGATTGGTTTTCCCATTAAAATATGTAAATAAATTCTCATACAAAATGGTACCTGGGGTACCTAATCACGGACGAGTGTGATATTTTTTCTACGTAGACACAAGGGTTATAATATAAACGAAGCTAGTAGCGTTGGTGATCCAATCCGTCCCAGCTTTATAACATAAAGGAGCCATAAAACTGGGCAAGATTCCATTTGCTCGGTTCAAAATCTCTCGTATTGCGCTCGTTAGCCTGGCTAAAAGTCCCCACACACACACACAAACAAACACACACCTCGACAATTGAATGAGAGTGGGTTGCCCGCAGCCAAAGGGTGAAAAACCGCACAAAGAGATCTCTTAAGATGCATCCAAGAAGGAAAAGTAAAGAGTGGACCAACTACGTAAAATATTACACACGTTTATAAATAGGCAATTTTATCATTCGAAGTGAAATATTACGAGTGGTTAGCAATTTTCGAAACGTTCTGTTGTTGGGTTGAAAAAGCAGGGGTGATGTGAGGAGAGGGGCAAATAAAGAATGTAGATAGGAGTGGGTGGGTGGGGGGGGGGGGGTTTCCGCTTTTCTTTTCGTTTAGCTGCGGATGCCGGAAGAAGATTAATTCAACTACATCTGGCGAGAAGCAGCCACTACGGCCCTAATGGTCGAAGGAAACATTTAGGATAACATATCTTGTTATACTCCATTTTCGCCGCTAAGTGTTTCTTTTTTCCATTTCCATCCACTCCCCCCTCCCACGACCCTTCCCTCCCTCTTTCTTCTTAGACCGTTCGTTATGTCTCTCACCCTACTTAGCCCCTTCAAGCGTCGAATAACGCGTTCGTAAGTTCATAAGACTTTTAAATTGGAAGGATGTTAGTTGTTTGCACATAAGCAGTTGGATACTGTTCTGCGATAGTGACAATTTTGACAATTAAGAAAAGTTTCATCGAAACAATAACATAATTATTAATATCACTGTCGGTTTAAAACGAAACACATTTTGATTAGGCGACTTTACCAAATGAGCTTTAATAAAGGTTCGTAAGGTTTTGATGACTTTGCACTCGGAATCGTTTGTATACTTTTGTCGGTTTTTGCATTATTATCGTTTTTGTGACGTCGTTAAATACAAAGACGGCTGTTTTACGTGTCGCTAATGAGTCGTAACGGTGAGATTGTGACGAGATGCGCCACTCGGAGAGTTTGCAAGATGGCCGACTGCGTGTGTGTATCACTAATTGGACGCCATTAGCGTATGACTAAATGCGATGGCGTAATTACAGCGTCATTAACCCTTTCGTCTCGGTCGGCCCTATACATTGTTACGACTCTGTCATGTACCCATGTATGTATAATACATATGTACATACACACATTTCAACAACTTTCAATGTTTATATATTTTTAGATTACGAGATTATAACGCGCACGGCTTTTGCGATAGTTATCAAACACAAGCGACATCATCAGAATTAGTAGGTACAAATGTTATTAATAACTGTCAAATGCAGACAAATAACAAATTGTCGTCGAAAGTGAGGTGTTCTCCAAGTCTGTAGGTACGCAAATTTGCATGTAGGTATTCCGAAATCTGTTTATAAAACATAATGCATTAGTTAGTCAAGGCTAAGACAGTTTCAATAGGTCTGAATGCACAATTTAGTTTCACATGCTTAATTTATTTAAATTTAACATTATGTTCAATGTTCATTGTAGGTATAATATTCTATCAAATTCAAGAGCAAGGTATAATTAATATGCTTAAAAAAGGACAAAGCTTAAGGCCCGTAACGCACTAGGCAGCCTGGCTGCGCAGCCACAACGATGTTAGAAAATGTATGTGGCTGCCTGTTTAATAACGCACTAGGCAGCCAGGAAACTCTGGCTGCGGCAGCCACAAGTACAGGCAGCAGCAGCCAGACAGGCAGCCACTGGCTGCCGCGGCCAACACGAGATGTATTTGACAAAGCAAATGTATGTATGTGGCTGACTGTGTGATGTACGCACTGGCAGCCCGGCTGCTCGACAGCCAGTCGATTCACGTTTGCCATTTCAGATTTTCAGCCGCTTACCAATTATTTAATAAACAATTCACTACGCACTAAATTCAACAGATAAGATCAAAATATTAAAAAAAAATCTCGCCAATGTTGCGCGCTGGAAACAATTTATATGAAACTATTTTCAACAAATTATTTGCATCTACATACATACATATGTACGTACATACATACAGTACAAAAGGATCCGAGATCCGAGATTACGAACCAAATATTGCATTAAAAATATGTTTTATCTACAATGTTATCGCTGACCATTTGTGAGTGTATTCTAATCGTTCTGGCTGCCACTTTGGCTGCTTGAACTGGGTGCACGTTTTCTGGCTGCCGCAGCAATGGCTGCCCGCAGCCAGGCTGCCTAGTGCGTTACGGGCCTAATTGTTTACAATGTCTGCACATCTCTGTTGGTTGTTATATCTTCTTGCAAAAATGGGTGTTAAATTGAGTATATTAGCTATGTCCTATTCTAAGCCCTGCCTCTAGGAATTTATGGTTACTGGCTGGTTTACTATGTACATCTGATTATAGAAAAACCTAACGAATTTAGCCACACAATAACCGAGCAGGCGATTCATGACAAAGGAATTGTATTAAGACCTTAAAATTTGTCAGCCAGATAAAATAAAACAAAAATAAATACAACCATCAACGATTCTGACCAAAGATCGATTCAGAACAACTTGTATGTACATACATACTGTCACCGTGGATATAATAAGCCAGTTCGTCCGATGCATTATCATACATTCAAAAATCGCTGACATGCAAAAAATTACTGCGGATACAATAAAAGCACACTTTCCAGCATCAGATTAGATTGTGTGCCATATACATACATACATAAGGGCTCAAGCCGGGACGATTTTCTCTAGCGCTTCTTCCGGTTGGGTCACAAGCTCACAAAGCGTCTTCTACTTTGCCCCCAGTCGGTCGCGACATTAGCAAAACTGAATACGGACACGTTTGAAAGCATTAGCGGATGTCTTTAAGAGTAGCTGTAATAGCCGACTTCCTTCCTGCCACTCGGACGGCCAATGGCCGAACCAACTAACCCCCTAACCACCCCCAAAAAAGAGGTGGTGTGGATGTTGAAGGCGTGGCGCACTAAATTCACCCTCTCTAGACACCAGTAATGGATGCGTTTCCTTCAAAAATTTATTCAGAAAGATATTATATTCGATATTATGCGCGATAAATCCATTGATATGTGCCGCCCGATTCATCGGTGTTAGTATGGTGTAGGCTTCGTATGCGTTTGGTTTATGAATTTTAATTTTAATTAATGTAACATATTGGGATTTGGTCGAGCCACATGTCGAAATGATGAAATCGGTTCAACTTGTCAAATAGATTATGCGATAGAGCGGAGACAAGTTTGCATAACACAAATTGATGTAAATAATGTGTGTACATACTTATATACGGGGAAAACTTTTTCAATCGTACTGTGTGTGTTTAGATTGGAGCCGTTTGCCGCAGGGGAAAAAAATAGTAAAAAAAAGTCATACGCAATAATAAACACGAAAAATATTACGATAGCTCACATAGAAAAAGATGTCTCAATGGTTAACTTATAGTGGGGTAAATATTTCAGTATGCATTTCGTTTTAGTTTCATAAGTTTTTCAATTGTGTAAGAAAAATAATCTACACTTGTAATTTAAATCTGACAAAATATGAATGTATATGTAGATGTGTAGCAAAATGTGAAATTCCGCATTGAATAAAATGCCCGAGCGTATTCAACGCTAAGAACGGTCAGGCAGTTTTATACAAATTTGCCTGTAACAAGATAAATATTAGAAAAGTTTATAATATTGCTATTTATATGAATTCTAATTAACTAGGTACTAACGCCATTCATTATAAACCCTTTAATCGGCAAAGTAACGTACACACTCGCAATATGTGCAATAGCGAAAAATTACTCATAGCATGCGTCAAATATGAACGAGAGGCTGACCGAAAAAATTAACATAGTAAAGGAAAAACTGTTTATTTTTTTAATTTGAACCCCGAGGCTGTGCGAGTCGCAAAGGGTGAAAGAGTAAAAAAAAAGTAAAAATTGGGGGATGAAACACACGTGAATGGATCGACACTTTACAATGTAACCGCATGTCGGTGTGCCGCAAAAATAATCACACATTGGCCTCGGGGCCTTTCGGTCAAAATAATAATAAAAAAAAGAAGCTAATAAAGGGATGATGATTCCGCAGTGCAGTGTGTGTTCAGAATGCAGAAACGAGGGGTGTGCGCGAGAGGCGACCGAATAAATCGAGTATGTATCATTGAAATCGTTAAAGGGGGTGGGTGCACCCAATTGCCTATTTTAGCAAGTGTTTGTTGAATGTTTAAAAAATCTGAAGCGGGATTGCAGAATGAACATGTCAACAAAAATGTTACAAATTTTTATTTTATTAGGTGCAATTTTTTGATTTATTTATGTTCATTTAAATAAAGCACTTGTTAAATTTTGTTTAACGGCTAATGTTAAACATGCCTCATAAATTAAATTCAGTTTCACTCAAATGACTTTCAGTTTAAAGGGATTTGCAAATAAGAATGTAAAAAGTTAAAGGAGCTAATTCTAGACATCTTTGGACACCAGAGAGGTTTAAAATATCATTAATTTATGTATGTAAATCATTTGCGTGCACATCGTGATTTCATATTATGCGTTCGTTCGTTGCTCGCTATGTTCGAGGCAATATTCTCCGGCTCAAGAGCAGTATTTGATTATTGGCTTCAAGTTTCAAAATTGTTTTCGTTACTCTTTGTATTCCTCAAATATATGGATAAAGTCATGGGTTGGCCACACACGATTTTTTTCATTTAGTTCGTATTTTTTTTTTCACTTGTACCATTATGATTTTAGGCCGTTCAATCAATAATAGTCATCCATCAAAAGTGATCGGATCCAATAATCTAAATTATTTGTACATACATAATCGCTATTACTCTTCTTTCCCCATTTCAATACTATTCTTATCTGACCTATCATTTTCCCCATCGTCGATAATTATGTTCGCATTAAAATTTCAACATAAAAAGGATGACAACTTTCAAAATGTTATAACGCTAACCCCAGATTTTCAAAACAATAGCATAAATACAGACGATAATTCGGCACGAAAACCGCCAGCAAATCTAAAAGTTAAAACATTATTTTGAGACGCCTAGCCCCCAATACATACATATGTCGGCGTGTTTTATGTGTTCCGGAACACACCAACCCCCTCCGAAATATTTCTTCACTCCACTTCACCATTCTACGCTTCTTCATCGTCTGTTCTCTTCTTTTCGCCGCTCCACACTTCCTGGTTGAGTTCGGCGGGTCCCACCCTCTCACCCACCCCATCCAGTTTCTCCCACTTCCCGTATATTCGTTCGCCGCTTCTTCTTCCGCACGGTTATCGCCCCAACGAGGAAACGAACGGTGTGAAAAATATATTAAATATACGACGAATAAAAATGTCTAGAGGCGCTGCCAGGCAATAAAAGACATTTTAAAAGCGATCGCTACTTTGTTGGTTTGCGAACGCTGGATTTATCCGACCGGCAACGGATCGACCTCGATACAAAAAAAAACTAACCAGTCGGGAATAGGTTTGGCGTATAAATATTATTGCATATAAATATTTATCACAGCCTTTAAAAAATAGATGACGCGTAAAGAGCGGTTTCGTCAGTGCAGATACGTCACACTGTGTAAACAAGTTAAGGGCGAACAAGATATAAAAATTAGTTTGACAAAAGACGCAGACGCATTTACGGGTTAAATAAATGACTAATTTCGTATAAAAAGCGGAGAAAATAAAATAAGATGGCTACTTAAGGGGCTAAATCACGTGTTAATAGCTTTACATAAGTCTTCCCTAATGTTATGTTTCCGCAAGGCAGGCGTTCAGAACAATCGAAATTGAGAGTAATAAATATAAAGAAAATCTGTAGGTAGCTTCGTCTTGAGAGAAGATCAACATAAAATCAAGCGTCCAAGTGCCAATATTTAAAAAATGTAGATAAAATATAGAAAATAACGTGATACGATTATATATCATACAAAATGACAAAATGGTCATGTTAAGAGTAATAAATATACCAACTAAGTAACGAAGGTCATAACTTTCTTGAATGAAGAATTTTCGATACACAACTAAACAACATTAATAGGAGGTGAATAGAATCGAAAAAGTTGAACACCCCTGCAGGAGCCATTGGCAAAAGTCGGGTCGGTTTAAAAGCTTCCGGCTATTTGGACCATTCGGATTCTTCTCTCCGTGACGTCATTACATTTACTTTACTTGCTTTTCTAACAATTTTCGCATTTTTCCAACTGCGTAACCGATCTAATGGTCTGAACTACTATGCCCAATCTCATTACCCCCGAAACGCTCGCTAGCTAACCGCGCACACGTTCAACATTACAACGGGTCAATATTGAAGAAAAAATTAAATAAATATTATGTACTATGTAGTTGTGAAGGGAGGGACACGTCTGCATTTTTACAGACGACACGTGACCAAACAACGTTCCACATTTTCGCACTAATCGAATAAATCGTAACTTGAAACCCGCAGCAGACGTTTCGTTTGCAAAATTCAGTTACACGCGTAATTTGATTACAATTATTATTGCGCAACGCCAACGCACAGCGTTCGTAACATTTGATACGTTTGTTTTGCGAATTGAAAGGAAACTGGGCCGAATTGGATATTTGAAAATATAATTGTAATTAATCAAATAATTCTTCTATGACAAGGTACCTAATCAAACTTTTCAAGGCGTCAATGTTTTTTTACTTCAATTTCAGGACAAAAGTACACCAACAGAAATATCAAACACCTTCCATTGTATGAAAAATATTTTATATGCAAATTTTCAACAAATAACTCTAGAACTAGATATTTTGATAGAGATATTAGAATCAAAATCAAAGGATTGTAAACATATTGTTCAGTGATTATATCGTCAGCATAACTATCAAAATGAGTATCCGACACATTTGATCAAAAATGAGTTCAAAATTCTATCGTGGGAACTATTTTAGGTAATCGAATAGCAAACGATGTAAATAAAAGAATAAATCATTGTACAATACGTGAAATCGTATGTATTCCATACAATTTTATTTCATTGTTTTGGCACTCCGGAACAATTGACGAAAATACAAAATACTTATTTTGATCGTTAAGCTGATATGAACATCAGTAATCTTACGAGTTTTAATTGTAAGTGTGACATTCGTTTTTTGTGTCGAAAAAGAAAATAATTTAAGAGACCGTGTGAAAGCGTTACTGTCTAATTCAAATTCCAAAGGGTTGGTAGCCCTAATCCGATGCCTAATGCAAGCCGATCTAGCAAAGGATCAACATTCAAACGATTAAATTGCAGCGAACGACCCAAATGAAAATTAAATACAATAAAAACAAAATTAAATATTGGTCTATGCAATTTCTACACACGGCGGGTGGGTATATATGTACATAGGATTGCGAGCGTGTAACGCATGAAAAATATGTGTTCAGCGATCCTTTCCGATCCCGGGTAGCGATAAATAAAGCTATTACACCGGAAAAACGTATAAACGTCAAAAAAATTCCGCCGAAATTTCGCGCGCGTTTATATTGCCGCGTATCTCGGCCCCGGCTCGCCCATAAACATGTCAAAGTGAAAAATAAAATCTATTTTTCACCCGCCGCAAAGCTAATATACCGCCCGCCCGCCCACCGGCCCCCGCCCATCGCGTATGTATACCCATAAGTACATTTACGTGTGTGTGTATGGGGTTTGCGAATCGAAAAACATGGCCGCCGACCATTTGTAAAATTGTGCGCGTCGCTGCCTACATAGGTATGTAGTAGTTGGAAGCTTTAACCGTGTAATATAATGGACATCTCAGACTTGCACACTTATGTACATACATGTGCCGCAGTATGAGGGTTTAAAAATAGTGTGTAATGAACAAGATTCAACCTCTATCCCCTAACTCTTGCCTGTTAAAAGATTAAAAGCGATTCTATTCACTCCGTTGATAGATTGAATGAATTGTATTAATCAATGTGTATTAAGGTGTATGTAATTGTACATACATACATAACTTGATATCAAGTATTGCACCTTCACTATTCGACAAATATTTTACCGTCTGTTCTAGTGAAGTAACTAAGGAATTATACTCTTCAGCTGTTTCCTATTGCCTTCTGAAGGGGAGGAAGAGAGATAAGGAACGCACAGGGATTATTTTTGATGGTGCCAACTTTTGTGGAAACGTCTCACAATTAAGTTAAAACATAAATTAAAAAATTATAACAGGAGACGGCCGATCGACATTTAGTTACATATATCCAAATCTTGCCAATGACGATATTTAAGGTCAATAACGGTCGAAAGAACCTTTCGACATGCGGGATGCGAACCGCGAACTATCCCAAAAAAAAACTAACGCCTTAACTACTGAGCTGTCGATTTCAAAATCTTCCAGGAGAGATGCTCACCACGTTTGTCATTTTTACAAACTGTTAAAAGGTGAAATCTTCAATCCTCCGGTCTTGAAGGAGTTAAAGCTTTTGGCGCCTGAACATCCTCATGGATCCGATCACAGCTATTTTTTTCACCAATCTGGGCCAGATCCTGTATCCTCCGTGACTCACCCGTCGCTAGAGCTATTGGTAGGCTGAATACTGTTGCAAAGAATATTGATTTGTTTAATCTTAGTCCTCAACAGCTTTCCAGTTTCCTTTATTTTTTACATTAAGTTATTTTTATGATTTTCTGTTATTAGTTGTATCTGGCATTTAATTGCATTTAATTATATCTGGCCGTGGTGACGAATTGGGGTAACCTGTTAGGTCCTCACGGTATATTGTGAAAAATAAATAAATACTGAACCGGTTGATAAATATGAAGAGTCGAGTCGAACCGGTTGCTGAACACGATAAATTTTCGACGACCTGTTTGACAAAATCAATCTGTTCCATCTATAGAGTTTATAAGGGTTTCATCGTTGAAACGAAAGCCGACAGGTCAACAAATTAATTAGTCATAAACTTTCGACCCAAAGATACGAGATGCGTTCGTCAAAAACTATGTAGTCGCATAAATTAAATACAAAGCAGCACTAGAGGGCGTTAGTTGCATTCAAAATTGAATCGTTACGTCTTATTTAGATTTGAACCGATCAAAAATAAAAATTCAAATGAACGTGCACACTTTGATATGGTAAAAGTAAAGGGAATATAAACGTATCGAGAAAATTCGAAGGGGTGCAGCGCAATGCACACGAGATCAGAAGGGCGTATCGCGTCAACCCTCACGGGCCCAATGGGCCGAGAGGGCTCTAAGGGCAAACAATCAAGGAAGTGTGCGCTATTAGGGTGACAATACGTCACACGATCAACGGACTCAATGCGGCACGGTCCATTTGCCCATTTGTCCACTCTGTCGAATGTCTGTTTGAAATCACTGCGGGTGTAATACACCCCAACCGAAAACCTAAATGTGAATAACTAAATATTTAAATTACGCCAGCGACATTTACGGGTTTGGTATTTACAACAATAACGGTGCATTGTGAATTTTTTGATCCATCGTGATGAAATTACGCGTGCACAAACTGCAAAGACAATTCTGGTTGCGTCACGAGTGCAAACCCCCGGGGCGTATGATACCCCACCACCCATACGTCGCCGAGGGTTTCCGTTTCCTGAAAATGTCTACAGTGTGAGAGAGAACAAAGGCGCGCGTCTATTATCGCAAGTGTACCAAATTTCGAATAAAATGTCAATTTTATATATGTATACATACATATGTACAAGCGTCTCCCAAACTGTGTTCCGTAAAAAAAGAAAAGTTAGTTATCTGTGGCGCTCTTTATTTATTTACTTCACTATGAAAGACAGTAATGTTAGTCAAATAGTAAATGGACAACACTTGATTACAAGTGAGTCACCTTCAGAATAAGAAAGTGTACATGGTGATTTAATAAATTTTTGGTATTCAAATGAATCACGTAACGCCACTGAAATTGCGATTCGCCAAAGACTTGTGAGACGTTCCGACATGGTCGAAAACAAAGAGTGTTTGCGCCAACATATTGTGTACATACATATGTATGTACATATGTACATACTCCTAAAGTCATATGGGGTGACAGAAGGGGATTGCTTTCATGATCATTAAATCTATTAGATGGCACGTGCGTTGCACGACAATAAAAAAGTGCGTTTCGCATACGTATGTATATTAAAGGGTGGGTATAACACAATACAACATGTGAAATCGGAACCACGCGGATGAGACTTGGTCATGAAATCGAAATCCGTATATCGTAGTTTCGACGAAACTTTTACAAGTGAAGTAAAAACTTTCAAACTTGAACTGAAAAAGTACCTATGTACATACATAGAGGCCAATCCATACAACGACTTGAAATATCTACCGTCTTTACTTGAATAGTGAAAATAAGGAATTTTAAAGGATCGTTAGGCGTAGTAATCTTCCCAAAAGCCACGTTTGATCTACCAACTTATTGGCTTATCTGTAGTATTCTGAGGTTTGGGTCCCATTTTATCATACAAAATTAGGAGAAACAGATACTCGGGACTCTTTCTAGTTCCCTGGTAGCTCACTAAGAAAATTCAAAGGGCTCTAGCAGTCGGCGGATCACGTTTTGAGAAACTGCGACCAAAGTGTTAAGCCACTTGTGAACAAAACAAAAAAACGTTATAAAATTCGCGAGTAGTATACCTACTAAATTTTTTTTTCAACTATTTTTTGACGAGCTTGCCCCTATCTGAGGGTTGCGATCTCAAAACGAGAGGGGTTAAAGTAAAGCGGCTGGAGGGTGGGGGGGTGGGGGGAGGAAAAACGCGCTGAAACAAAATAAAGGATACACACACAAAAGTCTCGGGTCTGTTTACACACAACAAAACGGCTCCTTTCAAGAGTTAATTGCACTCGTCAAACCGGCAGAGCCGCGAACATCCCATATCACGGACGCGAAACAAAGAAATCCAATTTACTGAAAAACACTCGGGGATGAGAAGGGGGTGGGTTGAAGAGTAGGCGGGCCGCTTCATCAAACTGGTTCAAGTTGCCAGTGAGAGTGAGGGGGTGGACCGAGGACTCAACCGGTTAATCGTAACTGGGGGTGTATTTAAAAATTTTCCGTTGCGAAAATTCCATACTGGGAAAACGTGAGTTTATTAAGTCATAAATTCAAGCGTACATATGTACATTATAATATATACATATAAGTTTTTCTCATGGGGGGGGGGAGGGGTTGGGTGAGAATGAACATTTAAAACACACATAATGCGTGTTGAAACATGTACATATGTACCTATACAATGTGGGTGCTCGTGTGGTAGAGAGAAATATGGACTTTTCGGTATTCGAATAATGCCGTTTTACACTTAGAATAATTGGCTTGGACACATGTGCCGCTGTAAATACGTAATATTAGAGCGCATTTTGCATTATTATGGCTATTATAAATTAAATATGTCATACGTGTACGATTAAGTAGGATACTTTGAAATTGATTAACCTTCTATATATGTATGTACATATGTACATAATGGGCTTTGATTAAAAAAAGACAATGTGTGACTGTTGAAGTATATTTCCCGAGACACTTCGGTATTATAAATAAAGTAAAAATAGTCCGTTTCGCAATACATAGAGTAATTTGAGTGACTATCAAACAATTAATCAACTCCTTACCTTTGCCATAGCTACCTAGGCATTGTCTCAAATCAAAAATTAACCTTTAATTTGTAAAAAAAAGTAAGAGGAAAATTAAAATTTAGTATGAGAATAACTACAATCAATTAATCAAGCTTTCAACTGAACGATTGATATCTACTATAGACATACATATGAAAACAGTTGAAAACCCTTATATTGTCAACCTATTCAAATTCATTCATCTAATTACACAATCTATCATAAGTTACTCAAAAACTAAAAGTCGACATTTTTTTAGTAAACACTATTCAAATTCACTGATTGAGCATATATTGTATAAAAAGTATTAAAAAATAAATACATTCCATGGAATACAATTATGTACGTTGCGCAAAAGTCCATTTTATTATCCTAATGACTAAACTAAAACAAAATTTGAATGAAACTAACCAATTTGAACAAAATGGACGCCGAATACACACACGTATATACGTAATAAGGGAAAGATACCTACACATACCTATATATATGTATGTATAACATTTCTAATATGGCTGGTCGTAATAAACGCGCAAGGAGAGATCCCAACACATTAGCCACCGGCGTCCCATACTAAATCTTGTAAATGATTATAACTCGTAAACGGCCAAGGAGTACGTAATATGTATGTAGGTACACACACGTGCTCTATATCCCTACGTGTACGACTGCAAAACCCCCATTTGTAAATTGCCGCTAGGAATTATCTTTAACACGTGAACACGCCCCGCGAAAACGACCGTTATTTATTACGACGGGCGATAATTATTTTTCGCGTGAGAAGCGTAAATAAAATGGTGAGCGTCCGACCGGAAAGGGTTAAACGATTGGATCGGATCGACTTTTTATTACCGCAGAAAGGCAACATAAACTAACTGTATAGTGTATGTATGTATGTAGGTACCTGGTAAACTGCCACTTTCGCTCGACCGATCAAGAAGGAATTTTCGACATGCGTATCTACTATTTATCTCGGTGTTATAGAATGTGTGAAGTGAAGTGAACATAAAATAATAATTTCAACATCAATTTAGGACAAAAAATGTAAATTTTTTAAACGAAATCGCAGCTAAGAATTCGGAGAATACATAAAAGTTTTCAAGGCGTAACTCGACGATTTGAAACTATTCTACATATATGTATATTATATTTAAAAAATGAGATGACTTGTTACATACAAGGGGAAGTACCACTTCCGGTAGACGAAAATTTTTGAAATCCTTATGAATTTCAATGACCAAACTACATATGTACATATATGTATGAAGTTTCGCTATGGTCGAATTAATAGTTTTTGAGACAGCGATTTCACACACATTTTCCAAAAATGATGAAAACATCATCAGGGGACGACACCTAGTGCATATCAGTCCAAATCTCAAGGTGGAATTTTCGCACGGTCACAATATTACTTAGGTACATCTGAATAAAGTAATAATACTGTACATATACATATATATATATATATATGACCGTTTTAACTTAAGCTTAAAAGAAAATAGTCCTACCAGTTTATGTATATATTTTAACAATGGACCTTTTAGACCGTAAAAACAAACAGAAAAATCGCGCTCATTTACAGAATGGTACACTAAAACAAACCAAAGCATCTTCATTCAAATTGAAAGTACATATTAAAATAAGAATCCGATGAGAAGAATGATAAAAAAGCATTCAATAAAGATAGACAATGGTGCGCGCAAACAAAAATATGTACATTTAACAATATCAAACGCAAATATCTCGCTAAGTGCCATTAAACTACAAAAAAGAGGGGGAGGAAGAGGAATCGCTATAAAAGAAACAATAATCCATTATGGTGAATATAATAGTTTATGAATAAGCCATCAAAGGCGTCACGCCCCGTCGGGCACGACTCAATTTATTATTCACTTTGCAACGCGTCAAAAAAAAAAACATAACAAAACGAAATTGTAGTTGAGGATCGTCGAAAGCTCAAACAAACACTGCAAGTGCAAATTTACACTGAAAAAATACAATCACACTTATAAATAATACTGAAATTCCGAAAATACAGACAAGTTGGAATAATTTATCATTGTGTATGAATTATGATTATGACTGTCGTAAGGTCACTTCCTTCGTCGAACAAAAGCTGCAGTTACGATGCATTATTTATTATGCACGTTAAATCTCGCACCGATATACCATCTATCGAGCCAAATCGAGCGGCGTGTCCCTCCCCTCTCATTTTCGGGCCACTCGGTACCAAATTGGTATTAACATCATAATAAACGATAATAAAAATAACAATGACTACAAGGAGTAGCATAAGGGAGGGCGAGAATGCAAACCCTCCCCTCGTTTGAAGAGAACACCACAATAATATATGTATACCAACACCCACTACGAAAACTCATCATTAATAGCGGTTTTATACCGACTGAATAAATAGCCCCACAGTTCGAAATCAAAACGAGATAACGACTTGTGTAATTGTATCGAAATTAACGCCTCATATTTAAATGTAATCAACGAACGGTTATATAAAGAAATTTGTCAATGTTTGCTCTTACAAATATGAGTCGGAGACAGAAAAATTAAGTTAATAGTTATTAATTCCGATTAAGATGAGACAATTCAACAGTGAAAAATTCAGGGTGTGGCTGTGTCGAACACGGCCGTAAGATTTCCGTGAATACGTCTGCGTTAATTTTATTTGGAATATGAGAATGAAATGAAAGCATCGAAATGGATACATTCATATATTTTTATTTAGCATAACGAATAAAGTCTAAAATCTAAATAAAACTAGTAATCGATTACAATTTTACTTATCATTGGCCTGTGATAAGCAGTGGCCGTCGAGGTGCTCACGCAGTTGTTTTCCCTACGCGCTCCATAGACTTTCTGATGTTCCCGATGCCGTCTCACTCGTTCTGTCACAAACATGTTGGTACTGATTGATAGGTGAATAGGTGATAGGTGAATATCATCTTTCTGATGATATGCGTTTTTTGTATTTCCTATTGGCGTTTTGGCGAGCATGGGCCGACAGTAAAATTTTAAATTTTTTAAACAAATAATTTACACCGTACATTTTTTACATCTTAAATCGACATATCTTGAAGATATATTTTATTTGGTAGCAAAATCATCACGCTAGCACGTCAGAGTCGTGATTATATGTATACTGCTTGGAAATTTCCAAAAACATACAAAATACCCGTTGGAAGATACGCCCCCTACCGCACGCCTCGCGCATGCGCGGTGCCAATTTAAGATTGGAAATTTATCGTAGACGTATAACCGAGTGAATAAAACAACATTCATGTGAATCGTGTTATTAGTAACGAAGTTATAGTGTTGGAATGTATGCCCATCCAAACGTAACACCGCCGTTTCCGAACTGGTACCCCATACTGGTCCGTGTATAGACGTATTCACGTTAAAACTGTAAAATTCTTAACTCACGAGTAATTTCGCAAACAAAACAAACTAATTGCAAAAGCCCAATTAATTTCATTTGACATCAACTAAAGTTCATACATACATACTTCTTGTAATAAGTATGGACCCTAAAAGCGCATAGAAAACGGAATTCGAAAAGGACAATATAATCAATAGCAAAAAAAGGTAAATAAGAATGAACAGGCTATTAAAATCAAAATTAGATAGAAACAGTTATACGATAGAAGACGCTAATAAATTGTACAAATATAATATAGAGCGGTCGCTCTCTTGTACATATGTACGTATGTATGTACATATAAAACGGTTTAAATAGCATTTACATGCGAAAAATCTTCGCAGAAGCGTACGTACGGTTTAACACAACCCCCAACTTATGAATACGCAAGTAAGGGGAGTAACCAAATTTATTTGGTCCGTAAATCATTACCATGAAAAGCCATGATTAATGGTGCAGGCCATAATAAAAAAGATGTAGAACAAATGGGGCGGGGTAAAGATAGACGAGTCGACAAAAAGAAAACGATAAAAGAAATTCACTCATCTCTGCATTCAAAGAAAATTATCATGCTAAATAATACCTCAAAACTAATGGACTCTCGATTAATGCGTATTCGATCACAAGAATCAACAAGAGTGAATTGAAAACGAATTTATATAGTGTACGTTTTGGATACATGTATCTATGTATGTAATGGCGAACGGGACACGTGTAGTGCTAAGTAGCAGTCGACTTAAAAGAGGATGTGTTAAAAAGAAAAAAATTAAACGTGGAAGATTGGCGCCCGTGTTTAAACTGGGAAATGAAGAAAGGAGGCTCATCAAAAAGAAAATGTTTGCTAGGCCGCGTTCAGTATTGAGCGAAAAATTAATGGGACGCATTTGTTCGGGCGCTTTGAAAAGGGGTTGTTCAGACTGAGTCATATAATTAAAAAAATAGCATAATCGAACCGCGAATTTTTAGAAGTTTATAAAAGCTAATTAATTGAATTCAACTACTGGATAAATATCATTAAGCCTTCCGAGATCGGCTGTTTTATTGGCAGACATATGCTCCAAACATCTCAAAATTAATGTTCAGTGCCATATTCATCGTTGCAAAGAAACCAGATGATTTTGCCGATAAAACAGTCGATCTCAAAAGGCGACTTCATATTACCAAAAAAAAAAAAACTTCATAAATTTAACGGCTCGACTACATCAGAAATAAAACTTACGGTTGAACCATCGAGATATTTTTAAGATCCACTCCGCAAAGATGTCGGTTCCCAAAAGATCTCTCACACGAAAGCCAGCCACAAACTTTTTAATGGAAGTTCCACAAATGGAAGTTTCTAGAAGCGCGCGAATAAGTGACCGAACAATCACCACGTGTTTCAAAAAATCACGTAAAACGTTAATCAGAATTCTCTGGATTGCCGAAACGACTCCGATCCTCCCGGAGAGTTTCCCAGCCAACGCCAATGCCGCCATCTTAACGGAAATTTTCAAAAGCGCGCCAAATAGGAGCCAACAGGAGACCACGGTAGAAGGAACCGAACACTTTCACGACCGGCGAAGGAAAAGAACGCTCTACTGAGGTCCAATTCTTATATAGACCTTTGATGACTAAGCGTGTAAAATGCCGCCATCTTTGTACAAGTCGAATAACAGGTGACGAAACACTATGGCACGCGATCCGAACTTTTTTTACTTCATCCATATAATATGTACGTAGTAAGTACCTACAGATAAAGTATTGTTTTATAGCAAAATTATTAAAATTAAAGTATAGAATTAACAAAATTCTCTGAAAAACGTGATAAATGCTATCGATTCAAAAAAATAAAAAAAAAACCACATTAAAAATTTTCTCACAGAAGCCGGTAATAATGATCACGATGAGGATTTAACTCATCATAAATTCTTATAGTAAAAAAAAGGTAATACGACTCATTGCCTATTGGCCCCATTCATACTCAACACCTCGCAGTAAAATTGGGTAATAATTATCTATATTTCGTTCGAAAGAAAAAAATTTAAAGTCAATTTTACGAACACCAGCAGTTGGTGCAATTCTTGCAAAGAGAAAAACGACACGTGTTCATATTCGAACAAAGAAGCTTGTATGTACGTATTCGAAACATGCTGATGATAAACCAAAAACATATACTTTTGTGCAATGAAAGTAAATACAAACATACATCGACGCAATGAGTTATGTTATGAGTACGGTGACCATACGTCCTTTATTTAAGAGGACAGTCCTTTATTTCACTGCTCTGTCCTTTTTTCTAAAATGACCATTTCGTCCTTTATTTTGTAAATTGAATATTGGCGCATATCACGCAGTGCAATAATTGCATAAGCACTAGTGTCGATTGTCTTCCGGTAGATATTAAAGTGATATTAGTAAAAATTTATTCACATTTTTACATCTACACAATCAGAGTGAAAAAATTGAAAGAATTTTTTGATGATGTGGGTTACAGCAAAACGCGATGGGTAACTTTTCTACCAGCTTTAGAGAGAATATTAAAACTACTCAAGTCACTAAAATCGTACTTTTTGAAACTGGAAAAATGTCCCACGATTCTGAAAAACTTTTTTAATGATGTGTTTGCTGAGACATGATTTTTTTTTATTCACAGCCAAGCTTCAACATTTCAACAATATATATTAAAGTTAATTGATCGAAAAAATCAAGGGTTTTTAGATTTTGAAAAAATCCAATACATATTAAAAGATGCAACAAAATCGAGGAAAGCGTTTTGTTAATTTCCAGTCACTGGAACTTAAATATAAATGACCGCGAACTATTTCATGAAATTTCGTGTATTAAAAGTTATGTCACCAGTGTAAAGATCGAAGAATGACGATAAAATGATGAGTTCTGCCAACGTAGATGGGTTTGAAATTTTTAAATATTTCACAGGTAAACACGTATCTTTTAAAATACATTTTAAAAATCTCACTGGTCCCACTGAATGAGTATTTTCATTAGTGAACCAGTGAAAAAATCCAATTGATAATCGAAACATTGGAAGCATGCATTTATACCAAACGCAACTTGGACATGAATTGTATACAGTTTTATTTATTCTTAAAACACAAACCTGAGCTATTAAAAAAGTAAATTCTTGTGAAAAGTATCAAAATTATTTTTTTTTAAGTAATAATATGATTATTTGAAATGCTATGCTTATATTTAATAATAAATATTATAAAGCTTTTTAGTTGTAGTGAAACAAAAATACGCTACCTACTTTTTTTTATTATGAAACAATTTCTCATTTGTCCTTTATTTTATCCAAAAAAATATGGTCACCGTAGTGATGAGTCATCACTGATGACAAATAAAATAAAACAAAAAGCATATGCATGTTGAAATTCAAAACCCAGCAATCTCTTCACACGAACATTTAAACATCGCAATATTATTACAATATAATGATGAAATTGCACCATATGAACCACCCTCGAGTTCTGTCTATGCCTATGTCATTGCTGGAATGGGGTAAAGTGTAGCCGTAACCAATGAGTACAAAAGCCTCGGCTCACTGATGGAATATATTACGGTGAAACCAGCTTGAAAAACGTGAAAACCTGTGTGAAGACTAGTAGAGTAGTGGTAGATGGGATGCTGCTGCTGTAATTACACCCCCTGCATAATGCATGCATCGCAGATGACGTGCAAATTTGTCTTACGTGAAAATAAAAAGAGTATTATGGCTGTCATGGATGTAAACGAAACACGAACACTTGCGATTAGCTGAGAATATTCGACAATCATCAACATGAGGTCGTTTTTAGCCCAATAGGGTTAGAAACGACCTCATGGACCATGGACCATAGGATGGAGCGAAATTTTGTTTGAAAATCAAAATGCTTGGGCTTGGAAAAGTTGCTCACGGGTATACAACACAGTGTAATTTTTTTTTTATATTTTAACTCTTTATATGTAAAAAAAAAATAAAAACAAAGCTGACGCAACAACACGTGTCAAAGTCGATGGTGACTCTGCAAGCAGATTTTGAGAAAAACGAAACAAAAATACAAGCCCCGAACAACATGTCTCGACGGCGCAGAATGTATGGAAACAATAACAATAAATGTACTTACTTATGAGCAACAAACCAGCTTTCGTCACGTTTTCTTCAACTTCTTTCATACCTTTATAGCTTGGTTCTCACGTTTCGATTTTGAAAGAAGTGACTGTGAAAGCAGGACTGTTCATTTTGACCTCTACTTGTATTTCATTTGGTGAGTAAACTTCCCCAACATCCATTTAAAAGTACTTATCGAGCAACGAGACAAATAGAAATATATACATAAGTACAATGTACATATGTAGGTACAATGTATGTACATACATTGGGCTGACCAACTTTTTGAGAAGCCAAAAAGGAACAATACCGACCGAACTGCAAAAGTATGAAAAATACTATATTTTCATTAAAATTAAACTGGTAAGGTAGTTTGCTCTAGTTTGAATTGTAATAAGATGGTGAATACAACATCCAACTCCAAAAATTTTTCTTCCGCCGAGATGATTAGATTAATCAATAACTTTCTGAAAGACATTATTTTCACCTTTTCGTTATCTTCTTCCAAAATTAGTATTATACGCCTGATGGTGAAATATTTTCAATAACTAAGCAATCAATAATTTTGTTAGATAATATTTCAGCTGTTTTTCTATCGTACTAAATTTGAAAATATTTTTATAGCTTTATGATTCGTACATATACATACATATGTATGTAGGTAGTACATACATATATGTATATGTATCTGAAAACATTCAGAAAATTACATTTCTCTAAATCTTTTCGCAGGTTACTCTGGGCCAATGGATAAAACATATTAGAAATTAGCCTCACTCTTAGTTCCGTCAAGTGCATATTTTTCTTATGAATTTTGACAATCCATTGATCGAAAGCTTTGATTATGAGTCATATTACAATGTAGCTCATAAGTCATAATTTATGACTTATGAGCTACAAGCAAAAGTACCTTCTACACAAGCCAGAACCTTGTCTTCTTCTCGACAGAAGAACTTGATCCATCAAGACATATACCATAGTTTAATAACATGGAGTAAATTACTCTAATACTAACCAACGATCCCATTGGCTACTGCTATGGCGTGAGGTTCCGATCGGACGAAGTTGATTGTGTCAACAATGTTCTTTGCAATGTAGTGCTACAGTAATTTCACTTACATTTTTAATTTATTTTTTTATAATTGGAAAAGTGGGACATAAGGATTAATTTCCAAAAAATAGGGATATATTTGGGACGCTTGATAAAGAAGGACGATATGTGAAAATGTGGGACTGTCCGTACCATTTTGAGGCATTTGGTCATCCTACTATATTTTCTTAGCAAATAACTTTGTTCAACTTGTGCAGATTTGATAAATGGCCGATACGTGCTCAAAGCCATGTTCCGTAATGAGTTTTTTAAGTCACGTGTGCATGGGACTCGCAGTAGTTTTATTAAACAACAAGGCAAATGGTTTTCTTTTTCATTCAATATCTACATATGCAAATTCTTATCTCAAAATGAAACATTTTTATAAAAACAATCATGATAAAAGACTGTAACTCTGCCTGTGTAATTAATTTCATTGAAATCAGTATTTCTGTTTTGCCGATATGTATTTGCAAAAGATATCAAGATGTCTCATTCAAAAGTTCTTGTTGTTGATAAGCTATGGCACATATTATGTACATATGTACAATGTACTGGACTGTCCTAAATATAGAGTTACCATATGGTATCCAAAGGGAGGATATGTATGTATGTATGTCCTCTATCCACCTTAAAATGTGCTGCTTTTTTGGTTTACACTGCTTTACACACACGACTCATATTATATTCGCGGACCGCGATTAAACTATGACGTAAAACTATACAACCAATTTTGCAACTTGAATTCATTCCTCAAATCCGTAAAGATAGGGATTAAATTTTTCGAAGATAGGCTTCATGAACAATAAAGAGTATTTTTTAAATCTTTCCCCACTATTGATTGTTTTTCGGAAATAATTGTAAGTATGTACATAGTTCCGAAAATATGTGAATTTTATATTTATTCTTCTGCTCATAATGCAAACGTTGAGAGGGAGCAGTTTTATAGTTATCTGTTGAGAAACGAAGAACTTTTTTAAAAAATAGGCAGCTCCGAAAAGTAGGTATGCTTAAATAGTTGGTATCAGCATTATGCTATAAGTTTTTTTAAATATTTACGTTAATGTTTTCTTTTGTAATAAAAGTTTAAATTTTCAGATGATTGTCATCCTTTTTTATTTTTGCATCTGGTAACCCTGCCTAAGGATGTGTGGATGACTAAAAAATAATGCACCACTCGTCCTGGCTTAAATTATGGCTTCGTTTAAATCAGCCTTATTGTGGTTTAAACTTATGCGCATTTAAATAAAAAGGACTTCAAACCTCAAATCAAAGCAAGTTTCAATAGACACTGGTCCCAATTACCTACATCAGCGGTTCCCAAACTGTGGGTCGCGAGCCGATTTTTGGTGGGTCGTAAAAAGTTTTTGAAAAATGAATTTTTTTTTAGATTATTTGAAAATAAAAAATTTAACTATTTAAAAATCGGATTTTCGTGGAATGGAGACGAAGAAGAACTATGTATGGTCGCAGTACATTATTAACACCTTGTCATCGAAAACAAAGCTTTCGCATTACACCAGCAATATTGAAAGCTGCACACAATTGGCAAGTCTTTAGTGCTCCCAGAAATAAAAGACACGGTTGGAGTTAGATATGTTTGATGATAAGTGCAAGAAAGAAGTTTAGAAGTTCAAACGATTTTACTTTCAAATAACACGATTGAACGCAGAATCGATGAAATGGCTCAGTGGGCAGAAGATAAGCTGATCCAAAAAGTTGGTGAGAATACATTTTTCTCATCGCAACTGGACGAGTCCACGTATGTAAAAGGTTTATCCCAGCTGTTTGTTTTCGTAAATTATATAAAATTAAATAAAACTCTGGATATTGTTAAGTATAAAAACAGTATTAAAAAAATTAAATACCCACCCCCCTTCATTAAAGCTAGGTGGGTCGCGAAATTTTGTCGTTCTAAAAAGTGGGTAGCGGTACTAAAAAGTTTGGGAAGCACTGAGTCCTACATAATATACTAACCAATACAGTTGATTTCTCTATTCATGAATATGTTTTTTTTATCTATCATTTAACTGTGTTTTAATTTGTGTTTTGTCTTTCTGTCTTAATTAGTGCCTTGTTTATGGAAAAAATGATTATATACATACATATATTTTATATATACATATGTACATATATTATATAAATATTCGATTAAAATGCACAAAGAAATTACAAATAAGAAACCCTAGTTAATTTAAATTATAGTATGTCAACTGAAATATGAGGTTATCTTATATTCAGAATGGATATTGACACTTACAGTTGCACACAATAGAAATAATGTAACATGAGAATTAAAATATGTATGTATGTATGTACATACGTTGATAAAAAGTTCTCCATATCAATTGTTTCATTATGCTGATTCAACAAGCGTTGATGAAATAAAGAAATCACACACTTACCGACGACACTGCAGTTTTAATCAGCTTCGGTTGCAGTCTCTGCAAATGATTCGGTGTACTTTTCTTTACAGGATCTGATGACGACGTCGACGGATTTGAATCAGCTTTTTTACAAGCGGATTCATTCAACGGATTTAATTTCAATTCCGTTCTCTTTATTTTCTCCAAATCAACTTCTCTGGATATGAGCTGCTTTAAAGCGTACGATAAATTTCGAACTTGCGAACTCTTCTCATCTGAAATAATGCAATATAAAAATTAACAATTCACATGTCGGGGAATTAAATCGTACAAAGTTAAAACTCACTAAATACGCCGATTTTGGAAATATTCGGGTCCAAAACGTAATTGTAAGTGCCGTCTTGGGACCTCTCTTGAACGTATTGCAAGCCGTAATCCAACATAACACCGACTACGGTATTCAATTCGCGCTTTTCTTTCTCCGAATAGAGCTAAATAGAAATTGGAATATTAAGGTTAATAGGTTAGTAAGGTTAAAAAATAAAATAAATAATAATTAATTTCAATTGACATTCACCTGAACGTTCACGGGTCTAAGAGAAGGACTGATAATATGCGGCAACAACGGCACCGAATCCAAAATCAAAACAGACTTAGTAACAAATGGCTTTGCCTGTGAACAAACACCCTTTTCGACGGCCATTGTAATACCAGAAAATTGATTCTTCTTTTGGAACATCTATAAAAGAACGTTCGTTAAAATCTTATAATTTATAATACATACATACATACATATGTGATTATTAAATATGTTTTACCTCAAATCCTTGATTAGGAAATTTAATCTTAGGCCAATTTAAACTGGCGAATTGCAAGTGCCAACATACGAAAGCATACGGTATGTACGACATCAACGTGTAATTTTGATTGCGATTAATGAAAGCGGTAAACACATCGGCTAATAAGAACCATTCGAAAGCTTGATTTACACCGAGCATCATTGAATCGCGTACTTTCATGCTGAGAAAGTTCTCATAAACTCCTTGTATTAATCTACAAATACAAAAAACATTTCGTTAATAGGCTCAAATTTCAACATTTTAATTTAAAATCTAATAAATATACCTGTCATAGTCACCGGCCGCATAGACTGTATTTAAAATCTTTTTACTACGACCTTTAAAAGAAATGTCAACACTTGTTGACGAATTGACGTCTTCACCTAAATTCATAAAATTAGTAGTCTTCGATTTCGCTACCTGGTTTACATCTTCAAACCTTTGATGTTTCGGCTGTTGGATTTGAAATATCTCTTGCCAAACTTGAAACAAACCTTTCGACATATCCTTTTGCCCGATATCCATATTGTTTATATCGGATAACTTTAACTGTAAGCGTAAAAAAAATATAACCAACCAATAATACAAAAATACACACGAATACAATATGAATTAATACTGATTATAATATTACTTGTTTCTGTTTTGACTTTAAAAAATTGAGTACGCCCAAACACGATCGTATATCATTTTGTGTCTTTTCACCTAATGCTGTAAGTACAGATGAGTCTACTTTCAAACCTTCCAATAGCGTAACTTCGTTCAATCTTTGCGTCAACCGAGATATTTCAGTCGGTGGGAAATGAACTACAAATGCTATTTGCCTATTAAAAAAAATTGTTTACTCATAAAACATACAGCATATGAAAGTACCCAGCGTTGCTGAGTTAATTTTCAATTATAAACAGTGCACAGTGAAGATCGTATACAGAATTAAAAATGAAAACGATTTGAAAATCTTATGGATTGTAATGGTCAGCACCAAACTTATTAATATGAATTTTCAGTGTGATAAAATTAACGGTTTATGAGATATGTATAGTGATTCTATACATAACTGCCCAACAAACAAACACAGACACACATATAGGATATAGACATAAAAGTCATCAAAAGCTTAGGGGACGATATCCGATATGTATCAGTCAAAACCTCGAGATCAATTTCCACATGACAACAATACTTTATCTAAACTAAGTATATATGGATAAAATAAAAACGAATTAAATATAAATGATTGAATTTACAAATTATAATTATTTATTTAATTCATTGAAATTGAAAATTCACTTAATTAGCGTAAAAAATAAGTCATTCGCAAAAAAACTAGGTATAGACTAAATTACTAAATTATGTAAATAAAAAAAAACATTTTTATGAAAAAAATCTGATATAAATGAGTCAACATGGGATATAAAAAACACAAAGAAATGACGCTACTATCAATACACCAGTTTTGATTGCGGAATACTTATTTGGTATTTAAAGTAGATGTGTCAAAAAAGACATTGCGAAATATTTAAAGACCACTGGTCGTGCAGTGCTAATTTGGCGGATATTAAATTTTCTGCAACTTTAAGAAATTAATGTTTTGTGTATATACAAATATATATATACCTGAGAGGTCTCAATGACGGTGTATAAACATCATTACATATACATAAAACTGGCCTCTTTAAAATATTCGAACGTGCTTTTGCTCCTTTCTTTGGTTTTGCCGTCACAGTTCCGGAGACAAATTTAATTAAATATTCTATCGTAGGCAATGGCGCTCCGTCGATTTCATCTAAATACAATTAAATCATATATATACTATACGAATAACATTAAATTAAATCAAACTAGTAATGGAAATCACCTAAAACTAAGCAATTAGGTCGCTTTTGATCATCCAGGACAGATTTCATCTGCGTAGCATTTTCTAACGCCAGTTTAAATGCATCGATGCTTCTATCGTCGGACGCGTTTATTTCGACTACTTTATAACCTGTGCAATAACATGATATTAAATTATCATAAGTAAATTGATACATTTTCGTTCATATGTACATATGTTCAAATTCTAACCGGCATGTTTTGCAATTATGTGTGCTAGAGTTGTTTTGCCACAACCGGGAGGTCCACATAATAACGCTACTTTATACTTAGGTGTGTGATTTTCGTCCAGTTCGGTGAACAAATCCTCTTGAGTATTTTTTATCAAATTTTTCTTGTTAAAACCGAATTCGAACTTTCCCGAGTGTTTGTTGAACTTGCTGCTCGTGTCTGGTTTTCGAATTTTTATTTCTTTATTGAAAACTATCTACAGATAAAAGACAAAATTATGTTAATACAAAGTATCACACTATAAATAAGAAAAAAGCTACCCACATTATAAATAAAACAGCAAAACTTAATCTATATTCCATACTACACACATGGATAAAGTAAATCAAATTTTTGCAGTATAACAATATTTTATACCATTTTTTCATTGGAAATATATTTGAAGCTGCAGATAAAATGAATACCTTGTCCCACATTTTCAACCATTGTAAGAGAGTTCGATTCGTAGACTCATCGGACAACAGTTCAACATATCGCATCGGTTTATACCGTTCGACCCAAAGTTGCGATCCATCACTACCTTCCATATTCTGTTCCATTTCTATCACCATAAGTTCATCGTTTTGAAAGGCGACAACATTATTTTGAACGTTTTTCTTCTCCAGCTGAAATAAAACAACAATAAAAATCAAATATACGTACAAACCATAAAGTAAAACTAACATTTAGTATCAAATCGACGCACAAAAGCTTTCGCCTCGTTCCATGAATCCTTAAAAGCGACTCCTAATAAGCTTTTAAAATCACCATGCGATCTTGTAATTTCATCAACTTCCCTCTCCATGTATTCCTCGTTGTGAAATCGAACGTATACTTTCCTTCCGTCGCTTTTAGTCAAACTAATATACGGCCATCTAAAAACGAACAAAACAATAAAATCAATTTTGTTTCAACACCAATGAAACTAATATTAAATTATTTCACACAAAACAAACCTCGGTATAGTATTCGATATATTTACAATACTTTTACTACTATCGGACACGGTATGATCTCTATTGAGCATGAGAACCGGATTGCTCAATTCGGCCCTCTTTTTCCGCTCGTAAAGAATCCTTTCGATCAAAGCCTCATTTAACTCATCCTCAGTTTCGATTCTACTCTTTTTAGATTGGTGATAAACGTCATCGTCTAACTCAATATCGTCAATGTCTCCAAACAGATCAGATACAGTTCTTTTTTGCGATGAAGGCAACGATTCTGGAATGTCTTCTATTCCGCTCACGTTTAGAGTGGCCTCAGTATTGACGTTATCGTCTATTGATAGAAAATTTTCGTCTAAAGTGCGTGTAGACGATGCGTGTTGATTCACATTGGAGCCGATAGTTTTAGTGCTAGTAGGACTTGAAAAGTTGAGGGAACGCCTTGCAGGATTTCTCGAATCGCTTAAGTTATCCTCTTAAATCATAAAGTTTTATACGTCAATTGAGTAACAATAATACGTTGAATACGAAATCTTTAAATCTGAACCCCAAAAAACATTAGACACATACAAGTGTTTTCATCCCGCGATGGGGAATCTCCCCGCAGTAACCAAACGTCTATTTTTTAACAAACGCATATAAACCTGTGCAGTAGAAAGGGTGAGGATTTCCCTTCGTGAGATGAAAACACTTGTACTTTATGGCTGGTTTGAACTCTAATTGTGTTTGAATATAATTTCACTTCTTGGTGTAGTGAGTAAACTTTATCATTTAATCGAGATAATTACACAATTATACGTGTGAAAACTGAATGGTTGAATCGTTTATGCGCATGCGCACAAGTAGAACAGAACAAAAATAATTTCCTTACAAGACAATTAGCATTACAAAATATATGTATAAAAAGTGGCCGTAGCACTTGAAATAACATGACAACTCACGTTCATGTTCTCTGAGAACTTCCAGGTCATCGCCGTACATCAGCTCAAACTCCTCATCTGGATCCGGATACTCCGACATATTGCAACAACTAGCCAGCTTCACATTGCCGCCAATGCGATTGACAAGTGACAATTGACGAAACAATCTCAAATTCGGCCATAGCTTTAAATATGCACAATATTGTTTTTCCGTATTGAATAAGTCATCTAAAATTGGAAAAATATTTCTATATGCTTGCGTTTCGTTTTATCAATATGAAAAATATATGTTTATTTGTAAAAATAATAAAAATTTGTAAAAATGTTTTTTAGTTTTTTTTTATTTATTTAATTTGATCGCTTATACCTTATAATATAATGATGTAAATGTGAGTTTTGATTAATCACAGAACGATCAAATTATTTCACACCCGTAGCAGAGCACATTAATGATGTTTGACCCAAAAAAAAGAAAATTGTAGGATAAAGCAAAAGTAGGCCTGCCTGAAATATTCTCCTACATGAGAACATTTCATGCAGGCCTTCGTGCATATATTTGTAAAATTTAGTGAATTTAAAGTAAGCTACTAAAATTTATTAATTTCTTTATTAGGTATGTGTATGTATGTATGTATGTATAGGTTTACCATACATTCCAGTTTGACCGGGATTGTCCTGGTTTGAAGCCGTGCCATTTTCATTTTCACTCAAAAACGAAGCAATTTAAAGTGTCCCTAAAAGAGTCCCTAAAGTGTCCCAGTCTGAGAGGAAATCGATATGGTAAGCAGGTATGTTCCAATTTTATTGAAACAGCGTGTTTTTTATTTTATTTATTATTTTCTTCTGACCGGGACAAAATTAAATGTCGACAGAGATGCCGAGACTAAGCCTTCAAATTGAAATGTATGTATAATAAGCTTTCTTTGGATTAACGACGGTTAAAGAAAAATCATAGTGTTATTGTATAATTTTTACTCACATGTAAAGTTTATACGATGTCATTTTTGAAAATACGGTTAATAGTATTCAAAGATGTCTGAAATTATAGATTTTTATTTTGAATTTAGAATCTATGATGTTGCTGGAAATCAGCCAAACGATAAATAGGGTTTTAAATAAATAAAATTATCAAGGTTTTGTAAAAATTAGATTAATAGATATAGTCTCAAAGTGCCTGCTTTATTATTATCAGACAAGCCGCTGCACTGTAAATTTAAAATGAAAGAGGTTTACGTAAGAAATTTGTTTTATTTTATTCATTCGGGCTCGGTATTTACATTATTTTTAATATTAAACAACAGTATGCAAGACACTGTTTATAAATTACTTATAATGCCTTGATCACTAAATGGACTGAGCTTCATCAGAGAAAATGTTTTAAACACTACCCTGATTATATATTTCACTAAGGTACATGTAATTGAAAAAACAAAACAAAACAAGAACTTTAATTTTACAATATCTGTCAATATGGTAAGTTAGTATATTATTATTTAAAGAAAACAAGAACATAAAAAATATATTATATTTTAAAATAGATCAAATTAATAAACACTATCACAATAACGTTAAAAAATCACAGAAAATTTTAAAAGAATAACATAATATTGGGTAATATAGAGAATTAGAATACAAAATTATGTTTATGCATAGTACATAATATTATTGAAAGGTTTTTGCATTACAAAATTTGAATCTTGAAACTACGTAAATGCTGCTGACCTTTTTCCAAAAATCTAATTTAATTTGCTTACAATTCAAGAGTACATTAAAAAAAAACTCTAATACAAGTATTTTCCAAATACACAGTCAACTATGTTTGAATTCAGATTATAAAATAAACTTAATGAGTATTACGAGTGCAATATAAAACATTTTTTGTTCGTATTGAAACGAGTTTTATTTTCAGTGGATTATTTCAAATGTAAATATTGGACCAATAAAATACATTCAAAATTATTATACAGGAAATTTATAGTTATTTATTGATCAAAAGCTATGTATTTTTTTCGTATCAGAAGATTCATTTATTGATTAATATCAAATCATTAGAAGAATTATTTTAAAAATATTCCTGTTGATGGTACGTACATTCACTTTATTTCGATAACAACAACAAAAACAACAAAAAATGCAAAACATTTATACAATTGCACAATCAATCGTCTCACACAAATTCGTATTGCACATCCCCGGCTTCATAGTCATCGGACAATCATTAATTATTATACTCAAAACACAATAATTTACATTTAATAATAATTAGATTCTTAATTTTTTTTATATTCATCGTGGCCAGTGTATTTCTATTTTATTTAATAATTTTATAAACATTTTATTTGGTATGGCATATAAATTACTGAACTAGTTGTATAACATCTAACGTGAGACATTTGAGTATTTATGAAATCTACTGTTTTTAATTTAAAAATGACAAAATTTATTGCATTTTTATTGGATTTCCTATATAAAAATGTATTTAATCATACATCAAAATCAATATTTGCATTGAAAGCAAACAAAATCATAAATTAATTTGTATAATTGAAAATTTAATACATTATTATTTAGGCGAACGTGGTGTTCCATTCGGGGAAAAGTCTTTCATTTGTATGTAAATCTAACAAAATTGATTTTATATAATTATAGTCCTTCAGTGCTATTTAATATGAACAAGGGAACGAATCAAAATTTCCATACTGTTCACGGATAAATCTAATATTTATAATTTACATATTTATCTACGTTGCCGTCTGAATGAAAAGTACGGTTAATAAATTACAATGTATTTCTTGACATTTTTGTTTGATTATTATTATCTACCGTCAAAATCTCTAATAGATCTTAAATGCACCTTGAATACTAAAAATAATGAAATGTCGTTTGATTTTATTTGATTATGTATTCACAAATTATAAGGCTCGGCAGCAGTCATTAAGAGACTTTCGCTATTTTAATTAAAATTATCAATTGGAGATGTAATTTTACTGGTGTATTTATTTTTTAGCGACACACTGAACTATTACAATCACTATACGTATAGATATAATAGCTTTATTTTGAACTGACTAACTTTTTTCGATTTCTAATAACACGAACTGAAACCTGACTACATAATAATTTAGCTTCAGTAATAATATAAGAAATGTTGTTTCATACACATACAATTAATTTCATATGAAAAGATGTTTGTAAAGATTTCGATATACATAATGTAACGCTTTTTCAATATTTTGTGTAATATGTATTTAAATAAACATAAAATATTTACACCCATTGTCTAGACATTTCTAATATAAATAAAATTTTACATGCTTTCTCGTGAGATTATAATATGCAGAAATATTATACAATATGCATTTTAAGCAATTGGAAATTATTTAAATAAATACAATCATATTCAAGGCACAAACATAAATTATTGACGTATATATTCAGAAAAATGAGTATTTTTACATTTTTTCGAAAAGTTAACTATCGAATAAATTTAAAATTAAGTTTTTTACAATACTAATAGTAAATTCAGTTGCTATTCCACATTCATATATAATTATAACATCATGTATATATTTACTAACATGTGATTTTCCGAACTGTCTATAATTGTATTAATTTGCCTCGTACAAGAAATGGAAACTACATGTAAAAATCATGTTTTTATTTCCCACATCTAAAAAACCTTGCTTCGTTGTTTTGTACGGTGATGACTACGATTACCTATTGCAGAGATTGACATGTTTTTAAATGTCACAATCAACAATATGCGCATATGGCGATCGCTAGTTTTGTATAACATCAATTGATTCATTCTGTAAAATCTACAAATGTATTATTTCTTTGTGAAACTAAATTTTGAAAGAAAAAATTAATTTTAAATTTTTAGAGCAAAATATGTACGAATACAAATATTTCTTCTAATGAGCGATTGATTGATTAGTGCTTGATATTAGAATCTTTGGCATTAAATTTGAACTCAGTCCGATAACCTCATTGAGCTCTGTAAATTATCTAGCTGTCTAAAATTAAGTTGACTTTTTTATATTCAGACTGCGATTCTCAAAGTTTATTTAAAATAAAAATGTTATCGTGAGAATATCACACCAGTTGAAAGTATTTATAAACGTAATATCACATATTCAATCTAATTAATCATTAAAAATAATAAATAAACTCAATAAAATCAACAAATACATTAATATAAATAGAAACTTTTACATTGTTTCAAAATCAGATATTTTTAATCAATCAAAACATTAATGAATTTCAAAAGATATACAAACTATTGAATTGTATTATGTAGATTTAATAATTCAATAATTACAATGAAATATGCAAATTGACAATATTTATTTTGAACTTTGAATAAAACTTTATTAGTTTCAATGAAATTTGATAGTGATTCAGTTTTTTAAGGATTGATGAAATGTTCATTTGAATCTTTGTAAACGGAATTCAGTAATTTACCATTTAATAATATCATTTTCTTGCTGTTTTTATTGTCGATTGATTTGAAGTGGCAGTTTATGTGGTGAAAATCTTAATTTTAGACTATTTTTAAATTGTTTAATACATGTTTAAATTTCAGTATATGTATTTAGCGAGTGAAATTGTAAATAGTTTAATTAGAAGCTCGTACATACAATGAACACTTGTGACATATCGTTCACCGATGCTTCAAAAAGATACATTCAGTGAAAAAATTGAGAAATATTTAATTTTTAGGATCAATTTGCATATTTGAACATCTCCGTCTGAAGCCTCGCTGTAGAACACACAACAAATGATCATATATTTAAAATGTTAATAAACGATATGATTAAAAATAATCAAAATACAATTCAATAAACATCTCAAGCGTACATATTTTGAATATATTCACGGATCCAAAATTTATGTGAACAAAAAATATATAGGCATACGTATTTCATTTTTTACACAAATTAGTACTAGAAGCATATTTTATCATTCAAAAGTATAGAGGCTTCTCTTTATATTCATATTGTAGTCTTATTTTTGGCAATGCCGCTACTATTATGAGTATTAAACCAGTGGCGTGCGGCGACTTTAAGCCGTGGGAATAAATTAAAAAATATCTATATACCAATTTTTATATGGAATACAATAGAGCTTTATACTAACTTTATACTTTAATATTATTTTCTAATTTTATTTTAAGTATTTTTATTGAAAAATTAATATAAGACATATTATACATATATAAAGGGAAACGTTTTTTTTTTTTTGGAATGTTTTTCCATGGACGGCACGGCACGCCACTGGTATCGACAATACAATCATGAATATCATACTGGATCGTTCCGAAACTTGGAAGGGAATATTGCAAGGCTTTCATTCGTTCTTTTTGATTTTTTCTTTTTTGAGACGCAGGAATACATATTTTTTTGTTTACGGGCATTGTTAGAATTTCCTATTCGAGTATCGGTGGTAGGCGTTTTTTGTTAATTTTTTTTAGTTGACAGACGATTATTTGTGATTATTACCTCGGTATACCTGTCAGCTCATCATTGACATCAACATTTTGACTAGTGAGAGTGTGCACATCGAGCCGCCGAGCTCGGTCGCTAGACTTGACTCGGCTGGTCGGCCAGTAAAAGTCGAACAACGGTCACTTCCTTGCGTCAAGCCGCAGTACTGACTGTATTGCACGTACCGACTGAAACATTGTTCAAACTTTGCACTGGAGGTTGTACCATATTCGTATTCGTTACTATATTTCCCACGCCGCACGCCTTCAACTCGGTGAATATCTCCGTGAAGAAACCAGGCTCCGAGTTGATCCGCAGCATGTTGTACGATAGCCGGTTGACTATCAGCAAACATCTGTCCCAGAACTTCTCCTTGGAATCCTCGACAAGGAATGGCTTCAGCGGGTAGGAGATCTCGTTGCCCATGTACGAGTACGACAGGTAGAGGCAGGTGAGCACGACCGCTTGCAGGTCCTGCTCTCGGCTTATGTCCTCGCCGTCGACGAGCTCCCTCACCAGCATGTACACGAATACAACGTTGGCCGGATTTATGAAGGCGACGTCCTGGAAAAATTTAAATTCAACGCATTAAAATTCATAGTCACAATACCGATCAAACACACTAGCACAGAAGTGGCCGGATTCAAAATAAATATTTTCACTTGTAATGTGAATTCATTTAAAATTTTATATAAAGTTATAATGCGAAATTGTCTTTCGTATGTGTATTTTCAAAATTTAGATTCCTGCTCTAAAAACGAGTGATATTTTATTTGCATTACAATAATTTTTAATTCTGGATTAAGTTAAGTTGGAATAGGTTAAGTTAGATTTAGTTAGGTTTGATTAGGTTAGGTTAGGCCAGGTTATTTCTTAAGTGTATTTTAATTACAATCATTTAATTTTTGTTTAAGCTACTTTTCCGCTTACCGTATCATATTAAACGATACATATTATATATATAATAGCCCTATTCCGTCTGTGTGTGTGTGTGTGTGTGTGTGTCTGTCTGTCTGCTGATAACGCTCGCTAAGGTAAATAACCAAAAAACCAGAACGTCGTACGAGTGGGATTTGAACCCGAGATCACCAGGTTGGGTGGGATCGTGCTTACAACGAAGGCGATGATGGATGTTCTATAATTGGCCAATATTTATTCTTATAGGGTTCGCGACTTTGCAAAATTGGTACACTGTTGTTATTATAACGGCATGTTGTTATTATATCTATGCAATAATAATATATATATTATTATTGCATAGATGCAAAAACTATGAAAACTATTAAATTTAATATTATTTTTCAGTACGGGTGATGAGAACGCTCCGTTGATATTAAACGGCCTTACACTAGTTTATATATGTATACATACATACATATATACATATTTTATTATCTCAATAAACTCTCAATTGACCAGTGACGTTCAAAGAATTTCTATATCAATTGAGACAATTAGCTGTATCAAAATATTCAAATATCACAATAAAACCACAACCAATGAAATTCAAAACTGGCGATTTTCAAAGAATTTTGATTTATGGAGCATTGAAATTGTTATTTTTAATATAATATTGTACTAAATGAGAAATAATATATAATCGTAATATCATTGGTTCCCAAATAAATCAAAGATTATTACTTAACCCAGATATGTACAATAGAAACTAAACTTTAACCAAATTTAATGACTTTTATTACCTAACAATATATATATATACATATGTATATGTATTTATATCTGCAATGACGCAATCGACAAGATTATAAGCCACGCCCCGTTTAAAGTAAACAATACGCTTCGAAGAAAAATTTAACATCGTTTTCGAATCTAATGTGAGCCTATTCGTAATTATTGATATTCGCATCACGCTTCCGGGGAAATTCGAGTCGTTAAAAAATCCAGTTTTCGACCGACAAATCGCATTTTCTCGACTCACTGGTGGAAAATGAGAAATTTTCCAACACAGATGGCGTTTATAATATAAGATATAGACACACACAACCTATCCCAAAAGAGAAATTCGCGACGCAGACGGAAAATTCGCCGTCTCGCTCAGACTCAATTGATTTTTCCACTGAAACGGTTTGTTTTCAGCTCGCAAACATCCAAAAATCCAAGGTAAACATGTGCGTGAATTCTTCTCACTTGGATTTTTTATACTTTCCTTGATTTTTATCTGAAAATGAGGTCGCGTAGATCGAGTCAGTGACGTAGATTTCAGTATAAACTTATATGTACATCATGTACATACATAGTTATACTTTACAGGTTATGTGTCGTGACGTAATCAATCTACGTATACGTACGTTTAGCTGAAATTAGCTATTTTCGTATGCGATCGAACCCCATTTAACATTGTATGAATGGATGGTCAACACGTGACAATATTGATTTTGCGCTTTCGAAGCAATATGTGTGCAATTTAAGTGTTGAAATTTGGTTTTAAAAAAATTTAACTAAAATAAATAATAGTGCAAGAGTAAAACGTTACTTTCAGTTTATCGATTAGGCCGAAACTCTACCTGTCGCAAACTTTTGACTATTTAACAATCCGAGCTTCAAATATACGTACTAATATAATAAAAGCGAAAGTTAACAAACCGGTGAACGGAATTAAAACCATAAGGACGGATAAACAACTCATGAAATACTTAAAAAGTTAACGACAAAAGACTTATACTCAGGTTAACATACGAATAATTGATAGGTGGTGTCAATTTTTAGTGGAACCGTCTGACAACTAAATTAAATGAATTAACAAAATCTGAAAGGAAATGGCCGATTTGTATTTAGTACCGTCCAGATCTTGCCACTCTTGCCAGTGACGATATATAAGGTCGAAAACCGTTGAGAATATCATTCGACATACGGGGATTCAACCTTGGATCTGCATTCAAAGACAAATGCTTTTACCATTGAGCTATCGCCTAGTTATATATTCGTGAATTTTCATACAAATTTATATACGAGCGCAGCAAGAATGATGTCATGTACGCACACACACACTAATTGTCAATCTCGCGACACTTTCGCGTGTTAATTTTGAAAAAGGCAAGTCAATTAATGCTTTCATCAACACTGATGAAAAGTAGAAGGGTGATTTTTTTATATTAATATTCATTAGCAGGTGCTTTCAAGCTGAGGAACCGTAGACTTTTATAATTAAATTTTGGCGTTAATTCTATGGGAATAAATTAGAGCCACCGCATTTGAGCCGCGTGCGCGCACGGAAATTATACATTTTTAATACAATTATAAAATTATGCCGAAAGTTAAAATCATTTTAGGATCAAATTGCGCACTTTCGGTGACGTTTTTGAAATTAAAAAAAAATAAATTTAATCAGTATTTATTATTATTATCATAAGAAATACGTGACTTGTCGTTAAACGCACCAAGCAATCAATCAAAGTTACTAAATAAATATATAAGTTTATTATATAGTTTAGTTTATAAAAATATAGTTTATAATTGTATATATACGTATACATATACAATTGTACATCATATATAAAAAATCATATTTATTAATAACTGTCGATATTATTTATTTATTTACATAATCGCCGTTTATGACATTACAGATTTTACATCCAGGTCTTCATGTAGGGCAAACATCATACGAATACATATATACATATGTACATAATACGAATATATATGTAAATAATACGAATATGTACATACATAATACAATAAGTTTGAAGATAATTTTTTGGTGCTTAAATTAATCAGTTTCGGATAGGTCCCAGAAAACAGGACGAAGAAGCCTGCTATTTGGTTGAGCAGGTTGATGGTGAATTCAGCATCATATTAGTGAATTGGCTCGGTACCCACAACTTCAGCTCAGCAAGAGCTTGGAGGTTGTACACGAAACCAACCGGCAACTTAAAGAAGCCTTGGTTCCGAAGAGGAGAAACCTAGACAGAAAGGCACTTGGATATAACTGGGGCACAGGTGCCGAAGGAACTTCTGAATCTTTTCGAGTTTTAGTATATGGACCTTATCACGAGGGCTGCATATATGTACATATGTAATGGAAGAGAATTTAATAATTGTCCGTACCAGTGTTTCGTAAAGCACTTTTAGAACTATGACAGATTGGAAAGATTTGCTGACTCTTAAAACAAAACCCAACATCTTCGTCGCTTTCAAGCATATAGAACCTATGTACATACATATGTATATGCTGTCTAAAATCAAGATTGCTGGTGAATAAAACTCCTAAATCCTTAAAACTACATACCGTATTTAGGTCAGCATCGTAAATACGGTAAACGGTTACAATTTAGTAAGTGAATCTGGAGAAACGCACGGAAACAGCATTTCCCGATGCTAAGGGCAAACAGTTCATGATTGACCATGTGTATGTATGTAGGTACATACATATGCATGTGTGCATGCGTATGTACACGACGTCTTTTCACAGCGCTCTTACATACGTAACTGTGCAATGTGTTTGTGATAGCTTGAGAATGTATGCCCGTGTCGCGAAGTACTTCGACCAACGACGTAACGTTTCATGCGTTGTTTGTCCGTCATCATGGTTTTCGTTCCATTTACCGGAGAGTGAACTTTCGCTTTTAATAATAAAAGCGAAAGTTAAATATAAATAGCAATAATAATTATTGCTATATAAATAGCAATAATAATTATTATATAGGAATGTAAATTTTAAACCGAAAGCTAAAACCATACGTTGACATCGTAAAATTTTCAGTATCTTTCGAATCAATTTCGCTTCAATTATTTAAAAATGACGTCACAGCGTATAATTATCCGCGCTTCGTCGGGATAGCTATTGCTCGAGCGGTAATTTTAAAAGTATTGATTGCAATTCGGTATTAATTGCTTTTACTCGGCGCACCGAATAAAATTTCCCGCATTAGTGAACTGAAATCGAATTGGATACAAATTACCGCAAATTTTATTAGACAATGGCGAAATTTTCCACTTCCACTAATAGAATATGATTATTAAAATAGACTAATCTAATCAATATACGTATCTGTAAAACTATCTTTAGTCGTTTAGTTGAATTAGTTCAGTTGACCTGTTGATTTTGAACTGTGAACCCTTTTCATGTTTCACTACAGTACCAGAGTGTAGTAATATGAAACAAAATCAATACGTCTCATTTTGAACACGTCAAATAAACAGCTTGTGGCCTTTTTGAGATTGTATCTATATATATGTATGTATATTTTGGACTGTTAAATTAAAAATAAATTCAATGAAATTGATACAATTTGTACACTTAGTTTCCATGTACAAGAATATAGAAACTCCATATCGAATATCTCCCAACTCTTTTTTTTTTTTTAAAAAAAAGATTTTTGGTTTATATATTAGCTATTGTCGAAACACACTATGTAGTAATAGTTCATAAATCAATCATTTTTCTAAATTCCTTATGGAAATATCTGCATACATATGTATGTACGTTTATGCACCATAGATAAAAAGAAGCAATAACTTCACTCTGATAGTTATAAATAATAATCGTTATATCAAATGTATTACTTAAGATAATTTATAATATCTGAAAAAATCAATTATTAAAATATGTAAGATGTTTAAAAATGAGGTTTTTTTCTTCGATTTTCTTCGAAAAGGTCGATATGACCTTTTGCATAAAAGTTGAATGATTCACTTCAGGAAATACGTCAGTAAATTAACCCTTAGAACTGAACGAGCTGTATAATCAACCCTCAAGGAAACAAAGGCGTATTTTTACGAACTCGAATTATTGGACCGAAAATACAGCGACACAACAGGCCAAGATCGATATTTCTCACGCACGAAAGACAAAGCATTGAAAACAACCAAATATCAAATTAAATATACAAAAAAAACGCAACCGCAATGTGACGTAATACGTTTACGAATTTGTTTTTGTTCATTGTATCCACAATATCACGTATATTGATCACGCTCGCGAAGCGGCGAGCATTTTATAATCGACCTATATTTTTAAATAGTCCCTTGCACAAAGTTTACACTAGATGTTGTATGTAGTATCGCATAGTATGCCGTAATTGCGTTTACATGATATGTATATAAAATAAAATTTTCAAATGAAAATATTGCATTTTCGCAATCGATGCAAGAAAGTGCATTCGATTGAGTGCGTCGCCATGTCGTGATCAAATGCCACGCCTTCCATGTGATCTGGTGTCTGGGGCTTTGTCCACTTTTTCACTGCTAATCCGAGCCGAGACACGTCTGAAACTATCGATACGTATTTTGTATTCTTCGGACGTCCATTACTCATTCTCTTTGCATGCTCTGAAAGCTTATCCGCAATTTTCCTCTCCTTTGTTATTAACTGTGTGAGTAATATTTTTCCTTTCATCATCTTCAACGTTGTTTACTTGTAGTGTTATTAATGATATTGTTCGTACTTGATCGCTTTAGTACGTATTAATTCAGCGTAAGACCAGCAATGTGTAAAAGCTTATAGTCAAGTGACATTTTGTTGGTCGAATTAAATTCATGCTACATTTTTTAAAAAATCCTGTTAATACAATAAACTAATATATTTATTTTACTGAATTAATTTTCATTGAGCAGTTAAAAAGTTATTGAAAAGCAAACCGTTCCCTTACTTTTAGGCTACATTTTAGATCAATGCTGTTGCTAGAAAATGACTAAATTGCAAATTTTAAACGGTCAAGTATGTGGTTTAAAATTTTAACAAAGCCGTATGACTACTACATATGTGTACTAGTTCGATGAATTTCATTTGAATCCAATTAAGAAACACTGTCTACAACATTTAAAGTATAAGATTGAAGTAACACCGATCAATTTAGCATAGTTTAAAATTCATTTGGTATTATGTCGAACGGATCAATCCTTTTGAATATTTGCATCTGTATTTTGTATGCTGCATTGTTAAATAATAATTGATTGAAACAATGTCACTTTACAATAAAATTAGTAGGAATAGTAATTGTTTCAAGGTACGTGGGGCGCTGCTTGGAATAGATCAATCCGGTTTAAATATTACAACTTGTATCAGATCTAAATTAGGGATAAGACATGGAAAATTGAAGAAAATTTATGTAAAAGTATGGACATTACCTGCCATCCTTGTATGAGGAGGCTTCGATCGACAGTTCTCAACCACATGACCGCGTCTCCCGCCTGAAAGTCTCTAAGTCGATAGCACTTCGTATGCAGGTATAGTCCAAGACACCGCAGCAGCTCAGACGTGGAAGCCTGGATGACAGTCTTCCTGGGCAAGGGTTGCGGCGGAGCTTGAACGGCAGCCACCGGCGCCAGCAAACTAGACTTAGTGACGAGCTTTTCCGGACACGGTTGCAAGTGATTCGAGTTATTATTGGTGTTGATGGTGCGCACCATGTCCAAAGGCGCCGCTGGAAAGTAGCAAGTGGGAGCACCTCTCACTTGGAGAGCCGCCTGTTCAATGTTTTTGTTTTTGTCGACGACGACGGGATGCACATTGTCTGCGAGCGGCTGTCTGAACACGGCTAGGTTCTTGTTCTTGTTGTCTAGTTTCTTTTTTTGTTGTTGTTGGCGGTCGAGAACCTCTTCCACGACAGGGCGTTTATGAAGAGCGAGTGCTTCTTGAGGTTCTTCTCGAGCGCGTTCTTTTCCGATATGATCTTAGCATTGTCGTTGTTGATCGTGAGGTGGTTGTGGGATAGGCTGTCTCGGGACGCGCGCAGGGCCGGAGCCGAGCCCGCCGAAGCCGTAACCCCCTTGTTCTCCCTGTTCTTGGCATTGTTGAGCTGTTCGTAGCTGAAGTTGTTGAGGGTGAAGTCAGGTGGGGCTGGTCCGCCTGGGCGGCGATCGCGAGGACTGAAACTGAGCACGGTGCCCATGGCGACGGTTCCCGCGACGGAATGCCCGTGTTCAGGCTTTCATAACTGGGTCAGCGTGTTGTCGGTGTGGCTCTTGGGTCGGGGTGTGGTCAGACGTGCGCGCCGCGGAGCACCGCGGAGCGCGGCAAAGGCGCCTCACGATAGCCCGGCATCAGAGGGCGCGCGCTCCGGCTGCGTCCGCGTCTGCTGAGTGTTGGTGTCGCTCGCGTAAGATAACCCCTCACTGCTACCCCACGTTGCCCTCCCCTTTGGTCGATGTTGGCGCGCATGCCCCCAAGTATTCCTATGCTAGGGGATCGATAAGGTCTGGCGCGGTCACGTGACCACCTTCGAGGCCCGGCCGCCCCACAGCATTTGCATGCACCCCCTCGCTCGATGGCGCACGTCAAAGATGCACTCTGGATGCACTCCAAATCTAGACTATGTACCTATACATATGTATGTACACATATATTACCTTTCGAACTTTGTTTTGTGGCCGAAATTCCGGCTAATTTTATATGTATAAATTTGTCAAGATATATATACTCTATACCAGTGGTCGGGAACCTTCATCGTGCTGAGAGCCAAATCAGGGAGAAGTGTCTGTCTGCTGATAACGCTCGCCTCGGTAAATAGTTTTAAAAAAAAACTAGAACGTCGCACGAGCGGGATTTGAGCCCAGTATCACTGATTCGGAACAGAGCGCTTACGCGGCGAGCCAAACCAGTTGATGCAAGATCTCTTTTATTTTGAACATATAAATCGGTTGAAAGTTCGCGTCTTTCTCTATACAACAACTACAAAAACTATTAAATTTAATATTATTTTTCAGTACGGGTCAAAACCTTATCAACTCTTAAATTTTATATGGAAATTATAAATATAAATTTTCAGCTTGATCGGCTAAGAAGTTTCAGAAATATTTCGTGGTAACAGGATTTTTGACTTTTCTACAAGAAAAAAACCCAACTTCCGGTTGACTGATTTTAATTATTTATTTTTTCGTAACTAGCAATTTCTCTCAGGATTACAACATTACAATATTGTGACGATACTACATATTTAAAAGGCCGAAAAAAAAAAAAAAAAGCAAAAATCGTTCAAGAGTAAACTGCCACTTTCGGTAAGCGGATGTTGACCAAAATCACAGTAACTACTACGGCTAACGTGAAAACCATAAATATGAAATTTAAACTTGATCTGTGGGGCAGTTTCGGAAATATTCTGTGGTAACAGGATTTTTGAATTTCAGCTTGATAGTTTCGAGGAAAACACACATACAGTACACAGACATACAGACATTTTCCAGAAATCATGAAAACGTGATCAGGGGATGATACCTGATACAAATTAGTCAAAATCTCGAGGTCGAATTTTCGCACGATCACTATACTTTATCCGATTAGGATAAAGTAAAAATGAGCAATAGTAAAATTGTGTAGATTAATTGAGTATGAGTTTTTGGATTATTGATACATATTGTTTTCGGATTGTACCTACATATGTATGTATACTTAAACTAGCCGAATTGCCCGGCGTTGCATTTATTCTCAAGTACAAAAAAAATTTTGTTTGCGCTGGAGACCCCTTCCAAAAACCGTCTACGGTCCAAGTTAGAATACCATGAGACAGTAAACCAAATTTAGTAGTTCTAAATTGAAAACTGTAGATTTGCATAGAGGACAAACAAACATTCAACTATAGGTGATGTACTGAAAAATTATAAGACAGAAGCATAGAAAGATGTATGTATGCTTGGGTATAACAAGAGATTGTACGTAAGTATGACCAAAGTGGCAGATATAGCGAAACGTGTGAAAAAGTTGAAGTGAACACATAGCGAGAAGAATGGATGGCAGATGGACGCTAATAATACTGTAATTGTAGACCAAGTGGATGATGGGCTGATGAATTGAGAAGAATGTGTGGAGTCAAGTGGATGCAGATAGACATGAATGGAAGAGGATTGTAGAGGCCTTCATCCAGCTGTGGATAGTGAACGGCTGAAAATAATGATGAAGAGATATTATCTTCTCGGTATTATTCAATGATAGATAATTAATTAATAAAAGTTATTATAAAGTTTGATCTACAAAATGATTTTAATGGTTTTTGTGTCCGTAAAGTTGGTTAAATTAATGGAATTTTGTAAAAATTGTGTTTTGGAATGTTTTATTTCACTTCACGCAAATCATTGAATTACAATGAGATCCGCTGGTTTTCATATAAAGAGTATCAGGTTTCCAACTGCTGGTCTATACAAACATCCGAGCGTAATACACGCTCGCGCTCCCTATATATTTAAGTGTGCGAAACCAAACGAAAGCCACGGCGATGGATAAACAACTTCGGTCACTCTCCAGGTGCCAGGCGCGTTCGACTTCTGATTTTTTTATTACATAATTTCCATCATGATGAAGCATGTCCGAAGCCTTTCATCAGTGATGTTCGTATTTTCACGTGAGCTTCGTGGTTCATTGTGTGAACATCGACGCTAAAAGGCGCGTGTCAATATTGGTTGCTGAGTTCGAAGCTCATGGAAAAGCGGTTTCCACGAAAATGCACAATTTTGATAAAGGTGTAATGAACGATGAAAAATGTAAACCAAATGCGTTGTAAATTGAGAGATCAATCAAAGTCTCGAGTTTTGAAAGATTTTTTTTCATTTATGGATAAAGTAATAAGTGAGTACTTACTGAATATTACCAAAACGTAAGTGATGGAAATAAGCAATGAAAAAAAAAAGATTGAGAGCCGCCATCAAAAGAGAATTCACCCACGAGAAAATCCCCAGGATATTTACATAAATTAACATAATAAATTTTAACCCTTCAGGCCAACATATTCGTATATTTAGTATGTACATAAAAATGATATGAGAAATTGGTAGGTATGTATTATATGTACATACATACGTACTAGAATAATACCTATGTATACATTAAAAATGAAAATCATTGATTTTATTACAAAAAATAAACTAATTTCAACTATCAATATTAAAATTTTCATACCGAAAGCAAAAAAATCTAGACATCTTAAGAAAGTCAAATAGTGATCACAAAGACTTTGTTTTGGAACGGGACACTTCAGGATACAATTTCAGGAAACGAGGCCGAGCAGAATGATCTCGTTAAGCTCGGCGCTACGACGCGTCGTATAATAATATCAACGTTGAAGGATTGCCGGAGCATTATGCGGAGCTTTCGTGCCAATTTGTGATGTTCGCGAAAATCTTTGCGAAATTCATGAAACGCCAGATTTTCCGCAAAGCGTCGAATTTTATCCCATTTTCCCCGATGCGAGGCAAACACTCATTTGATCTTCGCCGTATTCAATTAGTGTCATTCCGCTCTAACGGCGCCGTTAACCCACTATCTGCAGTTATTAACGGGGGAAAATATTCTTTGACCGACCCCGTTTATTCATTTATTTATTCATGAGTGATAAAAGCAGGGTAGTGTGGAAAAATGAATGAACCAACTGTAGAGTCTGACGAGTGTGGAGTGTAGACGTCAATCGTAAATGCCAGAAGAGGGTCTTCGAGGGTTTATACATATGTATATATAGGTATTAATTTTCATGAACCGAAAGTAGCCTGAAGGTGAAGTACTTGATATCAAGCGTTGCCTGTTCACTGTTTGACGATCATTTTAGCACATGAATCAGTGAAATACATACATACATATGTACATATGTATGTACATAACTAGGGAAAGATACTCTTCGGTAGTGAAACTATTGCCTTCTGTAAGAGAGAAAGGGAGAGAAGGACAGGACTGTGATTTGGTTGGGAGGAAGGTTTTTTTTGGATGGTGCCAATTTTTGTGGAACAGTCTCACAACTACATACATACATACATACATATGTAAGTTAGATAAATTACCAAATTCTTACAGGATTCGATTGATGTGTATTTAGTAATATCCAGATTTTGCGATGACGATATTTTAGGTCTAAAGCCATCGAGAAAACTATTCTAAATACGGGTATCCAACCTGATTTTTGATCCAACCTATTTTGATTTTATGATTTTTATGAGTTCAACGTTCTATTTATATGATTTAGACAAAGGACTTTGAGAATTAATTGATTTGTGAATTTCCCTCTCCGACAGGAAGTGATAATTTTCTCTTTGTATTCGAGCTACACAATAGGTACCTTTTGTCGGTAATATTCCAGTATACATATGTACATATGTACTTGAAACCTAATATTTATTCAATTTGGCTAATTAGCTTATAAGATGAGTCAAAGTTTTTGTTGTAGAAATTACTTATATGTTAAATATATACATACGTACATATGTATGCACGTATGTATGTATGTATACATATGTACATATGTATGTATGTATGTACATACATATGTACAGTACCGGTTATTGTAATCAGATTTTTTTCTTATTACATCTACATATGTACATATGTATGTGGCGATTTTTAAATATTTTATGAAATATAAATTACATATTTAAAAATATAATAATTAAAATTATTTAGGATATTAAATTTTTATACAATAGCAATTTCAAAAAAAAAAAAGGTGTTTCTTGAAAATGCACTTGTTTTCTGAATTTTAGATGTTTCTCAATTTTAATACGGTAAATATATGATTTTATTGCATTTTTTCAGTTTGGCAAAAAGTAGAGATAAAAAAAATTATATGTATTTTTAGAAACTTTTTAAATAGTATCAAATTTTTAACATTAAATAATCGAAATTAAAATACATAGTTTCAAATTAAAATCTGCCACATATAAAATATAAAAGTAGACTGACATGATGTCAATAACTGCTACTGTTTTAAGCAGAGTATCGTGGAAACGTCATAAATTCAAATTTTAAAACCACAAATGAAATTCTCCTCTTTTGTAAAATTTTCAACAGGTTTACAACTACAGAGAAAATTCTTTAGATACTTACGGGTATGTGAATAGAATTTTATTCACCGAGCAAAGCCAATCGGGAATGCTTTCAAAAACTGTGCGAACTTTGACATCCTGAAATAATCCAGGGACTCTCAACCAATTCAGAGTATGCGAAATCACACTAAAATTACATTAATATCAAGAGTAACACAAAATCAAACATATTAAAGACTCGCAAATGGTGATTAAAATCAAAGGTTCAAAAATTACTTTACTCCACTAGTTCAGTACCTCTGCAGTGTAAACGAGACTGTGTACTTCGAGGGAGATCAAACAACCGAACATCTGATTGCACTTCGCATACACTTTACACCGGATTTTCCTCGATAGGACTTGGCTCACTTTTGCACTTATTTTCCCGGTAGCATGAGTCATATTGACCCGTAGCGTCTCTAGCGACATACGAAGGTCGCGCAAAACATTCCCTAGACGCCATTACGCAAATTATATTACGCACTGCGAATTTTAAAAATAAAATAAAATAAATTACACAGATTTTCAAACATCTGCGGCATAATTTCACCCGTCTTTAGTTTATTCGACACCGAAATCTGTCGATTCGGATCAAATTATCGTCGATGCGTATATGCTCACGTCTGCATAATATTAAATATGTATACCTACGTAATATTATATTTGTATGCCGCCATTGCCCACAAAATGGGGTCGTCTAGTTATCTATCCCTGAGTCAAATCCTCCCCTTTTCCATTTTGTTGAATCTGTCACCTCATTGCTTATATCTCGAACGTTGATGGTGTTAAACAAACAAAATATTATCGAAAGCGTATTGTGTAATATAAACAGATTTTTTCACCCTTTAATATAAAAATAATAAAAATGTATGTACATACATACATATGTATATACATACATAGTTTCGGTGATTAGAGCGGTAGTCTCTTGAGCGGAAGTCTGAGGTTCGATCCTCGTATGTCGAATGATTTTCTTGAGGGTTTCCGACCGTAAATAAAGTTATTGGTATGATCTGAATATTACTTAATCCAAATCAGCCATCTCCTGTTAGAATTTGCCAATTTATCTAACATAGCTTTTAGACGGTTCCACAAAAATTGGCACCACTTAAAAATTCCCAGAGACATACATATGTATGTACATATGTACATATGTACATACATACATATGTACATTTGCGATATACATATGTAAGTTCGTACGTATGTAAACATTACTTTTATCTAATAGGTACTAGCTGACCCGGCAGCTTATTTACAATATTTGTACGAAAATGGACACAGCCGCGGTGCGAGGGAGACCGCATATACGTAAGACCATTGGAGAAGGGGGAGAAGCGCTATCTGGCCATATATGCGTGCGGTCACGTGTAGCGATCAACGGAATCTTGGGGTTAGGCCATTATTCATTATTACTTACTCCAATAAAAATAAAATAAAATAAAGTGCATACAGTACAGCATACAACAAAAACACTTGATAATGTCATCATCATCATCATCATCATCATCATCATCATCATCATCATCATCATCATCATCATCATCATCATCATCATCATCATCATCATCATCATCTTCAGCCGTTCACCATCCACTGCTGGATGAAGGCCTCTCCAATCCTCTTCCATTCCTGTCTGTCTGTCTGAGCAATCTGCATCATCTTGACTCCACACATTCTTCTCAATTCATCAGCCCATCTTCCACTCGGTCTACCTTTTACATTCTCTCAGATACCATTCCAGTATTTCTCGCGTCCATCTTACCATTCATTCATCAACTTTTCACACGTTCCGCTATATCTGCCACTTTGGTAATACTTCGTACCCATGTATTTCTTTTGCGATCTCTTCTCGTTATGCCAAGCATACATCTTTCCATGCTTCTCTGTGTGCACTGGATCTTTCGTAGCATTCTTGAATTTAGCGTCCAAGTTTCACATCCATACGTCATAACTGGCAGTACGTACGCATTGGTCGTACGCCTTCTTTTTTAAGCATAGCGGAATGTTGGATTTAAAAACTATATTCATTCTTCTAAAAGCACTCCATCCTAGTTTCATTCTTCGTTTTATTTCTTCTTCTTTACATCCAGTCATATTCACCAATTGTCCTAGGTATAAATAACTATCAACTATCTCTACAATGTGATTATCTACTGTGACTACGTTTTGCGTGCAAAATTCATAAAACAACTTGATAATGTAAACACTTGTAATAATGGCCTAGCCCCAGGATTCCGTTGATCGTTACACGCGACCGCACGCATACATGGCCAGATAGCGCTTCTCGCTCGCTCCGATGGTCTTACGTATATGCGATCTCCCTCGCACCGCGGCTGTGTCCATTTTCGTACAAATATTGTAAATAAGCGACCCGGCATGCGTTGCAATGCCCGATCCCATTCCTAGTACGTTTTCTGACGCGTGAGCAGGCCCGTTCCCGATCCCGTTCCCGATCCCGTTCCCGTTCCCATTCCAGATCCCGTTCCCGATACCGTTCCCGTTCCCGTTCCTAATACGTTATCTGACGCGTGAGCAGGCCCGTTCCCGTTTTTTCCCGATTTTTTTTCACAGGAACCATCCCCGTCATGATCACAATAAGTCCTGAAAGTTTCATCGTGATCGGTTGAGTGGTTTAGGAGCCTATAAGATACAAACAGACAGACAAACAAACAGACATTCATTTTTATATATATAGACTAGCTGACCCGGCATGCATTGCTATGCCCGATTCCGTTCCCGTTCCCGTTCCTAGTACGTTTTCTGATGTCTAATATTGTTGACCTTGTGACTTTGAGCATGCGACAATAATCTTCTTATTAAATATTAAATATTCTTACTATGTGTATATAAAAGCGAAATCTGCGTGCTCAAAGTTACTATATCGACCGATAACGATTCCCGTAACGTGTAGGAACCGGTCATCATCACGTTACCAGTGAACTGCGTCGCAACTAAATTGTTTGATCAATGCTTTACCCGTACAAGCCAAGCGCTGCACTAGCCTAAGAGCTTCGTGACACGGCCAAAATCTGTGTGACAATGTTTGGCTATATATGTATGTATGTAGGTATAATATTCTATATCTCTACTCTATGTAGATTTTGCATTTACATATATAGACACAGACGTAGCAGAATTTGATTTTGATATTATATATATTTATATCGTACACGTCAAAAATGACATTTTAATAATACGCATCAAATTTCATACATGGGATCGAATGAGACAAACCCCTCTCACTGTTCCTTCTCTCTAATATTTAGGGTTGAATGTACATAACGTCTTAACTAAGGAGAGAGAATGTCCTGCAAAAACAAACAGTATTCCGTGTCGATTTTTCACTGTCGAGAATCTGACAGAAGCTCGAATCCCCTCACGGATTATGGTCTCCATCCACAGTTTCCACACACATGTACCCGGTATCACTTTGTTCCCCTCTTATTCACTTTCCAGGGGTGGATTTGTCTCGAGGGGTTGGTCGCTGGCGCCATAATCGCTAAAAAGCTCAGCACGCTTCTAATGGTTTCACTTGTGACGTCACAAAAGCTCGTATCTTCGCGCGAAACCATCATAGTACCACTTTGAAAAAAAATCCACAGACAATTACATCACACATGTTCTCTAAAATCTTTGAAAAAAATCATAGTACATACATATTATGTAAAAATTGTAATAAAATGTCAAAATTCATATACGAATACACTTCATGTATAATATATCTGCAATAAATGTAACGAGTACCCTTTGTGTATAATATTTTGATATAATAAAAATGCATAAGATGCATTTTCATTGCACCCTTTTTCCCAATATCTAATGTATACGAAGGAGTCATCGTCCTGGGTATAATGTTTTGAAGGGGGGTTGAAAGTCGTTGAACCCTCACGAGCGAAATGCTTAATAGAGAAATTTTATTCCTCAAATCTACGTATGTAGACTTGTAGTCGTTCAATTAAATAAACTACTACAGAAACTTTCAAGATTTAAATTAATTTGACGAAGAGGTTATATTTAAAGAGAATAAAGTTAAATTACCTATTACATATTCTACATATATCTATGGCTTCCTCTGAAAGTGGTGTATTTGATATATGTAAAGCTTTACCTCTTTTCTATTTGATTTGGTTTGTAAGAATGAATTATTTGAACTTTGCTAATTTTTTGTAACCATTTCACAACCAAGTTAGATAAATTGGCAAATTCTAGCAAACTATCCATCTGGATTTAGCGATATTCAGATCTTGGCAATGACGATAGTTAAGGTCGAAAACAGACGAGAAAAACTTTCGACATACGGGTATCGAACCCTGGACCTCCGATCAAGAGATTTACGCTTTAAGCACTATACATACATATGTATGTATGAGTGACGCACTATTTATATAATATGTATGTGTATGTACATACATATGTACATGTGTACATAGGTACAATAGGAGAACTTTGATTAAAAGAACTTCTCATTAGATGCTCGTGAGATAAGCGGAATAAATTGCCCACCCACATGAAATTTTTCCGTGTAAGTTCAAGGAAATATGTTCTTAATTGCGACCACACACATAATCGAAGGCGCAGAGTAGTGATCGTAAAAGCAACGCACACAACCAAACTTTACCATTGTGTTAGAATTTTGTGTGTGCTAACGTCAACGTGACAGCTGTGTTCGAAAAAAATATAGAGGAAAAGTGTTATTGCAGAATTGTTTGCACGATTTAAGAACAAGAGCTTGTTATATTTTGGGATTCTAAAAATACCTCTTTACAGGCACTTTTATATAAAAAAATTTGTGAGTAAAAAATTGTATAATTAAGAAGCTATAAAAGCTAAGTAAACGAAAATAAAAATGGCATTTTTTGCTTATGTATAAAAATCTTTTTTCGAATTTGACTAAAATTGGTGCATTGGATGTAATATTCCTCGAATAATCAACTCTATTTAAGACACTTTAATCGATTGATTGACATTTTAAGGTTTCACAATGGCATATTAAAGCGTAAAATTAAACATGGAACAGAATTAGTGTTGAAACCCTCCTTTCCCGCAGTGTCTCAGCACAAACCACTAATCTTACTCAAATACTGTACCTGCACTGCCAATAAAAAATTCATCTGTACTCCTTATTTATTAAGAGTATGAGATTATTATTTGTAAATACGAAAGTTCAGACTATTCAGACTAACAGAAACAAAAAAAAAAAATGTGGATAAGGTACCTGAACTTTTCAGAAATATCGCATTAAGCTTAAGACCACGTGTGGTGAAAAGAAAACAATCCAAAGATTTATAAATAATATATGAAATTGTATCTCGCGTAGAAGGAGAATCGAACGAATGAACAATTGACCCAGAATTGCTAACGAACAAAAACGATTTTTAAATTTCGCTCTCTTGTACAACAAAAATTCTTATTTTTCAATCTTTCTAATTCAAGATTCATGACATTTATTCGAATCTACATAATACAATAGCATGCCTCAAATAGCAACGAAGTATTGAATACAGAAATTTTTCCCCTTGAATAGATATATATAATTTTAACTCATTTATGATAAATTTACATATGTACATACATACTCAACGTTTATCGCTAAAGCTTCTAAAACAATTTTCATAAACGACAAGTTTATCGGCCATTTGTACCTGACGGGAAATTGCGTCGAAATTATTTTATTCATCAACGCCTCCCGCTACTATTACTGCGAGGTAAACGAGATTCCATTTAAATTAATGGCGTTTAATAATTGCTGGATTAATATAACAGTAGGACTTAATAACGTATCTGATCATCGTTTATTCATTTTTGATAATTAAAATAAATATTATATAAGTATTTTGATTTTAAATGTTCGAACACACATAGTTTTCTTTGTGTATTGTATTTCGTTTAATTAAAATAATCAAAAGATTTACTGTAGCGGTTCTAAAAAGAGGACAAGAGAGCCTTTGAGAGAGATATATCGCTCTTCTTAGGAGACCTAAATACATAAAAAATATTGGATATATTTTTTGTTAGAACCCTCGAAAGCGAAACGCCAATATTGGACCGATAGAATAATCAATCTTTTGCCAGGATGAAGGGTTCGAATCCTATTAATTCTAAAGGTACATAAATAATATATTACACAATACGTATTCTGTATAATAATATAATATTTATTGGAGAGATAACCGATTAAGTTGAGTACATACTTTTCACTTTTGATTATTATTATACAGAATTTTTTTTAAACGTTTATAGTGCAAGTAGTTAAATGGAAAAATGTGCTGAAAAGCTTCACGTCAACTCCTTTTAATTTTGAGCATTCAACGTCGGATCACATGCACTGAAAGGTCAGAGTTCACACACGTCACAAATAGCAATGAACCGAAAATGGTTAACATATTATCACGACCACAAAAGGTTATGCACTTTTATTGTGACTGAAACTGTTTATATGTATATGACGTATTATGTACATACTACAGAGTTCAAATGTGAAAATCAATTACATATATTTACATATGTAGTCTCTTTTAAGTATGTACATATATGAAAATCTATTACTCGTTTTATATCGATACTCAAACTTTCTTTGGTATTAAATCTACACAACACATATACAGACTTAAATGAACCAATACGGCCATAATATGCCATTGATAGGCGATATCACAATGGTTAGAGACTTGGGCTCTTGTGTGAAGGTCTAGGGTTCGATACCTTAATATCTAAAGGTTTTCTTGGCGGTTTACGACCTTAACTATCGTCATTGGCAAGATCTGGATGTTACGTCGTCCAGATTTTGGCCGTCTCTCGTTAGAATTTACCAGTTTATTTAACTTGGTAGTGAGACGGTACCACATCATTGTCCGTTCTGTCTCACCCTTCCTCTCTTCCAGAAGGCAATGGGAAACCATTGGAGATTATCTTTCCCTAGTTAGTTTGCTATGAAGGACGGTAAAATGTTCCTTGATATGTTTTGCAATATCTTGGCTCATATTGTAAAAATGCAATGCAATTTCGAGACACGAATTTAGACATGTGGCTCAATCCATGACTCAATTTTGATATATATGTACATATGTATGTATAGCCATTTCAAAACCGAGCTAGGAAAATGAATGGAATATTTTCAGATAAAATCCCATTTTCGCAGATGTTACGGAACACCATTCGAGAAGCACTGATCGCCTCACTTATAAAACTCACTGCTGAAACGAGCGTGAAAGCGAAGTTTACTTATAACCCGAAACGATCTACCTTAAAAACACTGACCCAAAAAAATACACACATACATATATGTATGTATAATACGAGGGAGAGCGGGTTAACGGCAACGGGTTGCGAGGGGTCGAATTATACTCTTACGTATGTTTTTTCTGCAAAAACGGATATTATTTACATAATAAGAGGATTTATTCGACGTGGAGAAGCCAGAAATCACGTGGCACGTGGTGGCAAAACGGTACTCACCTGGCAATAGTGCGTGACATAGCGTGCCACCTTTGCGAGGGGTGGGAAGGGGGATGAAAATGCCTGACAACCCCTGCACGAGTGTCTATCGATTTTCATCGATAATGTATGTTACATTGCGGTGACGTCAGTCGGTACGCACATTTCAGCGTGTCTTCAGAATTTACGTGATAGGAAGAGTCGGAAAATTCGTCGTCGTATTAATAAAAATTTCCTCGGAGCGATTTTTCACGAGGTTTTTCATGCCGTCTATTCGCAAACAGATAAGCGAAAAGCAGTCGCGAAAGGGAAATATGTGATAAATTTCGGTTTGACAGTTTTTCGTAAAAGTGTGTTTGAGTTCTAAATGGGCCTATATCGGGCAATATCTAGCTCTTAGGCGGGACCTACACGGAACTGAATTACGGTGCGTTTTTAGTACGGTGCCGTAAAAACGGAGCGTGTAGGGGAAAAAATCGCACCGTTTTCGATTTAGACAACGTTTCAGCGTTAGCGATGAAATATCTCATTTTTAAGCGTGTTAGCGCAGGTATGTATAGTTCGCGCCGCGGCCGTGGCGCTGCACACGCCAACTGAGCTGTACGGCGCACGCGTAGCCTTGAGCTATAAGGTGCATTCGTACATAACGTGTAGGGGCGAGCGTCAAAAAAACTGCGCCGTGGGCAAAATCGCTACGTTTTAAAACGCACAGTAATTTAGTTACGTCTAGGGCGGGCCTTAAGGCGCCTGTAAACGATCAACATTTGTAAGCAATATTGCTGTCAATATTCAGTCAACCATTCAGCCACACTTTCGGCATCACATGCGCAATATGTGTCGCAGTAATATGTGGCTGAATGATTGCCGGCAAGTAGTTGCTGTTTTATTATTGCCCAGATTCGCCAAACATCAACACTCGTATCGTGTCGTGTTCGCACCTCAGCGACAGAGACCCGCGTATGTGAGAGAGCAGGAAAGAAACATATTTTGTCATCGATAATATGTCAACAAAACAAGACTATATTTCCGGCCCACATCAACAAAATACATTGCCGTGAATATGTTGATCGTTTACAGGTACCTTTAAGGTGCCTGTAAACGATCGACATATTCACGGCAATGTATTGCTGGCAAGCATTGCCGGTAATATTACTGCAATATGGTGATGCGGGCCGGAAATATATTCGTGTTTCCCGACACTATTATTCCACTATTGCTGGTATGGCAGTGTGTTCGCGAGTATTGTTGACATATTTCCGATGATATCGCTTTGTATACGAAAATATGTTTCTTTCCTGCTCTCTCACATACGCGAGACTCTGTCGCTGAGGTCCGGACACGACACGTGTGTTGACCTTTGGCGAGTAAAATCTCCAGGAATGTTTTATTGAATAAATAATGGTGGACCCGTAACAGATAGAGGAAGTTTCAAAGTGGTATGAATTCGATTTATCGTGTTAAATTTCACAGTTGACGACCCCTGGTGACCTGTTAACGAACTGGAGACCACGTATTGACCGCGGTCCCTCTTCGTAACATGTTCTCGGCCAAAATTTTCATACCTGCGAATAATTTCCGCGACGGGTTTGAAATATTGCGTGGGGTATATTTTTTTCAGCCGCTGAAATCGATACACGATACTTTCCATAAAAAGATACGTGTGGCAATAATTCAAAAAAATTGCTGGTAACGAGTTTTTCGCTTGAGTTTTATTTTTGCCGCTGACCTATTCATTTTGCGTAACGAGTAACCTTAAGGTGATTTCTCGAGTTTTGATTTAATTTGACTTTGCCATTTAGGAAAGTTTTTTAGTAAACTTTTCAAGTATACTTTTGAATTAATACGCTTTCTACTTAATTTTTCTGTCAATCACTTCATACAAAAAGAGAAAAGAAAATAAAAACTTTTCAAAAAAAAAGTAGCGAAAAGGGTAGAAGGAAAAAGGAGACGGGCAATTTTTGTTTGAAGATTATTATTACTATGTATGTATATATGTGTGTACATATATGTATGTATATCTGCCAGTGTGCTCAACGCTTCGGAATGAAGCGCAGAGTGAAATAGCGAGCAGTGCCTGTCGCGGGTGTGAATTTGTCCCTTTTTTAACAGATGTGATTTGATGAAACAGATACTAAAACTCGAACTGCATACATACTCTCTTGTTAAAAAAAAAGAGCAAGAGAGACGGCAATGTCGTTTCACCCGTCCGGTCGGTCCGTTTGTATAGAAACGAAACGAAACGATTTTACACTACCGTGCCAATAAAAGTTTTACTTAAAAAAAAAGAGACTTACATATTAAAAGTCTTTATATAACTAGGTTAGCTATGTATGTATGTACATATATGATATTGTTCGTTAGATCGGATAATATCGAGAAAAAGAATATTGAAATTGGTGAATCGTTAACTTGAATTTGCGCAGGGATATATTTATACACCATGAGATTTATATCTATGATGTAAAACAGATTGCAAAGTGGAAAAAAGTGCGATGAAACATTTGCCAAAATGCGGCAAACCGATAGGATCGGCCATTCGTTCGGAATTGGATCGAAATGAATGGTTAATTGCACGGCAAAAACGACTGAAGAAGAAAAAGGGGATTTGAAATCCATTATTAAAATTCTCCGAGAGACTAATAATAATAATTATTATTATTATAATCGTTCGTTTAATACGCGCCACTGTGCGTCGAATTTCGGGTCCCCGTAGCTACTAATTGCGGTAATTTATTATCGGTACGTACCTATCTATCTATCCACCCCTTTTGCCATTGTGCAGTTAGAATTTCGAGGATTCCATTAAAATCTCCGGGAAAATATTTTCGAGAGAGTGAAATGCAAACAATGTGTAATATTTTTGTGGTGGTTTAAAATTAGATGGGAAAAATTCGTTGCGAAATGTTGTCGATAGGACACTCTTATTTTTCACCACTTCGTATTTTTATTATATTAAAACTCAAAATGAAAAATCTCTCATTTTTTGCTTTTCGGTTAAAATATTAATTGTGTAGGATTATAAGAGTGTCTTTCAAATAATACTACATACAGTATGTACATATGTATATGTAAAAGTCTCAAGTGGGTCTGTCTGTCTGTCCGTAACGAACGCTCGAAGCACTTATGTACATACTTTGTTTTCATTGAAAACTTTAACTATTATTATTTATTTATTCCCATAACCCAAAGTGACCGAAGTTGTTATCCCACTTATATATGTGTTAATGATAAACACCCATCAGGTCTTCAATGGGAAATACTTTCTCCGTCATTCTGACTATCTGCTCGTCTGTCTATCTGTCTATTTGTCTGTGTGTCCGTCAGGAACGCTCGACGTACAGTTTTTTGTTTTCATTGAAAACTTGAATTATATATATTTTTTATTTTATTATTTTCCCATAACCCATACCTACCAGTTCGTTTGCTACTCATATGTCAATAATAAAGACCCGTTGATTGTCAACAGGCAATACTCTAGTAATAAAATAAAATAAAAAGGCTCAAGGGAAAGTTTGGAACAAGGATCTTCAGAAGCATCAATGAAGACTCCATTGCTTAGACCATTCAATATTTAAATCATTAAAAATACGGTATCAGACTCTTTAATACCCACTAATAATATATGTAGATTCCAAAGCAAATTCAAGTTTATAAAAATTCCAATATATGTATGTATGTACATATTTAAAATACCAAATTAATATGTTGCAATGCAATATATAAATATGGATAATTTTTATGAAATTTGCGGTATTTGCTGAAATTTGGTGTATTCTTTTTACTTTTCCTGGATTTTATTCAGACTAGCGAGCAACGCCAGGTAGTACGCTTATCATATAAACAGACATGCTTTGTACTCTAGTAAACATCGTACGTAATTATTTATTATTGTTGGAGTAAAATTGATATCGTTTGTGGTTATTTAATAAAGCGTTTCAGCATATTTTTGCCGCATTACTTACTACAGAAGAGCCTTTCAGCTATGTGTGTATGGGTCCTGTATAAAGGAATATAATAACAAATTCAAAACCAGCCGAACCGAAAATTTATAATTGAATATTCGAACCTACATTTGCATCGCACAAAGAATCATGTTTACAAAGGTTAGTGAACACGTAAAATATTCATCTTTCGTGAAATTTCATCGCCTTTTGAACTTATGTACCTGTGTAGCTAACAGACGTTTCGAATAATTGATTCGAAAATGATTACACTCTAAATGGCAAAATAGATCGTTGGTTTATGGAATATTGATACACTCAACCCATACCTATGTACATATATAACCATATCGTTTTCAAACCAATTAAGACGATTCTGGAAAAACAATTTGCAAGTTATTGATTGTTTTATTATTAAGTTATTAACATTAAAATTGTCCTTCAGTTGTTCGAGCCTTCAAATCGCGTTAAGCCATGGCTTTATTTGATCCGGATGTGATTTTCATATTGGTTTAAATCAAACCGACATATTTCGATATATTGAAAAAAGTAATAATAACATCAATATTGGAAAACGATTGAAATAAATCCGCTTTGTCAGTACATATACGCGTTTACGTACGTTAATCCAAAAATGGACAGTGAAAGCGAGAGTGAAAAACGGAATTTTCCCATAGGCTGGGAAATTTTCAGGTGTGGAATGAAAAACTTTGAAATTTTTGAATGAACTGATGCATCATTGGCTCACGCAACACGTGCAAATTCCTGTGCACGTGAATAGATACGTCAGCCCTATTTACTGACATAATCGCGTTTGAATCAATGGAAACCATGGAAGCGCTATGTCAATGGTGACGAACGTGTTCGGTGAGCATTTTTCAAGTTTACAGAACATTTTACTGGCAGAAATGAAGAAAAATTCATTGATTTGAGATTTTCGTTTTCTTACACTCCGAAATTTTCTTTTATTTCAATTCTTTCCATTTATGCTTTTTCTATTTCTATTTTTTTCGTCCATTCCTATTTCAATTTCCAAATCTTCCTCTTGCGTTGAAAAAGTGGCTAACAAGATTTGTCTGTTATTTTTGCATTACGTGTATTTGCTGTACAGTGGGCGCTCGCCTAATGGACATTGGACATGGACGTGCATTTTTTCGAACAAAGATGAATAGATATTATAATGAACTCTAAGACCTAAGAAGAAGAAAGACACCTAAAATTGTTGATTTTATAGCTCGTTATACCGATAAATGCCCATTTTCCACTGACCAATAAGTGAGCACTCAGATGGTTTCCCACTAATTTTGATATAAAAATTTATACTACATACATATGTTGCAGAAAACAAAATGTACGGCTTTTGCCTTCCAAAGTGAATTTTTAAAGCTTCTGTGTAACTAATGAATATACTTTAAAAAGTTTATAAATATTAGTGGTATTTATGTTCTTTGTAAACTTTTTCCAAACAATGACTGTGATTTTATAACTGAATTTTATACTTTGTTTTGATAATAAATGTATGTACTTACTCCTATATTGTATTTACAGTTGAGAGCTGTAATATACCATAACTGCTATTGAATAAACAATGTGAAAACTTTCATATTTCTATTTTTTCATTCCCTACCTCCAAGCCAAGGTATGAATAATAAATGAAAGGTAAGTGGATTGATTTCCTACAGAGAAGACACCTGAGCACGCAACGCAGCTCAAATATACTAACGTACGAGCTGCTGTCAGATTTTCTGGTAAACGTTAAGCAAAATTACATTCATAAAACGAAATTAATTGAGGAGAAAGGGAAAGTAATTCAAAAAAATCACTGAAATCAATATCAAAGAGACCAAACTTGACATTGAATCGTACGTCCTCAAACTGCATACTTGTGCGAAACCTTAGTAATGGAAATAATCATCGAAGAAGCACGTTGTTACTTATTTTAAAAATTAAACAAAACTTTCTAGATTAAATAAACATTATATTCTTGTTTAAATTCAATTATCTTATTACTAGCTGATTTGACAGTCATTTATAGCATAGTTGTTTATTTGCGTAGCGGTTCACGAATGTATGGTCGTGTCGCTGAGTAGTATGGCCGTGTCGTGAAGCATTACGGCCGCGTGCTCGGAGCGTTTCCAAAGTTTTTTATCTGTCTCTGTGGTCTTTGTTTCGCTTCCAGGCGAACATACTTTTGCTTTTCTACATATTTATAGTCATTTTTCTAGCTTTTACGTATTACTGAATTCTTTAAAATGTATAGTTTTGTATAATGAAGAGCATATGAACTTTAAAACGTTGTCAAGATAAAGGTAGGTACAGTGTGATATGAATATTTAACATTTAATTATTGGTGTAATTCACCTACGAAAATTGATATTGTATTGTGTAAACATGAAAGCTTCCCACGTTGAATATGTAACGCTCGAATCCAAACAGCAATATATCAAATACAGATGAGGTATTCAAGTAGGGAAGGCAAAAGGGATTAAATTAAGGGTTGGGGTTGTACGTACAACCTTGACTATACATAAATATGAAAACCGCGTATATACATTTATACATACACCTGCAGCTTTGTTCTTAAAAGATCTACATATGTATGTACAATGTTCTTCGGGGACTATACAGTACAACGTTTTTGACAAAAATTATGGAATGAAAGTTAACTCCGTTCTTCCGTAGTAAAAAAAATAGGTTCCTTTAGACTTAAATGCCTATTTTAGGTAAGGATATAATATGTAATTTCAATCCCTACGAACAAAAGTATCAAAAAAAAATTCGGATTTGGCCAACCCATGACTTAATCCATATATTTGAGGAATATGAAGAGTAACCAAAAACTGAAAAGTAAAAAAAAAAACCGTGCACAAAGAAAAATAACAGGATTTTTGACTTTTTTACAAGAAAAAAATCCCACTTCCGATTGAATGATTTTGATGATTTTTTTCACAGATTCTAATTAGCAAAATGATTATAGTAGATATTACAATATTATAAAGATTCAAAATGTTTAAATGGCTGAAAAAAATAAAAAAAACTTCACTTCCGGTTGACGGATGTAGACCAAAATCATAATATCTCTTACACTAGGGTGTAAATAATAGATATGAAGTGTCAGTTTGATAGACTTGATAGTTTCGGAGAAAAAGTTAAAAACACCGAAAACCAAAAGTAAAAATACTACTTCCAGTTGAAAAAAAATGTTTAAAAATTATATTATTTTGAAGGTACACATACTACATGTGCAAATTTTCAGTTTAATGTGTATCATAGTTTTGCTGGAAAAACCTTCTAAAGATTACACAAAAATTAGGTGATTTTCCAAGGTAAGTACCACTTCCGGTTGACGAAAATTTTTGAAAGCCTTATGGATTGTAATGGCCGGCAAAAAACATATAAATATGTTTCAGTGTAATAGGATAAACGGTTTTTGAGTTATTAGCGATTCTACACAAATATACACAGACACACAGGCATACAGACATTTTTCAGAAATCATGAAAACGTGATCACGGGATGATTACAAAAACCTATTACAAATCAGTCAAAATCTCAAGGTCTAATTTTTGCACGATCACAATACTTTATCCGATTAGGATAAAGTAAAAAGTACAAAGCACTTAATTCAATATAGTCCATTACATTCAAAGCGATTCATATTATAAAAATAACTGCAAAATTTATTTATGAGCAAGCGAGTGAGTTTTCTAGTTTCGGAAATATTCGACGTGAATTTGATATTTTGAGGTATTTTATTTACATACATACCTATGTATATTGAAATGCAAAGAATATAGTAAGTCACGCGATAGCTCGATACGTCATCGTGGGTGTTAACCAATCCAACCTTACGATTAATTATACCTACCTCCGTAGGGCAAGTTGCGTGCTAAACCACACTGGAGACATTTTGTATGTTGTCAAACTCTGAAATGCGGTTTACGAAACCAATTTCAAGTCGTATCCTTGGCTTGCATTTTCTTGCTATCCGACTGATACGTGTGTGTGTTCAGATATGTAGATCTTTATAAATTAAAGGGTTCCTGACCCCATCCCGTCTATAATACGTATAGTAGTGCAATTTCTAAACAGACATTCCAATTAAAACTCGTATACCTAACAACGAAACTATATAAAGTAAATTGTAAATCGGCGACACTTTGGGATTGCAAAGCGTTAAACTTTTTATACTGTGCACTTTCATTTATTGTACATATTGATCGCCAGATAAGGATAATTTATTTGAACATAGAAAATAATACACTAATGAGTATTTTTATCTGAATTTAAATCTCTTATTGAAAATCCAATTCTTCAGTAATTTTTTTATATTTAAATATTAGTCGCTGATTTTTTCTCATAATATTAAATATGATAGTTTTTAGCGCCATCTATAATTTTTTTTTAATATATGAAATCTTCATTTTTAATAAAATTTTATAACAGATGGTGCTCTATATTTTCACACATCGTTTTGCGAGTTTGAAAAAAATAAAAGGCAGACTTACATATATTTTAAATTTTTTATGTTATTGGACGTTGTTTTACTATTTTCAATTCAATACCTACGTACACATTATCAATATTATTGATTTTTTGAAAAGTCATATAATCTGTGAAAAAACATCTAAATTATGTACATATATCGCTCGCAAACCCAACAAAACCATTGATAAACCAGACGAGAATTTGAACTGAGAAGGGTAGCGACCAGCTCTTCAATTTTGCTATTTAATAAAACGTCACACATTTCAATCAAACCAACACGAATATAGCCTATATGCTACAATACCATAAGAACAAAATCGCATTCATAACCACAGTGGTCTCAACATCAAAATACTCTTTAATCGGCTAATCAAACTTACTTTAAACTTTAAACCAACCTAAAAAAATACAGAAACAATACCAAACCTACTTAAAGCGTAATATTATGCTCTAAGTAGGTCTCACTTACACACTACGAAGACTCTCACTTACACACTACCGAAGTCGTAGCATTTAAATTATACGGCCGAACGCAAACTGCTGCTCTTTAATTTATTGTTTCTAAACAAAATGGCGCATACAATTTAACTAAATCGACAAACACGCAAAATTAATTCTTAATCATCCCTACCATAAAGACCAAAATCGCACGCAAAACACACATTTGCAATCATATTTGTCAGCATCAAAATACTCGCTAATCACACCCACTAAATACTAACATCACATCATCAAAAGTGTATTTGTAAAAAAATTCACTTGCGGCGCATACTAAAACTATCACAACTTTGCATTTATTTTACATAATAATCACAATAATCAATTAAACAGTAGCGTATTTAGGGAAAGGTACTATTCAGCGGTGAAACCACAGCCTTCTGGAGGGGAGGAAGTGAGAGAATGATTTGGTATGTCAAATGGAATTATTTCGAATGTGCCAATTTTAAATAATATGTGCCAAATACTAACAGGAGACGGTTGATCTGTATTAAAGGCCTCATAAACCTTAAAACAAACTTACTTAACTATAAAAATCAATTTGATACGAATGATTTTACAATTTCTTTTCCTTTTATATACTTAATATATGTATCTCTGAACATCTTGTAACATACATATTATCACCACACTGCAATTTCATTCATTACTATATATGTACTTAACCTACGCCTAATATTATAGATCAGCGGTTCCTAAACTGTGGGTCGCGAGCTGATTTTTGATGAAATTTAATAGCCAACATTTATTTTTTCTTAGAATTAGTCTACGTTTACATTTTTTATAGCTAAGGTTTTTCTCAATGGTAATTTTAACCATGTTAACATTAAAATTTCGGACGTCACGTAAGACTTGCTTTTTTATTAGTTTGTTTAATGCATCGTATTTTTTTTTGTCATTGGTTCTGTCTAGCTCTTTTTTACGCTCAATCAGATCTTTGGTTGCATCCGAAACTTTACTATTTTTAATAATTTAAACTGTTCCGCCAATTTCCTTACCTGTTATCATGAGAATAGAATTGATTTTCTCGTTTAGCTCATTAATCTCTATTCCCGAGCTAAATTTGTCGAATATATTTTGTAGGCTTAATACAATACCCCTATCTCTCGATTTACGCGGTAGATACGTTCCGCGAAAAGCCGTGTAAATGAAAACCACTTGAAAAAAGACATGGAGTTCATACAAAATCGTGGGATAGGTACCAGGATGTAAAAAACCGCGTAAATCAATGTATGTATGTACATATATAACTCATACAAAATGTGGGGATACGTTCCAAAAAAGCGAAAATAAAAATCTATGAGGTACATATGTATGTACATACAAGGAATAAAATGTATTTCTGTTCCTTTGTGAATTTCTTCATATTGCATATAAATAGTTTATAATTCTCGTTGAATTTTTTAAGCTCTTTCAACATCGGTATCTATATTTATCACCATATTTTCCAGTTTTCTAGCTAATTGAATAACTTCGCTCACATTCGTAGCAGTAAATAAATCTGGTTCTTCAGAATCACTGATAAATTCGCTTTCTATTTCAGGACTATAGACCATGTTAATTAGTTCGTCCTCGGTTATTTCTTCTTCACCGAATAACTCCTCAATATCATGATTATTCAAATCTTGAAAACCCTCTCCCAATGAATTAGATATGCTAATAATATTATCAATTTATTTTTCTCTCGGTGGAATATGATTACCTTTAGTAACTATTTCTGGCCATAATGATCTCCAAAGGGCATTTTAAGTTGTTTTTTTTAAATCCTTGCATGCTAAAATAACATAATGCAGACAATTTAAAATTATTGAAGTAGTATTTGGTGGTAAAAATACAACATTAACATTGGGGTGTTGTATGTGATGTGGATGGCCAGGTGCGTTATCCAAAAGCAGAAGAACTTTAAATGGAAGATTTTTTTACCATGTAACTTTCTGCTTCTGGAACAAAACCAATCTTCAAAAATTGATGCAGTCATCCGAGCTTTCTTATTAGCTCTCCAATGCAGTGGGACATCGTTCATATTTATGCCCATTAATGATCGTGGTTTATTAAAGAGCTCGCTTAATCAGCAACGGTTTCATAATTCAATCACCTGATGCATTAAAAAAGAGGAAAAAATGCTGCTTTGAAAAATCGCGTTAAAAAAATCCGCTTAAATCAAGGGATAAGTGTATATATATGTATATACCCCCACCTCCTCATATCCATTAAAGCTATGTAGGTGGGTCGCGAAAATTTGTTCTTTTAAAAAATGTATGGCGGTACTAAAAAGTTCGGGAATCGCTGCTCTAGATACATACATACGTATGTATATTGACGAGTCCCGATTCCTACATCCCATACGATAAAAAAAAATTCGGGTTGTGGCTGTGAAAAACATGGCTTTAGGTTTTCTGTGAATACGTCTGCGTTAGCGGCTAATATTTTATTTGGAATATGAGAATGAAATTAAAATTAAAATTAACTAAATAGTAATCGATTACAATTTAATTTATCATTGGCCTGTGGTAAACAGTGGCCGTCGAGGTGCTTGCGCCATTGTTTTCCCTGCGTACCGCGACGACTTTCTGATGTTCCCGATACCGTCTCACTCGTTCTGTCACAGACACGTCGGTACTGATCGATAAGACGATTAGACCCTCTTTCTGATGATATGAGTTTTTTTTTGTATTTCCTATCGGCTTTTCGGCGAATGTGGGCCGACATTTTTCGACTCGTTTTTGATTTTTCACCAACAGATAATTTACACGGTTCACTTTTTACGGCTTAAATCGACAGATCGCCGCGCTAGCACGTCAGGGTCGCGAGATATACATACTGCTTGGAAATATCCAAAAACGTCCAAAATAGCCATTGGAAGATGCGCCCCCTTCCCCGCGCTTCGTGCATGCGCGGTGCCAACTCAAGGCCATAAATGTATCGCAAACGTATACCTGACCGAATAAAACAACATTCGTGTCAATCGTGTTAGGCCCACCTCACACTGGGTGCGTATTCGTACGAATTCGTGTCGTCCGTATGCATGTTGTTGTCCCTCACACGTACGGCGTGAGACAACGCCATACGTGTGAGGGACAACAACACACGGAAGATACGAATTCGTACGAATACGCACCCAGTGTGCGGCGGGCCTTGTTAGTAACTTAAGGTGCCTGTAAACGATCAACATTTGTCAGCAATATTGCTCGTCAACCATCCAGTAACATTTTCGGCATTACAAGCGCAATATATGTACATACATATGTATGTTGCAGTAATGTGTACCCAGATTCGCCAAAGGTCAACACTCGTGTCGTGTCGTGTCCGCGCACCTCAGCGACAGAGGAAAGAAATGTAATATATTGTCGCGTATTTTCGTATACCGAGCGATATCATCGGTCGACAATACTCGCCAACACACTGTCATACCAGCAATAGTGGAACAATACTGCCGTCCTAAGCCCACTTAACGTAACTGACAAAAATTACGAAAATGAGTCAGATGTGTTTAATGGGTTATGGGGGTGTATTCTTGCGATTTTTCATATTAAAATTAATGTATCTTCATCCAAAAGTGACTTTTTTAAGCTATTAAATCTAACGTATGTATCTGCATGCGCAGAGAAATATGTAGTATCACCAATACTTAGCGAAAATAACGTATCCAACATTTGCATAGCAAATTCAACGTATCTGCGTGCAGATACGTTTTTTCGTCTAAGGATAATGCAGTTACGTTAATTTAGCTAGTTGATACCGAAGCATTTTGCTTAGCTAAAATAACGCAACTATTAAAATACATATGATTTCCTAAGCAAATTTAACGTAAGTGAAAAAAAGTGACGTAACTACTAAGGTATTCATTTTTTTTTTAATTTTTCCTTAGAATTATCAAAACACAATAGAAAATAACCTCATGCACTAAAAAAAAGTTTAAATAAATCAGTAATATATGAAGAAAAACACAAATTTAAAATAAAACTTTCAAGTTCATTTATCTCGATATTGTTGTTTTGTCAGTTACGTTAAGTGGGCTTAAGACGGTAGTATAGTGTCGGGGAACGCGACTATATTTTCGGCCCACATCACCGTATTGCAGTAATATTACCGGCAATGCTTGCCGACAGTACATTGTAGTGTATACATAATTATGATGATCGTTAAGTTATAGTGTCGGAATGTAACATCGCCGCTTTCGTACTGGTACCCCATATGTATGTAGGTCCGATTAAAGACGTATTCGAGTCAAAACTACGACGAGCCTAAATTGAGACTGGCGATCCTGGATTCGGTGACGCGTTTCACTTCACACATACGAGGATCGGGCATTTCAAATTTAGCGGGCGACTGGGGCGCCCCTGGCGGACGAGTGACGCGGCGCGCCGCAACACCGTTCGTTCGACATTCGCACAACGACGGGGCAGACATGGCTACCGTTAGTCGCCAACGGGCGTAAGTGCAGAGTGCAGATAGAGGAGAGAGGAGAGAGAGGAGAGAAGCTCGCATCCAGGAGTGTGACAGGAGTAGGAGAGCGACGCAGCTGGAGGACGAGCGTAAGATACGAACGCGCGACTCTCGACGCAAGTCTCCCGGACGCAAACGCGAAAGCGAGCGCCCCCGCCCTCGTCCATCCGCCCAAACGTGGAGGGGAGCGAACGCCGTGGGGATCCTTGGTGGGGATGACACATGTACCCATTCTATGCTGCAAGAGAGCGACACTAGGCCGAGGGTGAGCTACCAAACATGACCGCGTCACCATCTCCACCTCCACCTCCACCTCCATCTCCATCTCCCCGACGGGCGCTCCGCCCCAACTGTCAAACGCGTGACCTCATTCCGCACGCGACATCACTCGCGCTCACTTTCTCTATGGTCTCCTCTTTCCGACGGATCGCTTTTCGCGTCCGTCGCCAGGTGGCGCATTCCTCGTCGCCAGCGCCATGTTGGTTCGTTGTATTGTCAAAAGTTTTTTTTTTTTAGGTTATGTCGCCTCCGTATGGCGTCGTCTCGCTCGCACGATTTTCATTCATGAATGTGTGTTTGTGTGTGTGTGTGTGTGTTGACGCGCGCTCTCTCCAATGGCTCGTAAACTGTTTTTACTTTTACTTTTTTTTTACTTTACCCTTTTATGATTTAGTATCGTTTGTGATATTGCGAAAATTCGACCTCGAGATTCTGAATGATTTGTATCGGGTGTCGTCTCCTGGTCGCTTTTTTTTTTTTTTTGTGATTTTTGTGTGTGTGAAGTCGCTATAACTCAAAAACCGTTTATTCTAAAATGCCGCGTACACACCGACGAACCGAACAGCGAACGACGAAGGCGAATTGTTATTGTGTGAACCGTTCCACGCAATAACGACCACACAATAGCAACCCTTGGTCGTTCGCTGTTCGGTTCGTCGGTGTGTACGCAGCATTACGTTGAAATTTCGTATTTATACGTTTTTTGCCCGCCATTACATATGATACATAGGGCTTTTAAAAAATTTCGTCGGTGGTACGTGGAAAGTCGACTTATTTTCTGTCATCTTTGAGAGGTTTTTCCATCAAAATGTATATATTGAGCTGTGTGTGTGTGTGTGTGTATTGGGCGGATGTATGTGGAATCGCTATAACTCAAAAACCGTTTATCCTAATCACACAGCCGTTACAATCCCGTAAGAGCAGTTTCACAGGGCACGGTTTGTTCAGGCTCCTTTGTCAATCGCGGTTGTACTGCGCGGTTGACAAAGGAGCCTGGACAAACCGTGTCCTGAGAAACCGCTCTAAGGCCTTCAAAAATTTTCCTCAACCGGGAGTCGTACTTAGGCCCGGGACACACCAGGCGACTCTGGTCGGCCGATTTGTGAGCGACCAGACCAAATGTATAAAATTATTTAGTTGGTCGGCCGACCACGCGGCGACCAAGTATGGCATGCTCCATATAACTGCATACATTTGGTCTGGTCGCGCAACTAATCGGCCGACTAGTCGCCCGGTGTGTTCCAGGTCTTACCATGGAAAGTCGCCTAATTTTCTCTTATCTTGGGGAGGTTTTTCCAGCAAAACTATTATATACATATATATATTAAGCTGAAATTTTGGATATGTAGTATGTGTACCGTATCTTCAAAATAATACAGAGTATATCACGCTTAAATTTCATATCCATAATTTTAACCGAAGGTGTGAGAGATGATATAATTTTGGTCTAAATCCGCCAACCAGAAGTGGCGGTTAACTCTCGAACGAAATTTCATTTTTTTTTTTTTTTCAGCATTTCAAATATTTGGTGTCTTCATAATATTGTAATATTATAATCATTGGGACAATATCTAATTACATATAAAAAATAAATCGATCGAAAGTGGGACTTTTTTCAATCAAAGAAAAGTTAAAAATCGTGTTACCAGCAATAATTCTCAAACTACTGAACCAATTAAGCTGAAAGTTCAAATAAGTTGTAGAGATTGAAAGAAAGAATATATACATATGTATGTATGTAGGTATAATGCATGTATGGGTTGAGTTCACTTTATTATTGGATCACCTTAATATATTCGATGCTGATATATTTAGATTTGCAGCGGAAAACTCTGGTACAATGTAGTGGGTATGTACTGCCATTTGTGGAATTATTACTTGTTCCATTTACATAACATGTATAGTCAAAGTATTGTGATCGTGCCTGTGAATCATCACGTATCGGGTATCACGCTGGAATTTTTAGTTGTTTTGTTCTGTCTGTTACAATCCGTAAGGTTTTTAAAAAATTTAGATTTTCCCTTTTAAGTCGCCTAATTTTTTTTTTTTTTTTTTTGGGATATACATATATAGACTAGATAAGGGAGAGTATTTTTTTTTAATTGGTACTAGATCCAGTTGATATTGTAAAACCCTATGTATGTAGTAATGAACTTTATTTAACCTTGTTATGTTTCAATGTCGATCTTGTGAGTATTAACCGTTTTATATTCTTTTTGTACTGACGAAAACGATTTTTTACTGAACATCGGAGAGGAGAATACGGGGTGATTTTTCTGTATGAAAGTTAGTGTTTTTCGATTTCACGACGAGGTCGTTTGTGTGTGTGCGTGTGAAATTGTTTAGTTTGGTATGTGCGTTTTTTGACTCAAGTACATAGTCGTCTGTGACCTACAATTGTATTGGCAGTGGTCGCACGCATTTTCGCAAATCTAGCAATGCGTCTGCCTATCGTTTTTGTTTTTTTTTTTTTTTCAGAATCATCAACAATTGACCAATGTATACCCACAAGGATCAAGACCACCTTTTTTGAAAATGCACATTTTATAATTAAAAAATCAGTCAATTTATTTTTATCACTCAACTTATTTTATTATACCTCAGTTTATATATATAAAACTTATTTTATTATTAAAACAGCTGTTTTATCACTCGAGAAATCTCAAATCTACAATAGATATTTAAGAAAATCCAATAAGTTCCTTGCATACGCAAGTCCGCATAGTCATAATTCCGTCAAAATGACCTAAACCGCAACTGAAAATATTATCTTTCCAAATTGTACACATTTATAGGATAGGACACATTTGAAACCAATTCATAGATATGTGCTCGTTTTCCGGGTGAATTTCCGTCCATTATTATTTCTGTGGCGATATCAAACCGTACTGGCGTAATATCCGCATTAAGTTTAGCATTCTCCTCATGCCGATTCATTCACCTACAAAATTCTCACAGACTTCGTGTTTGTACTGTCTAACGTTAAATACACGGCCACTTTTAAGTAAAGGTTATTTCGGCTCATTGTGATTTGCAATATTGTAATCATTTCCCATCGTATTTGAAGGACATTTTACTAGCGTACTGGAGAAATCGTTGTGTAACGGCAAGCCGTTATAAAAACCGTATGAAACTGACGAGATCGTCGACGAGACTGAAAATCTCTACACTGTTATCCGAAATAATATTTTTAGATAAGTGTACATGTGTGACGTTGCGAACTTAATGAGACTATTTTTCGATATTGATTGTTAATAATTAATACACGCTGTTTGTGTGATGTTTCGTCGACACTTATTGCTTAAGATTTCAAACGCAATTCAAAATATTGTTTGCATTATCTAAACTCACAACAGCAATAAATTAATGATTGCTGATTAATAAAATTGACCTTGAACCTTAAGTACGCATTTTCAAATATGGTCGTGTATACATACATATGTTGTCAACCACTGCATTGCATAATTCAGATGAAAATAAATCGACCGATTAACAATCGTTATTAAATTTCAATTAAAATATATAAAACGCACTTCACAGTTGAAGAACGTTCGGCGCACGAACACACGACCTATAAACTTTTACAAGTTTGCAAACTTTTAATAATTAATTTTTTACAAAATAACTATTTTGACCACCTTAAAAAATGTTGTCGTCCCAGTTTGTTTCAACCCCTGTCATACCCTAAAAGGGAATGACCCCAAAAAAAAGAGGGGATATTGTTTAAAAAAAAAAAAAAAAAAGCGCATTGTGCTATTTTTGCATCCTGCGCGCGGTTAATTCATTACGACATATTGCAAACGTTATAAAAATTAACCGTTAGTTAAAATCATCGTCTGAACTATAATATTCCGAAACTACAATTTTGATAAAATAGCAAATAAATAAATAAAAAAAACACATCAGACCGGTTTACCGTACGGTTTTACAGTTACCCTTCATCTGGATCCGCGTTTTATCGATTACGAAAAAAAAATACACGCACCGGAGCGACGTCAATCGTAAAGGCACAGTAGGCGATTTTATCCTAATGGTTTTGGATAAATTTCGGGTGTGCTATATGGGATCTTTTACCGTTGGGATTAGAAGCACTAATTAGGACCCCAAATTCGTCTAATCTGGTCAGGTGATCTTTGAAAGCAGTCGTACCTGCTCTGTCATAAAACGGTTCACTACGTAATGAGCGGAGCTGTATACAATATAACCCACATTTACTTTCTCTTTGTAACTTCACCTAGTCCGCCTCCGCGTGCTATAACAGAGGATCGTTATTTTTGTTTTTATTTTAGTAATTTCAGTTTTGCTTTAAAAAAATTTGTAATTTACTGTTGGTAGGTGAATTGTTCCAATGAGATTCTCTTTCAATATTGCACAAACAGTTGCGTGTTCAATTTTTATGGATCAATTTATATATTATAGATGGCTTGTATGGTAAGTTTGCGTGGAAGAACCCGATCGTCTGGTGATCATGTTGTGCTTAGTTGGCAACAATATTCTTTGAGCGTTATTCCAACTTATCGCTTTGCACACGTTAATAAAGAGTGAAATCTGAGCTCTGAATCGTAATATTCCAATGACGAACGTTACTTGGGTTTTATAACATTATATAACTTTTTAAGTTAAAGTGGCAACGGGCCAGACACAGCGAGAAGAATGGATGGTGGACGCGAGAAATACTGGAATGGTATCCGAGAGGATGTGAAAGAAAGCGAGGTAGACCGAGTGGACGATGGGCTGATGAATTTAGAGTAATGTGTAGAGTCAAGTGGATGCAGATTGCTCAAGAATGGAAGAGGATTGGAGTGGATGGTGAACTGCTGAAAATAATGATGAAAATAACTTTTAGATTGATTTCCCTCGGGTCTTGATTTAGGTCTCGGTCCAAAACTGATCAGTCAGTCGCAGAAACAAACGTTTTACAAAAAAAAAATAAAAAATAAAATTAAAGTGCGCAACAAGTTTCGAGAGCGTAAATGGACAATGCACACTTCAGTCCATTTGCCAGACGTTTCATCTCATGTTTTCGTTGATTGATTAATTAAGGCACTAATTTTATATTAAAGTATCGCATCCACCGAATGCAACAGTAACAAAACGCTCCCTCAAGAGTGAGTACTAACTGAATAATGGGTAGAATCCGCCCTAAGGCCCGCGCGTCCACCGACGCAATCTGATATTTTGGACTGAACAGTGGAAACTCTAAGTAACCGCCATCTTTTTGAATATTTTTTATAGAATGGTAGACTCGGTAGAATGCTGCGTGACGATACAGCGAGCCATTAGTTCGCTTGCATGCGGGACTTTCTCCCTGGCTTTCGTCAGTCGGTGTCTGCGTCCGCGTCCAACTGTCCCAGCCTGTGGTGTGGTGTAGTTGTAGTTGTAGTTGTAGTGTGGTTACCCTACCCTGGTCTCCACACCCTACTCGGGACCCGAGGAACCCCCACCACCCCCACTTCGACATCCCCGCCACACTCTTGTATTATATGGCGCACCCACTACTACGGTCAGTTTACACTTGTGAGATACCACTCGACAACTTTACTGCCAACGATACAACTAAATAACAACTTTCTGTCTCGCTACTGCCGTTTCTCTCGTTCCCGATTTGTATTAATTTTTTTATGTATTATATGCGATCCCATATAATTTACGCTACAGGCTGGCGAGTTTTCAGTTTCTCCCTTCTAATCCAATGGATGGTGTTGGCAGTTGTGCAAGTTATTCTAAATAATGGATAAAAGTTCTATTGGATTTTAACTAATTGATTTTTGGTCATTTTCTTTTACTTTAAAAATTTGAAGTGAATTGTAATTTTGCTCATTTTTCATGGCTGAATATTGAATCAATTCTGAATTTTCACACACTAAGGAATAATCTTATAACATATAGGCCGCCTCTAGGAGAACACCTCCGACTTATTTCTCTTATGAGGATTCAACCCTCACATGAGGCCATCCCCCAACGAATATAGTCTATTGACCTTTCCATTGGAGACAAACGTCAATCTTATAATAGCGAAATCAAACATGTTATTTGTAAATGAAGGTTAGTATTTCCGACCTCCATAAATTTTTCGTTTGTTCCCCAATTACAATTGTGCTTAAGAGTGAGCAGATTTCTCTACACAAGGTGATATTATTTTCGTCAAAACATGACTATTATAAATACAAACATCAAATAAATAAGCTTGTCAACAATTTGAATGTTCTCAGGCATAGTAAACGAAGTGAGATTGATTTATGTATATACTAGTAATTTTAAACTGTATTCTACCAAGCCTTCAAATCAATGAAATAAAATATTTACTATAACTCTTCTCTCAATTATTTTAGCAGATATGCGATTGTTCTGACTTTGCTGGTAACCGTCTGTCTCCAACGGAAAGGTAAATCCACTATATATAGATGGGTGACCTCATGTGAGTGTCTTGAGGAGATAGAAGTTGGAGGTATTCTCCTCGAGGCAGTTTATATATAAAAGAGTTTTATTTGATGTAAAAGTTTTAAAATGTATGGAGTTATGGGACAGTTTCATATGGGCCATTTATTGAATTGCACCGATAGTAACGCACTGACGTTTGTTTCCAGCTGTTCTTAATCTTTATACATGAATTGATTTTCACGTGTTGTGTGTGTTGTATTGTTTCAGAGCACGTAGGCCGAAAGTCGACCCAAACGTCTGATGAATTTCACCCCTTTCACGACTCAGCTAGCTGGCTCGATACCGGCCGCAGCCATGCATCACTTCACGACAGCCAAGTTCGCTCAGAACATAACGGCAGCGCCTTCAAATGGCACCCAATTGGGACAGGTACGCGTGATGAATGTAAATCAGACAATATTAAACGAACCAGATAATACAATATTGCATGTAAAAGTTGTACATTACACTTTTTTCATTCATTCAGGTCGTCGGGGTATTGTCAGGTGGTGAAGGTGGCGTACACTACCTTCGACCAGTTGAAGGTAGTGCTGGCTTTCAAGCACTTCCTCATCAAGCCAACCAGCAGCAATTGATCACATTACCGATCACAATACCTGGAGCCAAACCAGGTAGACTCCCGTCGCCGTTTCCGTTAATGAAGTTTATCATCGTTTACCGGTGTTGCTTTTGCTTTTTGTGATGTTTTATTTTATTCTTTATTTTTGTTGTATCCTTCACTTTTTCTTTTTGCTTTTTTTTGTTTTTGTTATGTTTTAATTTTATAACTGTTTCATTTTAATATAGGTGACCCTCAGCAAACAGTTCAAATCCAAGTTATGAACCCTAACGTTTCGGCCTTATCTTCCCAAGTGAGCATGCATCAACCTAAATACCACATACAATCATTTCCACAAAGTGAAATAGGTAAAGTTTGACTAATTAAAGAATCGGTTACCTCTCCCAATTTTATTGTTTGCAATAATAAGCTCACCGGGTCCGAAAATCATTGAGGGTTCCAAATCAATAATAAAACTCTTCATTCTTCGCAGCTTAAACAATTACACAAATTAGATGTATTGTTTGTTTATCTTTTATATTTTTTTTTTGTTTTTTTTTTTTGAGCTTATTTTCATTTCATTATTATCATATTTATTACGATATTCTGCAAACGTTGTTATGAAGACGAATATGATCGATTAATTGCCAAAATGTGTCGTGTATTCGTTAGACATTACGAAAACATTATTTCATCAACGTTATTGCAAAAATTAACCGTCTGTACTAGTCTAACCCAATAATCGATTTGTTCATGTGTAATTTCTATACGAAAGTTTCATCACAGTCAACTTCTATTTCAGGTACAGTTTTAACGGTAGCATATCCTCCCCAAGATGGCAGCGATGGCGTTCAAATACTCGGAAATGCAAGTTTGCCCGAAGGTACTGGATTTTTATTAGACGGACAAATCTGAATATATTGGCCTTGGATGCTTATTCTGCTCTTCAGCTTGGTGTACATTGTGTATATGTAGTTTTATGTATTCAAAGAGCAGAATGAACATCCATGGATTCTTGACTTTTGTTCGACGGTACATACCGTTTTTGTAAAATCAGGTTTTTCTTTCTCAGGACTTCAAGTAGTTGCGGCTATTCAGCCGCAAGATGTACAAATGTTGACTGCTCACTTGCCGGTCGGTGAACACATGATCTCCAACGCCAGTAAGACGCAGAACTCAGACGAACAACAACAACAAACTATTCAAATCAGCGCACTACTGCCAAACCAGCACATGGTCAATGTGGAAGATGCTAAAAAATCAAACAACAATAACAACACCACATTCAGAATAAAGCAAGAGAACACTAGTGGAGAAGAGTCGCCCAAGGAAGAAGGTCAAATTATTCATCATGTGCAACAAGGGGGTCAACAGTGGACCATTACGGCGCCGAACGTCGATTTACCCGAATATCTCAGTCGTATGCCTGGGCTTGCTCTGCAACAATTTTTAAAGTATGCAATTTTTATTATTCTTTAACTTATTGTACATATGTCAAACCATAACATTTGCAGTTTAGAATTTCAGTTTTGTGTAATATAAATTTTAATTATACTGTTGTTATAATTTCAAGGTTTAATAATGAATCAAAAAGTGAATCTGGAAGTGAAACGCAAGATACAAATCAAAAGGAATCAAAAGATGACGAGCAGCAAGAAACTGAAGAGATTGAAATTGGTAAGAACATCAATTTGTATGTATATGAAGTGTGCGCTTCTATAAGTGTTCATATCGCAGTAAACTAGGGTACAATTACATAGCTAGTGTTCTTCGACCAGTTGTGTGTAGTCAGTGCATTGCCATCCCTAAAATTCAATAGCCTCGAAGGTACTGGCTGTATAAACCTAGCTTTAACGAGATAGTGAGAAAACTAATACGTACATACTGTATGTACTTATAGGCCTATGCTTGATATAATTCCACATGAATAAATATGCTATTTTCAATGACTCCTTTAATTAATTATTTAACTTTACAACCAAAGTACCAGCAGTTAAAACCAAAAAAAAAAAGAAGTACAAGAAAAAACCGCCGAAGCCAAAGAAACCAAAACCTGGACAGGTTGTAATAGCGACGGCGCTCGATGGAACGCTCCTATATTGTTGTCCCGAGTGTCATATGGCTTATCCTGAGAAAGAATTTCTTGAGCAGCATCTCGCCGGACACAAAATTGAACGAAGATACATTTGCGGCATATGCGGTGCTGGGTAAAAGATAGAACCAATTTAAAAAATAACCAATTCTCAAAATTTGTCAATTATTTATTTTTCAATTTATTTATTGTTTGATAGATTAAAACGAAGAGAACATCTCGAAAGACACAAGCTCGGCCACAATCCTGCGCGACCGTACGTATGTTCCGTTTGCCTTAAGGGTTTCAAAAGAAAAGAGCATTTAAATCTTCATTTTGTCATACATTCTGGAGAAAAGACTGAAATTTGTCAAGAATGCGGTAAAGGTGAGTGATCTTATACAATAAATATTTGTATTCAATTTTAATTATTTAACTCAGTATTAATGTGTGTATATTTTGAATTAGGCTTTTACCGCAAGGACCATTTGCGGAAACACGCTCGCTCTCATATTGCAAAGCGAGCTCGAGAAGAATTAGTAGCTCAGCAGCAACAATCTGGATCTAATAACGACTCAAACAAACAATCATCGTCGACCACCACATTATTATCTAATATTCAACCCGAAATGACTATACTCGTAAATAACTATGCCTTTTAACTGTGTTTTTTTTTTAATTTTAAATGATTTTATTATTAAATTAAATATTATATTATAGGAGGTGCCTACGAGTACATTGTCAGGTCCGATTCAAATTTCACTGCCGAGACATTTGATCTCCATGGCGAATAATTCATCGGGAACGGAAACAATTAATGTTAAACAAGAAATGGATGGAATGTTGATTCAATAACAAAACCCATTAGAGAAACTCATTCAGTACTTTAAGAATAAGATTTTATTATTTTCATCAATTTAAAAGTTGTATTAATTATTGTTATACAATAATATTGTAATATATTAGACGATCATCACATCTGCAATACGTTTCTTAGAAATTTCATCTTTTAAACTTTTATTGTGAACCGGTTTTGATGTAATAGGTTCTTTAACGTATGTATTTATTATTTAAATGAATTCTCATGCTTCTCCCGGGAATTAAATGTATCTAATTTTTTTTTGTTTGCAATGATAGAGAAAAAATATACCTATAATAATTAAATGTACTTTATTATATGTATGTACGTGCGGAGTGTTAGAACAAAAATGAGTGATTTTTATTTATTGCGAGTGTTAATTAATGAAAAGACGTAAAAAAAAGTACATTGTATAAAAAAATTATAGTGGGATTTTAGTGATTTAATGTGATAATGATGTCCTTGATTACTTTTTATGAAACTTTCATGCAAAAGAAGTTATAAAAATGTTAGCATACCAAATGAGCTTATCGGAAAACTTCTTAGAAAATATTTTTATATTTCCAGTGCTCATTGTGTTATTCAGCGAAAAATTTATACATATTAATATTAAATGAGGCGAAAATATTTAGAAGTAGTAGATTTGTACATTTTTACATTGTACTCGGAATGCGTTATATATCATTTAATTTACTTTAAAAATTCATCAGAGTTGTTCTTCGAACGTTTCCTATTATATAAAATAAATAACGAAAAGCGAAAAATAATTAGTCCTAGAATTCTTGTTCATAATAATCAAGCCGTTGATAATTTAAATTTTTTACGTTCTGCAAAATTTCCCCTTTCTCACGATTAAATAAGTAATTTCCTTTTCAAATTATTAGTCATAGCACGGATTAATCTTATCGTACTGTATTTATGAGATATTTCTTGAAATTTAAAGCATTTAATAGTTATATATTGTGAAAATATTAGAGCTTATTACGTAGTATTAAATTTATTTTGAAACTGCATTAAATTTAAACAGAGTCAAAACTCTATGCGTATTGCAAAAAAGTAAATACATTTTATTTTCACGTTTATAAAACATACATAGTGCCAAAAAACAATAGTAAAAAACCTTTCATAAAAGTATTAAACATAATATAAATACACAATGATAATTTTAAAGGTTGAAAGTTAATTTTTAATAAGTTAGGTTGTATTAAATAATTTTAGAATTATGAATTTAAGAATATTGTTTCATATAGAAAACTTGATTTTTACTTTTTAATTATTTTACCTTTGTAGATTTATTGCACCTTCTCCGCATTTTCTTTGTATTTTTCAGTAATGTATGACCCTTTTCTGTATTAATCAAGTTTGTATCTTATTTCACGGTGTATTATAGCTGTTTTTTTTTCTTTAATAAATTTAACTTAATTAAATTATTAGATATGGTGCATCAATAACAAAAAAAATCATATATATTTTGTATATAACACATGCGTTACATACATACATACATACGTGTAAATACAAGTAAATCAAATAGTTTCAACAATGTACTTTGTATATGAACATATTTTAATTTACAATTATAGAATACACACTTCTTATTTTAGTACATACTGTTTGTTTATATTCCTATTTTTGTATTTCATTTTAATATAAATATTTCTTTCTAGGATGAATGAAAAATCTTCTACATACATAACAAATCACTTTAAACAAATTTAAACACAGTAAATATTTATCACTTAAATGGCAATCCATTGCTTTATATTATTTAATTTTTGTATTTTTTCTCTGAAACTCGAAATTTTTAGTTCTAATTTGATGTAATCAAAATCTTATATAAATATATACTTTTCTCCGTCCTAAATCGCTTTCCTCTTATTTCGTTATCAAAATCTTGTACAGGCCATGCCCTCAAACTAATAAAGTAAGTAAAAAATATTTTAATAATGAAATACAGATTTTTATATAAAAAAAAATGTTTTATTGACTTTCCTTTATATTCCAAGTTCGATTATGGATTAGTAATGGAACTGAAACACTTCAAATGTGCGTATTCTGTAGGAATCTCAAGTCTCTGGTCAATTACTCCGATATATATTGAGATATCTTTGTGGTTTCAAATTACTTAATATAAGAAGACAACGCTTGAAAAATTTTCACTTTTTATTTAAATTTTAGTACTTTGTCACTTCTAGTTACTAGGATCGGCGCAAGGTTAAATTTTCATATTTGGTGAGATATATATCTGGTTCTATTAACACTAGAGAGCTGAAAAAGATTTTAATTGTTAAATTTTATATCATGTATATGAGAATAGGTAACTAGAATTTTGAGAGGGATAGAACAGTAATTAGACTTAAAAAATAGTCCGAACTATTTTTGAGCCAGGACAAATGGGACTCAGATATTTATTGTTGGGAGGATAAACTCACCAAAAGTACTCGCTTCTATTAAAAAATCGATGGCTGTAACATTTACCTTTAAAATAGTGCTGTCTGATTAAATTATCAATAGAAAAACGTAATCTTTTTCTGTGCTCCGCCTCTAGATATTTATGGTTACGGGTGCCTTATACTCTCCCTTTGATTAATAATAAAAATAATTTTAATCTATTAGCATAGGTACATAGACATTGAGAAAATTAAACGAACCGTCCGAAAAGGGAAATCATGTATTATTAAAAATCTATATAAGTTGTTCCTTCGTCTTCCGACGACGACGACAGATACACCAAAAAAACTCTCAGATTGTTCTACAACTGGAGTAATCAACGTGTCACAGCATGCGACAAGATAATTAAGTTTTGAATGATGAAACGTCCCCATAAAAAGAGAAAACGACGTTCGTCGTTGAGGGTTTTGGCCATAAAAGGGTTGTTTCATCCCCCATAGTGTGAAGTAGTGACAGCGGCGGCCGGCAGGGGCGCTCAAGTGGGGCCGGGCTGCCGCCGCGCCGCGCACCATCAAGGACAAAGGACTTGATTACCCAAATATCATGAATACGGTGGCGGTGAGTTCAAATCCCTGACTGACCCTCGCCGAATAACCCTCTGACTTCACCCCCACCCCTCCCCTCCACCCTCACACCCCCTCTGTACGCGTGCAACTCTTCACAACCAACCCCTGCTTCGACATTCGATTCGATTGATCGCATCGCTCAAACAGTCAAACGTCACTTTTCGCGCAATTTTACATACACACCAGCTCGTGTGACGTATCTCGGGTTTGTCTCCCGACGATCTGTCACGCGAAAGTGATCCGCAATATTGTACTGGTTTCTTATGTCGCTAGTGACTATTGTCGTTTGCGCCGTCTGCAATGTTGATAAGGTTGGTAGTTGCGCGCGCGTGTGTGTGTATGTATGATTACATTTATGTAAAAATTTTATTATTCAATTCGTATTCATTTGTTTTATATATAATGAATGTTATATGCAAATATTTTATAATACACGTATTCTGATTTGATTCTTATTGGATTTATAAGCATTATTGACATTATCATTGGGATTAAATCACTAGTCCTGGTAATGCAATTATTAATGAAGTATATTCGTTTCAGTTTGAGTCTTACAGACTGCGAACAAATTAATCACATGCAAAGAAATAAACCATTCCATAGCGAGGAGCCATTTACAGCGGAAACTTACAAATTTAATATCTAAAGACCGATCCACACGCAGCCCGTCGTTTAGTCGATTTGACCCATTTGGACACAATAATTTTGTCGAGTACAGTAAGTCAATCAATTCAAATCGCTCACCGATACTCAACTAAGCGACTGGCCAAGTGTAAATCAGCCTTTAGATTGAATATGATATACCGGGCCTATTAAACTTTCATTTGGTACATTTGGAAACTATCAATTACTTCAAACTAAATCACAAAATCTAAATAAACGATACGGACAATATCTACTTAAATATTCTTCAACGAAAACAAATCATTGTACTAACTTTTAGTATGTTTTCAAGAAACCACCTGAGCTTAAAGCTGGCTCCGGATGATGCGTACGGTTTGGATTGGCTGAATATTTGTTAAGCTTTTTTTATATGGACAAATTTCCTCACAGCACAGCATCTCAAACGACTATGCCTGCTTAACGTATTTAATAGTTGCTACTAACAACTGCAATTTAGTCCTATAACTCAACCTAACGTTTTAGTTATCGGAAACTTCCCTATTTTGGCTCAAGACGCTAGTCTTACACTGCCGATCTTATACATAACATTCAGAATTCATCTTGAATACAAAACGAATTCTTTTGATATGTTTTTCTACATTTGTAAATCATGTATGTGTTATTTGTTCCAACAGGGCAATTAGCCGGTGTCGCATACACACTTGTAAACAATGAATTTTTCACCATTTACGGGACACTTTCCTGCAACGATACCGACCATACACCAGTTTGCAGCCAAGTTCACCCACGATGGTACAACGAACGCTCTTGTACAGACCCAAGACGCCGGCAACAGATACCACGCGAACAATGTCACACATTTCAACCAACATCCGACCTCTCTCGGCATGGCCGTTAACGTCGGCAAGTTCAGACAGCCGGAGAATGTGGTAGTCAGTTTGAACAATGTGCCCAACTCCGGAGGCAATGCTACACAACAAAACATAATGAACACAGGTCTGTGACTCACTACAGTATTATACATATAGTACTTTTTAAAGCAATTAATCTAATATGACCAACTACTATGTCTACTTAGTGAACACCGGTGGTACGAAATATCACACAATCACGACGGCCACGACGTCGTCACCAGTCGGTCTGAATAACTTAACACATCAGTACACTGGTCAAATATCCGTCCCATACTCGCAAAACAGCAACGCTGATGGTCTGCAACAGCAACAACAACTGAAATCTGATAGATCATCCGAGAAGAACAGTAGAGAGGCGGCAGCCTACGAGCAAGATATGATGAACGCTACAATTCTTCATCAACAACAATGTAAGCAGTCATCCTTGTAAAGGATGATGAACGACAATTCTTTTATAGTCTAACTTTTGAGACGAAAGAGTACTAAATACGTTGTAGTCCCCCTTATCGGTGCATTTTTTTTAGTGTGCCAGGCACTAGTCTGTTTTTATTAACAAGGTAGTATGCAGTATTTGTTTCTTTCAAACGCGTGTGTTAAAACGGGTTAATGTTCCTCTCGCTTATAAAGAGGGATGTGTGCTTTTAGTGCCACTCGACTTTTTATCCCTTTTTAACACAAGTGGTTAATAAAGACACTCAAGCCGCAAACTCTCTCATTAAAAAAAACCAAACTATAGAATTCCATTGGCGCTTCCGGCAGAGTAGGCATTTTTGTCTCTTAAACATACGCGAAGCTCCGTACTCTCTCGTTTTGAGAAACAGACTATATTGTAATTTTAATCAACATATTTACGCAATAATTTCTTATAGCTTCCGTCTCTCAAAACCAAGGGCAACTTCAGCAGTTACAGCAACCGACTTCTTCACAGCAGCTAGTGGTGGTCGTCCACGAAGCCAAAGAACACACGTCGGCCGGCAAAAGCATAAAACAGGAGATACGAACTGACCACAGAGAAAGAACGCCCACTAACGGAAACGCAGATTTTCTCGGTATACAACTTTTCTTTCATCACTGAATGGAATAGTGTATATAAATATTTATTCATATTAATTTTGTACAAAGGCGGCGGAAGTATGGCAATGCCGGCTTCATGGCAATCGTTAGCAGCTCCAGGATCGGCAGTGGCTGATTACTTATCTCACCTACCGGCTTCGACGTTACCGTTGTCTCTGCACCACTTTTTGAAATATTCAGCCGATACGATAAAAAAAGACGACAGCGTTAATTTATTAGCAGCTGCAGCGAACGTCAACGGGTTGAACAATGTGGTTAGTTATTGTTGTAAACGATAGGTGTATTCGTTTATTTGATTCATTCTTAAACGAACTGTTTAATTTATTAGATGGCGTCGAATGTTAGCGGTGTGGTGGTTCAATCGTCGACATTGCTAAACCAAGGCGGTCAGTCCGGCACGTCTAAAAAGAAGAAGAAAAAGAAACCGCCAAAAGAGAAGAAGCCGAGACCGAAACCAGGTGAAATCCGTCTTACTACGGCTCTCGACGGAAGTACTTTATATTGCTGTCCAGAATGTCACATGGCGTATCCTGAAAGAGGGATGTTGGAACAACATTTAGTCGGACATACAATGGAGAGAAGGTATATGGATTGATTTTTATCAGTTCCCAACGATTAGGGTTGCCAGATTTAGATTGCAAAAGATAGGACAAAACGAGGAGACATTTTTTATTATATAGAATTAGGTATTACTCGAAAAAATTACTTTATTCCGAAAATTATTGTGGATTTTATATGTTCACCAATTAATTTTAAATAAAAAGTGCTCCACAGGCAAAATTTTTATTTAAGTGTATGTATTTTCATAGGGATTTAGTTGTTGAGATATAAGTTGAAAAATAAGGATAAAAGTGTAGAATCTCCGAGGACACCCTAAAATCTAGGACTTGTCCTCGAGAACGTCTGGTAATCCTACTTAGGGCCAATATCAATATGTAATTTTGGGTCAAATACGAGCCGACCTTTTACATATATGATGCACAATTTCATCCTGTTTTTCAATACCCCTTGTGCTAACGTATCGTTTAATTGATTTCAGATTTATATGTGATATTTGTAACGCAGCCTTAAAACGTAAAGATCACCTAACGCGCCACAAGCAATCACACAATCCGGAACGTCCTTACGTGTGTTCCGTATGTTTGAAAGCATTCAAACGTAAGGAACAACTAACGCTACACTTCGTCATACATTCCGGGGAAAAACGTCACATATGTCAAGAATGTGGAAAAGGTAACAAAACACTCAAAACAAACAACCCATAATAAAACTTACTTTGAACATATTCCGAATGTGAAATTGCTCTTTTCAGGATTTTATCGTAAGGATCATTTGAGAAAGCATACGAGATCGCACATAGCGAGACGAGTGAAAGCCGAATTGAGCCAACAAGGAGGTAGCGGGGCCGGAAGTACTCTACTATCACTCGCAGTACCAGCCCCAGCTGCTCCGCCTCCCTGACCCTCGCCATCTCCTGCGCAGTCGCTCACAAAGCCGATTGACTTTTTGGCTTTCGTGTCGGCTGCGAAGGATGCATTTTAAAAATCGAACTCTCACGCTTAGAAGATATAATATACTCTAAAGGAATTTATACATAAAGAAAAATAATTTAAAAAAATATAACGGATAGTTTTGATGTGTCACGTACGTTATTTTGCATTCCAAGTACAGTGTGATACATTTTTACGTTTATGTGAAGTATATTATAAAAATAGATTACTCGTAACGGAGTGAGCTTTTGGATTTATAAAACGTCCGTTGAAAAATATTTGTGCGTCGATTTAAAAGTAATCCATTAGACAATCGATTTTTAATAAAGTGCTTCGATTTTCCTGTTTCGGAATACGATCGATCATGTGAATTTTTTCCCTTAGGAGTACTCTTCAAAATAAATATTGTCCTTAAATACTTAATAAATTTTATCGACTACTGCTTTTATAGGTTACTATTTTCGTTTATTTTGTTATAAAGAAAATTATAATTTGAAACCTGTGTGTTTCTAATTAATAATGAAATGTAATTAAATCGTGCACTAGAATTATTGTTTTGATGTTTAAATTCTATATTCTTGTAAATGTGTATAGTAAATATATGACAGGGTCATTACTTGTCACCAGGGTTAGTCAACCAGACAAATTATCCCATGATTATTATTTATAAATTCAATTCGAGATCATTTTGAAAAATTACTCTAAATATTTAAAATCAAAGAATTTGTTTGAATTGAGAAGTCTCTTACAATATTAAATTTCAAAACAGAATAAAATTTGATTCAATTCCAATCCCACTTATTAAATTCAATACAATTGGAAAATTAGTTCAGATTTTTAGATTTTACGAAACTCATCAAGTCTAAGGCTTACTCTGTTTGTCATTTAAATTTTTTATGAATGCATTTATTGACACGCATACAATTGCAGTATGTTTATTGCTTTTTAACAGTGGCAATTAATGGAGCATATTGTAAAATTTGATATTGTTGTAATCGGTCGAAACGAATGGTAATTATTTTAGTTGACAATGTGTGTCTTTGACCACTACCGCTTTTTATTAACTGTCGTTAATTACATGTCCAAATTTGTTTTATATATTGTGATCGAATACTTTTTCACGCCACTCTAGTCATGATAGTTTTCGCCTTTTTTAGCGAAATTGCATTTGTAGATAAATATTTATTATTAAAAAAAATCAAAAGTATGATTTATTCAAAATGACATATACGGTACTTATAGAACTTATCTGAGAAATTTAGTGATATGTGACATTTATAACGATATTATAATTTTAATTAAATATAATAACATCAGTACAAATATCAAATAACCTTAACATCACAATACCTCATACTTCATAATTGTTTGTTTGAAAATAGTAAAAAAAAATAATAATATTCTCGAATTACGAACTACGTACATATATATATTTTAAAAATTATTCGCAAAGCTAATTTTAATGTATGTATATAGTAACTCCATATTTGTTTATCTCCATATTTGTTTATGCACAGATTATATAAGAAAACTAGTCATTTTTTATTTTCCTTTATAAGTTGCGGTTTGGTTGTGATTTTTATTTAACATCAAATCTACTTTGTGTTGCTATTAAATTATTATTTTTTAAAAATAAGCACTTGTTAGAGTTTATCACGAAGCTTACAAAGCAATAAATGTATTTAATGCCTCAAAGGTAAAAAATTTTTTTTTGCATTTTTTGTTTTACCAATTTGTTAAAATGAAATAAAATTTATATGTTTTAACTACACACAACCTATATTGAAATAATGCATAAATAAAAAATAACGTTAACCTATTGTGAATAAAAGGAATTTAGTTGTGTTTAATTTTTTTTTTTTATAATTGATGTAAATTTTAAAAATGGATTATTAAATATTAAAAAAAAAGTAATAATTAAAATATAAGATTATATTACATTGTGTAAAATTATAATATACTTTCATGCAAAAAAGAAGTAAATTAATGTATTATAAATATATATAAATTTCTAATGCATTAAGAACGTGCAAAAGTCATTGAACGATATAATTTAAATAAAGAAAGACATAGTCAAATTTTAATTTTATTACGATCTACTCAATATTGTGTTCATACAAAATGAAATATTAAATTTTATTTCTTTTTTTCAATATTAAAATTTAATTGATAACCATGTGTGTAATAAACTTTTATTTTTTTCAATGATAGCTATAAATAGTTGTGCTTGCGTTCATTTATTCTAAAAAAATAAATATAGGTGATATATTGCTGTTTTATAATTTCCAATGTTTCATTTTTATTTATTATATTTGTGATGTTGAAAATATACTTTTGTACTTATTTTGAATTTGAATTTGCACTCGGTCCAAATCACCTAAAAATCCATCATTATAGCATAAATATATTATAAACATCCGATTTTGACACGAAAAGCATCCTAAACTATTATTTTTTCATAGCATGCCCATGATTATTACATTGCTACATCTTTGATTCTATTTTACATACATACTGGTTATTTTATGTTCCATAGAAATTGTCGTTAAAATTATATTGGTTTAAGAGATATATTGTAAAATGTCTTACTACCAAATAAATGATTTTTTGGAGAATTTTTATATGCTCGTGTGATATATAAATAAAGAAAACTAAAAAATACAAAGATTATTGTAAGTGTACATAGTCTCGATATAAGATATTATTTTTATCACAAGTTTGTGAAGAAATGTAAAAAGTAAAAAAAAAAAAACAATAATTCACTGTTTGTTTGCTGTGCTTATAAAAAGTTATTACGATGAGAACCAAATACATACTGAAAAGACGAAAAATAGAAACTAGTATTTTTATATTGAAATTGATATTTAAAAAATAAATAAAAAACCACCAGTTTCCAAATGAATATTTTAGCTAAATAATAATAAAAATAAAATACTAAATCAGATATATAAACTGACAATAGAGTACAAAATGTTAAAGCCATTGCACCTAAGTCGTAAGTCAGTATACAAAAAGAAATGTACAATATTTGAAATAATAAATGATTAAATAAAATTATATATTTAACGCATAAAAATAAAATATCCTTTCATGTTTACCAATTGGTAGAGAGCGATTCTGTAAGCACATTGTATTTTAAAAAAATATCCATTTATCGCTTTTAGTTAGCAACGGATGCTGTTACGTAGATGTATGTTTAATTTCATGTGGTTTTTATTATAGAAAAAAAATGTGTCCGTTGATTTAGATATGCAGTTTGCCAATATTGTGCTTCCTTCTATTTTGTGGCCAACCTTTGCTTGAATTTGATAAAAAATATATATATAACACTTTCATGACCAAGTGAAAGAATTACAAAAAGTTTATTTACAATATCCTCTCATCATAAGATTCAATTACCTACATTATGATTTTTTTTAAAAATCTATCCGAAATATATCCAAGCTCATGATTTATTATTTTTATTTTTCGTAGAGGATAAATGCTATGAGCGAAGCACAAAATTTGCTAACATGATTTCTGGTCTATAATATTTATGCTAAGAAGTGTAATAATAAACATTGCAAATTTCAATGAGTTTGATAATTTATGCTATTTTAATATAACCAAAAATTCTACCTAAACTATGTTTTTTGTGACAATTAGGAAGGACATTTGTTATTTTGTAATAAATCTTTAAATGTAATAAAAACAAGCTTCCTTGATGAATTGCATAATTTATTGATAGTAAAAATGAAAAGCAATGAAGCAATATTATTAAAAAAGGGCATTATTAACAAAAAGAATACCAGTGTGTTAATTTTCAAGGGAATAAAATATTATAGAAGAAAAAAATATTTGTATTTTCAATCATTTCTTGTATGTGAAAAAATACATGTACATATTTACATATTCCATCACCCTGAGGTTATTTAGGAAACATTACATACAAATGTGCATTATCACTTGATGCCAGAGGCGTAGCGACGTTTATGGCGTCCTTTGGCAAAAACAAGGACCCGCGTCCTATTTTGTTAATGTTTTTTTACTTTTTACCATTCATAGGTATTTTATCATTCGTTCTTCGAATCAATCCAAAGATTTTAAATATACTCTTTAAAATGATTCTAAATAATTTTATTTTTACTTTTTTGCTAATATGCATTCTTGCTATTATTATGCATTTTTGCTAATTTGCATTCATAGCTAATTTCTTCATTCGTTATTCGACTACATCCAAAGATTTTAAATACATATACTCTTTAAAATGATTCTAAATATTTTTACTTTATCCTATCGGATAAAGTATTGTGATCGTAAACGACTCAGTCCATTCTTATCAATTACTTGGTGACATTTTCTTCCTTTCATACAAACTGAGGCCACTCAATACGAAACACACTGATTCACAATAAAAGTTAAAAAAACCAAAATTCACAGGACAAAGAGTTTCAAAGTAATTCATACAAAAATAACAAATTTAACGAAAGTTTATCTAAAAAAAGTTAAAATACACAATGGTCACGTAACAAAAGTAATAATAAAATATTATCGAGACAAATTAAACTGACTATACTGAAATGTGTAATTATTACAACTGCTGGGAGGCAACTGAATAATTCAAATGATTTCATTTTCGAAGTAAACTATATTATAAAAGAGAGTTGTGTTTACTATTGTCAAGAAACCTATCCATTTCGAAAACGTGCAAGGGATTACATAAAAATAGAACAATAAATAATATTTTGACTAAAAAAAAAGGTTTTTTGTTTAGTGGAGAATTACGATAGCGGCACTTTGGACCATCCATGGGTCGGTCGATCTTTTTGTTTGTTGTATTGTGAAATGAGTACATTGTCATACTTTCCACAGAAGGGGTCTGTGACAAAATTATTATTTGTACGTTTCATTTATTAATGGAAATATGTTATTTATTAAGAAAATGTATGTTTGTAGTTTTGAAATGTACAAACGAATTTTATTATTATTCTGAGAATGCAATGGTATTCTTTTGAAACGATGTGAAATAACACGTATTTTTTTAATTTTGGTACGGAATTTAGTTTTATGAAACGGCTTTTGTGCCCGAAAGTAGCCCGAAATATTTTTAATACCCTTTTTTAACGGGGAACAGGTCAGCCCTAAATTTGAAAATTTCCTTCGGTTCTCGCCCAAAGAGGCCCGACCCCGTGCAGACTTCTGTGGGACGGCCACCTCGACCTGGCCGACGCCAACTCCGCGTTTTTTTTGTATACAATTTTACAAATGAATGGAAAGCGACCGCGGCCACAAGGACCAGGTTGGCCAAGTCGGCCAGGCAACAGCCACTTGCGAAACCAAGCCTTATGCAACCATTTGTATGTTGGTATAGCAATTCGTACAAAACGTAGCAAATCGCGACAGCGTAAAATTAAATTAAATTTGACTATGAAAAAAGATTATTTTCTAGTTTTAACTCACTAAAAATATAAAAACATTTTATTTATTAATCATTGAAGATTAAAATATGACATATATGTGACATAATATGACATATTAAAAAATGTGACATGGAAATGGTGTATGGCCAATAAAATGGGTGCTACGACCAAAACCGTTTGAATTCTGTTGAACGGTCGTTGGTCAATGGCTAACGTTTCCTGTCACTTCTGTCACATTTCACTATGACCGCTCAGTATTACGTCAATTAATTTAATTTGACACTTGACAGGTAATATTTTGGCATATTATCACTGATTTTTAATTTAAATACTCAATTTGTTGTTTAGTACACAAATTTGATGGTTAACGAAAACTATCCAAGTTAAAGGTCACAAGTTTTAAATTATGTATAGTATTAAGAATTTTTGTAGCAATAACTTACAATGAACTATATACATATATGATGATTTCAGCTAACAATAAGTTCAATATGGAGCATCTAAATAAAAGCGTACTAAATGTAACCAAAGTGAGACGTTCCGTAGAAATTGTCAGTCAAAGTAAGAAAGGAACGTTTGATAATACACTCGGTACGATATATTCACCTTGTGCAACTTCTACAGTGGAAAAACAAGGATACGAAAGGTTTAAACTAGTCAGCTCTAAAATTTTAATTTTGTCTCGATTCTATCAATTCTATTCAATTTCAGTTTAACCGGACTACCGTCTCAATATTTTATGGATAGAAATGCAACTGATAATAGTTACGATTCTTCACTCGGCATTTTAAATATTGATGATTGTAAAGGTATTTGAAATATACATAATGACAACGCTCTAGAAAATTTTTACAATATCAACTTTCGATAATATACCACAATCATAGTTTCAGGAATCGGAGAAGACATATCAAGGAAATCCAACTTCAGATCAAAGTCCCCAAATGATAACCGTTTCGTTAGTATTAAAAATATCCAAAACTTATTTGTATATATGTACATTGAGAAATCGGTGTACAAATTTTTATATCTCCGATACTATTAAAACTACAGTGATGAATAAAAAGCATCATGTGCTAATTTTTGCATTAATAATCATCCGTCTGGTAAAAACCACCATATCATTAGGGAGAAGACAATTTGAATTTTGAAATGGTTTTTATTTTCATCATTGTATTAATTTTGGAGATATAAATTTTTGAAAATAGCACCGGTTTTTTACTGCCCGTATCAAACGCAATAAAATTAACTTATATATTGTATATAGCTGTCGTTCAATCCTCAAGAAATTTCTGCGAGATCGACAAATTTCAACAAAGAAAATGACAATCCCAACTTTAGAAAGTCAAGCATAACTCCTCGCTTTTCCAAAACTTCATTCACAAACACTGCGAATAGCGTTCGTGCCATAATCGAAATGGCTAAAACTCAGAGCGACAACATCGACGATATACTAAAATTGAGCGAAGATCCTGCAGCCAACGAAATAAGAATGTCTCTTCAGATCATGAAAGATACGTGCAAGAACAATTCGAAACGTAATTCGTCATGGAATCATTGCTCTCAAAGCTTGGGTTTCGGAAGCATATCGGAAGCTCATAAAGAATTCAGCGTGAGAGATTCAATGTTCGCTTCAAAGGTAAACCTTAAACATTGTGAATCTTATTTGCCTTATACATATCTAGGATAACATACGTTTTATTTTAGATAAACATGTCTGAAGAAGAATTGGAATGGATGAAAGATAATGCAGACTTGCCGGTTAATCCGCAATCTCTCATGGATACTAGTAAAATATTGGATGAAACTTCTCCCACATCACAAGAATTTAACTCTAGGTTATTTGCTAACTGTGATTTATTTTCCGTTGAATACTATATCTATTAAAGCATTTAAACGATGATTATAATAACAATTTAGATCGCGTAACTTCAGTCTGCTAGGAGATAGTAAAATGTCCGTCGGAAATTATTTCGAACAGCGTAGCGATGATATAAAGCATATCTTACAAGCAAATAGTCCTGATAAAAAATATGCTCATCCTCTTATGCAAAGTACAGGTAATACAATAATCGTATAAATTTGTATTAATTTAATTTTTTCTTTGTATAATTATTTTGTGTTCATAGAAGATACGTATACGAAGCAAAGTCACTCGTCGCATTTTTCAACGTTTAACAAAAGTACCATTTCAAAGCCCAGTTTGAAGAATATTCACGAGAATCTTGAAATGTCGAATAATAGCAGTGTCGATAAGCAAATTGATACTTCGGAAAAGTTACCGAAAAATCAGGCTTTGATCGATTCTTTGAACAGTGACGATACGTTGACGAATAATCCTTTGAGTCTTACTCAAATTAGAAACTTTGTCGGTTGGTATTTCATTATGTTATATATAAATAAACTTATGTTTGTCCGTCCGGAACGCTCCACACACTTTTGTCAATAACTGCAATTTTAACCCCACTTCGAACGAATGTCAATAATAAATCCTCGTTAATTTTAATACTAATGTTAACGAGCAATACTCTAGTGTTATAATAATCAAAATGAACGGTCCACACAGAGACAACGTGTATCTCCCGAACAAATTTACTAATAAGAAAAAACTTGTTTCACATGTGTATAGTCTGTTTTTTTAGCACAAGCATATGCAGTCTGAGATTGAATATCTATTACTTCGGTGTGTTCTAAAATGGGACAGAAATTCATCTCTTTACAGATGAGATGAGATGAACTTTTGACCCTTTTTAACACAGATTGTACTCAAACTGCATAGTATTGTTAAAAAAACAATATAGTTAATAAATGCATTCACTATGAGTTATCTGAATGATTATAGGAAACATGGAGACCGATAATACATCGTTTCTCCTCGATCAACTGCTCGGTGCGAAAACTAAGAGTAAACCAAAAACCAATACCGTTGTACAGTCGTCTAAACTCGCATCGGGTCGTTTTCAACTAGACGACACAAACTTATCTACAGCAAATCTATTCGGACACACTTCAGACGTATTTCACAGCACTAAAAACGATCTAGCAACGACCACAAAGAAAGATCAACTGTATGTGACAAACAACAAAATCAAACTATCTCCGGTATCAAAATCGATTTCACCGAATAAAAAACAAGACGAAGCTGCAGATCAACGGTATTTGAGTGCAAAAGACACCAGATTCTCGTCGCACGATACAAACTTCACGTCGACTCTGAAATGCTCCACGAAATCTATCTCGGATAGTAACACGACCGATAACACGTTCAAAAGTGCTAATACGGTCGTGACCGTAAAAAACGTTCAAAAGTATTCAAATCCTGAGATCAAAATGCAGAACGATAATGGAATATCTCCTTTGAGGACGACGAAGATCAAGTCTCAATACGAATTGAGTCCCTGTATTTTGTCGTCTTCGTACGACAAAAGCTATCAAGGCGCTTTTACGTCGTCCGATGTGAGCAAAGAAATTAAGGATTTGATGTCTCCGTCGTCAGCCATTTGCATCAATACGTCACTCAAGACTCCGACGAGCGGCAGACACGTTAAAAGATTAGTGGATCAGTATCCGAATGCCAAGAGTCCCTCCGCTAATAACGATGGATGGATCTCGCCTTGCCAAGCTCGTATCAATAACTCGAGTAATAATTTAAATTATTATATAAGTACATATGTATATAAATTATATCTATTCGCTTAGAAGTGTACATTCATATGTATTTTTCTGTCTATAGGTAAAGAATGCATTGCGTCGACTACTCCGTTTAAGAATGAATATAAGGATGTCAACGATGGCGACAAAAGTAACGATTCAATTATATTGGAACGTTCGATCAATGTACCCGTTGAAGGTAGACTGTTGTTATACTATTTATAATAACCTTATAAATGGTCTGTCTGTTTGTCCGCCGGGAACTCTCAACAAACTTCTGTTCTTTTCATTGAAAATATTATATTTTTTTCACATTACTCACAGTTACCACTATTATTAGCTCACTGATTCGTCAATAATAGACACCCGTTGATCGTCAATGTGGAATACTCTAGTAATATAATCAGTATCGAGTGTAATCACAACACATCAAAAGAAATCCTCCCTCCTCTCCTGCAGTTTCTCGGCTCAAGACACCGGTCTTACTCAAACAGCTTTGTACGTAATACAAAAAAATGTTGTACATGCATTACTAGTGTTGTAAAATTCTTGAGAATAATCTTTTGGAGAATATTCTCCAAACCGAGAATATTCGAGAATTTTCTATTTTAGAGCATCTGAGGGGTTTTTATACTATTCCGTTGCAACTAAGCCTTCTGCGAAAATGGATAAATTCATGTGAGCAGTAAATATGAGGGAGGAAATGAATAAAAGTAATTAATTAATGCAAAAACATATTTAATAATAATTTGATATATACATATGTATATAGAGATGAAAAGAACAACTGTACATATTTAATCAGATTCTGACTCTAACAAAATTATATCTAAGTCTGATTCATTACATTCATCGGCTTCTTCATATTTTTCATCCTCTGTCGGCTCTTTTTCTGGAATATGTGAATATTCGCGTGTTCAAATTTTCAAATTTTGAGAAATGTAAGTTAATTTCCCTCCCCTTTTTGCCGAATGAACAGTAAGCTCACATATACAGTAAACTCCATCTAATCCGGGCTAATACTTGAGAGAGGTGACACGGATTACATGAATATTAATAGTTTACATCAGAATTGCATAAATAGGCTTAGAAAATAGTAAAGTAAATTTATTTGAGTTTGAATCGTGCTTTTTTCATAAAATCGTGTCCTTGTCATTGTCTTTCAAAATAATATTTCTCTCTCTACATATGTATATGTATGTGATTTGAAAACGCTGTAGTCTCACTATCTTTCAATATATTTTCATCTTGCTTTGTTTCGTGTATATGTAAGTGTAAAAGTTCTCTTGTACACATGTTTTTAGTATCAGTGACAAAAACTAAATTTAATGGGGCGTGAATATGATAAATATTTTACGATCATATGTGTATTTAAAATAATGATTAAATCAGTAAATTGGAATAATTTCTTCACCAAAGCAATAAAAATATCTATAATTTATTGCTTCCAGAGTTAATAAGCATTGTATTCCTGTGAGAATTTCTCGTAAAACATTAATTCTGGTAATGCGTATATTAAAATGACGAAATGACACATTCAGTGTCGTCAGAAGCTGAATGTGTCATTCTAAAAAGCTATTAAACTAACTAGAGATGTTTAACCAAGAAAAAAATTTTTTTCAAATATTCTCGGAGAATAATCTTTTGGAGAATATTCTCGTTCTCCGAAAATATTCTTCCGACTTACAACACTATGCATTACTCATCATTTTCAGCTTCAGCTGTTCACCATCCACCGCTGGATGAAGGCCTCCCCAATCCTCCTCCATTCCTGTCCATCTTGAGCAATGCATCCGCTTGACTCCACACATTTTTCTTAATTCATTAGCCCATCGTCCACTCGGTCTACCTTGCTTTCTTTCACATCCTCTCACCATTCCAGTATTTCTCGCGTTCATCTGCTATGTGTCCAGCCCATTGCCACTTCAACTTTTTCACTCGTTCTGCTATATGTGCCACTTTGGTCATACTTCTTACCCATGTATTCCTCTTGTGATCTCTTCTTGTTATACTAAGCATTTACTACAAGCAAAAAATAGTCTTCAATTTACATTGTAGTGGAGTGGAGTGGAACTTATTTTGTAAACGAAACGTTTTTGACCTTTATTTTGTAGTCCATCGTAGAAATTTGTTTATATCTATTATATTTAACTATTAATATATTTTGTAGGTGACTGGATTAAAGTTGAATCAACCGAAGAAGACATTGTAATCGGTAATGCATCATAGTCGCTAATTGCATATACATATATTTATTTGAAATTATTGACTAGCATTAAATTAAATTACAGGCATTCCGAACAACTTGAATCTAAAATTGGAATCGTTGGGTTCTCGGTGGCTATCGATTCAAATTTCGATCAAAGAAATATTCGTCGATGGAAAACTACTCACCGACGAGACGTCCGACGCCATCACAATACAAGACTTAACACAACGTAACCCAAACCTACTGAAAGGATATACTAAAACCGACTGGACTTTAAAAATCACCAGTCGGCTTCTGAACAAAAGCATCAACGTCAACCTCAGCCTCGAACTGGTCGATATAGTCACAAAGTCCACGTCCGTTTTGAATCACCACATCAAAGTACGCACTTGCCTACCGAAGATCTGTGTACAGAGTTTGATCTCGAATGCGGTCGATCATCTCGAGTTTCCCGCTATCCCTAAAGAGTGCGAGACCAGTATGTCGATTATACTGTGGAACGAGTCAGCAGTCGACGTTCCGATACGACTTGATGTTAAAAATATAAAGAGCGGCGCTTTCGAAATAGCAGATGTTGAAGTTGTGTCGGAGAGCGATGCCGAAGAAAAGTTTCGTTCTTATTCCCAACAGCCATCGCTTTCTAGTTTGAAGAGCAAGTCCGTATCGCAGAACGTATTTGATCTGCCGCATAGTAAGAAAGCTGCTTTGATTGCTTTGGTCGTGTTTAAAGCTTCTAAATTAGATGATGGTAAGTTTGTCATGCTGTAAGACAATTCTACCTCAGATATGCAACATTTGAAGAGAATTTTGACCCCTATGAATAAATTTTATTATAATTATAAACACTCGCTATAATTTTAAAGACTAATTTGATACAATTTTAGAAAGGTTAGTTTGAATGCATAAAATTTAAGAAAACCATATGCAAATTCAACACTTGCAATATTGTAATAAAACAAAAAAATTTTTTTTACGTAAAATCGGCTCCTTTTTGTGGAACTACCCCGCATTGAATTAATTATTTGGTTAGATTGGCATATTTTTCACTTTAGAAATTTCTTACAGATAATCAATCGATCGACGGTACCTTGGAAATTTCATATGTACTAGAAAACAACAAATCTATACTCATACAAAAGATCCCAATTGTAGCCAGTATTGGAACAACTGCTCTACTTTTGCGAAACAGTCAAAAGTCAGATACGATCGTTATCACTCAAGGTAAGTTTACACCTTTTGCATTACATACTTTCGTTTGGATTCAATGAAAATTACCGATACTTTTTAAAACAGGATCGACAGAAGACATTGAAATGTTCAACGCTGGATCTATTACGATGCATTACAAAGTATACATAGCTTCTTCGTACGATAAGAATCCAGCGAGCACGTCCATATCTCTGATACCATGCGAGGAAAATGTTTTTACATTGGACCGAACGCACGTTACCCTAAAGGCCAATGAGAAAACGAGCATAAAAATCACTTATCCGCACAACGATGCATTGAGAGATATAAGACGGTATTGAATTTGATCACACATATGTATGTGTAAAACTGAATTCCAGAAGTGCTTATTTGATCATTTTAATTGCAGGGCACTCGTTTTTGAGAGTTTGTATACAACTGAGATTGTCGATATTGTCGGAACATCTTCTTCGTCACGTTGTCCGTCACAACAGTCAGCTTACAGTGTAGAAAGTGCTTCATCACAAGTCCAGGTGGGTTTCAAGTCAAATGTATATTTTTCTTATTATTTATTGGAGCTTCAAGTGTACTATTTTTACATTGTAGGAAGCTATTTTGAAATCTACCAAGAAAGAATTATCGTGGGGTTCGTTAAAAGTCGGTGAAGGAAAGACTCAGGATATTACGTTCAAAAATGTGTCAACTTGTAAAAAAATGAGAGTCATAGCAACCGTGATCGGAGAAGGATTCAAGGTAATACCTATATGTCTTCCCATATTAACATTAATCGTTTTATAGTCTGTTGTTGAAAGTGGACAAAATTTAAATGCACGGATAGTGTGTAGTCTTCTTAAAAGTTCTCTCCTTACAAGGGAGTCGAGCTTTTCTCCCCTTTTAACACGCACAGTTAAAAGAAACGGATACTCAAATTGCATATTAGAACCAAGCCAAATATTTATATTAGCATATGTACGCGAAAATATTGACCTATTTGCGGCATGCTCAATTAAAATTTCAGGTGCTTGCCGATAACGATGCTGTCTCATCTCTTATGTTCACTTTACAACCTCAAGAGTGTCGTGCGTTGCATTTAGAGTTCAAAGCTACACGCATCGGAGGACACACGGGAACGTTAAGAATTGCCAAACGGTTTAATCCGAGCTCCAGAAATGATCATCCAAACGAACTAAGACTGCTATTTAAGGTACACTTACTATATACTTTGTCTTCTTGTGTAATAAAGGATTCTTTGTTGCTGATCCTTTTTCCAAATACTTAATACCTTTCATTGACTTTTTATCATATTTTATAGTCTGTAGAAATTGAGCGTTCTATTGTCTGATGTATTCTTTACTTCAGTGCTACCCAAATTGGTGGTCCGCGGACCGAAACCGCTCCATGAGCCCTATGTTGCTGGTCCGCACAGTTATCTCAGATTTATGACCAGATCCTGATATTTTTAAACATATTTATATATTTTTTTATATTACATATATAAAAAAATAAAATATCGACACTCCTAGAGTTGTTGTATATATATTTGTTTGAATGCCTACACAATTTCTATTCGGTTTAGACTTTCAGGTAGTTGGACCTAAATGAATGGAATATAGAATATACAATTGGCCGTTCGGGGTTATTTACGAGTAATTACTATGGATCCTTTATTTAGCAAAAAAACTCTCTTTCTTGGAAAAATGACATAGTCAATCCATTGCACGTGCAGGGTAAACTCTGAAAAAGTTTCCAGGCAACTTAACTGGATTAATTGACCATTTCGAATTTTATTTTCCAAGAGAAGACAATCCACGGTTAGGAACTGGATGGATCCGAAATCCATTTATTGCATCAAAGGCTGATTTAAGTGTAATTTTGCAAGATAAGCTTTTAAATCTATCTGCTGACGTATGATTGAAGATGGTTTTTAAAACTATGACTTCACTAGCTTCTTTTTGGATACATATCAAAGCAGAATATCCTGAACTTGCTGAAATTGCCTTGAAAGTTCTCCTCCCATTTTCTTCAACTTACCTCTGCGAAACTGGTTTTTCATCCATGACTATTATTAAGACAAAATACAGGAAAAGTATGGATATTAAGTCCCCTTTGCTCGTATCACTGTCAACAATAGAACCACGACTTGATAAACTTGTTAACAATAAACAGACCTTTTGCATTAAATAGTCACTAATATCATTTTAATTTTAAGAATTGTAGCTCGATTAATTTTTTTTTATAATTAGTACTGTGTATTAAATTATAAATTTGTGATACATATTTCCAAAGATTTTCTGTCTCTTCAAATGTAAATATATAATTTGGTACCATTTTCCAAAATTTATTTTATATTCTTGTTTACTAAGCCATGTCGAATTGGCTAATATTACGTATTTAAAGGTCATATAAAAAGAAAAATAATTAATAAATTAAGCACCGGTCCCTGGTGCTTGGGAAAATTTTCTACAGGTCCGCCAAACTGAAAAGTTTGGGAAGCACTACTTTACTTGGTCTTCCTTTTCCTCACTTCCCTTCTACCTTTCCCTCTATAATGTTGGTTAAAAATTCATCAAACTTTGTTATATTCCTTCACATCCATTAAAGGGCTACACTTCAAGTAAATGTAGGTTTTGTTGTTTAGCAAATGGCCTCTTCTTTGTAAATACATAGTACTTGATCAAAATCATAAACAGTTAAAAAATATACTATTTACAGGCACCTTTACACGGCGTCGGTGGCCAATCAAAATTGGTATTCAAAGACGGCGTATTCCGACACGCAGGATCGCAAGGATTACCACTGGGATCGCTGAATGATTCTGGGCCTAACAAGCAAATCTATTTTACAATTTGGAATAAAGGAACGGCTCTCGGATTCGTCTTGTTCAATATCGATCTCAAATGTATATAATTTTTATATTGAATACTCGATTTGTTTGTCAATTGGATGAGTAACTTGCGTTCTTTTCAGGGAAGTATCGCAATTTGGGCGAAGAAGTTTACGTCACCCCCAATAAAGTAATTGTGAAGTCGGGAGAGTCCGTAAGATGTGCTGTGAATATACCGAGACGAGCGATTTCATTAGCTCGCGGTCGAGCTGGTGATACTGAAGCTATCGCCTCACTTGCTGTACTCCACGGAGACGAAGCCACTAGATTAAGAATACAAAAGTTTGTTTCTTTTGTTATCCGGAGTGGTTCGGAACAGCTTGTAATGTCAGTTTAATGTATTATTATTTTGTATTTCAGAATATATTTGAATCATGTCAAAGATGATTCGTTAGCCCAGATGTTGAATGAAAAAAATTCTCAAGGCAAGTTGAAATCGTTGTGTGATTGTTTCCCTGAAGAGGATTTAAACTGCGTTAATATAGGAAATTTTAAAGAATCTACCGTAAGTCTCGTTTAACGTTAATTAACCTTACTATAGTTACCAAAATCTAATTGTTAATTATTTTTAGAGCGTTCTTTGGAGTCTTTTGGACGAACTGCAACAAAAAGAAGTGATGTTGACGTACGATTTGGATCTTGATTACTCGATTGCTCGCTTGTCTAACGATTTGGACGAAACTTTGCATTTTCAAACGATCAATGAAGAATTGTTGAATTCGACGTTGGTTTCTGATCACACTATTTAGTACCTATATTCTGTTTGTCTAATTTTTTCCCTGTGATATGAAATAAAACATTCCTTGCTTGCCGAATTGTATTAATCTGACTAATTGATTTAATTTGTACTTAATTTAAAATATGTATTGTAAGATTTAATTTATATTGAAATATTCTTGTTTTTATCATTACATTGGCAGCTTAATCAATTTAAGATTTGATGAGCGAAAAGGAAAACTTTATTTTATTTTTTAGTAAATTCAAACTGTATTTTTGAGATTCCTTTATCACATTCAATAAATAGATACTTTTATGATAGGCTATAGATTTGTTTTGTTAAGGTCGAGTACTTAAACATTTATCAAAAATAAAATTATCCAAGTAAACATTAAACAATATTTATTATAAGATGTATAAAAATATATGTTGTGTAGAATATAAAATGTCGAATAAAATTTTGCTCATTTACTACTGATTCGTTTTTCGTAAGCTTGCCACAATCTATCCCGATAAATTTTAGCTTCAGTTGCCGGATCGTCCGATGAGATGATTCCTCGTCCCACAACGGCAATATCGGCACCTCGTTCGATAACAACATCCTCAGGAGAGTTATAATTCTGTCCTAAACCGTCTTTAGAAGCGTTCAATTGTACTCCGGGTGTGAGCTGTATAATTCCGAGCGACGATAAGACATCTCGACTTTGGCAGACGATTCCGGCAACCACATTAGGCTCATCCAAGACCATCTTCATTGCGGCTTCTCTATATTGAGACGTCAGCAGATTACCCTGTAGAAAATAAAACAATCAGCCACATACAAAAATAGAATTACAGCATACATATGGAAGAACAGCATATAAATATACCTCAGAACTCATTTCAACAACCATAAAAACTCCCTTTTCTTTATCGGTAATGATGCTTTTGATTCCTTTTATAACTCCGGGACCTGGCGAGGCATGCACCGTCACTAAATCTGCCCAGTTTGCAATTTTATACAAACCGCTAGTGTATTGTAGTGCTACCGTATTACCGATATCGCCAAACTTTCTATCTTCCATTAATACGACGTTGTGTTCTTTGGCTAGAGAGGCGAGTTTAGCGATGAACTCATCATTGTAATCTTCAACTATATCTATATGCGTTTAAAAAATGCATATATACGGTGCGACTTTGATGAATAGATCTAAAATTTTTGCACTTTTTGTAAGATCGGCTGCTACGCATAAATTTGTCTTTTTTTCGCACATTAGTTTGAAGAGATTTTTAGCTACGGGATTGCTCGCCGAGTTCTGTCTGGCTTCAAACGGTGTGGTTAATCTTTCGTTGACCTTTTTTAAGTTTAGTGGATAAAACTGAGAAGACTTGAGATATTCGTCGACCATTATCCCAACCCTCTGTTCAATCTTTCCGGCTTTTACGAGTATTCCGATCAGTTCCGTCATAGTAAAAAGTGATTTTACATTGATATCTCCTTCTTTCAGTATTTGCTCTCCGCCTTGTTGGCGATTTAGAATGACAACAGCATCAGTGACTTTTAAACCCTGAGCTCTCAGATCTGCAACTGTTTCTAATACGCTCGAGCCCGACGTTATAACATCTTCTATTATGATACACTTATCTCCTTCCTTAAATTGACCCTCGATTAACTTTTTAGTGCCATAGTCTTTGGTCTCCTTGCGTCGTATCAGCATAGGTATTCCACTTTTAACTGATATTATGCTAGCGATAGGAAGAGCCGTATAAGGCACACCGCATAAATGATCACATTTAGCGTTCTGAATAGAAAATTCGTAGAGAAGCTGCGATATTGTCGCCTAAAAAGTAATAAAAAGATTGCTTAGGCAAGTATTTGATTCAACTGAGCACGTGTGTCTGCTATTATCAATTAAGCAAACATAACTATATTTACATATATAAAAAAATGGATTATTTGATTATATCAATAGAATATAATATAACTGACTACCAACAATTGGCTTCAATTAAATTGCATCGAATATATTAATTACCATTACGCTAGGGTGACTGACGATGACCCTCAGGTCGAAGTACACTGGAGAATTGGCGCCAATTTTCATTTTGAAATTACCAAATTTGACCGCTTCTATCTCGTACAATCTGAGTACCAATTTGGATATTTCTTCTTTAAAGTTTGCCATGATTGTAATAACAATTACAGCACACGACTAAACACGTGCGCCCATAGGCACCTTGCAACATGTACTAAATTTTTTTGGGTTTTGTAAACCGGAAGTTGTTCATATAAAATTATGTAGAAAAACCCTAAAAAGGAGATAATCGTATAGGAAAACTCATTAAAGTTTTCTTTTTCTTTAATTGTAAGGAAAATACGCAAGGGAAATTCCGTTTCAAAGACCTCACTAATTCGAAACTCAAAATTTCGTGTGAAAACTTGATAGTACATAGATACATACATATGTATATGCATCATTAACCACCCAGTATACAGTTCGGTTTTGTTCAGTATTATATTCGAAATGTTCAGCAAAAAAATCATTTTTGTCAAGTATTAAACAGTTTATGTTTAGTATAAAATGATGTTTGTCAAGTATTAAATAGTTTTTGCCAAGTATTATTTACTGGGCGTTAACCTTTTTTTAAAATTTGAAATTAATTTAAAAAAAATACACTTAAAGTATTTGAGTGTTGTCAAAAAATTATTTGAAATTTAAGTAGGTTTAATATTTTAAAACACTTATTATTTATAATGAAAAAAGTTTTTTTTCACTGAACTGAAAAAGTTGAATAATGAATAAATCAATACTGAACGAAGTTTCAACTTTTGAATAAAGTTCACAACACTTCCAAAACTTTGTATAGAAATAATTTATAAATAATAACCATTTGATTCAACAGTGTAGCTAGAATATTAAATTGACCCATAGACGTTTAAGGGTTCTTGTCCGTTAGCCGCACGCCGGAAGTAGGCGTACCAACAAAAGTGCTTCCCACAGTTTGACAATCGCCTCCCTGAGAGTGTATTGGAGAAGCGTGTATATGTGCATTGTTGACATATTGAAACGTCAGTCAAGTGTGAAATTGACCAATAATTGAACTACGTTAATACATCAATGATTTACTTCTAGAGCAGGGCAGATAGTCGTATAACCTTCCAAGTATTCCCTGCTATGGTATACCTTGAACTTGACGAGCTCAGCGTTCCCATATACGAACGATGACAGCCGACAGCCGAAACAATAAAAACACATTTTAACAAACTCCACTGTAGGAATATGTAGAAAATGTAGAGGTAAGAAAAAAAAGCATGTATCTATAGGTATGTATAGGTAAATGCATGCATACATATATCTAAATAAATTATTAATTTTTTTAAATACAATAAAATCTTTTAAACCATCGCAAGCTTCACGTACGGTAGCGCTGCTATTCGTGATATCCTGGTTGGGTTGGGCAGCAGAGGTAATTTTATTGGCGGGGACACCTTGTGATAAGGAGAGTATTTATAGGTACAGAAACTATTTGATGAAGTGGATTATGCTGGAGATTGAAACGGTATAGAAGGAGGGGGTGAGTTTAGAGTAAAAGCAGATTGAAGCGATAATTTGTCCATCCTGGCATAAGAAATTATTTTCGAAATAAATTTAAGGGCTATACTCTGCTGAAATGTATTTAGATCTTTCAAATGTGTTGCGATATATCTCCCAAATGTGTCTGGCGCACTTTCTGGTTCAGGTGACAAAATTTTTTGGATGCTATCTACCAGTACTTGCCGATTGTTAATTAAATTTTTTTTGCGAATTGTTTTCGTAGCCGGTGCTTTAAATACCAAAGAATCCCTTTGATAGCTTTGTTCAGATACCTACAACTGAATATAAATAAATGGAAAGAAACAGCTAAAACTTAGACGGTGCGAGAAATAGTTATTGTCTTTAAACATTAGTGCTCTGTTTTACACGTTGGCCAGGTAAAACAAAGCACTAATTGGTCGACGACGGACTACTTTGAACCGAGTCTCTCTGATATCAAAATAAGTCTCGTCGCAGTCGAAGATGTACTCAATGGGCTATATCAAAGTTACAGTTTGCTGCGAAGGTTCATTCTTCACTCGGTTGTTCATTGGATTCAAACTAGTAGTCCTAAACTCAAATGATTTTAAGTATAATCGTATCGGCTGTCGGCTGTCATCGTTCGTATATGGGAACGCTGAGCTCGTCAAGTTCAAGGTATACCATAGCAGGGAATACTTGGAAGGTTATACGACTATCTGCCCTGCTCTAGAAGTAAATCATTGATGTATTAACGTAGTTCAATTATTGGTCAATTTCACACTTGACTGACGTTTCAATATGTCAACATTGCACATATACACGCTTCTCCAATACACTCTCAGGGAGGCGATTGTCAAACGGTAGGAGGTACAATCACTGGGGTACCACTTCCGGCGTGCGGCTAAGAGACAAGTACCCGTTTAAGTATTCATTGAAAATGATGAATTTTAAGGGAAATAAATTACTTAAAATTTAAATAACCTATCTTGATTTGTCAAATAGAAGTACATTGTTGTTTCAAAAACAAATTGACCATTAAAAACGATTATATATATTTATTAGCTTAGTAATAAATCAAATTATTCAAATGTCAATTGAAAAATAATAATTTCGACACTGGTCGGTAATATGCGTGTTTAGTCGTTTGGACGTGTCAAGTGTGAAAGATGCCGCGAGGTGTCGAGGTCGTTGGAGCCCCTGTGGGGCCCCCAGAATCTTTGGAGCCCCCGCAGCCTCCGCCCCCAGAAGAGGAACAATCCTCCAGAACTAACACTTTCACCATCGAAAGTATCCTTTTCGATTATAACCTCACTTTCACTTGTACAATATGTCCAATACAATATGTCACCGTATGGAAGAACTAAACATACGAATGTGGCCATTTACTTTAAGCTCGAGGGGCGTGGAGTATTATTATGGTTTAGCACTGCCGATTTTACCAGTGTCTAATATCAAATGTCACTTTGTAGGTTATGTCAGATAAAAGTACGCGCAGCGAAAGCTCTAATCGCTACTAATAAACTTCTACTACTTATTACTACGCCATTTCTAGTATTACACAAAGGATTACGATTACTGAGCATAAAACGATTAATACTCATGATATCGAAACTTATCAACGCTTAAGTTCCGTACCATATTCATCGTTATAAAGAAGAAATGACGATATTGCCAATAATGATATACAAAATTTAGATATTGTATATCATTATTACATTAATACATAAAATCTTGGTAAATATTCGTATTTACCAAGATTTTATGTTCTTCTCATACCAATTTCGTAAATTGATCTTTTTTTTACTATACGTATTATATTTTTTGTCACAAATAACATGGCAAAATTAGCACACCAATTCTTTCTCCCTCCCTTCTTTACTTCTTTCCCCTTTAGAAGGCAACGAGAAATCACTGAAGAGTATTTTAACCTTGTTTCTTTACTACGACAAATGCTGAAAATGTTAATCAAAAAATGAAAAGATTACGCTTGCAATTAAGGATTACAGTTGTAAAGGCCGAATCTAATAAGAACTAATCCATTATAGTCTAATGGAAAATATCGCAAACGCATAAGGTCTAATACTTTTTTCACATACAAGGATATTTTGCGTATCGAAACCTGAATCGCATTACTCCTCCTGTCTTATTTAATATTTTCTACCTTGTGTGTACTTTTCGATCAAATCTACTTTCTATCTTATTCGTATTAGACCTTATGCGTTTTTCATCTTATTTATATTAGACCATATCCACTTCTACATTATTCCTATTAGACCTCAGCTGTTTACGACATTTTCCATTCGACCATAATGGATTCGTTCTTATTAGATTCGGCCTCTTAAAACCGTACAAATAGATTGAAATGACTGAAGTACCCTATTGTTTCAAGTGACGATTGGGCAAAGATTACTTCTTAGTAATAAATGAACATTGTTCTTCTACTATACGATACTGAATTCCCTGTTCAAAATATCACTTTTAATATAAAACATAATTCTTCCTGAACAAATTTATATCAGTTTTGCGTATCATAAGAGACGCTCAACAACAGCACGGTCTCAGACATGGCGACTATCAACGCTACAGAGGATATTGCTCACGTCGAATTCAACGCTTGCGAAAAGTCTTAAAGCTACCACAGGTTTGTTATACCAAATAAATATTATCCGATTACATTAAACGACGAAAGTATTGTAATTTTTATTCTCATTTCAGGGTGATCGAAGACATTACAAACGCAAAGATGTAACGGTGGCCTTGTTGGGATCGGCGAGAGCCGACGAACGGCTGCTCAGGGCTCCGCTAATTTTAGCCGAACGTTGTTGGGCTCACGCTATGCAACTGAGGCAGGAGTCCAACACGGAACCTCGCAAACGTTTCCATCTCATCGGGCGATTGAGAAAAGCGTGCGTGTATGCTTTGCAGCTTCAGGAACTGTGCGATGTAAATATCATACGTACGATTGAAGTATTACCATAAAAATAACACTTTTATTGGATAGTTTTTGTCGTTATAGAGTCCGCATTGCGATGCCCGAACTAAATTGGAAGCTCAAGCTTACGTTGCATGGATTCACGGCTCGTTGCATTTCGAATTGCAAATGTGGAAACCGGCTGCGGAAAACCTCAAGAAGGCTCAGGTCGTATACGAAAAGTTACTGGCGACTTATTCCGAAGACGAGCAATTAATCTACAAACAAAAGGTTTTTAACAATCAATGTTATATTACATATGTATAAAAGCCTTTGATATCGAACGACATAGTCCTGTAATCTATAGCCACCGCTATTGTTAGCCTACTCATCTCCGTATGTTGATATCTTCCCTTGTATGGTTTTAGATTGATGAACTTGCACCAAGTTTACGGTACTGCGCATACAATATCGGAGATAAATCGGCGATCGATGATTTGCTGCAAATGCGAGGACAAGGAATGGTCGATAATTTGGATGCACTCATGGCTCAGGCTAGGTTATTTAACTTCTATTCAATACAGGCAAAGTGTGAAATCCTCGCATTCTATAAAAAGTCTAGTCATTTTATTCAAAGCGTTTTAAGCAAAGTATGAATTTTGTTGTCCGAATCGTTTTCAATCAATCAACCAATCTTGAAGAACAATCTGAACCATTTTTTTTAGTGTGCTCTTTCTCGAACTTTAGCTTTTCATGTGTTATTTCTATTTCGATTTTTTAGCTTAGTACTTTTTCCACTTTGGCTGTTTTGGTCATTTTAACATTTTGACTATTTGACATATATATTTTCTCTACAACAATAATCTATTTTACTTAGGGAAAGCCGTGTTGGATCATTGCAAGAAGTTGAATGGCGAGGCAGACGTATCACAGTACGTCCGAAAAAGACCCGCCTATTCCTACTTGCTCTACAAGACCTCGATAAGACAGTCGAACGGGCTCCAAACTATCTAGCAAAGATTGAACTGATCGAAAACGCTCTCATGGAGTGCAAAGATGCCATTTCTGCCGTCAAAGACGAAGTTAAAATGGATCCTAAGCTTCGCTCGGCTACTGGCGCACCATTGCCTGGCGTTCAAAATCTTCTATCATACTTAACGTATGTGCGTCTAACACGAACAATCGAACGCAATCAATATCTAGTGGATCAAGCGAGAGAAGCACTGGAGAACAAAACGCAATTGGAAGGCAAAAAAGTACGACCGCACGATCTAACCCGATTGTATGAAATCATCTTGCAAATCGTCAATGAATTGCAGAGTCTCGTCGGTTTTGAAGACGATGCCGCTTATCAAGTGGAAATTGTGATGATTGCCAAGGCCTATAAAGCGTTTAGATGTTTTTACATTGCCGAAGTTTTGCTCACTTTGAGAAGATGGAGCGAAGCCGTTGCTCTTTACGACAGGGCGAATACGTACGCTACCGATTGCCTTTCCAAGAAATTAGAAGATAAGATGTTGTCCGAGAAGTTGGAGGCGTTGAAGAAAAGTATTATCAGTTCTAAATGTTCAGCTCATGCTCAATCTATCTTAGCTGATGAAGACGATGACGCCGTTGCTACATCGGGAAAACGGCAAAAGCAAAAGAAACCTCTCGTCGATAGGCTCACCGAATATGCCGAAGATTCTCAAGTTCTTACGAAGAACCCTAACGTTTTTAAATTGCCTCCTGAGATGGAACCGATACCGTGCAAACCACTATTCTTCGATCTTGCTTGTAATTTTGTCGAATTCCCATTGTTGGAAGACAAAATGGGCAGTGAGAAGAAGCAAGGTGCTGGATTGACTGGTTTCGTTAAAGGCTTCTTGGGATGGGGTGGAAAATGAGTCAGTAATAAAGTTGCCCTTTTAAATGTGGAAAGTTTATTTGATACACGTTACGATTCAGTTTTGGCATGGCAATTGAATTTATGAAATGTTTTTTTATTTTTATTTTTTAATAAATATTATTATGGTATTTGTTTTTATTTAAATTATGCTGCTAGCTCCTCGTAGTTGTAAATATCCTGCTGAAATGTCCATGGGTAATCTTTGGATTGTCGCATACTCGTCTGTATTTGCATAGAATAGTTTAGAGTAAGGATCAGTATATGGCGCCATTAGCCCTGATATGTCTGAGTATTTTCTGTTCGGTTTGAATGATGGAGGAGCGTTGATTGAATAATCTGCAATCATAAAATATATGTATATGTAGGTCAATAAAGAAAATAATTTTAGTATTTGTTAATTGTTAGGCTTACATAGTATGGCTTCGTCTGGCCATAAGAGAGCTCGCTCCATGGTTATGATTTGTTTGAGAGATCTCCATGCTCTTTTTTTGTTGTTGGATTTGCTTGTGTGTTCGAATTTGGCTACTTTGAATGCGAATTTTTTCTCTTCGTTTCCCATGTCGACGTGTCTTCGTAATGAAATTTATTGAAAATGTAAGTAATATTTTTGGCAGATGCTTGTTGTTGGCGTCATTTGAGATTGACACTAGTGGTGGAAAATAGCCACGATGTACTCGGCGTTTGACAGATGTTTTTTTCTTACTCAAATACACAACTATTAATGACATCTATCGATGAAAAGTTAAACTATAAAAAATATTTATTCAAATGATTACTAATTACTTTTTTATTCACCAATAGATGTCACTATAGACCAAAAATTAATTACTTAATTAATTATTATTTTTTTCTACTTATTTATAGTCACTTTTACTTTAGATACAGCAAAAACATTTCACAAGACTTTCAGCTCCATTGCATTCCTTCCTCGTTTTAGGGGTGAACTAGCGGCCACTCAAACCGAGGAAATTATCGACTTACAACACAAACAAGCAATAAAAATCGATCATCAAAAACATTCAAATTTTTAAATTGCATTAAAACTATTGTAAGAATTCTCTCCTTCCTCATTTTTCAATATGGCAACATCTCCATACGCACTCTACCAACAGAGTGGAGGAAAAACTATGAATATCATTGCTCACGACTGTCTAGAGTATTCGAGTATATATTCCATCTACGCTCCTTCATACTTCATCTTATATTATATGTACAGTGTACATACATACCTCGTAATTTTTTTTATAATACAGTGGATCCTACACCACGTCATGATTCGCTAGTCTACAATATCATCAAATCATTATTCGGGCAATAACATTTTATAGGAACGTTGTGGTCACCAGTTATTGGAACGCTGGTTTAGGTATAAGTGTTCAATGTGGAGTTTTGTATTTTATTTATTTTTTGAAGTATATCAAACTACATGTACATATACAGAAGTGTAAGTGGCTACGTAGTCGTGTGCGATGAATTAACTGTGTGTGGCCCAGAGTACTGCTTCCGCGAGTACGTCTTGATAAGGCGTTCTATGTTAGAGTGACCTCTTTTGGGCACTACAGAGGAAAAGGGGTGTGCGGTGGAGGGAAAAATCCTGGGATCACGGCTATTACGTCGTGTGCTTGAGTTGCAAGTATGAAACCACCAAAAATTTCAAAATCGCACGCACAATTTAACATATTCATTACAAATAAATCACATCACCGATCAACATGTAAATAAAATAGACGTAAAAGGCACACACTATTACATTTTATTTGTGCGTTTTGAAAAAACTAAAAACGAAAATGCCACGTCAAACGCGCGGTGAAAGTGATGGCCGCGAATCGAGGCGTTACGACCGTCCCGGCGTGTCGGAATCGGAGTCGGTGTATCCTCGTGGTGTCGCTCGACGCACACATGTCGGACTCCACGGCCGTCGAGGCGGCCCCAGGGCTTCAGCCCGAACCGGAAGTCGAAGAAACGGAACCGGAAGAAGTCGCGCCGACTACTGAAGCCGTCATCAGCCCCGTAGCCCCTCTGCTCCCTGAACTCTCGGCTCCCGAAGACGCGGAAACGGTGTCGGGCGTGGCGACGTTCAACGCTCCCGTCATTCAGGACAATCCTTTCGGATGGGGTCCTTGCGAGGTTTTGGCGCGTTTCCGCGACATGCCCTACCAGCCCTTCAGCAAGGGCGATCGGCTCGGCAAGATCAGCGATTGGACCTGCATGCAGGACAAACGATATGCCAGTGAGTGAACATAACCTAGAAACGTCAAACGTATGTGACATATGTTCGCTCCGGCGACATAACCTAGCAATGACGTGTGTATAGAAATCAAACCATTTACTCGAAAACTATCACTCGTACTACGTTGAAATTTTATATTTATACATTTTGATGTTGTTGAATGAGATTGGCGATAGTTTCGTGTATTTTGTGGTCTGCGCTAGAAGGTCACTTTATTCTTGTGCTTAATTTAATTTTTCAATTTTTTATTTATCGTAGATAGATACTATCGTCATAATATTGCAAATTTGTAATGTACATTACAGTATCTATGCACAGCAAAAACTTCATTGAAACCATATGATCCAATTGAGCAGTTTGCTTTTTTAAAATTTCAGTTTTTTTTTAGCCTTAAAATAGTTTATCATCTTCACTGTTGGATGAAAGCCTCTCCAATCCTCTTCCATTTTTGAGCAATCTGCATACATTTGACTCCACACATTCTTCTTAATTCATCAGCCCATCGTTCATTTGGTCTACCTTGCATTCTTTCACATCCTCTCGGATACCTTTCCAGTTATTTTCGCGTCCATCGTCCATTCTTCTCGCTATATCTGCCACTTTGGTCATGCTTCTTACCCATGTATTCCTCTTACGATCTCTTGTTATACCGAGCATACTTCTTTCTATGCTTCTCTGTGTGCACTGGATCTTACGTAACATTATTGAATTCAGCATGCACGTTTCATATCTATACGACATAACTGGCAGTATGGGATGCTGGATTTAAAATCTATGTTCATTCTAATATAGTTAATATCATCGTAATATTGTAAATATACAATGTTAGAACACTAATAGGTCAACAGATAGTGGTAGTTTACTCTTTCCAGACATAATTTAGTTACTGACTTTCTTTCTATACAAATTCTTTCCTCAGATGTAGTCTGAAGATTGAGATTAAGCTGTGATCAAAATTAGCTAATATTTATAAATAGAGAAAACTACAATTTGTTCTATACATTCACTTAGTTAGTTCTAAGCATTGCACATGTAGCTAATGGGTATTTGATTTTCTTGTTCCATTTTAATTCAGAGAATTGATTTTATCATATATATATTTATTTTTAGATAAGTACACATCTCAATTCGGCGGCGGCAATCAATATGCGTATTTCCACGAAGAAGATGAGACTACTTTCCATTTGGTGGATACGTCCCGTGAGCCAAGACCGCCTTATCAACGCGGTCGATTTAGAGGCAATCAGCGTGGACGTGGTCGCGGCCGCTGCTTGCCACCCCTCGGTCGCGGAAAGCCACGCGATCCGAAACGTATGAAGAGATGGGGACCTCGCGGAGCTCCGCACAAGATACGAGACGCTTCCGTTACGGTCAAACCCGACTGGGTTACCATCGAAGAGATGGACTTCTTGCGGCTGTCGAAACTCTCCTTACCTGGAGTCAAAGACGGTATTGAAATCGGTACTGTACAATCATATTGTATCTGTATAAACTAGTCTAATGGTAATAATTTTATTACAGGCGAAGATATTTCGTGCTGTGGTACTCTCGAGTATTACGACAAAATGTACGATCGTGTCAATGTGAAACACGAAAAGCCTTTGCAAATGATTGATAGGATATTTCACACGGTTCGTATAACTTATTGATAGTTTTAATAGTATAACGAAATGGATTTTATGAATACTGTTATATTTCAGGTAACGACTACTGATGATCCAATTATTCGTAAGTTGTCTAAAACGGTAGGAACCGTATATGCTACTGACACAATCCTAGCTACTATTATGTGCTGCACACGATCGAACTACTCTTGGGACGTCGTCATTGAAAAAATCGGTATGTATTATATTCTATTCTATTCATGTTGTACGATTTTTACTATAATAAACATATATTTTATTGTATTGGTTATTTCAGGTGACAAAGTCTTTATGGATAAGCGCGACGGAACTGAATTTGATTTGTTGACTGTCAACGAGACGTCCGTGGAGCCTCCTCAGGATGAAAGCACGTCTCTCAACTCTCCGCAGAATTTGGCACTTGAAGCCACATTCATCAACCACAATTTCAGCCAACAAGTATTACGCAGTGGACCTGGCGAGCCTCGATTTAAATTCCCTGAATCGAATCCCTTCATAGCCGAAGACGAAGAGGGAGAAGTGGCTTCGGTTGCATACCGCTATAGAAAGTGGGATCTTAACAATGATGTTGTATGTACTTTTTTTATATTATCTCATCATTTTCAGCCGTTCACCTTCACACGTTCGACGTTGGTCATGTTTCTTACCCATGTATTCCTTTTACAATCTCTTCTTGTTATACCATGCCTTCTTTTTTAAGCATAGCGGATGTTGGATTTAAAAACTTGTCATTCTTCCAAAAGCACTCAATACTAGTTTCTTTCTTCGTTTTTATATTATCTATAATACTGTAATGTTAGGTTACCCCCCCCCCTAAGTTCGGAAATCATCTGACTATTAACTGAACCTAAAAATACAAAATTTTAAGTTACAGACTCCGCTTCATTGGTTGTTTTCATTGCACAGTGTAATAAAAACATTTTTATTTCAGGTGTTGGTAGCAAGATGCGAGCATGACGCAGTCGTATATGGCCCTACCGGTGAGTTGCAATTCTTAACAGTGAAAGCACTCAACGAGTGGGACTCTAAAGCTGCTAATGGTGTCGAATGGCGTCAAAAACTCGACACACAACGTGGTGCCGTTTTAGCCAATGAGCTAAGAAACAACGCTTGCAAACTTGCTAAATGGACCGTCCAGGTAAATTATCCAACCATTCACATATTCATCACATCATACTATTAAATGTGTATTATATTACCAGCATTGAATTACAGGCCCTGTTAGCCGGTTCGGATCACATCAAATTCGGATACGTGTCTCGAGCGATGGTCCGGGACTCTTCGCGGCATGTTATCCTCGGAACTCAACAGTACAAACCTAGCGAAGTCGCGGCTCAGATCAATTTGTCTATGGACAACGCTTGGGGTATCTTGCGTTGCATCGTCGATATTTGTTTGAAGCAGAAGGATGGTAAATATCTCATTATGAAGGATCCGAACAAGCCGATGATTCGTCTGTACGACATTCCCGATAATACGTTTGAGTCGGACGGATCCGAGGAGAGCGGAGATGACGGGCCCGAAACTACTTTCACTCCGGCATACGTCGCTAATAGTGGAGCTGCTGGAGCTGGAGGTGGTAGCGGTGGTGGTGGCAATTATGCAGGACAACAAAAGCGAATGTAATAGGAATAATGTATGCAATATTCATTTTTTGCTTATCGCACCATATATATTTCCAATATCTTCAGACGAAAATATCTATACAATTATGCAGTATTAGGTCACAATTGGACATAATCGTATGTGAATTCAATTGTACGATGCTATTTAACATTTTGTATTAATCATTCATTATGTATCAATTCCCATACAGAGATTCAATACGTAAATTCTGTATCACATGTACTAAATGAAGTTTGTTTTTTTTATATGGTGAAAATAGAATATTTGATATTTTCCATTATTGTTTCATTTTACCCATTGACATTGTCACCGTAGAAGATTAATTTAACTTTAAAAGTTTGGCCACTAATGAACTGTTAATGAAATAAAGCCGTTGCTGTTCAGTTCATATGAGCAACTGAAAATTCCTAAAAATTCTAATTAAGAGAAAATTACTACAGCTATGTTTCCACTGCCACTTTTCAATAGAGGACGGTGATGACTAGAGACCTGTGTTTTTCGCATATATGCCAAAATAGCAAATTAAAAATAAATAAATAAGTTAGCAAATATCGTGATATTTTATTTATGCTAAATTATAAAATATGCGAATAGATGCTAAAAATCATAAAAAATATAGATATAAAATTATATTTTTTTTATATATTGAGAATTTTTGTACACAGCGAACTAATAACTGAAAGTTAAATTCTAATATTATTTTTGAGTTCTTAAAACAGTCGTGTCCATATTGACACTAACAGTTGAACCTGAACACCTGGGTCGGAAATGATGAGTTAACGAAAAAACCCATACGAAAATTTTACCCAAATAAGTTTTTGTACCTGGAGGTTGTTTGAGATGGTTTTACCCAAAGTAGTTTTATTGATGGGAAATATTGAAAACTGCAAAATAGAGAATTATTTAAAAAATTGCAAATAAAAATCAGTTCGTCGTTTGACTTCAACAAGTCATTCTTTTTGCCTCATGGTCGGTCTCTTACGTGTGTCGTGAAGATTTATGAACATGAAAGATTTTAGATTTTTTTGGACTTGGACAGATTAAAAAGGTTAGTATTTATTTACTTTACGTATTTATCATTTTCATATTTTGTTTTAACTATAAAATTCACGAAAATCGACCGTAATTAATACTAAATTTGATTCAAGTATCAATGTTCAGAAATTTATTAAAATGTAAAATATTTTTTTTAGCTTCGGCATGGGGCGTACTAATATTAATATTCATGACAGCAAATGCATACAAAGCCCGCGGAATTTATATTAATGTGCAGACATTGTAATTGTCGAGTGGAGTGGCAGAAAAAGGATAACTTTTTATTTGTCACGTTAGCTTTAAATTGTTCGTATATAATAAATTGTGTTACAGAGTATTGAAATTGATCTGTATTAAAAAAATAAATGCTACATAGATGCTAAAACCAGACATTTTATTCCCAACTAAATGCTAAAATGATAAATCAATATGCTAAAATCGATAAAAATAAATGCGAAAAACACGGGTCTCTAGTGATAACTTAACAAAAGTGCTTCGCTGACAAGTGGCAACTAATTTACTGGTTGAAGTACACTGGCCGTGTTATCTTACTTTTACCATCGAAATATCGGAAAAGTTTATACATTTAGTCTGTTAGTTTACCTGTTGATCTGTACAAAATAATTTAAATTTTGTTCCTGGAATATGCTCGAAATATGGATTTTTTTTTTCTGTAACTCATAATTACTGCTATTGTTAGCCCACTCATGTGTCAATAATAAACTCAATGATCGTCAACATGCAATACTCTAGTTAAAATTATAAACATATTTTATATCAACACTTTTATTAATATTCATTCAAATTAAATCATTAACAAATTCATGCGGGTAAAAAAAATAATATAAATATATAAAACAAAAAGTAATATAAAAGACCATTTTGTATAAAATATTTAATGTGAGCTCATTTTAGATACTTTGCAGATCTTTAAAAAACTGTCGCACGTCTAACCAAAATAACCTCTGCTACCCTCCATTTCTTTAAATACAAATTCCATCTTCTTAATAGTGTAATTGATGTCAATATCTGAGATTTCATAGTAAGTTGTGACCCTCAGGGTTTTATCGTCCCTTGCGATGATCTTCACGATGATACCTTCGCCTTCTTGCGTGACTACTCCTCGATCTAACTCGCCTTGCGTTACCATCTGAAGCCTTTCGACGACCGATTTAGATACAACAATACTCTTCTTGTCTATATCAACCATTAAAATGTTGGTTTGCAGACTCTTGAGATCGACGGTGAACGTTGGACTTCGCATCGCACTTACAGCTAAAATATTAAAACAGCATAGTAACTTATTTCATTTAATTGAATGCTTTTGAGTTGCATGATGAATACCTTCAGCGAGGAATCTTAGTCGTCTGTGATCGCCAATAAGAGCTGGAACGATTTCATCTAAAGCAATGATAGCCGGAGCTGCTATGATTCCTGCTTGACGCATACCGCCTCCCAATGCTTTCCTCACGCGGCGAGCTCTGGAATACGATTTTTAATCCAAATTAAAGAATTACTATACATATGTATATTTATAGTATGCAGAATTATTGTATTGTGTATTAACTGTCTTATGAAGCTGAATGATCCGACGATTGCCGAACCGATCGGTGCGCCGAGACTTTTGCTGAAGCAGACCGACACGGAATCAAAATGTTTGACCACGTTGGCCGGATCTTCGCTGAGATATTGAGTTGCGTTGAAGAGACGAGCTCCGTCCATGTGAAGAATCAAAGAATGCTTTTTGGCGACTTCGGCTAACTTGTCCATCCATTCCATAGGTATAACCTGAAAATTGAAAGCATTTGTGATTTAACTATAAAAACAATACCGAAGAGTATCGGTGAATGTACAAAAGATATTCCTATGACTGTTTTTTTTTGACAAGAGTACTATACTAAATCTGCTGTAAAAAAGGTAATATGTATAACACTTATATAATTATGTAATAAAGGTAATATGTATAACACTTGTATAATGTGTATCAGTAACTAGAATTCAATTAGTGCTTAGAGCAGAGTATGCATCGTCACTCGCATTTTTGTCCCATTTTCAATATAGTGCCACCAATATAACTTGAAAAATGGCAAATGCTTGAAATTAAAGTCCCCTTTCCCCATCGCAGCTTTCAGACTTTATTTTTATATCTTTATTAATATATATAAAAAAAAGATCGAGGACAGTATGCGGTAATGTAAAATTCAATGTTACGGTACGTTGCGAAAGCAGCGCCATTTATTGTCAAGATATACACGCGATTATAATAAAACAGAATTTGTACTTTCTCGTTTCGAAAAACAATTCCAGTTTATTACAAAAGATCTTAAGACAGACTAAATAGGTAATTTCTGTATTAAATTTGCCATTGAAAACAATAAATGAGAAGACCTTTTCATATGTGACAATAATAAAGTTTTATCGCCGTTGATTATAAAAGCGTCACAAATTACTATAGAGATTTTCCAAAAGAAAGAGTTAAACCTTTCCGCCACACATATTGTGGGTATTTTCAACAACAACCATTGTCGTTTTAGGCTCGTGAATATCTTCGCCTCTGATGTGATGTTCCAAATCTTCCAAATTGAAAGTACCATCAGATTCGTTTTTCAAAGTTGTTATCATTACTCCGGCTATCTGAGATGCATTTCCTAACAATAATAAAAATACTTTTAATAACATTTGTGTAACTAAATTAAATACACAATAAACAAATACACAGTAAATAAATACCTTGTTCGTACTTGAATATGTGTGACTTGTCGCCAACCAAAACTTCAGCGCCACGCTTATTACAATGCACCATAACTTAAAATAAAAAATAGAAATACATAGACTAGACAGATTTATTTTTAAATGTGATAATTTCTAGTGTAGAGTATTGCAAAAAGATATATGATATTATATAAAGAGATATATGTATTAATCATATCTGACCTCAAAAAAGTTGATTCACATGTATGTACACATTACATACTCATTAAAAATAAAAAGATAGTAATATTTTATCCAAAAAATTAAATAACTTAAATGCTTATACATATAAGAATGTTGGTATTCCTCATTGTAAACGTCCCATTTAAATTTCATTATACAGTAAATGGGGCATTTAAATTTAAGCAATAAATACTTCTATGTTTATTCATTTTTCAAGTATCTTTACCGGATATTAAATTCGCCATTGTTCCTGATGGTACAAACAGAGCCGCCTGTTTTCCAAGAAGTAAAGCGATTTTTTTTTCCAAAGTGCTAACAGTAGGATCTTCTCCGTAGACATCGTCTCCAACGACAGCTCTTGACATTGATTCCCTCATAGAATTAGTCGGTTTTGACAAAGTGTCTGACCGTAGGTCCACTATATACGATTTTGTTGCCATTTTTCTATGAACAAAAATTTCTATAAATCAATTATGAAAAAAATAACATCCGAGTACTAAATACTACGAGTAAATAATACCTTATCAATTTGATAAGTTATCCGATACTCTAAACAAACTAAATCACTAACATTAACCAATAGTTGATTGTTAGAAAATATAAATGTATAATGATCGATAAAACAAAACTTATTGAATAATAATACTAAATATTTATTGTGCAAAATTAACTCTAGATCAAAGTATCAACGCTAATCATGCAAGCAATTATTATTTAGCAAACATTAATTTTCTTCACACGATAACTTATAAAGTGTATGACTGATACCACTTCTTAAATATGGAAACTAATTTTATTGATGTTTTAAATACATAACATGGAAAATTATATTTTGTGACAAAAATTTGCATCGTTATTCGTAAAATATCACATCTCAACAATAGCCTGTACAAGGTTTTTTAAGGCAATATTGAATTTCAATATTTTCTATGGTCGCATAAAATGAAAATGAATATTATCAAAATATAAATTTTTCAAATCACATAAAATTTCATCAGAAAATAAATGCTAGTTTTGTGATGAGAAAATTTAACAAAACATTGCAGGGTAATAAAATGTTAATAAATTCACGTTCTTAAGATCGATTCATTATTGACTGAATAAAGTACATAAAGTTAACTGTACAACATTTTGATTACAGTATAACAATAATATAATTTGTTTATTTATAGAATTAATGCATTTGTAAAGCTAAGCTGTGATTTGCAATTAAAAATTGTTTACATTAAGCGACGGTTCAAACAAAAACATACCTGGATTCACAACAGAAACAAATTCAGGTCACGAACACCACACAATTCCGCAGTATCCAACAGACTGATGAACTATGTATGTATGTGCCGGAACAAAGTTACGGTTCGCTCACAGAATGACGTCATACAAACGAAGGAGAACCACTGGCTCTCAAGCTGTTGGCACTCATTCAATTTTCTACAAATCAAAATCAAATGTGTTTGCATCTATTTAGATGGAAACACGTTTGATTTTAGAGACCTAGAAGTTGTACGCGTGTATTTTATTATTCTTCTTCATCTTAAGGTGGCGTACTTGAATATCAAGGGTTGCCTCTTCACTATTATTCACAACATTTTACCATGGTGAAGTAACTAAAGGAAATATACTCTCCAGTGGTTTCCCATTGCCTTCTGGAGGGGAGGAAGGGATAGAAGGAACGGACAATGATTTGTAAGTATGTACAGTGAGGAATTGTTGGCGTGGCGCCAATTTTATGGAACCGTCTCACAATTATGTTAGATAAATTTGCAAATTCTAACAGGAGACGGTCAATCTGAATATATGTACATATATAAGATCTTGCCAGTGACGATATTTTTAAAGTCGAAAAACTTTTTCGACATGCGGGGACCTTTAACTCAGACCTTTAACTCAAGAGACCAACGCTCTAATCACTGAGGTATCGCCTGTTATCGCTATTTTATTACGTTATAACATAGTATGATCGGTGATATTTGTTTTGTGCTGAAAAAAAAAACTAACTCATAAAAACGTTTGAGAATCATAGCTACATGTGAGATTCGTTGCGAACGTATTTGTACACGTCATCGTTATTTAAATTTCGCATATCCCGATTCGTTTGAGTTCGTTCAATTTTTACTTTATTACTTTATCCTAATCGGATAAACGATAAAGTATTGTGATCGTGCGAAAATTCGACCTCGAGATTTTGACTGATTTGTATCAAGTATCATCCCCTGATCACGTTTTCATGATTTCTGGAAAATGTCTGTATGACTGTATGTAGAGGTTGTGATTTCTCGACTTTTTTTGATTCTCGAGACTCGAGAATCTCATTTTCTCAGAATATTTGAATCTCGAGAATTCGAGATTTTCTTTTTGGTTTCTCGAGATTCTCGAGAATTCTCGAGTATAAAAAGTTACTTAAAATATAGTAAATCGATTTTTTATTGTAATAGTAGGTGACTGACTAAAGATCAAAAGGACAAAACTATAATATATTATATTAGAGGTTAACAACTTTATTTTTTTTTTTAGATTTTATTATTTATTTATTAAATTTTAGATTCACAAATATTTAGATTTAAAAAAAATATTTTTAAGAAACAAAACAATATATGGACTTGTCAGATAAGGATGTTCTTCTTTTGGATACAAAATTACCGGATACCGAAAAATTTCGTTCATTTTGTGTGGAAGTCGGTCTTATAATTTCTGCTTCCATGCAGAAATCAAGCATAACATCATGCATATATACATACATACTCATACTAAACATTTCGGACAATGGTTTACAAGTAAACAAGTAAAGCAATCAGTATATTGAACGTACAAATGTATGTAGTTATAAACTTAAAATATTCTCGATACTCTCAAGATTCTCATAAATGATTTCTCGAAAAACGAGAATCTCGATATTTCATAATAAAATATTCTTGAGAAATGAGAATCTCTAAATTTCACAAAAATATATTCTCGAGAAACGAGAATCAAAATTATTCAAGATTTCTCGAGAATTCTCGAGACGAGATATCTCGATCACAACCTATATCTGTATTTCTATGTACTTGTGTGCGTGTGTTTGTGTCTGTATGTGTTTTCTCCGAAACTATCAAGTCTATCAAGCTGAAATTTCATATCTATTATTTTCATGTAAGGTGTATGAGACTTAAGGAATTTGGTCAACATCAGTCAACCGGAAGTAGGGTTTTTTTTCGTGTAGAAAATTCAAAAAATCTGTTACCACAGAATATTTCCGAAACTGCTTGAGCGATCAAGTCAAAATTTCATATCTATAGTTTTCACGTTAGCTGTAAAAGATACTGTGATTTTGGTCAACATCTGACGACCGGAAGTGGCAGTTTACTCTTGAACGATTTTTTTTTTTTTATTTTATTCGGCCTTTTAAATATGTAGTATCGTCACAATATTGTAATATTGTAATTGCTAGTTACGAAAAAATAAATCATTAAAATCAGTCAACCGGAAGTAGGTTTTTTTTTGAAAAGTTTACCACAGAATATTTCTGAAACTTGTCGGGCGATCTTGTCGAAAATTTATACATATTTATAATTTTCATATAAAAATTAAGAGTTGATAAGGTTTTGATCAAAATCCGCCGACCGGAAGTGGTAGTTGAATATATGCCGAAGATCAGTGCTCGAAATGGAAATTTTCACGAATGGGAGCGCTCGATAATTTTCAAAAAATATCAAACGACTTTTTTTTTTAACTATATGTATAGAAAATGTACATACATTTATATACATATGTACATATATTATAACACCAAAACACTTACGTAACATATGTACACCAATATAAATGAATTTATGGTTGTATATATTAGGTTATTAGTATTATTATTATAGAAACTGTATTACATACATACATGTACAATTTATTATGAATAATTGTTAATATCACTATTTAGTTAGTCACGTGCAGTAATTATAATTCAGACAACTTAAAAAATGTTGCTAGAAATGTGTCTGTTAGTGATGAAGTGCAGTAATAAAATATAAATAAAAAAAATAATCAAGCGATTCCCGATGATAGATTGAAATTGCAAATACGTTCGCTAAATTCAAGTTCTCTCATCAGAGGGACAGGCAAGACTGAAGTATTTTGAAATTTTGGTTCCTTTAGTATAATGGTAGCGGTACAGCTGCTTTAGAAATTTTGTTAAAATAAGGAAGCCGGCAATTCAAAGAAAGATATCGTAAATTATCGAAATGACCGATGCCCCGAAAGGGACCCGTTGCAGTTTGACCATAGTGTGACAGACAGTGCCGACCATAAAGCAATAAAACTTTTTGCGCATAAAAACCCTCGAATTCTAAATGTTATCTTCAAGTAACACAAGTGCATCCAGCTTTTTCAAAACATTATAATATTTTAAATGGCTTTTGGCTACAGATAAGATGCCTTTGTCGGAATTGAAATGTACAGAATTTAACTTTCAGTCAAAGATTGTGATTTAGGAGTCATAAATGTAAAAAAAATTCACCTTCTAACATTTTTTCGGCAATAATTATTCAAAGAGGACGGAAATTTTAGTTTTTTACGAAAGGTAGCGCTAAATTTACAGATTTCACGAAAGGGAGCGCTAAATTTACAGATTTCACGAAAGGGTACGCTACGTTTTCAAATTTCACGAAAGGGAACGCCCGCTCCCTGCCGCTCCCGCTGAATTCGAGCACTGCCGAAGATCGTATTTAACATACGCGCGCGCACTCAACATAGTAATTTCATGATATTTATGTATGTACTAGTGTAAGCCCGCTGAATTTTAAATATCGTAAAGCGTAAAACGAATTTTAAATATCGTAATATCGTAATAGAGATCCCCATTACCCAAATCGATCGATCCCCGATACCCACTGGAAAAAAAAAAATTTTTACTTTACTATTTATATTATAATTATTAATTATTAATTATTATATATAATAATATTCTGCTATTTTGTAAGTGAGTTGTAATAAAAAAAAATAATAGCTTATAAAGCGCCATCTAATTGATCCAACGGAAACGATAATTTCGATAATTTAATTAATATCCAGTTTTATTTTATTATATTATAATTATTAATTATTATATATATATACATATATAATAATTATAATTTTGTAAGTAAAAAAACCAAAAAAAAATTATAGTTTTTATATGTAGGTAGGTAGGTATGTAGGTAAAGCAGTCAAGAGCGCTTGTATAAGCACTCTCTTAGCAGCGGCCGTAGCTGATACGTTAGCGTTCTCAACTACCAACTTGTCGTTCCGATTTCGAACCCCACTCATTCTGGTATTTTAATTATTTTTCCTCATTTCCTATTTATTTTAACTATAGGTAATGTTTAAAAGGACAAAATCAACCGATCGCGATAGAGTGAGCGTTAGCGCGATACCTCTTGAGCGTGAGGTCGTGGGTTCGAACCCCACTCCCCATTGCCAAGTTTTTTCCCAATTTTTCCTCAACGAGCGTTATCAGCAGACAGACGGATTTCGGCTATTATGTATATAATTTTGGTCGGTGTGGTGGTGTGCATGCGTTTTATTTACTTACGTACATAAAAAAATAATTTCGTTATTCTTTGCATTCCTCAAATATATGGATAAAGTCATGGGTTGCCCACACCCGAATTTTTTCATTTCAATTTAAAAATGGTTATAAGAAAAAATTGTCATTGAAAAAAATACACCAATGGTAAAAATTTGAAGGTGCGTCTGATTTGCGGCTGGCGCCGTGGATCGGTAGGCAATAGTTCGCGGACCGGCGTTGGTCTGCGGAATATAGTTTGAATAGCACTGCGTTTAAACGAAAGCACACATTTTTAAGCGCACAATTCGAACAGGGCCGTTACATTGGCACCAGTAGCGAAAAATCGGGTGTGGCGGGGCGTGAGTTGGCAGCACTGCGATACTCTCGCGTCCTGCTGTCAGTCAGTCGGGGCGCGTCGCGGCACGAGCGCCTCTCTTTCTGTTGGACATTCGCCTCACTTCACTTCACTTCACTTCACCATCAACCACAACTACCACCATTGGTTAGAACCAAACTATACATGTCACGACAATATTACAACGATCGATACGAATATCAATCTCTTCTAACCGACAACCGGCGACCGCCCTTCGCCGACCAGCCACGTTCAACCGCCCACCGTTTCGTATTCGATACTGTCAGTTCTGTCACTTACGACTCTGGGATTGCAAAATTCGGTTCGAGTGTGTGTTCGATGTCAATGGACCGGTTGACGTCAACAGCCAAAATGTCGTTACTCTCTCGCCGCAAAGAGATCCGCATACCGCTCGGGTCGGCCGGTGACGCGCACATAACCTCACTTTTCGCCCGTTGCGTATTTTGCACAAACTAGATGCGAAATTCGGCGGTGTATTGGTATGTTTTGAATTTTTGGTTCCGAGTGTGCGGCCATGACTCGTTGGGATGATTTTGGCCGAAATAAGTTTTTTGAACTTTTTTTTTTTATATATTTGGGAGATGACTAATTGCACTGTGAGGTGAAAATTCATATAAAAATTTTCAATGTGTGTATCATTTTCGGTTTCAACGGTATTTTTCCTCTTTGGAAAGCCTTATAAAATTTTGGGCTTTGTCCACTTTTTTAATGAGTAATGATAATAATCAATATTTAAACTAGCGCACACTTTGTCAAAATCGTTCGACCGGAAATGACGGTTTACTATGTCGTATGAAGATTTTTAGACATATGTTTACATATATGTACATACAATTTTTATGTCAACTTTCGCTTAAAAGTCACTTCAGACCATTCTGAGTAAAAATTTGGATGGAATTTTTTTCGTTTATTAAATTTTCAACACCTAAAAAATACATAATGTTTTCAACTTTGCAGTTAAAAATTCGCCTTTTTTTCAATAAAAAATGGCGTACGTCAAACATTGGATGATTTTCTATGTACGTCTACTTTCGGTTGTCCAAAACTTCAGCGCTTAACAGATTGTCATATGAAAAACTTTCGACAAATTTTGTTATCTCGGTTTGAATTTTGCGTTAGTTAATTTTTGTTAGAATCAAACGCGTTATTTTAAAACGATAAAAACTTTCACTGATTATATCAACATTATGAATTCACCTGCACAATACTTATCTACCTACAAATATAATGTTGCATTTAATTTTTTAATCAATAAAATCGATACCGAAGCACTCGATAGCTAGTACACGTATGTGAAATATACATATATGTACATACATGTGTATAACCAATTTATAACTTTTTATCGCTTTTCGCGAGCTATAGTTTTATCTTATCTGCAAATCTCCCGGTAACATGCAAGTAGCAATTTTACCGCAAAAAAAAAAACACGAACATTGACGATCGTGTTCAAACAAACATTCAAAGGAAACGTCTCAAGCAAAGCAAATCAAACACAATAATGATATTGGATAAATTTACACATCTTATGGCGTACTCTGGTATCGACTGTTTTATTGGCAAAATCGTCTGGTGTCTTCTTAATAACTGGACTAGTTAAGTTAACTAGGAATGTGTAACCTTGAGATATTTAGAGTATTGCGGTCATCCCAGTAGATTTGGCTAAGTTTAAAGTCAAATATCAGAAGGGATTACGCGCGAGGAACTACATACTACAAATACTGTGCACAAATCGAACGTCAAACAACCAAATCGTTGGAAAAAAGAAACCAGACGATTTCACCAATTAAACTGCCGATTTTGGGGAGGGTATGCCACACGATATATTTCCCAAAATTTTGTGCCGTTGCATTATTATACGACATTGAGAGTGTTTCTCTCCCACCTCCTCCTCATCTTTTCCTCTTCCCCTTCTTCTCCATTGTGGTCGAATCCTGGGTCGATTCTCTTCTGGTCGGATCTTTGAATCGTCTCTCACTCGAAAAACCGGTTTCGCCGGGTTTTAACCTGAAAAACCGATGCCCCATCTCTCCTAAGATCACATACCTCACATGGTTTCTGTCTGTGTGTGTTCGAACGAGGTGTGACTCCATATTTTGATGATAAATTCGGTAAAATTCTACTCGATTGCAGTGAAATTTTATTTAGTCATATCGTGGAGAATGCCACAGCGGAACTTGTTTAACTTACAAGTAGTACCACTATCTCAATTTCGTCACCTTATGTGTATTTTATAGTATAATTAGTGTTTACCTACTTGTGATTTTTTTTCTAAAGCACAGTTATCGTTATCTTATTTGAACTGATTGTAGTCAGTTCTAGAGTTCGATTCGAATGTGTTTGTTTCAAATAGTAAACAGGTCAATTATTTCTATTAAATTGTGCATTTATTGAATCTATTTGGTCATTGGTGTTATTTCTATGGGATTTTTTTTTTATTTAGATTGGTTACTCTCAATTCCAGGGGTTGGTTTTGTTTTTAATATTTCCACTTTTCGTCTTTGGATTTTGCAATCAACTGATAAATCAACTGATATCGCGTTAAATTACTATCTGTATGACAGAAATAGATTTACGAACGAGTTTCGTGGAATAAATAAATCAATAAAACAAACAATCTGTCAACGGACGGTTTTCAGTCACATAATCTTATCAAAGTTTTAGCAGTTATAAATATTTTCTCATCGAATTATCTGTTTGTAGTCACATTTTATCTTTTGATTCATTTCGCCGCTACTTTGATATAATGTGTCATCATTTTCAGTGTAATCAAAACACTGAAAATGATAATGTTGCGATATACTACCCCCTCCCCTCATTTTTTACATCTATGGCTTGTATTGGGCGCACTCGTACTGGTTACTAACATACCAGTTCTAGCCAGACCTTCGATCTGTTAAGACCAATCAAGAGATTGACCATCCGAGTCTTGCCTTAAAGTAAATTAATAGGGGTATTGTTCAACACCAGTAACCACAAAATAGTCTTCCTAGAGGAGGGGCTATGCTACAGTGCTAGAACTTCTTCAGGTGGGCAGAGCTAAATTGTTCACTTTGTCCATTTCTAACACTTTTTTGGAGTTAGATATTACAACCATCAGTGCTTGGATTACTTTTACCTTTATTTTACACACGTGCTTGTATAGAGCGACCGGTATATCTTGACAATAAACGGCGTTGCGTTCGCAACGTGCCGTAACATTGAACTTCGCATTACCGCGTGTAATCTTTTTGAAACTTTTGCCATAATATACGTACATATATATATATATATATAAGTCTGAAAGCTGCAGTGGGGAGGGAGCAGTGGCGTAACTAGGAATTTTGGGCCCGTAAGCAAAAAATCATCAAGGGCCCCCCCCCCCTCGAATTTTTAAATCGAAATACAAAATTTTTGCCTTCGCAACGCAGTATTACTATAAATATAATTATTGTTAATATGTATGTAGGTACATAATATAATTTTCTTAATTTAACTTACCAATTTTAAAATTTCTTCTATCGAGCCACTGTTTGCAAAAACATGATTTAGTTGTTTGAGGTCCATTTTGGCTGCTTCTTTGTGCTCAATTGTAAGCAAATATATGTAGTTCATTGAGTCTGGTTTGACCGATCGAATTTCTTTTGTACTCTTTAATTATTTTTAATTTATTGAATGTTCTTTCTACACTAGTCACAGTTACCGGAAGAGTAAAAAATAATATGAATGCGGTATATACTTCTGTAAAATCACTCTCTAAGCAATTGTACTACTTGGTAATAAGTAATTCTGAAAATTGCCTTATGGTTATTGTTTCAGAAAGATCTTTCTTTATTAATAAAAGTACACGAGTAAATTGAGATTCAAATTGATCTGAGAAAACTTCTGGATATTTTTTTCTGAGATTCGAACAATGGTCTGGAATATCCGTTTCCGGTACCTATATTAATAATTTTCCTAGGTTCAAGAAAACCAAAATAGTTTTTCACTACCTGCATTCCCGCAAAACGCGCCTTAATTTGAACAGTTATTTTGTCGATTTCATAGTAAAAACATTAACTCTGAATAGATGTTCTCTGTTGTCAAATCGATAACCTGAAGTTAATTCATCAAAATGTCGTTTAACGTTTCTTTGTCGTTTGATTTGAAAATCACTGTCTGAACCCCACTTTTTTTGTTAATTTTTTTAACTTCTAATTTATGAACAGTTATAAACTGATCAAGTTTAGTCAATTTTTAATGGTTTTTTTTTTTTGTGCCCCACTCATCACTTTTTTTGAACCCTCCATTTCACTAAGAATATTATTAGAAATAGTTTGTGCAAATTTCGATATGAATTTTCATATTGATATGAACATAAACGAAACACGGTTACTCAGATAACAATGCGATGGTGACTACATGAATACTGGAAAAGTATTGTTTTCGAAAAAAAATTAAAAAGAACCCTCCAGACGTTCAGTTTTTGTAACGATTACTGTTACTAACGACACGGCGAGTCGGTGGCTGTAGCGTTTAGCAATTGTGAATAAGCCATGCCGGGCGAGGTCGCCTCGCTACCGTGCATGCAAGGCTTTAAGGCTCCCGCACACCGCTACGAAATCGCGTATGAAAACCTAGCGAATTTCGCAAGTCTACCGGCCTGCGCAAGCGTCTGTTTCCGTCACTCTGACATAAGCCATCAAACTACCATCTGTCACCTCGCTTCATTCGGAACGTTTCTATTTCACTCACGATTCTCAAGTCAGAGTTATGGTATTTACATACAACTCAAGTCAACCCAAGTCGGAGTTATTTACATACAACTTTTCCACAAACGTCATCGAAATCGGCTAAATCGCCGGAATTCGGCGGAAATCCTCCTCGGTGTAGACGCGTATTCAGTTATTCTATTCTCTCACGAATGCCACACACGCGCATCTAACTTTATTTATTTATTGCGAATTTGTTTCAATTATTTTTGCACCACTTTACGTAATATATCTATTATAACAGCTAACGGATGTAAGCTAATGGACGTATATAATCGCCCCCGCCACCCCCTACGCCCGTTTCAAGGCAAACTAATGTTTTCACCGCGTGGTTATGTCCGAATATTTTAGTGGTTAAAACCAACTTTGCTGTCGCGCGCTCTGTTTGGATCATTGACTGAATAAATCGCGGCTATGCTATACAACTCGCCACCATACCACCCTTGAGATTTACCTACCTGTTCGCAGCGGTGTGCGGCTTTTACACACATGCAAGACGGGTGTTGCACGCTCACTCTGGCATCAGTTCAGTCCATGATCAGTGGTCAGATTGACGTCAAACCGATCCGTATACGGCGTCGACTGTGACGAACCGGTGAACAGAACCGACGGATATTTTAATATTTTTTGTCAGTCTGGATCGTGGAGTGAACTGATGCCGGACTGAGCGTGTGACACCCCTCTGAGAGCGGTTTGTCCAGGCCCCTTTGTCGGCGACTGTTGTACGGCGCGGTTGACAAAGGAGCCGCGACAAACCGTGCCGTAAAACCGTGCCCTGTGAAACCGCTCTAAGAGCGGTTTCACAGGGTCAAACGCGCCGTACAACAGGCGCCGACAAAAGGGCTTGGACAAATCGTGCCCTGTGAAACCGCTCTAAGACAACTGTCCCATTTGATTTTACGAACGCGTCGATTGATATCCTTTGTTTTTGCTTTCCAGTATTTGACCCAACTATGATTTGATGCGATCGCACGTTCGCTACAAGAGAAAGATAATCCCCCGCGAAACGTGTAGACCGCGTCGACGTCGAGCGTCGTACCCCAACAGCGGTGCGGCAGTGGAGTAAGCGGCCTTCACTCGGGTGATATAGAGCAGTTGACCCAAGGTACAAGAGCTCACAGCCAGGATGGCCGACGAGCTGACCGATCCGGAGTTGCGGTACCTGTCCGTCGACCGGAACAACTTCAACGATCCGGCCACGCAGGCCGAATGGACCCAGAAGCGGCTGGTTTGGGTCCCCCACGAGTCCCAGGGCTTCGTCGCCGCTGGTATCAAGGGGGAACATGGCGATGAGGTCGAGGTTGAGGTCGCCGACACCGGCAAGAGGATGTTCGTCGGCTTGGACGACATCCAAAAGATGAACCCGCCCAAGTTCAACAAGGTCGAGGACATGGCGGACCTCACGTGCCTCAACGAGGCCTCCGTTCTGCACAACATCAAGGACAGATACTACTCGGGGCTGATATACGTGAGTTTTTGTTTGCTTTCGCTTTCGTTCGATTCTCATTTCAGACGCGACGGATGCATACCATGGTTCTTTCGCAACGGCCAAACTGATCTTTCAGACCAGTCTCAATTCTCGATCGGTCACGGAAGTCTCCGTTCCATGTACCTACACACGAGTATTGTATTAGCGGAACCAGCAGTTCCATCTACGGCTGAGATATTTTACTCAAGGTCGCCAAAGAGTCTCAAACGGGAACTTTTTCGTATTAAACGTCACGGAGGCAATGGCCTTATTTGACCCGAAGGAAAATAAAGGGTTCCAAAGCGTCGTTTTATTTTTAAAGCAAATTTAACGAAACCTTTAAAAAAGGGTAATTTCTGTTCGTAATGGTCAAAGTTACGCATCGGCAAAATAAATGCCGTCGAAAGTTTCGACTATGTACATTATTTGACTGTTGCGAATGACATACGCAGCCGAGCTGAATTCAAGTGCGTATTGTTGACCTTGGCCGTGTTGAAAATACGGTCAAAGTTCACCGTAAGCTTTTTCAGTTAAAGCCTAATGGAACATACGTAATTTTTATAGACGATCGAATCGTGTAATTGCTAGAAAACACAATTGTTACATAATTTTTAATTGATTTACTGCAATTTTGCAGACTTGCACATTTGCTCAATTTTGAAAAATTTCAAAAGTGCAGATCTTTTTCTGTGCTATACCTACTTCATTAATACACTTAATCTAGCCGGTAAATGTAAATGATCGGTAAAATCTACCGCGACTGTTAAAAATTGGAGCTAGCGGTTCCTATAACACGCTTCGATAGGATGTTTGCCGTTTGCTTCAAGTATCTCTGTTATTCGTATCGTACATACGTATGTATATACAAAATTAGTCAATTGTCAAGGTACTTTTCCTGCAATTTATCGCAGTCGGGTTTCACGCGTGACCTTGAGTTGCTCGTTCGCGATTTGAGTCGATAGTTTACTCTGCTAGAGTGTGGTGGAAGCACAATCCTCTTGTGCTAATATTTTAAGGTTGCCTATTGAAGCCGTTAGGCAATTAATTGAACTGTAACGAAGATTTGATAGGCAACTAACTATGTACATATGTATAAGGGACCAGAACACTCACCTTATTACATTTCATTTTCACAGTAGGTATAGTCGTACAGTCTGTTTCACAACTTTCCCATATTTCAACGATCAATTTGAAATAATATACATACTTAACAGTTAAAAATCGGCACCGAAGAGCCATTATTTTTTATTCCTCTTCTTCGTAATAATTAGAAACAAACGTTTACTGCTCTAGCCATAGCTAGAGGTTACCTAACTTGGTGCTCGCTTCCGAAACAATGCGAACGGTCAAATTTTAGTATCACGTGAGAAGAGAACCCACCGAACAAAACGTCCGTGAAATTTTTTGATCGTAACATACACATACTTAGACACGCAGATAGAACAGATCGTAAGTGACGCAATCGCGATTATGGAGTCTGGCTTACGCCTATTCACGCGTAAGCCAGACACGTTCAAGTCGTACGGTAAACTAGCTTGGTACGTAATATTATTATACATATGTAGTAGTAGCGACAATTAATGAAAACCACTTTCGAGGAGTGTAACCAGTGAGCAGCGACCTTGATCGCTTTGTTTTGCGACAATTTGAAAACCGTATCGATGTGGAAAATATTGATATAAAAATGTACGGGTGGTCAGTCGCGAGGGTGTTTTTCTATGGCAGGTATGGCCTCTGTATATGTATCTATCTCTGTAAATTATTATGTGCAGTTAGGAATGCACTTAATCTGTGGCTCGCGTCTCGACATACCTCAATGATGGTCTCTATTTCGTTAACGACCAAATTGTTATGGGAAAATCCGTCGATAATAGCTCTATTTGGATATTTGAAGTGATTGAGCTCAGTATTGTAGCTCGATTTGGATAAGGTCGTTTGTACACATCTGTTGATAATTGTCTGAAATCGGATATACATACATATGTAGATTTGGTGGAAAATTGATTGTTGATAATTATCGGATTGATTTTTTCCGAAGTGTTGATCTGGTGTTTGAGTTGATGATATGACCGTTTATAGTTAAGGATAATATGATAAATTTGCAAATAAAATCAAAATTAAATTGGATACATCGAGGGTGAGCCTCGCGAAAAATCTTCTTTATCGAAATTTAAAAATGTATTCATGTGTTGCGAAGTGCTTCGGCCTCGCGCCCGGAGCGTATCATGAGCTGTTTATCCGTCGTCGTAGTTTCGTTCCGTTTACCAGATAGTGAACTTTCGCTTTTACTATATTGTTATTCTGCTCGAAAGCCTTATTAGTTGCAAGTAAAAACAAATGCTACGTGATAGGTATATCTACAAGGAGATTTACGATTTTTGTCACTCGTTTTAAGGTGTAGTTTTGTCATTTCGTCATCTCGTCATTAACAGAAAAAGTCATTATTTTAAAGATGTAGTTTCCGAAGTTGACCAATATCATGTTATCTTTACAAATTTCATACTGATAGAGGAATATAAAATTGTACTTATTTGTCCAATGTGGATGAATCGGCTTCAACAACTTTTATGCCGATTCGGGTTAACATGATGGAATTGGTGTTGAATCATTGAATTATGGCTATTATTATACATACATAGTCAGGGTTTCTAGGGCTCCGCTTAAGGGTCATGGTCTTATGTTTAGTTATCTTATAAAAATTAAAAATTTAACTTTGAGTACATAAATACATATGTATATTTAGAAATTTAATTGTGGAGATTAAGAAATTGAATTAACTTATATAATAGAATTTATAGGTACGTTGATATGTGTAATAATTTATCTTTAGATTAAGTTACCTTAGGGATAATGGCGTAATTTTAATTTTGAGATCTTATAACTCATGCAGGGCTGCTCTTTCAAGAGCATGTTCAAGAACAGACGATAAAAGCTTTGAACAAACAAATGGTCTCGAATGTTTATATAACTTACTCCCCCGTAAAACATTTACCATGAACCCTGTGCAATTAGAAAGAACTTGAGGTAAATAAATCAAAGGGCGCAAATCGAACAGCAACCACCGTATTGCGGTTTTCCCCTCGGTTCGGAAAATGGCAACCGATAAATCAGACGAGACCAAAACGCCAAAGACGCAATAACAGTCTGGAAAAATATATGTAGGTATATAAGCATCCGAATACAAAACGTTTATTGATTTTGCCGAAGGCTGAAAATGTGATCCGTATAAATAGAACTACGTACAAACTAACTCACCGGGTCCCGTATTACATATGTATATATAGGTATTCGATAGTCATCGTAGCGTACGAAAATAGGCGTGTATAAAAATACCAAAAAAAATGTAAAAAAATAGATCGTACGCGTGTCAAAGTCGTTTGAGACAGGTCGCGAACACTATCGGACCACCTGTTGGGAACCGCTCTTGTTTACACACACTGCATTAAATTGCACCGGGGCAAATTCTAAATTACAACCCTAGCCGCTATGCAATTACTATGCACTGAACATGTGCATTTGTAGACTCGCCTGTCTGCATGCGTGTAATTTTACGAGATTGTCTATGATTTTGATTTTGAAAGTGTGCACCGAGTCTCGAGTGACAGTTCAATATTACGGAAAATGAGTGGTGAAGCACACAGCTACAGTGCGGGTACTACAGTCGAGGAACTTATTTGACATTGCATAAGGTTGAACAATCTTCACAGTTTCAGCACGAATTGTACATTAGAAACTTTTTTTTTTTTTTATTATATGTATGTATACTGACGCAATGGTAAGGGATCACACACATTTACCACACGCCACGCCACACACGTCTTCTGATGAAATCCTAAACGCATGAACTGCTATGGTTTTGTATGGCGTAGATACACACAACACCCCACCCCACGTCACAATGCATAGCAAACGGCGTCACGTCACGTCACGCAATCACATCACGTGTGGTGTTCTGGTGTTGAAGTGTCTGTCGAAAGAACAGTTTCATAAAAATATGCTTCCACACACGAAAAACGCGTTACTTAGCTAGCACATTGTTCGGAAACCTGCTTCATAGTCAAAATGTTGACACTTTTTTGCCTCTTTTTTGTCTATCTCAGGCTCAAGGGTCTCATAAACCGAAGCGGATTATTATCCGTTCGCGAATGATAATCCGCCCCGGTTTGTGAGGCCCTTTAATGTCATGCTGCGTACACACCGACGAACCGAACAGCGAACGACGAAGGGTTGCTATTGTGTGGACGTTCATAAATCATCGGACGTTATTGTGTGGAGCGGTCCACACAATAGCAACCCTTCGTCGTTCGCTGTTCGGTTCGTCAGTGTGTACGCAGCATTAGAGTGAGAGTTTTCGCAGTTGTTATGCGCCTGAACGCCGATTGGTCGGATTCATTGTTTGGAGGCGGGTAAACTCGCAAGTTACCCAAAGTACGATAGTGTTTTGGACACTATCTCAGGCTATCTTGCTATGATTATATGCTGTTAACGAGCCAATTTTAGAGTGTAAAACTGTAACTACAGTTGTCTAGGAGTGGCAGTTTTCGGCTTTGCACCCACCTATCGTGCGGTAACTGTTCGTTGTACAAACATCTTCTTAATGGAATTGTTTGAAATGCGACATCCTGGCAATCGAAATGTGTGCTCTCTAGCAATACGACGATGGCGTGGGCGTTTCGTACATACTATACATGTATGTTTTGCCCATTGGATATTTACGAGTTGCGTAATTTCATCTTGTCATTGTTGCTTTCCGGCCTACAGGCGACCGTCACCTTCGCACCGAGAGAAAATTATATTACTAATGGATAACATATACTTTGTCTCGTCCGTCCGTGCGTCCGTCTGTGGACTGACTATGTAGTAGGAAGTAAGTGATGTGTTCGCTGGCTCGCCCAAACACCAGAATAACCCGTGAATAATGTTGTTGCAACTCTCCCGGTCTAATTATATGCAAGTCGAGTTTATTCGCTACACTTTTGTGTCCACTCATTGTTTGTCCACACGGTCGCAGCAATAATAATAAAAAAAATAATCCAAAAGTGCATCCGCTCTGCAAGTACATAGTTAGTGTCCCTTTTTGAGACGCGTGCTGCGTCGTTTGGCTGTAGTACATATGTACATACATAAGTACTGCGGTATATGTAAAGACGGTATGTACATATTTCTTTTAGTTTTCGTTTCGTATTTCGTATATGCCGAAAATCGTTTGTTTACGCGCACACCCACTCAGCGATTTCTATGTTCGATTCACATAGCTAATCCCGCTTGGATGTACATATGTACATCAATGAGCAAAATTTGCTATCAAAAATTATTTTCGTTACTCTGTATTCCTCAACAAAAATATGAATAAAGTCATAGGTTGGCCACACCCGATTTTTCCATTTATTTTGTTATCTGAAGTGCTAGCTAGTAGTGCATTGTTGTTGCCCTTCAATTTTGTGCTGGTTATTAAAAACGATAAGATAATGGTGCATTCAGTTCGTTGCTCTTTTACTCTTCGTATGTGGTTTTTGTGTTTTAAGTACTAAAATTGCTTTTACGTAACGTTCGTTGTCAAAATGCCTCTCTTATTGTATTTTGTGCGTTAATTTTGATCCATTTCGAGAAGAGTTTTGTCAAACAACGGAACAGGTATCTGACATCCCGTGAAGCCTATATGGCCATAATACGCTGCGGTTAGGGGTTCTTCTGGCTCGGCGGTCACGGGAAGCGATCAACGGATCGAACGGTTTCGCTTACACCGACAGCTGGCGCCGCTCATCTGCGTATCTGACGTAGCGTTAAGCACGCAGATTTCGCTTTTATATCATCCTTGCAAATCAATGGGTGCATTTTCTCATTGTACTGTATTGACTTTTATAATGAACGTTTCGCATTTTGCTGTAAAGCCTTATAACAAAGAGGGTGTTGATATAATTTGACATCGAGCTAATTTGTGAGCGACTAAAATGAGACTGAAATTGTTGAAACGAAAATCACAAAACTTACTAGATAGTGTTGAGCATCCTGTTTTTAAGCCTTGTTCTGTAGAAGGTGTTGAGTTTACCTTTCGTCACGTTTTAAAATTCTCGTTAAACCCTTAAGCTACGCCTTCGGTCACTTAAATTGAGAACAAGGTCATGTTCAAGGTCAACAAGGCTACTTAAAATAAATTTTTTATGTGATCAAATTATTATCAACTGATCTGATCGTACTTTTGAATGTGTTCATAATTTGGTATTGCTTCTTTATCTTTTTTGATCTTGTTCAAAACAACCGAGCCACTGATCCACTACTGCCGGAATCGAATTTCATTAACGCAATTAGTGTTCAAACTCTCCTGTCCTGCAGTGTCACGGTTCAAGACACTGATCCTACTTAAACACTTTTGTAAGTAACGCGCAGAGATGCGTACCGTGCGTAAAAATTAAATATATTCAAGAACTTGACCAAAGTTGCACATTCCCATTGCTCGCTAGCTGCACATGAAACCGTTCAATACTTTCAAGAATCGCTTACATAAAATTTTACATTTTTGTTCCCTTCAGAAATATCAAAACGTAGGGCTGAAAACACGCCCCTCTTTGTTGAAATTGATATCCAGCTCGCATGCTGGAGCACGTTTCCTCAGATTTATTGCCGTATTTTAATTCAGAGTTTTCACAACTTCTTTTTATTTTTCTTTGGGTGAGGGCAACGAACGCCTCTCGGTTAAGCCAAGCCCCTCGTTTTATTATCTTGCAAAAATCTTGACCCTTTCACTCCGTCTGACTTTAAAAATCGTACCCAGAGACATTCTTTGTATGTATGTACATATGCATGTCTGTAGATGTATTATTTCACCTCATACAAAACTACGATGGTAAAATCCACAGTATTAAAGAGTATCCAACCCATAAAATTTCATCAACTATTCGGGTAAAGATTGTAGATGTTTTAATTTTTTGTATGGTTTGGCTTCACTATAGTGCTCTGTGGTAAAATCTAATTTGTATAACCATTCAAGAACGAAAAAAAATAAGTTATTGTATCGCAGATTTGGATCACGGCGCTTTGCACTTTCACTTTTTTCGATCTTCGCTTCTCGCACACGCCATGTGCGCGGTTTGTCTGTACTTAGCTGCCACATTTTAATTAAGCGGTCTGTAATATGTAAAGGTCGTTCGACTTATAAGGTCTGAGAATACGCTTTTAACTGTACAAATTCGTAATAACATTTGAGATTCATTGACTAGATCGCCGCGTCGCGCCATATGTTCCGTAGCGAGATCTCTCGACATTTTTCAATGTCTTAAATGGTTTTATGGACCAGTGCTGTGTTTCTCAATATTTCTCCATATTCATTTTGAGTTTTTATACAAAATATTTTTAGTACAGTTTGAGTTTCTGTTTCTTCTAACCGCGTGTACTAAAAAAGGTGGTGCATTTATTGCATGTATTTTTTGAAATCAAGGCACACATTATTACTCGATTCTTTCAAGCTAATAAAATTATGTCGTAGTGCAAGTATTTGACCTCGAAATTTTTCCTTTTGTAAATTTAAATACCGTATGTCAAATGTCGATTCAAAACACTCTCCATATTTTAATGATGCAATAAATTCGCCTATAAGTAACTAGATAATGCACTTAACTATGTTATGCGGTTGGATACCTTGACATTTAGTATCTATGCAAACCATACGTTGAATATCACTGGTTCTATGCAGCATACTTTATAAGGGATAAGATTGCAGACGCCAAACTTGCAACGTGCATTATATTTAAACAGATAAGTCGACTTTTAAAATTCGACATCATCTCAATATGTAGGTATGTATGTACTTAAAAAGAGTCAGTCGAAACATATGGTTGATCTATGACTCAACGAGACACTTCTCTGTGTGTATTTACATATGTATAGGTACGTGTGTGTATGCAAGAGCGATCACGTTTTGTCCTTAAATGGTAGAGGAGGTCACTTTTGCTTCGGCGCCCGCCATCTTTATATATTTTTTTTCTCCCCGAGACGTTTTTATTTATTTATCTTTTATTTTTTTGACACACATCTGCGATCTCTCTCTCACGTTCGAGATATCCAATCCAGATTCGATTGCACAACCCCGGGCTATGGACACTTCAGTATGCGACCTGCCTTACTTTTCACTGGATAGATTTTTAGATGAAACTTTCGCTCGTTTTTTCTTATTCTGTTATACCCTCAAACAGTCACTTATTGGAACTACACTTTGTCACTAAGATCCTGCGGGTTTTATGTGGATTTTGCAAGTCGATTCAAATAGCATCAGTGCATATTTTTGATTACCGTTTAGCTTTACTCCCCGACTCTCACTTGTCGGAGGTGAGAGTGTTTTTAAATGCATCAGTCATCTCTGCGCCAACCAACTTTATACGTTGTTAGTTCTTATTTTGTTTGTAGTAACGCAAGTACATGCACATAAAACAACTCTGTGTATTAAGTATAAAGCTGTTTTAGTTGAATATCTTGAGCCGAAAAATTGCAGAAGAGAAGGATTCGGACCACTACCTACATATGTATGTACATAGTACTTATGTATGTACATATGTACATACACGTAATCAGTAGAATTGTTCTACGTGCCTACAAAAAAACCTTGTATGTACACCAGTGTTTGCGAGCGTTCTGTTAGTATCGGTGGGTTTTGTGGCGTGGCCAAAAGTTAGCTTATCTTTAAAAACATCACATTTTATGTTTGTAGTAAGAACAGTGACTTGAGTCGAGACACTGCAGGTAAGGAGGATTGTAACACTACTTGCACTTAGGTGACTTTAATTCACAGAACAGGCGTTAGTGAGCCTTTTGTGTATACGCCAATCGTTTTCAGTTGACAATTAGTGTATCATACATTCATACAAAAGCAATAATTAGCATTTTCAACATTGGTTCGATTATACAATTGCATCTTTTTTGGTACATATATATGTATACATATGTATGTATGTATATCGCGTAGGCGGCATCACTATCGCTTTAATTCCAACGCAATCCTTAAAATCTCACACACATAATCTGTTCCGTTATTATTTTTATTACTATTACTATTTTCGTTAAGCGTTTCGTTTATTTATTTGGTCCAAACGGCGATCGCCGTGTTCCCATTTCCATATAAGGTCATCTTAGTTGCGGGGCCATGTGCTGTTAGGCAATTGTTACTGTCAGCCGGTTTGTTTCCAATGACTTTCTAAAGAGTTTCAGTTGATAAAAGTCCCGAACGAACGGATTATCACAATTATCATTTGTGTCTAGTAAATGTTGACCCCCGAATCGTGCACTTTAGAATTTGGCCATACTAATACTGCACTGCACTATTATGCAATACAATCGTTGACTATCTACAGTTTTTTTTTTGCATCATTGAATAATCCAGATCGATACGCCTGGCGATAAATAAATAACTTGTCATGTCCATTTTTATCCGAATAAAAAATGCAACGTTTAAATACATTAGTGTCGAGTTGAAAAAGAAAGGTATGCGCTCGTGTAATGGGCCCGACTAACGATTTATTATGACATAATTGCATATTACGTTCATTGTTCATAAATATCTATCTTACACGTTGTTGAAAAAAAGACTGCATATGTTAAATATACCAATCTTTCAATTATATCATATTAAAGAGCGGTGTCGGATTTAATACGTAGAGTGGCGTCAATCGCAATGGCCCGAGTGGGTGTCGTAGTTATCGATCCGTGAAACTGACTGCAATACATACATAATTACAATTTTAATCTACGTTGTTTCCCCCCTAACGTTTATATTTACTCTTGATGTGACATATAAATTCTATACTTCAGGGAAATTAACCCTTTTGAGTGGTTTAATCCCTTTGATATATTTATAGAGTAATATATAAGGAATTAGTTTTGTATGATCTATTTTCGATCATACATATATATATCGAGTGTTTTTTGACAACACAGTATGCAGTTTGATTTGTTTCTTTTATGTGCGTGTTAAAACGGGACACAAGTTTGCCTCTCCCAAAGACAGAGACGAAAGCTTCACGCTATTGCTGCATTTGGTGCCATTTGAATTTTTATCCCTTTTCAACACAACAGTTAAAATAAACAGATACTCAAACTGCATACTCTCTTGTTAAAAATACACAGACTTCATATATGTATGATTGGAAATAGATCGGATTGTCCTGTATGTATGGAGATATTCGATAGTATCTATTGCTTCAGTGACCTGTTGAACTGAACAACACTGACAGTTTAATTCCCGTTTTGTTCCGATGACAAACAACATCCATTGTAGCCATAAAAAAAATCGTTTTACTACTCTTCTTCAAAGTCACGAACCTTTTTAGAACATGCATCCATTTTCAGCGACGACACCTCAATAATAATCTATTGTTCGCTGAACTTTTTTCGCACAGAGATAGATATGTATTTGGTAGCTTTTTCGACTTGTCAACACCTTGGCCATTGTTCGCATACAAATTTTGACATTTGTATGTGTAAATGTGTCTTTTTTTTTTCTTCCACTTACTATTGTGCCATTGTTCCATTAGACGTATTAAACGTGCACGAGTAGTGAAGAGGTGCAGCAACGAGAGGGTCGTTCACCGACTGTTCTCTCATCCCCTCACCTGTTTCTGTCTGGTTTTCCATCGGTCACTTACATTTTTCACCCCCTTCTACTAACCCCTTTTTTCCGAGAGTTGCCAACTGTCGGCTTTCGATTCCGATCTATCTTTTTTCCCTATGTTATTTAATCTGTTGTTATCCGAGCAAAATGTAAAATACTGTGTAACAAGCTTAACAGTGTAATCCTTCGCAAGATTGATAATGGTTTTGTAAATATGTTTGAATATCAACGGTTAGCCTTTAATTGTTCTGCAGTAGGATTTGGATTATGTATATTTAAATTTGTTATTATTTGTCAAAGTGGATTAAGTCTTCTATGCGGAAGCAAAGCCTTATATTGTGACGCCACTTTGTGTATGCAAATATGCCAGCAAAAGCATGTACATATGTAGCTATGCAGTTTTACGCAAATGTTTACTTATTTTCAATTTGATTAATGTGTTTTAAAATATTTTTAATCTCGAAAGTCTCGAAAATTTGATGAATTTCTTTATACATACTTTATAAATTTATATGTGTATAAATGTCATTTTCTCGAAGCAACGGAAAACCCCTATGGAAATCTTTCCCAGAAAACTTCACTTTAACAGACGGTGAAAATTTATGCCAACAAGTTCACCGTAACGCTTGTAATCAAGTATAAATGTATGTATGGATATGAAACTTTAGCCTCACGTTGTGACGTCACATGCCCTAACTTGAGGCCTTGTTCCATTTAAGGTTTCAAGGTGTTCTTTGAGTGTGTCAAACAATCCTCGAGGAATGTTGATGCTCTTATGCACTGTAAACGTTAGGCGGTAAATGTTATAATTGTTGCCAAATTGATAAACGGGAAATTTAAGTTAATTGTTACTGTATATAAAAAAAATTATGTCGTATTCCATTACAGTCTCACGTTGGTCATATTCATACTGTACGTGAATGAAAATTAAATCGGTCATTCATCCTACGTATGCCTTACATCCTTTTTTTTTTTTTTTCGACCGGGTGACTTGTTTTTTTTTTAATATTATTTTTGGAAGTTTCAACCTACCAGTTGGCGATCTGGTTGTTGTACCGAACGCACGTCCCCGTTTGACCTTTTCGTCTCGAGGCGTTGCAACCCGACTGGTGTCATTCTCGATACCAAAAAAAAAATCATAAAACGACCTTAATGCCAAAAGAGGTATAGATAACCCTTTCGTGTCGAATTGATACTTTCGTTGGATTTGTATCCCTAGATGGACAGATTTGTAATACATATAATATATAACGACCCATATGTTGTAGGATTTATGTTTGTCTTACACCCGGTCATTGCGTAATTGCTCATTATCGCCTTAAATGTCATTTTTTCGTATAATTTTGTACGATTTGTCTATAGTCGTTAACAGATGGTCGACATGTCCTAAACTGCCGCTGTTTGGCCATATGTATGTTTGCTTTTTTTCCACTTGCAATTTTATGCTTGTAAGGAAATTGTTGGTGCAATGAAAGTTTTTGAATTTACATCTCATTTAAAAATGGTTTTATTTTTTATGTAATCAGTCGTTAGGGTTAGGCTATTTATTATTTGATTTGACATGTGTACACGGCGTCGTTCTCGCTGTCCTCGTATACCACCGTGTCACGAAGTGTTTAGGACAAACACGCCACGGCTTGGGCTGTTCGCTCTCTTGCGTTGACGTGAGCATCACCGGGGTTTATCGGTCGCTATAAATCCAGGCGACAGCTCAGTGGCTAGAGTGTTAATTTCTTGAGGGAAGGTTCAGGGTTCGATTCCCAAATCGGCCCCCTTCTGTTAGATTTTACAAATCTATCTAATTTAGTTGTGTGAAGGTTCCACTAAAATCTTGTATCGATCATAGTGAAGTAAATAGGGCAACCAGTGAAGAAACAGCTTTTTATATCAAATACGCTACCTACAGAAGAAGAAGGTTACGTATGAGCAGACGCATTTTTCGCTTTTATAAACATTAATGACACACTACAACTGAGACATTTTCCTATGAAAAAGGAATTCGATCAATTCATGATACATTTTTACACAACCATGCGAAAACGAGCGTTGCGGAATGTGTGACTTCTCTTATCCGGAGAAAGTTAAGCAGTGTCTTTTGGAAAATCCTGCGTGAGTCAAACGTCACTTTGTATGTAAACCTACTGACTTGTTCGCATACATAAACACAATTATATATGTATTTTAATTTCGAACGTGAGTCATACCCGCCACACTGCGTTGGTCCATCGAGCGTATCATACGCGTCATCATCACGATCGGTTACACTTGAAAACGCGTAAAATCGAAACCGACCCGAGATTGAGATATATGCACGTTTTATTAAATTGCATTCTGTGCTGTGTATGCATTTCCGTGACGCACCTACTATGTAGAACTTCCAGTTTTACTATCGCGATGTACCTGTTTTCAATGTCATTTCGCAACGTGCATGCAGAATGTCATAAGTTTGCAAAAAAACGACTATGCATACGTTTCATATGTTTGTTTGTCTTTCGAAATACATAACATATAATGGAATCGAATCGTCTGCGGAACTGGGTCGTCAATTGAGTCAATGATTGGATCGAATTTTCGATGTTCGAAATTTCTGCTGTTACGCATATGGGGAATTTGGACTGTTTGCTATATTGCCATGGATTGTTCGCTTTAGTTGTATGCACATACATATTACATATGTATGTCTTTATGCCAATTACCCAATGAACGATCGGAACAATGGATGTCTTTTACGACGTACAGACGGATAGGTGTTCCTCTTCATCGACGAGAATGTGCAGCGTTGCAACTGCAAGATCGGTTATCGCCAATTATTATGCAACATTACCGAGCGAAAAGGGAAAATGCGGGGAACCGGTGAAAGCGACTCGCTTGGGCAGGGCATCACAACCTTTTTATAATTGATTTTTATTCCTTCCTAATTGTATATTGGTCCTGAAAGGATTATATAATATCGACAGTGAACTGTCAATATCTCGTAACTAAATCATATAATTAGCAATTCACAGTTGACATGCTTTCATTTGTCAGCCAACGGGTGCTTATTATTGACATATCAGTGGGCTAACAACAGTGGTAACTTTGGGTTCGGGGAATGAATTTAAATATTTAAATATAATATGTATGTACAATATAAAAAGTAATAAAAGCGATATATCTGCCCACACGGTGTTGAAACATTACAGCGGTTACGCGGAGCTAGAGAAAGCGAGCGACGCTAGCTGTCGGTGTGAGCGACACAATTGCCGAGATGTCGCCATACATGCTACAACACCAGTAATACACAACAGCACACCATACACGCTACAACATCACTATATATCGAGCTGTCAAAGCGCTATATGGCCATGAGCTGTATAACAACGGGTACTTCGCTAGTGACACATACGGAGTTATACCAATTTTCAATGGAAAACAAAATAAGTGTGTCGAGTGCTTCTGGCGGACTGACAGACAGGCAGACAGGCCTAGAGCTTTTATATGTAGTACTAGCTGACCCGGCATGCGTTGCAATGCCCGATCCCGTTCCCGTTTCCGTTCCTAGTACGTTTTCTGATGCGTGAGCAGGCCCGTTCCCGATCCCGTTCCAGATCCCGTTCCTGGTCCCGATCCCGTTCCCTTTCCAGATCCCGTTCCCGTTCCCGTTCCTAGCATGTTATCTGACGCGTGAGCAGTCCCGTTCCCGTTCCCGATCCTGTTCCCATTCCCGATCCCGTTCCTGTTCCCGTTCCTAGTACGTTACCTGACGCGTGAGCAGGCCCGTTCCCGTTCCTGTTTTATCCTGATTTTTTTTCACAGGAACCATCCCCGGCATGATCACAATAAGTCCTGAAAGTTTCATCGCGATCGGTTGAGTGGTTTAGGAGCCTATAAGAGACAGACAAACAAACAAACAAACAAACACAGACATTGATTTTTATATATATAGAAGTATACCTATATAAGAAATATAAAAAGACTTGCAGAATCGAGTATCAAAACCACCCGTTGTTCTCCAACATGGTACTTTCTATAATTGTCTACTTTCATGAAGGTATGTACTTTCTGATTATGAAAGTACATACCTTATTATAACTAAAACCCAACAATATAATTCAAATCTAAACAAAATACACCTAAAGTGTAAATTCTAACTACACGTTAACATCATTATATTATAAATTCATCTTTATATAATTTTTTTTGTATCAAAGTTACAGTATTTTCTCACGGATTCAACCCACAAACGTTCTCTATTATTTATATACACGTGTGTACATATTATTTTATGAAAAATTACACGTAAACATGGCCGCCGTTTGTTGTTGTTGCTATTTTTTTTTACGAGAAAAGTACACCTTCCTATACATAATTATTCCGCTTTTGATACATTCCATTGAAAATAATGAATGGATACGTAAATGTTGAACGATTAGCCGCATAAACATGTTCATTTGTTGCACTCTCGCGTGAATGTAAACGATATTCATGCATTTTTCATTATGCGGCTATATTTATTATTATTACAAACAATGCGATCATAATCATTCCATTTGCAAACGCGTCAAAATCAACCCTTTTTGCATTCGAGATTAATCGAAAAATTATAATATATAAAAAGTTTGATATGTGTTCGGCAAAAAAACATTGATAGATTTGGATTTGATACGTTTGAAAAAAAATACAACATCGTGATTCATCTACTATATTATAAATAGCATGAAAAAAATGAACATTCAATAACATTATAGCGTTTGTGATAAATTAGCATTTTGTTTGTTTGTACGTATTATTTTTTTGTTGCACAAAAAAAAAAATGCACTGTAGGCAAAATATCAATTTCGACATTTGAAATTTTCACGCGTTGAAGTCATCAATCAAAATCATATAATTTTTTTTTAAATAATAATTTACTATCGTGTAATACTGGCTTTGCGCTTTATTTTTTTTTTACGCACGAACCTGTTTCACACGCTCGTGCTATTTTATTGTAAATAAATTATTTATATTAAATGTGCACTATTACGCACGTTATATTATTTATAACGTCGTATAGGTATAGAATACCCATAAAAGGCTAGAGTTTGATTTAATATTTATTCGACGCTCATCGAGTTACGATCTTGACGACCGCGTGTGACGTTTTTCCGTAATGGCTATTTTATCGCTCGAATAAATAAAATTATGTTTGCAATGTGTAATCACTCGCTCGCTCGAGTGAGTGCTTCCTACTTACAAAGTACATATTGTCTATATTAGTTTACTTTTTTTTTTTCATTTCACTATTCGTTTTATATATGTATGTATGTACCATTGGCTAGGTTATAATAGGGCCAATGTCAAAATATCTAATGCCGGAGCCACACATGTGCCATTTTCCAATGCAAGCCATATTCGTCGGCCAAGAATGGTTGCCAATACCACCTGCCACACATGTTGTGGGCGGTTGCTATCTCTAATGTCACCTGTAAAGATTTCGCACGACATAAACTCAACATGGAACGCGCTTCTGCAGATTTGGTTCTCGCGAGTACTGCATATTTGTACTTGAACTATTTAATCTCAAATGCATGCTCATTCCATTGCATATGCCCACTCCATTAAAGTCAAGCATAAAGTGAACGAAAGTCGACCGATGTGTGGCCAGAGCGCCCAACGTTTGGTGAAGCGGTTGGCGATCCTTTGATGTGAAGTTTACCGACTCTGAACGGTTGGCTGTTGGCCGCAGGCGCACAAACTTCAACGCAAATTCATCAGCCACACATATTCCATATGCTCGAATGCCGCGCCAATGACACATGTGTGTACACGGTGTCTTCTCACTGCGCTCGTACATGTCCGTGTCAAGAAGTAATCAAGAAGTTTCAAGTCTCAGACAATGATCAAACAATTTGGTTGTCACGGCTGTTAGCTTTCAATCTATGACGTGATCATGTGTCGGTGACGTCACGTTATGGACGTTTTTTTTTTATTGGTTATCATAGTAACGTTGAGCAAGCAGATACAATACATAGTAATAATATCTATGTATATGTATTTTAACCATTGGTGTGCAGTAGGGATCCCAAATATTCGTATTCATAATTTACTATTCGAAAATCGAATAGTAAGTTAAGAGCTATTCGAATATATTCGAAAATGATAAAAAAGGTAATTACATATGTACAAAGCATCAATTACATTATTTTTATATATGTAATATATTAAAATTAATAAAACATAATTTTAAGAAAATTTATTAAGAATTAAGAATTTTCGAATTTTTTGAAATCTTCTTTATATTGTGTATGGATATTTTTATGCAAAATATACACACGAAAAATATTCAAATAGCGAATGGCTGAAAATCAGCCGAATAATTCGAATATTCGATTGGTGTCCCTAGTGTGCAGCCATACATGTAAGGTTGTAAAGGAAGCATTGCGTGGCTTAAATTGCGAATATTCTTTATTGTCAAATGAAAATACATTTTAAAATCTGCTAACAGGTACTATAAAATAAAAAAAAAACGGAAATCTGCCCGTTCACCGGTGAAACGTTACTATGGCGACCGTCAAACAACTTCGATCACGTTCTCATCATCACGTTGGCCAAGAAGTTTTGTTATACGAACTATTGCACACACTACACTTAGAGCAAAGCGAGATCGATGCTGTGTAAACGGTCAAAAATGACCGTCAAATCATCTAGTTTGATTAATATCAAGAATAATAATCCCTTTTAAAACGAAACCAGATAAGATGTGTGTGGTTCTCGGTATCATTGCTGGTATAAATGTGTTAACTCTCAACTCTACTGTTTGTGCATTAAACGTTCACTAATTATCCATTCGCTAAATACGAGTCTATCAAAAGATTAACTACTATCGATTGTATCCAAATAGTTTTTTTTTTTGATAATGGCCAACTTTTTCTATAGATGTAGTTATATATATTCTATATAGTTATAGTTGATATATTTAATATCTTACGCCAGCGTGACCACGTTGTTTTTTTATATACTCATTTTATTTACGACATTATTCTCTCTCTCTATCTTCAATTCGTCGAATGAGTCATCTTTGTGTTGGCTTACTAGTGTGGGTGATTGTCGACCTTATCTAGCGTCGAATGAACGTTAAAAAAAATTGATATTACATCCACTTTTCGGAATACGTGTTCAATACAAACGAAGACTTCCTAGATGGCCGTAACGGTTCGTAGATGGTCGATTTGGCTCCGTGGAGCAACCGGTTGTGCACCAATAGGGAACTGCAAAATTTTGGACATGCGTATTTATGTATGTCCGCGTGCAAATTATTATATTTATAGTTTTGTAGTTTGACCGGCGATTTGAGCGTTTTTGCGACTTCATATTTGTATGTTTATAATTGAATTTAATGTTTTTATTTATATAATTAAATTTGGACACTCGTTGGTTCTGAAACAATTTCGATTTTTTTAGTATTATACAACAATTGATAAACCATGTATTCAGATTTTTCAGTGTAGAATTGTATCAAAAGCTTCAGTCGTGCGATTCCACCCGAAAAGGTTAAATATTTGTTCCAGTCGATAGGTTTTATTTATTTCGTATGCAAATTCTCGCTGTCTGGTCATTGACCATGATTTGAATAAGACTTGTCGCAGCAGTAGTGTAGAGATCATTATGAAACAGCGATCTACTTATGTATTTTTAAATTGGCCAATTTCACTATCTATTACAGACACATCAGATGATAACTATTATTATTGTGTTAGTTTTTGCAGTGATTTCATCGGTGTGATCATTCGAGCTTACATTAATCAGCTCGATATTTCGTCTGCGTAAAACGGTAACAAAGACCTTTGTATATTGACCCAGGCTCGGGTGCTTTGTTCTTCGCATTAGCTCTAATGTACTTACGTTGTTGGTTTTTTTTTCTTTCTTAACCCCTTGCGGTTATCGACTCATCCTAAATTTGAATACATCGACATTGTTCCACATTTCGCTCTGTCGAGGTCGACGATCAAACTTCCACGCAACCCAACCGGTTCTTCTTGTGGATGTTGCGTTTCGCACGCAACATTAGTTGTAATTATTTACATACATATGTATGTAAGTGCGTCGGTTATGATTATGACTAACGTTGGCCAAATTCACTGTCTCGTTCGTACTGTTGGTTTGAGAACCACAATGCGTACAACATTAATAATAAATTAAAAGTTTTTTTTCTTCAGGGCTCTCAATTTTTCTGTAATTCGTTGCTTAGTTTTGTTAGGTTTAATATCAAATTTCGAACAAATTAAGCTATTAACCCCTTTGAAACCAATCAACATATATGTATGTATACACCCTAATAAATAATCTGCAATTGAAATGGTTACGGATGTTTTACTGTTATAAAAGTGTGCGTTTTTTTTAACGCAACTGTTTCTGTTAAAAAAGGTTTTAAAATTTTGAAAATATCTAATTTTTGTAATGTTTATGTATTTTTATAAAGATTTAACAATTTTATTGAAAGCATACAGTTTGGGTGGTTGTATAAACTCTGATCTCAACTAGTTTTTGTACAAAGTAAGTGTCCCCATCTTGGGCTTAACTTTTCATCATAACGTTGTAAGAGATATAATACTTACAGCCACTCTAGTACATTCAAACTCTTTGGAAAACAAATAGTCCTTAATATAACTTTCCGTCTATATCTCTAGATCTCTACGCATTATATTAAAATTAAATTCTCGAGGTAGAATTTTCGACCAATCACAATACTTTATCTACACTACGTAGGTATGTATGTATATGGATAAAGTAAAAACATATTAGTAAAATAATTTTTAAAACCATTTCAAATTAGTAGGTATTGGATCAATACATGATATCAGGCATTCTACTATGGCAAATTGCACATGCAGATAACCGTGTATGCAAAACCGCACGGTTAAACTGGTTCTGTCGATAGTCGAAAGCGATAACCTCAACAAATAAGAGACAATAATCAAAATGGGAATTTATTATATACGACGATCAATACTGATTATAATCAAAACACACACGCCCATGTAATAAATAAATACAGTGAGTGTGGGCATACAAATTGAAGATTTTACTCAAACAATGGATACGTAGGCAATTAGCGTTAATTGGCCCAATAATTATACGATCCACTACTTACATATACTACATACACGCTGAACATGTTTTAAAATTTACAGAAGAACTTCAGTGGATAAAAGAGCGGTTAAAAACATAAAATGTGCAATTTTGAATGTAATAAATACGCAAACTTGTTAACCGTCAACGCTACAATAGCCATAATTTAAATATAAAACATAATTATACGACAGATTTATTCGTGTAGGCGTTTAGATTGAAGGACGATTCAAGTAGAGACTCAATGAAAATTATAAATCCAAACTGTTGTATAATTATTGAATATTTTTATTGTTAAAAAACATAAATATTATCTAAGAATTTGTAATCTAGCCAGGCGATAGCCCAGTATTTTTCTCTTGGGTGAAGATCCTGAGGTCGAAGGCTTTCGACCTTAAATATCGCCATTGCCAATATCTGGATATTACTAATTTCAAATCGGCCGTCTCCTCTTAGAATTTGTTAGAAGGCAATGGCAAACCAATATAGAGTATCTTTCCACAGGCTATAGACGGCAAAATTTTTGGCAAATCGTGAAGTGACAACGATTGATATTCAAGTACGCCACCTTCACAAGAATTATATTATAAAATTGCGTAATAACTTTTGGTTCTAAGGGGTTAATAGTCATTTTTAGGTTTACTTCGATAACAACTAGAAGCATATTTGGTTACAAATTTTCTTTTGATTAATTAAATTTTGCTACCATTTTGCGGTTAGTTTCTAACCACAATACGAATGCAAAATATACATAATACATATGTAGTTAAAAGTCTACTTTCAAAAAATAAACGTCTCCTATTTAAAATTCAGTTCCGCTGATAACGCACTGTTATCAAACCCGAATACGGTCACTTACCCTGAACTCTGCGTACTATTTTTTTTAGTAAAATAAAATTCCCAATTCGTTAGATGCCTAGCAAAGAAAGAAACTTTTCATTCGCATGGTAAAATTATCCGATTAGGATAAAGTAAAAATATTCAAGAGGCAAATTCGATGACGCACATAATGCGTCACCGGATATTTCGTTCCGCGTCGTGTGTAGAGACGTGTGCCTATGCACTGTTGATAACCATCGAACAATGACCCATTTTATACATAAACTATTATATACATACATATATGATACTATGTATTATTATTATATGTATGTGTACATATGTAGTTCAAACAAGGATCGGACGTAGTTGTGTTAGCAAGGACAACGTTCGAATAATTTTTAAACAGAATTTTCCAAAGCATTATATGTAATATGTTTATAAGCACATGTTTTCAAGTCATTAGTGTATGTATGTATGTAGTTTGTTTAAAAAATTCGTTACGAACTGTGTGTCTCTGTGTGAGTCACATTCGCAATTCTTCACTGTTTGTTTTGAAGACGTTCGTTGAGGAAAACCGTGTTGCGATAAACCAACCGACAGCTTGTGACTCACCTGTGAGGTGTTTGTATAAAAAATACACTAACTATTTACCTTTTTACCTCTTCTCAAAAGTTTTTAATATATTTTTATTGGTCCTAGTCTATTTTCACACAATACGAGTATATACATGTACACGGCCTCTTCTCACTGCGCTCGTGTATGGCCGTGTCACTTGAACGGGCAAGACATTGATCAAAAAATTTGGTCGCCACGGCTGTTCGCTCGTGAACGGTGACGTCACGTCACGGAATTGGTTTATCCGTCGTTACAGTTATCCCGTACCTTTCGTTACAAGTTTATCTCGTACCTTTCGCTTATATTGCAAAGTCTACTTAAATTTTTCATGATAATGCATATCATTTTGATTGATAAGATGGTTTACATATGTAGGTAAGTGACCGTGTGTAGCTTACAGTCAGTGAAGCGATCGTTTGACCCTTTCGCTTCCGTCGTTTGATTGGATTTTAGTTAAATAAATAAAATTCTCAAGATCGAGTTTTTGCACAACTCTGTGTGTGGATAAAGTAATCATATTTAGGTAATTTTAAGAGCATATATTTTAGCTTCTTTATCTTATCGTCTATTTTAGAAAAGCTATTTTTACAATACAAATTTACAACTAACAATCAGCAAAATTTACATTAGAACGATATCTGCTAAAACTGTATTGTAACATTCACAAGAATGTGGAAAATGGGACATCCATAGCAGGGTTAGTGTTTTATGTGCTTTGGTTATTTGTAAAAAGCGATTGCATCAAATAACATACATATGTACATAGATGCTAATAACATTTTTCAAACTTTGCACTTTATTAATTTTTTTTTTTGCCAAAGGAAACACACCTTATCGCACATCTCGCGTCGTATAAACTCGCCCTTATCTCTTATGAAAAAAATGTAAACGTGTGACTCATTCATTGGACATTTTTAAAACGATGCAAACGACAGGTGTGCTGTTAAAAAGTGTAGGTTGGTTTTTTTTTTGTTTGTTACACAATGATGAGTCTATTCATCGTCGTTACGTTTTTAAGTTTTGAAAGATCAAGGATGTAATGGAAATTTGGTACGTGCTTTATATATAGTTTGATTTTTTTTTTAACAAGAGGGTATGCAGTTTGTGTTTGAGTATCTGTTTCTTCTAACCACTTGTTGAAAAGACACCAATAGCGTGTAGCACTTATTTAACACGCGCGGTTAGAAGAAACAGATACTCGAACACAAACTGCACACTCTCTTTTTAAAAATAACGATAAAGTAAAAACAGACCATAGTTTTCTATGAAAAATGTCTTCAATGGGATCTTTGAGGTTAAAAAATTAAAAACACCTCATCCCAGTCGGTTAGAAACGGTTCAATTTTTTCAACCGTTTGACGATAGACGAAAAAATTATATGAATCATATGACGTCTAGTTGGTACAACTACAAAGTTGGGTGGAAAAAAAAGCACACGTAAGGAATGCGGTTCCGATCAAAATAATATATTCACAGAGAGACATCGTCCTTGACAGAGAGTCTACCACGCCCGGCTCGTATGGACGCATGTGTGAGCGTAAGGTACGCCACGCCAGCCATGGGTGTTGTATGGTGATTATGCCAACGTATGTTTGCTAAAATAAAGGCTGAGCCGTGGAAAGAATACACATCGGGTCGATCGTTCGGGCTATGACATCACATTTAACCGACACTACTAGATTTTTTTTTGTTGGTCGATACACGAGCATGTGGCTCGTGATAGCTGCCATTTTATTCTGATGTATGTATGTACGTGAAACTCGAGTTTTGGGTCGAAGTTGGATTTTTTGATTTCCGAGGTTGGGCCGCTTGTTCACAAAATCAGGAGTCAGTGACGATTACACAATAGGAAGGTCTAATTGAAGGTGGTTTTATTTTTCGAAAAGCATTAAAATTAGAGAAGTGTTGACGTACTAGCTCAGTAGTTAGACTGTTGGAGCGTTGGTCTCTTGAGCGATTCCCAGATGTCGAAAGGTTTGACGGTTTTCGACCTTAAATATCGTCATTGGCATGACCAGAATATTACTAAATCCAGATCGGCCATCTCCTGTAGGAATTTTCCAAATTATTTAACCTACCTAATCATCTGTAGTAGGTTTCTCCTTTCCCTTCCTCCCCCGCAGAAGGCAACGATTTTACCAATGGAAAGTATATTTCCCTAGTTACTTCAGATTGAAGAGGCAACGCTTAATATCAAGTACTTAAAATGATCTTCTTCAGAAGAAGAAGAAGATCATTTTGAATCTGTCAAAGAGGTAAAAATTGTCAAACAGATTGGGTCAATGAGATTTCATCACTCGTTCATTAGACACGACGAATACCTACTAACAACGAAGTTAGTTCCACGAAAGGAAAACAAGGTCGCTTTAGCGGTATACAAATAATGGTACGTCCGTACATCAATCTAATGTCACGTTTCGTAAATTGGAGATAACACTGAGATCATTCTAAATATTTGTCTTGCACGTTCACCGTGCTCTAGTTTTTCTGGACTTTTGACAGTACTTTCTGCTATCCATAGCTACTTGGTTACTCTCTTGGTTGCTGCAAATGGAGCAAACAATAATGGAGCGTCGACAACACGTCACTTTCATTTAGACTGATAGCCCTAGTGTCAGTAGAGGTCATCGAGACTGACATTCCTGGAATTCGGGTCGCCATCTGCTCTCTCACCAATGTCTTTGTGTCCAGCGAGCGCTATCTAACGACAATTCAGTGTAGCATTCATTAAGTAATCAGCAGACGAAAGCGAAACAGTAACCGGTAACGGTATATCCCATTCTACGAGTACTTTTCTAATATCATAGACCAGTACACCAGCTAGTAACCACAAAATTCCAAAAAGCGTAGCTATTGGCTCTTAGAATCTAACCACCTGTAACCATAAATTCGTAGAGGTGGGGATTAGAAAGGGCCAGAGCTAAATTGCTTTGTGTAATAGCTCTGTTCCTTTCGAAGCCTCGCCTCTAGGAAGCTTATAGTTATTGGTATTGTATTCTGTGCTAGTTTTGATGTTTGGAATGTATTCCTGGGTTTTATCCAAAGGTCTGTACATTTCCCGAAGTTTATGTCGAAATACCTCTACGTTTTGAATTCGTGATAACGATCGGGGTAAATTAATATTCGTCGAGGGTCATTCTGGTGCGCGACAGGTGAGAAACGCACACTGTACATATGTACAATGTAGTTATGTATGTATGTACATATGTACATTTCTAAACGTTCGTTTATTTGTATCTCGATTTACGCGCTGGGTGAGTTCAACGGAATTTAAATCGAGTTAAGTTCGGTTCATGGGCCTTTCGTTGTGCAAAATCGTCGCGTTCTGTCGGAGGCCTCAAACGAGATGCGTGATGTCACCAAGTAGCTTTATAATACGTTAGCTTATTCACATAGGTTGCATAGTGTTATCGATACTACATAGATGTTCTTTACTTTATTGGCCTTTGTAGTGTGACGTCACTCGCCATCTTGTACGACCTTGGCCCATTGAAAACGTCTTGATTGACAATCGACACCATCGCGTAACGTCAGACCATACAGATGTTCCTTCATACATTTTGACAAGCCAGTGTATTGCCCGTTGAAAATTTTGAGGGGTGTGACGTATAAGTGCACGCACATTCCGCTCTAAATTACGGCCGCCAGCGAATTGACTTCACACGGCTTGCTCTATTGATTTTTTTTTAAATTTTGAGCGTTCCTGACGCGTATGGAGTATTGACAGATTTAAATCTATCATATGTAGTGGTTCCGTGGCAAAGATACTCGGTTGGTTTTCCGTTGTTTTTTGTACAGAGATGAAAATAAAGGGCTAAATATGTAGGTATGGTTGCGTTCGGTTGGAAGAGAATAAAGTTTTGTCAATACGTTATTGTCTTTTGTAACGTGACGTCACGCACCCTGTCGTGCGCTCTTGACCGATGGAAAATAGCATAGTGAACTCGAACAACATTACATATTATTTTCAATCGCGTGACGTCATGCAATGTAGGCTCATACGCAATACCCTTTCATATAAAATTGTAATTTTTTTAATGTAAAACTATGTAACCGTTGATCGATCGATATAATACGGTTATTATAAAACACACACCCAGTTCCATAGCTGAAGGATGCATCAGCTCGGCTTTCAGGTAAATAATTATGATTTCGTCGCAACACCTGTGATAACAAATTCAACCTTCGAGCACAAACACGACCAGAAGAATTCGCACCGTAGACTCTTTTCTCGCATTCCTGAAAAAGTACGATTACGAAAAGTATACATATAATATATATGTATGTATATAGTAAACGACCACGGTTCGTCCGAAAGGTTATCCGTTTAATTAGAACTGTGCCATTGTGGGCAGACGCTAATTGATTGATAACTCGTATGCAATTTTAAATGCAACTATTTATGCAAATACGGCCCACAATCGCTCGGCAAAGATTCGCTCATTACTAAAGTGTGTTTATTCTCCTTGTTGTTGACCTGCCATTGAACTTGCCGTTGATTTTATCAATAGTTGCTGCATTTTTTGTTTTTCTTTTACTAACTTTCGGCATGACAGACCGTTCAATTGTTCCTCGCATCCGTGTCCGATGATTGATGAAAAACAATTCTATTTTCTACCGCTGAAGAGTTGCCCTCGCGTTTGACGCGCGCTATGCATCGGCTTTTCGCAAAGGAATATAAAATATGTAGTGTGCGATATAATTTAGTCTTTGATGTGTAAATATTTTGATGAAATCGGCCAAAAGATTGATATATTCGTTTAAACAGTTTATTTTTCAGTGCCGAAGAAAAAAATTGTAGCAATATTTAAAGCGTATAAAACCAACTTTCAATGACTCGCGCAGGTATTTGTATTTACAGTAGATAATGAATCGACCGGATTACGTCGTATTTAAGATTGAAACCGACCCTAATAAACAAAATTTTATATCGATACTTAACATATCAAAGTGCCTTAATCTAAAATAAATGGAAAACCTGTACGATATATACATTGCTTAGTCTCGTTGTTTTGTGCGAATTGGTTTGCTACCAACCCTTACTGTGCATTGATTTAAAAAAAAATATGACGCAATATAAGCTTAAATCCTAATATTTTGTTTAATATTTATGTTTGTAGTTCATGTTTATAAGCTCAAGCGCTTGAATACGGTGAATAACTTTCATCTACCGATTTAACCTTTACGATTGACGCCACTTTACCTGTACTCAAATTTTTCTTAAATACTCTTTTTGACATTATTTCTAATTGAATTGCACTTTCTAAGTGTTACACGTATATTTTATTGGAAAAAACTTTCATCTGAAAGGGTCAATGGCCTTATATGAGGATATATTCTAATACGGCGCTAATCTAATACAAAAATTGAATCTATTTAGATTTGAATGTACTTATTTATGTGCAAAATGAATGTTTCGATAATGGCCAAAAACGAGTGTGCACACACAACCGACGCTAACCGGTTTCTTCGTCGAGTACGCCTTTTGTAAGGAGCAATCAGCAAATTCTTCCACTTCGTCTTAATCACTTTCATTCAACAGTGCGAGAGGCCACCGTTTCGTTTGCTTCTCATACCATGTCGATATCTGATCTATCATGTGTGTCTTGTCGACGAGTATGTGCACTTTATTATGCTTCCGTTCCGATTTGAATGACAAGAAGAACGTACTTATTATGTAGCCTTTGCTAATTGGTATTAATTGAATGCCAGATAATGGAAGCATTTAACTTTTATTACAATTTATTTATGACTTTTATTACAATATAATACTTTGTACATATGCACATATGTATATACATATGTACCTACGTACCTACTTGAAGTAAATGTGCAAATGACTCCGTAAGAGTCATAAGTGTAGGATATAATCACCTTTTGTCATTTTTGAATTTACCATTAATTGCTATTGTAACGGCTTAGGCCCAAAGTACGATCTTCTATGTCTTTTGTTTTTTTAACAAGAGTACGTTTCTTCTGACCGCGCGTGTTAAAATGGGACAAACGTTCGTTTCTCTCTCTGTACTCTTTCTTTATCGTGCTATTGCATTGGTGCATTTGGTGCCACACGAATTTTTGTCTCGTTTTAGCACACGCGGTTAGAAGTAATAGAAACTCAAACTGCATATATTATTCTACATAATATAGTATCTGTAATTATTTGTATATTATAAACACTTTCCATAAGTCAGGACCTCAAATAAGAAGCGTGACATCATTGAAGGGGTGTTAAGTTTTGTTCCCCTTTGCATGAAATGGACTACACAGTAATATTTAAAATATAAAATTGCAGCTTGTGTACCTCATAGCTTTACGTCATAAGTCATAAGCTTCGTTTTAAGGCCTTATCCGAGTAATCGAACTGACTGCTATTAGTTTCTCATTCAAATATTAAAACCCGGATTATCGAAAGGTTGCACGCACAGTCTCACGTCAAACATTGACTCAAACGCTTAACGTCTATTATTGTGATATTTCTTGGAAGTTTGCTCTTATGTTTATATGTATGTACATACAAATTTTCGAACATCCTCTTTGCATTTTGCACTATAACACGTCAAAGCTAAAAGTCAAGTTATATCTTCTTTGTCTCGATTCATTGATGAAAGCATACATTGTTATTTTATGTAAATAATGGATTAATTAAAATGTGGGCGTTCGTATTCGTCAACTTTCAAAGGAAGTTTGCGGTCTCCAATTGGAAAGGATGTGATAAAGTTCTACATAGTACACATATGTACATATATGTATGTATGTATTTTTAGTAGAAATATGTCATTTCTGAAAACAACTACACGTCCACGCATACCTTTACTTATTTGGTACGAATGTGGTCGATTGTTATTTATAGCGTTCGATTCACACTCGTTTTATTCAGCAGATGTTTTTGGTGTACAATTATTCAATTAAAAAATAATTCGAAAGTTTGACGAGTATTGTTTTGCAGAGTCTAGTGTCGCGTTACTCCTTCTGCGAATTCGGCATGCGAATTGTGCATAATCGCTTATCCTGTGTGCGTTTTTTATTTCGATGATATCACGTCACTGATATTTATTTATTTTTGTGTCGGGATGTGGAGAGATCCTTCAACATTCTTCGATATGACGCAGACTATCGTCGACGGTTGTGGAAGTTGTGGTTTTTTTTTCATTGCAATACATGCTTGATTGTATTTGGATGAATCAGCGATTGGCACTTTTATGTGTTAATTTCGATTTTTGGCATCCGATGAGTTTTCATCGCGTTTCTTCACGAGCCATTGTCTTTTATATTTTTACCTTTTTCGATTTTTTGTGGTTCCATTATCTACTTTTTTAAAACTTTTTATACATTTTCAGGTTCCATTTAAGAACCACATTTTTACTTTATCCATATATGTACGTAGTAGAGATAACGTATTGTTGTTTAATTTAACTTTCACATTTTTACTTTATTTTGAATGGTTTACTTTATTCATATAACAAAATTACATTATCCATCTTTACAGGGCTTAAGAACTACTTTTGATCAGTACCTAATTTATTATAATAATTTATTCACTATTTTATAATAATGATAAGATCTTAAATTTTTCATCTTTTTATTCGAATCTATCACTTCATAATAGTTTCCCTGTAGAACTTCTTTTGACCAGTTAAGAACCATATCTTAACTTCTACATACATATATACATATGTACATATGTACATATACATATGTACTTAATTCTTTTCGAGAAACACTTTTGACCTATTCTTCGTTCTATTTCACTGTTTCGTTCACCTTTTGGTTAGTTGAGAACGACTTTATAATTATTCACTTGCGATAAACCAGACTTTTCGAATATTTTTGAGAACCACTTTTCACCAATCAAAAACGTCCTTGCACAAACAATTCAAAGGCACTTAATCAATCTACAAATGAATTACAAGAGCGTTTCACTCATCTAGACACGTTTATTATCAAATTCGCACATCAAAACTTTCATTGCTCCGAATAAATACCTACTGATTCATTTAATTAACATAACTGTTATCGAAAGTAAGATTGCATCGGGTGACCCTTGCATGCCATATGACTCACAGATGCACGTCATGCACCCAGGTTTTACCTGTTCGTATCTCGACATTCTTGACTGCATACACAATGGTACATCTCACAAAGATAGATTCTTCAATAATGAGTTCACCAAATCAAAGCACATAACATAACTGACCCAAAATACTAGTCTTCCGAAAATGGTGTACGAAATGAAAGCTTTGCTTTTTCACTATTTTTCAAACATTTTACCGTCTGTCATATAAAGTAACTAACGGAAGATACTCTCCAGTGGTGAGACCATTGTCTACTTGGAGGGGAAAAAGAAAGAGAACCTGAAAGAATCTGGATTTAGTAACATCCAAATCTTGCCAATGACGATATTTTAGGTCGATATAACCATTCGACATACGGGGATCGAACCCCGGACATTCGTTCAAGAGACTATCGCTCTAACCACTGAGCCGCCTGGCTTATCCAAAATACTAATAATACTCTAAAAATTGCAAACGTATAGTATAAAGGTGTATGTGTAATCTCAACGTGGACCATTCATTGTCCCGTAACAAATGACCATGTCATTTTGGAATGTTTGGAATTTGGTTTTTAAGGCTTGCAGGCACTGTCGCATTCGAGGGATGCACTGACCCTCAAACTTCTGGGTCACGTAAATTTTACCAAACAAATATGTATTATATTCTCGATCACTTCCTCTGCGTTCGTTACAATTTCGTTACAAAATTGAGCGACTATACTACGAGTACATAATGATTAGGTTGATTATGCGATACGTACGTGTAATTAATCATTTGCCTCGAGGCGGCGAGTATTAAACTCAAGTTGACGTTTCGTGCTCGTTGGAAAAACAGGTTTGAGTAATTCACGATGGACAGATTTTGTTGAATTATTATCTGCACACACGTAAGCCGTTGAATTTGAATGTGTGTACGTTTCGGTATTCCGTGCACATTTCGTGCTGAAGTTCTAAGAAATTGCGTGTGGTTGTTTGGTCGTTTTGCTGTTGCACTCATCCACTGATAAATGCATTGATTGTTATAGTTCAACTTGCCAAGTAGTTGAACTATATCTACCCTCTGTTGTTATTTGATTTTTTTTTTTTTATGGGGAAGTCCAGCTTGCTTACAGTTTTCCTAACTGTAGGTTGCAAAAATCAAAGAGTACTACATCCGCTAAGGTTCATTCCAGCAAAGAAGGCGTCGTCCCTCGCATTTTTGTTCCTTTTTAACACGCGCACATAGAAGAATCAGATAGCTCTGTACTGTCTTCTTTCAAAAACCATACTGTGAAGGGGAGTAAATATGTCCCCTGTGGAATTATTTTATCCAGATATCACACAAATGTAACGATTAAGCAGTATCAGACTCGTATTTAAGCCCGATTTTTCTATTCGATTAACTTTTCCATTACATATATTAAAATGGTTTGCAACATTGAAGACAGAGGTTTACATTGATCGAATGTCATTCAATTTCGATAGTCACTTGATTGGATCGAATCAATCACATAAATCACACTGTGAGAACTGAGCTTTAGCTACATAAGATAGGAAAGGTTAAAATATTATAAATTTTAATATGAATTGAATATTTTATGAAAATTCATCAAATTTTGTAGCTTTGATTTCTCTTTGGTCTTTTTTGAACAAGTCACACATACAGATTTAAGAAGTTTAAAAAACACTGCTCTAATTCAGTGATATTCAGATTTAAAAGGATGTTAAAATCATTAAATTTTTCTTGTATCCATAAATCCATACAAAAAATAGAACATCAGTAGAAATATTTATTTCTTGTTATCATTGAAATACATTATTTCCACGTAACTCTAAAATGGATATTTGATCTCTAAAGAATTTAAAAATTCATTATCCTTCATACATATTACATCTTTTTACTTTTAATATTTCAATTCTAATGTAAAAATGTATGTTTTGTGTACGTTTTTTAAACGAAAAATCTCATTAGAGAACACATTAAGAGATGTTCCTTTTGTTGGAATGTTTGTCGGGTCAAGGGCAAACGCTGATTAGATTTGTTTCCCTTGGATATTTACCATATAACTAATTTCTATTGATTAAATTCATCTATAGTGAAATTTCAGGAACGTACAAATTTTTAAAACATGTATCAGCCGATCGAAGAAACCATGGTATGCAATCGAATTAATACTAAAATGAAATCTAACGGTAATTGAATATGTACTTATATTATGATATACTTTGTTCGAGTTGTATCTAATGTGTGTTGTATTTATGTTTTCAGACATATTCCGGTCTTTTCTGCGTAGTGGTAAATCCCTACAAAAGATTGCCAATATACACGGAGAAAATTATGGAAAGGTATAAGGGTATAAAGAGACATGAAGTTCCACCGCACGTGTTCGCAATCACAGACACTGCCTACAGATCTATGTTGCAAGGTAAAAATTTATCCTGATAATTCACACCGCTGTACATATATGACTTATATTGACTCATTGATTAAAAACAGACGTATTGAACGCGTCTTCGGGCGGATGTTTGTAAATGTGTACATCGGATTGAAAAACATCTTCAGTGTTCTGACATTCTTATTGGCAAAGTCGATGAAATGTTTTGTCCGTATAATCTGTAGGTATGACTTTGCATATTGATTTTATGATAATCGTGGGGATTATCGTTGTTTTTATTCAGTCAATGATTATAATGTTACTAATCTTTTTATTATCTAATTGGTTTACTAAGTTTGTGTCATTCATATGAAGTAATTTTGGTTCAATACCTTGCTAAAAAATAAAAAAAAAAACACTATGGATGAAACTTGGAATATGAAAACTATAGATACCTCAATTAATTCTGTTTTCAAAAGAGAAAAAAAGTAGTTCTGAAGAATTTGGCTAAAACAGTGCAACTCTATACTATTTATAAAAAATTCATAGCCTTACGTAATAGGAGAGTATGCAGTTTGAAGAGTTAAAAGAGACGATAATTATGGTATTGGTGCATTTTAATACACATAGTTAAAAGAAACATATATTCAAGCTCAAACTGCATATTCTCTTGTTAAGAAAACGGACAGTATGTCTGTCTGTTCGTCAGAATGTCTTTTGTTGACATTGAAAATCTGAATTATTATTTTTTTATATTCAAATTTTTTGTCCGTAATCCATACTTACCGCCATTGTTAGCCCACTTATATGTTAATAATAAACATCTGACGATCGTCACTGGGCAATACTCTTGTTTTTATTGTAAAAATGTTTATTCAATACGATGTTAAAAAACCTCACTAGTTAGAACAATGGTAATCTGTCAATACTCATTTTTAGACATTGGCTCTTTTAGAATCAAGCTGTTATTTTTTATGATCAGTAAACTATTTTCTAATTCAAGTTTCATTAGAAAATTGGAAGAAAAAAAATCATGCTACATACATAAATAGTACGCAATATCTAGATATTGCGTACTATTTATGTATCGGTATGAAATAATTCATCGTACATGTGTGATTTAAAATGAGAAATACTTTTAAATTACATCGTGCATATGTATAAATTATATGTAGGTGTTGACATGTGCGCGGTGTAAATTTTAACCCTGACTATTTATTTATACGAAACTTGGAGAATTTCTCCAAAATAGCACACAGTCTTGTCTTAATGTATATTTACATTTTTTTACTTTATTATTTGTTACACTCGTCTTTCACCAAAAACAAACTTGTTCGCATTCCTTTTCAGTGCATTTGTGTTTTATTACACTCGGCACTGTAATATTCTTTGTTGATACATTTATATTAATACTGTATAATTCTCGTTTCAGATCGCGAAGATCAGTCCATACTTTGTACTGGTGAATCAGGTGCCGGTAAAACGGAGAATACCAAGAAAGTTATACAGTATTTAGCATATGTTGCTGCGTCGAAACCTAAAGGATCAGGAGCGGTAAGAACATTCATTAAATTCACACACATTATAATATACATAAATTACTCCAAAGTTCGATCAAAGTGGTAATGGATGTGGTAATTAGTGAGAGTTTTATACTACATACATATGTATGTATATTTTTTCAAATTTTGACTATTCACATTTGGACTGTTGCAAAATTTTTTAAATACATTTGATGATTTAAATTGATAATGCAATCTTTTTTTTGCCCAATTGGCAAAACAAAAACAAATGTATTGTGAAATTATCAAATTTTATCGTTTGTAAATGTTGACAATATTATTAAATAAATTTTTGTTAACGAAATATGACATACATATGTATGTATGTAGCAATTATTTTGATGATTCAATTATTTATTCAGTGTCAAAAGTTTTTGATCCTTTTAATTATTTTATTATGCATTTGTCCATCTAAATTGATGCAATCAAAGTAATTGTAATTAATCAATATAAATTCTTGGATACTTTGGTGTTTATTACTTATTCATTTTAACAATTGCACTCATATCACATGTGTGTGATCATTTATTCGCCTATCGTGTTTTAAAATTTATTTAATGTTACCATAACTTTAAAGTAAATATACCTGTATACATACATATATGCATCGCATTATCATCATCTCAATAATGACTTAATTATTATCGAAGTGCACTAAATTGAAATCGTTCTTTCTGCATTGTGCAAATTTATTACAATTTTGTGCGTGTTGTGTATTTTGCATGTTTTTTGTTTTTAACAAGTGTGGCTGAGTCAACATATCTTTCTTTTTTTTATTGCAACTATGATCCTTTTCCTTTTACCGTTTTGGGTTGTGTAAATGTTTGGTGAAGATGTATCGCTATCGAAATTAATCACTATGGTTTAGTCACGTTGATAGCTTTGTGAACAGATGGCCAAAATTGTTTTTCAATAGAGTAGTTATAGCCATTTATAGAAATCCACCTATTTGCCCGTATTTGGACTTGAATGTTAATATATCTTAGTAGACGTATTCGTGATCTCTGGGCGGCGTTTCAATCTCGTTGGTTCTTTCAAAATTGGAAAACGCGGTTACAACACAAATCCCGACACTTGCTACATCATTAATCTTATTCTATTCTTATTTGCTCTATACAAATTGGTTGTAAATATCAATTATCGCAATAGTGATTTTGTATACCGTATGTTTTAAGCCTTAAGTGCAATTCTATGCCGAAAGATTTCCCAATATATTTTTCATTGCAGAATAGTTATGGCTTTTAACTTATTGATATAACATCTTTAGTCACGTATAAAAAGAATTTCATCTTAAATATATTAGTAATTTTCAAAGAATCTTTTTCCAATTGTTACCTTTTTTTAGATTTGAATTTTGAACGCTGTCCCGTCAAATGCAATCCAAACCATACATAAAGTCTGTTGATCCGTCCAAAACGCTTGAAATTTGGTTCCAGGAATATCAACATTTGACACACTTCTTTTATCTCATTGAAAATTTGAATTGTAATTTCTTTGATCCCGTACCCATAGATACCTATTAGCTATTGTTAGCCCACTCATATGTAAATAATAAAAGAAACATTGATCGCCAACGGGCAATACTCCTGTTATATTGTACATAATATCTCTATTATCGCAAACTTTGTTGAATCATTTACACTAAATAGAGAATTTAATTATTTAGTTGTAGCATTTGCTTTATATTTCTAACATACATAGAATGTAAAAAATATCAATATATTAATCAAAGTATATTTCCTAAAATTCAATATGCTAATTTGTACAGTATTTATTGAATATTTATTAAATTTATCCCCTTGGACTTAAATTAACATAACTTATCATTGAATAATCCCAATGTCTAATTTTTATTATTTTGTTTTAATTTTTAATTGCATTCACATAAGAAGGCTCTTTCGTACCGAGACTTTTTTTTTCCACGGGTAAGGGATTCATTCATGTTTATAACCCAATATAATCCCTCGTTAGACTTGTCCCTATTATTGTATATACATATATTCCTTTTCCTTCTATTCGAATGCATCTTTGACGGCACCAGCATGTCGATGAAACTCGTACACATCCTCAATTTTACGTACAAAAATGTATTTTACTTTCTATTGTATATTTTAAACATAATATCTAATGTGACACTGCTCTGTCAAATCTTTCTCTGTATCTGCCGAACTGCCACTCTGTCTTCTTCATGGATGTCCTTGCCGTTCACTTTTGGTCAACCCCACTGTTTTGTGACCGCAACTACAACCAATCCAGGCACCTAGCCCTCAGTTGATTATAGTAAGTATTGTACGAAAGTTGTTATATCTTATTAAGTTTGTACATATTTATTTATGAATATGATTGGAAACAGGTAAGTTTGTATAGTATTATAATACGTTGTCTAAGAATCCAAATCGAGGAATATTCGTTTATTTTTATACTGTAATATAAATTTTACATGCATTACTTATACTGGATGTGTACAGAAAAATCAACAAGTAGGTTTTTATAATACAAAAATTGCGACTGAAAATTTTTTGGTAATGGTATTTTATTAGAACAGAATAGTTTGATCCAATCAAGTAGATTTGTATTGAGGACTTTGACATAGTTTATTTTTTTACATCAGCTAGTTTTGTAGGTTGGTTCGTGTACCGATTGCGCTATTTGATTGTTATTTACCTTTGGAGTGTTAGTATTTTGATTTAAAAAAACTTTATATTCCTTCTACATGCTGCTTTAATATGATCCTGTTAGAATACGTCTCCTGTGGCGCTTACTTTCGAGGTAAAGTATTATTTCGACGTGTAAACCTTTGTATGTATATCGTGTGGGTACATTTTGAACAAATTACTCTTATGTAATATAATAAAATCAGAAATTATTCATCTTCGTTTCTACTAAGTACATGTATAGACATTTATTACGATCATATTGCTAGTCGTTCACCGAATAAGCTGTTTTCTAACGAGTTATATGTTGTGTATTAGACCGACGATCATTTTTAATTGAAACCTATCAAAGTTGAATTAAAATAATAATAAATATATTGCAGTATATATTATTTGTTTTGACACTTCTTTTGGGGGCAAAAAAACGATACCTTTGTAACTAACGTCACAAAGTTGTAGAGCAAATAGCTGGCCATATTGAACCAGCCATGAATAACAAACTATTAAGTTGATTGTTATCATTTAACTTGTACTGTTTAAAAAATAATAAAAAATTGTTTGAAATTCCCTTGTCAATGAAATGTGTAATTTTTTTTTCAAACGCTAATTTTGGTAAAAATAAATTTTTGCCAAAAACCGTCATATCACTAGAAAAAAGATAAAATAACATTTAAAGTGGTTCATTTTTATCACCATAACGTTTTAGTTCAACGATATAATTATTATGAAAACAATAAATTATCGTTTTTTTTTGGCCCACCTTGTAATTGTTAGATTTTAGATTACAGTTTGAATTAAAGGTTATCAATTAAAAATAATCGTCGTTTGTAATGAAATTTCATTACAAATGACGTTCAATACTAACATTTCCTTTTTTTGAAATAGGGCGAGTTGGAACAGCAACTACTGCAGGCCAATCCAATATTAGAAGCGTTCGGTAACGCCAAAACAGTGAAGAACGACAACTCATCACGTTTCGTAAGTATATAATAATTTGTGTAAATAATATTAAGTATATAATAATTTCGTAAGTACTTTGATTGTGCAAATATTTAATAATTTCGTATTTTTACAGGGAAAATTCATAAGAATCAACTTCGACGCTTCTGGTTATATCGCTGGAGCCAATATCGAAACGTATCTATTAGAAAAGTCAAGAGCGATCCGTCAGGCGAAAGATGAACGTACTTTCCATATATTTTACCAATTGTTGTCGGGTGCTACGGCTCAACATCGAAGTGAATTTATACTCGACGATGCCAAATCGTACAATTTCCTATCGTACGGTTCGATTCCGGTACCCGGAATCGACGATTCTCAAGAATACCAAGCGACTATCAAATCGATGAACATCATGGGCATGACGCAGGAGGATTTTAGTTCTATATTCCGCATCGTGTCGGCTGTTATGCTCTTCGGAAACATGCAATTCAAACAGGAGAGAAGCTCTGATCAGGCGACTTTGCCCGATAATACCGTCGCTCAAAAAGTTGCACATCTTTTGGGTTAGTCAATATGTTTATATAATGCAATATTTAGCCAGGTGATAGCTCTGTGGTTTTCTCTCCAACGAAGCTCCCATATGTTAAAAGATTTTCTCGGCGGTTTTCGACTTAAATATCGCCATCGATAAGATTTGGATATTAGTTAATCCGAATTGGCTGTCTCCTGTTAGAATTAGGCAACTTATCTAACCTAATTATGAGATGTTTCCATTAAATTGCCACCACCTAAAATTTCTTTCTTATCTACCAAATCATTGTACATTCTTTTTCTACCTTTCTCCCAATTCTAGAAGGCAATGGGAAATCCCTGGCGAGTATATTTACTAAGAAACTTCATTTTGGTCTGAAGTAGAGCAACTTTCGCTCGAAATCGAGTATGCAATCAATAAGAGACCTTATGCAAACAAAAACGACTTTTTCTTCTTCATATATAAGTTAGTTAATAATAATGTTTTTTTTTTTTGTATTTTACAGGCTTGTCAGTTACCGATATGACTAAAGCATTCCTGAAGCCTCGCATCAAAGTCGGGCGAGACTTCGTAACGAAAGCGCAAACCAAGGAACAGGTCGAATTCTCCGTAGAGGCCATCGCTAAAGCGTGCTATGAGCGCATGTTCAGATGGTTGGTGAACAGAATCAACCGCAGTCTCGATCGTACGAAACGCCAAGGCGCTTCCTTTATTGGAATCCTCGACATGGCCGGTTTCGAAATCTTTGAACTCAATTCGTTCGAACAGCTGTGCATCAATTACACCAATGAGAAACTTCAACAGCTCTTCAATCACACCATGTTCATTCTCGAACAGGAAGAGTACCAACGTGAAGGTATTGAATGGAAGTTTATCGATTTCGGTCTCGATCTTCAACCGACTATCGACCTGATCGATAAACCTATGGGAATAATGGCTCTTTTGGACGAAGAGTGTTGGTTCCCGAAAGCGACGGATAAATCGTTCGTTGAGAAACTTGTCGGAGCTCATTCCGTCCATCCAAAGTTCATGAAGACAGACTTTAGAGGAGTCGCCGATTTTGCCATAATTCATTACGCCGGCAAAGTAGACTATTCCGCCGAAAAGTGGTTGATGAAGAACATGGATCCTCTCAATGAGAATGTTGTGTCGTTGCTGCAGGCTTCTCAAGATCCCTTCGTGTGCCATATTTGGAAGGACGCAGAGATAGTTGGAATGGCTCAGCAAGCTCTCACTGATACCCAGTTCGGTTCTAGAACTCGCAAGGGTATGTTCAGAACTGTGTCTCAATTATACAAGGAGCAACTCACTAAGTTGATGGCAACGTTGCGTAATACGAATCCGAACTTCGTTCGTTGTATCATTCCGAATCACGAGAAGCGAGCTGGAAAGATCGAAGCTGGTCTCGTTTTAGATCAGCTGAGGTGTAACGGTGTGTTGGAGGGTATTAGAATTTGCCGACAAGGTTTCCCTAATAGGATTCCGTTCCAAGAGTTCAGGCAACGGTACGAATTGCTTACGCCGAACGTTATCGCTAAAGGTTTCATGGACGGTAAGAAAGCGTGCGAGCAAATGATTCAAGCGTTGGATTTGGATCAAAATTTGTACCGCGTTGGACAGTCGAAGATTTTCTTCAGAGCTGGTGTGTTGGCCCATCTCGAGGAGGAGCGCGATTACAAGATAACAGACTTGATTGTCAACTTCCAAGCATTCTGTCGAGGATTTTTAGCTCGCCGGAATTACCAGAAGCGTTTGCAGCAATTGAATGCCATTAGGATTATACAGAGGAATTGTGCCGCTTATCTCAAGTTGAGGAATTGGCAATGGTGGAGACTTTACATTAAGGTAAATATAAAATTACGTAAATCTAAATGAATTTACTACAGAAACAATGCATGACGTTTTCTCGTACATATAGGTTAAACCTCTGTTAGAAGTCACCAAACAAGAAGAAAAGCTCACACAAAAGGAAGACGAATTAAGACAAACTAGAGACAAATTAGACTCTCAACTCAGAAGATGTCAAGAGTATGAAGTCAAATATCAACAAGCAAACGATGAAAAAATTCAACTGTCCGAGCAATTACAGGTAAGTTTTCTTACATTCACTCTTCTCTAATTATATTCTTAATATTCAAATGATAAATATTTTTAATTTACTTTTAGGCTGAGATTGAACTGTGTGCTGAAGCTGAAGAGGCTCGCGTTCGTACCGCGGCTAGAAAGCAAGAATTAGAAGAACACATACATGACTTGGAAGCGCGAATAGAAGAAGAAGAAGAAAGAGCTAACGTTGTAACTCAGGAAAAGAAAAAACTGCAATTGAACATACAAGTTAGTATCATAATTGTAAAATTGTTTCATTGTTGCATTTTAAGTATTTGTACAAATCTATGTTTTTATTTTAGGATCTTGAAGAGCAATTGGAGGAAGAAGAAGGTGCCCGACAAAAATTGCAATTGGAAAAAGTTCAATGCGATTCACGCATTAAAAAATTCGAAGAAGATCTTGCCGTCTGTGAAGATTCCAATCAGAAGCTTCTTAAAGAGAAAAAGGTGTTTATTTTGATTGTCGCTATTTAGCCTATGTATATGCTCTCAGTTTTAAATACTTACTTTGTATCCATTTACAGCTTTTAGAAGAACGAAGTGCTGATCTTTCCCAAACCTTAGCAGAAGAAGAAGAGAAAGCGAAACATCTCTCTAAGCTCAAAGGTAAACACGAATCCGTCATTGCCGAATTGGAAGAGCGCTTGGCGAAAGATCACCAACAAAGACAGGAAGCCGACAGAGTGAAGAGAAAGGTCGAAGCCGAAGTGCAAGACTTGAAAGAACAAATGAACGAAAGAAAGACACAAGTCGAAGAGATGCAATTGTTAATTGGTTAGTATGTTTGTAAATGTATGTATGTATTAATAGTTTGATGATATTAGACATGGGCTAACGCTTTTTTATAATATTAGGTAAACGCGAAGAAGAATTGACCCAAGCAATGTCTCGCATGGATGAAGAGTCGGCAGGTCGCGCTTCAGCTCAAAAGAGTCTCCGTGAGTTGGAATCCCAATTCGCCGACCTTCAAGAGGACCTGGATGCCGAGAAAGCGGCTCGCGGCAAAGCTGAAAAACAAAAACGGGATCTGAATGAAGAGTTAGAAGCGCTCAAGAGCGAATTGCTCGATTCTTTGGATACCACAGCTGGTACTTTTAACACTACAATATCAACAACTATGCAATCGTATGCGTGTTTATTAATTTTCAATAAATAATTTCAGCACAACAAGAGCTGAGATCGAAACGAGAGATAGAAGTTGCCACATTGAAGAAGAGTTTGGAAGACGAGTCTGGGTCACATGAAGCTACCGTTGCCGACATGAGGCATAAACATTCTCAAGAATTGCAAGCTACTCTTGAACGGTTGGAACAATTGAATAAAACTAAAACTGGTATGTTTAATTACATTTATTAGTATGTCCTTAGTATTAGTTTATGTATAGTTTTATTTTATCTTGTAATTAATTATAGGTTTGGAGAAGTCGAAACAAACGTTAGAAGCCGAAAATGCTGATATGGCTCAAGAGTTGCGTGTTGTCGCTGCGGCTCGTGCCGATGGTGAACGAAGAAGAAAACAAGCCGAACAACAATTGCAAGAAGTCACCGCTCGTCTTCAAGAAGTCGATAGGGTTAAGTAAGTATAAGTGCCGTTTCTTTCATACGCTGTTTTGTTGAATGTAGTGCTAATGTTTATTTATTTTCAGGATTGAATTGCAAGAAAAGGTCATCAAACTGCAGACCGAGAGCGAACAAGCGTTACAACAATTAGAAGAAGCTGAATTGAAAGCTGCGGCTGCCCTCAAACAAGCCGGTACTGCCGACGTTCAACTCACCGAGACTCAGAGTTTGTTAGACGAAGAGACTAAGCAGAAATTGGCTCTCCAAATGAAATTGAAGCAATTGGAAAGCGATAAGGATGCACTTCACGATCAGTTGGAGGAAGAGGAAGAAGGCAAGCGCAATCTCGAGAAGCAGATTTTGGCTGCCAATACACAATTGATCGAAGTGAAGAAGAAGGCCGAGGAAGAAGCCGAAACGGCTGCAGCTTCCGAAGAACAACGGAAACGATTGGCGAAGGATGTCGAAGCTCTCATGAGGCAAATTGAAGAGTTGCAACAGACGAATGATAAATTAGATAAGAGTGAGTGCTATTATTACATTTAAAAGTAATATGTACATATGAGTGAAATTGGTCTTTTTACAATTTACTTTTTAACATTACAGGTAAGAAAAAGATTCAAGCTGAACTTGAAGATACAAATATTGAATTGGAAGTTCAACGTGCTAAAGTTATCGAACTTGAAAAGAAACAGAAGAACTTCGACAAGGTTTGTCGAAGTTGATTTGACATTCCCGTATTAGTTTCACAATTGAATTTTATGTTAATACGTTCAATTTCATCTATAGGTCGTTGCTGAAGAACGAGCTGTTGCTGAAAGAAATGCGGCCGAACGAGATGCAGCAGAACGAGAAGCGCGAGAGAAAGAAACTAAAGTATTGAGCCTTACTAGAGAATTAGATGAAGCAAGCGAAAAGGTTATACATCATTATTCATACACAACGAGACTAATTTATTACGAAAGGTTATTAAAGTTTTAGTTTTATAGGTTGAAGAATTAGAACGTAGTAAGCGTCAACTCCAAGTGGAATTAGACGAAGTTGCAAACAATCAAGGAACCGCCGATAAGAATGTGCACGAATTGGAAAGAGCCAAGCGCTCATTGGAGTCGCAGTTAGCGGAACTTCGTGCTCAAAATGAAGAACTCGAAGACGAACTTCAGCTCATGGAAGACGCTAAGTTGCGATTGGATGTCAATATGCAAGCTTTGCGCGCACAATTCGAACGAGACATTCAAGCTAAAGAAGAACAATCTGAGGAGAAGCGTCGCGGTTTAGTTAAGGCATTGCGCGATCTCGAAACTGAGCTTGAAGAAGAGCGTAAGCAGAGAGCCGCCGCCGTCGCCGCTCGTAAGAAGTTGGAATCGGATCTTAAGGACTCCGAAGCCACGATTGAAATGCACAATAAGGTAAATATCGTGTTCATCGCTGATAAAATAACCACTTCTTCCGAGACAATGTTAATTAATGTTCTGGTTCTTTGTTTTAGGTGAAGGAAGATACTCTTAAGCAACTGAAAAAATCGCAAGCTCAATTGAAGGATGCCATACGTGACGCTGAAGAAGCTCGTCAAGGACGTGAAGAGTTGACGCAGGCGGCAAAGGATGCTGAAAGAAAAGTAATTCGTTCTTTTCTTTATGAATGAAACCTATATAATTATATCGTCCGCTTAACATATCAAATAGCGTATTTGGTTGAAAATACCATATTGTGTAGAAATTTTGAAGTAATCTCATCAGGCGTGTATCCAAAAACGGTTTGGAAGGAATCCTACATGGCCATGTATATAAACATGCAGTGATACCACCACTGCAAAAAATTGCACAATACATGAATGGTCACGTAGAGTTTCAGAATTCTCATTCTGAAACTTCTCAATTTCAACAAAACAATTTCAGAAGATGTAATTAAAAAAATAAATCTGTCTTTGTACAATACTTAAGATGTATTGTATCCATACAATTGTATTGTTGTTTTGGCTCTCCTGAACAATTTGTTTAAATGTAGATACACATTTTGATAGTTAAGTCGAGTGTAAAGTGTCAATAACTAACATTGACATTTTTATGTTCAGGTAAAGAGTTTGGAAGCCGAAAGTCTTCAATTGGCTGAAGAGTTGGCCAGCAGTGAAAGAGCCCGTCGAGCAGCGGAAACCGAACGCGACGAATTAGCCGAAGAGATGATGAACACTAGCAGTAAGGTAAATAAACAATTCGTCATTATCAATTGAACTAATTACACTGAGCAACAAAAAATCACGTTTTTTAAAACTCAGAGCGGAGATTAGTCAAATTTTCCGCTCGAATTAGTACGTTAAGATAAAATAAAAAAATATTGAGATAGATAACCAATCCTTATAAACGTGGTGAAATAAAAAACTCTTCAAATAAATGCCAAATAGCATGGGAAAAAAATAAAAAAAAAAATATATATTTTTGACTTTAAAAATTCGCTAGATAATTAATTATAAGTATTTTAAAGTAATAAAAAATCACAATCAATAGGAAAAATAGCTGACTATTGATTTCAATACTCACTTTGAGCATTTCAATACTATATTTTGAGTTATAGGCCGCAAAAATCAAAAAAAATGGATATTTTTTAAATTGCGAATATCTCATAAACGAGAGCATATCAATAAAAATCATTATCAGATTCGAATTCAGTGGGTCAAGCTTTGTAAAGATTGAATAATCTCCACTCTGGGTATTTTTTTTGTTGCTCAGTGTTATAATTGAAATGGAATTATTGATTAATTTAACTTTGTGTTCGTTTAGGGATCTGTAATGGCCGACGAAAAGAAACGTTTAGAAGCCAGAATTGCCGCATTGGAAGAAGATCTTGAAGAGGAACAGACCAATAATGAAATACTTGTTGATAGAACGAGAAAATCTCAAGTGCGTATGCGATTCATTATTTTGATTTTGATTGTATTGTGATTGTGTTGACGTTTTTATTGTTGTATGTTTTAGAATCAAATCGATCAGCTTACCGTGGAATTGAGTACGGAGCGAGCTTCGGTACAAAAATTAGATAGTAGTAAATTGGTTTTGGAACGGTTAAACAAAGAGCTCAAGACCAAGCTGCAAGAATTAGAAACTGCACAAAGAACAAAGACTAAGGTAAATTTAGCAGTAATATTTGAAATTGTAATAATATGTGGAGTGTGAGCAATGAATTTGTATGTGATTTTGTTCACTAGGCTGAACGAGCTGCTATGGAATTGAAAATAAGCAATTTGGAGGAACAACTCGAGACGGAGAATCGTGAAAGATTGGCACAACAAAAAACGAATAGGAAAATGGACAAGAAACTTAAAGAACTCATTCTTCAGTTGGAAGACGAACGAAGACACGCCGATCAATACAAAGAGCAACTGGAAAAGGTATTTAACACTACTATGTATAATCACAAGAATTACTTATAACTTGCTTGTTTTGATTTGAAAAAAAGAGCTAAAATCTGTTTTTTTTTTGTTTGACTTGGTATCGAAACGCTTGTGAACAAAAACTTGGCCCTTGGCACAATAGGCTGCCAGCCAAGTCACACGTTTTGTTTCATTGAAAATTAGAATTATTTATTTTTTCATAACTTATAGTAATCAATAACACGTTGATCATCAACGGGCAATATACATACCTACATACTATAAATAAATAAATTGTTCGTTTATTATAGATGAATGGCCGAGTGAAGGCTCTGAAGCGGCAATTGTACGAGGCTGAAGAAGAAGTCCAAGCTGAGAAAGCGAATAAGCGAAAAGTTCAGAGAGAATTGGAAGACCTGACCGAGCAACACGAAACAACCACTAGAGAGTGCAATAACTTAAAGAGTAAATTAAGGTATACTGACGTTGGATAAATGGACATTTTTGTTTTTCATTAAAACTACAGGTTTATCATTATTGTTCTATTTTCATATGGTGACTAATTAACACTGAAGGTACTAAGTTAATATTTTTGAAAGAATTTTTGTAAAATTTACATTGACTATTTTAACTATCCCAAGAGGATTCTGTATTTTTAACTGTTTTCATTACAATGTCGTAAATTTTGTAATTTCAAGATATTTATGATTGAAATCGTGCGTTACTTGTATTTAATACCCATTCGTATGTACATAATACTTACATGATTTTGGTTTGTTTCAGGAGAACCGGAGGCGGTATGACTTTGTCAACATCGAGACTCACCGGTGGAAAGAGAGGCTCTATTCCGCCTGGCAGTGCAGGCTCCGGAGACGAGTCTCTGGACGAGGCCAACGATACCCAAGTCATTACCGATTGAGCTTAACTGACCCATTCCTCGATATATATTTATATATACGATTAAACTTTTTTTTTATTAATTCGCGGTTTTATATCAAGTGACTTCAATATATTCAACGCAGTACGTTTGCTTCGAAGTGTTTTGTCAAAATAAAAAAAAATGAAATTCCTGACACAATGCATAATTAATTAACTTTGATAAATCAATTTGTTCAGCTATTTATTACTTATGTTCTTTTTTATATTATTATTATTATTATATATATTATATACAATGTAGAAATATGTATAGAACCAGGAGAAAGAAACCGTTTCTCGATCTTTTTTTTTTTTTTTTTTTTTTGTTTTCTAAACTAACATGTTTGATTGAACAAACAGGCTATTAGATAATCTTATGTAAATTCCAAATTCAGACTGATTTTATAAATACATATAGATTTAAAATATAAATAAATAAAAAATGTTGCGAGCGGAATATTTACATAATAATAATGAACTTGAAATACATACATACATACATCGTTGCTCAAAAAAAATTAAGAACTTGTCTCGTGCCGAGATTTTGAATATTTGAACGTCATGTTTACTTAACTATTTTTTTTTTTTTGTAAATTTGAAATTTCAACTAACGCCGCTAAAAATGTATGATATATATATATATGTATACATGTACGGGCGGTTCTGAATTGGCGATATTTATTGTTTTTAGAGTCGCAAAGAATCCATTGTAATGTACAGCATGTTCTATTTTTTTTTCTTCAGCTTTTATACGTTTATATATAACTTGCCCTTATTAAGAGTTTCTCGAAATTTTCAAAAATCTTTTTCTTTGCGTCACTCTTTCTATTAAGTATTGTTTATTTTTTTTTTTCGGACCGTCCCGTTATGTATTGTAAGGCATTTTACTTATTGTATTTACTTTTTTATTTTATAATTAATATTATTTTGTGAAAAATCAACGTGTTTTAAATGTTTTTTTATTCTATAATAAAACACTATAATAAATTTATTAAGAAAATTTTGTTTTATTTTATTTTTTCTATCATTTTGGTACACGTGTTTATGATTTTGTATTGATAATAATAGCGCTTGCAACGAAGGCTCTAAATAATATTTAAAAATGTATATAAATATTAAATCTTATGAAGTTTAAAACAACAAAAAAAATGTAGGCTCAAATAATTATATTATCAGTAGATCTTTTTGGTACTTTGTGCTATTTAAAATATAGAAGTCAATGTTATACAATAAGAATATTTTATAATTAATCATTAAAATATTTGATACATTAGCAATTTTGTATTACTTTTTTATTATTATTATTATTACATAATAAAACCAATTCTTTATTACAAAATTTGTTTTTATTGATGTCATGATGATGAAAATTTAGGTTAGGTTGACATTATTTTTTACCAGTTGCTATGGACAAAGCAGTGGTTCTCAAAAGTATTTGCATTGAATATGATTTATAGAAGAAATTATTATTAGCATTAGCCGGGATAGTTGTCAACAATTTATGGGTTAGTATTAAAAATTAGTCTAAACTAATTAAAGTTTGAAATTTGAGTTTTGCAAAAAAATCTCGCCTGCCTATTTTTAGTATTTTATACAACGTCGACTGATTTTCTTCTGAAATTTAAAATATTTTATATACAAAATGTTCTAATGAAGGAATATAAATATGTTAAAAGTAAAATCCTAAAACGTCTGTTTGAGAGAATAATATGGTATGGTTATTTATGATGATTCATCATTAATGAATGTTCTTTTTTTTTTTTAAATATTTATAAATTTGTCAAATCTCATATTTCTTTTATTTCTAATATTAATATTAGCTCTCTACTCGCTATTTCTTCTAACTCCTGAGTGATTAGGTGAATCGGCCTGGAAATAAATCTTTTTTAAATAAATAAATAATCTTTTTTTAATAAATCTTTTCGGCCTGGAAATAATCGAACTCCATTTGATTTTTCTGAGGGAGAAAGAGAGTTGGTATCAGGGTCAAATTAAAAATTATTAAAGATTATCTACAAGATTGTGATTTGATTCGTAATAGTAAATTTTGTATGAAGACAGTGCATGTAATTTGTAGGTTTTAAAAGGTAAGATCATAATGAAACACAAAATATCATATTTAATTTTTTTTTATTGATATACACGTGTGTATAAATACTATTAATTTATTCATATTATACACACGTTTTTTTGTATACAAACGTGTAGTATTTTTTCTCTTCTTTTTAATTTTATTTCTCCATCGAGGATTAAACAAAAAATAATCCGACGACAGATGCGACGAAATTTGTGAGTACAGTATGTATATAAATGTTAATTTGATAAACGAAATTAACAAACAAAAAAAAAAACAATTTTTCTAACTATAAACTAATATGATATAACTACTTAACGATAGAAATAAATAATTACAGGAACATTCGGCGCAAGGCCGGGGTTTTTTTTCAATATGATTAAACGATTATTACAATGAAGTATGAAGTTTTTTATTATTTACATATTTTGTGAAGTGTAATGAATGTAATTTGTAATTCGAATTAATTAATTCTTTCTGAAAGAACTTGAAAGTCGTATATAATTTTAAATTTATATTTTAACCGTAACAAAGTATATATATCTTGGCGTTTCGTATCAGCAAAAATGAACGGAATATTTTTTACAGAACTAAGAGCCAAAATATAATATATAAAAATATATATGTATGTACATATGTACACTGTAAACTGTAGTCATGATTTTAAGACACAGCGTGCTTATTTTTTTCTGTTTTTTGAGATTTGAAAGCGGTCCATTGAAAGAGCGTTTAATTAATTACTTTCACGCTAATGATTTATTTATAAAATAAAAACTGGTAAAAGTATTGCCAAAATTAATAAACATTCTATGTATATATGTACATATGTATGTGTGGCAAGAATATGGGGAAAAACATCTGTAACTTTTTTTTGAAACTAATAATATTACATCAAATAAAATTCGTTAACGTTTAAGCCGATATATAATAAAATACATAATAAATATTATAATGATATAAACGAAAATTAATATATACATTACGAATACTTTTGTTGCAGATTTTACACATAATAATAATAAAATTTACAGTACAGTAATAATATACATATATTCGGCAAAATTTAACGTTAATAAATTCAGCTGCATGTGGAATTCGTACATTTAGGCGAATTTTTACCGAATAAAAAAAGCCAAAGATAAATAATCAGTTCGAAATACAAAACTAAACATTTAAAATTACAATGCAATAATTAAACCGTGGAACGGATACGAGTATTGAACGTTTTATTTTTACAATAAAAATAAATAAGTAAAGGTACAAATTGAAATACAACGGTACTAAAGCAATCTGTAAATTTGTTTTATTAAGCAAATTGAATCCACGAATAAAAAACGACATTGTAATATTTTAAAACTAAACACTCTTAGTGAGCAAATAAATACTATAGCGGTTTTCTCTTTTCTCTCTATATATATATGTATGTACATATATCGATTCTCTTTATTGGACCACATTTTCCTATCCTTTTTCATTAAAAATATGGTTTTATACAATGTTTTTGTTTGTTTTTTTTCAAATTATACAATAATTTGTTCGGGTATGTAAAGGTACCCCCACACCGTAAATCATAAATTGTATCCACTTTTTATCTAAATACACAAATAAAAATATGCTCTGAATTTTGTTTCATCACACCGATTTTCCTTTTATATACAACATATACAAATTAAAAGAAACGCTCCCATCTAAAATAACGTAAAATACTTTGCAAAACAAAAGAAATATTTAAGTACTGTATGTATTTTAAAAGTTTGAAAAGCATGGATTTTTTATAATAAGGCTTTTTGAGATTATTGTAGTATAAAATTAACAATTGTATGATTAGTATTCTTGCTATATTTTTGATATTTATATAGATACTGATAAAAAAAATTTCAAGATTAAGCAGTTAAAATATTGCTAGCGATTTGTATTTATATTAAATAGTTTACATGGTTTTACGCGGCATAAGTATGCTAAGGTACATTTTCTTTATCGAACGAGAGACTATGGCAAATACGTGTACAAAAAACAGTTTTTTTTTTGTTTAATAAATTTATACAAACGAATATTTGATGCACGTATTTGATATTTTTAATTTGTCAGATGACAAAATAAACTGATATAATTCTAATCCCCGATCCAAACAGGAGCAACGAGTGTTGAAATTTTCACTTTGCAAAAAGTTTCTGAATACAATTTTACGTTGAAAGAAATCTCATTTCGATATTTTTAATAGCAGGAGCTGTATGAAGGACTAAAACCAATTTCTAATTACATTATTATGAAAGTTATAAAAGTTTTGAATATACAATTATTACCACGAGTTATAGAAATGTTGTAAAAAAATTTAATAAGTCACAATGAGGTGTTACTATATCTGTACAAAGTAAATTAAAACAATACTTCAATTTACGAACACTCTTTATATACGGAATTGAAAAATTGACGCTACTTAAATACGCTGCACAACAGCAACTCGACTATTTCAATAACGTACGAATCATTAAGCTAGGTTTATACGGCCAGTATCTTCGAACAGTTTATTGAATCAAAGTGATGCACCGGCGTTTGTTTACAATACAACTTCTGAAGGTGGCTTACTTGATATCAAGCGTTGCCTCTTCAACTTCTGACAAACATTTCACCGTTTGCCATAGTGAAGCCTTCTGGAGGAAATTTTGTGGAACTGTCACAACTAAGTCAAATAAATTGGGACATTATAATAGTCGACGACCAATTTGAATTTAATAATATCCAGATTTTGCCGATGACGATATCTAATGTCGAATACTTTCAAGAGTACCGTTCGACATGCAGGGATCGAGACCTTTGCTCGAGAGACCGATGCTATAACCACTGAGCTATCAATCGGCAGCACTGCAACCCAATTACTGGTCGAAAAACAATGGCCATGTACATCGATTGGTGTATTTTGATATAAAGCTCATCATAATGTTTATATTATTTGATATTTCCTCATTATTTGAGAGTTTAACACTGGATATTGTTTATGTACATGATCCGAAAAAAATAAATACAATATAGCAAGAAAACGTCCAGATATCAACAGTTGAACGTACGAACAATGACCACTGTAAGGGTCAGCAGGTGTACGGGTATTCTTCGAGGTAGTCTTGCAAAGGCAACGGCAATCCCAACTGTCTGACGGGCGATTGCAGAGGTAACGTAGAAGGCACTGCATCTTGAAGGGCTCTCCAAACGGCGAGCCGAGCCGAGTGAGCCAATCGAGGCGGTGCCGATAACAGCGGCTTTCTAACTTCGACCGGCGAATGAGGCCCACCTTCGGCATCGACCCAAACATGTCCTCGAGCACCAGCCCACACACCCTTATCGTTCCGACACTCCTTGTCCCTCGTCGACGTCACTTGCACATAATATTCAACTAGTTTCACCACACAATCAAACTGGGGCATCAGTGGAGCCAGCGCCGGCTCGGCGTCTAACCTAAACAGCCCCGAATTGTAATGCAGTCTGACCGACGTGGGCCCCTTCAACGTTTGCACACTTAGCGAGTATAAGAACTTGTGATCGCTCGAGTTTCTGATGAGGAAAGTGCCCGGCGGGGCGTTGTTGAGAACCCGCTGGCTCTCCTGCCACGTGAGGGACTCGTAGTACCAGCCGGAGAGGCGGAGGTGAGCGTCCGTCTTCGCCAGCCGGTTGAGGTCCTGCTCCGGCGGGGACGCGAACGGGAAGAACATGGTCGGGGAGGAGACGACGTGGGTTGCCGGCGAAGGAGATGATGGGGGCCACACCAGCCCGCCTCCAGAGAGTGCGAGACCATCGCGACATGTTCCGCCTGTGGTGCCACCACAGACTCCCAACGAGAAGACATGCTGGCACTTGGGACAGTGGGTCGACACACTCAGCATCATTCCGTTTCCTCCATTAGCTGAAATCAAAAAAGAATCGTATATGAGTATTTTGTATTTGATACATTCACAATTGAATTAAATTTAAAAGATACAGGTCAGTCAGTACATTGCTACAACTCCATAAACTGGTAGATGATACTGACAGTGTAAACTTAACCACGGTATGGAAACTTCATATGAAGAATATCTTTTTTTGTAACGTTTTTTGATAGGAGACATTACTTAATCTGTTCCCACAAAGGTAATGCAACACATTAGTCTTGCACTTTTTATGTATATCAAGTATCTTCCGACAGCGCAGTTTTCAACATTCGCATTTTTATCCCTTTTTGACACACTCAGTTGAAAGAAACGGATAGTTCTGTACTCTCTTGTACCGAAAAACAGACTATTTACATACTAATACAGTATTCTATTGATCTTTAATACAATAAAACTTTACATTTCAAATGCACATAGAAAAGTTTCAACAGTTATTGAGAAAATAAAAACTGTATTTCAACTCGTACAAACTAACCAATACAAATTTATTACATGAAGTGATCACAATTCATGACCAAATACTATGGATTGACTGATTATGTAGACTGATTATGAAAATTATTGTTAAAGATGAATTGATTAGAAAAATTATTTATATTAAATTTATTTTAAACTATTTGATTGGAAATCAAGAATACTGGATATATTATATAAATTTATTTATTTCATTCAACTCGTACAAACTAACCAATACAAATTTATTACATGAAGTGATCACAATTCATGACCAAATAAAATACATACACACCTAAGCAAAATGAAAATAGTGATAATTCGAATATGTACAATCAACCAAAGCATCCATGGCGCTAATTAAAACTTTTAGAACTCCCATAAAACATCCATCTGCAGCACAGATCTTTCGGCCTTCTCAATTCACCCAAAACATTACACACACATTAACAAATTATTGGCCAATAACCCAACGCATACATAAACGAACAACCGAACGAATGAGGCACACGTCTAATTTAAAACCGATTAAAACGCACACATACAGAGCTTCTATTTGAAAACTACCGAGAAAAATTTATTAAACGATCCCTAAATATATTCGACAAACACGCAGAGTGAACGTCACGCGCTTTTCGGGGTAGTAAATAACACAATATAAATACGTAGGTATAATAAAATACCGAAAAAGCGGTTGGCCAAGTCGTCGAGCCCCTGTTCTCGGTACGCCAAGCACTTCTGGGAAACGCTTTCAGTACCGAGAAAATTAATATTTAACCATTGCCAACTGGGCGATGGTCAGGTATACTAAACCATCGATAAATTGTCGGTTTATTTTATTTATAAAATCAACGCGTTTGATAATAAAAAAAAAAAAATAGCACTGCGACGCGCAAATTCCACTTTCGATTTCCGAGAAGTGTTGTTCTTCTCGCACAGCTGCAACTGTACAAGTGTACAAGGTCTTGTTATTTTATTTTCACGTTGTTGCTCTTTTTGGATTGAATTGGCTTTGCGAGACTCGGCACCCTTCAAATACAGTATACATGACAATATACGAGGAATTTTCTTGCGCAATGGCGAAACAGAAGTTACGGAAGAAGACCGTACGATTGATTGTGTTTCATGCGGCGTATAGGTGAATCGAGAAAAGTTGACCTTGCGCGATGAGCTCCTGGCGAGCGATGCGATGCATACAAATCGCCTTTATTCATACGAATGCAGATACGGATCTGTTGATAATGCGTAAGAAAAAGTTCCCGGAATCGGTCGATAGTGATAGAAATTTAGCACTGAATCGGTCGTTATATGTATGTATGTATATAAAAATCTACCGTGAATCGGTTTACTTTAGGCATTTGACGATGCGAACAGATTTATTGTAGCGAAAATTTAACATTGAATTGGTTGATGAGGATCGAAACGTTACACTGAACCGGTTAGTTTTACGGGAAATTCACAACGAACCGGTTCAAAAACAGTGCCGATACTAACGATTCAAACAGATTGAATCCCTTCTCATAAGAATATAGATTCTAATCAAATTGAACATACGAATGCTATAGTCAGTTTCACGACAGATATAAACTTCGTGTCTTTTTACTAAACTAGAATAATACAGTGTGTCAAATTTACAACTAGAAAACTTGACTCAAATCACAATTAAATGCAAAAGATCAGAAAGTTTAGCATTTTGAGCAAAAGACGAATAACGGGGAATTTTAAACGGCTCATTGTGACTACAGTTACGTACCCCTGAACTGTCGCAGTTCGACCCCCGGAGCGTCGCGCTTTCAATGTCATCGAAAATAGAAAATGAGAAAATGTCGATTCGCGCGCGTATATATTAAAAATACACACACACATACAACGCAAAATTTCCCCCCAATTTTCCGAGCAACACAAACACATTCATAGAAAATTCAGCGAAATGGAAACGTCACATTGGCAACGACTACTACATACGCCGAACACTCTGAGAATCGTTATATTTACCCATACAATTTATATCCGTACAAATTTAGATTACGGAGAATTCATTCACGCGATAGAACGAAAACCAGCGCTCCCCAAACGAAATCTCTCAAATATCTCAAAGAAATAGGATGGATGTTGCGGCGAACGTTTTTATTTCCCGGGAAAGAGGCTATGTGACATTTCGAATGCGGATTATCCGGTAATACCGCAAGACCGCAAGATTTCAACTGTTGCCGTCGAATACCGAGAAATGCAAATGTTCAATGTGTTTCGTTACTCATGTGCGGTATGCAAGAAACTTCTGTGCCTACTACGTCTACGTGCCTACTACGTATGCCTACTGGGATCTCTGACAGACACAGTGTCATGTAATCTCTCAGAACTAAACATTAAAGCGGAAAAAAGCTCGAATATACATAATAGGCAAAGTTTAATATGTGTTTGTATCGTTCGTAATGTATACCAAGAATTTAATTATACTTGGATCGAATATGAACGTATTCATTCAAATTTTAAACAATACACGGCTCTATTGAATAGAAATAGAAATCAGGATTGATTAAAAAATAGTATCACTAGTTTCAAAAGTGTCACTACGTATGTATGTATAAAAAATTGAATCATTCCCAAGTTAAGTATGAAATAGTACTGAATAGACCGTTAGTTTTTTAAGTAAGTTCCATTTGAAGATGAAGTGTTTAAAAAACATTTTAAGATATAAAAAATTTTCACTGTAAGCATTCTAACAATCTTTGCATTCAAAATTTACAATGTACAATCATTGTATAGGTAAAACTTAAAATTTTAATAACTTTCCAGTATCCGATACAGAGATTATAAGGAACGTATACATGTTATTACGAACGATGACTTGAATTCCAAGTAGAGCGAATTCAATAGCAGGAAATCAAATCCCTATATACATAAATCTATCCTGGGTTACAATATATTATACACATAAGTGATAGTCACGAAAGACCAGTTTCATTCCCAACGAATTCAACGCACACCTGAGGAATGCATAGCGAACGTCAATCGCAAAGTATGGCGATGATAAAATTGTAAAAATACACACAAAATGGAAAATTACATACATATGCATGCGACCGTTCAACGCTAAAATGTCACGAGAGCAATACCGAGAACTGATTACACGACATGCAGCGCTTACGACTTATTTATAAAACCGATAAATACGCGACCGGTTTACCGAGAAATCCGACAATACGTGCGTATGTACTGAAATAAAAATGGAACGCGCGGAACACAAATTTTAACATATCAAATAATAAAATGGTGTGTGTAAGTACCGTTGTCGATATTCTTGGGGTAGATGTGTATAGCGGCGGTCAATCTCTTGGCTTGGTGGTGATTGAACCGATTCAATTGTCCGAACATCGGCGAGTATCCGTTTATGTCCGGCGAATTCATCGCATCGAAAGAGTGCGACCGGTTCGACGATTATCACTGTTGAAACATACAATGTCGTTCCATCGAAGGCATTCACTTCACTTTCACTTTTGAGCACATACATACACGTATGTAGAAGAAGATGAAAAGCGAACCGACACAATTTCACGAATGTTGTTGTTTATAAATGTTACTATTCATTTATAAATGGTTCATTTCGCGTGGTGATTGGTTGTGTGTGTGTGTGGAGTTTTTTTGTGTAGTCCCCGTGCAATGCGTGTTGTAAAGTCCGATGCGCACGCGGTGGCGAACAACCGCTTACTACGAGGGCCACGACTCGACTGGTGTGGAATGGCTAGCGAGCAAACGTCACCGAAACATGACGACGACATTGCTTGCGATTGTTCAAGTGTGGGTCGTGGCACCCCCACTGTTTTAAAAATAGTTTGACGTTTGTGTGTGTGTGATTTTGACAGTTTTGATTGTCGTGTTAAAATGTGATATTGTCTTTTATGGAGGTGTGACGTAATTGTTGTCTCCCGACGAAATAAAACCGTAAGAGAATATCAGCTGTGAGTTTAAGTGTATTGAAGTAATAAAAGGGCGTAAGTGAACGAGAAAATATATATCGAAAGATTGATTACGCACTATCGTTTGAAAAAAAATTGAAACAATTAAACTGTCAATGACGAAATTTAGCATATGTGCAGTTAAATATTTTTGAATACAGTTAAAACAGTTCTATTCTTATATCAATATATGTATCTAAATTGTACACATTCTAATTTTTGTTTGGGTAATTTTATTTATAAAAGTAGCTGCCTGGGTAGCCACGGAACGCTCGCATATACTCACGACACGGGTAGCGCAAATCGTCTAATTTCTAACTACCTACTACATTTTTACCAACTAAATACACTATAGGTATATGTATACATAAATGATAACCACCCGATGACACTGTCAACGGGCATTGACTAGTTATATTTATAAAAACACAAGTATTCTAGTGTTTATTACTAACACATTAGTGAGTTGATATTATCGATAACAATAATAATTCAAATTTTCAATGAAGATATAATAAGTTTGTCGAGCGTTCGCGAAGGCCAGACAAAGCTATTATACATATGTATATAAAAAGGACAAATTGTTGACTTTTTGATAAAATATAGTATCGGTTATAGATTAACATTAAAAATTTACGTATATCAATAGCGTATTTTTTGCAAATACATGGCCATATTTTCTACCAACCGTACATATTTTCATCTCTCGAATGTGAAGTCTCACTCCTCGTCCTGAGTTTTTCAATGGGACATTTAAAGCCTGACAGCCTGTACAGTAAAAACGAAAACACCCATATTCATTAATTTGTATGTCTGTAGTTTCAGGTCAGGTCGAGTTTGGCTAAGATGAAATAAATAAAATTCGTCGTTAACCTGCCACTGCCACACTAATACTGGTGGAATAATATTGTAAACTTCAATGATAATACAACACAAATAATATCGTTGAAAAAAGATGGTGGATAGTGAAATATCTAATTGGCATTAACCATCATTCCACACGTATTAGTGTGGCACTGACAGTGAACGCTGTCCCGATTGATCATACACAAAAATCACTTAATACGAGTACAAAACTGTTGTACATTTTTTGACACGTATTGTAACTTCTGACACCATTAACGAGCAGAGTGGGTGCTGGAGAGCGAAAAGTTTGACATTCACAGCGCCAGTTCGCGGAAGGGGCCTTCGCTGGTTGGCAATCAAACTTTCTAGCCTCTGGTACCTCCACCACCTCGGCCAACATAGTAGTGTGTTGGATGCGAGTGGAGTAACGATACACCATACATACGTATGCACGTACACACACGAAAACTTTGGACGGACACAAAATTCTCGGAATTATCAGCTAAAATTAGTACAAACGTCGGTTTAACGGCATCCGCCAACTATTATTTTCGGCAAACTGCAAAACTACATAGAGAGCGTTCACACACAGAGGCGACCTCTAAAAACTATTAAAATAAAATTGAATAAAAAAAAAAGCCGTCGAAACAATGAGTCTAAAATAACCAAAGAGCTTCCGAGAATCGGTGAAACGGAATTCAATACAATACGCTTCTCTGAATATTGGCAACGAATGTAAAGAACAAAACGAAAATTCGGAAGAAACAAACGGAATCCGTGTCTAGCTATGGAAGTATAATATAATACCTTCGAGTGAGGCTAAATTTACTTTGGGGGGGGCTGTGTGCACTTCCCGGAATTATTTTTACCTGTTCGTATTGTACTAAAAATAACTACCTGTTTATCCGACATTGAAGTGTATTGCGTGGAGAATTTGAATATGAAGTAAAAATCTGTGATAAATCACAGATTTTAAGTAACAAGGCGTTTTGAATGAAATCGTAAGAGCCAAGTCTATATAATTTAATTCTTTATAATTCACTATCTCTAAAGTCTATCTTTATAATTCACTTAGGCCCGTAACGCACTTGGCTGCCTGGCTGCGCAGCCATGGCCGCGGCAGCCACAACGATGTTAGAAAATGTATGTGGCTGCCTGTTTGCGCAGCCACAGGTACGGGCTCCGATACGCAGCAGCCAGACAGGCAGCCACTGGCTGCCGCGGCCAACACGAGATGTATTTGGCAAAGCAAATGTACATATGTGGCTGCCTGTGTGATGCACGCACTAGCAGCCTGGCTGCTCGGCAGCCAGTCGATTCACGTTTTCCACTTCAGATTTTCAGCCGCTTACCAATTATTTTATAAACAACTAGCTGACCCGGCATGCGTTGCAATGCCCGATCCCGTTCCCGTTCCCGTTCCTAGTACGTTTTCTGACGCGTGAGCAGGCCCGTTCTCGATCCCGTTCCCGGTCCCGATCCCGTTCCCGTTCCTAGTACGTTATCTGACGCGTGAGCAGGCCCGTTCCCGTTCCCGTTTTTTCCCGATTTTTTTTCACAGGAACCATCCCCGGTATGATCACAATAAGTCCTGAAAGTTTCATCGCGATCGGTTGAGTGGTTTAGGAGCCTATAAGAGACAGACAACAAACAAACAGACAGACAGACAGACATTGATTTTTATATATATAGATTCACTACGCACTAAATTCAACGGATAAAATCAAAATATTTAAAAAAAAAAATCTCGACAATGTTGCGCGCTAGAAACGATTTATATGAAACTATTTTCAACAAATTATTTGCATCTACATACACACAGTACAAAAGGATCCGAGATCCGAGATTACGAACCAAATATTGCATTGAAAATATGTTGTATATACAATGATATCGCTGACCATTTGTGTGTATTCTCATCGTTCTGGCTGCTCCTTTGGCTGCTTGAACTGGGTGCACGTTTTTTTGGCTGCCGCGGCCATGGCTGCGCAGCCAGGCAGATAAGTGCGTTACGGGCCTTACTGTAAATGTTGTCAGTAGTTTGTTTTTATTTTTAACAAGAGAGTATGCAGTTTGAGTTTGAGTGTGTTTTTTCTAACTGCGAGTTTTAAAAAAAGTCTGTCCTTCCCGTCAGGAACGCCTAGACACATTTTTTATTTCCATTTTTCAATTGTATGATTAATTTTGCCCACTCGAATTTTATGTTAACGGGCAATAAACGGTACAGAAGTAGTCCAATTGTTTGCAAGTCAAAGATTTGCTGTGAAAACAACTGTAAATAAGCCCAACCCAAACAATTCATTCGATTTGTTGCAGTCCGTCTCACAGCAGAACGCACAGTGATGACCTTGCAATTAGCATTACTTTGCATTGACGCAAATGTAAAACCAATAAACTTTCATCGGAAAAAGTTTTTCCCGTGAACAATGCAACTTTTTTCAACAGCTAGAATCGCACATACAATTAAAATAGTTGATTTTAAACAAAAATTGCATTATTCATTATGAATATTCAAAAACAAGAAGTACAATGACATCACTTTTATATGCAATTTCAAATCGTCAAAGTTTTTTCTTACCAAAATTACGAATACGATCAATTTTCAATAGAATAATGACGTATTTACACACGAGGTCACACAATGCTTAGAATAAAATGTAATAATTTATTTTTTTGCTTTTTTCAGAAGAACGCGGATATGAAACGCTTTATTTGAATGCAATGCAACGTCACATGTAGTTCCGCTAAAATGTTTGCATAATCCAACGTTTGTTTCGATCGATCAAAATCGCACAAAAAAGATAGGTCATTCACACGTACACACACAGTTTAAGATGCACTGGATGCATGAATGCATGGAAGGTTATCTCGTTTGACATTACAATTCGCACACAAATGTGACCAAACCGTTTAAAAATAAACCGCTCAACTCTCTCCCTAGTATTTTGTTTATTTGCAGAAATTGAACTAGTTTATGTGCAAAAAAAATGATGAATGTGTTGCCAGATAGCGTCATTCATTAAGTTGCGAATGACAATGAATGATAAGAGACTCGGAGAGGTCAACGCGATTAGCGAGATACAACGATTACTAAAAAAATGACGCAAGCGAATAGCCATTTATCTAGTAATTAATTCTACGACTTATTTTATTAGTAAAACGCGGGAAAGTGACGTCACAAAACGGTTAACAACATGTGAAATTGTTTACATCTGCAATACCAGGCGTTGGGATGACAATAATATTGGCCAGTGTCTAATTTATTTCGTCATTACGACACATCACACGCAATTTTTGATCAAATGCTCCTCTCCTGCAGTGTCTCGCCTCAAGTACCTTGTAAGACTATCCGGATCATAGGAAGCACCTCTGCAAAGTTTGCTCCCGAATAGTTAAAAGGTATGGGCATGTATGTATAAAGGAGACGAGATTTCAATATTTCTAACTGTTATTTATATTGTTGTACAAATGATCGCGGTCACTATAGGCATAGCAATAATAAAAAATAAATATATATACCGATTGGAAACCGAGATATTATTTGCACGCGTTGCTGTTCCGGGAAATTCGATTTTTCCGACAGTTAAAGCATTCGACGGAATTGTGATAACAGTGTTGTCTTTCTTCGGAAAAGTTCGAGGGTTGGGCGTATCATACATACATACATACAATATTGTAGATAGCAGATTGTCAAAATTCCATTTAATTGTCAATCTATGTCCGTATCTATTACGGGTTTATCGCGTACCCAATACGTATTTATATGTATTAGGCGTATATCTTTATGAGAATCAATAAAATGATGTATAGCTATCGTACTGGGAAAATTAACATATCGATATAATTTATAGATTGGTTCGTGGGAAAGTGTGATTATGGTTATTATTATCGCATAACAAAAGTCAAAAAGAGATAAAGAAAAACACTAAAACGTAAGTCAATAGTTGTATGATCGTTTATTTGGAAAATAAACTCAATTGTAAATGGAAAAACTATATTTCCGTCTTTTGTTCTAAAAAATGGAAATTGGATTACTTTTACAAATAACATAATAAGATTAATCTCCGATGTTTTTTGTTGTCATGAGATTAGATACATATGAGTATTTAGTATTGGTTTCTTTCGATCGCGAGTGTTAAAAAAGGGACAAAAATTCGAGTGGCACCAAAATCACCAATAGCGTCTCTCTATGAGAAACGAACTTTTAACACACGCGGTTAGAAGAAATAGATACTCAAATGGCATATTTTCTTGATAAAAAATCAGTCAAAATCTCGAAGTTGAATTTCGTACGATCACAATACTTTATCATACGTACATATTGTACATATGTACATGTAAAAAAAACAGACTACGGACTACATTAGCCAGTGACCATAAATTCCTAGAGGCGTGGCGTAGAAAAGGACATATCTACCTAATCTGTACTTTTCCATTAATATTTTTAGCCATTGGGATATGTATTTGCAAAAATGGAATACTCGAAATATTCATTCGGTCAACAATTCATTGATTAAAACCAACATGATTTATTAGAAACGCTTTTCAGTTCCGCATATCGTAGTACGTTTGAATTAAAATCGCCATGAGCACATATTAGCTCTAGTTTAGTTTATTTAGTCAATTTATGTAAACGGCTCGACTAGCTGGAAAAAAAATATTTTGCAAAGCGAGATAGTAGTAAAATTTTCCGAGGAAAACATGTTAGTATCAACGACCGCGAGCGTAACACAAAAAATAAAGCAAATAATATCACATGCCGAGATAAGATACACTTACATGTAATTATTTTCCCCCCATTATTTAACATTAAAAATACTTGTATGCGTTGTAATCTATTCTGCGATTTTCACTATAGCAGGGATATTGCTGATTATGAGAACTAAAGGTCCAATAAATATGGCAGCATATATAACAGCAGCTTATGGGAGAAAATAAGTTGTATAAAAAAAAGGGTAGAAAAAACCTTCCTTTACTTATGATGTTGTGAAAAAATCTACACAAAGTCAAATACTTAAAATGTACTCATACATATTTTTTGTATAAAATGCTTCAAATTCATTTTCAGCGAAAATCCTAAACTAATTAAATGTTTTCAACATTAACTTACCTCTAAAATACTGTCTTTTCTATCAATTGTCATTTTTAACTCAATATAACTGTCATTGTAACCAAACCTTAAGGCCTATCCACACGGAGCCAGTCGTTACCGACAAAGTTGAGTGATTTGTATTAACTAATTTGCTGTACTCGGTTAAATTCTTGTATGCAGATGAATCGAGTGTGATTAAATGCCACTCGACTAAAATACTGGCTGCGTGTGCTCAACCTTAAAAAAAATCTGTCTCATAAGGCCCGTAACGCACTTGGCAGCCTGGCTGCGCGGCCATGGCCGCGGCGGCCACAACGATGTTAGGAAATGTATGTGGCTGCCTGTTTGACAACGCACTGAGGCAGCCAGGAAACTCTGGCTGCGCGGCCACAGATACCGGCTCCGATACGCAGCAGCCAGACAGGCAGCCAGTGGCCGCCGCGGCCAACACGAGATGTATTTAACAAAGCAAATGTATGTGGCTGCCTGTGCGATGCACGCACTAGCAGCCTGGCTGCTCGGCAGCCAGTCAATTCACGTTTGCCATTTCTGATTTTCAGCCGCTTCGGCTGAAAATCTGAATAAACAATTCCAATTCCATTATAAATTTTACACTAAATTCAACGAATAAAATAAAAATATAAAAAAAAACCTCGCTAATATTGCGCGCTGGAAATAATGTATATAAAACTATTTTCAACGAATTATTTGCATCTACATATGTACAAAAGGATCCGAGATCCGAGATTACGAACCAAATATTGCATTGAAAATAATATGTTGTATCGCTGTCCATTTGTGAGCATCTTTTGTTTGAGAACTTGCCGCTAAATTTCTGAGAAGCCAAATAAATAAAAGGGTTCTTTTTGAAGATGCACATGAGAATGTTCCCGAGAAGTTTTGTTGAAAATGTCAACTAGCTTGCACGTGCACACAGTAAATAATTTTGCCTTCGGAGAAATATAGCTATCTATTATTTTAACTGATACACCTAGACTGACCAACTGGGGAAGACCGGCTTGAAGTGTGCACCGTGGGAAATTTTTCGTAAAAGAGCTGTCACTTGAATTTTTTTTTTTTGTTGTTATTATTAGTTGGTTCGATAAAGTGCTCCGAATATCATTTAGCTTTGACTGTTCGTCAGCCAGTCGAGTCACGTTAGCCCCGCGGAAAGAACAAATTTTTGTTTTCGGATGTTCAAATTTTTGCTCGGATGTTTTCGAAGATCTTTATAGTAAGTATGAAATAAGCCTTTTGATTGACGTTCCTGAAGCAGAGGATGAATCCAGTACTTTTTTTTTGCTTTACGTTTCTTTTCATTTAGAAAATACAAAATAACTGCGTCTTCGACATCCATCTTTCGCGAATGAATCACTGACACTGGCGTTCTGGCTGCCGCTCTGGCTGGGATGACAATAATATTGGCCAGTGTCTAATTTATTTCGTCATTACGACACATCACACGCAATTTTTGATCAAATGCTCCTCTCCTGCAGTGTCTCGCCTCAAGTACCTTGTAAGACTATCCGGATCATAGGAAGCACCTCTGCAAAGTTTGCTCCCGAATAGTTAAAAGGTATGGGCATGTACAGTTGCGGTCTCGGAAAACGGAACGCTTGTGATTTTACGATTTTTGGGCAATAAAAATATTGTCCCTTTAGATGTGTGGTTTTTAATGATCGGGTCTTTTACATATGATTGTTTTCTAAGATTTGAGTTCAGTTTAGTGTGAGATTTCGAGGTTTACGGATCAAAATCGTTGAAAATAAAAATACCATGAAAAAATACACTCAACTATCATTGAGGAGAATATAAAAATCGCGGCTTTGGCAGACTCTAGACATTCATTGCGGTTAATTTCTAAACAAATGGGATGTTCTGTATCTACCGTGTCAAGAATAATGAAAAGAAAAAAGGATTCTGGAACTTATGCTCGTAAGAAGGGGACAGGACAGAAAGTATGAACATCCGAGAGATAAGATCGCCTTATAACTCGATTATCTTTACGGCAACGATTTAAAACTGCTGTAGAGATAAGAAAAGACATCTCTGATCAATTTTCAATTGAAATCAGCGACGTAACCTTAAGAAGACGACTCAGAGAAGCTGGACTAAATGCTCGAAAACCTGCAGTAAAACCATTTCTTACGAAGAAAATGATGAAAATTCGATAGGAATGAGCGAAATATCACGAAAATTGGGAGACATCCGATTGGCGACGAGTGATACTTTCAGATGAGTTGAAATTCAACTTCTTCAGCTCTGATGGTTTTCCGTATTTTCGAGAGAAGTTGGAGAAAGATTCAACCAAAATGTACCCTTAAGAAAGTTAAGTATCCTCCAAGTCAAATGGTCTGGGGATGTTTTTTCTTATTATGGAATTGGTCGAATACAGTTTCTGCAAGGTGCCATCAACGAAATAAAATATAAAAAAATCTTATAAGAAAGTTTCATTCCATCGATGGAAAATCATATTTCATATTCTGATGATGTCATATTTCAAGATGACTCTGCCCCTTGTCAACGAGCTAAATTGGTGGGAATTAATTTTATCTAATGGTATTGAATGTAATTAATAAAATGTTAATCAAAAAACTGAAATAACTTTATTACTTTTTTTGGTTCGGGATTATTTGTACGAAATTTGGTGTCAAGAAATTAATATGGCCGGGAATCGTCTCGATTTCAACCCAATCGAAAACTTGCGGATAGCTACAAAATATAGAATAAGTGAGACCAATGTGTCTAGTCTTAAATCATTAAAAGAAACAATTAAAAAAGTATGAAATGACGAAATTTTAAATTTTTTTAAGATTATAGCCTACTCATATAAAAGCCGTTATAAAAGCAAAAGGAGCCGCAACAAAATATAAATAAAGTTTTTATATTTTGTAAATAATACCATGTGACTAATAAAATTAAAAGTTTACGCTCAAGTGTGTTTTTTCATTACAAATTTCATTCAACCGTGAAAATCTGCGTTTGGTCATAAAACCCGTCTCGGATTAAAATTCTCCTAAATTTTTTTTTGTTGTTCCTTTTCTTAACGTTTGTCGTTAAAATAAAGCACTATGATATAATCTACCATTTTAATGACTTTGGGTGTTTATTTCATTTAAGATCACCGAAATTTCACGCAAAATCACATTTTTCTATAGCGTTCCGTTTTCCGAGACCGCAACTGTATGTATAAAGGAGACGAGATTTCAATATTTCTAACTGTTATTTATATTGTTGTACAAATGATCGCGGTCACTATAGGCATAGCAATAATAAAAAATAAATATATATACCGATTGGAAACCGAGATATTATTTGCACGCGTTGCTGTTCCGGGAAATTCGATTTTTCCGACAGTTAAAGCATTCGACGGAATTGTGATAACAGTGTTGTCTTTCTTCGGAAAAGTTCGAGGGTTGGGCGTATCATACATACATACATACAATATTGTAGATAGCAGATTGTCAAAATTCCATTTAATTGTCAATCTATGTCCGTATCTATTACGGGTTTATCGCGTACCCAATACGTATTTATATGTATTAGGCGTATATCTTTATGAGAATCAATAAAATGATGTATAGCTATCGTACTGGGAAAATTAACATATCGATATAATTTATAGATTGGCTGCGTGGCCATGGCCGCGCAGCCAGGCTGCCACGTGCGTTACGGGCCTAAGAGTATACCGGCTATAAATTCCTAGAGGCGGACCTTAGAAAAGGACAGAGCTAAATTGCTTTCGCTTTCTGTATTTTTTTGCAGGCAAATATATAACAATCGTCAGCGCTTCAATAAAAAATTGCAGAGATCGTAGACAGTTTGTCCTTTTCTAAGCCCCGCCTCCGGGAATTCGTGGTTATTGGCTGGTTTTTACTCTGCCTGTATTTTAGTCGAGTAACACTAAATCACAGAACTCAACTCGACTCGACTAAGAACTAAGTCTATTACCTATAGCAAATTAGTCAATACAAATCACTCAAGTTCACGACTAAACGACTAGTCACGTACGCGGTATGGATCAGCTTTTATAGTAATTTTTTTTTGAAACAAGAAAGTTTGCAGTTTTAGTGTCTTGCTTCTTCTAATTGCGTGAATTAAAAGGGACAAACGTTTGTCTTCCGCATAAAGGCCCTCACAAACCTGAGCGGTATCGCTGCGTCAAACTGAAGCTCCTACGTCGTCCCATTCGCACCGATATAATTGGCATTGGTGCGAATCAACGACGATAGAGGACGTCAACTCGACGCAGCGATACCGCTCAGGTTTGTGAGGGCCCTAAAGCCCCACTACACGCCATTGGTGCATTTGGTGCCACTCGAATTCTTTTCCTACTCCATAATCTTTTTTAGCGTGGCCAATTTTCACTTTTAGAACAAAAGAGAACTTTTTAAAGTTCCGAAAGATAGTTTTTCTATTAACCAGACTATTTTACAAATAACTACTTATGTAACTAAATAATTTACTATTGTACAATCTCACAATAATAGTGCGATATTGAAATAGTATCATTTGCGAGAAACGTATAAAAATTAAATACAATCATCTCTCTACGAATCCAATCAAATAAATCCCCATACGAAGCGATTACTTTTCACGGAATTAAACTCCCAGTAGATTGTGGCATAAATCGAATTGATGAAATAGCATCAAGTATCGGAAAACCGCTCACAGAGGGAATGCAGTTGGAACTCGAATCTACAATAGGAAGTTTGCATTCCATTTGAACGTTCGCTGGTTCTGAAGAACAAGGAAAACGATTGCTCATACTTTTTTCTTACCTTTTTTGAAGAAATTGAAATCGGAAATTTTTCAAATTATCCTCGTGTCGTCGGTAGGTGTGTGAGAATACGTAATACGTCATAAGCAGCTGGTTTGAATGAATCACGAGGGAATCCGCTTTGAGATAAGGAAGTTAGTCGTGTGTGTATGTGTCGCCTGCCAGTCTGGTTTGTCGACGCAAATAGCACAACAAATTCAGGGTCTACAATACTAGTTTGTCACGAAAAAAAAGAGGACAAACCGCAAAAAGTTGAATCAAACGTGTGTCATCATCTCTTTGGATGGGTTTGCGCAATGTACATGTGTTGAAACACATGTATGTACATGGTGAACACCGGAAAATTGCATTGAAAATGTCTATAAATATACATTTATAATATATTTATATGGCCCGAGGCAGTCAGTCAAGCAGCAAGAACGAAAGTTGAACAGAACAATAAATTCAAAGAGGTTTAATCGCAAAATGCAAATTGCTTTTCCAAGAAAGGACCGCAGAGTGGAGAACCGGTTCGAGCGCGCAAGCTGCTCTGCGAATCGAACGAAAAGGTTTTGTGTTCGTGCACAATAATGTATGTACATGTTCCGTTTTGACGCGAATAATATGTATCTATGTATGAATGTATATCGAGATAGGAAAATGTTAAGAGCCACTGGTTAACACGAAGATGATTCGGACGAAATTTTAATTCGATGATGAATAAATGATCCAGAAATCGAAGTTGGATAAAAAAAGTTTGACAACCACTGACAAAATCTTAAATCTGAGGAATGTATAGTGACGTCAATCGACCAGTTCAGCGGGTGCTATTATTTCATGTTTCAAGGTTAAAAAAGAGGTGTGAAATAATTATTGAGAACTAAAAACCAGAGTCGACAAAAAAACGGTTCCACAAAATTTGAGAACTACTGATAAATAACTAAATCTGAGCAATTTATAATGACATCAATCGGTTTATCTAACGGGTGCTATGACTTAATAAAAGGCGCGGACGAACTTAACTTGAGAACTACAATGTCAATACAAAAATTGGATCTCAAAAAATTTGAGAACTAGTGACGAAATACACACTCATTGATGAACAAACGTTGGGAATGTACTGTGCCTATATTTGTAATTTCATATGGTTTGACAGAACAATAAAAAATTGAGAACCACTAATGTGAAAAAAATTGAGAATAACTCATCTAGCGATCATAGTAAAAAGTGGCACTGAAATTTTCTTTTCTGAAGCATATTGCAATTTGAGAGGTGTGGCTAAAGATTCGCACCGAAGCCTCATTTTAACCAAGCGATAGCAATTGAACCGTTTAAACAATGTCTAAATATCAAACAAATAATTACCACAGATAGCAAGCAGCGTTCGGTTTAAACAATTTATTGAACGTTTAAATATGTGCACAGTGGTACTCTGCGTTCTAACGAAGTGCAAATTGGAAAGGAACGTGCTAATTTTCACAGGTGTAAATATGGGGTTTTCGCGGAATAACATAAATTACGATATTACACGTAGGAAAAGCACACGCTTTGTGCGGATGAGTTATTTCCACATTTCGTCGACACATTATTATGATGATAAATATGTAAAAACTTTTTTTTAGAAATGATCGCGTGACTATTACACAAGGAAGAGGTTATTGTGAAACCTGTTGATTTTTTTTTATCTCGGAAAACCATCGGAGAAAAAACAAAATGTATTTATAATGGCCACTTTTGGTGAATGTGCGCACATTTAAAACAAATTACTGTAATCAACGTGCAAAAGTGCATTTTTAAAACGCGGCTTTTGGCAATTGACGGTAGCTATACGCACACGTATGTATGTACGTAAGCGTTATCCAGATTGCGTCGATGAAATAATGTAAAGCGATGATGACGAACTACAGATAAGAATGCTATTGCACAAATAAATAATAATAGTGGGGTATTTATCCTGCGCGTAATCTGTTACATTTTTGACGTAACGACAGTGACAGTGAAATACGTCTTTATATTTTTTTCGTACATACATATGTAGATACATACATAGGTATAAGGAAAAAAAATGCGATTACAAACCGACAAAATACAGGGAATTTGAATAATGCAAAATTATTGAATTTTCCCGGAATGGAAAATGTAAATGGTAAATATATTATCAGCGTGTATATTGCGAAATAAACTAAAAGGTTACATAAGCGGTACTTCAAGGAAACAATGACGCAAAATTGCGTAATTTGGGGTTGAAACCATAAAACCCTAGTTCTAAGGTTTTGCAAATATATGTATAATTAAGTTCAATATTCTATAGTATTTAATGCAGAGTACACTATCCAATAACCATAAATTCCTAGAAGCAGAGCTTAGAATTTTCTATCGATAATATTCTATTAAACACGCCTTGTTTTTCATGTGGATATTACAACCATCAATAATTTAATGGAAAAGTTCAAAACTCTGTCCTTTTATGAGCCCCGCCTCCAGGCTGTTTGGTGTACTTTGGTTTAATGTAAAAATATACATACAAAATTAAATACCTTTGAGCTTGTACTCTTAAAACCCCAAGAACAACATCAACAATCAAGTGATGCAATATAAAAATAGCGCAACAACTCTTAAATTCCAATTTCAGGATGATTGTTGAATGCAATACATTTAGAAGTTTTATACAAATACAATAAATTAATTTTTGGATTGTACCCTAAGTACCTACCCCGTTGTCAAAAAATTGCTATGATTCTTTTGATAAAAATTCAAATTAAATTATAACACTACTTAAAGACGGGATAGGAACATTTGAACTATGACTAATTATGTTACTTTTACTTATTATAATATTATATTACTATTACTAACTAATTACGCACAACATCGTTAATATCAACCGACAATATAACGCTCTTCTCGAACGATACTTGCATTAGAAAGCGCAACGATGCACTGAGATTACAGACGGCTCTCTCTTCGAGCACAAAAAACAACCCACAACTCGAATAGACAGAGAAATACAGAAAGAAACAGAGGAGAAGTGCAGAAGAAGAAAAAACCGTTTTCGAATCGAGAGAAGTTGCAGCCGCCGTTGATTCCATAATGCGACAATTGCCGCACATACAATAATAATAATGTGATCTTCGAGATTTCATTCCGAGAAGACCCAACTGACTTCCGCATACATATGTATGTAGAAGGAGAGAAGTAAGCAGCCAGTTGTGTTCGAGTGCATGTGCATTTACTTACACGAGAGGCTATAAATACAACACGTCACCGAGGAGATACATAATATATGCAGCTTAAAAGCGTGGGCGAAGTGCATTATAATTATTATTGTAAAGGTGAGTGTGTGTGTGGTGGAACGAAAGCTATGTAAAATTCTTGTTAAAGTTGTACATACATATGTATGTAGTATGTAACGATAGAATTACTTTAGTTTGAAAATGTATGTATTACGCACGCTTTATATGGGACGAATGATGAAATTTGCATTTCAGAAGTGTTCAAGTGCTATTTATATAATCATCTGGCGTAACATACGATCTTCTGTAGAGTTCTAAAATCAATATAAAATAAATTAAAACAACATTCTTGTATGATATATCTCATATGAGATCATGTTTTTCAGTTAATTTCCGAATACCCCCGGGGTTTTATCATATGATTATATACTACAGTGTAATACAAGTTGTCATAAGTGTAAGGACTCGATTTCGATTCTCAGAAAATTGACTAAGATACCTACCCAATTTACTAAATTGATTTTTATTGGGTAGTTCGAAATTAATATCAAAAGAGCATCGAATCCTTACTTATGGGGTACTGTATATATTTATACGACAAAGATAATACTTGTGCGCATTTGATTACGAATATGTAAATCATATTGCTAAAGCTTCATATGAGGTCATTTGTGTCTAATTTTATGATATAGGGTTGTTCATTAAATCTCCCGAGTACATACATACATATATGTATTATACCACAATGGGATACTAAATCAAACAATACTTTATCTATACTACAAATATGGATAAAGTAAAAAGAATAAGTCTTAAATATTATGTTACATTTGGAAATTTTATATAGGAATACTGCATAGTAAGCATGTATATAAAACAAAAAAATTCGGGTGTGGCCAACCCATGACTTTATCCATATATTTGAGGAATACAAACAGTAACGAAATTAATTTTTTAAATACGCAAGTAAATAAAACGCATGCACAGCACCACACCAACCAACATACATATCATGAAATCACTGTGTTGAGTGCGCGCGCGTATGTAAAATACGATCTTCGGCATATATTCAAATTAGAAAAACTGCCACTTTCGGTCGTCAGATGTTGACCAAAATCACAGTATCTCTTACAGCTAACGTAAAAACTATAGATATGAAATTTCGACAAAATTCCCGGAGCCGTTTCGGAAATCTTCTGTCGTAAACTTTTCGACGAAAAAAAAACCTACTTCCGGTTGACTAATTTTAATGATTTATTTTTTTTAAATATCATTTTCTCTCAAAATTACAACATTACAATATTGTGACGATACTACATATTTAAAAGGTCGAAAAAATAAAAAACAAAAAATCGTTCAAGAGTAAACTGCCATTTTCGCTAGTCAGAAGTTGACTAAAATCACAGTATCGCTTACGGCTAACATGAAAACTATAGATATGAAATTTTATCAAAATTCCCGGAGCCGTTTCGGAAATATTCTGTGGTAAAAGAATTTTAGATTTTTCTACAAGAAAAAAACCCTACTTCCGGTTCACTGATGTTGACCAAATTCCTTATGGCTCTTACACCTTATGTGAAAATAATAGATATGAAATTTCAGCTTGATAGACTTGATACTTTCGGAGAAAACACACATACAGACACACACACACACATAAGTACACAGCCATACAGGAATACAGACATTTTTTAGAAATCATGAAAATATGATAAGGGGATGATACCTGATACAAATCAGTCAAAATCTCGAGGTCGAATTTTCGCACGATCACAATACTTTATCCGATTAGGATAAAGTAAAAAACTACAATAATAATTGAGAAGTTAAGTAATTGAGATAAGGATATAGAATTTGGATAATTCAGGGAAGCTGCTTAACTCCAGCAGAATATTCGGGAGTTGACTGACATATACATACCATAAAAAAGTTTAACTTGATGTAACATACATATGTATGTAGGTATTTTAAAATATAAACTGTAAACTTTAAAAATATGAGGAATAATTTGAGCATTTTAAATTACTCTAAATAAATTGTTTGAGCAATATTTGGGTCAATATAAGCAAAAGTGCTTGATAAATACATTTATTTCTACATAGGTATCCCGAGCAGTTGCATTCACAAGTGGATTTCCTTTCTCAATACTTTACATTCCTGACTTATTTAACTTTGCCATTGCTATTTATAAATTCCGAGTTACACGCGGAGAGCAACAGAGAGGCTAAAATCACAAGTGATGTTTTCAAGCACTGAATTCTACGCAAGCACTTAATTCAACTACAAAAAAAAATAGCGTAAGATGGAAGCAGCGCGTGTACGTGTATTTTGAGATATGTAATTGACTTTAGAATTTCAGTCATGCTTTTATAGATGATAGATGTAGTACTTTGATAATTATTTCTGGGAAAGAGGCACGGTTCGTTAATTCCAAGATTATTATTATTGTATTATACAGATGTGTGTGTGTGTTTATTTTAATAGGAACAGAGCGCACAAAAACATGCCTTCAATTTGCATCGCGTGATTTCAGATTCGCTACGTCAAATTGAACTGTCGCCGTTAATGGAAGATTGTAACTGAACTATTGTTCAGCTGCATTTGAGAATTTTCATCGACAAAATCCGGTTTCCAATTTTGAGGAATCAATGTTCAAATTTGACATCAATTTCGATTGAATTCCGTGAAAAATAAAAATACAGAGGTATTTGAAACCCTTCATTATTCGAAGATCAGATTGGTAAATATTTTTTGCCTATGGATTTCTTAGAACAAATAATGTGTTAATGGAAGAGTTCGAAGATCGCATGTAGCGTCATCAACACGCAACTTTATCGGTATAGAATTTTAGTACTGATTTAAATATTGACGATATCAATCGTATTTTGACAATATAAAAAAACGGACAATGGGATATGAACCAGGAATAGAAATTCATGAAGATTATGACCACGTACGGTATGTACTGATGATTTGCAGTCAACATGACTACTATAATATTGACAATATTCATTCGTCTATTTTTTTGTATGGTCAATACTCAATACCTATACCTATATAATAAATATTGATATAATTAACGGCATATATGTATGTAGTAAGTTCAAAATATTGATCATTTTGACTTTAGGTTGTTCGTACACCTGATAAAATGCCAGAAATCAGAGACACAACGCATGGAAAATTAAATATTTTTAATTACATTAGATTTTCATCTCCGATTTCCGGCACTATTATCAACTAGTCAATGCCCGTTGACAGTGTCATCGGTTATCATTTATGTATAATACTTAGTGTATTTAGTAGTTCAAAATGTAGCAAAAATGTAGTGAGTGGAAAAATGCGAGCGCTTCGCAATACCCGTGCCGTAAGTGTATGCGAGCGCTCCGCGGCTACTCGGCCAGCCACGCAGACTGTGCGTGTGTATACAAATGACCTTAAAGTATAACGACTAAATGGAAATCAAATATGACACGAACAAAACATCTCTTCTGATTAATTATATCAGATAAGAGAGACAAAGTCATTTGAGCACGCATGTTTAGTTGATAGTCTCCCCAGTTGGGCTTCCATTGTCTGATTTTTGAGACGAGAGAGTGGAAAAGGTAATGCAACACTTTATTGGTACACTGAAGAGTACCATTGGCGCTTCGAGCAGGGTAAGTCTGTATATTTTAAACAAAAGAGTATGCAGTTTGAGTTTGATTGTTTCTTTTAAGAGTGTGTTAAAGAGAAAAAATTCGAATAAGCAGATACTTTCTTGTTGAAAAAACAGATTATAGGCATCATCACTCGCATTTTTATCCCCTTTTAACACACAAACAGATGCTCAATTGATTTTTTCGAGGCTCTTTTTTCTGGGTGTACCTTTTGATGATAAATTATGATAATTATGGGGGGCGGAATGGACCGCGGGCCGCGGCTTGAGCCCGCCGCCTGTCCCCAGGTAAGGAAACGGTCCTATAGCCAGGTGTTCGGTCGCGTTTCTGGGAAGCGGTGCGGGCCGTTGTGCGAATTCCACATGGGCTGATTTCGCCAGATATATAACATCATCAACATAAAGAATCTGGTCAACAAACTGGCCGAAGAACGCGCGCGCGGCGCTCTGACCACGACCCGTGCTGAATGCCAGATGAACGGCGTCACTTACGACTTAAGACTTACGATTCGAGATTCTTTATACCACTTTGTTGTGGACAAGGCAACGCGTACCCATACCGTCGTGACGGCCATCTTCGAAAATCCACGCGGTGTTGAATTTATTATGTCAAGATTAACATCAGCATTGAAAAAAAAAAAAAAAAAAAATGAATCAGTAACTCCAAATTAGACAATTCAATACCAGTTTAAGTTGTTCCAGGCGGATTGATCATACAAAAATGATGAACTGATGAGTAGACGTCGGATTTTCGGATTTCCGAACCTTTTGCGCAGGTATATTTAGGTGTTGCCTGAATTTTCGTTCGAGATACATACTGAATATTATTTTTTAAAACCAACCGCTTCCACGTTTTTTAGATTTTTTGTTTTTGGTGTTTTTTTCTAAAAATTTAAAAAGTAGCGGGGATCTCTATTAAAAAGGCGCTTTAGGATATTGAAAATTCAGCGGGCGTTGATTATCAACGGGCAATAAACTAGTATAATAAAATGTTCAAGTTAATAAAATTAAAATGTTCAAGGAAAAACCCTCATAGCTTAAAAAGCTAGCATTTCACAGAATATTAGAAAAAAAAATTCATTAAGAGCATTTTACTCGCCAATTGGAGACACCTCATTATTTTTTGGGTGTGTGAAAAATATAAAAATAACATTATTGAGTAATTATATGTTTTTATGTTACATACATATATTATAGGTTAAAATATGTTATTATAAATAATTGTTCTGTAAGAGATGGAATATGTTAATGGTAGAGTGGAATAACACGAATGTGAGTTCGGGTGGGTAACGGAATATCCTAAGAAGCGTTTAGGGTACTGAGTGAGATCCCACGTTACCAAAAAAATCCAAAATTCCGAGCTCTGCTAACGAGCGATGAATATGAGTTTGAACATGAAAATTTCAAGTGACAGTTTTTTTACTTTATCCTAATCGGATAAAGTATTGTGATCGAGCGAAAATTCGACCTCGAGACTTTGACTGATTTTTTTTATCAAGTGCAGCTTAGCCAAATTCCTAGAAGGAACATTTTGTTTAAATTTTCAATTACATTATACTTTAAGTTTTAAATATTACGAAAAATTTCCCGTGGGCCTTTGCAAGCCGGTCGAATCGTAGCTGCGACAGAAAACCAATCTCTAGTTATGTCCATGTACATATGTACATTAATTTGACAGCCCGTGAAGCTTATATGGCTATAATATGCAGCTTGAGCCAATTTGACAGCTTGAAATATGAATGTGCTGTATCGTGTATGGCGTGCTGTATGGTCAAGATGGCGGTCAGTGTTCTTAGCCGGTAAACAAGCGTCAGTGCATCAATTTTATTAGGTCGTCAGTGCGTTGCCAGCTACAAATGAATAAACTGGCTGTGTAAATTTAGCTTTAAGGTTATGGCGTAACTATGCAACTGTCTCGGTTACATCAAAGGCATTTGTCTCCAATCACTCTGCCTTTCATATCGAAGCGTAGGGGACGTAGGCAGATTTTTCGCTTTATGTACCTACAGAGATATGAGTCTTGAAAAAATACCATAGCGAACAATCGATGAGACTATCGATCAAAAACGCATAACCTCGACATAATTTTCAAGGTCTAATATTGGAAAACTTGTCAAAACTGATTGATCAAAATTTCAACGTTGACATTCTTCAGTTTGAACAAATATTAGATCCACATCGACTTTTAACAACCAAACTTATCAACTTTCACTGGAACTATACAGGCAATACCATAAATAGCTAATAGTTGAATCCCAAGCCGCATTCTGATTCTAAAATAGCGCATTGTGGAGTTTGACCGCAATATAGTAATAATAATCGATATCGTTTTATTCTGATTAATAGATATAATTATAATGTCCGATTAATATAATCACATATACATACCTAACAAACCAAGAACAATTAAGTTTTAAGCTCAATTTAAGATTGCAATATCCACGCGACAAATATGTCAAACTCCTTATCAAAATCTGTTATACGCCTCGATACACATTTCAAAGAAAATGTTCATCCAATCAATTTATAATTCAAATCCAAAGCATTACACGAAGTGGT